>OY856414.1:457600100-458967600 GCA_963693085.1 Alisma plantago-aquatica
ATAAATTAATCATAAAAGATTATTTAAAAAGAGTTTGGGGATAATCTTTTGTGAAGAACTCCTAAAATTATCTAAACCAACTTATATTAAATTATGAGGCCATAAAAAGTACACTGATTAGGTAAATTTCATATTAAAATGTCACTTATTTAATAGTTAGGGCTAAATTGGTGATATTCACTTTTAATTTTAATCAATTTGGAGCAAAACTTATCAAATTTAGTTTATGCATCATATTTGGGATCCATCAACACATTAATTTCTAAAAAAAATAAATTAAGGTTTCAAATTGGGGTCATTTTATAAGGTTCAAAATTTTAGGGTGTTACAATTCTACCCACCTTATAAAAATTTCATCCTCAAAATTTTTAGGGTACTACCCACCTTAGTGTTTTATTTATCCTTAACATGAAAGTTTTAACTTATAATTCTACACATATTCATTCATAAGATGAGACTAACCACAACTATAACCTTAAAGAGATTTAATAACTTAAACCATACCTTGTTCATTCTTATCATCTTCATCGTCATCAATCATGGTGAAGATTCTAGCATGTCGCTTCTCTCTGGGTGTTTCATTGACTTTGGGCTCTTCCTTTTGAAGCTTGGGGCAATTGGGTCTAATGTGGCATGTTTCACCACATCATAGCACACTTCAGTTCCAAACCTACATTCTCCTAGATGATACTTAGAGCACTTGGCACATTGAGTCTTGGTAGGTTGATTTGCAACAACCTCAGTTGGAGCCTTCCTCTTCTTGTCATTATGGTGGTTGTTGTTGTTGGAGTGGTTGTCCCTCTTCCATGCTCTTCCTGGGTGGTCTTCTAGTTCAAGGGCAGCATCTAGGGCACCTTGCATGGTGCGGTGTCCTTGTCTAGACAAAGCAAAACTAAGGTCCTCCTTGAGACCCCTAATGAACTTCATCATCTTGCGTCATTCATCATAATCATATTCATACTTTTGTAAGATCCTGAACTTCATGGCATATTGGGTGACTGTCATATCACCACATTGACGGAGGTTGTTGAAATCCTCTTCTTTCTTCACAACCATAGCCTGAGATATTTAATGGTCCTTAAAGGCTTCTGTGAATTCCTCCCATGTGAGTGGAGGAGCATCAGCTTCACGAGATCCTAGAAAGTTCTCCCACCAAATCTGAGAAGCACCTTTGAGCATGTGAGTCCCAAAATGAACTCTAGATGGGTCAGGGCAATCTAGGTCATGGAAATAATGCTCCATTTTCTGCAACCAGCTTTCGGCTTTGCCCACCACATCTAAATATTCCTCACTATCAAAAGAATCAGGCTTGATCTTCAATAAGTCAACTAAGGTCAACTCTTGGTTCCTCAGTTGATGTGGTCTTCCTTGTTGACTAGTTATAGCATCAGTGAGAGCCTTGATGAGCACTTCTAGAGGTGCATTAGGGTTACCATTAGGGTTAACCCCTCCAGAAGCACTATGATCACTTACCCAATTGGAAGAGCTTCCTTCTCCATTTACGTGCTCCTTGCCCTTATCAGATTTCCTCTTGGGATCCATCTACAAAAGGGAACATAACTATATGAGATTTGAGAAAATCTTGGTGGCCAACTATATTTTCACTCTGATACCATATTTTAACACCCCAAATTTCTAAAACATGCACAACACTAAGCAGAAGCATAGATCTCATTGGGATGTCACAAAATGATTATCATTTCATAAAAATAAACTTCATATATAAACCAACACAGGATAAAGTAACAGTTCTCATACTTCAATCCTCAACATAACTCACACATGAACAAAACTAAACATGTTTACTCTTAAACATCCTATACATTCTTATAAAACTCACACTACAACTAAAGCACATGTCTCATAAACATAAAGGAAATCTAATCTATGGATAGTTGGCACCCCACCAGGTATGGTCTCATATGTCCACGAGCTCCTTCTTTAGATGGTCCTTAGATATCTTTATCCTTGATGTTGATCCTTTCCTGCGGGCATTGTGCCCCCACCCATGTATCAAACAAATTGGTAAGTGGAATTGAACATATTATATCCTTAAAAAAACATGTAAATAGAAAAATAAACTTTAAACATTAAACATTGAAAAAGGGACATAGTTGCTTTTAAATTACTTCTTTTATCTTGACTTATATAAGAAACCTCAAGTTTTGCACCTAAGTTCCTTTTGTCTTATGCACCGAAGTGTCTCTTGGATTTCACCTAAGTGCCTCTTCTCTTATGCACTGAAGTGCCTCTTAATTTTACTCTAAGGAGCCTCTTAGTGAGGATCTTATATAAGTTATCTTTTAATAATTATCTTTCTCTTAAGACTCTTAACTTTCTCTTAGAATCTTAATCTTGTCATTACTCTTAGTGTTCATGAAAGATGATACAATAAATATTGACAACAAAGCATGACTTTCAGTATCCTATACAATCATTGAATTTTAACAATTGAAACAGTAAATAATACATTCATAACATTGTTCATATAATTGAAATCATCCAAAAATTATGTTCAAAGTGCATGGACCACTTACCTCTCTCTTAGAGAAGATCCTAGTTTCTTCTTTAGGTATGTGAAACCCTAAAAACGTTCATGGGGTTAAGAAACCCTAATTACCCTATTATAACCATTATCATTTATTAATAATTATTATTCAACCTAATTTCTAGGGTTGTAGGGTTCTTGATTAAAATAGGGAAAATCAGTGTCAAAAGATGCTTTGAAACTTAGCCCATCGTCTAGATCTCAAAAAATTGAGCAAAATACATATATTATTTGACCCCATTGGATGCACAAATAAAAAGATATTAATTTTCATATGCCGGCCAATCAGAAATCATGGTAAATCCACGTATATTATCCAAAAACCTAGCCAGCGAAGCTTAGCTAGACCAAACACAAGTGGTCACATGGATCCTTGGCCCTCAAATCCAATGTGCAGTGAAAGAGACCAAGGCGTGGCAAAAAGTCCAAAATGCTCATGAAAACATGATATATTCAATCAACCCTCGAGGGGCAAAACTAGAAGATCCCCATAGAGCTTGTTCTTCCATCGATACAGAGAAGAATAGCAAGAAGATAGCATGATTTGAAGAACCAAAACCCTGATCTCGACCAGGTCATTGGAAACCATGGTGCTAGGCATCTTCGTCCTTGCTTTCCGAATTCAGAGAGCCCAAGGATGGACTATGCGGTGGCCGGAAACACCATGAACACCACACCCCCCACTTGACCAAAGCAAGACTAACACAGAGGGGAAAGTAATCGAGAAACCTAAACGGTTAAATGATTGCACCTGAGGGCAACCAATACAGAGTTGTAGGCACACAAGGATGCTCAAGGCGTTGAGCAAGAAGCAACTATGGGCGGCGAACACTGGGACGATTTCAGGTCCATGATCAAACAGAAAGGGGGAAATGGGGATTTACAATCTTACCCAAAATTGTGAAGAATCGAAGGCTCAACAATCTATGTGACACATCAATAGAGATTATCCCTAGGCTGGAAAGGGTTGTGGTCGTCCTAGTCGTCGTTGTGGAGCCAGAATAAGACGAAGAAAAGTTGAGTTCAGGAGAGCAATCCCGAGTGAATGAGATGGAAAATGGGTAGTGAAAACCAGTTTTTTTATGACCATTCAACGTTTTTGTGAGGTTGTTTATATAGGTGATGGCCCTAAGTGTGAAAGACTAGATTTTTTGGCTTAATTTCGAGAACGATATTTCTTTTAAGGTGTATAGGATATGATGGAATGAAATTTTTGGGACCAAGATTTGATTGGATGTATATGGGATGGTAATATACCAATGGTCAATGTTTCATAATGTTTTTTTGATGTTTCTAAATAGAGTTATTTAAGTACAAATATAAGGAGATATACTATCTTTTGATGTATGATGTATCAAGATCTAAATATCTTTTTAGCCCTGAGGCATGATCATATTGTGTTACACATAACTTTGATTAAGTGATTGTGAATGGTGACGTTAGTGAGCCATGGATTGGCTTGGTGCGGGGCCTTCTTCAGCCTTTGGATATAAGCTTTGAACGAATGTACAATAACCTTCTAACTTCCTAATCTGTTGGAGTCTTTAAGCCATGTAGCATGTGAGGATCCACTTCTCCACGATCTATGGACATGGGATGATAGTGAAGTGTGTGGCAGTAGTTGTTTTTGTCTCAACTATAGGAGTTGAAGGACCCATATGCTTAGAGTCAATTGTTGTAGATACGAGGGAGATCCACCTCCCCATCAGTATTTCTTCCCCACCATCTGGAGCAAGTGGTGCGAGTGGCTTCCCATTAGGTTCTGTAGGACAAGAGAGCTTGCTAGAAGGGAGCCTCGCAATGGCGGCGTAGTAGTGGCTAGAGGCAGTGATGCCGTCATCTTGGGGGCCAGCAGTGTGAGCTTCGCCTCAAGAGTGACATGAGAGAAAAGACGTCTTCTTACAGAGAAAGATAGGATCTTGATAAGGAAGCTTCATAAGAGAAGATGGTGGTTTCCTTGCCGATGATCCTTCCCACGGCAGTGGCAGGGCATCATATGCTAGATTCATGTGGGCATTCCAGCAAAGCACCTGGTTGTAGCCAATCGTGTTTCCATGGTCGCCATCCATGAAGACAGGGAGAAGAACCCCCTTTTCACTATTGCAATAGCAGTCGTGAAAGGCGAACCCCCAACTCCAGCAGCCACTGGACCTCTTCGAGTAGCTGAGATGGTTGGGGGAAGTTCCTCGAACCTGGTGGTGGTGGATTTGGTAGGCTATCAGCAAGGAAACGACCGAGATGTCTCACCGAGAGCAGAGCTAAGGCGGCGGCACTGCAGTAGACAACCCAGTTCTCATGCATGAGCCCAGAGTGGGAGGAGAAAGAGGAGCCTTTGGCGAGGGTTCCTCATAGTGGTCCAGTAAAAAGGCTATGGGCACAAACACAGATCGAGGATAAGGGTAGCAGAGCCTATTCCTCTTTGGAGCTCTGCTCCACAGTGGCAGTGTTGGGCAGAAGCAAGCCCACACTCGCGGGCGCAACCTAAGATCGTGAGAAGACGCCAGGCGGTAGGGAGAGGAGACAGTGATGGTTCGGTTCACTCAGACCAGAACTAAGCTGATTAAATCCCAGAACAGACCACCGGTTCAACTGAGAAGATAGGCGCCCCATTGCGTAGCCACGTGGTAGTCCCCGATTGACCATAAAAAGGTAAATCTTCAATAATTCCCAGATCTTATATAATTCACAGTAAATAGTACAACTATCAGAAAAATACAAGTAAGGTACCAAAATTCTTAGAAAAATGTGTAGAACAAGGATCTATAATATCAGGCTTTTAATGCATAAATATCAGTGATATCATGTAAGATGTAGAATGCTTAGTTCATGAGTAATAAATATCAAATGACGATATAAAATTATGGAAAAATGTCAGTAATTATATAATCATGTTTATAATCCACATGATGTTAGTTATTATGATTTTGATACATAAAATCATGTAATTTGATTAATATGGCTAATTAGGGCTAATAACACTAAAAATAATGCAATTAATGCATACATGCTCAATAAATGATGATATTCATGAAATACCCTCATATATGTAGCTGGAAGCTAATGTGGAACTCTAATATCAGTTATATGCATAGAATTCATGTTATACAAAGAGCACCCTTAATACATGTGATGTAACCCTATTATGGTTAATGAAAGTGACATAATGTTAAGTATGTTCACATAATAATGTGACACATGAGTATATCTAGTTGACGAACTATAATCTGGAAAATGACATCAGTAAGATAAATATAAGGCAAGAATACAAGTAATCATGAGGATATCATAATGAGATAGGCAAACCCTAAAATGGATATAAATAGGGTTAATGATGATGAGAACCTGATGATCATATGTGATCTTATCTTTACCAGGGTTTGACCTGGGATACATAGTTGACATGAGGGATATCTAATGATTAGGTTTGTCTCTTGATCAAGGTATGCCATTACCTCTTGCTTGGCTTATTATACATTATGCTTGTGTTATATTCTAGTAAAGACTTGGCATATGGTATTGATTGATATGATTGTCTTGTATGATATGTTGCTTGAATTTCCATACTTATGGCTATGAACACCTACAAACATAATACATATGTTCCATCATAAGATAGCTCATAAACCACTTTGTGGTAGAGAGCATGCATAATGATCACAAACCACTTGGTGGAAGATCATATGATGTTTGTATAATGATCACAAACCACTTGGTGGTAGATCATAAGGCCTAAAGACGTCAAAGCCACTTGGTGGCAGACACATGAGATGTATGATGGAAATGTGCTTAAAATATTTGTTCTCTTTTGTTAATAAACATCTTTGTGCAACTATATGATTTTCTTATATTTTTTTATAACTGCCAAGTATTAGTTTTATCTTATTGCCAAGATATGATGAGAGGTATATAAAAGACATGTAGGCGTACTTAGTATAATATTCTTGAATATTATGATGATGTGTACCACATGTAATCTTTTTTTTAGGTTGTGGTAATGCTCTTGAAGATCCAAGATAGTGTGAGTTGTGTGGCGAGCTGATGTACAGGTGGACTTGTTGTCTTAAGATCTTGTTGTTTAGTTGTAGTACATGTATATGTATAAGTTTGATATTCAATATGAAATATCAAATATTGTAACAATTCATGTTGTAACTATATGTTGAATGGTGAACATGTGTGTATGGTTTTATTATTGTTCATGTACATGTGATATTGATTGTTTCCTTTTGACTCCCTTGATTTTCTTCTTCTTAGCCTAGTGTGTGGTGTTTAAATTGGCATTCTCACTGAGGTGAGGGTTTCAATTTGGACGTCACACATTAGATTAAGTTTTAGAAAATCCGGGGACGTCACACTAAGGGACTGGATTCCTAGTCGCCGTGGGAAATAGGGGAGGGACATGGCCTCTAACTGTCTGAGGACTCCAGATCATGAATCCCATTATGCTTGGGATTGGGCGATTTAGGGCGTTTAGGAGATGGTGAAGAAGCGTATACTTAGTACAAAGGATTAGCAGAGAGGAAGAGAGACCCTCGTAGAGGGTAGGTCACGGACATAGAAGTCCAAGCACATCAGGAAGTTGGGTGAGAGAGAAAATTTCACAGGGTCCGAGAGTCCTAATCAGACTTTGATTGTGTCTGCGTGACACTTATTTAGACGTTGGACCAAAGTCCAGTCATACCAGGATTCTGATTATAAAGGATATTTATTCATGTTTATTTTATTTTCTTTCCCACACAAATAAGTATATCTACAAAAGGTTTAAAATTTATCAAATTTGATGTGTTACTTAATTATATAGTGAGGAATCCGAAAATCTAGTTACTTTCCTCATTTGACAAACCATATTTCTTATATTTCTCTTTTTAGCATAAAAGATTAATTAATCATAAAGGATTATTTGAAAAGAGTTTGGGGATAATCTTTTGTGTAGAACTCTTGAAATTAACTAAACCAACTTATATTAAATTATGAGGCTATAAAAAGAACACTAATTGGGTAAAATTCATATTAAACCCTAAATGTAACTTATTTAATAGTTAGAGCTAAACCAGTGATATTCACTTTTAATTTGAATCAATTTGGAGAAAAACCTATCAAATTTAGTTTATGCATCATATTTGGGAGCCATAAACACATTAATTTTGAAACAAAAACAAATTAGGGTTTCAAATTGGGGTCATTTTATAAGGTTCAAAATTTTAGGGTGTTACATGTTGTTTCTTTATGTAAATAAAATAAACATGTACAAGATATAATCTATGGCCCAATTGTTTTTTTGTTAAAATTTGTCCACCTCACCAGTAGATTCATTTTTATGTAGGTTCCTACTCATGATGATTTACTTCCTAGTGGTATTTTGGTGTTATGATGGAGGTGAGATAAAAAAACAATTTAAAATTTTAAAGATAAATTATGCTTTCATGAAGAGGTTCATGATTTTGTGAAAATGTCATATTGTATCTTCATGTGCAGAGTAAGAATAGTAAAGGTAGGGGAAATACATGAAGTTCACTTAGGGAATTTATTTCTCTACTATTGCAATAGATTACATGAAGTATAATTCTCATTCTACCTTGTGCAATTCATTTTCCATGACTTTTGAGACCTTTGGCATAATACACACGGTTGCATAAATAACAAACATGTGATGCACATCAACTAATTAATTGATACCTTCAAATGACAACTCAATCCATTTTATGTACTCAAATAAACTCCACTTAAATGGAAGTACTAGATGGGGTTACAAGCATTGAATATGCATTAAATGAAGTAGATATGCACACTCACGAATATGAAAAAAATGATCATGGATGATGCATATTATAAAACTTATGAAGAATGGAGTTCTAGAACTCCTGTTAACCTAAGTTGACTTATACACCACCTTAAGGGTCTAAGATGAAAGGCTTGACACATCCTATTTAATATACTAGATTCATATACAAAATAAGGAATATGCTTTTCTAGAGATCCTCATGAAGAAGATTTGTCATTAGAGGCACAAATAAGTGGATAGTTGATGACTAGCTAATGATAATTAATAATCATGTAATTTCTATCTACCACATTCTCTCTCTGTTCTTACCTTTTTAATGATGAAATCTATTATACTCATAATAAAGAAGTAACATTTATGGAGTTACTGTGAGAATAGTATATTCTATTGTTAAAATGTAGATACAAGTTTCTACTATTACATTTTACCTACATATTAGGAATTATCACACTAATTATGTTTTATTTTCTTTCATTTTACTAATTAACAAATTGTCATGTGTGAATAGAATATATTCCTCCAGATAAGTTTAATTTTGGAACTATGGATCCCAATACTTGACCTTAAATTAGTAATAGTTAGAGAAGATCATGTGGTATTGTATGATCTTATGTTTGAATACATAATGGCTTCAACTACAATTAATCTACTAATCTAAATGGGGAATACATAGCTCGATGAATATGGTTTTCAAGAATAGTTGGATATGGTTGTCAACATATTAAGAGAATGTTACAAATGTTTAAAAGAGTTTGTAAAATCAATAGCAATATAGTTGTTTTAAACATAAATCAAGGATAAGGATAGAATGTGGTGAATTAATTCTCTAGCATTAATTTCTTTATTGTGTCTATGAATAATGTCTCTATCATGGGACATTGATCCCCACTTCACCATTTCTTTGATTTTGAATGACTTTGGTTATTTACATTTGACACAATGATCTGTTAATAATACTCAATTTCAAGGCATGGGAGATTTTTGACAACTTCTTCCCTGTAAGAACCTCCCTTCTCCCTGACTTGGTTGTTTTGGTAAGTTCCCAAATAATACCACCACACAAGATACCACTGCCTCATATGCAGCTCTAACCTCTCACCATCCCATATTCTCTTTGGCTTTGATCCCATACCCCTTCCCCTTAGTTTTATACCTTAACAACAGTCCAAAATTTCCATTTTCAATCCTTCTTATGTCTTGGATTATGCCTAATCTTATTAGGATTGAAAGGAAAATTATGCATGGGATCCATTTGATCTTAGATCCAACACCCGACATATTTTGTGGAATAATTTATTCTTCTATATTTCCTTGTCCAAATAACCTATTTCTCATAGTTCACCAATCCACTATATGAGCAATGAAGTTTTCAATCTTATGTCTCTGGATAGATTTCTTATTTAGCTTCGATACCACCTCGATCCACCTTTTATAAACAACGTGTAATTAAATGTTATTCTTTCAAGACTCCTAAAATATGACTAAAATAAATAGTGCATAATAATTGAAAATCCCAATAAAGTCATTGCACCTTTATCGAACTTCTCTATACCTTCTTGCCAATTTTATCTCAAGTCCATTGGTTGGAGTTTGAGAATCAATTTGACAACATACTCTTTCGAAAAAACTAACATTAATAAATTGCCCGTCCTGTGAATTTTCTTTAACCATTTTATTTACCTTAAAATTACTCAAAATTTATTCCAACTTTTGTAATATTTTTTATTTGAGTCATTTGTTATTTACAAAGTGATAATTAGTGGGTTTGATGTAAAAATTTGCCAATTAAATAGATATTTTTTAAGATATCTATTACTTTATTTAATTATCCAAGAAAAAAAGTGACCAAACCGAGTTGCAATGCTATAAATGGTTAACGAACCTTGTAAATTTGTATTTATTATCCTATAACCACATATATCATTTTTAATAAGCAATGTTACCTCTGTGTTACCTTAATGTTTCACATCAATAATACTATCATACATGTTGTATATTAAGGCTATCAATTTTATTTAACCTTAACCTAGGTGCATTTATAAATTTATATCATTTGAGTAATAATTTCCCACTTGAATCTTAGAATATACCACATTTATGTGTACGAATGTTGTGCTATTATTTTTTGGTATGTTAGCCATTTAATGCAGGCTATTGGTTATAAGAACATTTGAGCTAATGTAAAGTCTAGATTTATATTTCTTGTATATATCTTGAATTTAGTAACTATACTATACATTTTAAAGTGCTACATACGGTTTTTTGTTTGAAAGGACCGTATGGCACCAAACAAACTAAAATGTTGGATCGATATAAGAGATCCTCATCTATATTGTCCCTCCAGTGTCATGTTTGAAATAACTACGGGGACAATCCACTTTAAAAATCTAGGGTTAACCAAATAACGATTTTTTACTTCATTACATATGCAGGCTAAGATGTCTTCAGGCTAATTTGAGCGAACACATTCGTGGTCGACCAACTAGTGATGGAAAGGTGGTAGTGATACATCATTTGGGGACTATGTCTAATGGTTTTAGGTTTACATTTTGCAATGAGTGTAGAATCCTTAATAGACCCAATAAAGGTCGATGTAGAAATAAACATTACTGAATCCTATCACTCCATGATTTAGTTTCATTTGAGGTGCTACCTAGATAATGTGGTTGACCATGTTGTGAGTGCCCACTCTCCATGGAGCCATCGAGTCTAAATGATAGGGTCTATTACGGTTGACCTAAGTGAGTGTTGGTATGTATGCCCATAGAGCAAGTCATGTGATGATTGTAATGGGATACTTTGTAAATGATTTGAATTATAATAAAGGCAATTTCTGATCTATATGTTTTAACTATTTCTAAGATGATAGTGTAACATGATAGATGTCTAAAGAATTGTTTACTCGATGACGTATGCTTTTAGGTTAAGGACCTAAACGATGAGATCATACGGATGTTAAGAGTATACATTCTTGTTTAGTCCCTAGTCAGTTGTTATTGTGGAAATAACCATAGACATCAATAACACTAAAGATTAGATTGTGTGTTAGTTGATGATAGAATCTCATTAGTCATGATATAGTGATATCAAACCAAGCACATAGGTACTTGTTAGAGAACAAGTGAACCGGACAGACCCACTATGAGAGTGACACATGGAACCATGATTTGGTAGTCACAGTCATCTCTCACAATGATGGTGGTGAGTGTGATTCTTTGACCTGAATCACTACACTCGACACATGTCGTTGGGTACACTTTGACATCATCAAACGCAGTCCTAAAACATGGGTTGTTATAAAGGTGATGATTGGGTGACTTTGACACATGGGGCTTTTGAGGAGTGAGTGATAGATATGGGATTTGTCCCTCCTAAGGGAGTTTGATGTCCATGGCCACTTGATGAGTAGGATTGAGAAAGGCATGTGCATGAATGTGTGAATTAATATGTGATATTGATGTCACACACATCTCAACCAGTCTACTCTGATATAAAGGAAATGGATGAACATTGAAAGGATGATTGTACAATGCCTTGAGTTCATTCAGGACATTAGTGACAAAGGAATTATACATTCGATGTAACACCATTCACAGATTGTAGGATTGCAAGTTGTTCTCCAACTTTCTATTTTACTTGGGTAACACTGATGTATGACTAGGCACCGCTCTTTGCTTGTGAAGTCATAAGTGTTATGGACTTTCACTGCCAACGTGAAATGAACCTGCAGGGTCACACACATAGGATTTAACCTGGAAGAGGAGTTTATCCACAAATGATGTTTAGATTGATTACTAAAGGAGTTTAGTAGTTCAAATAAACACTCAGTTTATTGATAGCTCAAAATCATAGTGTTCAAGGTGTTGGACCAATTGATTGGAGTATCAAATTGATTGAAACTGCAATTGACTGATTTTGCACAGTCTGCACTCCCAACTGATCGGCTCATGTGATGAACCGATCGGCTCAGGTTGGTGAACCGATCGGCTCAAGTGGTGAGTCGATCGACTCATGTGTCAATGAAACGATCGGCTCAATTGTTGAACCGGTCGATTTGTGTGACCAACCGAGATCGTTTGGAAAGTCAGAAGACTCTTTTTTCAAAAACATATTTGTTTCACTTGTACAAATTTGATTTGAACAAGGACTAATATTTGATTAGTCAGAAACAAACATGAAAGTCAATTCAAGTTGGACCAGGACCACGAACTGATCGGCTCATGCTTGAACTGATCAGTTCGGGTGTCCCAACCGATCGGTTCAGGTGTGAACCAATCGGCTCAGGTCCCCAACTGACCATTTCATGCTTGAAATGATCGGTTCAGCTGACGCAGTTGGTTGTTTTGTCAAAAATTTGGAACCCTTCTACTCCTACTTTAATCCCACATTGCCCGGGGTAGAGAACCCTATCCCATGACCCTCCTATATATAGGGGTATTTGGGTCTTCTCAAAGTACAACTCAGAACATCAGTTTCTCTGCAAAGTTGTCATTCTCTCTGGTTTTGGTAATCGAGAGAGCCCGAGCAAGTGCTACCCGATAAGGGAGGCACAGAAAGGGAAAGACAACTGCAGAAAAGAGACTGGTGGCAGGAGAGTGTGTCGGTGACTAGTACGCTGATAGGAGGATGTGATTCCTTCTGATTCCTTATGGGACAAGGAGATCGAAGTTCCAGGAAGTCCGTGTGGACGACTGTAGAGGCGGGAGACTTCTGCCGCTCAGAGGACAGTTGTAAATCCTGATAGTCCCAGTGAGACCAGGAGTTGCACAGACATCGTCCAAGACTGGAGGTGAAGACCACGCAAGCTGCAATGTAATGTCACCGAGCAAGTCTCGGGAAAAGGTACGCCTCTACAAACCATCCTTCCTATTGTATAGACGTTGATGTGATTCCTTTATTCTAGGTTTGGGAGAAGAAAATTTTTGTTTCCGCTGCCTTCTTTGTCTCCTCTAAAACCCAACAGTGGTATCAGAGCCACGTCGACTTCTCTATACTTTAGGATTATCGATGTGATCAATTTTGGTTTGTCGCCTTTATTTACTGCATACGATGCGAATAAAATTGGCTTTATGCATGTCCAATCCTAAATCCACAAATCCCTATATACATATATGATATGTAATATAAATGCACTCCATGTGTGTCGCCCTTAAATGAGTTTTGTCGTGGATGTATAGCATGGTTATGGCCCATGAACCCTATGTATGTGTGCTTGGTTGTATGTGATTGCTTGCATCTCAATCTGCGCACCGATTCCCTATCTCCTATTCCTGATGTAACTCGAGATAACTCGAGATTTCTTTCCTACCTTTTCTCCCCCCGAATGTAACTTGGGGTTTCCTTTTTCAAATGTAAAATAGGATAGACCTTTTATTTCCTATTATGTCAAATAACGACAGACATTTTGACGATCGGTTTGAGGAGTGAGATGAGCGGGTGGCGACCTGAGGAGATGCATGAAGACCAATGAATCAATCGGCTAGATGCGCCAATCGATCGGCTGGTGGCACCCAACCGACCGGCCTGATGGCGAGCCAATCAATCATTGAGATGAGTTGATCAGACCCAGAAAGGCAAAGCATAGAGTTCATCTTGTACATGTTGCATGTGATGTGGACCTAGATGATCGTGATTCCTCTTGGCTTGAGGAATCACATTAGGATGGCCCTAATCATTTCTTTTATCATTTCACATGTTTTCTGTGGGATATAGCATGTATATGATACTTACTATATTTTGGTGATTGGATATGTATATGTACCTATAAAAACCAAATCCATCATCTAAATATTAAGTCTATTCACACCTTGCATTAGAGACACACATGAAAAACCTGATCAACCAAGTGTAGGTTATGCCAAAGCGTGGTGCATCGTCTATCTCGCGGAAGTGTGAAAGGTAAACATGTAGGTTCTGCCAAAGTAGGGTGCATGTTTACCGTGTCGGCTTTTGGGTTAGACTTAACTGGTGATTCTTAGAGCGTCTAAGCCCAGAGGCACAAAATGTTCATGGCAAGGTGTTGCGCATGTTCATTAATCAAGAGTTGCATATGATGTAATTGGCATGATGGCCACCTAAATAGTCAAGTTGTGGGCGATCAGCCAAAGCTAACTTATGACTTGATGTAATATGGTTCTTGACCAACTAGGAGATTGTATGCTGCAATCTTCCGAATTGATGGTGAGGGCTATCAATTTGAATCAAAATAGTGGGAGCGGTAATTAATTAAAATCCTAATTAACTACTGTCAAATTTTATTCAAATCAAAAGGAGTTTTGACACATGCAATTTTCTCTTGTAGAATGGCAAAAGAATCATCTTTTAAAATGGGAAAATTAATTGAGAATAAATTCCATAACTGGTTGGGGATTGTGAGAAGTGTTCTGCACAATCCAGAAATATCGGTAGCCTTTGAATCCACACTATGTGCACTTAAGAAGAAGGATAGTTCATTTATGGAGATCAATGAAACAAAGTCTAAGGACAAAGGTGAAGGAGAGAAAGGTTCTCTCGCCAAACCAATGTCAGAATCTTCTGCGCTCAAAACATAGAGAGGATGGAAGGAACGATGGAAGAAGAAGCAAGAGATAGAGATCTCTACTTCTGGTGTATACATGATAGAGATTAACTTTACTACTTCCTTGTCATGGGTACTTGATACCGGATGTGGATCTCACATTTGTTCAAATTTGAAGGATCTTAAAGGGAGTAGGTCTTTGGGGAAAGGTGAGGTTGAACTACGTGTTGCCAATGGGGCAAGAGTTGTCTCCAGTGTCGTAGGAACCTATGAGTTAACTCTACCTAGTGGGATAATAATAGAGTTGAAGAACTGCTATTATGTACCTTCCATAAATAGGAATATCATTTTCGTCTCTTATTTGGACAAGGATGGTTTTGAATTTCTTATTAACAATGGAAAGTGCTCTATTTCAAAAGATGTGATCTTTTATGGCAGTGCCCCAATGTCTTATGGTCTATAGTTGATAGATGTAGAGACAAGTGTATACAACGTAAACACCAAAAGGCAAAAACTCAACAACTCAAACAAAACATAGATTTGGCATTGTCGTCTAGGGCACATAAATGAGAAGCACATTTCTAGACTCCATAAAGATGGTTATCTAGACTCTTTTTGTAAGGACCTTGACCTGTGTTTAGGGTTTACCCTGTTTGTTTTGCTTGATCTTGATGCTTTTGTGCTTGCTAATCACCTTTAGTGGTGATTAGGGTTTTGATGTGCTTTGTTGAGTGTTTGAGGGGCTACTTGCAAATAACCCAATTTTAGGGTTTTGGGTGCAAGTTCGCCATCTTGTGAGATGTTTTCCTCTCTTTGCTTCCTCTAGGGTTGAGGGGAAGGCTTAGGCTTGTTGTTTGAGTTCTCTGGGCCTGAGTTGAGCTTGTTTGGGCCTTGGGATGCTTTGTTTGGGCTTGCTTGAGCCTTGTGCCGGCCAAGACTTGTTTGTGTCAGCCTGGGTTGGGTTGTGTCACCCAACATGGTGGTGTGACGCCCAGGTGCCTTAGTGTGTCGCCCAGCAGAGTTGATGCATGTGTCGCCCATGTTGCTTGGTCTTGGTTGGTGGACATTTGGTGCATATCTTGGACAAGTGTCTCTTGACTTGCTAGAGTGTTGGCTTGAACCCTAGGACAAGTGTCTTTTGGGTGAACGACACTTAGCATAGATCTACCTTGGTTTCTCCTCCCCTTCTTTCTATATAAGTAGCTCTTTCCCTTGCCTTAGCTTCCTTTACTCTTTTGGTCTCTCCTCCACCTTGAGTGCATGACACCCCTCTCCTTCTTGCTTGTGTTGGCCTATACACTCTCCTGGAGTAGCAGTGGTGGCCGATACCCTCTTGGAGAAGCTTGGTGGACGATACCCTTAGACCTTGGAGTGCTTCTTCTTCCTTGGAGCTTGGAGCTTAAGGCGGGTTGCATTACTTCTAACCCTAACTTCATTACCTCTTGTTCTTGTTCTTGTTCATAAGTTAGTAGCTTAGATTTGTACCTTGCTTGTGTTTCCTTTGGTGGCCGATCTCCCCTTAGGGTTTAGGGTTTATTTGTAGCTTAGTATACCTTGTGATCTAGGGTTTGTTCTCCCTTGAGTTGGAGGTTTAAGGTGACCTAGGGTGGGCGATACCCCTTCTTTGTTGGTGTGTTGGACGATATACTTTTGAGTTGGACGACATGGTACCTTTGTCTTGGTGATGGACGATATGGTACCGTCCTTGATGGATGATATGGTGTGTATGATCATGGTGTTGGGTGATAGGGTGAACTAGGGTTATGTTGGCCGATATGATGGTGACCATGATGGGCGATAGGGTTCCTTTTGTGATGAGCAATACCCTTGTTCTTCTCATGGATGATAGGCCTTAGTATCTTGGTGGACGACAGGGCCTAGTTTGGTGAGTTAGTTGGGTTGCACGATATGCAACATGGTGTTGGCCGATAGCCCTGACGGGCGTTACCTCTTGGGTTGTGACACGCGATAGAGTTGGGTTGTGACGGGCGTCACGCCCCTGGTTTGGGTATGTGTCGGCCGATAGGCCTGGATAGGTAGTTGCACATTTTAAGGAGTGTTTCCTTCTCTCTCTTGGCCGTTGTGAGGTTATTAGCTGGGTGTTAGCCTTGAGTGCCGAGCGTCGTGATGAGCTGTGACGGGCGTTGCCCGATAGGGTGTGACGCGCGACACCCCTGGCACGCGAAACTCCTCTCTTGTGACGCTGTGTCGGGCTGGGCGCTGGGTGCAACGCAGCGTTGCTACCTTCCCATGCCCTAGCTGTGTGAGCTAGCTATAGTGAGGGTTGTGAGTTGTAGTGAGGGTGGTATGGTTCTTTTATGATGGTTTCTAGTGTGATGGAAGTGGATGCTTATGCACAAATAAACGATAGTGATGCCTTGATTAGTAATGATAACAATGATAACGATTAGTTCTATTGATAGCAAAAATGTTAATAATGTAAATGATGGTGATGTCTTGTTAGTAGTGGAAGCAATAATAATGTTAATGATGATGCTAAGTGACAGTTACATTAATAGTTTGCTTAATGATATAACAATAAAGATAATAGTGGATGATGATGCTGATAATAGTAATGATGGTAACAAGAGTAGTAATGACATGCATGATGTAAGTCTTATGCTTATTTGTTAATGGCAATGTTAAATGGTAGTTACATTAATGGTGGATTAATGATAAAGATAATAATGATGATGATAGTGGATGGTAACAGTAATGACATTGGTAATAATAGTGTTTGCTATGTATACTCAACATGATTTCTATATAAAGTGAATACCTTGATTGTTTATATAATCTTGAGATAAGGGTAAGCATGAATATGGTTTGTTAATGATGTACTTAATACACTTGATCGCCAAATAGTGTAAGCCTAATAAGTAGAGTATCTTGAATGGCATATCATGATAGTAGGTGTAGTCCTTATGTTGAAGCTATGGTTATTGTGTATCCTAACCATGCAGGTGATGTTTAGCCATGAAAGGGCTATGAGACACATGTGATGAGTAACATTACTTTGATAATTGTTCTATGAGGTTGTATGTGTGATGTGTTGGTCCCATGATGATTGATGTGAGCCTTGAAGAGGCAGTGATAGTACATGATGAGGGGTTGAGATCTCATGGTATGTGATGATCCTTGATATGGATCTAGATGGTTGGCAAGAGGCCAAGTGGTAACATCCTTGTGATGGATCAAGTTGATTTGGTTTCCATAATAATATAATGTTGTTTAATTTATATTATGTTTTGCATGTTATATAACTTGGTTGAATCCTGCAATCCATCTGAAAGATACTAATTAATTACAGTGGAATTATATCATGTAGTTTGCCCTGGCCATAGATCCATCATCGTCAGGACTTGGTGATGGTGAAACGGGTTCTCCTATAGGTTAACCTGGAAGCAAATATTGTTGAATATGTGTAGGTTGCTCCTAGCCTGAAAATGAGGAGGTAAGAGTGTAACTTCGGTTACATACTCAGATACATATATAGAGCATGCTGAATAGGCCCATGGCTCAGGATATGTGATGTGAAGTGCATGAATGCGTTCATGGATCAGATCACGGTGAACATGCCCGTGGCTCAGTTTTACTAGCACCGAGACATGTACCAAGGCGGGCTAGCGTGAGGGTAGCCTATGGAGCTGACCCTGTGGCTTAGACCACTTCAGCATGTGACTATGGTCCTGCTTGTGCTGTACTCGTATACTGACCACGAGGTGGGAGGTCGTAGAGTCTGGCTCTTCCATTGACCTTGTATGGCACCGGCTTTAGGCTTCACAGCCAGAGGTTGGATTTGAATGGTACGATTCAAATCCTCGGGGCATAATAATACGTAACACAGCCGTTTAGTATTTACTGATTAGGATAAACACGAAACATTGATTGAGGCCTTGTTTGTGTAATATCTCTGTTATATCTTGCAGGTTTTGTGACAATGTCTTACCTTGATAATCAGGTTATGTGACATTATATACCGCTCTGATAATCATGTTACATAGTGATGCATCTTATCGTGTTAATCATGTTCCATTGAAAGATGTCTGGTTATATGCTTTTGTACAGCTGGTAAGCTTGTCGGTAAGAATAGCTTTGCTTTACATACACTGCTTTTGTTATACCTATTCCTAGTTATCTGCTGTTATAGTTTATCTTGATGAGGTTTTGTAGTTGCGGTGGGGAGTTATGTTTCCCGCTGGGACAATTATTCAATTGTCTCACCCCACTGGTTTAACCCCTTTTTAGGTGGTCGAGCTAGACGTGGTCGTGGTCATGGTGTTGCGGCCGAGCAGTCTTGAGGAGCAGTAGAAGGCAAGCGTTGGACATGCTGCTGTTTTGGATGTTTTGTAGTAGAGTCTAGAGTCATCCCTGTACTCTCAGGTCCTTGGCAGTGTTTTGACAATGTTTCACGATGAACGACCGATGACGCTTGTATATCCTGCTGTTGGTCGGATACGAGCCTTTATGTATATGAACAGGTGGTGATCTAATGTGATGGATGAATAGCTGTTTCTGTAAACTGTAGACACGTATCAGATCTCATGTATGTATATATATATATGACATGAATCTGTACGGGATGAGGACTGGAAAGTAATAGTTTCATAGTTTATCTGTTTTCCGCAATCGGTTTTAATTAACCCGTATTTTCGTAATCTGTGGTTATGGTGATTTCCGCACGTTTTTGCGTAACACCTCGTTATCTATATGATAATGGGATGTGTTGCCACAAGTTTGGTATCAGAGCTTTAGGTTCGCTGAGTCTACAGGGATTTAGGACTAGGTTGAGTTGTTCTTATGAGTGTCCAGGTTTTCTTACAATATCTTCTGCCCTCAGTGGAAGAAAAGTCAAGATGTCTGGAAACCATGAAGAACACTCTGCTGAGTACAGTGATGCTGCATCGGTTGATGGAGCAGATGGACAGGCACATGAAGATTGGGTGCCTGAGGTTTCCCAATTTAACCTGGCCATACTCGAACATCCTGCTTACCAACAGCTTATGGGGCAGTTAATGGCTACGATGAATCTCATGGTTGAGCGATTACCAGTGCCTCCTCTGCGAGCACAGGTTCCTCATGGAGAAGCATCGGGTATTGGGAAGACCTTCGAGCGGCTTTACCGAGTCAGAGCTTCGGATTATGCTGGAACGGCTGATCCAGCGGATGTAGATCTGTGGCTGACAATTCTCGAGAAGGCTTTCCAGATTCTTGACATCCCTGAAGAAGACAAGGTAAAGCATGATGTCTACCTTCTGAAGGGTAGTGCTGGTCACTGGTGGACCATCGAGGAAGAGAAGCAGCCTGGTGAGGTGATATGTTGGGAGGTGTTTCGACACGAGTTCGTCACCAGATACTTCCCAAAGACGTACCTGGATGAGAAGGTGAGTCAGTTTGAGAATCTGAGGAAAGGAACGATGAACATCATCGAGTATGAAGCCAAGTTTATGGATCTGTTGAGGTTCTGTCCTCACATGGCAGCAACAGAAGAGGAACGGATCAGACGTTTCGAGAAGGGTTTGAGTGCTGAGTTGAAAACCCCTGTGTCTGTGTTGGAGAATCGAGAACGGTTTGCTATGTTCGTGGAATCTATTTGACGGATTGAGAGGACGGTACGGGAGAAAAGAGAGTCTATGTCTCACAAAAGATCTGCTCAGTTTCAAGGACGGAGGTTCGGTGGCTTTAAGAAGCCTAGGTTTCCAGCACCATCAGCAATGAGAAGTGCCGGTGTACCCTCTCAGTGGTCTCCGAGTAAGGGAAGAGGTTATGTTTCTTCACCATCTAAGGTGCGCAGTTCAGCTTCAGTGGCAGTGTCAGGACCAGCTAGGCCACGGTTTGAGGACAGATCATGCTATCTTTGTGGACAGACCGGACATCTCAAGTCGCATTGCCCGAATAGAGATGTTGAAGTGACACAGCAGCTGAGGCAGAGTTTTCAGAGATCAGAAAGACCACAGCCCAGTGGTAGCAGAGGACGAGGACGCGGTCAAGCGTCTCAGGCTGGATCGTCTGCTTAAGGAAGCAGAGGTCGTGGACAGCAAGCAACGGCTCGATTCGATGCCATGAGTCAGCCGGAGGCGATAGTCAACCCGCGAGTGGTGACCGGTCAGATCGAGTTATTTCATTCTGATATGTCTTCTTCTTGCTTTATATCTGTTCTGGTTTACCCGGGTGCTACACACTCTTTTATCGCCTATAGTATGCTTGAAAACTGTCATTTACCTGTTAGCTATAAGAAGGATAGCTTGTTGTTAGAAACCCCTCTTGATGGTTCATCTTTGCTTTGAGAAGAGTGTCCATCTTGTGTTTTGTCTTTTTCGGGACATCGTATCCAAGTGGATCTTATACCACTTGATATGCATGGTTTCGATGTTATCCTTGGGATGGATACCTTAGAGAAGTATAAGGTTGTCTTGGACTGTGGTTCCAAGCAGGTAGTGTTTGATGTTGCTGGAGAGAGGTGGACCTTCTAGGGAGATAGGAAGATCCTTCCGACGTGTTTTGTATCAGCTATGGTGGCAGATAAGTTGTTACGACAAGGATGTGAGGCATTCCTAGCTCACGTGGTGGATACCGTTGTGGTTACCAAGGCGAAAGGTCCTAGTCTTGAGGAGGTGTCAGTTGTTCGAGAGTTTGCAGACGTGTTTCCTGAGGAGTTTCCTGGTGTTCCTCCACCCTGAGAGATTGATTTCGAGATCAATCTAGTTCCTGGAACACAGCCTGTTGCACAGTCAGCATATAGGATGGCTCCAACAGAGATGGCAGAGTTGAAGAAGCAGTTGCAAGAGTTGTTGGAGAAAGGTTTTATCCGACCGAGTACGTCGCCGTGGGGTTCTCCCATGTTGTTCGTTAAGAAGAAGGATGGTTCGATGCGGTTGTGTATAGATTACCGACAGTTGAACAAAGTCACGATCAAGAATAAGTACCTATTGCTGAGGATAGATGATCTATTTTATCAGTTGCGTGGTGCTACAGTGTTTTCGAAGATCCATCTACGGTCTGGATATCATCAGTTGAGAATAAAGGCAGATGACATACCAAAGTCAGCTTTGAGGACGAGGTATGGTCATTTTGAGTTTGTGGTTATGTTGTTTGGGTTAACCAATGCACCTGTTGCTTTTATGGATCTGATGAACAGAGTGTTCCATCCATTCTTAGATCAGTTTGTTGTAGTCTTTATAGATGATATCTTGATCTATAGTCGGGACAGGCAAGAGCATGAGCAACATCTTCGTCAAGCGTTGACTCTTCTTCGTCAACATCAGTTGTATGCCAAGTTCAGTAAGTGTGAGTTCTGGTTGGATGAAGTGACTTTCCTGGGTCATGTGATATCTGCTGAAGGAGTCAAAGTAGATCCGAAGAAGGTGGAATCCATTGCGGATTGGGAACAACCGAAGATACTGACAGAAGTTCGTAGTTTCCTTGGTTTGGCAGGATACTACCGGAGGTTTATCAAGGACTTCAGTGTGATCGTGTTGCCGATGACAAAGTTGACCAGGAAGGACGTACCTTTTGTTTGGGATGATCGATGTCAGCAAGCTTTCCAGAGTTTGAAGGAGAAGCTGACCAGTGCTCCAGTGTTGATCTTGCCAGAGCCTGGGAAAGGCTATGCTGTTTTCTGTGATGCTTCCAAGAAAGGTTTAGGTTGTTTGTTGATGCAGGAAGATCATGTGGTTTCTTTTGCCTCGCGACAGCTCAAGAAACATGAGGAGAACTATCCAACTCATGACTTGGAATTGGCAGCAGTGGTTCATGCGTTAAAGATTTGGAGACACTATCTGTATGGGGAAGTGTGTCAGATCTTTATGGATCATAAGAATCTGAAGTACATCTTTACGCAGCAAGAGTTGAACATGCGACAATGATGATGGATGGAGTTGATCAATGATTACGACTGCACTATCGAGTATCATCCTGGTAAGGAAAATGTGGTAGCTGATGCGCTTAGCAAAAAGTCTTCTTCTCTTTCTTCAAAGAAGGCACAGTTGAGTTCTCTGGTATGCCATAAGCGAGATATGTTTGTTTCTCTTCGACAGATGAATGTGCAGATGGAAGTTTCTTTGTTGTCTGGTCTTTTCGTACAGATGCAAGTTAAGCCTACGTTGAGACAGCAGATCAAGGATGCACAGCAGATAGATGATGCGGTACAGTTGATTAGATCAGAGTTCGGCAGCGACAAGCGTGATGGGTTTCATGAGTCTGAGGATGGGCTAGTTTGCTATCGTGATAGGATGATGGTTCCAGATGCTGATAATCTGAGGGAGTTGGTGCTTGAGGAAGCACATACGTCAATGTATGTGATGCATCCAGGTGTCACCAAGATGTACCATAGTCTAAAGGATTTGTATTGGTGGCCCAGTTTGAAAAGAGATGTAGCCGAGTTCGTGGAGAGATGTGTGGTGTGTCAGCAAGTGAAGGCTGAACATCAGAAGCCGGCAGGTACGTTGCAACCTTTGCTAATACCGCAGTGGAAATGGGATCATATAAGCATGGATTTCGTAGTTGGTCTACCCCGGACAACTAGGAATCATGATTCCATTTGGGTGATAGTGGACAGATTGACTAAGTCTGCCCATTTTCTACCAGTGAAGACGATGTATACAGCTGAGAAACTAGCTCGAGTATATGTGGATGAGATAGTATGTTTGCACGGAGTGCCAGCAACGATAGTTTCTGACAGAGGTCCTCAGTTTACGAGTCGTTTTTGGGAACAGTTGCACAGAGCGTTGGGAACGCAGTTGAGGTTCAGTACAGCTTTTCACCCGCAGACAGATGGACAGTCTAAGAGGACTATACAGATTCTGGAGGATCTTCTCCGAGCTTGTGTCTTGCAGTTTCTAGGCAACTGGGATGTACATCTGAGTTTGATAGAGTTTGCCTACAACAACAGTTATCAGCGGAGCATCAACATGGCTCCTTATGAGGCTTTGTATGGAAGGAAGTGCAGATCTCCTTTGTGTTGGTATGAGTCTGGTGAGTATCAGCTTTTGGGTCCTGATTTAGTACAGCAGACGACAGAAAAGATCAAGGTGATACAGCAACAGTTGAAAGTGGCACAGGACAGCCAGAAGTCATATGCAGACAATCGTCGACGACCTTTGGAGTTCCAGGTAGGAGACAAAGTGTATCTCAAAGTCTCGCCGTGGAAAGGTGTGCTAAGGTTTGGACGGAAGGGTAAGTTGGCACCCAGGTATATGGGGTCGTACTCAGTCATAGCACGTGTTGGTAAGGTGGCTTACGAGTTAGAGTTGCCTCCAGAGTTGCACAGGTTGCATCCAGTGTTTCATGTCAGTATGCTGAAGAAAAGTCATCCAGATTTAGGTATAGTGATACAGCCAGTTGAGGTTGAGCTTGATGCAGATGTGACCTATGAGGAGGGTCCTGTGGTGATCCTTGACAGAAGAATCAAGAAACTGAAGAGGAAACATCTGGTTCTTGTGAAGGTTCTTTGGCAGCGCCGTGGCGTAGAAGAAGCCACGTGGGAGCTTGAGGAAGAGATGAGGAGGAGTTATCCCTTGCTTTTCTCTTTGGATTTCGGGGACGAAATCCCTTAAAGGGGATTAGCTTGTAAGGACCCTGACCTGCGTTTAGGGTTTACCCTGTTTGTTTTGCTTAATCTTGATGCTTTTGTGCTTGCTAATCACCTTTAGTGGTGATTAGGTTTTTGATGTGCTTTGTTGAGTGTTTGAGGGGCTACTTGCAAATAACCCAAGTTTAGGGTTTTGGGTGCAAGTTCGCCATCTTGTGAGATGTTTTCCTCTCTTTGCTTCCTCTAGGGTTGAGGGGAAGGCTTAGGCTTGTTGTTTGAGTTCTCTGGGCCTGAGTTGATCTTGTTTGGGCCTTGGGATGCTTTGTTTGGGCTTGCTTGAGCCTTTTGCCAGCCAAGACTTGTTTGTGTTGGCCTGGGTTGGGTTGTGTCACCCTGGTGTGACGCCCAGGTGCCTTGGTGTGTCGCCCAGCAGAGCTGATGCATGTGTCGCCCATGTTGCTTGGTCTTGGTTGGTGGACACTTGGTGCATATCTTGGACAAGTGTCTCTTGACTTGCTAGAATGTTGGCTTGAACCCTAGGACAAGTGTCCCTTGGGTGGACGACACTTAGCATAGATCTACCTTGGTTTCTCCTCCCCTTCTTTCTATATAAGTAGCTCTTTCCCTTGCCTTAGCTTCCTTTGATCTTTTGGTCTCTCCTCCACCTTGAGTGCACGACACCCCTCTCCTTCTTGCTTGTGTTGGCCGATACACTCTCCTGGAGTAGTAGTGGTGGCCGATACCCTCGTGGAGAATCTTGGTGGACGATACCCTTGGACCTTGGAGTGCTTCTTCTTCCTTGGAGCTTGGAGCTTAAGGTGGGTTGCATAACTTCTAACCCTAACTTTATTACCTCTTGTTCTTGTTCTTGTTCATAAGTCAGTAGCTTAGATTTGTACCTTGCTTGTGTTTCCTTTGGTGGTCGATCTCCCCTTAGGGTTTAGGGTTTCTTTGTAGCTTAGTATACCTTGTGATCTAGGGTTTGTTCTCCCTTGAGTTGGAGGTTGAAGGTGACCTAGGGTGGGTGATACCCCTTCTTTGTTGGTGTGTTGGACGATATCCTTTTGAGTTGGATGACATGGTACCTTTGTCTTGGTGATGGACGATATGGTACCCTCCTCGATGGACGATATGGTGTGTATGATCATGGTGTTGGGCGATAGGGTGAACTAGGGTTATGTTGGCCGATATGATGGTGACCATGATGGGCGATGGGGTTCCTCTTGTGATGAGCAATACCCTTGTTCTTCTCATGGACAATAGGCCTTAGTATCTTGGTGGATGACAGGGCCTAGTTTGGTGAGTTAGTTGGGTTGCACGATATGCAACATGGTGCTGGCCGATAGCCCTGACGGGTGTTACCTCTTGGGTTGTGACGCGCGATAGAGTTGGGTTGTGACGGGCGTCACGCCCCTGGTTTGGGTATGTGTCGGCCGATAGGCCTGGATAGGTAGTTGCACGTTTTAAGGAGTGTTTCCTTCTCTCTTTCCTTCTCTCTCTTGGCTGTTGTGAGGTTGTTAGTTGGGTGTTAGCCTTGAGTGTCGGGCGTCGTGATGAGCTATGACGGGCGTTGCCCGATAGGGTGTGACGCGCGAAACCCCTGGCACGCGACACTCCTCTCTTGTGACGTTGTGTCGGGCTGGGCGTTGGGTGCAATGCAGCGTTGCTGCCTTCCCATGCCCTAGCCATGTGAGCTAGCTATAGTGAGGGTTGTGAGTTGTAGTGAGGGTGGTATGGTTCTTTTATCATGGTTTCTAGTGTGATGGAAGTGGATGCTTATGCACCAATAAACTATAGTGATGCCTTGATTAGTAATGATAACAATGATAACGATTAGTGCTATTGATTGCAAAAATGTTAATAATGTAAATGATGGTGATGTCTTGTTAGTAGTGGAAGCAATAATAATGTTAATGATGATGCTAAGTGACAGTTACATTAATAGTTTGCTTAATGATATAACAATAAAGATAATAGTGGATGATGATGCTGATAATAGTAATGATGGTAACAAGAGTAGTAATGACATGCATGATGTAAGTCTTCTGCTTATTTGTTAATGGCAATGCTAAATGGTAGTTACATTAATGGTGGCTTAATGATAAAGATAATAATGATGATGATAGTGGATGGTAACAGTAATGACATTGGTAACAATAGTGTTTTCTCTGTATACTCAACATGATTTCTATATAAAGTGAATACCTTGATTGTTTGTATAATCTTGAGATAAGGGTAAGCATGAATATGGTTTGTTAATGATGTACTTAATACACTTGATCACCAAATAGTGTAAGCCTAATAAGTAGAGTATCTTGAATGGCATATCATGATAGTAGGTGTAGTCCTTATGTTGAAGCTATGGTTATTGTGTATCCTAACCATGCAGGTGATGTTTAGCCATGAAAGGGCTATGAGACACATGTGATGAGTAACATTACTTTGATAATTGTTCAATGAGGTTGTATGTGTGATGTGTTGGTCCCATGATGATTGATGTGAGCCTTGAAGAGGCAGTGACAATACATGATGAGGGGTTGAGATCCCGTGGTATGTGATGATCCTTGATATGGATCTGGATGGTTAACAAGAGGCCAAGTGGTAACATCCTTGTGATGGATCAGGTTGATGTGGTTTCCATAATAATATAATGTTGTTTACTTTCTGTTATGGTTTGCATGTTATATAACTTGGTTGAATCCTGCAATCCATCTGAAAGATATGGTGAAACGGGTTCTCCTACAAGTTAACCTGGAAGCGCATATTGTTGAATATGTTTAGGTTGCTCCTTGCCTGAAAATGAGGAGGTAAGAGTGTAACTTCGGTTACATACTCAGATACGTATATAGAGCATGGTGAACAGGCCCATGGCTCAGGATATGTGATGTGAAGAGCATGAATTCGTTCATGGCTCAGAGCACGGTGAACAGGCCCGTGGCTCAGTTTTACTAGCGCCGAGACATGTACCAATGCGGGCTAGCATGAGGGTAGCCTATCGAGCTGACCCTGTAGCTTAGACCACTTCAACATGTGACTACGGTCCTGCTTGTGTTGTACTCGTGTACTGACCACGAGGTGGGAGGTCGTGGAGTCCGGCTCTTCCATTGACCTTGTATGGCACCGGCTTTAGGCTTCGCAGCCAGAGGTTGGATTTGAATGGTACGATTCAAATCCTCGGGGCATAATAATATGTAATACAGCTGTTTAGTATTTACTGCTTAGGATAAACACGAAACATTGATTGAGGCCTTGTTTGTGTAATATCTCTGTTATATCTTGCAGGTTTTGTGACAATGTCTTACCTTGATAATCAGGTTATGTGACATTATATCCCGCTTTGATAATCATGTTACATAGTGATACATCTTATCTTGTTAATCATGTTCCATTGAAAGATATCTGGTTATATGCTTTTGTACAGCTGGTAAGCTTGTCGGTAAGAATAGATTTGCTTTACATAGACTGCTTTTGTTATACATGTTCCTAGTTATCTGCTGTTATAGTTTATCTTGATGAGGTTCTGTAGTTGCGGTGGGGAGTTATGTTTCCCGCTCGGACAATTGTTCAATTGTCTCACCCTGCTAGTTTAACCCCTTTTTAGGTGGTCGAGCTAGACGTGGTCTTGGTCGTGGTGTTGCGGCCGAGCAGTCTTGAGGAGCAGTAGAAGGCAAGCGTTGGACATGCTACTATTTTGGATGTTTTGTAGTAGAGTCTAGAGTCATCCATGTACTCTCAGGTCCTTGGCAGTGTTTTGATGATGTTTCACGATGAACGACCGATGACACTTGTATATCCTGCTGTTGGCCGGATACGGGCCTTTATGTATATGAACAGGTGGTGATCTCATGTGATGGATGAACAGCTGTTTCTGTAAGCTGTAGACACGTATCAGATCTCATGTATGTATATATATATGACATGTTTCTGTGCAGGATGAGGACTGGAAAGTAATAGTTTCACAATTTATCTGTTTTCCGCAATCGGTTTTAATTAACCCGTATTTTCATAATCCGTGGTTATGGTGATTTCCACACATTTTTGCGTAACACCTCGTTATCTATATGATAATGGGATGTGTTGCCACACTTTTGATTATGAATCAATAGAGACATGTGAATCTTGTTTGTTGGGTAAGATGACCAAGACTCCTTTTTCAGGTAAAGGTGAGAGAGCTAGTGATCTGTTATGACTCATACATACTGATGTATGTGGGATTTTTAGAACTAATGCCAGAGGTGGGTATCAGTACTTCATTACCTTCACTAATGACTTCAGTAGGTATGGCTATGTGTACCTGATGAAACATAAGTCAGAAACTCTTGAAAGGTTCAAGGATTTCATGAATGAAGTGCAGAACCAACTTGGTAAAAGTATTAAAGCACTTCAATCCGATTGAGGTGAAGAATACTTAAGCCAAGAGTTTGAGGACCTTCTTCGAGCCCATGGTATTGTATCATAATGGACTTCGCCTGGAACACCACAGCATAACGGTGTGTCTGAAAGAAGGAATCACACTTTACTGGATATGGTGTGATCAATGAAGAGTTTTGTTGATCTTCCAATTTCCTTCTGGGATTATGCTCTTAAAACCGCCGCATTTACACTTAACCGAGTACCATCTAAATCGGTTCAAAAGACACCATATGAGATATAGACTGGGAAGCATCCCAATATGTCTTTTATGAGGATTTGGGGGTGTGAGGCATATGTCAAGAAAATGTTTCCTGATAAGCTAGGCCCTAGATCTGATAAATGTTATTTTGTTGGATATCCTAAGGAAACTAAGGGATATTACTTATACCACCCAACTGACAACAAAGTGTTTGTTGCCAGGGAAGTTGTGTTCCTAGAAAAGGAATTTATTTCCAGAGGAAATAGTGGGAGGAAAATAGAGCTTGAAGAGGTTCAAGACCAACAAGAAAACATTGAATTGGTAGATGTACAAGAGGAACATAGAGATTCACAAGGTGTTATGGAATCTCAATCTCCTCAAGTAATACAAGGACCTCGTAGATCTCGTAGGACATGCCTTGAACCTGAGAGGTTTGGATACCTTGTAACTCAGGAAGGCGGTGAGTTGATCATAGATGATGATCCAACTACCTATCTAGAAGCTATGGAGGGACCAGATTCTGATAAATGGCTTGAGGCCATGAAATCCAAGATAGAATCCATGTACTCCAACAAAGTATGGACTTTGGTGGAACCACCTGAAGGGGTAAAACCCATAGGGTGCAAGTGGGTCTTCAAGAAGAAGACCGAAATGGATGGCAATGTGCAAACTTATAAAGGAAGATTGGTTGCAAAGGGTTTCTGATAAGTTCAAGATGTTGACTATGACGAAACTTTTTCTCCAGTAGCCATGATTAAGTCCATCAGGATCATGCTTGCTATTGCGACTTACTATGACAATGAGATTTGGTAAATGGATGTTAAAACCACATTCCTTAATTGGAATATAAATGAGGATGTGTACATGACACAACCTGAAGGTTTTGTAGATCTAAAGAACGCCAATAAAGTCTGTAGGCTGCAAAGGTCAATCTATGGATTGAAGTAAGCATCTTGGAGTTGGAATCTTCAATTTGATGAGGAAGTCAAAGTGTTTGGTTTTATTCAAAATGAAGATGAACCTTGTGCGTACAAGAAGGTTAGTGGGAGCACGACCACATTCCTCATATTGTATGTGGATGACATACTATTGATGGGGAATGATGTCTCAGCCTTAGAGAAGGTAAAGACTTGGCTTGGGAATACTTTCTCAATGAAGGACTTAGGAGAAGCGTCCTACATTCTAGGTATTAAGATCTATAGATATAGATCTAAAAGGCTTCTCAGACTAAGTCAAAGCACGTACATTGACAAAGTGCTGAAGCGGTTCAGCATGGAGAACTCAAAGAGAGGCAACATTCCCATGCTACATGGAGTCACCATCTCTAGAGCTCAATGTCCCCAATCTTGTGAAGAGAGGGAGCATATGAATGGGATCTCATATGCATCAGCCATCGGATCCATCATGTACGCTATGTTGTGCACACGCCCAGATGTCTCGTATGCCCTTAGCATTATGAGAAGGTACCAGTCAGATCCCAAGGATGCTCACTGGATAGCCGTAAAGAATATCCTCAAGTACTTGCGAAGGACTAAGGATCAATTCCTTGTATACGGCGGCGAGGAAGAACTGGTTGTAAGAGGTTACACTGATGCAAGCTTCCAAACCGACAAACATGATTACAAATCGCAATCAGGATTTGTATTTTGCCTAAATAATGGAGTTGTGAGCTGGAAGAGTTCCAAGCAAGAAACAGTTGTCGATTCTACTACAGAGGCTGAGTATATTGCTTCTTCACATGCAGCAAAGGAGGCTGTGTGGATCAGGAAGTTTGTCACTGAACTTGGTGTGGTTCCCAGTAGTTGTAATGCAATTGAGCTTTATTGTGACAATAATGGAGCTATTACTCAAGCTAAGGATCCCATATCACATCAGCAGTCCAAGCACATACTACGGTGCTTCCATCTCATATAAGAGATCGTACAACGAGGAGATGTGAAGATTTGTAAAGTACCAACTGAAGACAACATAGTTGATCCACTGACGAAGGCCCTTTCTCAACAGAAACATGATGGTAATGTTAGGTCACAAGGATTGAGGTTCCTAAGTGTCTGGCTCTAAATGCAAGTGGGAGTCTGTTGGTATGTATGCCCATAGAGAAATTCATGTGATGATTGTAATGAGATACTTTGTAAATGATTTGAATAATAATAAAGTCAATTTCCAATCTATATGTTTTAACTGTTTCTAAGATGATAGCGTAACATGATAGATGTCTAAAGAATTGTTTACTCGATGACATATGCTTTTAGGTTAAGGACCTAAACGATGAGATCATACGAATGTTAAGAGTATACATTCTTGTTTAGTCCCTAGTCAGTTGTTATTGTGGAAATAACCATAGACATCAATAACACTAAAGACTAGATTGTGTGTTTGTTGATGACAGAATCTCATTAGTCATGATATACTGATATCAAACCAAGCACATAGGTACTCGTTAGAGAACATGTGAATCGGATAGACCCACCGTGAGAGTGACACATAGAGCCATGATTTGGTAATCACAGTCAGCTCTCACTGTGATGGTGGTGAGTGTGATTCTTCGACCTAAAATCACTACACTCGACACATGTCATTGGGTACACTTTGACATCATCAAATGCAGTCCTGAAACATGGGTTGTTATAAAGGTGATGATTGGGTGACTTTGACACATGGGGCTTTTGAGGGGTGAGTGATAGATATGGGATTTGTCCCTCCTAAGGGAGTTTGATGTCCATGGCTACTTGATGAGTAGGATTGAGAAAGGCATTCGCATGCATGTGTGAATCAATATGTGATATTGATGTCACACACATCTCACCCAGTCTGCTCTGAGATCAAGAAAATGGATGAACGTTGAAAGGATGAATGTACCATGCCTTGAGTTCATTCAGGACATCAGTGATAAAGGAATTATACATTCAATGTAACACCATTCACGGATTGTAGGATTGAAAGTTGTTCTACAACTTTCTATTTCACTTGGTTAGTACTGATGTACGACTAGGCACCGCTCTTTGCTTGTGAAGTCATAAGTGTTATGGACTTTCACTGCCAACATAAAATGAACCTGTAGGGTCACACACATAGGATTTAACCTGGAAGAGGAGTTTATCCACAAATGATGTTTAGATTGATTACTAAAGGAGTTTAGTAGTTCAATTAAACACTCATTTGATTGATAGCTCAAAAACATAGTGTTCAAGGTGTTGGACCAATTGAGTAGAGTATCAGATTGATTGAAACTGCAATTGATTGATTTTGCACAGTTTGCACTCCCAACCGATCGGCTCATGTGATGAACCGATCGGCTCATGTGATGAACCGATCGGCTCAGGTTGGTGAACCGGTCGGCTCAAGTGGTGAGTCGATCAGATCATGTGTCAATAAAACGATCGGCTCAATTATTGAACCGGTTGATTCATGTGACCAACCGAGATCGTTTGGAAAGTCAGAAGACTTTTTTTGCAAAAACATATTTGTTTCACTTGTACAAATTTGATTTGAACAAGGACTAATATTTGATTAGTCGGAAACAGACATGAAAGTCAATTCGAGTTGGACCAGGACCATGAACCGATCAGCTCATGCTTGAACCGATCGACTCAAGTGTCCCAACGGATCGGTTTAGGTGTGAACCGATCGGCTTAGGTCCCCAACCGACCATTTCATGCTTGAAACGATCGGTCCAGCTGACGTAGTTGGTTGTTTTATAGAAAATCTCAAATCCTTCTACTCCTACTTTAATCCTGCATTGCCCGGGGTAGAGAACACTGTCCCATGACCCTCCTATATATAGGGGTATTTGGGGCTTCTCAAAGTACAACTCAGAATACCAGTTGCTATGCAAAGTTGTCATTCTCTCTGGTTTTGGTAACCGAGAGAGCCCGAGCAAGTGCTACCTGATAAGGGAGGCACATCAAGGGAAAGACAACTGTAGAAAAGTGATTGGTGGCAGGAGAGAGTGTCGGTGACTAGTACGCCGATAGGAGGGTGCGACTCCTTCTGATTCCTTGTGGAACAAGGAGATCAGAGTTCCAGGCAGTCTGTGTGGACGACAGCAGAGGCGGGAGACTTCTGCCGCTCAGAGGACAGCTGTCAATCCCGACAGTCTCGGTGAGACCAGGAGCTGCATAGACACCGTCCAAGACCAGAGGTGAAGACTGTGAAGCCGTGAGGTAACGTCTTCGAGCAAGCCTCGGGACAAGGTACGTCTCTACAAATCATCCTTCCTATTATATAGACGTTGACGCGATTCCTTTATTCTGGGTTTGGGAGAAGAAAATTTTTGTTTCCGCTGTCTTCTCTGTCTCCTCTAAAACCCAACAGTGAGGTCAACCAGACGATTTGATAGGGTCCGCCTTCTCTTTGATCACTTAGTTAAGGTTTGGTCTAGACTTTTGCCCAAGTCATATTAAGGACTTTTATTCTGGTCCCATCCTCAATTAATTCACATCATTGTAAATGGTTGTGTAAGTTTAAACCGACCTTGATCATTGTTCTAGGGACATAGAATTGGGTTTCAACATATACAAAGTTGATATATGACATTACTTCACATGTACTTGTTCAACTTTCCGTATTAATGGTTTGAGATACCCGACGACTACCAATGTCAAAACAATTTTGCATATTAGATCTTTCAAATAATGTCACCTTTCCTAAAAATAACCTTCAACCTTTGTAATTTGCACATTTTGCAATCTTCAAGTTATAGTTTTGCAAGGTTAAATGAATAGAATGATAACCTAGTTCAATTCGCTCGCATGCATAAGTAAAATAAGTACGGGTGACCTGCATTTCCACTTTGCCAGCACAACATGACGATGCATAAACCAGGAAATAGAAACTGCATGGACCGAAATAAGTGTCAACATCCAAGCAATGGGCAATCACGGAGTGAACCAATATAGTTTGACCGAACGTGAGACAAAAGTCCTTTAAGCTCATTTACTTCTGTAGCTTTAGGTTGTTTTTTAGTTCTGAACTCTACTTATATATTTTTTTATTTGTTTCCTCTTTTGTACTGTAGTTGAGTTACTTACTTACAGTTCTGGAAGCAGAGCGGGTCGTCTCTTTGTAGACAACTTTATATTGTCTAATAAAAGCTATGTATAAAAAAGATATATCATTTTCGTCTTTTAGTCTTCAACTTAGATATATTTAGTTTTCGTCTCAGAAACATATATCAGTGACAAAAGCTATTTCTTTTAACGTACATAATTACCACATAAGATATTGACCAAACATCTCAATAGTCGATATGTCCGAGTGGTTAAGGAGACAGATTCGAAATCTGTTGGGCTTTGCCTGCGCAGGTTCGAATCCTGCTGTCGACGAAATTAACCAAACTTTTTTCTCGTGTGGGATATTTCCCCCCTGCAAGTAGTAATCCCTCTAAACTTTTCTTTTAATATATAAACCATCATATATAAACATCAGTAAAGATAGAACGCAACTTCATATCACCGATGCACGTAAGATTGGAGAAAGTTTGCTGCTGAACCAGAAGATGGGAATTGCGGCATAAGGAAGGATAGTGAGGGCCATTCCAGCCCAAAGGAAGGCAGGCAGGTCGACGCTGTAAGAAAATCGAGAGAGAGAGACCATGCATGATATATTTGGGGAAAACAATGATATTGGACGGGTAGCAGTGAGAACTATCACATAATCGGGGGCAGCTCGAACGCAATTTACAGGAAACGTTGAATCAGCCACCCAGCAGTTGGGGATTGGCACATTTTCACGCGTACAACAACAAACACGAATAGACAGTCCAGTTGGGGATTTGTACATTTTAATTTTATTATGTAATAATCAGTCGGCAACGGAGCGGTTTCGCTAAGTTTTTGGTGTTGTGACTACAGGGCTTGCGTTCATGAGTCATGACTAAACCTTAATCTACTCTACTCCACATGAGCAGATAAAGCAGAACGATAAGGTTTATCGAAAAAGGCCCAACTTTTCTCGAGCGGTTCCTGTAGTTCTATGCAAGGACGGGCTTCAATTTTGGGCCATCCGGTAGTCAGGGAGGGAAATATAATTGTTTATTGCAGCAGGTGCGTCCACGGAGCGAGCAGCAAGGCAGCGAGAGCGGAAGTTTGAAGTACATTTTAACATGGCGTGCTTCAGAGTACACATATTGAGTATAACTACTGGATTAAATCTAACAGGCTATTAAACTGGGCCGCTTTTTCCACATACACTACCTGGATTCATGAATCATAAAACACTAGCGGAAGACACGTGCTAAATACGTGTTACACAATTGAATTGACTCATTAAAAAGCATAATTCATCTAATTTTTAGAAGATGCATTCTAGTTTGTAGTGTGTCATTAACAAAATTACATATATTTTCTTTTCTGACCATATGTTAGTTGATGATTAACTGCCTAGCGACTTCTTCTAATTTGTAGCATGTGACTACCAAAATTACTTATACTCTATAAACTATAAATAGTACTCGCAATAATTTGAATATAACGCGCTAAAAGAGAACAATTTGATCAACTATCCGCATGACTCCCTCCAACATGTATCTGTGATTACCAAACGGACCTTTGCTCTAAAAAAATTATATAACTATTGTAATTTACAGATAACTTGGTAAAAGATAATAACTTGATTAATTATCAGGTAATTCCCTCCAACCTGTAATTTGTAATTTGTCATTAGTATGGATACCTACACACCCTCTCTTAGACATGCGTCTATAGACGACTAATATATAACAAATAATTTACATACAATTTTAGGAGACACCCTATAATGTATAGTACGCCATTAGCAAAACTATGTGTATTTTCATTCTTGAGCATTTGCTTATTGATGATAACTACTAGGTGACTCCAACCAATCTATAACATATGATTACAGAAATTACTTATATCCTAAAAATTTATATATATTGTACTCACAATAATTTAAATACAACATGTAAAAAAGAACAACTTAATTAACTGTCTAGCTGACTTTGTCCAACATGTATGTATGATTATCAAAATTATCTTTGTTTCAAAAAATAGTGTAATTAATACTCACAGTAATATACAAACAACTTACTAACCGAAAATAACTTGATTAATTATCAGGTAACTCATTCTAAGCCGTAATTTATCATTATTAAGGTTACTTGTGCTCCTTTTCTTACTGTGCCTATTAACGACTAATATATAATAAATAATTTATATACAATATATTAAATGAGAACAACTCGATCAATTATTGTCTCTCCCTCCAACCTACAACGCGGCCTGCTCTTGTAAGCAAGGAAGCACACAAACATGTTACATTGTTAAGCTCATATGCGACTACATAAGTATGCAGACAAATTGATGAAACACACAAGCATGTTGTTTCAATATATATAGCTCTCACAAACGTACTAATAAGGTGAGCAAGCACCTAGCTGAAACACGGATAATGATGAAATTCAATTAAAAAAATACCAAAAGAAAAAAAAAATTGACAGGTTAACAACCTGTTACGATGAGTTCTAACACACGTAACTGAAACACGGATAATGATGAAATCAATTAAAAATTACAAAAAAAAGTTAAACTAGCTAACAGGCTGGTCCGAAGAGCTCTCACACAGCCTCCTCAAATTCACTTTTATTATAGGGTTATAATAGACTCAGCCGAACGGCCCCGTACCTTAACCGACTGCAGACATGAGGCCCACAAGGACATAGCAGAACTGAAAAGAACTTAAATACATCAAACTGTGTTGTTACTGGATCTCCACAAAAACCCTGAATCACAAAGCCCCAAGCCTACAGCAAAATTGGCAGGGTTTCAAAGCGTATGTGCAAAGAAGTTCACACGTAAAACTGATCTCGAGTTTGGGCTTGCGGGAGGGAGTTTTGGCACCATCACTATGCTCTACTCGTCTTTGGATGCCGTCAGCCATGAAAGTGTGCACGCAAAAAGTAGCAATATATAGTTCAAAAGCAAACCTCTGAGAAATAAAGATTATTAGCCCTCTTTCCTAATATTTTAAACGCGTGAAAGTACCATATGCGGCCAAAGATTAGTTTTTGTAATACTCTAGTGCTGCATATAGAGGAAATTTATTTGTGATTTAGAATTTTAAATCAACAACAACATTAATTGGTGCATGGAGACAGAAGATCACATAGGTTTTGTGAAAGGGCATTTGAAGAAAGTAGATTTGGTAGTCCTCATTGCTCCAACGTAAATGGAACACAAAGGTTCGTGGAAGCTTCTTTGAAGAGGTCTACATCAAGGATAAGTGTGTCCATCTCTAGTAGTTAGATTAAGAGCTTGGCATTGTAACTCTGTAAGGCATGCACACACTCAGAAAGTATGATCAAATAGTGAGGCAACACCAGCGTTAAAAAAGCGTAAACATGTTTTTGAGGGAGAACTCCCCCACACCCATTTCAAAGTGACAAAGGAATCTGTAGGGAGTGCATGGTAGGAAGAAGGACTGAATTTGAAATGTGTGGTGGTAGCCCAAAGCCAAAAAGACATTGCAAAATGGTTTGATCTACCTATAAGTGAGGAACTAGCAAGCTTTCACAAATGGCATGTGATGGGATCTACATGCGTGATATAAATTTTCTTACCAATACACATCACGCATAATAGGAAATATCACATGTGGCACATAAGATCAACTCCACCGAGAGGATGGTAATGTGCTAATATATTGACCTAATAACATGGACAATCATAGTTGAAGAATTAAGTGAACTGAACTAATTCAAGAATAGTAATAGAACTAAAAACAAATTATATTAATTAAACATACTAAAGCCCTAATAAGTGGTTCACCATTGTTGAGGGCTCAATAATAGTTAAAGAACAATACCTAAGGTATTGAAGGGTCATACCTTTTACAGACTAATGTTATATCCTCAAAATTTATGAATTTTAAATCTAATTTAAGATTGTGATGTGAATATACAAAAGGAATAATAAAGTGAGTAATAGAGCATTGGTAGTTGCATTGGAACCTAGACTTACACTAAGTCATCAATTCAAGTACTAATGAGCATATGCGTTAATATGAGACATCGTTGAGATACTATGATATTCAAAGTCTTAGTTTTGTAATGAAGAAGGTAATTAATCCTATGGACCCTTTGGAAGGCCATGGATGGGTCGTGGGCCCTAGAACTCAATCCAAACCTAATTGGGCCAATAAAGGGTTACAAATGGACCCCTGGGATACACAATTGAGAATGGAGTATTTTGTGATCATGATATATTTTCAAGATATTTTAGTTAATAGATAATAATATTACTAAATAATGACAGATTTTATAGAATATTTTGAGATATTTGTGGCCTAGGTAAGTTATTAGATATTTATCTAGGTTTTGCTTGGAAGTCAAGTTTAGGCTAAACAACAACTTAATAAGGGTTTGGACTTCAGTTTAATGAAAGATAATGGTAACATGAGAATTATCCCAAACGTTGGTGGTGAACGAAGCCTTTATCTGGTCTATGAAAATATTTGTTCAAGATGGAGTTTTATTTAAAAATATGAGAGTTTTTTATGTGAGGAGACCCTTTCCTTGGACTTGGATTCGGGTCCTGGGTCACTAACTCACTAGTAGAGTCGATGCCCAGGAGGTCACCCCCTCCGCCCAAGCTCTACCACAGAACACTGGATATCGTGAAAATACTCCTTCGTGAGGAACAAACTCCCTCTCTTATCCTTCAATCCTTACAACTACCCTCTCGACCTGATTCCCAATCGAACCCCTACCGGATAACGAATTAAATCCAACTAATTGCTTGTAGTTATCACAAGGATTCTAGATAAACATCATAGATTATATCTGGTCTGACGGTAGGGTGTAGACACCCAACCCCTATTTGGTTCGAGATTGATTAATGAAATACAGACCGGGTTAGTCCTTAGATCCGAATTAGTATATCTGAATTTGATCCTATTTTTGTTTGGCGACTCAATCCCATTGCAAGTACTTATTAAATTGGATTGGCCTTGTAACTTGTATTTTTCAGTCTGACATATAAAATAGAATAACATAAATGACAGAGACAAATCTGGACTAGGTTCCCAGAATCCTGTTGATAGGAGGACTGACTTGGTCTGGATTAGAGGATTATAGAATCCAAAACGGACCCCGTCAATCCACTTTTTTCCAAACAAAACAAGACTGGATTTGGACTGGGTTAGTCGGGGATTAACATCTACGTATCACAAAAAGACAGCACCCAATCCATTGGATCTCGATGATTCCTATATAAGGCCACTGACATCGTCAAGCTGCGAGGCAGAACACCTCCGAGCTCCCCGTTTCCCGAGGAACAGAGTAACGTCGGCTAGGTCTTCAATTTCCTTGACAGTGAGATGATCATCGTCCAGAGAAGAGGACAAGACTAGCGCATGGCAAAGAGATAGAAAATTCTCAAGGAGATCTGTGGCAGCTAGAACCCGAACTCCGATCTAGTTCTTCAACACCTTCACCGGTGAGGCAAGCACGAACAGAGCCAGAGAATGGAAAGAAGACTGAAGGATTTGGGGAGATGATCCGTCTTCATTCCACGCACAGAGGGGCGTAGGAATGGTCTTAGATCTTCTTCACTCTGCCTTAGAATCTGCTTCAATACCCAACAATCATAGGTCCTAGTTCTCCCAAACCATACCATCTAGGGTCACCCCAAGAGCTTGTCTAGGTCTAACGAGGGCTCGCGGAGGTGATTGAGGCTTCTCATGGCTAGTGAAGCCAAGCACCAAGATCTTCGGCCCTGAGGTTGAGCACTGACGACGGACAAAGGTTGTGTTAAGCTATCTAAATGACTAATATGCCCCCAGTCCTCGTGAGCAAATGCACTCTAGGCTGCTGACGGACCAGCATATCATTTGCCTATCTATAATAACCTTGTTTTAGTTATAGAAATCAATTGATAGATTCGATGGTAATCAAACTATATATCTTTTTGCTCAGAAAAATATGTGGATTTTGAATAAAATACATTCAAGGCTTGATTCTAATCATAGTACAAAAGGTTAGTATCAATGTATGGACAAAAAGTGATTATGTTGAATGTCAAATTATCTAGAAACGATTAATATGTGATTATCTATGATTATACTTAATCTAGATTTGCATGATCAATATTTATGATAATAAGAGGTATTAGAAGGATGTTATGACTAAAAGTACATGGATGTGATGTGTAATATTATGTTCATGCAAGCCCAATTTGGGTAGTTAAGGTGTTAAGCTTATTAAGCATGTTTATCCTAAGATGTAACCTGATCTCAATGAATGTAAAAGGAAATTAATGATTTGGGATTTACAATAACAATCTTTAGGTTTTCTAAGTTAAGAATTGTATACATGTGGAATTCGGGTTAATAAACCAATGATTATGACTTGATATGATCCTAATCCAATGTTATTTGATGTAGTTTCTAATAATGAGTTTACATGATTAATCAGATAACTAAAGGTTAATCCTAATGCAAAGATACGGTTCCTAATCTTTCTGACTCATGATAATCTAATATTAGGGTTTCAAGTCTAACCCTAATCTACAACACTGAGATAACCCTAGACCCTAGTCTAAGACCTAGGTTATCTCTAATTAGAATTGATATGATCAATTTGTGACACTTTAGGGTTGTATACATATCATGTTGATTGATTGGATGTACATTGGTTTTGTGGGCTCCGATCTCCAAACCACGAATTAATCTCGATTTAAACATGTGCGGAAGCATTCGGTAAACAGCGGAAGACCCAAAAATTACGGGAAATTAAAACTTTTCGAGGTAAGATCTTGAAACCACAAACCTTTTCTATAAAAAGGATTTAACTGTTTACATCACTAACAAAAACTTCTTGAGTGATTATATACAACATGATACAAAACTTCTCAAGAGTTCATACTCAAAACACTCCAGGACCTGAGAATACAGAGGACACATAAGACTAACTCTATACTACACCATGAAGCAGGCTAGATCTCCACCTGAGATAACTACTGCTCCTGATGCTGCTGGGATTGGTCACCTGAGTTCTTGTTCCTCCGTCTTCGACGACCACCTAAAAAGTAGAAGTCTACGGGGTGAGACAATTATACATAATTGTTCCAGCGAGAGTTATAACTCTCCACTAGAAGCTTTATAAGCAAAGCAGGGAATAACTAAGCAATAAAAGCCTTCAAGGTATTCACTAGCAGTTTAATGATAAGCAGAGTTCAATCAATATCAAAATATGAGAACCTCTATGCTATTCAAAGTAATATCAATCAAATAACTCGTAGATAACTCTAACAGATATACTACGCTGTTGATTATGTTTTTAAGGGAGTGCAGGGATGTATCTCACCTCTTCGACTGTGTGGTGGGGAATGATGGACTACATGAATCTACATCAATTCCTCTCACCATTTCTCTTTTAGTGAAGGAATGACGGACTACAAGAATCTACATCAATTCCTCTCACTATTTCTCTTAATCAGTTAGGTACATTCAGTATTCTTATCATCTTACAATAACACAGCTATATATGAGAATACTTAAAATGTAGCAGGCCTAACTTTTCACAATCATCAGTTATTTCATCTCAAGTCATCTGTCAAGCATGACTTTGATAACATTTATGGCTCTTACAGCCCATAAATTACAAAAGATGTCACTCACAGTGCATCAACAAGGGTTACTATTCATAAAGCTTAAGACATGCTTTCAATGAATATATCATGGCATTCCATACCTGGATATGCCCATTATCTTATAACAATATGCAAAGCTTATTAGTATAACATGGCATTCCCTACCTGGATATGCCTATCATCTCATAACAACCTGCATGGTTCATTCAACAGATAATAGTAAACAATTCAACAATTAAGGGTGCATTCTCAATTATGGTTTCACATGAAATTACCCTCAACTAGGGATTCACATGGAATCACACTCAACTAGGGATTCACATGGAGTCACCCTCAACTAGGGATTCACATGGAATCACCCTCAACTAGGGATTCACATGGAGTCACACTCAACTAGGGATTCACATGGAGTCACCCTCAACTAGGGATTCACATGGAATCACCCTCAACTAGTCATCAATTAGGGTTTTATTCAATTGAATTAGGGTTTACTATTCATCTTTCATGTCTTCACCCTAAACTTAGGGTTTACTATTCACTCCATGGTGAATTGTACTCATTACATCATTATGTAAGAGAAACATCATCATTAAGGCTCTTAATTAGGATTAAGATCCATTAGATATTATAAATAGGGTTCCCATGACCTCACATAGGTGGGTCATTCCCTAAACATGCACACTCATAAGTAATTGAAGTATCTCACCAGAGTTTCCACCTTAAAAAGGGTACTTTCTCTCTCTAGGATACTTTCTCTCTCTAGAAAATACTTTCTCTCTCCTCTTACTAGTAAATGGTGGCAACACCACTCTAGATCAGGTTGAGATAAGTCTCCTTGACTAACATAAGCAAAAACATCAACATCATGTGATTAGGGTTTGATTAGTACAAGGTTTTATCCCTTTAGACCCCTCAAGGGTATTTTGGTAATTTGCCACATGATCACCATCATGGGTTAACTCACTAATCACATAGTCCCTTAATGACCTAGGTTACCATTAGGGTTTAGATTGAATCATCATTAAGCCATTTACACCATCAAATGGTTAGGCATAAATCACCACAAATTTCCAAGTGGTTTCCAACCTTCAAACGATCTCAACCATCCAAACGGTCTTGAGACCGTTTGATCCTCAAACGGTCTTGAGACCGTTTGGAGGTGAGGACCGTTTGGGAGGTTTGACTTCCAAACCGTTTGGAGCCTCAAACGGTTTGAGGTCGTTTGGACCAAACGACCTTGAGGTCGTTTGAACTCAAACGGTCTTGAGGTCGTTTGAGCCCAAACGGTCTTGAGGTCGTTTGAGCCCAAACGGTCTTGAGACCGTTTGGTCTCAAACGGTCTTGAGACCGTTTGGCCCAAATGGGCTCAAACCGTTTGGACCTCCAAAAGGGTTCAAAGATCACCAATATTTATGGATAAGTGTGTTGAAGCCCTCAATTGTTTAAAGCTATGCTAACCACTTATAAATTGAGTCAATTAGGGTTAGCCTTAGCCACTTAGTCATCAAATTGACCCTCAATTGCAAACCAATTAGGGTTCAATCGTTCTCAATTAGGGTTTCAAATTGATTGGTCATCAATGTTCAACAGTGTGAATCAATTCAAGGTTGAACCTATCAATTGACCTCCCATTGGGCTCAAACTTGGCCCAAACGGTCTTGAGGTCATTTGGACATCATCCAAACGGTCTTGAGACCGTTTGCCCAAAGTTTGACCAAAATCCAAGTCGTTTTGACTAAGGTTGAAATCCAATTAGGTCAAAATCAGCAATTTTCAACAATGCATCAATTTCCTACAATTGGACCCTCAAACCATTAGATTAACTCAACCCTAGACCTTCAAACGGTCTTGGGTTGTGCCCAAACGGTCTTGGGACCGTTTGGTGAAATCCCCAAACGGTCTTGAGACCGTTTGGGTCCTTCAACCCAAAACTCAACAAGATCTATACTTAGAAAACAGCAATTTGATTGTTTCACTAACCCACTGTAATTGGGCCCTCAATTGGTCAATTACCTTAACCCTAGACCTCCAAACGGTCTTGGGTTGACACCAAACGGTCTTGAGACCGTTTGGATGAGTTCCAAACGGTCTTGAGACCGTTTGCCCATCCATCCTTTGGACTTTAGTGAAAATTCATCAAGGTTTGATCTATTGAGTTGATCATCACATCAATACTTAATTGCAATATGATTTGGTGCCTTTGGACCTTCAATTGATCAACTATACTTGACCCCAGACCTCCAAACGGTCTTGGGGTGACCCCCAAACGGTCTTGAGACCGTTTGGGTGATTCCCAAACGGTCTTGAAACCGTTTGGGCTAAGCAACCCAAAATCTCAACTTAACTCATTGGAGATTCAGCACTAATTTCAATTAGGGTTTGCCCTATTAATCATCCTTCAACTCATGACTCGTTTGGAATTAATCCATAAAATTTGGTGAGTCGTTAATTAACATCATTATGAACAGTAATCCCAAACGGTCAACGTTTAGTCAACCATCTTAAACGGTCTTGAGACCGTTTGCCCAAAAAGGGCAAATTAAACAGATTGCAAATCAGAATTTAATTCAATTCGTTTTGCTAATTGATTTGCTCATATCTCACGATTCCTTTGGAGTTAACCTCTCAAATTTTGTGGGTGATTAACCTACATAATTATGAACAAGATTCCCAAACGGTCTTTGCTTGGTCAACGGGACCAAACGGTCTTGAAGACCGTTTGCCCTCAAACGACCCTGAAACCGTTTGCCCACCAAACGGTTTGAAACCGTTTTGAGCAATAGGTGGAGGTCGTTTGATAAAGTGAAAATCTGTGGATAAGCATAGGAATTAATGCCCTTATCTTCCACCTTAAGAACAGTAGCAGTTCTTCACGTTTTTGCTTGCAAGGATGCAAGGGAAGATAGGGAAGAAGAAGATCTATCAACTATATGCATAGAAAAGATGTATAATCAAAGCATAAAGTTTAGAGTTATAAAACCCGCCTAAAGCTTGCTCCTTGAGCTCCAAGCTTTCGAGCTCCAAGCCTTTAATGGCGTCCTAGAAGCTCCACAGGTCGGCCAAGGTTAATCCTCCAAGGAAGGTTGAGAAAAGATGGCTAAAAAGATAGAATTAAGTAAGCTAGCCATGAATTTGCCCTTGAATCCGAATTCTAACCATGGAATTTGGGCAAGAAGGGGAATCCAAACCTACCTTGCACCCTTGGTCGTTTCTTCTGAGCTCCAGAGCAAGGCTTGGCCGTTTGAGAATGAGAGGGAGTGAATGAAACAGGAGCAAGGTCGTTTGCTCGTTTGCAAGGGAAAGAGCTTTTATAGCTTTAGCCTATTTCTTCTTTCAAACTCAAAATTCACATCTAGGTCCCTCCTTGCTCAAGGGCACGTCCAGGCCCATCTAATCTTATGCAAATCTCAAGAAAACTCAAGATTTAAGGGTAAAGGAATCCAACCTTCAACTAGGGTACATACATGAAAGGGTTTTGTACCCATTTTAGGTGATTTCTATCACAAAGATCATTTTTCTCATCTGATTAGTGAATGATGTATCTCCTTCATCATTTCTACTCTAAATGATGACAAGAGTCATAAAAGATGTTCTAGATGGTGAAAATTACAAGTTGGACCCCTCAATTTGGGTAAATTGCACTTTACCCCAAATTAGGGTTTCTGAGCATGGGGATTGCTTCCACAGCTGCACCTTGGTGCTCAAGCTTGGGAAATCCCTCAAACTTTATCATAGACATCTTCATGATGTCTTAACATCAAAAGAACATCTCATCTTGTGAAATTTGCAAGTTCAACCCTTAAACTGGGTAATTTGCACATAGGTCCCTGCATACAACACAATGCTACAACTTTATACAAAAAGGAGCAAAATTGAAAGTAAATGTTCCTGAGGAACTTAATTTCATGCCAGGGAGTGTTCGCAAGTATAATAATTACATATTTAGGAAAAACTTCTAGGGTTAGTTCATAACCCAGGTCAGGGGTGTTACAAATCATAAACCCCTAACAAGGATTTCGTCCCCGAAATCTTAGACAAAAGGAGGAACATAGTATTCATTAATCATGCCCTCAAGTCTCCACATATTATCTTAATATTATGGAGGTATCATGAATTCTTTCATTCCACACAAGGCTCTTTTCACTAATTCAACCTTACCAATGTTTATGCAGAGCATAAACCCCTAACATATGATGTCCATATTATTGGGAAGAAGAAGCATAAAAGAACATACTTCTATCATTACCCAAGAATATTTATCAAAAGGAACAACATATATATCATACAAGGATAATCTACTCAGTAATCCTTTACAACTCTATGTAATTGGGATAGTTCACATAGTTCTTCTTATTAATTGGAAATGCCACATAGCTTTTCCCTTTTTGATTGGGAATGACACATAGCTCTTCCATTTTTAATTGGGAATGACACATAGCTCTTCCATTTTTAATTGGTTTGGGAATGACACATAGCTCTTCCCTTTTTGTCGGTTTGGGAATGACACATAGCTTTTCCCTTTTTGTTGGGGATGACACATAGCTTTCCCCTTATTAATTGGGAATGACACATAGCTTTTCCCTTTTTAATTGGGAATGACACATAGCTTTTCCCTTTTTGATTGGGAATGACACATAGCTTTTCCCTTTTTGTTGGGGATGACACATAGCTTTCCCCTTTGGGAATGACACATAGCTCTTCCCTTTTTGTTTGTTTGGGAATGACACATAGCTCTTCCCTTTGGGAATGACACATAGCTCTTCCCTTTGGATTAAATCATATTTCTTTCTTCATGATACTCATTAGATTGTATCAGAATGATTGCTTGATCAGGGCAATCAAAAAGATATCCATCTAGGAGTTTCCATACTCACTTTATCATCAATATCTGTATACCTGGCCAGGGTTTACAAATACTGAGATCAAGTAGTATGCACTTACATACTGTCTCATTCCTCACTTTTTATATCTTTATACACACAAGATTTTCCATTTCTATATTTCCTCCGGGCATCACTTATAAATCTCATCTTTTGACATACAGATAAGAGAGATTATTAAACATTTTAAGGAACATTGAGTGAGATATAAGTTCTCATCTCTTTTGTGTCCTTATAAAACTAGTCAAAATAATTTCAAAAACAACTATTTTCACGTTTTTAATCACATAGAAACATGAAAATGAAATATCAGAATGGCTTTATTTCCTCTGACCTGCTCGGGACGTCTGTCCACGTCCTCTATTGTCACTAGAAAACTGCCTCCTTTGTGATCCTTGCTGACTCTGCCCCTGAGGTTGGGTCATCATTGGATTCCCGTCTGGACAATCTTTTACCAGATGTCCCGGTTGTCTGCATTGATAACAGATTCTAGGTATAGCATAAGGTCGGTGAGGTCCAGACACCGATGTTGATGCTATGATGGAGGCCTTATTTGGAATATAACTAAGATCCCCATCCCTACTTGGAGACCACTCAGTCTGAGAACTAGTTCTGGATGGTGGAGGGTTAGGTGTAGATGACCTAGACTTCTTAAAGTCCATAGATGAAGAACCCTGGAATTGTGGATATCTTTTCTGGGTTTGCCTCTTCTCAACCACAGATCTCTCTATCCTTCGGACTGATTCAACGAAGGTAGAGAATCTGTCTCGGTTCTCTAAGGCAGACACTGGGGTAGACATGTCAGCATTAAAACCCCTCTCGAATCTCCTGATTCTCTCTTCTTCTGTGGCAGCCATGTGCGGACAAAACCGCAATAGCTCCATGAACTTAGCTTCATACTCGCTAATGTTCATCATACCCTGTCTTAGTCTCTCAAATTGAGATATTTTCTCATCTAGGAAGGTCTTCGGGAAATATCTTTGGACAAATTCCCATCGAAAGTCTTCCCATGAGTTTTCTATTCCAGGTCTCTTCTGCTCTTCCATGGTCCACCAGTGACCAGCACTTCCTTTGAGAAGATAGACAGCATGTCTAACCTTCTCAGCTTCAGGGATGTTCAGGATCCTGAAAGCCTTCTCCAGCTCTGTCAACCACAGATCAGCATCTGCGGGGTCAGCAGTCCCATGATATTCGGTAGCTCCGACACGACGTAGTCGCTCGAACGTCTTCCCAATACTTTGGCTCTCTGGTTGGACAGGTGCCCTAGGTGCAGGCATAGGCAACCTGTCGGTTATATGTGTTATGGCAGTCATAAACTGCCCAAACACAGTCGGGACTGCTGGATTACCCATATCAGCTGGGTCAAACTGGGGTGGCTCTCTAAGTTGTCCTGGTACAGGCTGTTCCACCTCTGGTACTCTTGCACCGCCTTGAGGTGCACTGGCACTATTTCCTTCCACATACTCATTATGTGGCTCTGACATCTTAAGTATCTTCTTCTCCTGAGGAGTAGAAGACTCTATTAGATAAGGAAGGAATACTAAAGATAGACTCGACTTCCTATGTCCTATGCCTCTGTAGACTCGGCGAACCTAGAGCTCTGATACCACTTAATTGTGGGCTCCGATCTCCAAACCACGAATTAATCTCGATTTAAACATGCGCGGAAGCATTCGGTAAACAGCGGAAGACCCAAAAATTACGGGAAATTAAAACTTTTCGAGGTAAGATCTTGAAACCACAAACCTTTTCTATAAAAAGGATTTAACTGTTTACATCACTAACAAAAACTTCTTGAGTGATTATATACAACATGATACAAAACTTCTCAAGAGTTCATACTCAAAACACTCCAGGACCTGAGAATACAGAGGACACATAAGACTGACTCTATACTACACCATGAAGCAGGCTAGATCTCCACCTGAGATAACTACTGCTCCTGATGCTGCTGGGATTGGTCACCTGAGTTCTTGTTCCTCCGTCTTCGACGACCACCTAAAAAGTAGAAGTCTACGGGGTGAGACAATTATACATAATTGCCCCAGCGAGAGTTATAACTCTCCACTAGAAGCTTTATAAGCAAAGCAGGGAATAACTAAGCAATAAAAGCCTTCAAGGTATTCACTAGCAGTTTAATGATAAGCAGAGTTCAATCAATATCAAAATATGAGAACCTCTATGCTATTCAAAGTAATATCAATCAAATAACTCGTAGATAACTCTAACAGATATACTACGCTGTTGATTATGTTTTTAAGGGAGTGCAGGGATGTATCTCACCTCTTCGACTGTGTGGTGGGGAATGATGGACTACATGAATCTACATCAATTCCTCTCACCATTTCTCTTTTAGTGAAGGAATGACGGACTACAAGAATCTACATCAATTCCTCTCACTATTTCTCTTAATCAGTTAGGTACATTCAGTATTCTTATCATCTTACAATAACACAGCTATATATGAGAATACTTAAAATGTAGCAGGCCTAACTTTTCACAATCATCAGTTATTTCATCTCAAGTCATCTGTCAAGCATGACTTTGATAACATTTATGGCTCTTACAGCCCATAAATTACAAAAGATGTCACTCACAGTGCATCAACAAGGGTTACTATTCATAAAGCTTAAGACATGCTTTCAATGAATATATCATGGCATTCCATACCTGGATATGCCCATTATCTTATAACAATATGCAAAGCTTATTAGTATAACATGGCATTCCCTACCTGGATATGCCTATCATCTCATAACAACCTGCATGGTTCATTCAACAGATAATAGTAAACAATTCAACAATTAAGGGTGCATTCTCAATTATGGTTTCACATGAAATTACCCTCAACTAGGGATTCACATGGAATCACACTCAACTAGGGATTCACATGGAGTCACCCTCAACTAGGGATTCACATGGAATCACCCTCAACTAGGGATTCACATGGAGTCACCCTCAACTAGGGATTCACATGGAGTCACCCTCAACTAGGGATTCACATGGAATCACCCTCAACTAGTCATCAATTAGGGTTTTATTCAATTGAATTAGGGTTTACTATTCATCTTTCATGTCTTCACCCTAAACTTAGGGTTTACTATTCACTCCATGGTGAATTGTACTCATTACATCATTATGTAAGAGAAACATCATCATTAAGGCTCTTAATTAGGATTAAGATCCATTAGATATTATAAATAGGGTTCCCATGACCTCACATAGGTGGGTCATTCCCTAAACATGCACACTCATAAGTAATTGAAGTATCTCACCAGAGTTTCCACCTTAAAAAGGGTACTTTCTCTCTCTAGGATACTTTCTCTCTCTAGAAAATACTTTCTCTCTCCTCTTACTAGTAAATGGTGGCAACACCACTCTAGATCAGGTTGAGATAAGTCTCCTTGACTAACATAAGCAAAAACATCAACATCATGTGATTAGGGTTTGATTAGTACAAGGTTTTATCCCTTTAGACCCCTCAAGGGTATTTTGGTAATTTGCCACATGATCACCATCATGGGTTAACTCACTAATCACATAGTCCCTTAATGACCTAGGTTACCATTAGGGTTTAGATTGAATCATCATTAATCCATTTACACCATCAAATGGTTAGGCATAAATCACCACAAATTTCCAAGTGGTTTCCAACCTTCAAACGATCTCAACCATCCAAACGGTCTTGAGACCGTTTGATCCTCAAACGGTCTTGAGACCGTTTGGAGGTGAGGACTGTTTGGGAGGTTTGACTTCCAAACCGTTTGGAGCCTCAAACGGTTTGAGGTCGTTTGAACTCAAACGGTCTTGAGGTCGTTTGAGCCCAAACGGTCTTGAGGTCGTTTGAGCCCAAACGGTCTTGAGACCGTTTGGTCTCAAACGGTCTTGAGACCGTTTGGCCCAAATGGGCTCAAACCGTTTGGACCTCCAAAAGGGTTCAAAGATCACCAATATTTATGGATAAGTGTGTTGAAGCCCTCAATTGTTTAAAGCTATGCTAACCACTTATAAATTGAGTCAATTAGGGTTAGCCTTAGCCACTTAGTCATCAAATTGACCCTCAATTGCAAACCAATTAGGGTTCAATCGTTCTCAATTAGGGTTTCAAATTGATTGGTCATCAATGTTCAACAGTGTGAATCAATTCAAGGTTGAACCTATCAATTGACCTCCCATTGGGCTCAAACTTGGCCCAAACGGTCTTGAGGTCGTTTGGACATCATCCAAACGGTCTTGAGACCGTTTGCCCAAAGTTTGACCAAAATCCAAGTCGTTTTGACTAAGGTTGAAATCCAATTAGGTCAAAATCAGCAATTTTCAACAATGCATCAATTTCCTACAATTGGACCCTCAAACCATTAGATTAACTCAACCCTAGACCTTCAAACGGTCTTGGGTTGTGCCCAAACGGTCTTGGGACCGTTTGGTGAAATCCCCAAACGGTCTTGAGACCGTTTGGGTCCTTCAACCCAAAACTCAACAAGATCTATACTTAGAAAACAGCAATTTGATTGTTTCACTAACCCACTGTAATTGGGCCCTCAATTGGTCAATTACCTTAACCCTAGACCTCCAAACGGTCTTGGGTTGACACCAAACGGTCTTGAGACCGTTTGGATGAGTTCCAAACGGTCTTGAGACCGTTTGCCCATCCATCCTTTGGACTTTAGTGAAAATTCATCAAGGTTTGATCTATTGAGTTGATCATCACATCAATACTTAATTGCAATATGATTTGGTGCCTTTGGACCTTCAATTGATCAACTATACTTGACCCCAGACCTCCAAACGGTCTTGGGGTGACCCCCAAACGGTCTTGAGACCGTTTGGGTGATTCCCAAACGGTCTTGAAACCGTTTGGGCTAAGCAACCCAAAATCTCAACTTAACTCATTGGAGATTCAGCACTAATTTCAATTAGGGTTTGCCCTATTAATCATCCTTCAACTCATGACTCGTTTGGAATTAATCCATAAAATTTGGTGAGTCGTTAATTAACATCATTATGAACAGTAATCCCAAACGGTCAACGTTTAGTCAACCATCTTAAACGGTCTTGAGACCGTTTGCCCAAAAAGGGCAAATTAAACAGATTGCAAATCAGAATTTAATTCAATTCGTTTTGCTAATTGATTTGCTCATATCTCACGATTCCTTTGGAGTTAACCTCTCAAATTTTGTGGGTGATTAACCTACATAATTATGAACAAGATTCCCAAACGGTCTTTGCTTGGTCAACGGGACCAAACGGTCTTGAAGACCATTTGCCCTCAAACGACCCTGAAACCGTTTGCCCACCAAACGGTTTGAAACCGTTTTGAGCAATAGGTGGAGGTCGTTTGATAAAGTGAAAATCTGTGGATAAGCATAGGAATTAATGCCCTTATCTTCCACCTTAAGAACAGTAGCAGTTCTTCACGTTTTTGCTTGCAAGGATGCAAGGGAAGATAGGGAAGAAGAAGATCTATCAACTATATGCATAGAAAAGATGTATAATCAAAGCATAAAGTTTAGAGTTATAAAACCCGCCTAAAGCTTGCTCCTTGAGCTCCAAGCTTTCGAGCTCCAAGCCTTTAATGGCGTCCTAGAAGCTCCACAGGTCGGCCAAGGTTAATCCTCCAAGGAAGGTTGAGAAAAGATGGCTAAAAAGATAGAATTAAGTAAGCTAGCCATGAATTTGCCCTTGAATCCGAATTCTAACCATGGAATTTGGGCAAGAAGGGGAATCCAAACCTACCTTGCACCCTTGGTCGTTTCTTCTGAGCTCCAGAGCAAGGCTTGGCCGTTTGAGAATGAGAGGGAGTGAATGAAACAGGAGCAAGGTCGTTTGCTCGTTTGCAAGGGAAAGAGCTTTTATAGCTTTAGCCTATTTCTTCTTTCAAACTCAAAATTCACATCTAGGTCCCTCCTTGCTCAAGGGCACGTCCAGGCCCATCTAATCTTATGCAAATCTCAAGAAAACTCAAGATCTAAGGGTAAAGGAATCCAACCTTCAACTAGGGTACATACATGAAAGGGTTTTGTACCCATTTTAGGTGATTTCTATCACAAAGATCATTTTTCTCATCTGATTAGTGAATGATGTATCTCCTTCATCATTTCTACTCTAAATGATGACAAGAGTCATAAAAGATGTTCTAGATGGTGAAAATTACAAGTTGGACCCCTCAATTTGGGTAAATTGCACTTTACCCCAAATTAGGGTTTCTGAGCATGGGGATTGCTTCCACAGCTGCACCTTGGTGCTCAAGCTTGGGAAATCCCTCAAACTTTATCATAGACATCTTCATGATGTCTTAACATCAAAAGAACATCTCATCTTGTGAAATTTGCAAGTTCAACCCTTAAACTAGGTAATTTGCACATAGGTCCCTGCATACAACACAATGCTACAACTTTATACAAAAAGGAGCAAAGTTGAAAGTAAATGTTCCTGAGGAACTTAATTTCATGCCAGGGAGTGTTCGCAAGTATAATAATTACATATTTAGGCAAAACTTCTAGGGTTAGTTCATAACCCAGGTCAGGGGTGTTACAGGTTTGCTGAACACACTTGGTGATTGGAATCCATAAAGTTCAGGTGAAGTATACTGCATGACAAACATATGTGGTTACACTTATGATTACATGTCATTTACTGAAGTTTCTCTAAGATTGGATGAATGATATATGTTGGATGCTTATTTATTTCATTCAAATTATAAAGCCACTATGAGTATCACATAAATATAGAATATTTTGAACTCTGAGTTTCACCCTAAAGGGGTAACACACATAAGTTTAATAATGGACAGTGATTACACCCGAGGGGGATGCAATCATGGGTTAGAATATGAAAGAAAATATAAGTTCATAAATGTTGTTAAATATTTATTGACTATATGTATATGCAATGTTTGGATGAACTCATGTACTAGTATAGATATATATTGACCAAGTTTTGTTGGTAGGCATTTTAGGTAGTTGATACACATGATAAAGGACATGTAAGTAAAGATTGAAATCTCTTGAAGATATTAAAGATAAGACGAGGAAGATTAGATAGTTTAATATTTCTTCTCATATGTATAAGTTAATTATCTTATGAAATATTCATGTAAACTCCTTAGAGGAGTATAGTTTTGAGATATATATTCATTCAAGTTCAAATTAATGGAAATTATTTACTATTATTTATTATTTGTTAATTCTGATCCTGAAAATTTAGAATAATATTCCTCGACTTTAAGGTCCTCTGGACACTCGAAAGTGGGGGGTCGTTACAAAAAGAAATAAAAAAATAAAACTATACAAACTAATTAACTATATGTACATTAATGGTATATCACTATTGCAAGACTCCCAGATTTCAATAATTCTATGCTCGACTCATTGAAGATCTTTCCATTCCTCTCCTTCCACAACATATAGATAATCCAGGATGCAAGGACTTTGTTCTCCTTTCTCAGAGATAAAAGATCATCAAACGATTTAGGAAAGTGCCCATCTTTACTGTAATACATATCCCATATTTGAGAGGCAAAATGACATCCAAAAAAGATGTGATCACAATTCTCTTCATCAGATATATAGAAACAACAACATGAAGTCATGAAAACCACTTCTTTGGAGGTAGGGTCTATAGTAGGGAGCTTTTTTAGAAAATCTCTCCAAAGGCCTAGAGAACACCTACGTGGGATTCCATCTAACCATTTCCATTTCCCACAAGGTACATTTCTACCATTTCTTTCTAGAAATGTCCCAGCCATCTTTGAGCTTGAAACCAGACTTACCTCTAGAAATAAGACGGTCTTCTTTCAAGGATGGTTGAACTTGTTCATCCAAACTTTTCTGTGAACTTTCAACACCCCTGAACTTAGGGAAACTCCACATGTTGTTTTGCTCAATACAATTGTTAACCTTACAATTATGACCCTTCCCCAATCTATAAACAAACTAGGGATCAATTAAATCTGTCAGCTTCTTTCTCGCTTTAATCTAGGGAACCCTCCATAAAAGAAAAGTATCATCATTACCCAAACAAAAATATATTTCAAGAAATAATAAATCTCTATGCCCAAGTTATTTCTCCTAGAGTCATGAAAAATTGACCTTTGCTTCCATTGACCACATTGACTCCTCTTTGATATATATTTTTTGTAGACACTTCACCTAGAGAGATTCCTTCTCCCTTGCAATGCAACACAAAGTTTTGAGAAGCATTCGATAGCCCAATCCTCCACATACCTTGTATCTAAGCCCCCTTCATCCTTAGGTCTGTAAATAAGCTCCCAAGCAACCATATGTAGGCGCTTCTTCTCTTCAGTATCATTCCACGGGAAGTCCCTCAAATGCTTCTCAATTGTTTTAATTATAGACTTTGGAAGTGGAAAAGCTGCTGACCAGAACATGTTGTATACAGAAAGGGTTGAAATTATTAACTCTAATCTTCTAGCTTGAGACAACAAGACCTTTCCAGGAGTCTAGCTTTCCTTTGATCTTATCAATGATGGGAGAACACATCTCCTTGGTGAGGTGACCTTGGTGAGGTGACCAATAAATAGGGGAACCCCAAAGTACGTATTGAACCGGCAAAGCACATACATCGATATTTAAAATAGAAGAAATATTATCTTCAATAGCTTCCTTACTCAGAATACATTGACTCTTCTCATTGTTAAGCCTCAAAACGTCTAGGATGTTTTTCATCAAATAGTCGATCTGTAAATGGATATCCGGAATCCACACATTCGATCTGGATTCGAGTATGAAATTTTGAAAAAAAAATCCGACATCTGCATGATCCGGATTGGATGTAGGATATCAAATTTCATATCCGAAAATTTTGGATATGGCTATATCTGCTCCGAAAAAATCCAAAATCTGACAAATATATATATATATATATATATATATTATCTATATATAAAAATATAAAAAATATATATATTTTATCACATATATTCATAGTGATGTCAATATTTTCTATATATAATGTATTTATAATAATAGTCAGGCTAGAATACACTCGAGTGTACGGATCGCACGAATACACTCAAGTGTATTTGTATATCGAGACTATTTTTTGCAAAATGTAAACCGTTGACCTTCACTGTCATACTATAACTAGGCTACATACAAATTTTGAGCACATTTGGATGAGTGTAAGTCACTCATCCAAGGGCAACAAGATCGACGCACGAAACTAATTTGAAATGCATAATTTTTGCGGTCTTCATAACATGAGCTATCCATATCCAAATGTGCTCAAATTTTGCGTATGATTTGTTCACAAGATGTTTAAGAAGATCAACAGATTAGATTTTCAAAAAAAAATATTACATCATGAAAAACTACTTGAGTGTATTCCGCTCCGGATACACTCGAGTGTATTCTAGCCTGACTCTTTATAATAATATATTTATGACTTTTGGTTCAGAACGAATATTTATCCGAATTCGAATATTATTTTTCGGATCGGATTCAGATATTATCACATGATATCCGTCGGATATTGGATCAAATTTTTTTTCCAGACTCCAGATATAGTAGTATCTGTTCTGTATTCGATCCGTTTACATGTCTATCAAATAGACATCCGGGTCCTTTTGGAGAATAATAATAAGTCATCTTGTCAGATTAAAAGGAAAATTTGTGCCCTTTAGTAGTAAGGCCCCAAACCCATTTCTTGTACTGTCCATGCCGAGTGATTCTTTTATTTCAAAAGGCAGCTGGTTATTGCAAATAAATGAATAACAGTCCGGCCTCTAGCATCGTGACCACATTGATTGTTTTTCGAAACTTAATTTCGGATTCACGTGAAGCCACCAAATTACATATCTTGCATCCAGTGGAGAGTGCCCCCCGCTTTGATTGGTGCACGTTCCAGTATTTTGCCTCGATATAAAAATCATAACCCTCACCGGACATTCTCGTGAAAAAACGTATTGTTTGCTCAATCGACCGAATCCATCACTTGCTGATTTACACGTGGCATCGCTACCGATAAGAAGTGGGATAAGCTCTGCAGATTTAATTTACTCCCAAGTCAATAAGGTCGTCGTCAATTTTTTATTTGGATAAAGTGGAACCGGTTGGCCTGTTTTGGTTTACGCGTGGGAAATTTATCAAAACAGAAGCCTCTCAAATCGGAAAGCCTAAAGACAAAAAAAGAACGCATATATAACGATTAACGAACAGACTAACCCCCTCAACTCACTCCTCTCTTTCTCCACCTCCTTTCTCATCCTCCACAACCCCAGCCTCAGCAAGAGAGCACCTTCTACCATGAGTGACGATATGAGTATGTACCCATACGCTTACATGGACTCGATCAAGAAGGAGAAGCTGGAAGCCGCCGCCCGCTTCCAGCAGCTCCAGTACTTGCGCGGAGCAATCAAAATTCTGCTCTTAGTAGCAGTGTTCTTTGGTTTTTGCCGCTTCATCTTACCCGCCTGCCCGTCGTGGGACAGGGAGTCCCTCCTTAACTGCCTCAGCTGCTACATCAGCAAGACCGGTATGTTCATCCTCTGCAACATCATCTTTGCCTTCCTTGCCGCCGACTCCGGCATGGTCACTGCAAAACGGTGCCCTCTGCCCGCCCACCGCGAGTACCCCACGATGGATCCATCGGAGCCTGTCCCTGTGGAGAAGGAGCTCGTGGTGTCTGTCAGTTTGGAGAAAGAGGAAGCCGGACGGGACGACAGGGCAATCGTGAACAGAGAGTTTGAGACTGCGTTGGCCGCCGGTACCAGTGGCAAACACGAAGTCGGGAGGAAATTGGAGATGGTTCCGGTGCCACCACTGTCGGAAGAGGAAAAAGAGTTCACTTTCAGGATAAGTGAGGAAAGGAGACGGAAATGGAGTGACCAGAACTCTGATATTCTAGGGTCAGATCAGAAAATTGGGCTGTTGGGGGATGAGCAGAGGACCGACATCTCGTGGGAGCTGGTTCCTGTGCCGCCACCGATGGCAGAGGAAGCAGCAGAGGAGGAGTTGTGGGGCGTCATGACCGACGAGGACATCAACAAGAGATTCGAAGATTTCATATCCAAGACGAGGTTGGGATGGAGACAAGAATCCATGCAGCTGGTGGTTGTTTAAGGACGGTGCTCTGCTCTTCTGTCTTTTTTTTTCTCCCCTTCTTCGATTGATGTTCCCAATCTCAAATTCTTAGGTAGCTATTAAATTTGGGTTCTCTGACAAATAGGGCTACCCCTTTTACCTTTGTATAGCATAGTTGTTCTGAATTGGCTTCAAAGTGAATAGAGAACTTACTTTATTGGTTCTCATTCCTGTGTAGTTTTTGGAATTTTCTGTGTCCTTCAGAATCCAAATTTGTAAACAACAAGGAGACTGATTGTATGTACATTTACCTTGCAGATTTAAAGCTTGCAATTTTTTCTTATCATTATCATACACATGATGCATAATAGATTCTAGTTTCGAATCGTCCTTAACCGCTTCTTACTGCTAAGCTGGGATCTTTTACATATCGGTGTCGGCCGCAGTCAAGTGACATTGAGTAAAGCCGTAAAGGAGTTCACTTTCAAGGTAAGCGTCGAGGAACGAAAACCAAAATGGAGCGATGATGAGTCTTCGTGACAAGTATTGGGAAGATTTCCATAGCAATGACTGGAAAGAGCTGGAGACAAGAGTCTTCCAAGTACTAGCTGGTAATTGTTTAATGTTGCCGCTAACTGCTCCAATTTTTTGTTTACATTAATCTTCCATTTGAGTCTTAAGTCCCAACTAGCTATACTCAATTAGTATGTTAGCTTCTCAGACAAATAAGGGGAACCTTTTACCTTTTCTACAGTTGGACAGAGTTGGCTTGAAAGTGAGGAGAGAAGTCACTTTACTTTTTCTCTATATCCTGAATCTTTTTTAACTGATATTTCCTTGACACAAATTTGTAAATAACAGGAAACATGATTGAAACTGTCGCTGTATACTTGTTCCACTGGGCATAGTAAGACTTCATAGTGTAATTTAAATATCAATTTCCATGTTTTTGACAATTCAAATCTGAGAACGACGTGTAACCTAATTGACTCATGCCGTAGAGGTACAAAGTCGCGTTTTCTTATCATTATCTCACTGTCCATCCCACCTCAATTCACCAGCAAAGGTTTCATTTAAACCCGCCTAATTCATGGGTTATTGATCTGATTTTGGTGTGATAATGAGAGGGAGAGGAAGCATGGTTGTAAAAATTTAAGCATAACATGGAGAGGCTACGAGAGGGGAATCGAAATCTATGTTTGTCCTACTTCAGTGGAGTGAAAAATTGTCCACTGAAATACATGTTTATTTACTTTCTCTTCTCATGTCTTATATTTATATAGATTCTTTCTCTTCCCCTCCCTTTCCCTACAATGCCTAGTCTGTTTGCATCTCATAATACGTATAATCCATATCTACCTAAAGGGAGACTTCCACAACTAAAAGTTTTACACACGCCGTACCTGTTTGAGTGCAATGAAGTCCACCAAAACAGTGTGGATATTGGACTATAGCAAACCTCTTTCTTCAAAACATGAACGATTAGTGTGATTCTGTCTATTTTTGTGATGTTCTCCTCCAGCTGCCTGTTTTGTGTTCAAAGCTTTATTTAAAACAGATACCAACCTATTCATCCAGACGGATCAACTGCGAGATGGGTCCAAATATTGGCATCCACATCAGCCCAGATTAAACAACCCACTCAAACAAAATCGCAGTCAAGCGTCACACTGCAAGACGTCACACTCCAAACGTCACACAAGAGGCAGACGTTGTTCGTATCCGGGAAAACCACACAGAAACTACCCTTTGTAAACCATTCTTACTTTAGAGCATGTCTTTTTAAAGGGTTTCTTTACTAGATTTGACACGCATAAACAACTAAAGCTACCAGAAAGATCAAAACAATACCTTTTCTCGGGTTTCAAATATCTGTAAATTTCGAGAGTCTGCAGTAGCTCTCGACTTTTGAGCAAAGATTGCCCCCTTTCATGAAGAGTTTAGATGATGGAGCACCAAGTCATAAACAAACAATAATTACTAGGACAGAGCCGCGCGTTTTCTCAGACGTCATGAAGTCTTCGATCGGTTAGGGGTCGTGACAGGGTTGGTGATGTATGAGACAAGCAGTATTAAACTCCTTTCCAGATGGTTGTTGGTTAATAAAACAATCACTCTTTGATTCAAGGACCACTTATTCGTTACACACGGGTTAAACAGGGGAAGACCCAATGGATGTTGATGGAGGAAATGCATACAAATGCAACCCAAGCCTCAACCCAAACAACCCCCACCCAATATGTTGTATTATGCGTGGAACATATATACAACTAGTGTGCATTCAGAAAAGTATAACGCTATAGTTTTAGAATTTCAAATTTCAAATTTTGAAAGAAAATACACAAACACACGCAAAATTTGAAATGTAATCAATGAGACGATGTTAGTATTATAATTCCATTCCTCACTTCTAGTTCTGCGAATAAAACCAGTTAGATGTACTTTTGCTAATATTGAAAGTTAAAACATATGCTGCAAGGTTGACCTTGTTGGCATGTTTAATCAATGCTATTATAGGAATTTGAAGACTTTTATCTTATAGACTTAAGGCTAGGTAATTAATACATCATACATGTTATAAACTCAATATACCATATATTGAACAATACGAGTGTGAGGACCACCCTTCTAAACAAAATTCTAATTTGACAATTAAAATAAAACATCGGATAAAGACTCACCTTAAACTAACAAACAACAAAACTAGATAGCAAAACAATACAAAATCTTAGTAAATTCTTCTTTTTGGAAATGAAACACACACCAAAATACTTCAATGTGAGAGATTCAGTCAACTGCAGTCAAATTAGAAGAAAGATCTGGCACTCCTAAAGCAAAGACAACAATCATATCCCAAACAGGTCGAAGGTTCAAAACCTCCGCACAACATTATAAAGATAACCATGGTTAACAAGGCATCATGCTTCAACCAGAAGATCTGATGGATAGATGACCTAGACATTTTTATTGATTATAATAGGTAGGTTACAAAGAAATCCATATTTAAGAAAGTACAACATTACTTTTATGATTGCATGAAACAAAAATAAAAACATCATATATTATCTCGTATCAAATACCCACCCATCACATGGGCACTCTAGACTAATGTATGTTATCTTTATTGACTATTTATCATCACACCTACGTGTTGCTTCTATTGTACCTAAAAAAACACATAGAAGAACCATGTTAGACGAATAAAGAGTCTGGCCATAGTAGTCCGGGTGGTAAGAGCTCGGTAAGTCCCAATAAAGGACCTGGTTTCAATAACACCGAAGGCATTTTGTGAATGACAATTCACGCTAATTTGACGTGGGAGGGGGTGATCAGACCACATCCTCTCACGCCTTGAGATTTTACCATGTTGGGCTCGCCCAAGATGGATTCTCTCGATCATCAAAAAAATCATGAAAGGAAAGGTACTAATGCATAATTCAATTCCTATTAAAATCTTGATACATGATACAAGATCAAGTTTCTCATCAGAAGAAATTATAAAATCTTATTCTACTATTATAGTCGAGCTCATTTATCAAGTGTCTCAAGTAAATATGCATGCCATAACTCACATTGCTGAAAAGGTCATTTTTAAGTATCACGCAAGAAACCATGATTAGGGATAACATTTATATGCTACTTGCCATGTATTATATTTTAGACTCTTGTCATGGTTAACTTGGAGTGTACCATTCAAATTTCAAGCTAATGACTAAAAAGTTATAAGTACATTGTTAAGGATCTAAGAATAACTAGTCTCACAAAGATTCATCTATGCCTCAACCAGTGTCCATATAGAATATAAGGGCTTCCTACGACCTACATAAATAGCAAATCCGACCTAGATATATAGGTCACACCACCTATCATATCACATAGATAATACTACCTTTTAAACATATCATATTCATATCACATCAATCACTTAAAAAAATTATCATAGCCACAGGAGGCACAACCTTGATCGTACTCATATAGCAAATGATTTTAATGTCTCGAGGGAGACCATATCTCATGTGCATTCTTAATACCCTACGTATATTCAATAATATACGAGTCTGAGTATCTTATAGCAATCATTAGATCGTTATAAAGATACTAATTTCCCTTCCTTGACTTATGAAGACTTAAGAAGTTTACGGTGTCAGGACATAAACCACATGATTTTCATTACTTAGTTTAATTATTCATCTTTTGAGTCCATTTCCTATATAGGAATATTATCTTGTTTATGTAGTCAGGCTCAAATCAAGATATTTTTCCTATCAATATTACATATGAAGGGTAAAATAAAAGTGAAAAACCTAGTAACAAGCAACCCGAACACGAAACAAAAATGCCTAATATTTATACATGCAATATCATATATTTCTCACTTATAGTTAATTCTTTATCAAAATGTCAAATCATAATCATCACTATGCTTATTGATAGCTTCCATTAGGGATTATCATCTAGGCCATGTGCTCATTTATGTTGAAGATACTACAATGTTAGCCTTGAACAAGGCATCATCATGATATACTCAAGCCATATATCATCATTTTTATATGAGGAACACATAATATAGTACCATTTTATCATATCTAGAGTTCCAATCAATAATACATAATATGTTACAATAACAACCATTCGACCATAAGTGGAACATGTTACCAAAACAAAATATTTTATTGTATATTTCTTAAGAAATAATTAGCACCAAAGCAATTAATAACCTTATGTTTCTTTTCCCAAGACCTTTTTGATATTCACTTGTTGTATGACAATATTTTGAATTTTTGAAATACCAAAAGTATATGAGAGAGTTTCCTTCACTACCTAATTTCATGGATTACCTAAATTCCTTCACATTTTTATATACTAATGATTAAATTAACCTTTATAGCATCGAGTTATGGCATTAGCCTCTAAGCATCAAACTTAATGCATCAAACCTTGTAGAATTATCTCATGTCCCATTCTAGGTCTGAGGTTGGGATTATCTCATGACATTAAGTTAAATCTAAAATCTTGCTCACTTCAGATCAAATAAACAGGGAAGCATAATTTTCTCTTTTAGGTGGGAAGACTCGTAAGTATGACTAGTTCCATGGTATAATTGATCTCTTTTAGGTTCCCCACATTCAAATAATGACTCCAGATGAGATTATTGAATAATATGACTCTTATGATGTGTTGAACTAAGATGTCTTCTTAAAACCCTACAAATCTAGTATTAAGACGAGTATGAAAGATAAAGCCAAACTTGCATATAATCATGTGAATGTGAAAACATGCTCAATCGTAGGTGTTATTACTTCAATTGAAGGTGATAAGTCTCATTAAGATGATATCATCCTAATGCATGTATTCTAATATAATATATGGGATGTGAGTAAACTCTACATGAAAGTTAGAATTTTATACAAGTAACATAATGGTGAATCTAGATATGAATAACAATTAATGAGTAAGAAAAACTAACCCTAATCGATTCTATTTACTAAATTTGTAGTATTGTAAGAAATGGAGGGATTGTTTATAATTACCAAAACACATTTGGAAGTCAAATGATATGACACATGTATCTAGATGCAACATATGTAATCGACAAGGGTGAACTGATTTGTGATGATAAGTGATGGATGATAAATTAATAAAATAAGTATGAGGAACTCGTTTATCTCTTCAATTTAGATATATCTAGGTTTATATAAATTTAATGTAATACACTAATGTAAGGCTATAAAAGATTTCATTGAGAGAGAAACTTATGTAGCATGTAAATCTAGAATGATATACTCCAAGAGTAGTAGTAAACATGAAATAAAGGAGGTTGAGACTAATGAATATGAAATGAAGGGAAAATTAATAAAATTAGTAGATGGATCTAAGAATCTAACTCTAACCCTAAAATGATGAGCTAGGTGATGCAAATGAATAATTATCTCAATGATGGATTGCATAATGCATATAATAGTAGTTTAATTAAATTACAAGATGAGGTTCAAGAATGTGAATTGATTTACAAGAATGTGTTCCTGGGTTTGTAATTGTTTGTTATTATACTTGTACTATGAGAATGGTTTATTCATATGGACTTCAAATGAGAATCAAACATGTAGTAATCCTAACTGAAGAATGCTATATAATAGAAGAGCAAAATCTACGTTATGTACATTTATGCTTGAAATTTAATTACATATATTGAATTTGGATGGAATACATTTAAGTTGTATAATAAACCTATTCTAAACATGATGGATGAAATAAGATGGTCTGTATAGCTATATTATTTCTACTTCTAGTCTCTCTGTGCATATTTATTGAGAACTATGTGAGCAATAAGATTGGTGATTACTGTATATTGTGTTTTGATGTGACATTGATTTATTAGATTTTATGAAATCAGAAAAAGGAAAAGGGAAAGTTTCCCTGTATTTTTTGTATACTTTGTTGATTATTTTTTTTAATAAATTGGTTTTTTGTTCCTTAATTTGGGATTAGGTTTAGGGTTTCTCTCTAATGGTTAGCATTTATGCTAATCAAAAGAGAGGTTCTGACACAATCTCTCCTCAATAATGTACCCCCTGATCAAATATGATATAATTGAACATATGGTTGAAGAGATTACATATTTATAGCCTTGTTGACAAAACATAACTAAATCTTAGCCCAAAATAGCTCAATTGAGGTACTCGTATCGGTCAGAGTGGCTGAAAAACTTGACATAAATACCCGCATCAGACACAAACCTAGATGTAATGTGTGCATCAGGCACCAAGGATACACACTTGGCTCCCAAGCACATGATGTAGTTGCACGAACTAGGATTCCTATCTAAAGCGGCCCCAACGGCCTGATCCAAGCTTCCATTGGTCTAACAATGGCCCAATGCAATTGTAGGGACATGTTTTTTCTTAAAATAAATGTCAAATGTTAGAGGTGGTACTTAAACCTAAACCCACATAAAGAGACTAATCATCTGATTCTAAAAAAACATGATAAAAACAATATGTAAGAAACACTAGAAATTTTTTTCTTTCTTGTAAAATTTAGAAACAAATTCCACATGATAAGGATTAATATGTTCAATTATCACAAATCATGCTCAACTTCTCTAAGATACATATATTTTATTACTTATGCATTTTAGTTCACATCACATTTCATGTACATGGATGAAACAAATTTGACATACAATCCATCCCATAAAAGAAAGACTACATGGACATCCTAATCTGAGCTAATGTTATTACATCAACTTGTAGGGAAATATGGTGACACAGCAGGTAGTGGAAAAAAATTAACTATCATATTCCCCTTCAGATAGTAGATCGTGTCGAAAATTATGTAATTAGAATGATGGTTTGCAAGGTTATACCTGGTCTTAGAGCATGTCCAATGACAATTCTCTCACAGTTCCTTTCTTTAGGTTGCACCTAGACAATGTTAGCGTCGGCCTCCTAGTTGTTCATGACAGACATCAGTTGAATTTGTGTTCTAAGTGATAGACAAAGACCTCCTTGCCTCTATAGTTATCCACACAGACAATCGGGAACTCCTGTTGTTCTATTAGAATAGATAGGAAGCAGTTGTCCCTTCCACTCAGTGTACTAACACCGACTTACTCTCCCAATTGTTTATCTCTTGCTATCCCTCCCTTTGACAGGTAGGACTTGCTCGAGTTCTCTTAGTTACCACAACTAGCGAAGACAATAATTTTTAGAGCAATTAACATATCTCTAAAAAGCATCATCTACCCCTTTATTTTATATGAGGGTCCGGATCAGGAGTTCTAGACTGAGAGGGAGTCAAAGGGGATGGGAATTTATGAATTTTTGCATCCTGCGAATGGAAAAATGATCGGTTCAAAGGTGAACTGATTAGTCAGCATGTGAGCTGATCGGTTCAACCCTTGAACTAGTTGTTTAAATATGTTTCCCAATTGTAACTGTATTGGCAATTAATATCCAACTAATGCATAACATGACGTTGACATTAATCCTTGATCCAATTGAATTATTCAACCAACTAGTCAATTCACAACTTGAACCAGTCGGTTCAAAGACCTGATCAGTTCACTTTTTGAATTGGTCTTTCCATGGTTCTAATTGTCAAAGATGATTCAATTGACCTGACACTCAAATCAAATGAATAAACCCTTGAACCGGTCGATTCATAGTCTAGCCGGTCAACTTTAAATCATTATTTTTTAAATTGAATACCTAACTTTTTAGTAATCAAGTTTAAACCACATTTATGAACTGATTCCTATTCAAAGTGTATCCTGTGTGTGTGACCCTATAGGTACCAAGTTATGTTTGCAGTGAATGTCCATAACTAATTTATGACATCACAAGTAATGAGAGATATCTAGCAACACATCATTGCTACCCAAGTAATTTGGAAAGTTGGAGAATAACTTCAATCTACAATATGTGATTGGTGTTACACTATTTGTATAAGCTCCTCTGTCATTGATATCCATATTGAAATCGAGGCATGAAATCATCATTCTCTTCAATGCCAATCTTTGTTCCTTGAAATAAAACATACTGTCTAAGATATATGTAAGCTCAATATCACATATTGACTCACATGAGCATGGCCATGAATTTCTCAGTCTTGTTATCAATTGGCCAAGATATTATACTCTTATAGGAGGGACAAATACCATATACATCACTCACAATCATTCTCATGTGTCACAATGCACCTGAGCATCACCTTTATGGTAACCCTTATTCAAGGTCACAATGGATGATGTCTAAGTACCAAATGACATGTGATGAGTGTAGTGATTTCATGTCTAAGAGATACAATCACCACCATCACTATGAGAGATGATTTTGACTATCAATCATGGTTTCCATGTATCACTCTCAAGGTGGATCTCTCCAATACATTATTCTATAACAAGTGTCTATGTGTTTGGTTTAATATCACATATCATGACTTAATGACATTCTATCATCAACCAACACACACTCTAGTATTATGTGTTACTGTTGTCTATCAGCCTTCCATAATAACATTTGAATAGGGACATAACAACAATGTATATACTCTTGACATTTGTATGATCTCATTTTTTAGATCCTCAATCGGAAGATATATGCCATTGAGTAATATCATTCACTAGACATTTATTATGTTACACCATTATCTTATAACGAAATAAAACATAATAAACTGGAAGATTGCCTTTATTATTAATCAAATCATTTAGAAGACATGCCATCATAATCATCATATGATTGGATCTTTGGGCATACATACTAATATAATCCCACTTACACTTATAGACAATCACCCATGAACTTAATCCCAAGTGATCTCACATGACCATCATGCTTTAGCTGTGAAATTGCTTTTGTCAAGGGGTCAACCACATTACTTTTGGTTAGTACTATGCAAATCTTTGTATCTCCTTGATGTATAATCTCTCGTATGAGATGAAACCACCATTGTATGTGATTTGAACGTTGATGTGGTCTAGAGTCCTTAGCTTGCGCAATAGCTCCCTTCTTTTCACAATATAACTCAATTACATCACTGATGCTTAGAACTACCCCATGTTCAGAAATGAACTTCTTGATCCAAACAACTTCCTTTGTTGCATTAGACAACAATATACTCAGCCTCTATAGTAGAATAGGCATATGTCTCTTACTTGAAACTTTTCCAGCTCACAACTCCGTTGTTGAGGCAAAACATAAATCGAAACCGCAACCTGTAGTTATCTTTGTCAGTCTAGAAGCTTGCATTGGGTGTAACCCTTTACCACCAACTCTTCCTCACCGTCGTAGACAAGGAACTGGTCCTTAGTTCTTCTCAAGTACTTAAGGATGTTCTTCACGGTAGTCCAGTGGGCATCACTAGGATATGACTGATATCTGATCATCATGCTCAAGGCATATGAGACACGGGATGAGTACATAACATTGCTTACATGATGGATCTAATTGTTGATGCATATGGAGTCCTACTCATGTGTTCCCTTTCTTTACAAGAATTGGGACATTGATCTCTAGAGGTAGTAACACAATGATAAATTGGTAGGTTTCCTCTCTATGGGTCCTCCATGTTGAACCTCTTCAACACTTTGTCAATTTATGTACTCTGACTTGGTCTAAGAAGCCTTCTAGATCTATCTCTATAGATCTTGATTCCTAAGATATAGGATGCTTCCTCTAATTCCTTCATAAAAAAGGTATTTCTTAGCCGAGTCTTTACCATCTATAAAGTAGGGATGTCATTCACCATCAATAGTATATCATCTACATACAATATGAGGAATATGATCTTGCTCCCACTAACCTTCTTGTAATCATAAGGTTCATCTTCATTTTGACTAAATCCAAACTCTTTGACTATCTCGTTAAATCAAAGACTCCATCTCTAAGATGCTTGTTTCAATTCATAGATTGAGCTTTAAAGCTTGCAAAACTTTATTTGCATCCTTTGGATTTATAAACCCCTCAGGTTGTGTCATGTACACATACTCAGAAGATTCTCGTTAAGGAATGTAGTTTTAAAATTCATCTGCCAAATCTCGTAGTCATGATAAGCTACAATGGGAAGAATTATCCTAATGTATTTAACCATGGAAATTGGAGAAAAGGTTTTGTTATAGTCAACACCTTGAAATTGTCAGAAATCCTTTGCAACCAATCTACCCTTATAGTTTGTACATTACCATCAATGTCAATCGTATTCTTGAAAATCCACTTGCACCCTATGAGTTTTACCTCTTCAGGTGGATCCACCAAGGTCCATACGTTGTTGGTGTACATGGATTCCATCTCAGATCTCATGGCCTCAAGCCATTTCTCATATTCTGGTCCTTTAGTAGCTTCTGGGTAGGTTGTAGGCTCATCATTTATGACCAACTTACCTCCTTCTTGAGTCACAAGATAAACAAATATTTTAGGCTCAAGGTGTGTCCTACTAGATCTAAGAGTTCCTTGTGTTACATAAGGAATTTGAGATTCCATAATGATTTGTGACTCTTTATGTTCCTCTTGTAACTCTAAAGGTTCAATGCTATCCTATTGGTCTCAAACTTCTTCGAGTTCTACTTTCTTCCCACTAATTCCTTTGGAAATGAATTCCTCTTCTAGGAATTCAACATCCTTGGAAACAAATACTTTGTTTTCAGATAGGGTATAAAAGTAATATCCTTTGGTTTCCCTAGGATGTCCAACAAAATGACATTTATCTGATTTGGGTCCAAAATTTTCTAGAAATTACTTTCTCAAATAAGCTTCAAAACCCCAAATCTCCACAAAAGACACATTAGGACACTTCCCATACCATATCTCATATGGTGTCTTTTGAATCGATTTAGATGGTACACAGTTTAATGTAAACGTGGCAATTTCTAGAGCATAACCCTAAAAGGTAGTCGGAAGTGCCTTAATACTTTTGCCAAGTTGGTTATGTACTTCTTTCATGAAATTGTTGAACTTTTCAAGGGTTTTTACTTATGTTTCATCAGTTAAACATAACCATACCTAATGAAGTCATCAATTAAGGTAATGAAGTACCCATAACCACCTCTAGAAGTTGTTCTAAAAGGGACATATACGTCACTACATATGAGTCCTAATAGATCACTAACCCTCTCATTATTTCCAGTGAAGGGAGTCTTTTTCATCTTGCCCAATAAACATGAATCACATGTCTCTATTGATTCAAAATCAAAAGAGTCTAGATAACCATCTTCATGGATTCTAGCTATGAGATTCTCATTTATCTGCCCTAGACGGAAATGCCAAAGATATGTATTATTTGAGTTATCGAGTTCTAATCGTTTGGTATTTACATTATAAACATATTTATTTAGATCCAACAAATAAAGACAAGACTGTGACATTTCCATAAAGATCTCATCTTTTGAAATAGAACATATACCATTATTAATATGAAACTCATATCCATACTTGTCCATACAAGATACAAAAAATGATGTTTTCATTTATGGAAGGTATATAATAGCATTTCATTAACTCTATTGCAAGCCCTATGGGAAAAGATAAATTACATGTTCCAACTGTAGTGGCAACAACTCCTTCTCCATTTGTAACTTGTAGTTTGACCTCACCCTTTCTAAAAGGTTACTTCTTTTCAGATCCTGTATATTCAAACATATGTGAGATCCACATTTGTTATCAAGTACCCATGATGAAGAAGAAGACAATGTTATCTCAATAACATATATACCTGAAGTGGAGATCTCTATCCCAAGCTTCATCTTCTTGAATCCCTTCAAGTACAAATAACATATTCCTCTTGTACTTTTCTTTCTCCTTATATTGAGTGTTGAAGATCTAGATTTTTGTTGTTCCTCAAAATTCTTCATGGCCTTTCTTTCATCCTTGGACTCCATTTTGCTAATCACCCTCATGGATTTGTCTTTCTTCATTCTAGATTTAGCATTTATTAGCACGCCAAGCAATTCTGGCAGTAATCTGGCCATGTTATTCAAGTGGTAACAATCGATAAAATAGATATATGATTCAGGAAATGATGTAGAATCATATCCATGGCCAACTCTTATCTCAAAGAGAATCCCAGTTCTTCTAGATGTTCCATATGTCCAATCATATTGGGTACATGGGTCTCTACTAGATCTCCATATGTCATCTTACACTCAAAGAGAACCTTTTAGACATTGTACCTTTCTTGATTTGCATGATTATGGTTCACGTTCTTAAGATGTGTTACGATCTCAAGAATCCCCATGTCTTCACACTGCTCATGCAAGTCATAGTTCATGCAACATAGCATAGGGTTTTTTTATGTCTAAGACATCATTGCCATGCTTCCAATAAGAATCCACCTCAGCCCTAGGCACATCAGGAGCAAGTATTTATGGAATCGATGTATCTAGGACATAGAGCATATGCTCATCATTGAGAACCCTTCTCAAAGTCCAAAACCAGTCGTGAAAATTTGTCCCATTAAGTTCATCCTTTCTAAGGATAGATCACAATGACGATTTATTTGCCATTTATTTCTACAAGAGAACATTTGCATTTTGTCAAAACATTTTTGATTTGATTTGATTCGAATAAAATTGGTGATACTTAATTAGGCCATTAATTAACATCGCTTCCACTATTTTATTTAAACTGATATCCCTTACATATCAATTCAAAATATTGCAGCGTACAACCTTCTACTGAGCCAAGACCCAAAATAATGAATTATTCCTCGGCCAACGCCAGTGTCCATAATCAATCATTAAGGTAGGCAATTTTTTTTAATTGCATCTTATACAATTCTTGGATAGATGATGCACACAACTCCTTACCATAGTCATATACATGCTTATAGATGCTTAATCTCATTAAAATCATCTAGTTAAGTCTAACCCAGAAGCCAATACGATAGTGATGCACCCTGCTAGGAAGGCCCACATAAATACCATCACAGTTCCACAATATAGACAGCACACCATGCTTGGCGTGCCTACACTTAGCCTATCAAGCTTTTCATGTGTGTTTCCAATGGAAAGCATCTTAGACTTAATATGTTATTGAGGAATTTATAAATATAAATACATATACATATTCAATCACCACATACTTATAGTACATATCATATACATGCTATATCTCATAAATGAAAACATGTAATTAAAACATAAGCAATGGTTATGGACATATTATTGTAATTTCTTGGATCCACAAGGAATTACCACATCATAAAGGTATACATAACATGCAATAACCTATTATAGATGAAGATTTATCTTTGAACCAATTTGGATTGATTGGCTAAATACTTGAACTGATCGGTTCACTCCTAGTCATTTAGTTGGTCTATCTGAACGGTCATCCAATCTCTTGGTCCAATATCTTCTTGACCCCTCTAGTCAATTAGTTGGGCCACCAGTAGATCAGTTCGGCTCCTCCTATCATCACTCCTCTTCGGTCCTCCAACTGATCGGATCGTATTCTAAAATGGGTGGTCTATCTGGTGCTAAATGTCTTCTTCAAGATAATAATAATTAAAACTATCCTAATTCTATTAACATATTACATGGTAATAGAGAAAACTCAAGTTACATTCAAAGGGAGCATAGGAAGGAGAGAATAATGCTTTCACATATGGAAGAGAAGATAGAGACTCAATATGCAAACTGAGATATAAATAGGAATAAACAACCACACATCCATGCACACATATTTAGGGTTATTGGCCATAACCATGTTGTACATCAACAATCAAAACCAACTCTTAGGGTGACATGTGTAACTGCATATATATATCATATATATTAGTTGGGTTCGTATGTGATATTTAATCGGATATGCACATTACTCATAACTATCAAATTTTATGCAATAATTAAATGACACAAACAAAATGGTGATCATATTAATTAAATCCCAAAGTATAGTAAATTGATGTGGATCTGATACCACTGTAGGGAAATATGGTAACAAAGCAGGAAGTGGAAACAAAAATTTAACTACCATATTCCCCTTTAAATAGTAGATCACGTCAATAACTATGCAATTGGAAGGATGGTTTATGAAGTTATACCTAGTCCAGGAGCAAGTCCACCAACAATTTCCTTACAGTAGCATGCACCTTTTTTTAGGTTGCACTAGGATAATGTAAGCGTCGGTTTCCTAGTTGTTCACCTCAGATAACAGTTGATTTTGTCCTCTGAGCGGTAGGCAACGACCTCCTCGCCTATATTGTAGTCTACACAAACCACCTAGAACTCATGTTGTTCTAGTAGAACAGTCAGGAAGGAGATGTCCCTTCTAGTTAGTGTAGTAGCACTGACTTGCTCTCTTAGTTATCTCTCCATTGCTATCCCTCCATTTTATGGGTAGGACTTTCTCGGGTTCACTCAGTTATCACAACCACAACAAATAATAATTGTTATAGAGATTTATGTGTCTCTAGAAATCCTTGACTACCCTTCTATCTATAGAAGGGTCCAGGCCAAGATTTCTAGACTGAGCGGGATTCGAAAGGGAGGTGACTTCATGAATTTTCACAACCTAAAAATGACAAAACGATCGGTTCAAAGGTGAACAAATCGGTTGGCATGTGAGCTGAGCAGTTCAACCCTTGAACTGGTCATTTCAACATGATTCTCAAACATAATTGTATTGGCAATTAATATCTGATAAATGCATAACATGACGTCAACACTAATACTTGATCTAGTTGATTTTCAACCAATCGGTTGATTCACAACCTGAACCGGTTGGTTCACAAACCAAAGCTAATCAGTTCACTTATTGAATTGGTCCTTTCATGGTTCATATTGCCAAACTTGGTTCAGTTGACCTGACACTCGAATTAATCGATTCACAGTCTAGTCAGTCAACTTTAAACCATTATTTTTAAATTGAATACCTAACATTTTAGTAATCAAGTTTAAATCTCATTCACGAACAAACTACTATTCCAAGTGTATCATATGTGTGTGACCCTATAGGTTCCAAGTTATGTTGGCAATGAATGTCTATAACTAATTTATGATATCACAAGCAAGGAGAGGTATCTAGAAACACATCATTGCTATCCAAGTAATTCAAAAATTTGAAGAAAAATTTCAACCTATAATACGTGATTGGTTCTATAGTGTATTTATAGTTCCTTTCACTGATATCCAGATTGAACTCAAAGCATGGAACCATCATCTCTTCAACATTCAATCTTTGTTCCTTGAGCTAGAGCAGACTGTCTGAGATATGTGTAAGCTCAATATCACACATTGACTCACATGAGCATGGCCATGCATTTCTCAATCTCACTATTCAAGTGTCTAAGATACCATACTTTTGTAGGAGGGACAAATCCCATCTACATCACCCACAATCATCCCCATGTGTCACAATGCATCCAAGCATCACTTGTATGGAAACCCTTATTCAAGCTCACGCTGGATGATGTCTAAGTACATCAAATGACATGTCATGAACATAGTGATTTTAGGTCTAACAACCACAATCACTACCATCACTATGAGTGATGATTCTGACAACCAATCATGGTTTCCATGTATCACTCTCAAGGTGGTTCTGTCTGATACACTGTTCTCTAACAAGTATCTATGTGTTTGGTTTGATATCACATATCATGACTTAATAAGATTTTGTCATCAACCAACACAGACTCTAGTTTTATGTGTTATTGTTCTCTATCAGCCTTGCATAATAACATCCGACTAGGGACATAACAAAAATGTATATACTCTTGACATCTGTATGATATCATTGTTCAGATCCTTAACTCAAAGACATACATCATTGAGTAATATCATTGTTTAGAAATTTATTATGTTACAACATTATCTCATAACTGAATAAAATAGAATAAATGGGAAGTTTGCCTTTATTATTAATCAAATAATTAATAAGATACACTACTACATAAATGGCTTATAAAGTCACTTTTCAAGGTGTCAGTTGTATACATAAACCGACACATAAACTCTACAGTGTCGGTTGATAACATAAACTGACATCCAATCTATGAAGGGTGACCAGACACGGGTACCGCTTTTATTAAGTGTCGGTTACTTATTAAAAAACCGACACCTAAAATCAACCGCCAAAACCAAAATTCCAACGAAAAAATTACCTCCACAATTTGACATATGGCGTCGGTTCATAAATAAATAACTGATGACTAAAGGGTATTCGCGAGACAGGAATAGTTGTCAGTTGTCTTTTAGTTAAAAACTGACGACTATAATCTAGTATAGTTGTCAGTTTTTGGAAAAGAACTGACACTATTGGTTTAGATATCAGTTATTTTGAATAACCGACACTTATTGTCAACTTAATAGCTCGCGCTAGCGCGAGCGACTCTTCCCCTAGCCTTTCCCTGTTTCATTCCCGATTTCCTGATTAGGTCCGGCGATTTTCTTGCTCGTCGCCGCTCGGTGCTGCCACCGCGTTGTTGCTGTCCTCTCGTCTCCGCTCGTCGCCGCCGTCGGTCGTTTCCCGCCGCCGGTCATTGCCTGTCCTCTCGTCGCCGCCGCCGGTAGAAGCAACTACGGTGCTCTCCTCGTCACCGCCACCCCCGCCGGTAGAAGAAGCTTTTCTCCTCCGCCAGCTTCCTGCAAGGTAACCCACAAAAGCTTCACCGCCTTTTCTGTCCTCCGCCTTGCTTTTCTCTACCGCCGCCAACCTGGAACTCACCCAGGCGGAGCCTAAGCAGGTGCCAGGGCACGCCTAGGGTCCCAAGCCCAGGTGCCCTGCCTAGATAGGCCTCTGGGCGGATGCTTGGGCGGCGCCAGGGCACGTCTAGGCTGCTGCTGGGGTTTGGATTCATCTACTGGATGCCCAAAACATGCACTGATTTCACCAAGTCACCCTAAAAGCCATGAAAAATATTTTGATTGTGTTTATTTATTAACTGATTTCACCAAGCTAGTGGAATTTTTTTAAAGTGATTTACTGATTGTGTTTATTTAATTATGTACTGATACATATGTGTTATACCAATCTGATAGTCCATGATAGAACAAAGCATAATGATGTTGACTGCAACTTTGTCCGTCATGCTATTCTGAATTAAGTGTATATTTACTTCATAATTGAATGTTTAAGTAAGTTATAGATATCTTGATGATGAACTGTAATGCACACATGTGACATGCCTGGAATGTATATGATGAACTGTAATGCACACATGTTTAACTTATTTTATTGTTGAGTATATTGAGAATCCTAATCACCCTTCTTGCTTAACGATGAACTGTAATGCTCACATGTGACATGCTTGGAATGTAAATGATGAACTTTTCCCTAAATTGCCAATCATGCTTTTAAAGACATAAATAATCACCCTAACTTGAAGAACTAGGATTTTAGGTATAAGAATGACAACACATTATTTGTTGGCCTAGAAACCCGTCTAAGATTTAGGACTGTTCTTGAACACCTAATCTCGCTTAGGATGTAAGTGTATAATGTGTATTGGGTTTTCAAAAAAAATTCGGCAGCATTTCCCCGTTTGTTCTCTAAGTACATATGTACTTGGAGAACAACGGGGAAATGCTGCCGAAATTTTCTTGAAAACCCAATACACATTATACACTTACTAGTGAGATTAGGTGTTCAAGGATGGGATAGGTGGTACATGTACATTTATTATATATAAGAATGACATCACATGTATTTGTTAACCCTAGACCCTAATCTTGTTGTAATATATACTTGTTTTCTCTTTGATCATAGAGCTTTATAATTTTGTTGTGATATATACTTTGTTGTAATAATGTGAACTTTACAATGTGAGCTTTACAATTTGAATTACTTTACAATGTGAACTTTACAATTTGAATGTGAATTTGCAGATGGCTGACCATTCTCCTGATGACCGTGCTGATGATTACCGTGAGGGTGAGGACATCAATGCGCCGCCTCACAATGTAAGTTTTAAAAATATATCATATATTTATATCTATATGTCCATTTATAGTTATATCTTGTAAATGTGATTATTTTGTCAAATTTTAGGTTGATGATGCACAGGTACCATCTGAAGCACTTGATGCACTTGATCAACATCACCAAAAAGTTGACAAGAGAAGGGGAATCACTATGATGAAGAAGTTAATTGCGCAAAAGGGCAATGGACCCAAACTTGTTGTGGATTTTGATAATGCAGGAAATGCATGTGGTGTGAATCGCAATTTATTTATTTCATATCTTGGGTTTGTTACTCGTAGCCATTGCGGTTGTCGCTTAGATTCTTGGCATAAAGTTTCTAAGGAGAAGAAAGACTTAATATGGAGGGATTTATGCGTGAGTTATTATTAATTTGCAATTCTATTTTGTAGATTACTAAATTTTTGGATACTAGTTAATAGCAATTCTATTTTGCAGAGTATATTTGAATTGGATGAAAAGCTGCATCGTAAATGCGTGATGCAACGCTGTGGGAGAGTCCTAAGAAACTATAGGAAAAATCTCACCCGAGAATACATAAAAGAAGCTGACAAGAGGAAGAAGACATCCACTGAACAGTGGAACTTCCTGGACAAAGAAGAATGGGACGCGTTTGTCGCTTCAAGACAAACTGATGAATTCAAGGTATTAGGTGTCAGTCTCAATCTCATTAATTAATATATGTTGTATTCACCTATTCAAGATTAACATTTAGTGTTACTAACCAAATCATTAATGTGCATACTAACTAGGCCCTCAGTGAGGCACAAAGATCAAGGCATGCACTGAATGTGTATGACCACACAATGGGTCCAAAGGGGTATGCAGGCATTCGCCAAAGACTATAGTCTGAGGCTACTACTCAGTTTGCTGCTACTCAGGAGTCCTCTACCATAGGTAGCACACCTCTGCCTCACCATGATGTCTGGATAGCTGGGAGGCAAAATAAGAAGGGGGAAATAACGAAGGCCGCAACTGCTGAGGCGGATACAAAAATGGTAAAATACAACTCTTACAACAATAATTCGAATATTGATTATTTGTGTAGTTTACTTAATTAAAAAATTTTGTTTTGGCGATTAGCGGGAGCTGCACGAGCTCAGGAAACAAGACAAGTTCATCCCTGAGGGCACACGAGATGAATTGACAGTTGCTCTGGGTAACCCAGAGCATCCTAGATGTGTTAGGGCTGCAGGCACTGGTGTGGGCATCAAAGCTTTTTTTGGGTCATCCCAGTGCAAACATGTCCCAAAAGTGGGACTTTCACAAGAGGAGGTAACATATTCTTTCTTTATAATATTACTATAAAAGAGAATTCAATAATTAGAAGCTAAAGTTTCTTTTATCCATGTATAGGTAGATGAGGTAACATATTCTTTCTTTATAATATTACTATAAAAGAGAATTCAATAATTAGAAGCTAAAGTTTCTTTTATCCATGTATAGGTAGATACGCTAGTTGATAGGAAACTAGAAGAAGCAATGAAAAAGTGGTAGGCATCTCAGACTGCCACTTACCAGACAGTACCTACTGCAGGCTCTACTCCTCCTACTCCTACTACAGAGGTTGGGAGTAATCCTGTAGAACCACCACCTAGCACATCCGCTGTAAGTATTTTTATGACATAGTAACTAGTTTTTTAATTCAAGATGATATGTATATATGAAATTGTAGTCGTTTCAAAAAAAGATGATATGTATATATGTATATAACATTCTTTACACAAAAAATTGTAGGGGTTGAAGCCATGCCGTCTAAAAAGTAAAGAATTTGTCGTTGCAGAGGCGTCGGCTTACCCATCCCTACCAGGGGAAACATGTCACGGGTCTCCAGTACCAGCTGGTTGGATTCGTGTGAGCCCGATACATATATTCTCCCAGTGGATGGATCTTCCATTGCCATATGCCCACCCAGATTGTGAAAAGCTTGGTGAGGCAGTAGGCGGAGTGATATTGTGGCTAAAAGCGGATGTCCCCTTTACTGAAAAGGTATGGTAAATTTACATTACGTTCAATTATTAGTGTGTGTATATGATGGCAGTTGATCTGAAATTATATATATACAGGTTAAAAAGAAGACACCCACAACATCTAGGCCTCCACTTCCACCTCCTACATTACCTAGTTGGGTTCCACAGGACCTACCTATCCCGTTAGGTCCTAACTGTAGGGGTATGTCAATATGGTTAGACGAACATGATATAAACTCCCCTATAACTGATTCTTCCGATTCAGATTCTACAGGTCAGTCATACGAAATAAAACTATTTATAGAATATATTTTGAAGTTGTTTCGATATGATTGGCTAAATACATCTGTGATAGAGCTATGGATAAGGTGAGATATTCTTTATACATCCATATACCTTGTGTATGATCTGGTGATCTGGTTTCTTATTTATTAATGCATGCGTAATTAATACATATTTTGCAGCTACTTAGACAACATATGTGCAGATTTTGGATTCGAACATGTAGGGTTTTTGATTCCATCTTTGATTAGTCTAGTAGCTAAAGACCCTACGTCAGTTCAACAATACTGCTGTGAGGCTTTTTCAAATTTTGTTGTAAATAAGAATACGGTGATAATGGCTCCATTCAATGTAGAGTAAGTTTACTTTGATTATTATAATTTGGACTTAAGAAAATTACATTTTTATTATGGATTTTGAGTTATTAATTTTTAACTCTTTTACCTCTAGAGGTAGGCATTGGGAGTTACTAGTTATTGCCCCTGAGATGTTCACTGTGTATTATCTAGATCCTAAGGGGAGTAAATTGAATACAAGATTTGGACACATAATGAAAATGGCATTATTCCGATGAGAAATATTTCATTTTCATATCCGTTAACATATGTTATTACATTACTATTTAATTGCAATGTTCTGTGTTACATTAACATGTAGGGGGTTTGAGGAATTCAAAAAGACTGGAGGAAAGGTCCCCACGAAAAAGAACCAGCCAATAATTTGGAAGAACGTGAAAGTAAGTTCCCGACTGCAATATATGGATATATTATTTATGTGAACAATGCTTAATTAGTTGTATTTTTTAATATTTTGTATGTTTAAATTTATAGTGTGCTACACAAGACAACGTATGGGCATGTGGATACTATGTCATGCGATATATGCACATGATTATCAAACATGCCGCACTGGATATCGAGTGTATTGCTCAGGTATTATATAGTCTCATTAGATAATATGATCGAAATATATCAATCTTATTTATAGCTCATTAATTATATATATACATCATTCTCTTTATAGGTATTTAAAGCTGACCCCATTACAGGAGAGGCCTTACCAGATGAAAATGATCCCTATACGATGGGAGAATTAAATGAAGTAAGAGAAGAATGGGCAACAACCATACAAATAGTGGGGGCTTTAAAATATAATTGGGATCCTGATAGCGAATAATGACTAAACAATGATATTTTGTAAATGAATTTCTGAATTATAATATATGTGTGAATGTTTCTACATGTCTGGATATTTCTACATGTGTCTGAGTGAAAATGAATGAAAGTGTTGGTTGTTACATGAATGTTTCTACATGTGTGAATGTGAATGAATGGAACTACAGATTGCTAGCTACATGAATGTTTCTAAATGTGTGAAAATAAAATGGAACCGCAAGTTGCATTGCTAAATGCATGTGTGAATATTTTTGTTGTTAATTTTGCAGGTTTGTGGCCTGTTGTCGGATGATATCAATGGATGTCGTAAAACCTGCAGTTCATAACTGAACTGAACAGGTTTCTCATCCTGCGACCAGCCACAGCAGGTCTGCAGACTGACAGAAAAAAAAACAATAGGCGTCGGTTATTTGTAAAAAACCGACACACAATGTTATAGTGTCGGTTTTATATAAATAACCAGTGTCTATTTCCTGTGGCGCAAAGATATATGTCGTCGGTTATTTGTAAAAAACCGACACTGATAGTGTCCAAGATGGCGCCCTTTCTCTGGCGCGAAGGATTTGGGCATCAATTTCTTATCTAATAACCGACGCCTATAGGCCCATGATGGTGCGTCTTCGGTGGTGCGCGAAGAGTTTGGGCGTCGGTTTTGGAACCGACGCCTAATGGGTGAGCTTTTAGTGTCACCCACATAGGTGTCGCTTAGAAACCGACACTAAAGGCTTTAAATAACCGACACTAAAGGTAGGTTCTGTAGTAGTGATATGGCATTATAATCATCATATGATTGTCTTTCTGGGTATACATACCAACACATTTATATCATGATCCTTTTGTTGGGACCTAAAAAAAATTAAGACAACCACATGAGACTCATATATGGCCCAAATGAGTGTAGAAACTCCCACTTAAGCTAATATGCATCAAAATCTGATCAAGTATATAGAAATTAAATGAAACTTGTAGATATTGCTAAACCTAACAAATAATTCTAGCATCCAATACATACAAGTTATGAAAAAGTATAGTTAATCAGTAAGGTATTCATTTGGTAAAATGAAAACCATCTTTTAGATCATATCCATTACGGATCAACGAATGTTAACTATTTCATAGTGTCAATCTGATTACAGGAGTAAAAAGTCATGATCTAAACAACTAGAATCTAGCAATGTTAATAATACCAGCTTCATCATATCCCATCAATCAGACCAGGAATGTATCATGAAGTCCTGAACCTGAAGTCCACAGAAGACGTTCATCAAAAGGAATTATACAGGTTGCAACTAATATTCCATCATAAAAAAGAGCAAAGATCAATTACATCATAGACCAAAGGTCAAATATTACATGCAATCCTACATTTATTGATCAAATTTCATATTAGGTAGTTAAGAATAAGAAATTGTCTACCTCTTTGCACAAGAATAACTAATCTCCACATATAGGAAAACATAGTCAATATTGATGATCTTATCAAATGGCAGTAAAATAAATATGACAACTACTCATCTTTAGTTCTACATGAATTGCTAACTTTTAATTATTTGCCCTGAGTAGAAATTGCCACACTTGATTTTCATATCAACAACTCATCATCATTATCTTAGGATTTATCCATTAACCCCAAGATAGCAACAACAACATGTTGATCCATTACACAGTTGCCTAAATAGGTTAATGTAGGATTTTCTATATCCTACCTTCAACTCATCATCTCAAGTACATGAAATAGTAATAAATAGAATATAATATCACATATCATAATAGCTCTCATGTTTCAAAGCTTTCATTTCACTAGAGCATATTCCTTATGGACATATACTTTCATAACAACAGATTTAGGGCCAGAATCACATTGTGTGCACTCGAGAGTAAATCATGGTGGCCTAACCTTTAGGTCTCAAAATATACTTTGCAAATCCCTACATAATCCTTTGATTACTTTAAGGAGATTTGTATCATTTCCCCGTATGCACCTCAAGGGAATTTCGGAGTGTTTGGGTACCTACTAAATGTATTCATCATTTCATTGTTACTTAATCATCTAGTTCATATCAAAGATAATATAATTCATCATTTATTATGTGTTTGTATTCTTGTACAAGTAGAATCACATGAATCATATTAAGGGTTAACAAACAAGACAATCATTATACTGATAAGATGAACAATATATAAATTACAACACAAATGTTCCTTCTATTTTTACTTCTTTCCATGTGTTGCGTCATCAATGGGCTATCAACCACAATGACAAACTCATTATCAGGTATTTACCCTAATCGATGTTTCTCAAGTTGCACAGCAAGACATGTTATTTCAATTCCATCATATTTGTTATCATTTCACTTCATCTCATACATTTCATTATATATTCACATACGTATTAGGACCAAAAACAAAATCATCATATAGGAATATATATTAGTCACCATACTCATATAAAGTTGTTTATACAACAAACATTTATTTTCAATAAATTTCCTTGTATATAAAAATATCATTGCATAAACATTCATGGCACTTAGCCCTTAGTTTTTCACTATTTACCATGCCCTAGTTAGGAATATCATTCAATACATATCTTATTTTATTTAAAACCCATCGTAATATATTACTCTCAGAAAACATACCATGCACAAAATTACAATCCAAAGAGACATTCTTATGAATTTCAGCCAAAAAACTTGATTTCATCTCTTCTAATATGATAATATATAATCAATCATGTATTCTCATTAATCCCTTATTAAAGAATGTTATTCATTGTTATTAGATAATTCATCACATTAGGGTTAGAGTTAGGTTCTTATCTTCACCAAATTAATTTCTTGGTTTTTCTTTTAATATAGATTTTACTTTCTTACTTCTAAGCCTAGTAGAATTCTATAATTTATCTATTCACTTATTATACAATGTTTCTTTATTATTCAGCTCATTCATTATTTGATTTATTTGCATTTTTTGAGATTCAAGTTAATTCATTTACATTTAATATTAAAAATTAAAGTGTACTCACACTCATTGAACTAGTATTAATACATCACTTATCATCCCAATTCAGTTCACCCTTTTCCCTTTCACTTCTTTGCACATGAGTAGTTAATGTCATCTAATTCCCAATGGTGTATTGATATCTCATGGTCCCAATTCAGTTCACCCTTTTCCATTACCTTTCTTTGCATCTGCATAGTTATGCAATGCCATTTAATTTCCTATGGCATATTGATAATTAAATACAATTTGTCTATTCCTAATAAGATTCCCAATTTTATAATTAATGTGGATTATGGTTACACTCTCTTACTTCTCAATATGTAGTTATATTATCAATGTATTACTATGTGACCTATAGAAAAGACTTGATTCATGCAAGATTTAATCACTCATCCTTAAATTATACTATATTTAGAGCAATCAACTTAGATAATCTTAATAATGCTTCTTGCCTTCAATTAAAGTAATAATACCTACAATTGAGCATGATTTATATTTACAAGATGATAACCAGTCCCAACGTTATCTTTCATACACATACCATTACTAAATATTTAGGACTTTTAAAAACTTGAATTAGTTAAAATCATCTTTATTCATCATCAATGGTACCTTATTATTGAATAACTACATCACAATGTAATGGTTCATCAAGGCTATTCATGACACATCAAAATCATAGTTTTCATTCTTATACAATCAATCCATTATGTACAAGTAATATTTGATTCCTAGGTAGGGCTGTAAATGGGTACGAGTAGACCTTCGGACCCGCAAATCTAGATCCTTTAATAACCCATCACGGGTCTAATTTTTTGTACACGCATACCCTGGGACTCGTATATATGCGGGTCCACTAATGGGTATGCTTGGACCCAGGCCCGCTAGACCCACGTACCCGCTATACGTAAATAACTATGTAAATAATATGTTATTTGTATCATACTTTACTTGTCCAACAGATACAATACTTGAGATTATATCATACTACAATTATAATAACATTGAGACTAGTCATATAATTGAGAATTAATTATTCTAATTACAATCATGAACAATATATGTAAACTTAAAATCAAACAGTAGTATTGAATACTATATAATTAAAACATTATGACGATGACTACAAATATATAAACAGTTAACTCAATTAATCTTCAATATACAAAATATTACATTCTAATATAACTATATCATGCTAACATCCTGAATGATAGCAATAGTTCATTGTATTATAATATATAGAACATATTTGTAAATTTTCTTACCTAAACTATATGATGTCACATAGAGAACTGCTTACCCGCATACCTGCACCGCATAACTACTATTATTATGGGTACATGTATGATGTAGGTTTAGATTTTTATAATGCGGGTCTAGAACCAGAACCTGACCCTCTAAATTAAATAGGGTATGGGTATAGGTATGGCTAGACATGCATCGTTTACACCCCTATTCCTAGCTTATTTGAGTCAATCCCTCAACAATAACCCTAAACATGGAATATCTCCATTTAAAACCCTCATAGTGATCCTCATGTACATTCCATATATGAGTTCAAAAAATATTTGAAAATATAGTTGAGGAACTCATGTTTTTTTCAATTCAAACATGATTCTATACATGTCAACTCATTTTCCAAGAATATCATTCATTAAGATGATTTTAGGTGATACTAATACAATGCAATGTAGTTATTTTTCTTATCCAGTTTTCCACAAAACTTATATTTATAAATTAGTAAATAAGAAAAGATAAGTCAATAAGAATTAATCTAATTAGCGGCATTCAATTCACTATGAAAAATTTTCATTCATTCCCCAACTGCTTAATAATACAAGAAGTGATATCATTAAGTTTAGTGGGATAGAATTAAACTTTCAACATGATGAAAGATTTCAAAAGGGAACTAAACACTCACCAAGTGTAAAAAAACCTAGAAAACACAACCTAGTAATTAATATCCATAAATCTAAATCAAACTTTGAGCAATCATCCCTTTTCATCCTCCTTTGGACTCGAGAATCCTAGAAATGAATATTGAAGAGAAAGAAAGAGAAAAGAGAGCATTTTGATATCTTTTAATTAAAATTGAAGGATGGAAAAAATCTATACATGTGGGAGAGTATTCACTATGAAAACACATCAAAAGAAGACTGACTTTCTTGATTTCATCACTTCTGGGAATATGGACTCTAGATCAACATCTCCACTTCTTTCCTCTTCCAAAACTAAAGTCTCCCCCTCTCTCTGGAATTTTGTTTCTCTAGGATGAGATATAACATACTAGGCCTAACAGGGCATTATGTTACTGAAATAAATCAATCGAGGTGCTTGGAATAGTTAAAAACAAGTCATACATTAGATGTTATTTTATTTCAACATAGTTTTTTTGTGTCACATAATTGACTAAAATAGTAAACATCATTTAAAAATGTGAAAATTTACTATATTTTCAGGAACACAGTTTCAAGTCTACAATCAAACATATAGATCTTTTGAATTTACCAATAAAAAAATTAAAAATAAAATATCATGCTACTATAACTTACTTACATACATAGCGTGCTCGTATGAATTGAAAAGTGGCCGATGAACATATCCAAATATAACCTAAAAGTCTATTCTTTCCAATAAAAATGATAATAGAGTTATCAAACTACTTCCAAGTTAAAATAAATACAAGTCAAAGATAACATACAAAAAGACATTTACAAAAAATACTATACTTATCATATTCTTGATTCATGTACTAATCTAAATCCTCAATCAGACCAACTCGAGTTTTCATTTCTCAAACCTGAATTCTTAAAACCAAAGCATGTATAAAGTGTCTCATCAAGTTTTAAAATATCTTAACAAGATACCTACATTAACAAAGATTTAATAAGGACAAGTAAAATTTGTAATCATCTAAGTAAATTCAAATTAGATGGCTAAGATGAAATTGGGTCATTACACATTTTTTCCTTCTTTTAAGATTTCATTCCAAATCCAGTAAAAGGTATGGAAGTAGATCATAACATCTAATAATGCATATCACTCAGTGTTTTTTGAGAATGATGATTATCCTTCTTTCTATATTACATCATATTCTTTCTTCTTAGATATTTTATATTGAAAACTAAAATTTACTGGTATCAGATGCATATCTTGTCCATGACATCATTATATTTCTTTTATAATGCAATTTTTACTGTACAAATCTCACAAGCATATCATTTACATGATGTGGTTCATATCTTCTTTCATATTCATTGTCAAATCAAGTTATGTAACTCATTAGTCTAGACTACAATTCATTTTCTATTATTATCCACATCCTTCAGTTTCTTCCATAAATAATATTATTTTATTAAGGCATCATTCTTAGTTCTCATTTTTTCTATTATTTATAGAATCATACTTAGATTCTAATTCCTTAGAAATTGTCTTTATCATTAATAAATTCCAATTCATCATGTTTTGAGTTGCATTTCATATTTTGTTTTGCATTTTTTTAATTCTACTCCATATTTCACTTTTCTTATATTTTAAGTAGTTTACTTAACTTATTTGGTATTTAATATATTTGTTATTTTATATGTAGATTTATGCAATAAGAATATAGAAGCAATTATCCATCCATGAAAACCCCTAGAGAATAATCAAAGATTGCATATCCTCACTTCCCAACTTTGACAACTGAAGCTAATACAATAGTACTTGGGAGACTTTCAAAATAAGGATTCACAACATATTCTCTCCCATCCACAACCCTAGAAGCCACAAAGGAGAGATAGAGACAAAATCCTAAGGCTTGACGTGGAGTTGTGCTCTATTGTAGATTTTTACTAGAGATGAAAGTTATTATTCGGGAGTTGTGACGAGACCACCGATGTTCTCCTTTACACTACAACTTTCTCCATTAGCTTCTTCTTCTTTCTCTCTTTTTATATCAAAACATGTTTAGAGATTAGGAGTATTACTATGACATATGATTAGCCTCACTTACCATATTTTATTCATGCATTGTTAATTTTTATTTGTATGAACATCTAGATTGATAATAGATTATCTAATACTTTCTTTATAATTTGATCATCTATCTTGTATATTTATCACAATATTAGACATAAAATATTTTACTCTAGTACTATAATAGAAAACAATATCATTGAACCACCGATTGCACCACAAAGGTCATTCTCTAGGGGAAAAAATAAGGATCCGTAGGTAACTAGACCTCGAGCCTATGGGGAGACCAGTTCATTGGATTTCATACTCTAAAATAATATGGAATTCCTTGGCCCCAATCCAATATTTATATGAATGTATATATAATGTTTAGAATAATCACATAGGAAGTGGTGGTGAACACCATAATGTAAAAATGTTCTTTCAAAATTTGATTTCATTTATTACATTTTTAATTTATTTCATCAACCAAAAATCAATCATCAATCCTTGTTGATTACTTTTCACTACCGAGATCACAAATCTAAATTGTTCTTATTCACTTGGGTTATATCCTTGTCTGTACTATGATAAGACCCATCCTCTTGGGGGTGGTGATTATTGTAGGTAATTTTGGTAAAAATCTGGGGACTATTTTGTAGGTGAATTTGTTAGTGCAATACATTTCACATCAATTTTGGCATCATTGCAGGAAAATTCTGATTCCTTAGATATTGTATTCATAGTCTTTTATCTTCATTAATCTATTCATGCAAAATTTCCATGTAGTCATAGGTTCCATATTTGATCATTTCTTCCTTTTTTTAATTTTATACTTTTTATTCCATCATGCATCTTATTATACTCCCAAAGTGTTGTCATATGGATTTTCAGTTAGGACAACTAGAAGAAGTAGACTTAGTAGTTCCATACTAGCTTATCTCAATACTTAAATACTTGATAGGAATAAATTGTCGAATCTCATTCAGTATGCGACCATTTAGGTTATGGTCAAAATTCATATTTTGATTTAGCTCTAGATCATATTGTCCTTACAAACTCATCTAACCTAAGATCCAATACCATCTTACAGGAATCTCCCATTTGATTAGCATAAATACCAACCATCAGAGATAATCCCTAACCCTAAACCCACATCAAGAAACAAAACATTACATTATCAACAAACATGAATTGAACATTGTACAAGAAGCACAAGTAATTTCTTCCTTTTTTTTTAAAAACCTTATGCATTATAAGGATCCATATGTTCAGTTATCACAAATCCTTCTCAACTTCATTTAAACCAAATACATATCTTACTACTATTGAATTTTAGTTTGCATCACATTACATGTACATGGAAGAAATAAATTTGAGATTGGTGTATGGCATATGTTTTGCCTGACCTATCCTCCTCAGGGGAACCCAGTTTGAAACCTCCTATTGGACATTGTATTTACAATCCCTTGGGTCATTCGGTATTTGGAACCTGTTTGAGGGATAGGAGAGACTAATGTCTCTTCGAACTCAAAAAAATACACAATTTCAACCTACAACTCAAAAATAGAGACTACAAGAACATGACAAGCCTATCTAATTTGATTACACCATATTTATCAGGATCTCCCTTTTGGATAACACTATACCTAATTTTTTTAAAAAAACCACATGAGACTCATATGAGGCCCAATGAGTGGAAACCTACCACTCAAGATAAGTATTATGCATCAACATCAGATGAAGTATATTAAGCACAAAAGAAACATAAAGATATTGTTAAATCAACAAATAATTCTATCATTTGATATGTCTAGGTTATGAAAATAATCTTTTTTTATCGTTAAGCGTGCTTCTTATTCCATAATAAAAAAATGTACAAGTGGGGGAGCATAGCTCAATATAAATTATCTATGCAGATTTCTAAGGTTTAAAACAAGTAAACCTATTTATGCAAGCTTTTATAATCGCTAGCAATACAACTCCACACTCCATGTGGGTCGACTCTAGCATTCTAAAAAATGATACAGTTTCTATGTCTCCATATATGGTATAGGGTAAGGGATGCAAGCAGACTTTCATTTTTGCTCTTCAACAAATGCAGATCTTCATTACTTCTTGGCGTGAGGGAGAACATTGGTGCTTCCCTACTCCATATCTCATTATCCTTTTCACATCTCCACATGATGTGGTTGTTGGTTTCACATTCGTTGCGGCAAAGGCTGCATCTTGATGCTATACTGAAGCCCCTTCTTTGGAGAAAATCTTCAGTTAATAGTCTTCCATGCAGAAATTTCCAGCAGCAAAGAATGGTTGCTTAATCACTAAGGTATTCATTTGGTCAAATCAAAACTTCTAAACCCATCTCCAAGAGCACATGTATTAATGGATCATGAATGCTAATTATTTTAGAATGACAATTCTATTATAGGAGAAACAAGTCAAGATCTAAACAACTAGAATCTATAAATGTAAATAGCACCATCTTCTTGACGTCCCACTTCCTATATTAGAAACATATCATGTAGTCCTAAAGCTAAAAATCCACATAATATGTATTAACCAAAAATAACTATTCATGTTACAATTAATATTCCATTATCAAAAAGAGTAGATATCAATTCCATAGACTAGAAGTCAAAGCTTACACAAAATCCAACATTTATGGATCATGTTTTCATACTAGAGATATAGGAATAAGACAAGTATTTATCTCTTTGCACAAGAATAACTGATATCTATAAAAAAAACATAGTCATCATCAATAAGCTTATCAAATGATTGCAAAAAATATGGAATCATTCATCTCAAATTATACATGGCTTGTCATTGTTTATTTGTTTGCCTTAAAACTACTTAGCTTGTACTCACGACATAAAAGTCACCACGCCTAATTCTCATGTCAACAACTCACCACCATTATCTTAGGATTTAGCAGACCATCCTAATATAGCTACAACAACATCCTAGTCCACGACAAGGTTTCCTAAAGAGGTTAAAGTAGGATTTTCGACCTCCTACCATTGGATCTGCATCTCTGGTATGCAATATAGGAACAAAAACATAATAATATCATACATCATAATATTACTCATATTTCACAGTTTATATTTCTTTAGAGTCTTTTTCATAAGTACATATAATTCCAAAATAAAGGATTTAAGACTAGACCATGCCATGTGACTCACTCTTAAATCTTGGTGGTCTAACCTTCAAGGTCTCGATCCACACTCAAGAAATCCTTCTCATAATCCATTGATTACTACAAGAATATCTATTTCATTTTTCAAGTATTACCTAGGGGAAAGCTCACAGGTGTTCATGGAACATAACTATATGTATTCATAATTTCACTTGTTATACAATCCTCTTATTCATCTTAAGGAGAATTAAATTCATCATTTATCATACGTGTGTATGCTCACACAAGTAGCAAGACATGAATCATACTAGGGTTAACAAGAAAGACAACCATTATGACAAGAAGCACAACAATCGATAATTTATGAGATACATGTTTCCTTCCCGTTCTACCATCATGTCATATTATGCATCATTAGTGGGATATCAGCCTCAAATTCCCAAGTATTTACCTTAATCAGGGTTCCTCTATTACAAATCAATATATATTATTTCAGTCCCATCACATTCCTTATCGTTCAACTTCCTCTAGTGCCATTTAGTAGATATTCAAAGACGCATTAGGACCCACAACAATATCATCATATATATATCTTTTATCACTCATCATTCTCATATTAGGTTTGTTATACAATAAATGATTTTTTCATATAATTGCCTCAGATATAAAGAGATATCATTATGTAAACATTCACGAAACACTTACCCCTCATTGTTTCCATTTACTATGCCTCCATTTTTGGATTACCATTCAATACATATCTTATTTCATCTAAAAAATCATGATATATCATTCTAAAAAGATAAATATTCTAGAACAAAATTACAAAGACACATTCTTATGAATTTCAGTCAACAACCTTGATTTCCTTTTTTCTAATAAGTCAATTTATATTCAATCGTGTACATCCGTTAATCCCTTACTAAATAAAATTATGCATTATTATTTCCTAATTCATTATATTATGGTTAGAATTAGGTTCTTAGATTCATCAAGTTCACTCCTTGATTTTTCTTTCAATATAGATTCATTACTAAAGTTCTTTCAGTTTTTTCCCACGATGATTCTTAAATTCCATCATTTCTCTATTAACTTAATAAATAATGTTTCTCTATCATTCAAATTCTTCACAATTTGATTTACTTACATTTCCTTCAATTCATATATATTTAATCTAAACAAATTTGACATTTCTTGATACTCATTTAATTAATGTATATATATTGCTAATAATCATAGTTTGGTTCACACGTTTCCATTTCCTTTCTTTGCATTTGATAATGATACCATGTTACTTAATGCCAGATGAAATATTGGTATTTAGAAGCGATCTTTTTATTCCAAATAAGACTCTAAATTTAGGAAACAAATCAAATCAGCGTTACTTATTCTTAGGGTTTCTTATTCTTAATCCTCAGTGTCTAGTCATATTCTCAATTTATTACTATGTGACTATTAAATGAGATTTGCATTCATATAGGATTTAATTATTGTTCCATAAATTATACTATAATATATCAATTCAACTTAGATCATATTAATAAGACTTCTTGACTTATATTGAAGTAATAATACATACAATTGAACACTTCTTCACATTTACAACATTATATACAAGTCTCAATTTATCTATCATACTCGTTCTAATACTTGATTTTTGGGGTTTTTTAAGAATGTGAATTAGCTCAAATCATCTTCATTCCTATTCACAAGTATGTTATTATTCAATAACTACATGTGGGTGTATATGGGTGCATAAGGACTATCCATGACACACTAAAGTTATACTTTTCATTCCTAAACAACCCATTAGTTATTTACAAGTATCCATGACTTGTTGGCTTATTTGATTCCATCCCTCAACATTCAGCCTAAATAGGGAATACATTCATTTAAAACCCTCATATTGATCCTCATCTACATGCCATGTTTTAGTTCATGAAATATTCTACCATGTAGTTGAGGAAATCACCTTTTTCAATTCAAATATTATTCTTTATATGTCCATTTTATATCCAAGCATATCATTCAATAAGAAAATTTTAGGCAATATTAGTGTAAAGAAACATATTTCTTTTCGCATTAGATTTTCTAATGAACCTGAAGTTGTGAATTAGAAAGTAAACAAATAAGTTAATAACAACAAATCTAAATCATTGACATTCAATTCCACAAGAATTTTCCCAATTGATTACCCAACTGCTTAAAAATAGAAGCAAGCATACTATTAATGTCTAGTCTCATAGAATTAAGCTTCAAACAAGGTTACATAGCTGAAGAACAAACTAAACACTCACCTCCAATATTAAAACACATCCAAAACGTATCCCAACAATTGATCTCCTTAAATCCAAACCAAACTTTTAGAAATCAATCATTTTCTTCCTCCTTTCAACTTGAGAATCCAAGCAATACGGATTATAGAGAAAAAAGAGAAAATCAGGTGATCGATATCATTTTTATTTAAATAAGATTACTAATTTGCACATTTGAGAGAAGATTCACTATGAAAACCAATCTAAATAAGATTAGCTTACTTGATTTCATCACTTCTAAGAAGATAGATCTCTAGGTCAATATCTTCACTTCTTTCCTCTTCCAAACCTAAATCCCCCTCTCTGTCAATAGAAGTTTATTTCTCTGGGATGAATGACAAATTGTAGGAGCTACTAGGATGTTACGTTACTGATATAGATCAATTGAGGTTCTTGGAATAAAGATAAATAAGTCCAACATTATATTCTTTTTTGTTATAAAAGTTGACTGAAACAACTATATGTTACTAGTCAAATATACTAAAAATTATTAAATTTATTCTATTGTTTGAAATAACATTTCAGAGCTACCCTCAAAAGTGGAACATACATCAATTTACAAGTAAATAACTAAATATCAAATAACATATACTGCATTTTGTATACCATTCTTGGATGAATTATAATTTGATCGACTAACATGTCCAAATCTCATCTAAATGTTCTAAAATTTTGTAGAAGCCCTGATAATAGTGTTACATCCTACTTCCAAATATGGTATAAATCTAAGTTAATGCTAAAAAATATTTACATAATATCAAAATCCTTAATTTTGTCAACTAGTATTTTCATATTTAAATCTTAATTATCTAAACTAAATAATGTGTCAGAAATTTTAAAAATATCATAATAAACTACCATCATCAATCAAGATTAAATAAGAATCAATCTAGTAAAGTATGTAATAATCAAAGTAAACTTTAATTAGATGGCTAAGAACGAATTAGGTCATTATAACTATCATGTCAACTCAGCCTCCCCATTTGATGCCATCAATCGAAAGCTCGCTTAGATCCCAATAGTCAATCGCACACCAATCATTCCAAACAACCGATGCAAGAGATCAAGTATTCCTTTTCTATGTTTAAAAACGTCCAATATTCATTAAATCAAGACTTCTGCATATATTCTCCCACTATTTAAACTATGTGCACATTATCATAAAGTATTAATTTTAATATTTGGATATTTCTGGTTGGATTAGTAATAAATACAATAAATCGTGGTCTGGGGTCTCACAACTATCAAATCTGGGAAACTAGTACAATTATAATAGTTAAAGTAAACTTCAAATAGGGACTTAAGGGTTGGTATGAAGTTTTGCATATAGAACAAGACAACCCTTCCTATATAAAGAGAGAGAATTAGCCATTTTTTACATGTCCCAATTTTTTGTCCAACCAATTTCAAGACTCAATGTCATTACCTACTTAAGCAATGAAATTAGGATCACAATGCTTAAGTAATGCTAAACTAATGATACACGAAGAACATTTATTCTCCTTTAAACCATCTAATAATGGAAGACCCAACTTCATATCTCAAAATACTTTCATTGTACCTAATCTAAGTACATGTGTTATTCAGCCAAATAAAAAAAGTTACAACATTCTTACAATGTTTACATGTATAAATAATGTATGCAATTATTCACATCATTTATATGGAATTAAAAGTACAACAACTACATATGATTACAACTCTCATTATATCATACAAGGACCCATAATAGGCAGACACTAAAGATATTTAAAACACCACTACTGATTATGCCTACAACGTGACTCCTCTAAGAACAACTTGAACTTCATGAGCTCCAAGTCAAACTAAAAAGTTTTTAATAGAGGGGTCAATTGACTAAAACATGCTTTATTCACATAGTTAACTTGTATTAGACCATAAAAGGCAATAAATAATAAATCTTAAATTAGAAAGTAACAAAAAGAAAGCTAAATGATTCTAAAACTGTTAAACAAGTATTATAAAATATATTACATCTACACTCCTTCTATTAAAAATGTTAATTTTGTAACATCCAAGGATTAAGACCTCATATATAATAATCTCAAAAGAAATGATTGCACTATCTATATTACCAATTTACACTTCCTTTTCAAGAAGCTCGTCGCTAAGAACTATGCGGTTAAGTGTGCTCGACCTAGAGTACTACTTGGACAGATGATTAATCGGGAAGTTGATTCTAGGCTATGAGTGAGTAAGGACAAAGTGTGTAGCCAAGATTAGTGGTGGTTTATGGGGCCAGCCATCATTCCTAAAACTCTATTAAAACCTTGGATTGTGGGCCCATACTTACAAATGATATTAGAGTCAAATTCTGTTACATCCTTGAAATTTGTGGATTTCAAGACTAAATGAATTAAGGACAATGAAGTGTTTGGAGGGATCTTGGTTGATGATTCCAAATCCTAGCATTAGATTGAATGATCAAGTTAAAGAAATAAAGTGTGTTGGGCATAGGTAATCATATCAGGCTTATATAAGATGTGATGATTACCAAAGGATTATGTTTGGTAATTAGAAATGTAATTGGGTTCATGGAACCTTTGGAAGGCTTAAGAGGTGATTCGTGGGCCTTAGGGACTTTTTAGCCCAATTGGTTAATCGAAGTTTACATATGGGCCCAGGAGACATGATTTTGGATAATGGGGATATTCGTGATCATAATAAGTATCCAAAACAGTCATGGTTGATGGATAATCAGAATATTAGATAATGAGGGGATATCTAAGATAATCCAAGATAATAGGTGGCTTACATATTTAATTAAAGGATTATCCACCTTTCCTTGGAAGCCATATAAAAGGGAAGTATGCAAGTTTCCTAAAAGAAATAGGAACCCTAGTTTAAAGAAAATAAGAAGTTTGGTATACAAAGGATACCCAACGAAGCCCGATAATTGGAAAAGGACTTGATAAGGTATCATGCAGGGAGGATTGTTGTTAAAGGAAATATGGTGGGCCTTATCTAATCCCTACATGCCTACATTTCCTATACGAGGAGTCCATCTACCTTTGGGAAGGAATATTATGCAAGTGTTTCCTAAACCGTGGCCTCTTCATTGGATTTGTTTCGTACGGATCTCTTGGGCTTCCACATGCATAGGTATATATATAACCCTGGATTCCCAACCTCTATGGATCACCAAGAAATCTACCACATTCTCTGCCATCAAGTTCTAGATCCTAATCGCTCTCCATAGAAACCATTAGGGTTTCCCTAAGTTATATTTATATATAAGAAACCCCCAGAGGCCTGCGGAGGATCCTGAATGATCATGTTCTCACCTATACGCATGTATGGGCAAATATATCTAAGTGTCAAGCCTAGCCCGCAACATAGTCATCTCATCGCTCTTCAGTGAGGAATCCAGACACAGAGGGATGAGAGCCGATGTAGGAAGATGAACCAGATGCTTTCTTCTCCTGTAGCAGCGTTACCTGATGGAACTCATAAGAAGGTTGAAAGGTGGTCTACTAACTCGAAAGAGAAAGGTTTCGGGCCTATATAGCGGTATTTTACACCTTCTGATGTCGGGTCATCATCCTAATCATGCTCCTCTCAAGCCCTAAAGACTCCTAGCCCGCGTTCCTAGCCTAGACGGTGGAGGTTGTGCAGCTGATCGCTACTTTGCCTTACCGGGTCTGGGTCTTGCGAATGGTGCAGGTTGGTAGGAGGACAAAGGTGGGAAGCCTGGGCGCGACTATGCCTTCATGACAGCAATAGGGGCAGGTGGGGTCAAGGTGGAGGAATCAGACTGAGGCTGGTCATTCGCCAGCCGATGATGGCAGCCGTGCGGCGTCACCGTGCCTGTGTTGTCATGGTCGAAAGTAGTGAAGTCGGGCCGGAGGAAAGAGGACGGAGTGGTGATGAGTGAGAATTGAAGCCTGAGGTGATGGTGTAGGTGATGGTAGTAAGTGGAAGCATGGTGGGCGCTAGCGCATGTCCGTCCGGCTGCGGCGTCTCTAGCGAAACATGTGCACGTGGAATCGTGTGCGTGAGGAAGAAGCAAGGACCCTGTTCGGGTTGGTGGGTAAACGGATCAAAAACCTGATCTGCGTGTCAGTAAAAGAGTTAATAGAAGAGGAAGCAAGCGCGCTGACGTGTCAAGCCTTGATTGGCCCAAATAAGGTTAGTTTGAAAAATTCATAAATAATGACTAGTAATTCAGAATTAGACAAACTTTATATGAAAATTGATCAGGAGAATGAGAGGAATCTAAATAAAATATAATCAAAATCTTACTAAACTTCCTATTCTAAAAGTATGTACAATACATGTCCAAATGTAAAGTAAGATCTAGATTAGCCTTAATCTGATGCGTAATTGATTAGATTTGGTTATGTTAATCTAATACCTGGTCTTGATATGAATAATGAAGAAATCCCTGATAATGATGTATAATGAATAATTTTAGATTAGTAATCTTATATATGTTGATTTAGGGTTTTGAAACCAATGTGGACATCTTGCTACGATCATAGTGTTAGTAATATGATTTAGGTGTCAGGAGTAGTTTAATATGCTTAAGTTGATGATTAGGGTTTCACCTAATATGCATAACTGAAATTGTAATATTAGAAACCACAATATGATAGAATTAGGGTTTGTAACCCTAATCCCTAGTCCAAACATGAGATAACCTAAACCCTAGTTTAGGAGCAAATCTAGATCTGAGTAATGTAATGCAAATACATGGTGACACATATGTAGTATGCATGTTTCAGATATTGTTGATTATATGCTTGGTTGCTTAGATGTTTGGATACATTATTCATAAAGTATATGATGTTCTGAATGGTTTCTGCGATGGCATAAGGTACATGGTTACGCTTATGAATACATGTATCAAATTCTGAGATTGCCAATGTTTGTCGATGAGGTTGAATGACAAATAAATTGTTTGCTTATTTATTTACTTCTTGCAAATTATAAAGTTCCTATGAGTATCATGTAAAGTAAATAATAGTATTCTAAACCCTGGGTTAGACTGATCTTAAGGGTAATGCACACGAGCCCCAGAGGGATAGTGATTACACCTGATGTAGTTGACCAGATATGGGTTAGAATATAAAAACAAGTTTATGTTCTTATATGCAAGATAAAGATGTTTGCTTATATGTTACTAGTGATTATTGTTTGAACCCATGTGCCAGTATAGTAATATACTGACCGCGTACTTGTTTGTCGGCATTTTAGGTATCAGATATACTTGATTCATGGACATGAGGGTACATATAGAGATGTTGAAGATGCTACAGTTTAATTATGAAGGTTTAGTCTTAATGGTTTATCTTCACACATGTAAAAGTTAATTCTATTTCAAAGTTATATAACTCCTTAGATGAGCTTTTTATGTAAACATGTAAATAGTTGACCGTTAATGGAAATTGTTTACTATTTTGTATTATTTCATGAATCTAATCCTAGAATTTATGAGTGATGATCTGTGACTTTAAGGTTTTGAGACACTCAAAAGTGCGGGTCATTACATTTGGTATCAGAGCACAGATTCATCAACTAATAAATAATAGTTTATAATTTCAAATTATCCTTAGAAACTTTAAGAGAAAAATTAGGTTTCTCATCTCACATTTTCGTCTACTTCTCATCTCTTGCTTAAAAGCTTTGGAAAGAAATTGTTAATTAGAGAAGTAAAATGTGAAAAGATGTAACCTTTCATTTAGGACCCTCTAGAAAGGGTAGACACTAGAAAGGTACATGTTTGGGTAAACCCTTTCTTAGAGGAAGAATTTAGTATAGGGTGTGAAAATTCTAGAGTCTAGGGATAGGGAAACTATGAGAGGTAGAGTATAGTCCCTAACCCTAACCCTAAAACCTTAATCTTAAATAATGAACATGGTGTGGTGGTATGGGACACCACCCATGTGAAACTTGAAATCAGGAATAAGAAAGATAAAGGGATGGTTTTAGGTGACCTTGTATCCCATACATGTGTACATGAGGAGCATAACACTTATGTAAGAGGTCTTAAGAAATATATCAACCCAACAGTGATATATGTCTGTGAAAATAAAAGTTTGAATATATCTTGCTCAATGTCCTCATGTTGTCTCTAGAAGTTGGGTGGTGGTGGCCAAGCCCCTAGAGGGGAAGGTCGAGGTAGCACAAATCCCCTGAAAGGGAAGATGACCCAAGTTCATTGAATGGACATGGATCATGAGGGGGTATTTTAGAGATTGAGAAAACATGGGTTTATATGCTATAGTGATAAAGGCTATGCTTAATGAAAACAAAGAGATATTTATGAAATATTTAGGGTTAGTGTGCCAACCTAGGGTGGGTCAACCAAAGAGTGGGAAGATGACCTAAGAGGGAGGCAAAACCTTAGATCTTGGGATCAGGTTGTGGCTAGAGAGCCTAACCCCCCTATGAGCCATGATGGCACCCTAGGCTAGGACTTTCCCTTAAAAAGGTAAGTGAAAAAATGTATTTAAGTATTGAGATAACCTTAATCCTCAACTAGAGGGGTGAAGAGTTAAAGATATAAAAAAAATGAAAGAACTTACATCCTTTGAACCCAAGGATGCCATCTCTGTGTAACAACTGATTAAGCCTAGGATTGGGAAGACTAGTAAGGCACCAAGCCCAAGAGGGAAGGTGGCATGAGTAGATGACCAAGCCCAGGAGGGAAGGTCATGAAATGGTCAAGCCCAGGAGGGAAGACCGTTAAGGCACCAAGTCCAAGAGGGAAAGTGGCCTAAGTGGACAACCAAGCTCAAGAGGGAAGGTCATGAAAAGGTCAAGCCCAGGAGGGAAGACTAGAGAGGCACCAAGCCCAGGAGGGAAGGTGGTCTAAGTCTACAATGCAGTTGTTTAGGATCAAGCCCCTGGAGGGGTAGATCACAAAGGTCAAGCCCAGGAGGGAAGATCGACATGGCACCAAGCCATGGAGGGAAGGTGGCCTGAGCCCAATGTTGGGACAACACTGCATAATGTCTACTCGAAAGTGAGAGGTGAAGGCAATCTGGTTTAAAGAATTATATAAGAGAATAATGTGCTTAAAAGATGTAACATCTCAAAATAAACCCTTAGGGAGGGTAGAGTCCTAATGAAATTCTAGGGTCAAGTAGGGTGTATTAGATGTACATAGGACCGATGGGTTGGGAGTTGATATGCCCTGAATGCACATGACCATGTCGTCGGGAGGTAACATCTAGGTTTATCCAAGGTACATGCCTCAGGATATTAGCTACCTCCATGAGGATCATGTAGCCTAATGGGTGAATGTGAAAGGAACTCTCTTGATGCATAAGGATGAGATCACTCTAAAAGTACCTATACCCCTAGAGACCTTGAGGATTTGGTTAAGGCTCATAATGATACATGAGATGTAAATGCAAAGATATAAGGAAGTCATGAAAACTTAAGAGGAGTTGTTCCCTAAGTTAAGAGTAAGAAAAGGGACACTTGACTTCATGGAATATAAGAATGCTACGAAATTAAGAGAAACAAAGTTTAGAGTCATATAGAGTATGATTCAACTTAATATGTGAAATTGAAAGGTTTGGGATGGATTGAACTTTGTGTTTGGGATGCAACCAAATGCTTATTTAATTTCATTATAAGGGAGGGGGATTGGATAGACACACATTATGCTTAAAATTGAGAATAAATGTCTTAAGATGAATATGTAACGACATGACCTAGGGTTAGAGGTGTTACCTCACCCTTGTGTTAAAAGTAATGAATAATAGGTTGGAAACCTAGGTGAAAAGAGAAATCACCAAGTAATAATGAAATCACCAATGAGAGGGAAATCGTCAAGTAATGATAAGATACATATACTAGAGATGTGGATATACTTGAATTTAGATCCAGGTGCCAATCTTAGTAATAAAATTAAAATTGATATACTATGGAAAAGACGTTCAATATACCTATGTGGGGTGCTAACCCTAAGTTTTGAGATAATGTGAGTATCATTCACCTAGGCTTAGTAGGCCTGAATTTTGAGGAAAAAATTCCTTTTAAGTAGGGGTGAATGTTACATCCTTGAAATTTGTGGATTTCAAGCCTAAATGAATTAAGGACAATGAAGTGTTTGGAAGGATCTTGGTTGATGATTCTAGATCCTAGCATTAGATTGAATGATCAAGTTAAAGAAATAAAGTGTGTTGGGCATAGGTAATCATATTAGGCTTATATAAGATGTAATAATTACCAAAGGATTATGTTTGGTAATTAGAAATGTAATTGGGTTCATGGAACCTTTGGAAGGCCCAAGAGGTGATTTGTGGGCCTTAGGGACTTTTCAGCCCAATTGGTTAATCAAAGTTTACATATGGGCCCATGAGACATGATTCTGGATAATGAGGATATCCGTGATCTTAATAGGTATCCGAAATAGTAATGGTTTATGGATAATCAGAATATTAGATAATGAGGGGATATCTAAGATAATCCAAGATAATAGGTGGCTTACATATTTAATTAAAGGATTATCCACCTTTCCTTGGAATCCATATAAAAGGGCAGTATGTAAGTTTCCTAAAAGAAATAGGAACCCTAGTTTAAAGAAAATAAGAAGTTTGGTATACAAAGGATACCCAACGAAGCCTGATAATTGGAAAATGACTTGATCAGGTATCATGCGGGGAGGATTGTTGTTAAAGGAAATATGGTGGGACTTATCTAATTCCTTCATGCCTATATTTCCTATACAAGGAGTCCATCTACCTTTGGGAATGCATATTATGCAAGTGTTTCCTAAACCGCAGCCTCTTCATTGGAGTTGTTTCGTACGGATCTCTAGGGCTTCCACATGCATAAGTATATATATAACCCTGGATTTCCAACCTCTATGGATCACCAAGAAATCTACCACGGTTCTCTGCCATCAAGTTCTGGATCCTAATCGCTTTCCATAGAAACCATTAGGGTTTCCCTAAGTTATATTTATATATAAGAAACCCCCAGGGGCCTGCGGAGAATCTTGAATGATCATGTTCTCACCTGTACGCATGTATGGGAAAATCTATCTAAGTTCCAAGACCATCCCACAACGTAGTCATCTCATCGCTCTTCGGTGAGGAATCCAGGCATGGAGGGACGATAGGTGACGTAGGGGGGTGAACCAGATGCTTTCTTCGCCTGTAGCAGTGTTACCTGACAGAACTCATAAGAAGGTTGAAAGGTGGTCTACTAACTCAAAAGACGAAGGTGTAGGGCCTGCATAGTGACATTTCACACCTTATGACAATGGGTCGTTAACCTAAGCATGCTCCTTGAAAGCCCTACAGACTCCTAGCCCACGTTCCTAGCTTGGACGGTGGAGATTGTGCAACCGATCGCTGCTTTGCCTTGCCAGGTCTGGGTCTTGCGGATGGTCCAGGTTGGTAGGAGGATGAAGGTGGGAAGCCCGGGCGTGGTTGTGCCTTCATGATAGAAGTAGGGGTAGGCGGGGTCGAGGTGGAGGAGTCAGACTGAGGATGTTCGTTAGCCAACCGATGGTGGCAGCCGTGCAGCGTCGCCGTGCATGTGTTGTCACGACCAAAGTAGTGAAGTCGGGGCGAAGGAAAGAGGACGGAGTGGTGATGAGCAAGAATTGAAGCCTGAGGCAATGGTGTAGGTGATGGCAGTAAGCGAAAGCATGGTGGGCGCTAGCGCAGGTCCGTCCGGCTATGACGTCTCCAGTGAAACCTATGTGCACGGAATCGTGCGCGTGAGGAAGAAGCGAGGACCTGGTTCGGGTTGGTGGGTAAATGGATCAAAAACCTAATCCATGAGTCAGTAAAAGAGGTAATAGAAGAGGAAGCAAGCTCGCTTATGTGTCAAGCCCTGATTGGCCCAAATAAGGTTAGTTTGCAAAATTCATAAATAATGAATGGTAATTCGGAATTAGACAAACTTTATATGAAAATTGATCAAGAGAATGAGAGAAATCCAAATAAAATATAATTAGAGTCTTACTAAGCTTTTTATTCTAAAATTATGTACAATACATGTCCTAATGTAAAGGAAGATCTAGATTAGCCTTAATCTGATGCATAATTGATTAGATTTGATTATGTAGCTAATACCTGATCTTGATATGAATAATGAAGAATTCCCTGATAATGATGTATAATAGATGATTTCAGATTAGTAATGTTATATATGTTGATTAGGGTTTTGAAACCAATGTGGACATCTTGCTACGATCATAGTGTTAGTGATATGATTTAGTTGTCACGAGTAGTTTAATATGCTTAAGTTGATGATTAGGGTTTCACCTAATATGCATAACTGAAATTGTAATATTAGAAACCATGATATGATAGAATTAGGGTTTGTAACCCTAATCCCTAGTCCAAACATGAGATAACCTAAACCCTAGTTTAGGAGCAAATCTAGATCTGAGTAATGTAATGTGAATACATGGTGACACATGTAGTATGCATGTTTCAGATACTGTTGATTATATGCTTGGTTGCTTGGATGTTTGGATACACTCATAAAGTATATGATGTTCTGCATGGTTTCTGCGATGGCATAAGGTAAATGGTTATGCTTATGAATACATGTATCGAATTCTGATATTTCTGATGTTTGTCAATGAGGTTGAATGACAAATAAACTGTTTGCTTGTTTATTTACTTCTTACGAATTATAAAGTTCCTATGAGAATCATGTAAAGTAAATAATAGTATTCTGAACCCTGGGTTAGACTAATCTTAAGGGTAATGCACACGAGCCCCGGAGGGACAGTGATTATACTTGATGTAGTTGACAAGATATGGGTTAGAATATAAAAACAAGTTTATGTTCTTATATGCAAGATAAAGACGTTTTCTTATATGTTACTTGTGATTATTGTTTGAACCCACGTGCTAGTATAGTAATATACTGACCGCGTAATTGTTTGTCGGCATTTTAGGTATCAAATATACTTGATTCATGGACATGAGGATACAGATAGAGATGTTGAAGATGCTACAATTTAATCATGAAGGTTTAGTCTTATTGGCTTATCTTCACACATGTAAAAGTTAATTCTATTTAAAAGTTATATAACTCCTTAGATGAGCTTTTTATGTAAACGTGTAAATAGCTGATCGTTAATGGAAATTGTTTACTATTTTGTATTATTTCATGAAACTGATCCTGGAATTTATGAGTGATGATTTGTGACTTTAAGGTCTTTTAGACACTCAAAAGTGTGGGTCGTTACATTTGGTATCAGAGAACGGATTCATCAACTAATAAATAATAGTTTATAATTTCAAATCGTCCTTAGAAACTTTAAGAGAAAAATTAGGTTTCTCATCTCACATTTTCATCTACTTCTCATATCTTGCTTAAAAGCTTTGAAAATAAATTGTTAATTAGAGAAGTAAAATGTGAAAAGATGTAACCTTTTGTTTAGGACCCTTTAGAGAGGGTAGACACTAGAAAGGTACATGTTTGGGTAAACCCTTTCTTAGAGGAAGAATTTGGTTTAGGGTGTGAAAACTCTAGAGTCTAGGGATAGTGAAACTATGAGAGGTAGAGTATAGTCCCTAACCCTAACCCTAACCCTAAAACCTTAATCTTAAATAATGAACATGGTGTGGTGGTATGAGACACCACCCATGTGAAACTTGAAATAAGGGATAAGAAAGATAAAGGGATGGTTTTAGGTGACCCTATCTCCCTTGCATGTGTACATCAGGAGCATAACACTTATGTAAGAGGTCTTAAGAAATATATGAACCCAATAGTGATATATGTATGTGAAAATAAAAGTTTGAATATATCTTTCTCAAAGTCCTCATGTTGTCTCTAGAAGTTGGGTGGTGCTAGAGGGGAAGGCTGAGGTAGCACAAATCCCCTAAAAGGGAAGATGACCCAAATTCATTGAATGGACATGGATCATGAGGGGGTATTCTAGAGATTGAGTAAACATGGGTTTATATGCTATAATGATAAAGGTTATGCTTAATGAAAACAAAGAGATATTTATGAAACCTTTAGGGTTAGTGTGCCAACCTAGGGTAGGTCAACCCAAGAGGGCAAGATGACCTAAGAGGGAGGCAAAACCTTAGATCTTGGGATCAGGTTGTAGCTAGAGAGCCTAACCCCCCATGAGCCATGAAGGCACCCTAGGATAGGACTTTCCCTTAAAAAGGTAAGTGAAAAAATGTATTTAAGTATTGAGATAACCTTAATCCTCAACTAGAGGGGTGAAGAGTTAAAGATATAAAAAAAATGAAAGCACTTACATTCTTTGAACCCAAGGATGCCATCTCTGTGTAACAACTGGTCAAGCCTAGGATTGGGAAGACCAGTAAGGCACCAAGCCCAGGAGGGAAGGTGGCCTGAGTAGATGACCAAGCCCAGGAGGGAAGGTCATGAAATGGTCAAGCCCAGGAGGGAAGAATGTTAAGGCACCAAGCCCAAGAGGGAAGGTGGCCTAAGTGGGCGACCAAGCCCAGGAGGGAAGACTAGAGAGGCACCAAGCCCAGGAGGGAAGGTGGCCTAAGTCCACAATGCAGTTGTTTAGGATCAAGCCACTAGAGGGGAAGATCACAGAGGTTAAGCCCAGGAGGGAAGACCGACATGGCACCAAGCCCTAGAGGGAAGGTGGCATGAGCCCTATGTTGAGACAACACTGCATAATGTCTACTCGAAAGTGAGAGGTGAAGGCAATCTGGGTTAAAGAATTATATAAGAGAATAATGTGCTTAAAAGATGTAGCATCTCAAAAGAAACCCTTAGGGAGGTAGAGTCCTAATGCAATTCTAGGGTCAAGTAGGGTGTATTAGAGGTACATAGGACCGATGGTTTGGGAGTTGATATGCCCTGAATGCACACGACCATGTCGTCGGGAGGTAACAACTAGGTTTATCCAAGGTACATGACTCGGGAGATTAGCTACCTCCATGAGGATCATGTAGCCTAATGGGTGAATGTGAAAGGAACTCTCTTGATGTATAAGGATGAGATCACTCTAAAAGTACCTATACCCCAAGAGACCTTGAGGATTTGTCTAAGGCTCATAATGATACATGAGATGTGAATACAAAGATATAAGTAAGTCATGAAAACTTAATAGGAGTTGTGCCCTAAGTTAAGAGTAAGAAAAGGGGAACTTGACTTCATGGAATATAAGAATGATACAAAATTAACAGAAAGAAAGTTTAGAGTCATATAGAGTATGATTCAACTTAATATGTGAAATTGAAAGGTAATGTGTGGATGTACCATGTCCGCTCTTGGAATGGATTGAACTCTGTGTTTGGGATACAACCAAATGCTTATTTCATTTCATTATAAGGGAGGGAGATTGGATAGACACACATTATGCTTAAAATTGAGAATAAATGTCTTAAGATGAATATGTAACGACATGACCTAGGGTTAGAGGTGTTACCTCACCCTTGTGTTAAAAGTAATGAATAATAGGTTGGAAACCTAGGTGAAAAGTGAAATCCCCAAGTAATAATGAAATCACCAATGAGAGGGAAATCGTCAAGTAATGATAAGATGCATATACTAGAGATGTGGATATACTTAAATTTAGATTCAGGTGCCAATCTTAGTAATAAAATGAAAATTGATCTACTATGGAAAGTCGTTCAATATACCAAAGTGGGGTGCTAACCCTAAGTTTTGAGATAATGCGAGTATCATTCACCTAGGCTTAGTAGGCCTGAATTTTGAGGACAAAATTCCTTTTAAGGATGCGAGTATCATTCACCTAGGCTTAGTAGACCTGAATTTTGAGGACAAAATTCCTTTTAAGGAGGGGTGAATGTTACATCCTTAAAATTTGTGGATTTCAAGCCTAAATGAATTAAGGACAATAAAGTGTTTGGAGGGATCTTGGTTGATGATTCTAGATCATAGCATTAGATTGAATGATCAAGTTAAAGAAATAAAATGTGTTGGGCATAGGTAATCATATTGGGCTTAGATAAGATGTGATGATTACCAAAGGATTATGTTTGGTAATTAGAAATGTAATTGGGTTCATGGAACCTTTAGAAGGCCCAAGAGGTGATTCACGGGCCTTAAGGACTTTTCAGCCCAATTGGTTAATCAAAGTTTACATATGATCCCATGAGACATGATTTTGGATAATGAGGATATTCGTGATCATAATAGGTATCCAAAATAGTCATGGTTGATGGATAGTCAGAATATTAGATAATGAGGGGATATCTAAGATAATATGAGATAATAGGTGGCTTAAATATTTAATTAAAGGATTATCCACCTTTCCTTGGAAGCCATATAAAAGGGTAGTATATAAGTTTCCTAAAAGAAATAGGAACCCTAGTTTAAAGAAAATAAGAAGTTTGGTATACAAAGGATACCCAAAGAAGCCCGATAATTGGAAAAGGACTTGATAAGGTATCATGCGGGGAGGATTGTTGTTAAAGGAAACATGGTGGGCCTTATCTAATCCCTTCATGCCTACATTTTCTATACGAGGAGTCCATCTACCTTTGGGAAGGAATATTATGCAAGTGTTTCCTAAACCGCGACCTCTTCATTGGAGTTGCTTCGTACGGATCTCTAGGGCTTCCACATGCATAGGTATATATATAACTCTAGATTCCCAGCCTCTATGGATCACCAAGAAATCTGCCACAGTTCTCTTCCATCAAGTTCTAGATCGTAATCGCTCTCCATAGAAACCATTAGGGTTTCCCTAAGTTATATTTATATATAAGAAACCCCCAAGGGCCTGTGGAGGATCCTGAATGATCATGTTCTCACATGTACGCATGTATGGGCAAATCTATCTAAGTGTCATGCCCAGCCCATAGCATAGTCATCTCATCACTCTTCGGTGAGGAATCCAGGCACGGAGGGATGAGAGCCGACGTAGGCGGGTGAACCAGATGCTTTCTTTGCCTGTAGCAGTGTTACCTGATGAAACTCATAAGAAGGTCGAAAGGTGGTCTGTTAACTCGAAAGAGGAAGGTGTCGGGCCTGCATAGAGGCATTTCACACCTTTTGAAGCATGCTCCTCGCAAGCCCTACAGACTCCTAGCCCACGTTCCTATCCTGGACGGTGGAGGTTGTGCATCCGATCGCTGCTTTGCCTTGTCAGGTCTGGGTCTTGCGGATGGTGCAGGTTGGTAGGAGGACGAAGACGGGAAGCCTGGGCATGGCTATGCCTTCATGACAACAATAGGGGTAGGTAGGGTTGAGGTGGAGGAGTCATACTGAGGTTGGTCATTAGCTAGCTGAAGGTGGAAGCTGTGCGGCGTCGTCGTGCATGTGTTGTCACGGCCGAAAGTAGTGAATTCGGGGTTGAGGAAAGAGGATAGAGTGGTGATGAGTGAGAATTGAAGCCTGAGGTGATGGTGTAGGTGATGGCAGTAAGCAGAAGCATGGTGGGTGCTAGCGTAGGTCCGTCTGGCTGTGGCGTCTCCAGCGAAACCTGTGTACGTGGAATCGTAGACGTGAGGAAGAAGCGAGGACCCGATTCACGTTGGTGGGTAAATGGATCAAAAACTTGGTCCTCGAGTCAGTAAAAGAGGTAATAGAAGAGGAAGCAAGCTCGCTGACGTGTCAAGCCCTGATTGGCCCAAATAAGGTTAGTTTGCAAAATTCATAAATAATGACTAGTAATTCAGAATTAGACAAACTTTATATGAAAATTGATCAGGAGAACGAGAGGAATCCAAATAAAATATAATTAGAGTCTTACAAAGCTTTATATTCTAAAAGTATGTACAATACATGTCCTAATGTAAAGGAAGATCAAGATTAGCCTTAATCTGATGTGTAATTGATTAGATTTGGTTATGTTAAGCTAATACCTGATCTTGAAATGAATAATGAAGAAATCCCTGATAATGATGTATAATGGATGATTTCAGATTAGTAATCTTATATATGTTGATTTAGGGTTTTGAAACCAATGTGGACATCTTGCTATGATCATAGTGTTAGTAATATGATTTAGGTGTCACGAGTAGTTTAATATGCTTAAGTTGATGATTAGGGTTTCACCTAATATGCATAACTGAAATTGTAATCTTAGAAACCACGATATGATAGAATTAGGGTTTGTAACCCTAATCCCTAGTCCAAACATGAAATAACCTAAACCCTAGTTTAGGAGAAAATCTAGATCTGAGTAATGTAATGCGAATACATGGTGACACATATGTAGTATGCATGTTTCAGATACTGTTGATTATATGCTTGGTTGCTTGGATGTGTGGATACACTCATAAATTATATGATGTTCTGCATGGTTTCTACGATGGCATAAGGTATGTGGTTATGCCTATGAATACATGGTTCAAATTCTAAGATTACCGATGTTTGTCGATGAGGTTGAACGACAAATAAACTGTTTGCTTGTTTATTTACTTCTTCGAATTATAAAGTTCCTATGAGTATCATGTAAAGTAAATAATAGTATTCTGAACCGTGGGTTAGACTGATCTTAAGGATAATGCACACGAGCCCTGGAGGGACAATGATTACACCTGATGTAGTTGACCAGATATGCGTTAGAATATAAAAACAAGTTTATGTTCTTATATGCAATATAAAGATGTTTGCTTATATGTTACTTATGATTATTGTTTGAACCCACGTACCAGTATAGTAATATACTGAACGCGTACTTTTTTTTTGGCATTTTAGGTATCAGATATACTTGATTTGTGGACATGGGGGTACAGATAGAGATGTTAAAGATGCTACAGTTTAATCATGAAGGTTTAGTCTTAATGGTTTATCTTCACACATGTAAAAGTCAATTCTATTTAAAAGTTATATAACTCCTTAGATGAGATTTTTATGTAAACATGTAAATAGTTGATCGTTAATGGAAAATGTTTACTATTGTGTATTATTCCATGAATCGGATCTTGGAATTTATGAGTGACGATCTGTGACTTTAAGGTCTTTTAGACACTCAAAAGTGTGGGCCGTTACAAATTCCCTCTAGTAGGTGAGGCCTACATATCATCAATTGTACAGTCTAGGTATGTTAGAAAGGGCTATAAATTGAGTCGATATGGAGTCACCCTTGTGTTGGTAAATGTGAATGGGTTTTGTGTGTACATGGGTCATTCGGGGTGTTCCATTAATGGGGAAGAGTTTATGATTACATATATGTTATCCTTGATAAGTACGTCAAGAGTCTATGTGGGAGATACATAACATCTCATGATTTGTGATTTAAGATAAAATAATCTTAAACTAAATGATTGGACTATCTATATCACTAAGGTTCACCTCCTTTTCAAGTATCTCATCCCTAAGAACTCTATAATTAAGCATTCTAGGTCCAAAGTGGTATTAGGATGGGTGACCTATTAGGAAGGGAAGTTGATTTTGGGTTTGTGTGAATGAGGACAAAATGCACAATCGAGTTCAGTGGTGGTTTGTAGGGTTATTCATCATTACTAAAACTCTACTACAACCTTGGTAGTGAGCCCGTTCTTATAACTTTCCCCTTGGTCAAACATTATGATGTACTCCTATTATAGTTATGTATGATTTTGATTACTATATATTGTTAGCACATATTTCAAAACACACTTGGGTTGTACCATCCAAGTAGGAATCTCTCATCAATAATTGTACAAGTATTAAAGTAAAAATAAAACCTTAAGACTACTGGAATTTCATGTGTAGGGGTGAAATCCTGAGACCCACAAAGGAAGGCCAAAAGAGAAGTCAACAAAAGTGTTTACCACGTGTGGATTCAACATAAGCAAATGACTGATAAAAGTTTGACTTTTCCAATAATATGAATGATATGGTGGAGTGTAAATGACATTTGACATGTGAAATAAGACTACCCAATGTAGTGGTTTGGCTAAAACTTTGCACAATATATAATGAGTAGCATTTATCCATCCTCTCATTACATTAAACTTTGTAATTGGGTACCACTGAGTTCTTCAATTGATTTTGAATACCTAATAGAGAAATTGAAAATACCATTAGTCATTGTTTTTATGTTGTATCCTCCACTATAACTAGATATCACTTCACTCCCCAATTTATGTTAAGTACCTCAAACTCTAATCGTGATATCTTTCCATTTTGGTATGGATCCCTTTATCCATTTAGTGCACTCCAACAACCTCCACTATACACTCTACCAGTCGGTAAGGCATCCCTCCATTATGGTACAACCCTCCATGATAAATCCTAAGGTGTGAAGTGTTTGGACAAATTTTATCTCAGATATCTAAACTTGATCAATTTTTTATTAATATCTTCAAGTGCTTTCATTGTAGATCCTATGATGTGAAGTGCTTACAATATGATCGAATAGTTTGATCTAAAAAACCCTCAATAAGTTTAACAAAACCCTTCAAGATATGATTGCAATACAACCATATCATCATAGGTAACACCTCTATGATTGATTACACATTTCTATGTCAGTTCACCTACTTATCTCAATAATAATTCCATGATTTTATAATGTACATGGAAGAATGCTATAGTTGAACCCTCTCTAGGGTTTCAATGATATCCATAAGATGCTATATGATGACCATAGTTTACCTCATTTTTATCATATAATTACTATTAAAATGCATTAATTAGAACAATTTAAACATTTTAGTCAAACATAAGTATCTATTAAATTTTAATATTTTACTTAAAGAAATAATATAGAACTTAAAATAATATCGATAATCTAGCTCAATTTAAAAATTCTAGTATTTTAATACTAATATTCAAATATAAATTACATGTCTATTTTGAGACTCACTGCACAAGTGTCCTCAATTGTGATGTTTCACTACTAACCTTCAATTGTAATTCGAATTCACATTTGAACTATACAATTTTAGATAAAGTGCAATCAACTCAAAGTTTTATACTTCACATTTCAACAATGAAACAATTTATTATTCAGTTCGTGCAGACAATGATACCCACTCACCACTTTAATACCCATGGAAAATTCTATATTTGAAATTCATCTAAAAAATCATCTCCTATATGTAACTTTTGAATTCTAGATACTTTGTGTCACTTGGATCATAATTTACTATATAATAGATAAAAGAATAAGACCACTGATTCATTAATTTAAAGCCAGGGGTCAAAAGAAAATTTAGCTACTATAGTGTTGAAAAATGAGGAAGTGAAGGAAAACAGGCTCAGCTTTCCATTTCCAATTTGATTTGGACACAACACTCTCAAATTATTGTTCTTCTTCAAAACCATAAAGACCTCTCCTTTACTTTGATCCTCAAAGTTTTGCAATATTTGAGGATTTTGTGTTCTATAGTAATTGTAGGTTAACTATTAATGGCCTTGAGAAATTACATTTTGACTCCATTTTTTTTCACCACTTACCAACAAAGGGTGATCAATTAACTAAATATTGGTTTGACCTTTGCCTTGTAGTCAACAAAAGATGGTTTACAATGGTCAAGGTTGGTCAACATGGTCATCCTCAAAAGGTTGGTTTGACCCTTCTAAAGGTTGTAGATCTTCAAAATCCTAGACTTCACAAAGGATAGTCACTAGCAAAAAAAAGTCAATCACCAATGATTGACTCAGTCATGAAGACACTGAAAGGTTGTTACATCTTTTCAAGAAGTTGGTCAACTTCTTAGGATACTCAAGATAGAACTATCCCAAGTGTTGTTCTATTGACCCAAATGCAAGACAACGTTCAACAAGACCATAATTATCTCTCAAAATGTGTACTTATTAATAATATTAATACTTTTAGGGATCTTGAAACATTTCTAATTCAATTATTTAGAAAATACTCAAATCAGGCATTTGCCTATCCAAATATCACCTAATTCAACTACATTGTTCAATTATGATATTTGAATCAATAGATGAAACTTGTTAATTTACAACATCATAAGTCAAAAGGATAACGACATTAGCATAACCATATCATATATCCATAATATTCAATTATTTATCATTTCCACATCACAACATTTCTTGATATATTATCCATTAATATCAATGTGAAACAACAAATATGCACTAGAGTTCCACCAGCCCTAGAGCTACAAACTCATGCATGGGTTCTTACAACCTCTCCACCTAAAATAAGTTGCTTCTTAGAAAATAGTTTAGGAAAGTTATAATACATTAAGGTTCTTACATCTACTACTAAATCTTTTTCTTCTCAAATCAGTTACTTATGTTGTTCATCACATTTATTTAGTTTTGTACCATTCTTTTTTTTTCTTTTCAATTGGGACCTCTTTCCTATCCTTCATAAGTTATTTCTTTACACTTGTGTTTATTAATTTTATATCATTCCTTTTTCTGATGATTCTATATCAAATAAAAAATTTATGTTATTTACTTCTAAATCTTTGGTAAATATTAGCTTTATTTTTTAAATCTTTATGCATTATTCATTTGCTTTTAGTATGTGATACTTACTAGCTAATGTTTTATGTCATGCATTACTTTATCTTACCTCATTTTTTTCTCATATTTCTCTTTATGATATTTTTTAACCTTAGGTTCACATTTTCTAGCTATCTACTTCTCTAAGATTTCTATCCAATATAAATTTACAGCATATCATCATATACTCAAGATACATCATTTAAATGAAAATGAATGGATTATATCACTGCATTATTGGTTCTTTCTATATCCAAGTGTGTAGAAAATTTCTTTTGCATAGAAAATTTAGTTCAAGATAAATATTCTTTTTTTCCCTGGAAAGACAAAGAAGGTTGAGATCTAGAATTTAGTCCTTTAGGAGTTCACAAATTCATTATCCATATGAAAAAGGTCACAATTCATCTACCCTGCATATTTATGAAACTTATGGTAATTTAGTGTACTCTTATTCTTCAAGATCTATGTTGCATTATTATTCTTTTAGTCACATACAATTGTTTCAAAAAAAAACATTTAGCTTTCATATCTAATATTTTCGTTCAAACACTAAGAGTCTTGATTCAAGTTATAAAAAATTATCTTCAATCAATACCTAAAATATTTAATAGTGTGCAATATATGTTTTCAAGACATACAAAAATCGCATTTTTGAGTTACATAAAACAAGTGGAAACTAAAACTTAAACCAAAACAAAAATATTAATTTATTTAATTTGACCCGTTTATTATAGTTCACTATGTATTCAAAATATCTTTTTCTTTATTGCAAAATTCTTACTCATTTCAATTCATTTACAAGGAACATATATCATAATGGGGAAAACTATCTCATGAATTAGTTTTTCTTCTAGAAAACATTAGGCCCATGCATTATTAATAAACACATTATGATTAGTAATAAGATCGCATACTTTACAAATGTTTATTTCATCAATTTTTATGTTTCATTTAGGATCACCGACTTTAACATTCCTTCTAACATACTTATTCAAATATAAAAATTATATTATATCCCATTTATAATATTCATTCCATATTTCTTACCATCAACTTATTTGACTATAATCTACATGTGATTCATTACTTACATGATATTCTCACTTAATAATTTACTTACATGATATTCTCACTTAATAAATTATCTTTAGTGAAGTTAAGATATTGATCAAGTATTCACTTGTAACTGTTGATTCATTTTTAATTGATAATATTCTATCACATTCATCTATCACAGGAACCCAATCATATATTTATAACCCACATCCATATTGAGCAATAGTAATAGTTATATATCAACCCACTCTTCAAATTTACATATTGGGGGTTATAGGTACATGTCAAACATTGCTCACTATTGACCCTCCCCAAAGACCAACAATGGCACGCCAACATGACTTTTCGTTTCTATCAAATTACACATAGTCAAAATCAACACTATGTCACATTATTTCAATACCAATTAGAATGGCCATTAACACTCCAAAATTTGTCCTACTATTGACCCATATTGGATTCACTATTAACTAAGTCCATAGCCAACGATCCACATAGTGGACTGATATTGGCCTATCATGGGCTGATATCAACCAAATCCCAAGATGTTATGTCCAAGATTGCATATAAGTTCATCTGGATAAAACACAACTTAAGTATGGTCTTATTGATTTTGTATTTTTTTACTTGTTTCATACTTAGGATATTAGTCAAACTAATCTTCAACTATTTTAGTCAAATTTAAGCTTAACCTTAAAATAGTAGATAATAAGAAATCATATCTATGTATAAACAATCAAACCCTTCCTAAACCTATGCTTATTTTCTAAGAGAAAATGTTTTTATCATGTATCTCTACTTACACATTCAACCTAGGGTTAGTAGCAACAAGAGTGGCATACCACCTAATGAACTAGGATAAACTACACTCCCAAAGACAAGGGTCAATTGTAAGGAACGAACTCATCGTCAATAGATGAACCAACAAGAGATAGTAATGAGTTTCAATAAAAGATCAAGTTAGGATTAACATTACTCTCATCCTTTCCATATAAAGATTTTGACATATATAATCATTTTTTCCATATAGAAAATGTTGATAAATATATTTTCATATAGCATATCACAAGTTGCATATTGTATGTTTTAGTAGCATTATCATGCATTCTCTACTTAACTAGAATTAAGTATGAGAAATGGGGTTATCATGTATCTTTTATTCTATTTATGTGAGACATCGTTCCTTGCTTAAATGAGTAAATTTAGTTACTTGAAAAAAATTGATTGTCTTTGGTTATGCATTTATTTGCTTAATTTAGTTTTATTGTTAAGATACAATTTAAAATTATAAGCATGATTATTATCTTGGAAACAACAGAGTGAAATCCTTTATTCAAATGAATTAGGATATTCTGAAAATTTATGTTTTTTCTCATGTAGTTTGATGTAATAGTGATAAAACTAAAGACTTGGTAGTGAATTATGGAAGTTACAGACTTAAGTTATGGTTTTGGGATTCTTTGAGTCATGATAGAAGGGTATATCGTTTCTAGGGGGATTGACACCTTATCAATATCTATATGGAAGGAGATGTAGATCTCCAGTATGGTGGTATGACACCGTCAAGGGGTAGAAATTGGACCAGATTTAGTATAATAGATGTCTGAGAAGATTTATGTAATGCATTAACAGTTGAAGGCTGCATAAGATAGGAAGAAGATTTATGGGGACAGGAGGCATAAACATATTGAGTTTCAAGTGGAATATACAATATTCGTGAATATCTCTCCTTTAGAAAGGTGTTCTCACATTTATCTCCTAGATATATGGGACCTTACTCTATTCTACAAAGGATTGGTACAATAGCATATTGACTTGAGATACCATGTGATCAAGAAAATATGCATGGTGTCTTCCATGTACCTATTCTAAGTAAGTGTCATCCAAACAACGTAAATATCTTCTATCCATCAAATGCACAATTAGTAGATGATGTGACCCACAAAGTAGGTTTGTTTTAGATTATGGATAGGAATTCCTTTGGTGAAAGTTTCAAAGATACATCACAAAGTTGAGGACGCTACATGAGAACTTGAGGATGAGATAATGAGATGCCATCCCGATCTTTTCTAGACTTTCATGATAATAAGTAAGGACACATTCCCAATTTATTTTGAACATTAATATTATGATATATTATATGTTTATTAATTTTCTCTTAATCATGTTGAGTACAATTTAAAATCCTAAATTTGGTTTATTAGTTTTTTTCTTTAGATTAGTAGGAGTAGAGTGAAAACCTTATTCAGTTGAAATTAGGATTTCGGGGTTTATTAAAATAACTTATTGCATGAATTTTTTTGAAAATGAAAGCATAAAGCTAGTATAATTTGAAGAGGGAAGTAAATGATTGTGCTAGAAAATGCATAAAATATACACCTAAAGTATGTAAAAGTTTGATGCTTCAAAAACAATAAGATGTAATTTTTTTTTATTAAAATTGAATGATTCTTAATACAAAAGTTTTCATGGTTGGAAAGGTTTTTATGCATAAGTTTGGTTGGCCATACCAAAATTGTCTTCTTTGATTAAGAAATAATCTAAGACGACCCCTAAGTTTGAAAAAAAAAAGGCAAATAGGTTTAGAAGTTAAGTATACTAAGCACCTGAATTGGTCTATATGGAGCCAATTTAGTCTAAGAACATCCCATTCACGCCTTACACTCTAGAATTCTGAATATCTTGAGAAAGAGGGGATTTCTAGGGTTTCAAAAATATTGATGTTGGAAGAGAAAATATATGGTTTCATCCTTCCAAGGTTGGTGGATTCATGTAAGTTTCATAATCCTTGAGAGGTTACCATAGATTTTCTTCTCCCTGATGCCTGAAGATTTTCATCCCTCTATTTTTGGATCAAAATATATTAAATATATCTTTGTTTCACATTCCTTTCTTCTTGTATAAGTTTCTTAAGATGAAATGAGCAAGAAGAGGGTTGATTGCTTGAAGCTTGAAATGATTTTAAGATTTTCAATTCTTGTACTATGAATTTAAGGTTTTTACACTATAATTTAATGGTTTTGGCTCTTTTGAAAATGTAATTTAATTATAATCCAAATTCTACTGAATGGACCCAATTTTATGGAAACAGAACAGTTTCAATAATTTTAGTGAATGTTTTGATTAATTAGTTGCTCTTAAATGTGAATTTTTCCATATCTTTAGTAATGAATTGAGTTATTGTTAGATTTGGATAAATGTGAGTAATGTGAATGTTTTGAAACAAATTTAGTTACTATTACCATTATACATTGAAATGTCAAAGACTAAAAAATATGATGTATTGTGCATGCAATTTTGATTTCTTTATATTTGAATGAGGAACTTTGATTTATGTGATGGAAATGGATATGTTAACCAATTATAATTTGAAATATGACACCTTGCATTCTTAAAACTCTAATCCACTCATTCTAGGGTTAGATATGTAGAATCTCAAAAATATCATATAATTGCTTGAATTCTCCATAAAATGAGTAGCTAGACTATATAACTATTATAAACCTAACCCATCCAGATAGGATCCCTAGACACTATTATTTCCCCCACATGTCTATAATGGGATAATAAAATAAAACTTCTTGTAATCATCTTTTAGATTATGAAAAGAAATATCAGAGTGTGATTCTAGACCTTAAAGACTAGATCACTAGAATTTGAGAAAAGTTTTCAGATGAGAATCTTACCTAAATATTTGGTTGTTAAGTATATAAAATCTATTGTATATGAAACAAAGTAATTTGAACCTTGATCTCGATGTGAAGGGACCAATATGATTAACTTTTATTAGTGTCAGATTCATGATGTCCTAGTTGGACATTTATATCATATAACCTATCACGTATACTTGAGATTAGGCTTAAAAGGTAGAGAGGTTTAATACTCATATATTAGCTTACATTATGAAGCTTCAAGACAAACTATAGCCTTTTATGATATCTTAGGGGTTCTAGCTAACTCTAAGACATGGACAATGAGTCGGTGACATGAGAATTCGACATGTTGATGTATCTTTAGAACTAAATGTAATAGTAAATAATGCTAAGATGAGATATAATATTTAATTGTTATCATCTTAATCACCTACTCACATTTATCTTTTATTTCTTGTTCATATACAATGATTAAGATATGTGTAAAAGTTTTACGCTATCTGGGAGGGTCACAAAGTGACGCTTCTATGGGGGCGGTTCTCTCAATAATAATAAAAATGATTAAGATATGTCTTTACATGTAGGTGATATATTAGTTGTTGACTTGGGCTAATATTTACTTAATTCTTGACATATATAAAATGATAAATTCAATGGTAGTTTTCTGATGCACCTGTTCTACTCACTAAGATTTGATAAATTGTGGTTCAAATATTTTTTACATATTATTGCCCCGCTTCCATCTAGGATCTATCCATCCACAATAATTTTTTCTTCACCATATGAGGTAATGAATTCTTGTCTTATTGTAGATTTTATGTGTAGGTGGTCCCTATACTAGAGAGTGTTGGGAAGGGTTGGGTGGATGTATTGTTGTACCTAGGGTTATTAGCCGGTTCAAATCCGGACCAAGACCCGATAAAGGAAAAATTTCTAGATCGAGAATTTGATTGAATAGACTGAAAAGCCTAAGACCGGGTTGAGGCCGAACTGAAGATTTTTGCTAGTTACAAAATATAAAAGAACAATGTGTTTATTTAATTAGCTATATGATATTGTTACTTCGCTATAGTGAACATTACATAAATGTAACTAATGTATTCATTTAGCAACACTAAATACATGCTGACATTACAGAGGCGGACTCATAGCACAGATAAAGTTAACAAGCTAATAGTCTCATTTATTATAAAGTAGAATTGATCAATACATAAAAATCAATTAGAGAGAACGTTTTTATTTCTCGTTATTTCATGCAGTAACAAGTGACGAAGCAATTCAATCACGGTCCTTTCAGTATCTGTTATTCCATTGAGATAATAACGTAATGTAATAGTTATACACTGGCTAGTGGCTCCCTGCTGGTTAGTACAAGGCTTTCAACCATTATTTGTATAGTGATGCGTAAGTAGACTAAGAGATTAATATACTCATTAGCACTTTTAATAATACATACTCCAAACATTATTCATCATAAATATTAGATTCAGTTAATATATATCAAAAGATTTAATATATTACATTGTTCAATAGCTTCATATCGATTTTAGACCAAGCCGGACAGGGGACAAGATTTAGAAAAAATAGAAGACCAACTAGAAGCCAGCCAGTTCAAGACTGGACCGAATCGAGTAGCCCGTTCAATCTTGTCCATCTGTCTGGACCGTATATGTACAACTCTATCTGTACTTTATCTTGATCTACAGACATGGATGTAAACGTTATAGTATAACTTTTTACTTCTTGATGTACTGATGGTGTTTCCTAGACAATACATGTAACCATAACTTTTCATAGTTAAATCTTTTATTGCTTATGCTATATATGATAATGGAAAAAGTTACTTGCACATTTTATATAACTAAGTGATATGATTTCAGGCTTAGTCGACAATGTCAGGATTAATGTTAGTCGGTTTCTTAACGTTATGGGGTCCAGGGTTGGGCTCCCACAAATAGGTATGGCAATTTTAACAATATCTCAAATATCGATGGCGTGGTGATTAATGATCAATGAGTAGTAGGGTCGAGGAGACTAAAGATCCAATCCAGACGTTTCTCTCTAATATCACCTCCAAATTACTTTGCTAACTTTATTCAGATCAATTCTCTATTCTTAAATCTTATGTTGAACTTACTTGGTAATCCTTCCTGACTTCACTACAATCGATGTCGTACACCTTAAGTAGCAATCTTGTATTGGACGGTTGCTGGTGGGTCATGGAAATAACCATATTCAGCAGTAAGGCAAAAGAAATGCATGACGAAATTCCATGCCAATAGAACAAAGTTACTAATGATATGTTTGGTCCGCGGTGAATGGAGGGGAAGAGAAGGGAGGTGAGGGGAAGGGAAGGGATGGGAGGGGAGGGGACATTTATTTTAATATATTTGGTAAGCATGGGGAGGGGAAGGATAGAGAAAATAAAAAATGATAAAACTTGTTATTTTTTTAACAAGTCATATTATTCCAAAAGGTTACATACGCCGCATACATATTAGTACATAAAAATTAAGAAAAAAAATAAATTGTGATCAATACAAAATCATTCTTATAATCATTTTTATCAATGAAGAAGATATATTTCGTATGTCTATCGTGATATAAAACATTGTTGATGTAAATAGGGATTATCACTTCTCTTTTGATAGTCATTGCGATTATACGTGTACTTTTCCCAAGAGGGAAGATCGACACTTAGGCCTGCTGATGTCTTGATTTTTGGATGGATAGGAGAGAAACATGCATGTGTGGACCTTACAGGAGTTTCTCCACTGGTGGGATTGAGGAGTGGAGCTTTTACAGTGGGACATACTGTCCTTAAAGCTGCTTCAGTCAAAATGAGTAAGCATGAGAAAGTATGTATTGAGAATCAACATGCCTTTATTCCCTTTGGATTTGATACTTTTGGATTCTTAGCACCAGAAGCTGTGGAGCTTCTTAAAAGAGTCCAAAAAGTTATGAATAGTAATGTTATGGCTCCCAAGTGTATGGATGTTGTATTTCAGAGGATTGGATTTGCTATCCAAAAAGGACTAGCGGCGCAGTTTCTTGTCCGCATGTCCTCTTCTTCAATGTAAATCTTTTCATGAGCGGAAAATTGAAAATATTACCTGGCTTGGTCAGTTTCCCCATATTTATAATTTTTCCACTATTTATTTAAGTTTCCTCCATAACTTGAGAGTTTTCTCCACTTTTCTCTACAATTCTCTTCCTTTTTCTATTTTTCTTTATGTTATTATGTTAAAAAAATATTTATCTTGAACTTTCCATATTCTCTACCAACATTTTTTCTAGACATTCTAATTTTTTTTATAAAATTATAAGCTACATTTATTCTAGTTTCCTTTTATTTTTAATTTTCCTCTAATTTTCCCTTTAACTTCCTCCAACATTTTTTATACCCTCCAAGTGAGATGAGAAACTAAATGTTATTTTTTCTCATTGGTTGTGCAAGTATTTCCAGTTATATTATTTATATTTTCCCTCTACATTTCATATTTCCTTTCATACTTTATAATAAATTTCTCGCCAAGTCTTTTCCCTTCTCCTTGTCTCCACTCCGATTTGATGGGGAGAAAAGTAGCTGGAAATACACTTTATTCTTTCCCTTTCATTCCCGTTCATTCTCTTCCCTTCTCCTTCACCATGTGCAACCAAACAGCTTAAACTATTTCTCCTCCCCTCCATTCACCGCGTACCAAATAGGTCGTAAAAGAACCATTGTCTTGGCAGTAAAAAAAAGAAAATAAAAGTAACGTCATAAAGAAGTAAAACAAGACGGAAAAAAGTGTAGCTTACAGTAAGAAGGCGACTTGGAAAAATATAGCAGAACTTGCACCAAAAGTTTGAGAAGTTTGTTGCAGGATATACATTTTGAGGCTGTTGTCAGTATAGAGAATAAGACGTTGTAACATGGTGGTGTTTTCCTAGAGACAGCAGCGTCACCACCGTGCGACAGAACCATCCCAACTACTGTTCCAAAGCCATGTCCGTTTTCTTTTTTATATTTTTCTACCACATACGTATGCGCGTTATTTGGGATCACCCAACTGACGTTGCACTTGTAGAACGCGTTCTTGACTAATCAAAAGACAAGATTGTCTTTACTCGACCTGAAAACAAGTAGCATGATCATGTTATTAGAATGAATTAGTTATTACGGTAAATCGTAGAAGTCATTATCAAAACAGGAGATACGTGCCCCCTTGCTCTATGCGTAAATGTTTCTTTTATGTTTTATTTTTTTGGGAAATAAAAGTATAGTGACTCATGACTCTTATCATGGAAACATGAAGTCTTCTTTTTCTGAATTATTTCTCCATATGCTATATAGGCAGATGATCTTCTGGATTTTATTATCGAGCATACCGACTGAGTATTCTGGATTTTATTATCGAGCGCTGCAAGTTTTGCAGTTTCATGGCAATTGGGCAAAAGTCAAGCGCCGAAACGACTTGAGTATTCCGGTAAACCGGGTATAGTGACAGGATGAAGGCCTCATCCCACGACGTCTTTTTTTATAAGACGAGTCCTATAGACACTATGTAGGATCTAATAAGATTACGTTATAGTGGACAATTTGTATTTATCTCTTCTTATTTTTTATAGGAGGTTAGGTTTTAAAGACGAGTGAGAAAGAAATAACACATTGTAATTGGTTGTCTTATACAAAAAATATAGAACTCGTCTTATACTAGTCGCTTGCCCCATCACATGGGACAAAAATGACACCTACGACACGGAGAGACCATGGGTGTTTGGTAATGCACTTTTTCTCAAGTTTTATCATGACATTCCCTACTTCACCAGCTATCAAAGTTTCATCTTCTATGTTCAGTGTTTGTTCTTGAATCTCCTTCCCAATATTTGTGTCAACACCTTCTTTATCGACCTATACTCTTTTCTTTATCTTTAACAATCAACTTCAGTTTAGTTTTTTTTTTCCTTTCATCTCCTTTCTTGAGCATTTTATCTATTTTCTTTTAGAAAAATAAATAAAATACACGTAAAATGCTCAACTAACATCAAGAATATCAATCCTACCCTGATTTCTTTTCGATTGTTATCTTCGGACATTTTATCTCTAAACTGCAAAAATAAAAAATTAACACTTGTTAGTACATTGTTATGTTTTCTTTACTACTTCAATACTATATTATTGTTGTATGAAATCACATTTCATTTATTGTGTTAATAGCACATCAACTTACACTTGTTATGACATCTCTCATAGTCTCAAACTTATTCTGAAGAAGCTTCACTGTTCTTGGCGCTAATTATTTTTAGTTGGGGAGCTATTACAAAATCATCAAAAGATGATTAGCCGCCCTCACCATATGCATTATCATCATTAAGTAATGAACAGAAATTATGAAGTATTGTATGTGAATGACAACAAGTATTAAGTACAATACTTGAATGGGGACACACCTTTGTGTTGTCGCTATCATCGTTGCCCCCGTCAGTTTCATCATTCATTGGAACATTTGGATCAGGAATGACATTTACTTGATGTTTTTCACGGAGAAAATTAACTGCATTCTTCGATATCACATCATCTAACTTCACAAAATTAAGTTCTTTCTTTAGCTCCTCTATTTCCTAAACTATCACTGACACTTATTTTATTTTATTTTTTTGGAATTTCTTGAGATCCTTCTTCAATCTTATTTTGTCAGCTCTTAGTGTCTCAAGTTGTCCTCATGACACCTACTTCACTCTCATTACATTCTTCCCTACTTTTTCTCTTGACTTTACTAATTTTCTTCTCAATCCAGTCACCCCTGATGTAGTCTACGCTGAATTTGCGCATAATAATCTCTTTTTTTGCAAGAAGGTGCTCATCTTGATTTCATAATTCTATTTATTAATAAATACAAATGCCTCACTTTCATCAGTAGGGAGTAGAGTCTGACACTCTCTTAACCAAACCTGAAGACACATTTTGCAAAACATAAATTACAACATACAACAAAAGGGCGTACAATACTACAAACTTAATGCTCATGTATTGTACTAAATTAAGTAAATATTGTAATTATCTAAATTAATAACATTACCATTAACACCACGTTGCACCCTTTCAAATATCCTTTGTTATTGGCTTTAACATCAATAATTTCATTCTGCAAGTAGTTTGTGATAGTTTTTGGCCAGTTATAGTTATCCAAAGAAGCCAAATCATTAATTAAACAAAGAAAATTTTGCAAATCGCAAAACTACCATAAGGGAACAAAAAATCTTCCAACATGACCAATATCTATATCTTCAGAAAATCCTCAATGCTTTTTTGCATCCCTCTTTTTCCTTGATATTTGCAATGTTTTCATTGCATCCTTAACTTTGGCATCTGCACAAAAGTATCCCCCTGTACAATTGAGTTCTTCCCCGCACCTTTATTAGAGTCCAATAACAAATCCTCCCTTTCACAATGAAGAATGCAAATGTTTAAATACTTTCACTACTTAATAACTACCTATTTAGTATAGTGCAAATTCAAAACGTACCTTTAGAAAGTATTTTGAATATATTGGATACATGCTTGGACTTTAACTTCATTGCCACATTGTTAAACACAAATCCTCTCTCCTTTTCATAATAGCACCAAACAAGCTCTTCTATGAATGCAAGGTCCAAAGTTGCTAGACACTTCATTTTCAAAAATCTCCCAAAAATGATTCTTTTGAATTTCTTTTTGTACTCAGCCCCAACCATTTCACATGCCTTTGTGAACTTTCTAAAACTGTATCTAGACTGGAATCCACGTTTGTCTCCATCCTATAAAGAAAGATGTAAATTGTATTAATTCACACTATTTACAAGTATAGTACCACAATCCAATTCAGTAATGTACATTTTTAAAAGCAAATCAATATGACTCCATTGTCAATACAAGTACAATATTGCTAATCATACAAGTACAAGTATAGTACCAATCAACAATACAAGTACAATACTAATGACTAATGCAAGTACAATACTAGTCTCAAATACAAGTACAACACTAATCACCAATATAAGTACAATACTGTTATCAACAACACATCAACGTTTATTCGTACAATGCATGCACAATGAATTCAAAAAGAAATACATACAAATTATTAAGTACAGTGCTATTAACATGCACAACATTTACATGTAAAGTAATTTTACTCGGTACAGTACATTAGTAATATTGTTGAGTAATAAACTTTTTCATATGGTCAAGCAAAACCAATATCAGTCATTTCTTATGATTGATGTATTGTATATAATTGTTGCATACGCCAAAAGTGGGAAGAAGATTGTTGTGTATGCCAAAGATGAGAAATAGATTAGTAATGTACCTGGACAACTACATAACACATGTTCAACTTTTGTTGAAAAAAAATATTACTCATCTTATAAAGATCAATTTGTATATCATTAGGAATGATTGTTACACACAACTAGATATAATCTAAACATGTTAAAAAAACAGAACATATTGTATGTATGAATGTGTGAAAACATTCATAGGTCAAACCATCCTAACGATTTCATCACTTATTGTTTACATTATCTTGTACAATAGAACATTTTAGTGGAAATAAAAAATTTGGGGGAGCTGTTCGTATGTATGTCCTGAGAGCCAATCATGGGATGATTGGTGGGATACATTAAGATTTATTTGATAAATATCAAAGGTAAGCTTCCAATTCTTTCTGGTTCAGTCATATGAGATAATGATACAACAGATTGAATGTCTAGAAAATGACAGTACTCAATGACATATGTTTTCAGGTTGAGGACATGAACGATGAGATCATACGGATGCTAAGAGTTTGTATATTCTTATTATGTCCTAGTCAGATGTCGTTGTCGAAGGTAGATAGACAACGATGACACACAAGACTAGATTGTGGTGTTGGTTGATGACAAAATCTCATTAGTCATGATATGGAGATATCAAACCAAACACATAGGTACTTGTTAGAGAACAAGTGTAACGGACAAACCCACTGTGAGTTTGACACATGGAACCATGACATGGTAGTCACAGTCAGTTCTCACAGTGATGGTGGTGAGTGTGATTCTTTGACCTGAAATCACTACACTCAACACATGTTGTTGGGTACTCTTTAACATCATCAAACACAATCTTGAAACATGGGTTGTTATAAAGGTGATGATTGGGTGGCTTTGACACACGTGGCTTTTGAGGGGTGAGCGATAGATATGGGATTTGTCCCTCCTGAGGGAGTTTAATATCCATGGCCACTTGATGAGTAGGATTGAGATAGGCGTGCACACACATGTGTGAATCGGTATGTGATATTGATGTCATACATATCTCCTCCAATCTACTCTGAGATCAAGAAAGTGAATGAATGTTGACATGATGATTGTTCCATGCCTTGAGTTCATTTGGGATATCAGAGATAAAGGAATTATACATTCACTGCAACACCATTCACGGATTGTAGGATTGAAAGTTGTTCTCCAACTTTCCTTTTCACTTGGGTAGCACTGATGTGCGACTAGGCACCGCTCTTTGCTTGTGAAGTCATAAGTGTTATGAACTTTCACTACCAATGTGAAATGGGCCTGCATGGTCACACACATATGATTTAACTTGAAAAAGGAGTTTGTCCACAAATGATGATTAGATTGATTACTAAAGGAGTTTAGTAGTTCAATTAAACACTCAGTTGATTGATAGCTCAAAATCATAGTGTTCAAGGTGTTGGACCAGATTATTAAGAGTATAAAATTGATTGGAACTGCAAATGACTGATTTGTACAATCTACTTCCCCAACCGATCGGCTCATAGGGTTGAACCGATCAGCTCAGGTTGATGAACCGATCGGCTCATGTGTCAATGAAATGATCGGCTCAATTGTTAAACAAGTCGATTCATGTGACCAACTGAGATCGTTTGGAAAGTCAGAAGACTCTTTTTGCAAATACATATTTGTTTCACTTATACAAATTTGATTTGGACAAGGACTAATATTTGATTAGTTGGAAACAAACATGAAAGTCAATTCGAGTTGAACCAAGACCACAAACCGATCGACTCATGCTTGAACCGATCGAATCATGTGTCCCAACCGATCAGTTCAGGTATGAACCGATCGGCTCAGGTCCCCAACCGATCGGTTCATGCTTGAAACGATCGGTTTAGCTGGCGCAGTTGGTTGTTTTGTGAAAAATTTCGAATCCTTCTACTCATGCTTTAATCCCACATTGCCCGGGGTAGAGAACCATGTCCCATGACCCTCCTATATATAAAGGGGTATTGGGGGCTTCTCAAGTACAACTCAGAACACCAATTGCTCTGCAAAGTTTTCATTCTCTCTGGTTGTGGTAACCGGGAGAGCCCGAGCAAGTGCTACCCGACAAGGGAGGCACATCAGGGGAAAGACAACTACAGAAAGGTGACTAGTGGCAGGAAAGTGTGTCAGTGACTAGTACGCTGACAGGAGGGTATGACTCCTTCAGGTGCCTTGTGTGACAAGGAGATTGGAGTTCCAGTTGGTCCATGTAGACTACTACAGAGGCGGGAGACTTCTACCGCTCGGAGGACAAATGTCAATCTCGACTGTCCCGGTGAGACCAGGAGCTGCACAGACACCATCCAAGACCGGAGGTGAAGACCGTGCAAACCATGAGGTAACTTCGACGAGCAAGTCTCGGGACAAGGTATGTCTCTACAAACGATCCTTCCTATTGTATAGACGCTAGCGTGATTCCTTTGTTATGGGTTTGGGGGGAAGAAATTTTTTTGTTTCCACTGCCTTCTGTGATTCCCCTAAAACCCAACAGTGGTATCAGAGCCACATCAACTGTTCTATACTTTAGGATTATCGATGTGATCGATTTTGGTTTGTCGCCTTTATTTATTGCATACGATGCGAATAAAATTGGCTTTATGCATGTCAAATCCTAAATCTACAAATCCCAATATACATATATGATATGTAATATGAATGCACTCGATACATGTCGCCCTTAAATGAGTTTTGTGGTGGATGTATAGTGTGGTTATGGCCAATAAACCCTATGTCTGTGTATGGTTAAATGTGGTTGCTTGCATCTCGGTCTGTGCACCGATTCTCTATCTCTTATTCCTGATGTAACTCGAGATAACTCAAGATTTCTTTCCTACATTTGTTCCCCCTGAATGTAACTAGGGGTTTCTCAAATAAAATATAAATAGGATAGAACTTTTATTTCCTATTATGTCAAAGAACGGCGGACAACCTGACGACAACTGAGACGACCGGTTTAAGGCATGAACCGATTTGTTGGCGATCCAGACGATCATCTCAAGGAGAGAGACGAGTGGGTGGCGACCTGAGGAGATGCACGACGACCAGTGAACCGATCGGCTGGAGGCGCCAATCGATTGGCTGGTGGTACCCAACCGACCAACCTGATGACGAGCCGATCAATCATGGAGATGAGTTGATTAAACACCAGAACGGAAAAACATAGAGTTCATCTTATACAGGTTGCATGTGATGTAGACCTAGATGACCGTGATTCCTCTTGGCTCGAGGAATCACATTAGGATGGCCATAATCGTCACCTTTGTCATTTTACATGTTTTTCTGTGGGATATAGCATGTATATGATACGTACTATGTATTGTGGTGATTGGATATATATATGTACATATAAAAACCAAATACCTCATTAAATATTAAAGTTTTAGATGCCTTCAAAATGCGACACACGTGAAAAGCTTGATCGGCTAAGTGTGGGCACACCCTAGCATGGTGCACCGTCTATCTCGTAGAAGCGTGAAGGATGAATATGTGGGTCTGCCCTAGCAGGGTGCATATTCATCGTGTTGGCTTTGGGTCTGACTTAACAAGGTAACCTAGATAGGATCTAGCACCTTGAGGCATGGAGGTGATCATGGCAAGGAGTTGCATATGACATCTTTCAAGAGTTGCATATGATGCAATTGGCAAGAGTTGCCTACCTGGAAGATCTAAGTTGTGGGTGACAGCCCCAGCTGGTCCATGACTCAGAGAATTTTAGGATCTTGTCCACTAGAAGATTGTACGCTGCAATCTTCCGAATTGATGGTGAGGGTTATCAATTTGAAAAAAAAATAGTGGGAGCGATAATTAATTAAAGTCCTAATTATATCATAAAACCTTTTCAAATCAATCAAGTCAAAAAGGAGTTTTTGGACTAAATTGCATATATTTCCTTTTGTATAATAAATGGTTAATCAACAATAATCTCTTTATTTGTGATCGGTCCTTAAGATGGACAAATAAAATGGGAATAATTCCATGACTGGTTAGGATGTTGAGAAGTGTTCTCAATTGAAGAGCGAAGGTTCTAAGTCCTAGTTGTACTAGAACCAGATGAACTCGATCCCACCACACCAATGGCTTAAAGTATGATTATGGAAGCATACTGAAGATCCCATTGATGTATGATTATGGAAGCATACTGAAGATGCCATTGATGTGGAGTGCTTAATGTTGTGTTCTCTGAACTATGAGTTACAGAGACAACATGAAACATATGATGTCTCCAAGACACTATCCTAGTATGTCATGACAGAAGAAGATCCAGTAGGTATTCACACACTCAATGTGATTGGGTATGACGAGACTGGGATTTCCTCTGAGCCAACAGTTGGCTACTGGTATGATACTGCAAATGTTATGAGAGTCATACAGTTCATAATGAACTACAACATGAAAAACTTTGACAAGCGTTGACAGAGTTGTTGGACATGTTGAGGACAGTAGAGGCAAAGATGAAGAAAGACAAACCCTAATCTTTAATGTGATCGATGAAGGGTAAGTTTCAAAGACAAGGACAAGGGCAAAGAAAAGAAGCGTTCTGATGCTAGCCAGCAATCCAATCCGTCTTTAGCCTCGAGGCACAGATGAAGAAGGACAAGCCTAAGTATGTGATGCTGATCAACAGAAAGAAAGGCAGGTCCAAGGGCAAGGGCAAGGGCAAAGCTAAGAAGGGTTCTGATGCTATCCAGTAGCCCAAGTCATCTTCAGCCTCAAGGCACATGGGAGGGTGAACGAGGGAATTTCCCTCTATATCTGGAAGAACAAAAGAAGAAGGAGGAGGGGATGGATATCTCCACCTAAGGTATCATGAAATAAACCGCTTCTGAGGTATATGATACCAAGATGGATATCTAACATATATGATATGTAAGATCTACAAAGAAGTGATGGCCTTTATGAAAGGACCAAGAAAGGGGTACCGATCATTGAAGAAAGTGTTGCTGCCATAGATAGGAGTACCTTTCAGTTTATTTCAGCCTAAAGGACACGAAATACAGTTGAGAACTGTTGTTTCAATTTGCCAATAGAAACACTTTATTGTTGCATCTTGTAGTGACAAGATGACTATCAATATAGTTGATGTTTAAAAGATATGATCTTTGTGGCAATGCCTTGTTTATCTTGTGGTAATTGGTATGCATAAGATAAAATGATATCTAAAAGTTATTGATAACTCAAACAATGAATTAGCATCATCATGAGAAATTCATTTCTAGTTTACATATGATGGATAAATCTAGACTCTTTTGGTTAGAGAACCAGTAAGAGACATGAATCTCTTGAACATGATAAATCAATCTTCACTAATGGTAGTGGGAGAATGATTATCCTATTAGGTATAATACATGTGATGTATTTACATACCTATTGCAGCCTAATACTTCAAACGGTGTTTAGAGAAATACCAATATGAATATCTTGAAGTGTTCAAGAATATCATAGATGAAGTATGAATTTGGTAAAGTGTTAATTCTTGATGAGATCAATGAACGAAATACTTGAACCAAATGTTTGAGATCCTTATGAGTGATTATGATAGTGTATCATAGTGAGCTCGTGATTAAGTCATGGTGATGTCTAAATCAAAAGGAGTCATACTCTAAGGAGTTAGATGATGATTATCAAATAACTAAGTTCTTCTTAAATAAAGAATACCCTACACTAATAAAGGATATTAAGAATCACAAAGTGTTGTGAGTTATTATATCCTTGACAAAGACACCTCGATTATCTATGTGATGAGTTGGTCATGTGATGAATCAACTATCTAGATGAATATGAGGAACTGGATTTTGAGTTATGGTTTATGACCATTACATCCTAAATGACTTCCATGTGAACCATAAGGTATGACCTTGATGGTAGCACCCATTGGGATGAAATACATAAGTGTGAATGAGTCTTAAGCGTTAAGACACATGGATAACATTTTGAGAAGGATGATGATTGTTGATTGACACTTAATGACTAAGAGATTTGACATACAAATACTAAAACCACATTCCTATGAGGAATAAAAACAAGGATGTGTATGTGACACAACCTCCATTAATGCAAATGAAGTCTATAAGTTACAATGGACTAATCAATGTGATTGATTGAGTACAAGCAACTCAGAACTGTGATCTTTACTTTGATAATATAGTCAAAGGGTTTGACTGATATGTCAAAGATAAAGTAGGTATCTATGTTTTAGTGGGAGCATATCCACATTCCACATGTTGATGTGAAATGGAAATGTTCTAGAATGGAAATCCAAAGTGGAAATTATCTTTAAGGAAGATAGAGAAATTTCCTATGTGATAGGAATAGAGATCTATAGAGATAGTTTTCGAAAAACCTCTTGACCTGAAAAGAGAAAGCATACATTGGCAATCTATACTGAAGGATTCGGTGGGAGAAAACTTGTCCATGTTACATGGAGTTAGTATCTCAAGGCCAAGTGTCCAATTCTTATGAAGAATGGTAACACTAAGAATAGATATGGATCTATCATGTATGTAATCATCCCATTATCTTGCATGTATAGGGCATAGTAAGAATAAAATGCATTCATCATCTTGTATGTAGGACATGACAATATGATGTGCTCATCCTGATAACTTGTATGTGGGACATGACGAGTGGATGTCTGTCTAGTTCCAGTAAGGATTACTGGAATACCATAAGAATTTGATAAGTAACTGAGAAGTACTAGTTCTATGGAAATAAGGAAGGGTTCACTGTAAAGAGTTACACTAATGCAAACTTCTGAAAAGGATAGAAAATTAATCACAATATATATGGGATATATAAAAGTGAATGTTTGTTGATAAATGGAAATGTTCCAATAAAGTTGTTTAAAAGGAAAAGTCGAGTATCCATGTGTTAGAGAACATTAGTGGATACTATATGGATCTGGATGTTCATGAGATAAACTTATAGTTATTTTGGTCATTGATGACAAGTTAGGAGTAATTGGTCATGCAATGTGGCTAAAGGTTAGCAAAGGAATACTAGATCACATATTAAGGCAACTCCATCTCATACGTGTGACGTACAACGAAGAGATGAGAGACATGCAGTTAATACCGACTTTGGCAAAGTGTTGCCATAACTCACTGCTTAAGCACTAGAGCATAGTAACTTGTGGGCAAAGTGTTGCCATAACTCAAGGCTTTTGAGGGGTGAGTGATAGATATGGGATTTGTCCCTCCTAAGGGAGTTTGATATCCATGTCCACTTGATGAGTAGGATTGAGATAGGTGTGTACATGCATGTGTGAATTGGTATGTGATATTGATGTCATACATATCTCCTCCAATCTACTTTGAGACCAAGAAAGTGAATGAACATTGATAGGATGATTGTTCCATGCCTTGAGTTCATTTGGGATATCAGAGATAAAGAAATTATACATTCACTGTAACACCATTCACAGATTGTAGGATTGAAAGTTGTTCTCCAACTTTCCTTTTCACTTGGGTAGCACTGATGTAACAACCCCACCTCCTGGTAACCCCCAATTAAGGGAGACCCGAAGGTCAGAGCCGTTATTCAATTAACAGGATCAAAGGTTCAACAAATAATCTGTAATAATTATGAAATTCTACTGACTAAACTGAAATCTGGTAGAAAATCAAAACTTTGCTTACCTTTTTAAAACTTTGGAAATCTATTTATCCACAGTTTGGATTACTCTATCGAATCCTCCTTGCACTTTATTTCTTAATTTCACAATGTGTCACTTTACTGTTTGTGCTTTCAGGATTACACCTAAAACGCCGACAAATAAAACACCGGTCAGCAATTGTTGGTATGTGGAGGCAACCAAAATTTCACAATTAAGTCTAACAATTTAAATATTGCAATCAAGATATTTAGCAAGTTAATTTACATTTTCCATGTGAAATTCCCCACTGCTTTTGCCCTAACCCTAGAATTACCCCCTTTAGGGCTACTCTTTTGCCATTGGCTTAAGGACACCTTCTCAATCCCGAGCTTGGTGCCTGGGAGTCACCTCTCATGGTGCTCCATAGTCATGCATCATAGACCACCTTCTCATTCCCGAGCTTGGTTTCTGGGGTCACCTCTCATGGTGCCCATTGGTCTACCCTCCTGGGCCTGACCTTTATGGCATCTTCCATCAGGGTGGCATGTAGGTGCGGGAATACACATTTATATTAAATTGTGATAGTCATAGTCACTTTATAATTGCAATATGAACATCCAAACTATTTAGTTGCACTCAATGGGATTAAACATCTGGGAATCCTTCGGGAAACTAAAGTGGTTATTCATAATTAACCACATACATGTTAAGTAGACTTGAATGCAGAAATAACTCAATCAATCAGGAATCAAGTAAGCACACACACACAATTTGTTCCTGAAAAAGGCATCCAATTTCTCTATCATTAATCATGTCATCATGATCCATTACTCCTAGTTGTCTTCTAGGGTTATTACTCCTTTTTAGGGTTTTGACCATAATTAGGGTTTCACTTCCTTTTTATTACTTTTACCTTGCTTTTATCAAATATCCATCAAACCCTAATTATCTAGTCTTATTTTCCATTAAGGTCCTTAAGATCAGGTTTGGACCATGAAAACCCTAATTTTTAGGTTACTATATCTTTTCTTTTCTTTTTCTCTAATTTAGGGTTTCTAAACTTGTTAATCAACATATTGAGATAAAAACCCTAAACCTTGTAATTCTATCATCAAAACAGGTTAAAAACCATCTTAATCATCAATCAAGTAAATCATGTTCGAATTAACATATTTGAAAGATTAAATATATCTTTTATCAACCATTAGGGTTTCTAACCACAAATTAATCCCTTTTCAATTCAAAATATGCACTTTTGCAAAAATATACATATTTAGGTGTCCAAATCATTTTTAATGCATTCCTCAATATTTTTGATCATTTTTCATGTATTAATTTTCTTCATCCGAGTTTTCTATTAAAAGATATGATTTTTTATAAGAAAACTCCTTTTATTCGATTTAATGGCAAATTCCAGAAAAATGTAGATCGTCTGATCCATGGTCCGCGGTCCACTGAGGATCCAACGGCCATGGATGCACGCGCCTTAGCTAGCGATCAAAACAAACAAAAGACGATTCTAACCTCGTCATGACTGAAGGGAGAGAGGGGTATTTTGGTCAAAGACCACGGGACTCCATCTTCAACCTCGCGTCGAGGTACAACAACTCCGCGGTCAACTCGGACGTTGACTCATAGATCTAGACCTCCTGCAAGCGATCTGATCATCCAGGGAGCTTCGCCTCCCTTCGCCGAACTCAACCACATCCCCAATTGTGTGCTACGACCACGCGTTATCCTCCTCCTACTCGCCAGATTTCGGCGAGGTTTGCCAAGGTATGGAGGTTGTAGGTCAAGATGGATGGGGAAATTGAGCGCACGCAAGTGATCCTTGCTCTCTTCCACAGATGCTTGGGTAGCAAAGAGGGGCGCTGGTGCCCTCACACATTCTCCCCTATATATAGGGTCGAGGAAGGCTTACAAGAATTGGGTACTTCCCAAAACGGTGACCAATCCTAGTCGAACTAGGGATGATTCCCTATGGTTTCTTCTCCCAAGTCCAAAGGGGCTATTAAAAACTTTGCACATCCACTGGTTTGCGAGAAATCCGGGATGGAAGGTTCTTCCTATAACCTGCAAGGTCCCGGTCCACGCGGGACTTTGAAGATGAGCGTCTATCGTTGGATTAAGATCCAACGGACCTCATAGCTCACGTTCATACAAGGGAAATATCTATTTCTTTTAATTTAGAATTAATTCCCAAATTGAAGATAACTTGCAAAATCGATTTCTCCCGAACCATAACTCCTTTCTTTCTCAAATTTTAAGGGAAGGTTTGTCTTGGCATTATATAGCTTTGTACAAAATTTGGGAACAAATTACAATGGATGAGAAGGCTTCCTTCTCTCCTAAGTTATTCATTAATTTATTCAAAATTAATTGTTATTTCTTTTCCCTTTACTATTATCTTGTTATTTTGGGTCCCTTGGACCTCAATAAATCCCAAAGGCATGGATTCCAATATTGGGGAAAATCTATTTGCCTTTATCTTCTTTTGAAATTCAATTTCTCATATTTCCCTTTTATTAATCAATTTCTTTTCCTTTTTAATTCTCTTTTTAAGGATTTCTCTTTATCTCTCTGCTATTTTCCTATTGAAATTCCTTTTAACATTAGGAATCCTTGGGATACGAAAATTCACCAAATATAACTCAATTATACCTCTTATCACATATTTTCCACATTTTATCCTTATTTTCAATTTCTTTCTTAACAAGGAAATACTTAATTGGTCTTTTCTTTTCTTATTGCATTCTCTATGCAACTTTGGACTCCTCGGTACCCAATGAACCCAAGAGGCATGAAATCCAACTTTGGATTGTATTCTTTTGCCTTCTGGAGGTTTCCACACCTTTCTTTTCTCAAAAACTTAATTATTCATTTACTAATTGAATTTCCTTGTTATTGGGCCCAATAGCCAATAAAGCCAACAAAGCAATCATCAAGGCTATTGTAATGAAATTCATGCATTCAACCATTATTTGTTCATTTATCTTTAATATGAGAAATTACATTTCTCAACAAATGAACCCAAAATTGGGGTTGTAACATCCTTCCCCTCTTATAAGAATTTTGTCCTCAAAATTCCCTCAAGCAAGCAAACAAACAGGATAATACTTTCTTATGTCCATCAGGGCTCCCATGTGGCTTCACCCTTTCCATGGTGCTTCCTAAGAACCTTCATCATCTCATATTTTCCATCTGAGTTCTTTCTTACCTTGGTATATCATACCCTCATAGGTGACTCAGGACATTTCAGCCTCTCAAAAGCCGAATAGGTTCAGGGCTCAGCACATGGCTTGGGTACCTCACATAGTGCTCTATATCGGACTCCTGGAACACATTACACATCATGTTATCCTAAGGGGCAAGGTTAAATGCAACCATTTCCACCAATCCATCTCAAATGGACCCATATATCGGGGACTCAACTTTATCAGTTGTAGCTTAGAGGGGTCGGATTTTCACATCACATACTCTCCCACAGTGAACTGTGTGTTAGTCTTCTTTACATCATCTCGCGACTCATGTCGCCTCTGGGCTCTCTCTCTCAGCCATTGCATGATCAAAGTGACTTCATCTGCATACACTGTGGTTCTTTTCTGACCTTCGCGAGACCTCCTTCACCCACATCATCTCAATGAAGTGGTGATCGACACAACCTCTTTCTAGAACTTCTTTCATCCCGATAAAGGCTATGGTGGTTAACATCACATCTTAAGAACTGTCTCTTTATATCACCATGGGAAATCTCACTTGTTCACCTCAGAATCTCTAGTCTGGATCATACTAACCATTAGTTAGGGGTGATAAACGGTACTAACATCGAGTTCTACATGTTTCTACTTCCACCTCATGTAAGTGAACCTTTAGGTCATACTCGAGAACTTTTGAACTCGCATCACGGTGTAGTTGAACCATCTCTCTCTCTCTTATGTAGTTCAACAAAATCTGTCTCTTGACAGTACTCCTTTCTTTCTCATGTCATCTAGGTAAGGCGATCTACCATAACCCATATTACATCTTGTCCTTCTTGGTCAAAGGGAGACTTACCACAACATCCATAGTGGATGAACTCCATTCCCTCTCGGAGATTCTTTAATCTCTAAGTCAAAGCACTGGGTTACTGGTGTTCATCCTTCACCCTTGGCTTGCATGGCCACATGCTACATGCAACTTCTCATCAAGCAACCAAAGTGCTACTATCACTTACTATCTTTGTAGTATCACAGTGTTTGGTGATCTTACAACCATGATCTTCTGTATGTCATGATTCCTCAAGATCAATTCCTCAAAAACCCTAAACCACTCTCATCAGGGTTTTATTACCTTCATAACCAAAAAAGTGTATCCGAGGTTCTATCACCATCCTTTCACTACATCAAGGACTAAACTGGCTAACCAAACAACCATTAACTTTTCAACATATCTTGTTACATTTGTGTGTTAGCCAAAACACATCTTCTTTCCAAGCGTAGGGTTAGTTGAATAACCAAAACTTCTTCTAGCTTCCAGCTAAACTAGGCAACTATATCTCAACCGGAGCATTCATTACCATTTCACCTCCTTAGGTGTTAGGTAATGTTGAAGACATACACCTCCATGTATTCCACTTATTATCTCATCTCAACTCTAAGTTTGTCTTCATCAAGAAACTTTGAGCTCATCCTCATGGTGATCAAACTCAACCTTGTGATTCCTTGTAACACTTGCAAAAATCCACCTAGTTCAAGATAAAACATACTCACAAGATAATCTCCTTAATACTCTTAGTGTTTGTAAACCATCCATGTATTATTCTCTCCACAAAGGTATGTTATCATCTCTATCCTCATACCTTGTAGCAACGTTCCAACTCATATCATCTTTTATCCTTGGTGTATGGCATGCGTATTGTCCTATCTCTCATTCCCATAATAAGAGGAAATAAGCATTTGGCTGCAGTCCAAATACAGAGTTCTTCCTGTTCCAAGAGTAGATATGGTACAACCCACCTTTCTAGTACACTTTAAAATCTAATTTGAAATGTGCCACAGATGTCTCTACTTCACAATCATCTTGATATCGAAGCTACTTCCATGGATAACTGGTCTTGAACTTACTTGGGTCACCACACGATCCTTGGTCATCTCCTTTAGGTCTATAGGGTGTCGACACTTTTGGAGTCATCCCTTTCCCTTATGCATCCAAAGAGTGTCCTACTCATCTGCCCTTTGGGTCCCATGAGTTCATGGAGGTGATCAATCTCCTAACCCGGAACCCTCAGACAATGACAGATGTTACCTCTCAACCCTATTGTCATGTGCAACTAGGGAATTAGGCAACTCCTTCTTCCATCAGTCTTATCCCTACCTTACCTTAGGACAGACTTAAGATTCTAACATAGTACATGTTCAACTTAGAACCTTACCCAATCATTCATCATCTCTCTCTCTCTGCATTCATGGGCGGACTTTCATCCTTTCACAGAGATTATGGCAACCTGCCTACCTTGGTCAGGCCCCATACCAGTTACCTCCATGGTAACACATCCACATGCACATAGAGATGGTTATCTATGGGTCTAGAGGTTTAGTCTTATACCATGTACTATCCACTTAGCTTCTCAAGATCCTATGGAACCTCTTTAGGTTACCTCAAAACCAATAAAACTGGTATACACCCTACAAAAGGGTCCCTTTCCCAGAATGGGAGGAAACTTGTAAGGACACTGACCCAGGTTTTGGGCTAACCCTATTTGCTTTTCTTATAAAAGGTGCTTAGAACCTTAATCTAATCTTATAGGATGTTTTGGTATCATGTGACAAGCTCATGTTTCCAGTTTGGTCCCGTTTGGATGTTGTTTGAGCAATGTTTGCTTGTTTTGGACCAAAGTGCAATTTACCCATAGTTAGGGGTTATATTGCAATATGTCACATGTAAAGCATGCATTTAGCTCTCTTGCATCATTAGAAAGAGAATGATGCCATGGGACACCTTGTGGAGGACCTATGTTTCAAGTTTGAGCTTGGTTGGTTGATGTTTATGCTTTTTGTGCTAGTTTTGGTGTAAATTGCAATTTACCCAAAGTGGAGGGGTCAATGTGAAATTTATCATCCCTAGAGTCTTCTTTCTTGTGTGTGAAATCATCTAGAACGAGTATGGATGATGGGGTGCCTTGTTTTGTTGATAGATGAGGAATGACATCCTATATGGTCTTTATAACATCTATGTGTTGCATATGTCACCTTGTCCTTTAGTGTATCAGCTAGGACATGAAGGTGTGTCGCCCAAAAGGGGTGTGTCGGCAATGGCTGCTGCCCAGATGCATGATACATTTCCTAGAGTGTATCACGAGGCCATGCATGAGATTCTAGGGCGGCAACAAGTGGCGTTATGAGCTAGAGCAAGTGGCACCTTGGTTTATGTGGTTATGACACCTTTCTCTTGCTATCTCTCTCTTCCTTGGTGTATATAACTCCCTTCCTCCTTATCCAAGCAATCCTTTTCGGCCACCTACCTTCTCCTATCTGTTTGTGTCGAGCATGGGAGCTTGGGATCTAAGGAAGACTCCCATGGAGCATAGAGGGGCGAGCTCCTTGGCCATGGAAACTCCTTTCTCAAGATCCGACCTTGGTGAGTCATGCTTCCTTGCTAGTTTTTCCTTGTGCTTACTTCTCCACCTTCCTCTTTCCCTCTCGGCCATGGATAGGCCCTTGGTAAGAGTAAGCAAGGACGTGGTCATCTTCCCTCCTTTCTTCTTCTTGAGCTATACATAACCATGGTTTCTTCTTCTTCTACCTTTGTTTATTGAGGTGGTGATGATGGTGCCGAAGGCATGTTTGGAGCTTTGGATGGGTGTTGTTCTTGGAAGAGAACGTGTGTTTGCTGCTTGGATCATGAATTTTTATGCCTTTCATGGAGATCCTCTTAAGGAGGGTTACATAACTCTAAACCATCTCTATTATGCACGCTCTCCATATATGTATATGATGGTTCTTGTATTTAAATCGTTACCTTTTCTCCATGATATATATATATATATATATATATATATATATATATATATATATATATATGGAACCTAGCATCTTATATAATGAGAATGATACGTTTTATTACTACCTTTATCTTGTTTTCCTTGTACAAGATGGTAATGGATGGCTAGAGGTTGAATATGACTTGCACGATATGAGTCTTTGGCCGATACATCTAGGTTTCCCGATATGGGTCTCTACCCGATATAGTACCTTATTCTATAGCCTATGCTTTGGTTGATGGTAATGGAAACACCCCTTTCTCTCCTTTGGACTTGAAAGGTGATCCTATGACCTAGACCTATGGGTGATAGGATGAGTCGGTAATAGTTTTACCTTTGTGCCCGATATCCCTTAACCACCCTAGAGTTAGAGTTTGGTCGACACGGTTTCTAGACCCTTGGATGGGCTCTTGGCCGACATGTGCTTGCTTGGTGACATTTGAGTATGTTGCCTGATACACCCTTTAGGGTTAAGTCTTGGACGATATGAGAAGTTAACTCTTTATGGACCTTGTGGTCGTTATGCCCTTCTGCCTTACATGGTGATAGGTGGAATGGTAGTTGGCTGAGACAACCCTAAACCTTGTATCTTGGCCGATATAGAGCCTCAACCCTAGTTTGGGCATTAGAGTTTCTTTGGGAGACATAGGTGTTCTACCCTTGTGGCATGATATGTTCTTGAGGTGGAATCCTTGGTAGGTATGCTTGCTTGGGCGTTAGGTTGATCCTTGTATCCTTGGTCGTTATACCTAGTAAAGCTGAGTGGGTAACTGTTCTGGTCCCTTGGCCGATATCCCTCGTGGAGATGAGGTATGGGCGATACACTATGTTGAGTACCCTACCCGTTACACCTTGTAGAGGTGGTTTCCTGACATGGCCTTGGCCGATAGACTCTGATAGCTTGGTGCCTGACACAAGCTTTGGATGAAACCACCTTGTCTTAGTAAGTTTGGTTGAAACGAGGGGATGGACGACATGGCATGATGCCCGACAGACTAACCCTACATGCTAGCCATTATGCAATGTCATGGCTATGCACAACATGGTTCTTGGTGCCCTGGCCGATAGAAGTGGTCCATGGACGATACAAAGATGTTTGTGTAGTAGGGGCACCTTGGGTGACGCCCCTTTGACCGATAGGGTTGCTGTGGTGATGTTCCTCTAACCGATAGGCTTAGTTGAGCTTGGTCGTTTCCCCTTTTGTGGAGTTGGATCTTGGTCGATACACCTAAATGTGTGCTCTGCACGACACACCTTGTGATAGGTCTTGGCCAGTATGAAGTAGTATGGTGATGCCCGATATGATATCTTGGACGACATGGAGGTGATACCCCCTTTGGCCGATATGGTCACTCTTAAGGACTAGCCGACAGAGGAAACCCTAACCTCAGCTGGTGTACATGATAGGCCTTTGGCCGATATCCCTGTGGTGATGCACGATACACCTTGCCCGATACCATGAGAGATGATGGGACCTTGATGCATGATAGAAGGTGTGCAGTGGTTGGCCGATATGGTGGTGAGTTTCCTTAGGGTTGCAAACCCTAGTTGTTATACCTTTGGTAAGGGTAGTACTATCGGACGTATCCTTTGGTGAGGGATGGCGCTGCCCGCTAGACCTCTAGTGAGGGTTGAGGGAGTTTTGGTGAGGGTTTTTGATGACCTGAAATGCATATAACTAATGTATGTGATCACCTTGAACCCTGCACCTATGTTAGATAGGTTGTGACCACAGTATGTTTGAAAGGAGATGATGTTGCTACACATGTCAATATGACATAGGTGTATGACTACAAGTATGGGTCATGATGTGTGTGTCCATATATAATAATAATAAAGTATGATGAACCCAAGATGAAATGGGTTGTGAACCTTTGTGCGGTGGTTAATTATGTGTAATGATAGATGAACCTTTGATAAAGATTAGATGGTGGATTATGGTGTATGATCCTTAAAGTTAATCCTTAAGGATGATGCTCATATGATTTGAGATATAGAGTATGATGGGATACCCATGATGTGGTAACTGTAGTATGTATTGATTTATACACCGGTTATGACATTAAGTTGCATATGTTCATAATGATGGAATAATATTCCCATGTTATAAACCTTACTCTTAATTACGTGATAATCAATGACATGTTCATGAGATATGGGGCATGATGGATGCTCATAGCTTGATAGCAATAATCTAAATTAACTACAGACACAACTATAAACATGGATGTTGTTCCAATCCTGTACAACTAAATCCTTGATAGCATGACAATCATAATATGTTCTCTAAAGGATCTATGTTCTATGTTTGGTGATCCAGTTATCTCTTTCTAATGCAAGCTAACCATGTAGGTGTATTGAATTCATAGACAAGTAAGAGCTATGATGATTATATGCTTATGTGCTTCGTATAGCACTTGATATATGTAATGAGATAACATATTACCAGTATGATGAGAAATGAATGTTGAGGTGTGGTCCTCTAGTAATGACATGAGGGATTGATATTCCCTAATGATGTTGATGATGCCTTGAGAGGCACTAGTGTAATGTGATGAACTTAGGGATTGATATTCTATGATGATATGAAATGATGAAGCCTTGAGAGGCAGTATCACTATGAGATGATGTGAGGGATTTATATCCCATGGCAATGTGATGATTGTTGAGGGCAATGGAAATAGTAGTAGCAATATAATACCAATGTAATGAATCTAATGTTGTTCATGTTTTATATATGGTTTCTTAATACAACTTGATTGCCCCAACAATCTACTTAAAATACATTAACTAATTACAGATGAACCTCTCATGTAGTTTGCCTTGGCCATAGATCCATCATCGTCAGGAGCTGGTGATGGTGAAATGGGTTCTCCTGCAGGTTAACCTGGAGCGCATATTGTTGAATATGCGAGGTTGCTCCTAGCCTAAAGTGAGGAGGTAAGAGTGCAACTTCAGTTGTAGACTCCAGGGTGCGGATTCAGGCCCGTAGCCCAAGTTTGATAAGAGCATGGTGAACAGGCCCATGGTTCAGGATATGTGATATGGGAGCATGAATGCGTTCATGGCTCAGAGCACGGTGAACAGGCCCGCGGCTCAGTTTCACTAGCGTCGATACATGTACCAAGGCAGGCTAGGCAGAGGGTAGCTTGACCCTATGGCTGAGGCCACTTAAGCATGAGACTGCGGTCCTGCTTGTGTTGTACTCATGCACTAACCACGAGGTGGGAGGTCGTGGAGTCCGGCTCTTCCATTGACCTTGTATGGCACAGGCTCCGGGTTTCGCAGTCGTCGGTTGGATTTGAGCAGTACAACTCACTTCCTCAGGGCATAATAATTTGTAAGCAATCCATATAGTATCTTTTCTTAGGGCAAATACGAAACATTGGTTGAGGCCTTGTTTGTATAGTTTCTCTATTTTTACACTTGCAGTTTAACATATATTCCTTATATCATGTGATAAGATCGTATAAAGTTTATCTTGTCAATCATGTTTCATAAAGAGTACCTGGTTATAGGCCTCATTAATATCTTGGTAAGATTTTCGGTAATAATAGCCCTGCTCAGTATATTGCTCTTATAATTTGCTTATATCAGTTATCTGTGATCATAATAAAGCTGGTAGAGGGTTATGTTTCTCGCTGGGACTGTGTGTCTCACCCCGCTGGTTAATAACCCTTTTTAGGTGGACGTGCCTGACAAGATGAAGATCATGTGGCTATAGATGTTATGCAGAGGTATCGTACCTGGTGGGATAGATAGCGTCTAGCAATAGAGTCCTATGTGTCGTCCTTGTACACTCAGGTCTTCGGGCGAGTTTTTTTTTTATGTTTCTCGTACAACGATCGATGTATGGTTTTTGATATGCATCTTGATGTAAAGCATCCTGTAACAGTTATTTCATGTAACGAGATGACGGGAAATTATGTTGTAGCACCTTGGAGATATGTTATGAAATGAAAAGTGTTGGCTCGGATATTATATGTTTCATCTTGTGGTGCTTTTTGTAAATCGGTTTTAATTTCCCGTGTTTTTCGATAATCCACTGGTTAGCATGTAATCATGTTTTTTTGGGGATGAGGTGTTTCAAGTGTGGTATCAGAGCTCTAGGTTTGCCGAGTCTATAGGGACACTAGGACTAGGATTAGGATGGTGTCTAAGGTTGGACCGTGACATAATATATGGTGCATACCACCTAGTCTCAATACTTGATGCCCTGGCCAGGTATTCAAATATTGAAGACAAAGGTAAGTATGGAGCATTAGATTGTTTCCTCCTTGATTACTCTGATCAAGTAGTCATTCTGGAACAATCTAAAGAGCATAACAAAATTAAGAATATGATGAGATAATTTCTTGAAACTGTAATCTCAAGAGATATATATGATAAAAGACAGGTTAACTTGTGATAATAAAGTAAGTTAAAACATAGAACTTACACAAGATGAAGAAAGTACCTGAAGGCAAAGATAAAGTTAGAAGAAAAAGAAGAATAAGTGATGAGTAAACAAGATGGAACCTGAGATAATCTCAGACCAACCAATGTATGTAAGCAAAGATGTGAAAGAATAAAGTGCAAATTTGTGATAAGAAAAAGAGAACCAGGGAGATAATCCTTGTTCAATAAAGAATATGTGAAGAATAATTATCTTTTTCACAAAGAGAAAACAAAAATCTAATCTAATCAGGAACTAATAATGATTATGATGAAATGGTAACAAGAGAAGAAGAACAATGGCATGTAATGTTCTTGATGTTTCATGTGTCGAGTGCAAGGAACCCAATAAGATACAAGATAAGAACCAGAAGGAACAAGGTTTAATGTTGCATAAAGGATCAAAGAAAGTGATAATATCCTCCCCTTTGATATGAAACCATAGATGTTAATGGATGGATGAGAGGAGTTTGTTCTTTTGTGTCCCTTCCTTTCGAGGGAGTGGCAGTCAAGTGGACCTTGTGTCACTTGATATGTGTGCCTTTGAAGTGATCGTTGTTTGGATACTTCGAAAAGTATCAGCTGATCTTGGACTTTGGTTTCCAAGATGGGGGATGTCTGTGAGGGATGATGACGGTAGGATCCTCTTGGCATGCCTTCTGAGAAGGGGTTGAGAATCAAGATGCCTAGATCGTGGAGGTATGAAGGTGAACCATCCTGATAGATTACCCTTGACCTTGAACCTACAAGCTGGAAGCTAGTTTTGGAAGTATGGATCTATGTGGTGACCCTTGAAGTAGCAGTTCGACATCACAAAGGAACGCTAATAAGGATAAGCAAGTGATGACTGGATGGTTTGATCACGCGGCAGATGGCAACAGGCGACAACTAGATCGTGTGGTATAAGCTGGCCAGAAATGGTAGAATGACCAGTGTGTGGTGACAGGACGAATGGAGTCACTCCATTCTGCCTTGTCTTCTTCTTGCATCTTATCTACTCTAGTTGATCCAGTTCAGGATGTACCCTCCTTTGAAGCACTTGTTATACGTTTGGCAGATGTTTCCTTCCTGTGAGTCAGAGAGAGATAGTCTGTTGTTGAGTACCTTGTTGATGATGAAGTATACCCTTCTCCATACCCTTTCCTTTCCTAGATGTGATAGTCAGGTGAATCCCTTTCTATGAGCTATGTCAAAGGTTGTGGTAACCCTGGGAATGGATATCCTTGGAAAGGTGTGAAGTTGTCTCAGATGGAAGGGTTGGCCTTGGTTTGATCCGGCTAAGTGCCTATAGTGTGGCTATCATATGTTAGGGGTTTATGCTCCGCATAAACATGACATCGGAAGGTATGGACCCAAGAAAAAGGGAAGTGATGTAAGGTCATCTTGGGAAAGTTCATCTAGTTGAGCCATGTCGTGTGCATATAGGTGTTTTGTAGAGTATGTATGTCGTGATAACCTCTTCTGAGGAAGATTCCCCCTGGAGTAGAGACATCCTTTGTGCAAAGAGAATGAACAGTTGAAACATAAATAACGGAACGACAGTGATACAAGTTATGCAAAGCTTAAAGTGTCAAGCCTATGAGATCAGAGTAGCGTGGAGGAAACATAACGAGGAATATGATACATCAGTATAAGGAACTGATACCTGAGTAATACGAGTTGCATATAATGTTCCAGTATCTAAGAATGTTACCAGGCAAAGGATGATGAGCTGAAGGTTTGAGTGTGTGACCAGTACAAGGAAACTCTGAGTGGCTCTGGGATAAGAGAAAGTATGTTGGTCTCAGATCTGTGACACCTGGGAGCTTTGTGGAGTTGTTTGATGTGATGCACAAGTAACACCTATCTTCTTACCGCTTGGGATTTCGGGGACGGAATTCTTATTAGGGGTTTATGACTTGTAAGGACCCTGACCCAGGTTTTGGGCTAACCCTATTTTCTTTTCTTATGAAAGGTGCTTATAACCTTAATCTAATATTATAGGATGTTTTGGTATCATGTGACAAGCTCATGTTTCCAGTTTGGTCCCGTTTGGATGTTGTTTGAGCAATGTTTGCTTATTTTGGACCAAAGTGCAATTTACCCATAGTTAGGGGTTATATTGCAATATGTCACATGTAAAGCATGCCTTTAGCTCTCTTGCATCATTAAAAAGAGAATGATGCCATGGGACACCTTCTGGAGGACCTATGTTTCAAGTTTGAGCTTAGTTGGTTGATGTTTATGCTTTTTGTGCTAGTTTTGGTGTAAATTGCAATTTACCCAAAGTGGAGGGGTCAATGTGCAATTTATCAGTCCTAGAGTCTTCTTGCTTGTGTGTGACATCATCTAGAACGAGTATGGATCATGGGGTGCCTTGTTTGGTTGATAGATGAGGAATGACATCCTATATGGTCTTTATAACATCTATGTGTTGCATATGTCACCTTGTCCTTTAGTGTATCAGCTAGGACATGAAGGTGTGTCGCCCAACAGGGGTGTGTCGGCCATGGCTGCTGCCCAGATGCACGATACACTTCCTAGAGTGTATCACCAGGCCATGCATGAGCTGCTAGGGTGGCAACAAGTGGCGTTATGAGCTAGAGCAAGTGGCACCTTGGTTTATGTGGTTATGACACATTTCTCTTGCTACCTCTCTCTTCCTTTGTGTATATAACTCCCTTAATCCTTAGCCAAGAAATCCTTTTCGGACACCTACCTTCTCCTATCTGTTTGTGTCGGGCATGGGAGCTTGGGAGCTAAGGAAGACTCCCATGGAGCATGGAGGGGCGAGCTCCTTGGCCATGGAAACTCCTTGCTGAAGATCCGACCTTGGTGAGTCATGCTTCCTTGCTAGTTTTTCCTTGTGCTTACTTATCCACCTTCCTCTTTCCCTCTCGGCCATTGATAGACCCTTGGTAAGAGTAAGCAAGTATGTGGTCATCTTCCCTCCTTTCTTCTTCTTGAGCTATACATAACCATGGTTTCTTCTTCTTCTTCTACCTTTGTTTATTGAGGTGGTGATGATGGTGTCGAAGGCATGCTTGGAGCTTTGGATGGGTGTTGTTCTTGGAAGAGAACGTGTGTTTGCTGCTTGGATCATGGAGTTTTATGCCTTTCATGGAGATCCTCTTAAGGTGGGATACATAACTCTAAACCATCTCTATTATGCACGCTCTCCATATATGTATATGATGGTTCTCGTATTTAAATCGTTACCTTTTCTCCATGATAGATATATATATATGGAACCAAGAATCTAATATAATGAGAATGATACGTTTTATTACTGCCTTTAGCTTGTTTTCCTTGTACAAGATGGTAATGGATGGCTAGAGGTTGAAGATGACTTGCATGATATGAGTCTTTGGCCGATACAGCTAGGTTGCCCGATATAGGTCTCTACCCGATACAGTACCTTGTTCTATAGACTATGCTTTGGTTGATGGTTATGGCAACACCCATTTCTCTCCTTTAGACTTGAAAGGTGATCCTATGACCTAGACCTATGGGTAATAGGATGAGTCGGTAATAGTTTTACCTTTGTGCCCGATATCCCTTAACCACCCTAGAGTTAGAGTTTGGTCGACACGGTTGCTAGACCCTTGGATGGGCTCTTGGTCGACATGTGCTTGCTTGGTGACATTTGAGTATGTTGCCTGATATACCCTTTAGGGTTAAGTCCTGGATAATATGAGAAGTTAACTCTTTATGGACCTTGTGGTCGTTATTGTTGGGATCTGTGGAGAAAACATGCGCGGCAGAAGCAATAAAATCCACGAAACCCGAAACAGGATCTCGTCGACAACAACGTATTTAGAAGGAGTGTTTGCGGAATATACCTTATCGTGGAGCAAGTCCGGCGATATCTCATTGCACGATGGTGCAACACTGCTAACCTACACGGACGAAACTTCTCTTCCGTTCGCTGTCGCAGGTTGATCCGACGGCGCTCCTTTGCGGCAGTGATGTACGTCGCTCGTAGCGCGTACAGATGGTGGTCGTCGACGTCCTCCGAACGCAGGTGTCAAGGCGTCTGCGTCTCTACTTCATCCACACGGATGGACGGAACTCCACGTCACGCTTCCCAAGCCGGCGGGAAGGAGCCGTGTCTCTGCAGCGGCGTGCTAGCGGCGCATTTCTCTCCTTTCTCTCCTAAGGATGATGACGGCTAGGGTTTACGTGCGTGAGCGTAAACGGAAAAGCCTCTTTCTATCTTATATAGATATCGGCCGTCAATCCTCCTTTAAACAGGATACGAAGGGAAATAGGGTTTCCAAAACCCATCGGTAAACAGAAACGTTGTGTTAATTAAAACACTTGTGGATTAATTAGAATATTCCGGAATTCATTAATTAACCAAATAATCGCATTGATTGATTAATTAATATCTGACTCCATGCAATCGCTTGGGATGGCTCTACAAGCATACATATACCAACAGTTACGCCCTTCTTCCTTACATGGTGATAGGTGGAATAGTAGTTGGCCGAGACAACCCTAAACCTTATATCTTGGCCGATATAGAGCCTCAACCCTAGCTTGGGCATTAGAGTTGCTTTGGGCGACATAGGTCGGCTACCCTTGTGGCATGATAAGTTCTTGAGGTGGAATCCTTGGTTGGTATGCTTGCTTGGGCGTTAGGTTGATCCTTGTATCCTTGGTCGTTATACCTAGTAAAGTTGAGTTGGTAACTGTTATGGTCCCTTGGCCGATATCCCTCGTGGAGATGAGGGATGGGTGATACACTATGTTGAGTACCCTTCCCGTTACACCTTGTAGAGGTGGTTGCCCGACATGGCCTTGGCCGATAGACTGTGATAGCTTGGTGCCTGACACAAGCTTTGGACGACACCACCTTGTCTTAGTAAGCTTGGTTGAGACGAGGGGATGGACGACATGGCATGATGCCCGACAGACTAACCCTAGATGCTACCCATTATGTAGTGTCATGGCTATGCACAACATGGTTCTTGGTGCCCTGGCCGATAGAAGTGGTCCATGGATGATACAAAGATGTTTGTGTAGTAGGGGCACCTTGGGTGACACCCCTTTGACTGATAGGGTTGCTGTGGTGATGTTCCTCTAACCGATAGGCTTAGTTGAGCTTGGTCGTTACCCCTTTTGTGGAGTTGGATCTTGGTCGATACACCTAAATGTGTGCTCTGCACGACACACCTTGTGATAGGTCTTGGCCAGTATGAAGTAGTCTGGTGATTCCCGATATGATATCTTGGACGACATAGAGGTGATACCCCCTTTGGCCGATATGGTCACTCTTAAGGACTAGCCGACAGAGGAAACCCTAACCTTAGCTGGTGTACACGATAGGCCTTTGGCCGATATCCCTGTGGTGATGCATGATACACCTTGCCCGATACCATGAGAGATGATGGGACCTTAATGCATGATAGAAGGTGTGCAGTGGTTGGCCGATATGGTGGTGAGTTGCCTTAGGGCTGCAAACCCTAGTTGTTATACCTTTGGTAAGGGTAGTGCTACCAGACATATCCTTTGGTGAGGGATGGCACTGCCTGCTAGACCTCTAGTGAGGGTTGAGGGAGTTTTGGTGAGGGTTTTTGATGACCCGAAGTGCATATATCTAATGTATGTGATCACCTTGAACCCTGCACCTATGTTAGATAGGTTGTGACCACGGTATGTTTGTAAGGAGATGTTGTTGCTACACATGTCAATATGACATAGGTGTATGGCTACAAGTATGGGCCATGATGTGTGTGTCCATATATAATAATAATAAAGTATGATGAACCCAAGATGAAATGGGTTGTGAACCTTTGTGCGGTGGTTAATTATGTGTAATGATAGATGAACCTTTGATAAAGATTAGATGGTGGATTATGGTGTATGATCCTTAAAGTTAATCCTTAAGGATGATGCTCATACGATTTGAGATATAGAGTATGATGGGATACCCATGATGTGGTAACCGTGGTATGTATTGATTTATACACCGGTTATGACATTAAGCTGCATATGTTCATAATGATGGAATAATATTCCCATGTTATGAACCTTACTCTTAATGACGTGATAATCAACGACATGTTCATGATATATGGGGCATGATGGATGCTCATAGCTTGATAGTAATAGTCTAAATTAACTACAGACACAGCTATAAACATGGATGTTGTTCCAATCCTGTATAGCTAAATCCTTGATAGCATGATAATCATAATATGTTATCTAAAGGATCTATGTTCTATGTTTGGTGATCCAATTATCTCTTTCTTATGCAAGCTAACCATGCAGGTGTATTGAATTCATAGCCAAGTAAGAGCTATGGTGATTATATGCTTATTTTCTTCGTATAGCACTTGATATATGTAATGAGATAACATATTACCAGTATGATGAGAAATGCATGTTGAGGTGTGGTCCTCTAGTAATGACATGAGGGATTGATATTCCCTAATGATGCTGATGATGCCTTGAGAGGCATTGGTTTAATGTGATGAACTCAGTGATTGATATTCCATGATGATATGAAATGATGAAGCCTTGAGAGGCCGTAGCACTATGAGATGATTTGAGGGATTTATATCCCATGGCAATGTGATGATTGTTGAGGGCAATGGAAATAGTAGTAGCAATATAATACCAATGTAATGAATCTAATGTTGTTCATGTTTTATATATGGTTTCTTAATACAACTTGATTTCCCCAACAATCTACTTAAAATACATTAACTAATTACAGATGAACCTCTCATGTAGTTTGCCCTGGCCATAGATCCATCATCGTCAGGAGCTGGTGATGGTGAAACGGGTTCTCCTGCGGGTTAACCCGGAGCGCATATTGTTGAATATGCGAGGTTGCTCCTAGCCTAAAGTGAGGAGGTAAGAGTGCAACTTCAGTTGTAGACTCTAGGGTGCGGATTCAGGCCCATAGCCCAAGTTTGATAAGAGCATGGTGAACATGCCCATGGCTCAGGATATGTGATATGGGAGCATGAATGCGTTCATGGCTCAGAGCACGGTGAACAGGCCCGTGGCTCAGTTTCACTAGCGCCGATACCTATACCAAGGCGGGCTAGGCAGAGGGTAGCCTGACCCTGTGGCTGAGGCCACTTAAGCATGAGACTACAGTCCTTCTTGTGTTGTACTCGTGCACTGACCACGAGGTGGGAGGTCGTGGAGTCCGACTCTTCCATTGACCTTGTATGGCACCGGCTCCGGGTTTCATAGCCGTCGGTTGGATTTGAGCGGTACATCTCACTTCCTCAGGGCATAATAATTTGTAAGCAAGCCGTATAGTATCTTTGCTTAGGGCAAATACGAAACATTGGTTGAGGCCTTGGTGTATAGTTGCTCTATTTTTACACTTGCAATTTAACATATATTCCTTATATCATGTGATAAGATCGTATAAAGTTTATCTTGTCAATCATGTTCCATAAAGAGTACCTGGTTATAGGCCTCATAAATATCTTGGTAAGATTTTTGGTAAGAATAGCTCTGCTCAGTATATTGCTCTTATAATATGCTTATATCAGTTATCTGTGATCATAATAAAGCTGGTAGAGGGTTATGTTTCTCGCTGGGATTGTGTGTCTCACCCCGCTGGTTAATAACCCTTTTTAGGTGGACGTGCCTGGCGAGATTAAGATCATGTGGCTACAAATGTTATGCAGAGGTATCGTACCTGGTGGGATAGATAGCGTCTAGCAATAGAGTCTTATGTGTCGTCCCTATACACTCAGGTCTTCGGGTGTGTTTTTTTTATGTTTCTCGTACAACGATCGATGTATGGTTTTTGATATGCATCTTGATGTAAAGCGTCCTGTAACAGTTATTTCATGTAACGAGATGACGGGAAATTATGTTGTAGAACCTTGGAGATATGCTATGAAATGAAAAGTGTTAGCTCAGATATTATATGTTTCATCTTGTGGTGCTTGTTGTAAATCAGTTTTAATTTCCCGTGTTTTTCGGTAATCTGCTGGTTAGCATGTAATCGTGTTTTGTTGGGGATGAGGTGTTTCAAAACTACACCTTGATATCAAAGGTCACAAGCGTCCTTAGGGTATACATTCACATGAGCATGCCTAACCCAGCAGCTACTAAAGCATAAGTAGACCACCTATTAAACCATGCTAGGTCATACTTGTTCTCTCTCTCAACATTAGATCAACTTAGTTGTGAGGGGTTCATCAAACATTCCCTTAACTTAAGGGGGTTTCCTTTACCTCTACACGAGAGGAGTACCATGCTCGAAACTATAGAGACTCGAATCTCATCATGAGCATTGGGTACACCACTTCCCCTCTTAGTCCAGGAACCCTAGGTTCACTTTTGGGTATGAAACTGCATGCTCAACCCAACATGTCCAAGGTATGTCATGTGCTTCCCATGATTCTTTTATTCGAGCAACACTTTCAGAATTGAGTCCTCCTCAAGGACAGTCAACAAGGTACAAGGCCTCACAACCTATTACTAAACTCTTCATGGTTAAAGGAGCTCTTATACCTTAGGTACTGAGGTACCGGTAGTCTCATCCTCTCTCCAAGGTTTGGTTCCTCTAAAGGCCACTAAGATATCATCAGTCTCCAGAGATCAAGTATGAGGCAACCACTATCATCCACTTAGGTCACATCATCCTCAACTCCCCACAGTTCCTCATGTCTCGGAAACTAAGCAACCTTCTTGCTTGAGTCTAGCTTTCTCTTTCTAGCACTAACTCCACATCCAACCTTACTACTAGAGGTCCTTTCTCCATGAAGGCTCAAGCTCACAAGCATACCCTTATGTGGGTGAAGCCTATGCTCGAACTTATGTTTTCTCAAGATTATTCAATCCCTTTATGCTTATCACATAAGCCATCCATCATGATCCCTTGTCCAGGGTTTCATCCTACTGCCAACACTACTGACGTACTCTGGGTGCAAGATACACCCTACTTGCACAAGCCCATAGGGTTCTATAGGTTCTTCTTTAACTTCATCCATGAAGGAGCTATCCTTTGCTCAAACATGCACGACCCTTCCCAGGGTTGGGTTGCCAAAGGTGCTAGGTCATCCAACCTCTCATGGTTCGTATGGAAATCCAAAGGCATGTCTATCCAAACACTTAGTCTACCATGCCATCTAACTCTTCATGTCATCTCCCTCTCTAACCTTCACTTAGGGTTAGGGAAACCTCATCCTCAGAGGATGTGCTAGGTCTCTACTTTTAATGGAGGTCTCTACCTCCAAGACTAACTTTCTTTACTTATCCTCCTGGCAAGAAGGTCTAGCCTCGGGTCTTTCCTGAGGTAATGACAACTCATGTCATATGACCTAAGCATGTATCTATTCTTTTACGCTTACTCTATTAAGCTTATGTACATGACATCTTATTTACATACTTTTTATTAACTTGGTGGAGGATTCCTTAATCCTTATCAACCTTACCCATACCTCAAGAGGGTGGGGAGAAGAGAGGAAACCCTAATCCTTAAGGTCCTTAACAGAATTTGAGTTGAGAAGGGATGAACAAGATGAGAGAGTCCTAAATGTACCTTATTTTGAATCATACCCTCAGACTGGCCAGGCAGTCACACGGGCCCGGGAGTCCTCATATTCCGACTAGCGATGCGGAGGAAAATTTTGCCAGCCCCCGGTTGTGATCCTTTTCTAGACACCTCTGTCTTTCAGATAATCCTCTAATAACTCCCTTAGGTTCTACAGAATTTGTAAAATTTAATAATTATTAATGATTAGATAAGGAACCTATGCTCTGATACCAATTGTAACAACCCCACCTCCTGGTAACCCCCAATTAAGGGAGACCCAAAGGTCAGAGCCGTTATTCAATTAACATGATCAAAGGTTCAACAAATAATCTATAATAATTATGAAATTCTACTGACTAAACTGAAATCTGGTAGAAAATTAAAACTTTACTTACCTTTTTAAAACTTTGGAAATCTATCTATCCACAGCTTGGATTACTCTATCTAATCCTCCTTGCACTTTATTTCTTAATTTCACAATGTGCCACTTTACTGTTTGTGCTTTTAGGATTACACCTAAAACGCCAACAAACAAAACATCGGTCAGCAATTGCTGGTATGTGGAGGCAACCAAAATTTCACAATTAAGTCTAACAATTTAAATATTGCAATCAAGATATTTAGCAAGTCAATTTACATTTTCCATGTGACATTCTCCACCGCTTTTTCCCTAACCCAGGAATTACCCCCTTTAGGGTTTCTCTTTTGCCATTGACTTAAGGCCACCTTCTCAATCCTGAGCTTGGTGCCTGGGAGTCACCTCTCATGGTGCTCCATAGTCATGCATCATAGACCACCTTCTCATTCCCGAGCTTGGTGTCTGGGGTCACCTCTCATGGTGCCCATTGGTCTACCCTCCTGGGCCTGACCTTTATGGCATCTTCCATCAGGGTGGCATGTAGGTGCGAGAATACACATTTATATTAAATTGTGATAGTCATAGTCACTTTATAATTGCAATATGAACATCCAAACTATTTAGGTGCACTCAATGTGATTAAACATCTGGGAATCCTTCGGGAAACTAAAGCGGTTATTCATAATTAACCACATACTTGTTAAGCAGACTTGAATGCAGAAATAACTCAATCAATCAAGAATCAAGCAAGCACACACACACAATTTGTTCCTGAAAAAGGCATCCAATTTCTCTATCATTAATCATGTCATCATGATCTATTACTCCTAGTTGTCTTCTAGGGTTATTACTCCTTTTTAGGGTTTTGACCATAATTAGGGTTTCACTTCCTTTTATTACTTTTACCTTACTTTTATCAAATATCCATCAAACCCTAATTATCTTGTCTTATTTTCCATTAAGGTCCTTAAGATCAGGTTTGGACCACAAAAACCCTAATTTTTAGGTTACTATATCTTTTCTTTTCTTTTTCTCTAATTTAGGGTTTCTAAACTTGTTAATCAACATATTGAGTTAAAAACCCTAAACCTTATAATTCTATCATAAAAATAGGTTAAAAACCATCTTAATCATTAATCAAGTAAATCATGTTTGAATTAACATATTTGAAAGATTAAATATATCTTTTATCAACCATTAGGGTTTCTAACCACAAATTAATCCCTTTTCTATTCAAAATATTCACTTTTGCAAAAATATACATATTTAGGTGTCCAAACAATTTTTAATGCATTCCTCATATTTTTCTGATCATTTTTCATGTATTAATTTTCTTCATCCGAGTTTTCTATTAAAAGATACGATTTTTATAAGAAAACTCCTTTTACTCAATTTAATGGCAAATTCTAGAAAAATGTGGATCGTCTGATCCATGGTCCGCGGTCCACTAAGGATCCAACGGCCATGGATGCACGCGCCTTATCTAGTGATCAAAACAAACAAAAGATGATTCAAACCTCGTCGTGACCGAAGGGAGCGAGGGGTATTTTGGTCAAAGACCACGGGACTTGGTGCGATTCCGCTAGAGGTGCAACACACTAGACGATTTGACCTGACTAGATGCGCCCCACGAGGTCGGAACACACGTGATGGGATTTTGCTTTCGAAATTTATAAACCTAACTAACGCACCTACTTCTACTAAGACAACTACACCCACAAGCGCACGGGGTCGTGTCGTAGTATAGGAAGGTGGCAAGTATAGGGTCGATCCACAGGGAAAAGAGGGGGCACTAGAGCTAGGTTAGTTTGGCTAGGTTCCTACTGCGAAGACTAGGGTTAAGGGTTTAAAGGTTGATTTTGATTGTTAACTAAGGATAAACAAGCAAGCAATTAAAGGCAGGAATGAAATCTACGTTAACCCTAGACTAGATTAAGGCTAAACAAGCAAGAAAGGATTAATCTAGGTATGGAAAGGCAAATTACACTAAGGCAAGAAAGAGGAAGGCAAGAAAGCAAGTAAAGAGCTAATCTAACATAAACAAGGCAAGAACAAGGCAAGAAGCTAACTAAGCAGGAAAAGAACTAACTAAGCTAAGCAAGGACAAAACTAGGGTTTTTAAACAGTAAAGAGATGTGTGGGCTGTTTAGGGGTATGAACTTATCAATTAAGTTGGGGGTGACATATGAACATTATGATTCCATTTAGATTATCCAAACCAAACAACAAGTTAGAGTCTAATGGATTAACCTAAGCTACTAACTGGCCATGGATATGCTAGGTTGTGTATAGGGGAACTAGTCCCTAACACCCCCTACTACCCTTACGAGGCTCAAATGGGTTAGGGGTTAGGTTCAATCCAATTAGAGTCTAATCAAGTCTAGGTTTCTATATTAGACATTCCTAGGGCAATTAGGGGCCGAGGGTAGTAATGGGGAGGTGAAATTAGGGTTTTGGACCCCAATTCCCCCACATTCTAGCCTTGAGAAGGCTCCATGCTAATTGCACTAGAATTATCCAATATAGCTACTTAGATCTCTCACTTAGGTTTAGGGAGATTGATTAGGATGTAGGAAGATGGGAGGCAACCTAGGGATCCAAGAATTGGACCTAGGGGCAAATCCCAAAATTCACACATATAAGCAATTTGCCTAAATTCCTAGGTGATTTCACACACAAACCAACAAGAAATCCATGGAGAATGAGATAGAAATAGAATATAATCATTAACAAATGAAATTACAAAGTTTACATGTCATTTTCACCCAACATGGTATCAAAGTAACATATTTTCCCCAAAACAACCCACCCAAGGGGCCTAGCTACTCATAGAAATGGAAAATACAAAAAGAGAGAAGAAAGAGGTAGAAGAAGTCATGGAGCTTGGTGTAGATGAAGAAGTCCTCCTCTCCAGCAGCTGTAGGGACGTCCTCCTTCTTCTCCTTGGATGAAATGGTGTGGAATGATGGAGGGAAGTGGATGGAAGGCTTAAATATGGGGGGTTATGTTGTGGAAATGGTGAAATGGAGTGGATTTGAGGTGGAGGTGAAGTGGAATGGAGTGGAGGGTGATTTGGGGAGCTAGGAGGCGGTGGAAGGTAGCTAACCTCGTGCCCCAGTCGCCACCTAGGTATATATAGGTGTGGGGGAAGCACTAGGTTAAGTTAGGGGCAAAATGGGCAAAACAGTGAAAAAGTGGCTGGATTTTGTGAGTAGCACGGTCGTGGTGGGTCACCACGGTCGTGGTGGGTAGGGTAGGCCACGGCCGTGGTGTATGGGCACGGTCGTGGGAATTAAAATGGCTAAATGTCAGGTTGGTGGTCAAATTTGGGCTGAAAAGGCCACGACCGTGGTGGTCACCACGGCCGTGGTGGTCACCACGGCCGTGGTGGGTTGAGGGTAGGACGGCTGTGTTGCGTAGCACGGCCGTGGTGTTCTCTGCTTCACTTGGATGTTGAGCCTGTTAATTTCTAAGTCATCTAGCACGGCCGTTCTGTGGTACCACGACCGTGCTGGGTCCTGGGGCAGCACCTTGACTTGGATCTTTGGATTTTCTTGGACATCTTTGCTTCAACTGATCTTTGGCCACTAAGGGTAGGTTGAGGGATCCTTGGACTTCACTTTGGGTCTCTCCAAGGGCAGAGGAACCCTAGGATCACTCCTTCTCTCTCTCTTCCATCAAGTGTGGTCCAAATGCCTGAAAAACACGCAAATGATGTCCATAAGTGCATTTTATACAAATAAGCATATTAGGGGGAATGACATGCAATCTAACAGGTATAGATGTGATTGAAGAACAAAATAACACAAGATGAAGCCCTAAAATAGGGCTGCATCACCACCCCAAACTTGAAACATACTTGTCCTCAAGTATGCTCCAACTCAATCTCTCTACAAACTTTCACAAAAAGAAATGACAAATGCAATATAAAAGACGATTGTTGCTGAATGGGATCAAAGATGACTAAGTACATGCATCTCACCTCTCTCCTCTCCTTCTTTCACAATCCAATCATAAAAAGAGCACAAAGCATATGAACTTCAAATATAGCGCATAGAATACACAAGTTATCCATATTTCTTCCATTAAGTTCCGGGTAAACCGTTTCATGGTGGCGTTAATCAAGAATGACTAGGAGTGTTGTTTCACATTCATGCATTCAGTCTTATATCTCAAATCACACCAAATGACCCACGTGGCTGCGGAAAAGGGTAAAATGAGCTAAGTTTGATGTTTCCTAGCTCAATGGGTATGAAAGTGGAAGAAATGGTTGCGGTAAGATTTTTGGAGTGTTTTTACACACTCATCTTTTCTTTATTTGAATGCTCTTAAACAGGAGCATCCTTTTATTTTATTTTGTTTTTTCCTTTTTTTTTTCTTGCCCTTGGTGTAGATAGGGCATATGGTGGATAGAGTGAAGCGGGGAGATAAAGATATGGCCACCCCAAACTTTTGGAGGTGGCCAAGGCTGATTATGTGCACTAGGGCATCTTTCTATGAGGCAGAGGGGTATGAAGATGGTGGAAGAATAGTTGGGTCAAAGAGGGGTCACTGGTATGATTTTCCACATAAGACATCCTGCATGAGAATTACGCCAACACTTCATCCACAATATCACACCACATGAATGAGCAAAATGAAATTGATATATCAAACAAGTAATTCCACAAACACTAAGCGTTCAAAGCTTGCTCAATTTCACAATTCAACCAAATCAATCACAATCTTAAGAGAGGTGATGCGCATGTAAAAAGTCGAACATTGATACCACTTAGCAACAAACAATGATAATTCACTTGCATTTGTCAAAGGTCAACATTTTAGTTCAAAACAGTAGAGATTGGGTCGAAACACAATTTTTAGACAAGAATTTCCAAATTTGGGCAAAATTGGCCAAAATGGTGCCAAGTTGCCTTCAATCACATCTAAGCCTAAATTATTGAACTTAAAGCACTAAACAAGCAAATCCTAACTAAAACATGCAAAAATTACCAAAAATCTACATGATATATATGCAATGCATGGCAAAAAAAGCAAATTTTTTTTAAAATTACGCAAAAAATGACAATAAGGTAAACTACATGGAATGCAGGTGTGCAAAGAAGTAAAATTATAGACTAGATAGCAGGACAAGCAAAAGAAATGAAAAACAACAAACAAAAAGTAAAATAGCAGATGAGATGCAAAAATGAGTGAAAGAAGAATGAGGGCATACCGCCCTACCACCCCAAACTTTTGAATCGTGCTGTCCTCAGCATGACACTAAAGTCTAGGGCGATAGGGTAGATGATCACTGTGGAGGTCGTGGAGGTGCTCCTCCCTGCCTGTAGTAGGCGCCCCAGTAGTCTGACTGTGGAGGCGGATAGCTGTCCTGAAAAGCTGATAAAGAACTCCACCAGTCCTCACCCCACTGTGGGTTCCTCTAGGCATGGGCATTGTGAAACTGATAAAGGTGGTTGACCTGGTAATGCATATGCTGGTGGTCCAACCACATGGCATCCTGTGTCCTCTGAAAGCCCTCCTGTGCCTGTAGAATTCTGTCTTGCGTCGCCTGAATGCCCTCCAGCTGTGCATGGATGGTACTCATATCATATGCATTCACTGAAGGGTGATGTGGCTCTGACGCTCCCATTCTTTCTTCTCTGTGCCTCACCCATCTTGCCGCTCTCTCCTCTGCCGTCCGCCTCTGCTCTGCCACCTGTGAAGGCTCTCCTAGACTTCCTGCAAACCTCACCTCAGGGATTTCCTCTCCTTTGGGGTTCTCCTCCTCGTACCTCCTCAACCTTTCCAGAAAATCTGGCGATGGTCCAAACTGTGCCATGAGGGGAGGAGTATGGTAAGGCAACTCCAATGTGACTCCTGGGTAGGGTGGGTTGATTTGGTACACGATCTTCTGATCCGTAATCGTAATCATGGATGAGCGAGCCAGGTAGTGCAAATCATCCAACTTTCCACCCTCGGCCTTTGTATATCCTGTCATGTCATGTCCTAAGGCAGTGGCAATAGAAGTTACAATACCTCCCATTACAAATGGATTTGTGCTCTTGGACGAGATTGTCCTCATGTGATCAATCAATAATGCCCCCAGGTTCACATGTCTCTCCTTCGCCATCCAACCAAGCACAAAAAGATCTTTGTTGGTGTAGCTGCCTTGATTTTCATACCTGCCAAAGATGGTGTTTGCCAACACCTTCTGAACATAGAAGAGAAATGAGCTATGAATACCACTTGTCTTTGATTTCCCTACTACAAATGTACTTTGGCCGGTGAAACACTTCCACATGGCTTGATACGTAGAACTAGAGTCATTTTCTGTCCTTCCTCCATCTAGGAGGGAAGCCATCTCTCCACTTGGGGCAAAAATCTGATTTAACATCTCTGAGGTTATCTTCCACCTCTTGTCCCCAATCGTTACCTTAATTGCATTCTCACCATCATAGGTTGCTTTCTCTAGCGTGGCGAAGAACTGTTGCGTTAGCTCAATGTAGGTCTCCTGCTGCAGTGTCAATATTTCATAAAGCCCCAATTTTTCCATCAATTCTTGAAAACAGACAAAGAACCCCATTGCCTCCAATGACGCTTGGCATGCGTATCTAGTAGCTAGCACTCTGCGTGTCAGGCATCCAGGGTGCTTGGGCTCCTTTGCCCTGCCTGTAGTAACCTCTGGCTGTGCAAACGCGCATTGTGGCGGGCTTGGTTGCGGCTCAGCCTCCGGCATATCAGTATCATCTTCATCATGTAAAACGAGGTGTCGACGTGGTCGTCGTTGTGGCTCGGGTTGCGGCTGTGCCGCGGAGGAGACGGGCGGTCGTGCGGCCGAAACTGACGGCCGCGCAGCTGAGGCGGAAGGTCTCTCAGATGAGACGGAGTGTCAGGAGGCAGACGGCGGTGGCTGCGACGAAGATGGTGCCCCCCGCTGTGGCTGTACGGAGGCTTCTTCAGTAATAGACTCCACAGTGGCATCCAATTCCGCCTCCGTCAACTGGGGGTGGCTGTTCCTTGTCTTCCTTTGGTAGGGGATGACACCCCTAGTCTTCTCTACTGTCTTCCTTGCAAACTTCTTCATTCTTGCTCGAAAATGGAGGTAGAATTAGAAAAATTCGGATTTCTCCGACGAACGGGGCTGTTGGGGCGGAATGGAGAGAAAGTGGTGCGTTTGTGGATGGAAATGCGTGGGATCTGAAGATTACGGTAGTAGAAATGGTAGGGGAGTGATTGGGAATGGTTTGGGGGTGATTTGGTGAGGATTCGATGGCTGGAGGAGGCGGGCGGAGTGCTGCACGGGCGCTAGGGCGCGGAGCACGGCCGTTCTGTTCTTCGGAGAAATGAGCAAGTGAAAAGAAGGTTTGCAAAAATTGACTTAAATCTGCTGGAATCGGGCTGCTGCACGGCCGTGCTGCGCGGCACGGCCGTGGTGGCTTCTTGTACCACGGCTGTGCTGCCTTGCACGGCCATTCTGCCCTGGTTCAAAACTTAGTTGATTTTCTGAATTTTTTGATCATTTCCTTGTTGAATGTGAGTGCACCACCACGGCCGTGTTGATGTACCACGGCCGTTTTGGGCACTGTAACAGTAGTAGGAGACTCGAATCTTGTTTAAATCATCAAAAATAGGTCTCAAGTTGATATTCTGTTGATTCTTTGTCAAACTTTCATCTATTCGTCTTCATTTCACTCTGTTCCCACCTGCACATATCAAAACTATACAAAAACTATCAAAAACGAGTGTGTGTGCGCTTTCTTGGAAAAAAGTAAAAACAAAGAAAAAGTATCAAAAATGCAGTCTGGGTCAAAAATTCCCAAACCTAGGTGGGTTGCCTCCCACAAGCGCTGAGTTTCTTGCCTTCAGCTAGGCTTCTTGGTGATTCTTCAACATTCATCCGTTTGGCATTTTCATGTGTCCATTTTTGCAAAACATGCATCCTTCCTTTGCACTCAATCTGTTTTCCTCATCCCTTTGATCACAATAATCATCACTAACTTCTTCACCTTGATGTCCTTCTCTCAAATGCCCATTTGGACTTGTGAAGGGGCCATGTCTAATATCCCTATCTCGGACTCGCCGAGTTGGGGTCTTGTACATGTTAATGTTGATCTTCATGTCCATGAATGAGACTGTCATGGTGCCACTGCGCACATGAATGTCGGCATCAGCTGTAGATAAGAACGGCCTCCCCAAGATGATGGGAATCTTCCTATCCTACGGCTCCATATCAAGTACAATGAAATCTGCCAGGAACACCGCGCCTTTTTCCTTGTCTATCATCACCAAGACATCATCCACTCTACCTCTAGGCACTTTTATGGATCTATCTGCCAACTGGAGAGTGTAATGTGCCGGCTTTAACTTGCCTAAGCCCAGCTCAACATAGACATGATATGGCATCAAATTCACACTAGATCCCAAATCAAGCAAGGACTTGTCTATGCGATGTCCCCCTATGTAACTAGGTATGAGTGGGGCTCCTGGGTCCTTTCTCTTCACGGGAAGTGAGTGTTGTATGATGGAGCTTACTTGTTCATTCAGTCTCACCTTCTTTGGAATCCTCCCCGTTGACCTTCTTTTCACAGTGCATAGGTTCTTGAGGAACTTGGCATATGATGGGATTTGCTTGATAACATCCAAAAGTGGAATGTTCACCTTTACTTGGCGAAACACCTCAAGAATGTCAACATTGTGCTTTTGCCTCCTTTTCAACTCCGGTGGCTCATCTAGTGCTTCTACAAACGGAGGATCACTAGTTTTTGCCGCACTTTCATGAACATGAGGCGGAACACTAGGGATGGTAGGACCTGCAAAAGGGGTATGTGGAGGATCACATGGAATCCCAAACTCAACATGCGGTATCACAACATCATCTTCAGAAATATCAATCACAGTATCACCACTTGGCTGCCTTTGCTTTGCTTTATCAACCTTTCTTTGACTTGCGGGCTGCTCAAGAGTTTTCCCACTCCTTAGAACTGTCACAGCACTACCTTACTCATGGTGAAGAGGGGGAGCATGTTGTGGCTGTGGAGGAGGTGGAGGTGACACTTGGGGTTGAAATTGAGGTGGAGAAGGGAATTGAGGGGGGTGAGAGAATTGGGGTTGGAAAGTGAAGTTTTGGGAAATTTGAGGTAAGGGAGGTGGTGGAGGGGTGTAAGGATGGGAATAGCTTTGGAATGAGTGAATGGGGTGTACTTGCATGGGGGGGTGGACTATAGAAATATTGAGAGGAGGGCATGGGCCCAGTTGCTTCATGGTGGCTCACGAGGGGTCTTGAAGACAATTTTTCCTCTTGGAGAGCGATTATAGAAGATAGCTGCTCTATTCTCTCTTCTAACCTTACAACATCCCTTTGAACATCATCAAACACTTTCAATCTGGATAGAACCTCTTCCTCAAACCTTGAGCTGTATGTAGGACTTTGTGGTTCCTGGTAACTATAGGAGTGAGGTGTCTTCTTTTCTTCCCCATAGAACTCAATAGAATTGACCAAGTGGCAAGGAGCATTTGTCACCTGGTTCTTTATGAAGTTCACCATGTCACCAAGAATCTTCATCACTTGCGGGCTTGAGTCATCATGAGTAGGGGGTGTCACACCAAAGGCATACCCTCTTTCATTCATTATGCTAGAAGCTCGAATTCTTGATCCTTCAGCCAACTGCTCAAACAAAGGCCATATCTCCTCAGGTGGCCTAGCCATGAAAACTCCTCCACAAGAAGAGTCCACTATGTCTTGGTCCTTTAGAGACAAACCAGAGTAGAATGATTGAACTAGCTGCCACAAAGGGATCTCATGGTGAGGACACTCTCTCAACATCTTCTTGAATCTTTCCCATGCATCATGAAACTGCTCACTGCCCATTTGGCTAAAACTTGTCACGGAACGCCGCATTTGTGTCAACCTTGCAATAGAGTAGAACTGTCTCAAGAAAGAATTCTTCATTGTTTCCCAACTCATAATGTCCCTTCTTGAGTCATACCAATCTTTAGCTCTATCTTTGAGGGAGAAAGAGAACAAGGTCAACCAGATTGTATCATCACTAGCCGTCGGCGTCCTGAAGGTGGAGCATACTTCAAGAAAGGAGTCCAAGTGCTTGTAAGGGTTCTCACTCTCTGAGCCGTAGAAGATGGGCAGGAGCCCAAGAAGACCTGGAGGAATAGAGAATTGCTCCCCTGGCATTTGATCAACCCTGCTAGCAATTGGCGATTTGTAGTTGCTAGGCATGAAGTAGTCTTGAAGCGGCTTGTAAGGTGCATCGTCTACTAAAACACTACACCCGCAAACATACGGGGTCGTGTCGTAGTATAGGAAGGTGGCAAGTAAAGGGTCGATCCATAGGGAAAAGAGGGGGCGCTAGAGCTAGGGTAGTTTGGCTAGGTTCCTACTGCGAAGACTAGGGTTAAGGGTTTAAAGGTTGATTTTGATTGTTAACTAAGGATAAACAAGCAAGCAATTAAAGGAAGGAATGAAATCTACGTTAACCCTAGACTAGATTAAGGCTAAACAAGCAAGAAAGGATTAATCTAGGTATGGAAAGCCAAATTACACTAAGGCAAGCAAGAGGAAGGCAAGAAAGCAAGTAAAGAGCTAATCTAACATAAACAAGGCAAGAATAAGGCAAGAAGCTAACTAAGCAGGAAAAGAACTAACTAAGCTAAGCAAGGACAAAACTAGGGTTTTTAAACAGTAAAGAGATGTGTGGGCTGTTTAGGGGTATGAACTTATCAATTAAGTTGGGGGTGACATATGAACATTATGATTCCATTTAGATTATCCAAACCAAACAACAAGTTAGAGTCTAATGGATTAACCTAAGCTACTAACTGGCCATGGATATGCTAGGTTGTGTATAGGGGAACTAGTCCCTAACACCCCCTACTACCCTTACGAGGCTCAAATGGGTTAGGGGTTAGGTTCAATCCAATTAGAGTCTAATCAAGTCTAGGTTTCTAGATTAGACATTCCTAGGGCAATTAGGGGCCGAGGGTAGTAATGGGGAGGTGAAATTAGGGTTTTGGACCCCAATTCCCCCACATTCTAGCCTTGAGAAGGCTCCATGCTAATTGCACTAGAATTATCCAATCTAGCTACTTAGATCTCTCACTTAGGTTTAGGGAGATTGATTAGGATGTAGGAAGATGGGAGGCAACCTAGGGATCCAAGAATTGGACCTAGGGGCAAATCCCAAAATTCACACATATAAGCAATTTGCCTAAATTCCTAGGTGATTTCACACACAAACCAACAAGCAATCCATGGAGAATGAGATATAAATAGAATATAATCATTAACAAATGAAATTACAAAGTTTACATGTCATTTTCCCCCAACATGGTATCAAAGTAACATATTTTCCCCAAAACAGCCCACCCAAGGGGCCTAGCTACTCATAGAAATGGAAAATACAAAAAGAGAGAAGAAAGAGGTAGAAGAAGTCATGGAGCTTGGTGTAGATGAAGAAGTCCTCCTCTCCAGCAGCTGTAGGGACGTCCTCCTTCTTCTCCTTGGATGAAATGGTGTGGAATGATGGAGGGAAGTGGATGGAAGGCTTAAATATGGGGGGTTATGTTGTGGAAATGGTGAAATGGAGTGGATTTGAGGTGGAGGTGAAGTGGAATGGAGTGGAGGGTGATTTGGGGAGCTAGGAGGCGGTGGAAGGTAGCTAACCTCGTGCCCCAGTCGCCACCTAGGTATATATAGGTGTGGGGGAAGCACTAGGTTAAGTTAGGGGCAAAATGGGCAAAACAGTGAAAAAGTGGCTGGATTTTGTGAGTAGCACGACCGTGGTGGGTCACCACGGTCGTGGTGGGTAGGGTAGGCCACGGCCGTGGTGTATGGGCACGATCGTGGGAATTAAAATGGCTAAATGTCAGGTTGGTGGTCAAATTTGGGCTGAAAAGGCCACGACCGTGGTGGTCACCACGGCCGTGGTGGGTTGAGGGTAGGACGGCTGTGCTGCGTAGCACGACCGTGGTGTTCTCTGCTTCACTTGGATGTTGAGCCTGTTAATTTCTAAGTCATCTAGCACGGCCGTTCTGTGGTACCACGGCCGTGCTGGGTCCTGGGGCAGCACCTTGACTTGGATCTTTGGATTTTCTTGGACATCTTTGCTTCAACTGATATTTGGCCACTAAGGGTAGGTTGAGGGAGCCGTGGACTTCACTTTGGGTCTCTCCAAGGGCAGAGGAACCCTAGGATCACTCCTTCTCTCTCTCTTCCATCAAGTGTGGTCCAAATGCCTGAAAAACACGCAAATGATGTCCATAAGTGCATTTTATACAAATAAGCATATTAGGGGGAATGACATGCAATCTAACAGGTATAGATGTGATTGAAGAACAAAATAACACAAGATGAAGCCCTAAAATAGGGCTGCATCAGGACTCCGTCTTCAAACTCGCGTCGAGGTACAATAACTCTGTGGTCAACTCAGACGTTGACTCTCAGATCCAGACCTCCTACGAGCGATCTGATCATCCAGGGAGCTTTGCCTCCCTTCACCGAACTCAACCACGTCCCCAATTGTGTTCTACGACCACACGTTATCCTCCTCCTACTCGTCGGATTCTGGTGAGGTTTGTCGAGGTATGGAGGTCACAGGTCAAGATGGATGGGGAAATTGAGCGCACACAGGTGATCCTCGCTCTCTTCCGCAGAGGCTTGGGTAGCAAAGAGGGATGCTGGTGCCCTCACGCATCCTCCCCTATATATAGGGTCAAGGAAGGCTTACAAGAATTGGGTACTTCCCAAAACGGTGACCAATCCTAGTCGAACCAGGGATGATTCCATGTGGTTTCTTCTCCCCAAAGTCCAAAGGGGATATTAAAAACTTTACACATCCACTGGTTTGCGAGAAATCCGGGATGGAAGGTTCTTCCTGTAACCTATAAGGTCCTGGTCCGCGCGGGACTTTGAAGATGAGTGTCTATCGTTGGATTAAGATCCAACAGACCTCATAGCTCACGTTCAAACAAGGGATATATCTATTTCTTTTAATTCAGAATTAATTCCCAAATTGAAGATAACTTGCAAAATCGATTTCTCCCAAACCATAACTCCTTTCTTTCTCAAATTTTAAGGGAAGGTTTGTTTTGGCATTATCTAGCTTTGTACAAAATTTGGGAAACAAATTGCAATGGATGAGAAGGCTTCCTTCTCTCCCAAGTTATTCATTAATTTATTCAAAATTAATTGTTATTTCTTTTCCCTTTACTATTATCTTGTTATTTTGGGACCCTTGGACCTCAAGAAATCCCAAAGGCATGGATTCCCATATTGGGGAAAATCTATTTGCCTTTATCTTCTTTTGAAAGTCAATTTCTCATATTTCCCTTTTATTAATCAATTTCTTTTCCTTTTTAATTCTCTTTTTAAGGATTTTTCTTTATCTCTCTTCTATTTTTCTATTGAAATTCCTTTTAACATTAGGAATCCTTGGGATATGAAAATCCACCAAAGATAACTCAATTATACCTCTTTTCACATATTTTCCACATTTTATCCTTATTTTCAATTTCTTTCTTAACAAGGAAATACTTAATTGGTCTTTTCTTTTCTTTTCTTATTGCATTCTCTATGCAACTTTGGACTCCTTGGGACCCAAGGAACCCAAGAGGCATGAAATCCAACTTTGGATTGTATTATTTTGCCTTTTGGAGGTTTCCACACCTTTCTTTTCTCAAAAACTTAATTATTCATTTACTAATTGAATTTCCTTATTATTGGGCCCAATAGCCAATAAAGCCAACAAAGCAATCATCAAGGCTATTCTAATGAAATTCATGCATTCAACCATTATTTGTTCATTTATCTTTAATATGAGAAATTACATTTCTCAGCAAATGAACCCAAAATTGGGGTTGTAACAACTGATGTGCAACTAGGCACCACTCTTTGCTTGTGAAGTCATGTGTTATGAACTTTCACTGCCAACGTGAAATGGGCCTGTAGGGTCACACACATAGGATTTAACCTAGAAAAGGAGTTTGTCCACAAATGATGTTTAGATTGATTACTAAAAGAATTTAGTAGTTCAATTAAACACTCAGTTGATTGATAGCTCAAAATCATAGTGTTCAAGGTGTTGGACCAGATGATTAAGAGTATCAGATTGATTGGAACTACAATTGACTGATTTGCACAGTCTACTGCCCCAATCGATCGGCTCACAGCGTTGAACCGATCGGCTCAGGTTGATGAACCGATTGGCTCAAGTGGTGAGTCGATCGACTCATGTGTCAATGAAACGATCGGCTCAATTTTTGAACCGGTTGATTTATGTGACCAACCGAGATCGTTTGGAAAGTCATAAGACTCTTTTTGCAAATACATATTTATTTCACTTGTACAAATTTGATTTGGACAAGGACTAATATTTGATTAGTTGGAAACAAACATGAAAGTCAATTCGAGTTGGACCAGGACCACGAATCGATCGGCTCATGCTTGAACCGATCGGCTCAGGTGTCCCAACCGATCGGTTCAGGTGTGAACTGATCGGCTCAGGTGCCCAACCGATCGGTTCAGCTGGCACAGTTGGTTGTTTTGTGGAAAATCTCAAACCCTTCTACTCCTGCTCTAATCCCGCATTGCCCGGGATAGAGAACCTTGTCCCATGACCCTCCTATATATAGGGGTATTGGGGGCTTCTCAAGTACAACTCAGAACACCAGTTGCTCTGCAAAGTTGTCCTTCTCTCTGGTTGTGGTAATCGGGAGAGCCCGAACAAGTGCTACCCGACAAGGGAGGCACAACAAGGGAAAGACAACTACAGAAAGGTGACTGGTGGCAGGAGAGTGTGTCGGTTACTAGTACGCCGACAGGAGGGTACGACTCCTTCTGGTGCATTGTGCGATAAGGCGATCGGAGTTCCAGGTGGTCCGTGTGGACTACTACAGAGGCGGGAGACTTCTGCCGCTCGTAGGACAACTGTCAATCCTGACAGTCTCGGTGAGACCAGGAGCTGAACAGACACCGTCCAAGACTGGAGGTGAAGACTGCGCAAACCGCGAGGTAATGTCACCAAGCAAGCCTCGGGACAAGGTATGTCTCTACAAACCATCCTTCCTATTGTATAGACGTTGGCGCGATTCCTTCATTCTGGGTTTGGGGAGAAGAAACTTTTTTGTTTTCGCTGCCTTCTCTGATTCCCCTAAAACCCAACAGGAGCTATATACAAATAATGGAAAATGATACCTGTGATTAGCTACTAATGAAGGGCTTCTAGTGGATCGGCTACAAGGTAGCATGTTGCAGCACCCAAAACCACCACTCCTTGGCGTCACACATCGACAGGATCCTCCACGATGGCCCGTTCCGGCAGGATCGTCCGCGGTAGAACAATCTTACCGATAAGTAGGGTTAGGAATGAGGATCATACTATGCTTGCAGTGGGGTTAGGACTGAGGATGAGGAACGGGTTAGGGGAAGAAGGTGCGGCAGATCACGATGTCTGAGAATACTGCCAGCAGAGGTTGGTGACGGAGAAGATGGAGTCGGGGTACAGTACATAGAGAATTAGGGCTTCAGCACTAGTTGGGGGAGAGAGTGAGGGCTCTAAGCAACCGTTCTAGCAGGAGACTAGGGTGTGGAGAGATAGGAAAGTCGGTCTTTTCCTCGGAAGACCCAAACAACTATTCGGCTTCAGCACGCGATATATTTGTATCTGCCTAAAATAGTTGGGCATGTCTACCGAGGAAATAGATGGGTAAACAGGTGGATAGGTGACTATGCATAGGGTCTGTTTGGTAGAATATAGTCAGACAACAAATTGTGTGTTTGATGTACATTTTTACATTGCCAACTTAATAAACTACACCCACTACCCCCGACCAAATTAGCCCGTAGCAGAGTCATGAAAAAATTCCACGCCAATAGAACAAAGTTACTAAAAGAACTACAGACTTGGCAGTCAAGAAAAGAGAATAAAAGCAATGTCAAAGAAGTAAAAGAAGGCAAAATAAAGTGCACCTTACAATAAGAAGGCGACTTGGAAAAATATGGAAGAACTTCCAGCAAAAGTTTGAGAAGTTTGTTGCAGGGTATACATTTTGAGGCTGCTGTCAGTATAGAGAATAAGACGTTTGACTGCAACATGGTGATGTTTTCCAACAAGAGACAGCAGCGTCATCACCGTGCGACAGAACCATCCCAACTACTGTTCCAAATCCATGTCTATTTTCTCTTTTAGGTGTAACTACCATATACTATGTGCGCGTCATTCGGCACCACCCTACTGACGTTGTACTTGTATTACGCGTTCTTAGACTCAAAAGACAAGATTGTCTCTACTCGACCCGAAAACAAGTAGCATGATCATGTTATTAAAACGAATTAGTTATTACGGTAAATAGTAGCAGTCGTTATCAAAACAGGAGATGCGTGTCCCTTTGCTCTATACGTAAAGGATTCTGTTATGTTTATATTTTTTTTTAAATGAAAGTATAGTGACCCATCACTCTTATCATGGAAACATGAAGTCTCCTTTTTCAGAATTATTTCTCCATATGCTATATAGGCAGCGGATCTTCTGGATTTGATTATCCAGTATACCGACCGACGGCACTCGACAGCAATGTTTTCAGAATCGGACCGGTGGTCGAACCGGTGTTGACTCGAATCGGATTGAGCCGGGTTCAACCGGAGTGGTCGAACCGGTTAGACCGGAAATGACGTCAGCATGACATTAGCAGAACTCTGGACCGGGAAAAACTGAACCGGTCACCTTTGTATAAGGCAAATAGCGGTCGGACCGGTTGAACTGAAAACACAAATATATATACATATATATATATATATATATATATATATATATATATAACTTGGCTAGATAATATTACTTTAAATTCATATTATTCACTCATTAATGAGAATAACAAGACCCATTATCAACTTGTAGTGCTCGGTTAGGATTTCGATGTATACCATGAATATGAGAATCAACATTTTCGACATTGGTTGAATCATTAGGTTCAAGATTAGCATCCATATGTACAATTATGAAAATAGAATCAGATATAAAAGTGTCTCTAAGATGCTTACAATGAATTAAATAGACTTATTGACGGTTAGATACAAGACTACATACTTAGAAGCAAGATAACAACCAAGTATCTAGCATGATCTATTTGTAAAAGAAGGAATTTTGTAACATCTTACTAAGAATATTAGATGATGAGATGTACGGTGGTTGTCCTAAAATATACATTGTATGTATAATTAAATAATTGCATAAGTCACAAACGGAGATATTCAATGTTGTTAACTGTTTGACATGTTTGTTAAATAAAATTATATATTGGTGCCGTTCATTTTGATAACGGAAATTTCAAGATGATCATGATTTTTATTCCATATTTGCGGCTTGTGTGGGAAAGGAAAAGAAACTAATATTTTTTGACATCAATGAACATAGGCGTTGATCCTATTCTCACTGCCACGGTGCCACCTACTGCCCATTCCATTGAGTAAACCAGAATAACGACGACGGCCAACAATAGTATTGGATATAATACTTACTTAATATGCATTCACGAACATGGATCCAAGACAATTCAGCAAAGATGAAGAGGAGTATCGGCCTGATGCAATTGCAAACTTCGACAGAATTAGTAATATAACGCACCGGAATCGAATCGAAGAAGACCAGAACCATCCACCAGCACGGGAGAACGTCGCCGTAGAAGGAGAACACCAGATTGAAAGGGTGTCTGATACTCTAGTAAATTAGGAATATTGTAGTTGCACTGCCGCCGCAAAGGCTAGACTTATAGCCCCTGTTTGGAAAAGGCTTGGGTTTATGTCAAACCTGAGGTCTATGTCAAACCTGTTTGGATTAGTCTAGCCATCAAACCGGATTGGGATTACTTGATCCTGTTTGGCAAACCAATCTGGCTTGCCTCGTAAGTTGCGATTTTCAGTCTGCTATATAAAACAAAATACATAAAAGTCAGAGCCTAAACCAGCTTGGAATTCCTAAACCTGCTGCTGGCAGTACTGGGCCAAGCTTGCTTTTGGGTGTAACGGAAACCAAAACGGGGCCGTTTCAGGATTTCAAGCCAAACACGCAACTGAAAAACAGGACTGGCTCGGACTTGCTTGGTACTGGATTTGCAAATGTGGCGCAGACGTGGCTAATAAGACAAACATTAATTCTGGTCCAAGTCAATCCCAAGTCGTTTCCAAACAGGGCCATAGGGTTTAGTAACCCTCGTTTACGGCTGCCGGAGTAAATGAGTAATGATTTTGGGCCGAATTTATGCATGCAGTGACAACTGGTTTTTTCTTTTCGACGGTTGATGAGACCACTAGTCGGACCCGGTTCGGTCCGATCTACCGGTTCAACCGGTTCGACCGGTATTTTGACCGGTTCACTTAATAAATGAATCACACCCGGTTTTTTAAGGTTCCGGACCGGTTAGCCACCGGTTTACCGGTCCGACCGGTCCGACCGGCCGGTCCGGTCCAGTTCTGAAAACATTGCTCGGCAGCGCCGCAAGTTTTGAAGCTTCATGGCAATTGGGCCAAAGTCAAGCGCCAAAACGACTTGAGTATTCCGGTAAACGGGGATAGTGACAGGATCAAGGCACCCATCACATGGGACGATAATGACACCAACGGCACTGAGGGACCATCGGTGTTTGGTAATGCACTTTTCTCGCAGACTTCGTAACAGATAAGTTTTTTATCCAGCTCGTATCATACAAAACTTGCCTGGAAAGTTTTGGGCACGTCCTCGTCAGTGGCTGGAAATTGAAAAGAAAAATATACTTATCAAGTAGGAATGGAATAAATATGTATGTAAATGAGATATATATCGGAATCGTCGTGATTTCAAGCCCCCCTCGAAGATATTCAAGAGATACGTATCGACTCTCAATAAATGAATGACATGACATGTCGCGCCTTCCAGTCTGATATGATCAAGGCTGTCTTATATGATCTCATATATAAGTATCTTTGCTTTATTAAACGAAAGGAGGCAGATTGACGACATCAAAATTCAAAGACAATTAAACCCAGTGGACTGGTCTTGTCAAGAAGACGCGCATCTCGCATGAGGGGGACGTTGGGCTAAGGGTCGGGCACATTAGCCACCACCACCAGTTTGCTGCACAACCGTCTTAATCTTGGAAAACTATTAGTGTAACACCAACCCTATTAGAATCGACAACCCTATTTTGGAGAATACGCATAGCAGTCATTATATGCACCATTTAACATAATACGACACATGTGAAACGTCTGCTAATCATAATGTAAGGGTATTATGAATCGATTTTGCAAAGAAAAAAAAGTTTTCCTCCCAAACACCCACCACTCAACCACTTACATTTATTCCACCTTTTGTAAACAAAATAGTCCATTTTAAATTCAATTTTTGTCTTCATTTTTCCTCCATTTTAAGCTAGATATAATATTTGAGTCGCGCACTATCACATTTCTACTTATTTTGTTGCTAGGTCCAAAAGCAATACTTAATTCTTTCCAAGACAGTACCTAAAGTTATCGACAAGTGGACTCAAAATAAACTAGCATTGTGCATATAGTCAGACAAGTTGGTAAATATTATATTTGTGTAATAATTATTAAATTTATTACATAATATCATCTTGTGCTCTAATATATTTCCAAGACAGTACCAATTACATAAAGACACCATACTGAAAACTCACTTATTCAATCATGATATATTTTTCACAATATGTAAAGGGTTTCTCTTCGTGAGTATAATTAAAATCTTGGTCATTCATCATGTGTACATCATTATTTCACATTTTGATGCTTGACCCAAGAACGATACTAATTGGTATTTATTGCCAATTCGACCTTTTATAAAATAGTACAATACTAATTTATTTATTTTTTCATATTTTTTACTTCACATTATGGAATATGACCCTTACCTTCTGACACTTGTATGCACATAATAATAGAATATTACAAAACCCGACACAACCGTGCTAGCAATCTCTTATCACCAGAAGTTGTGGAGCTTCTAAATAGGGTCCAAACAGTTATGAATCGTAATGTTATGTCTCCCAAGTGTATAGATGTAGTTTCTTAGAGGAATCATTTTGCCATCTAGAAAGGACTAGTGGTGCAACTTGTTGCTTGCTTGTCTTTTATTTTGATGTAAATCAAATATTCACGTTAATAATAGATTAATTGAAAGAAACTAATTGATTTTTTGGACAATTTCTAAAATCCACGCTCAATTGTGATTTTTCCCATTCCTCAGCATAACTGTGCTACCTTCTACCCATCACGGCCGTTCTGCCAAGAATGGTAGTGCTGCCAGCAAAACCTCATTGATTTTTGCATTAATTTTTTGACCCCCCCACTTAACCCTATGCTTCCCAAGGAACTATATATACATCTGTGATGGCAGGGAACAAAAGCTTAGCCCTTATTGTCACCCATTTGATCATTTATTGAGCTCTCACCTACTTTTTATTGGATCCTAGATGTGTGATTGGATGCTCTAGAGGGGGGTGAATAGACCTGAATGCACTTAAACAAAATTCATTAGACCTTCAAGATATATCACAAGATAAGGTTGCTAAATAGGAAGTTTGAGTGCAACTAAAACATACATAGCAAGGGGGAGAGAGATTGAACAAACACCAAGTGACAAGCTATGTAGAGTGGTTCCACACTCCAAACTAGGAGTAAGTCAGTCCACTACCTAGAGAGGTCAACCTCTAGGATTTTTAACCATTGCACTCTTATATTCATTCATAAGACTTACAATACATGACCAACCAAAGGACTTTCATATCCAATACAAAGAGTTTTCAACCTTACCAAGGTCTTACTCACTTTGCAACGAGTCTTCAACCTTCTCTAAGGACTTACCCACTCTTGCAAAAGTCTTCAGCCTTCTAGGAATTACCCACTCTTCTTGGATCTTCAGCCTTTGACTTCACCTTCACTTAGAGAAGCTTTCACCGAGGACTTACTCGCTTGAGCAAGGAGTTTTCTGCCTTCACCAAGGTCTTATCCACTCTTGCTCCAAGTCTTCATCCTTAATCTTCACTAAGGGACTCTTTCCCTTGTTCTTCTTCACCTCTCTTAGCCAAGAGAGAGAACATTCATCTTCATGGTTGAAATGAGAGAATGGGAGGTGGTGGAAGTGAGAGCCTCACAAGATATACATGTAGGACTAGCTCTCTTACAAATATCCTACTCACTCTAATGAATGTAGCAAGTAATTAAGCTTAGAGAGAGAGATAGGCTATAGGATACACTCAACTATAGAATAGGAACCTCACATAGAGTTTTGCATTGAATGTTCAACTTTGGAATGAAGCCCAAGGGGTCCTATTTATAGCTGGGGATGCCTCTTAGACTTTGGGAACACTTGAAAATGAAGACCAGAAGTTTTGTAGTTTGCAACGGATATATTTTTGATTGTTATAACTCCACAACGGCTAGAAATACTTTTTTGCACTTTTTCATATAGTGCAATCGGTCGAGTTTCTATAAAGGTAACTCGATCGATCTCACTAAGAGACAAGACCAATTTAGGCCATCGGTCGAGTTTGTCCTGGGGTAACTCGACCGGTTCACTTAAATTAGTTTTGATCTGTAGAGGGATCGGTCGAGTTCTGTGAAATGTAAACTCAACCAATCAAAAGTCATTTTCAAGATCTAATCAAGATCGATCGAGTTGTAACTCAACTGATGAACAACCTGATGTGAATTTTGAAAAATGACTTTTGATTGCTTAAATATTTGATCTAAGTGCTCTTGATTTTTTTAAGCTTAATTACAAGTCATACATTCATTACAAGTGATTTATAACATGATTCTGATGGATTTACATAATATTCAAAAAACATGCACGTGTATTGACTTTGACTTGTCTTTTCTCCCATTTGATATGTGCAAGTTAGGGCATTTGGAGTGTGTTTATACCTATTCCAAAATCACTCAAGTAGAAACATTGGACACAAATAATTGGAATGGTTTAGTCATCATCAAAACAAGGCTTTAGTCAATTTAGACCTTGAGTCAACATTGACCTAGACTCAACATTCTCCCCCTTTTTGAAGATGACAAACCATTCCATTAATGTATTGAAAGCATTTAAGTAAAGTCATACCTTTGGAGAACCCTAGGGGTTTCAATAGAATAAAGTTCATATGCTCCCCCTCAATTGATGCTAGTAGAGTTCTCATGATCCCCCTCAATTGATGCTATTTCTCCTACATGGTTAGCTTTCATAACATTTATAGAATACTATGTTTTTTACTCATATATGTTCTACACATATATGTCTTCTCCCATTCACCTTCTCCTCTTCATGTAAGACATGCCTTCTCCCTCTTTTGTCAAAAGAAGACACACCTTTCTCCCCCTTTGTCATTTCAAAAAGTGGGGGTATAAAGAAATAAGAAACACCACTTGTTAAATGAAAGGTGATAACAAAAGGTTATATAAGGAGAGTAGAAGAGCACAACTAGGGACTTGTCCAAACATAGAATAAAAATAAGTTAAAGCATGCACTTGAACAACCCAAAATGCAAGATAAAGTGTTGTAGAAAAATAATAAATCGCAATTTTAACCCTCAAGATGACAGAATTTATCCAAAAAATGTCAGGGCTCACATAGTCCCATTTCGTTTCCACCATCCCCTATAGTCCCATTTCATTTCCACCATCCCCTACCTTAAAATCCTAGTTTTCTATGATTTTAGTTACTTCTTTCCACCATTATGTACCATTCAACCACCAAGGAGAGAGAAAGACATGTTGTTCAAGCTAGAAGGTGAAGATGAAGAAGTCTTCACCAAGCTTCCGTATCTCTCTACTCCTCTTCTCCTTCTTTCTTCTTTTATAATTTTATGAGTAGCGAAGCCCCTAGGTGTGTTGTTAGGAGTTAAAATTTGTTTTTCATACCATGTTGGGGGGAATGTTCTGTAAACTCTATAAATTCATGTTCTATTCATCGTCTTCTACTTCTACTTCATTTCCCATGAATCATATTGTAGTTTGTGCTTGAAAACAAGGATTATTTTGTGATTTGTGGTTAAATCCACTATGTCTAAGAGAAAATGGCATATATGTAGCTATTTTGGGATTTTCTCCTAGATCCAACTAGAGTATCCCTAGCTAGCACCTCATCTTACAAAATGCATGTCCCTTCTCCTGCTTCTATGTGTGATATCTAAGTAGGGAGTTTAGAAGAATTTAGTGCAATTAGCTTAGAGCTATTTAAAGTCTAGATGGTAGGTGATGTGAGGTGTAATATCCTCATTTCCATATTCCATTACTACCCTTGTTACCATATATCCCTAAGAGCTACTATCCTAGAAACCTAGACCTGATTATATCCTAGTAGAATTTCACCTAAACCTTAAGCCAAATGATCCTCACAAGGTTGGATAGGGGGTGCTAGGGTGTAATTCCCCTACAGACACCCTACTCCATCTATGGCCAATTAGTAGTTTAGGATAATTCTCTAGCATCTATCTTGTTGTTTGGTTTTATAATCTAAATGAGTGAGTAGTGGTTTCATGTTATGACCCCAACCTAGGTTCTTGTCATATTGCCATAAATGGCCCACATTTTCCATTCATTGACCTAAACCCTAAATTCTCTCTTGCTTGGTTAATTCTTTCTTAGATAATCTCTTTACTTTACTTCTTAATTGATTGGCTAGTTCATGATAGCTAGGTCTTGCTAGAGTATAGAGTTCATTTGTGCTTGTTTGTGCTTGCTTTAGCTAGTTAGTTGCTTACTAAGTCCTTTGCTTGCACTCATAGGTAATCACAATTCTAGTTTAGTTTCTTGCATAGTGTAAAGAGTGGGACCCCATAGGGTATCCACTCTCCACTGAATTGAAGGATAAGTCCATCCAATTACAAATAAGAAGAAAAGGAGGAATTTCATTCATTTCTCAAATGGTATACATATCAGAGCATGAAGTTTATAAGCAGTGGAAACAAAACTATTACAAAGTTACATGATGATTATTTTACAATTGTTCAACACCATAAAAGGTGGTATAGCAAGGTAAAAAAAATATACATCTAATAAACCTAATCACATACAGGACATGTTGCAGAGGGAAACCCCTCCACTCCAAGCTATCCTTAGGTCCAATACCATGTATATGATCTTTGAGCATCCTTATATTCTAATGTGCCTACACCTAGGTGGAAAAGAACGTCACCCAGAATATAGGAAACAAGTATATGTCAGCGAAGGCTGAATCTGTACGTATAAGTAACACTTTGGGCCTTATATTGGGTTAAAAGTTCAAAAAGAAATGTTCCCACAAGAAGGTGGTATTTGCAGTTAGGTAAGTTAAAAAGAATTATAACAAGAGGAATGAGGCATACTGAAATTCAGATACCAAGCATGAGAATGAAAGTGCCTTGCCATAATAGTTTTAAAGAGTCTCAATATAAAATAATAATGTTTGCATGCATAACAATATAGACTAAATATACCTAAAAAAGACCATAACACCATAGGATCATGGCCTAAAATAAATAAGGGTATAAACGCACACCCCAGACAGAACATGCATGCCCTTTTATAAGTATGGTTGTACATAAGTACCATTATTCTAGATATTCTAGCCAAACATGTAGCACACATAAATAGTGGCAAGAATATAATTTTAGTCAACTTCTCATAAAAAGGCAATAAAGAATGAGGGGTCCAAGAACCCATCATAAACAAGAGATCTCAATAACCACATGTATAATGAATAAGGAACAAGAAATATTAATTTCTAAGCAATTGGATTTCCAAGAGAATTAGTATTTCAGGAGATGCATCATTAAGAGAATATATATTTAGTCAAATAATGCCTAAAATAAAATAGAGTATGTACATACCTGATTTTCATGACTAATGGTTCACTCAATATATATACTTAGTTCGTGAAGTTGAGTTTCCATTCTAGGAACATATTAGGTATGTTAGTCAAACCAAAGAAAACTTATTTATGTATTCCTATTATATATTTCTATATTGTTCGTATCCTAGTTCCAGTCACATAATGACATGTTAGGGTATTTAATCTTATTAAATGAATATATGACCCATTATACAAATATGAATTTATAGGTTAGATATTCATGTACAATGCGGATAATAATATAAATTTTTCCCTTTAGGTCTTGTAATCTTAACCTCTCTCTATATAGCATATAGTTTGAATTTAGTCAACTATGGTCACATACACAATCCACATTATTACCATTTGAGTAGAGTCCTCCTTTATAAAATTCATTTAAATCAAATTGTGAATATAGGGATTTTATTTGACTCGTTAGTTTCCATAAAGTTGTCCAAAATACACTTGTTATCTATATCTTGGGTTTTAAGGCCCTAACACATTTGGTAGTTACAGTTTCTCATTAGGATTCACTTATACATATATGATGTGATAGATGAACTGCCTATCCACATATATATTTCATAACTATGGTAAGAATCATAGTATAACCATTTTACTTATCATTACATATCTCAATAATGACTAATAATGTATGTCGGGTATATAGGAAAACCAATACAATTGCTAACTTGTTTTATACTAGTGTAAATACCTTAATATGTATATACTTATATGGATTCAATTAGTAAGATATAGTAAAATTGGATTATAAACTTTCTAACAACCAATATACGTATAGATCAATATATGTATGTGTGTACCAGGTGATTGAGATTGTTTGGATTAATATTGTTGTTATGCCCTATTGCACAAATTATTATTGGATTAGTATCCTTAGTGTACTTACTATGTCCTACTAAAATATGAACAATATGCTTACCAAAAAATAGTGGACACTTCTTCTGATGATCTACAGGCCAGGTTCCATGGATCAACTTCTGATTTCCTTGTTTCTACCAGGTTGAACCCAACTTCTCTGGTTCAGATATAAGGGGAGGCTGAGGCTCTCTTTTACTAGTTTCACTAGTGTTTGAAGCACTAGGTTGCAGATTCACTTGTAGTAAGCGAGCATGGTGCCAGAAAGGTGTGAAGGCATGGCTGTCGGGAAGAAAACTAGGCCGGAGCTTGTGCGTCGTCAGAAAAAGGAAAGAAAGGCATGGGTGAGAATGGAGTTGTAGGAGCAGAATTTAAGGAAAGAAGAATGTTAGTCAGGTCTTTCTCTACTAGAAGGTTGGGCGCATGGTTTGTGCTGTGACAACCCCTACAAGTGGCTTTGATGCCTTTGTTCCTCAATGATGTTGTGAGATGACAACGGATCTGAACCTATCTCAATTTCAAGGAAGGAAGTAACAAGGTCAGATGCAGGTCATCTATGGATCTTGAGGGAGTCTGAGCATAATGGGGAAGGTATAGAGTGGTGGCCTTGGGCTCTAGATCATGATGCATCATCGAGGCATTCACCATGGCATAGGAGGGAGGGTGTGCGGCTGTAGTGGGTTCTAAGGGAGAAGGCATGGGCCTACAGATCTGTTGGAAATGAGAAGACGAGAGAAGGAATGCCCTCGATCTGATCTTCAGTCCATGGTAGGATGATCACTGTGATTGGCGGAGACCACTACAATGTGTGGTAGTGGTTCTTCATAAAGCTACAAGTGCACAGTAAGAGGGGGTTCCAGAGGAGTTTCTAAGAACTAGGGTTTTTCCAAGGAGGAAGGTAGATAGATAAGAACATGAAGATATTGGATCAGGGCTTGGCGTCGACGCTATCAGTCGCTATGCTCAGTTGCGATAGTGATGCTCCATATGTGACTGGTGGTGCCTGGAAAGGCTGCTGGCGGCCGTGGAGGCTAGGGTAGATCGCAAGGGAAGATGGGAAGTGAAGGAGGCATTCTTAAGGGTGAAAAAGACGATGAGTTTAAGAGTTGATTCGTGTCTGACATGCGGCAGAAGGTCTGTTGGGTGGCTGGGGTTTGGTCAAGGAAGAGGAGAGGAAAGACGGGAAGAGAATATAAGACTCACTGAGGTGAGGGAGAGAGAGACATGGTAGAAACTTTCCTGGTCAGTGAAATGAAAGGGAGGAAACGATAGAGAAAGGGTGCCGACTACCTAGTCTTGCAGTCGCTCTTTCAGCGTTAGGAGCACGACCAGGCAAGGAGACGGGATCCGCAGGCATTACATGGAGGAAAAAAGAAACCCAACAATGGAAAATATGTAAATATTAGGTATAAGTAAGCTAATCATTTAACCAATTAATCAAATGGTTAAATGAGGTCTGGTTGTTATGAAAATTGGTGAGTAAGCTAATCAAGATGTGAGGAATCTAAATTTGTCCTTAATTCTCTATTTTAAGGATGTTAATTATTAGATTTCATTAGTTTTTTTATCAAGAATTTCTTTAATGAATTTACTCATCTCGATTAGTCATGTGTGACACTATAATATTAATAAGTTAATTTATTTATTTTATTCTTGTAGAAATATTGTAAAATGTCAAGTTAGTGCTATACTTACTTTTTCTATATATTTGTACATCAGGTCTTATTATGAATGTATAATGGTTATTAGTAAAGGTTATTTATCAATTCGGTGATACTATTTGGCTCTGATTATTCCAAATATATTTTAATTGATGAAAAGGCATTAGATATTAATATAGTTGAATAGGGGATAAAAAGAAAGGAGGATCAACCTATATGCCTAGGATTGAGTATGTTACAAAAATCTACCCCTTAAAGAGGATTTCATCCTCGAAATCCATCCATCACTAGTCATGATCACTTAGACTACTTCTAAACCAATTTGAGATTTCTAGTGTATTCGACCTATCCACTTGTGTAGGGTCAACATTACCATTTAGTTAGTAGAAAATTGTGGTATAGGGCATTAATTCTAGCTCTTCGATGTAGCACATTTCTTTTTACCTAACTTGTTGTTATTTGTCTTGAGTTCATATTTCAAAGACAACTAAAGGTAAGTAAAAGTAACATTTATGGTGATATAATTAGCAAGGATCACTTACCACTCTATATTAGGTGGTAGCTACATTTATTTGTCTATAATACTAAGAGTTATCCAAGTATGACCTATTTCATCCACTATTACTTCTGATTATTTCTTAAGTGAAGCTACACTCTAAGCGTATAAGACTCTACCACTTAAAAATGTTAATCTATAATTTATTTGATCACCTAGTGGGGAAAAAAGGGTGAGTCTAGGTCTTACATGTCCAAACCTTCTTCGTACTCTCTACATCACACCTAGTACTTGGGTCTCAGGTCGATCATTCTAGTCAAGTGCTACTTCATTTAAAGGATTTCTCTACAATTCAAACCTCCTTGTGGTGGTGACTTGGTTCCAAAAATATCGATATAATCTTAAACTTTATATATATATAACAAAAATAAGTTTGACGATGAAAAAAATTAAAATTGGCCCAAAAATGAATCTGAGAACCAAGTCAACCACCTTCGACATTACGACACACATACTATTATTCCAAAATCACCTTAGTTTTACAAAAGGTTCTAATTGTTCTAACACCTAAATGGCATACGACTACCCTTCTAATATGTAAGCATAAGAGGGAGAATGATCTTTTATTGGGGGGGGCATAGACAACTACTATAAAATCCTAATAGGACACACCATCAATCATCCCCCTTGTCACTCTCAAGCATAATTGACACGACCCCATCACAAGACCTAAGGGGGTCATAAGATTATCCAACCATTATAGTAAGGTATATGTGTTCCTTCCACACTTGACGATTTACAACCATAGTTCTGTTACAAGACAAGATGAAATATATAGTCAAATTACTCTTCACATCATTCACAGGGTAATCTAATTACACCGTGGAGGTGAGAGAGATGAACTCCTAAGAATATTCTACCAGACTCATTAGCTTCCACCCACCAATCCTCATGTATGAGGCATGAAAAGCTAAATGAAGATGATATCCAATCCTTAGATAGATGACCTTGGTACATACCTATGTTGAGATACTCCATGTAGAAGGCAAGACATGCCTATCAATAACTAAGCTAGTTCATGATATAACTTAGAACCAAGGGAATCATTTTAATTCTTAAGATATACATTGAGATTTTACATCTACAATTTATGTGTTCTCAGTACCCCAAAGTGGGTATATGTGAGGCATGCTAGAGAAACAATAAAGGAAAATGGGTTTAAAGTGAGAACTAGAATAAAGCCTAACCATGACCATTCAAATCAATCTACACTGCATAGCTGTTAGGCTAACATCCAAGAAAATTATGACATGTGAACCAACACTACAAGAGTCGGTTCCATGTAGCTTCATCCCACTCCTGTAAAGAGGGTATCAGTGTTAGGGGTTACTAAAGAATAACTCACATCTAAGTAGGAGTATAATGGCCAAAATAATTAGGGGTTGAAAACCCTAATTGGTATTATACTACTAGGTATTCAATTTTCTTACAACCTCTAAGGGTCACCTACCTAATTAAGGGTCATCCTAGGATAACCAGAAATAGTCAAGTTACCGACTTCTAAGGTTCTGATATCATTTTGTAAAGAGTGGAACCCAATAGGGGATACACTCTCCACTGAATTGAAGATTAAGTCCATCCAATTTCAAATAAGAAGGAAAGGAGGAATTTCATTCATTTCTCAAATGGTATACATATCAGAGCATGAAGTTTGTAAGCAGCGGAAACAAAACTATTACAAAGTAATAGGATGATTCTTTTACAATTGTTCAGCACCATAAAAGGTGGTATAGCAAGGTAAAACGGTATACATCTAATAAACCTAATCACATACAAGACCTATTGCAGAGGGAAACCAGACCATTCCAAGCTATCCTTAGGTCCAATACCATGTATATGATATTTGTGCATCCTTGTCTTCTAATGTACCTACACATGGGTGGAAGTAAGTATATGTCAGTGAAGGCTGAGTATGTACATTTAATAAACACTTTGGGCATTATATTGGGTTAAAAGTTCAAAAAGAGATGTTCCCACAAGAAGGGGGTATTTGCAGTTAGGTAAGTTCAAAAGAATTATAATAATAGGAATGAGGCATATTAAAATTCAGATTATAAGTATGAGAACAAAAGTGTCTTGCCATAATAGTTTAGCACAAATCTCAATATAAAATAATAACTTTTGAATGCATAACAATGTAGACTAAATATACCTAAAATAGGGCCATAACACCGTAGGATCATGGCCTAAAAAGAAAAAAGGGTGAAAACGCACACCCCAGGCAGAATATGCGCGTCCTATATATGTATGGTTGTATATAAATACCACTATTCTAAATATTCTAGTCAAACATGCAACATGCATACATAGAGTGGTAAGACTTGCATTATAATCATTATCTCATTAAAAGGCAATCAAGAAGGGGATCCAAGGACCCATATAAAAATGATAGTTTAGTAGCCACATGAACATAATTAATTCAGATCAGAAACTATAAATGTCTAAGAATTTATATTTTCAAAAGAATTAACAATTCAAGAGATGCCTCATTAAAAGAATGTAGGTTTCAGTCAAATAATGCCCAAAATAAAATAGAGGATGTACATACCTAATTTTCATGACTAATAGTTCACTCAATAGATACACTTTGTTCGTGAAGTTGAGTTTTCATCCTAGGAACATATTAGGTATATTAGTCAAACCAAAGAAAACTTGTTTACGTATTCCTATTATATATTTCTATATTTTTATTATCCTAGTTCCAGTCACATAATGACATGTTAGGGACTTTGATCTTATTAAATGAATATATGACCATTATATAGATATGAATGTATAGGTTAGATATGTATGAACAATGCAGATAATAATATAAATTTTTCCCCTTAGGTTTTGTAATTTTAACCTCTCTCTATATAGATTATAGTTTTAGTTTAGTCAACTATGGTCACATACGCACTCCACATTATTATCCTTTGAGTAGAGTCCTCCTTTATAAAATTCATTTACATTAGATTGTGAATATAGGGATTTTATTTGACTCGTTAGTTTCTATAAAGTTTTCCAAAATACACTTGTTATCTATGTCTTGGGTTTTAAGGCCCTAACATCTTTAGTAGTTATAGTTTCTCATTAGGATTCACTTATACATATAGGATGTGATAGATGAACTATCGAACCACATATATATTTCATAACTATGGTAAGAATCATACTATAACCATTTTACTTATCATTATATATCTCAATAATGACTAATCATGTATGTCGGGTTTATAGGAAAACCAATAGAATTGCTAACTTGTTTTATACTAGTGTAAATACCTTAATGTGTATATACTTATACGGATTGGCGTCGACGCTATCAGTCACTATGCTTGATCATGATAGTGCTACTCCATATGCGATTGGTGGTGCTTGGCAGGGTTGCTGGCGGCCGTGGAGGCTAGGGTAGATCGCATGGGAAGATGGGAAGTGAAGGAGGCATTCTTAAGGGTGAAAAAGACGATGAGTTTAAGATGTGATTTAGGTTTGGGAGGTAGTAGAAGGTCTGCTGAGTGTCTAGGTCTTGGTCAAGGAAGAGAAGAGGAAATATGGGAAGAGAAGAAATAGAAGAGGAAGACTCACTGAGGTGAGGGAGAGAGAGAAAGGGTAGAAACTTTCTTGGTCAATGAAACAAAAGGGAGGAAACGACGGAGAAGGGGCACCAGCTACCTGGTCTTGCGACTGCTCTTTCAACACTAGAAGTGTGACCAGGCAAGGAGACGAGATTCATGAGCATTATATGGAGGAAAAAGGAAACCCAACAATGGCAAAAATGTAAATCTTAGGTATATGTAAGCTAATCATTTAACCAATTAATTGAATGGTTAAATGAGGCCTGGTTGTTATGAAAATTGGTGTGTAAGCTAATCAAGATGTGAGGAATCTAAATTTGGCCTTAATTATCTATTTTAAGGATATTTATTATTATATTTCATTAGTTTTATATCAAGCATTCCTTTAATGAATTTACTCATCTCAATTATTCATGTGTGACACTATAATATTACTAAGTTAATTTATTTATTTTATACTCTTAGAAATATTTCAAATTGTCAAGTTAGTGTTATACTTACTTTTTTGATATATTTGTACATAAGGTCCTGTTATGAATGTATAACAGTTATTAATAAAGGTTATTTATCAATTAAGTGATACTATTTGGCTCTGATTATTCCTAATATATTTTTAATTGATGAAAAGGCATTAGATATTAATATAGTTGAATAGGGTCCAAGAAGAAGGGAGGATCAACCTATATGCCTAGGATTGAGTATGTTACACTTAGTCTAGCTCTTTCTCTCTATAGGTTGTTAAGTAGAATTGCTTTGTTAATCTAGTGTTAGTGTTAGCTCTTTCCTTGTATGCCATAGTCAAAATTGCTCTTTTCTTACTTAACTTTATTTCCTTGTTGACTATTAACTTCTCTAGGGTTAAATTAGGTTTTGTTCTTGCTTTCCTTTGATTTCTTGCATGACCCCTTAGTTTAACTCAAACAAAACCAACCTAACTCTTGAACCCTAGACTGCTCTATAGGAACCTAGATAAGATGAACATAGCTCTAGTGACCCCTCTCTCACTTGGGTTCGACCCCAACTTACTACTCCTATACTACTCCTGAACCCGTATGCTTGAGGAACCTTGTACAAGTGTGTCCATGGGTAGTATAAATTTGAAAGACCATATTGTGTGCCTAAGGAACATCAGGTCAGGTGAACTAATTATGTGTACTACAGTTGCACCAAGCTTTCTGTTGTCATTGTCGGGGAGTGAGGCTCTCAACATAGTTAGTTCATTTAGCTTTGCCTTTTCCTACTTCCCTCACTTTGATATTTATTGTTCTTTGTGTTTTGTTTTCTAACAATTCTTCTTTTTTATCGATTGTGCCTTGTGCATGTGACAACTGATGCATGTTTTAAACTTTCTATCAACTCTTTCCTAGTAGATCCCAAGATAGGGAGAAGGAGGAGAAACATGCAATCAACATATGGAATAAGATATGGGAGACAAAGATGCCCATGCCCATGAGGAGGCATGTGATCCTCCGACTCCTCCACTACACAATTCGTTGCATGATTCTTCATGCCATGAAACTACTACTCTCCAATTTCTAATAGGGTTGATAAGATGTCGGGGCAACAATTTTCCATTCCCCTTGGTCTTATTGAGATCCTCCTCACCTTCTATAGCCTTGAGATCAAGAACCATTATAAGCATGTGGACTCTTTTCTTGAGACATGCTCCAAATTTCAAATGCTTGCACTCATATATGACTCTATATAACTCACATTCTTCCCTTTCTCTCTCAAAGATAAGGCAAAAAATGGCACTCATCTAAGACCGCAATCATGACTTGCGAAGATGTGAAGAATGAATTCTTGGAAAACTTCTACCATGTTGCCAAGTTGACTCAAAGGAGAAGATATATCACATCCTTTAGTCAAAAAGAAAATGAACATTTTAATAAGACTTGGAAAAGGTCCTAGAAGTTTCTTAGAGATTGCCCCCACCTTGAGGTGCCTCTTTGGCAACTAGTTCAATTCTTTTACTCTAGACTTTTTGATATGGGTCAGACAATTATAGACTCGTCTTGTGGGGGTGCATTTATGGCCAAACCTCCTGAAGAATTTTGGCATCTTTTTTACCACTTTGTTGAAAATTCACAACATCTAACTTCTAATGTGGATGTCCAATATGATAGTACCATGTCAGATGACCCTCATCAACCCAAAGATGATAACAACCCACAAATTATGAAAATCCTAACAGAAAAGATGAATCTAATTAAGACGCGTGTGGGAGGCTCTTCGAGCCAAGCCCTCTCCATGGTGGCTCTTTGTGAGGAGGTGCAAACTCTACAGTCCTATGGTGGTAAGAACAATGAAGGTCGGATGCCAAATTCTTATACCTCAAAATGGAGGAACCATTCAAATTTCTCTTGAAAACAAGGGGATGATGGAGACGAGCATCCTAGGCAACATCGAGAGTCAAAATTCAACTACAAGTTTGAAGAATAAGTCCTTGGGAAATTGAGAAGCCTTGATGGTATGAAGAAAGATGTGTGTTCAAGTACAAAACATTATCCAGTTGGAGAAAACAATTGACCACATATCTCTATATCTTGCTCATCATGAAGAGGGGAGGATTCTTTTTCAAACCTTGGTGAATCCCAATAGTGTTGGCAGATCTATGGGTTCTCCTCAAGGCACTTATCTCCCACCATAAGTGCCCACCTTGTAGCAGTACCAAGGGCCCCCCAAACCCTATTCTCCCCCACCATCTCAACCTCCCTACAACTTCCAATACACTCCACAATCACCAAATCAATACCCACCAGATCCACAATATCATCCACATCAACCACCACAACCAAAATACATCCTCCAAAATCCCAACCCACGACACCAAAGGCCACCACCTCAAGGATCACAATAGCCACCACAAGCTACCCCGTCTTCTTCTCACGAGCATGTGAAGGATGTGACTGTGTTGAGAAGTGGGAGGACTTTGGAGTATCCAAAGAGTTGAGTAGTTGATGGTTTGTGAATGAAGAAAGAGGATAGAATATCTTACATGTCAGTGATATGTGATGCATGGTGATGATATTGTGATACTGAGTGATGATATTGTGATGTTGCTTGATGATTAAATTGATGTGAACAAGTGAGGTGCACAACTTTCTCCTTTCCATGATGCACTTGAAGAACCCTCTGCTACAAAAAAAATCAAAATCACATTGAGGGCATCATGGAGATGTTCAAACAAGTGAGAATTAGCATTCATTTGTTATATTCCATCAAGAAGATACCCTCTTATGCAAAATTTCTAAAAGACATGCACATTTCTAAGAGGAAGTTGACCAAAAGAATGTCTAAGCAAGTTAAGCTCATTGAATAAGTGAGCTCCATTTTACAACACACCGTCCCCAAAGAAAAGGAAATATCATGATGCCCTGTCATTCGTTGTTACATTGGCACACAACGCATAAAACAAGTTCTTGACTTGGCTTCTAGTTTGAATCTAATGTCTTATTATGTGAATATGTCCAATCATATGCTATAACAAAGGTAATGTTAACATCTAACCATGCACCACCCAACCACTTGCATTTATTCTCCCCCCCCCCCCCCCAAAACAAAGAAAGTCCATTTTAAACTCGTTTTTATACTTTTTCCCTCGCTTTGTATCTAGATAAAATATCTGACCCATTCAAAGTCAAAATTCTACACATTTCTTTGCTAAGTTCAAAAGAATACTTAATTTTGTACAAGCCAGTACTAAAAATTAATTAAAAAAATGAACCCAGAATAAAATAACATAGTACATACAATTAACCAAATGGATAGTTGTTTGTGTTCATGCAAAAAATTGTAAACTTTACTATATAATACCATCCCACCCTCTAATTTACTTCTAAGGCATTACTATTTACACAATTGTATCACACTAAAAAGTCAAATGTTTAATTATGATATATTTTTCTATAGTACATAAAGCATTGCTCTATGTGAGTGTATTCAATTCGTGGTCATTCATCATGTGCACATCATTACCTTCAGAAACTCATGTGAACATCGTTATTTTTATATTTTGATGTTCAACTCAAGAACAATACTAATTAATTTGCATTGTTGTACCAAAAATAGTGAAAAATTGTACCTAACGTAAATTGCCATTATACTAACTCATTATGTTTATATGATTTGTAAAAAAATTAAAATATAATCCCACATTATGACATTTTAATCATACCTGTTTATATTCATCCTCTAAGAACAACAAAAAAACTTATATAAAAATGACACAAAACCAAAATATTTCATTCTTTGTGATTTATATGATAGTATGTTATACACGACTAACTTTTATACATTAGAGTGAGAATTTATATATATATTTATTTATTTATATATTTAATAGATAATATATATAATAGAATATATATATAATAGAGAATATATATATAAATAGAATATATATATATATATATATATATATATTACATACCTAGGTGACTGAACAGTCCACCCACTCACACCTCTTCCTCGTTAGGGTAGAGTTCGAGTGGTTCTTGATAGTATTGTCCTTCCTCCTTGTGCACCCTGACTATGGTCATTCACTTGTTCCCCTGTGTGCCTGTAGTATCGTGGTGTCCTTTCCTGGCACTAAGTCTTGTGGTGCACATGGGGGACTAAGAAGTTGTACTACAAAAAATGACATGACGTTTCACCTCCTTAGTCTAGCAACAATGGCAATGTGTCCTACCTCATCATGTGAGTTTTCTCTTGATCCTTCTCCATGAAAACAATGGCGAGAGTAGACAAAGGAGAACATGAGGTGGTCCAGGCACAGTGATGTCCCAGGTGTGACAATGGGAGGTAAGGTAGCTGTGGTAGTGAAGTTGGGTTTGGTGTTGCTTCTACAGAGGTGAATAGTTGTCATTGCAGCAACAACAACAACATGACCATGCCTTCGACTGTGCATTTTCTCCCATTCCTCATCAACGAAGACCAAGGCAACCATTAACAGTGGAGACTAAGAGGAGACCAGGGCATGACAGTGTATTGTGCATGATGGTCTAGCATTAGAGAGACAAAGGAAAGATGGGGAATAGAGTGGGGTGTATTTCTATAATTCTGTGCTCCTCTTATTCATGTTCTCATACTATTTTTATTTCTTTCTAGCACTATGTGAGTATTTTTGTGGTACCATGCACAAATATAATGTGGCTTGATATTAATGGCTTATGCTTGTCCCAAGGATGAGGTGTGAATGTGGTTATGAATGATGTTCTCTATGTAAGTACTCTTTGATCTTATGAGACTCTATCGTGCCCAGTTGAGTTGGTGTTCATGCTCCCTCAATGTTGACGACAATGGTTGATCCACTTCCATGGTTCCACATATACCATGTATGTATGCTTGGTATTGTTTAAGTAGGCATGATGATTATTTTATTGGGGTGAGGCTAATGTACGTCATATCACTTTGTATTAATAGGTCAATCTACTGCTATTCAGAAATCTTTTATTTCACGGGAAACATGTTGAATTGGTAGAACTCGTCTCATGTTCTCGTATAGCTAATTATATCTCTAGAAGATTTAAGTGGTGTCTATATCTCTAGTAGGGAAATGTATCTCTCAAGAGACTACATATGTATATATAAAGTCATGTTAGATTACTTTTGAGCATACCAAAGATGTAATACACTCAAGTCATTTTCCATCATGTAATATTTTTTGTGATATTAAAAATCTTTAATTTTCTTTTATGTATATATACATATATAAGTCATTTTAACACTCACACAAGTAACTAAGGTTAGTTACTTGTGCATCCGTTTTTATAACAAGAAGGAAAGAAATCGTAACAAACGGTCGAAATTATAATGAGACGTCTAAGATTTTAATATAAAGACTCATTTTGTAATACATGGTATATTTTCATAGTTCTGTTATAAAATATTATTTTTACTTGTGAGGAGAAATTCTTATTATGAGAATTAAGGTTACATGTAGTCATATATATAGCCTTGTCTCAAGTTATGATGTATCAGAGATACAACATAACATAAGCTAGAACAATGATAATGTATTGAGGAGAGGAGTCCCAATTAGCTAATATAAGGGGGATTAAAGAACAGAAAGTACCACCAACACTCCCACTCAAGATACAGAGTACACATCATGAATTTTCACCTTGTCGTATAAGAGAAGGATGAAGTTGGAAGAGGCTTGGTGAAGATATCAACAATATGTTACCCATTCTTTACATATATCATAATATCTTCTTGTCACAAATTAGGTCTCTCATGAAGTGACAACCAACCTCAATATGCTTTATACATTCAGAAAAACTAGACCACCAACACTCCCACTCAAGATAGAGAGTACACATCATGAATTTGCACTTTGTCGTATAAGAGAAGGATGAAGTTGGAAGAAGATTAGTGAAGTTATCAACAATATGTTATCCAGACTTTACATATGTCATAATGATCTTCTTGTCATGAATTAGGTCTCTCATGAAGTGACAGTAAACCTCAATATGCTTTATACATTCATAAAAACTAGACTATTAGCTATATGATTAGTTTCTTAATTTTCACACTTGAGAAGTGTTGGAGAAGAGAGAGGAAAGCCTAATTATTGAAGAATAAACATCACCCATTGAATTTCATAATAGGTGTGTGCATGGATCCATATTTCATCTCAATATTGGAATGAGCCACAATAGACATCTTCTTACTCTTACCGATTGACAATATGACCTCTAGAAAAACAATGAAACCAAAAATGGGTCTCCTATTATTCACATCTTGAGGCCAATCTGCATCTGCATAGTAGTTTGAATAGATATATGGAGATTGTGGTTTCTTGTAAAGGAGAACTCTATCATGTGCAATTTTAAGATAGAGTAAAATGTGTTGTACATAAATCCAGTGGAATACAAGAGGTTTAGTTATGTGTTAACTAGAAACACTAACAATAAAAGCAATATGTGGTTGGTTAATTGTAAGATAGTTTAATTTCCCAACTGTGCATCGATATTGTTTTGGATTGAAAAAAGACTCCTTGGATACAATTTTGTTGTGATAATCCATGGGCAAACTAACATGCTTAGAATTTAAGATAGCAGATTCCTTTAAGATCTTGAGGATGTACTTCCTCTGAGATCAGTAAGTGCCCTGAAGAGAATATAGAACCTCTATGCCCAAGAAGTAGCAAAGTTTTCCAAGATCTTTGGTATGAAAATGTTGTTGGAGTTCCAATTTCAAAGTTGAAATCCCATGAGAATCACTACCAGTGATAACGATGTCATCAACATCAACAATGAGGATGATGGTTCCATCTTGAAAATACTTATGGAATAGGCTATTATCGCTAAATGATCTGGAGAAGCCCATACTGGAAAGATCGCCATTGATTTTTGTAAACCATGCCTATGGTGATTGCTTGAGACCATACAAAGAGTGTTTGAGATGACAAACTCTTTGGGAAAACTCCCCCCTAAGTACAAAATCCAGAGAACTGTTTCATATACACTTCCTCACAACATGAAGGAAGGAAGTTTCAATGTCAAGCTAGAACATATTCTATTCCATGTGAGTGGCAAGGGACATTACAATCTATACAAAAGCAATGTGGGTGACCTGTGAGAAGGTTTCAAAGAAATACATGCCATATGTTTTGGTGAATCCTTTAGAAAAAAGACAAAATTTAAGTCTTTCCACCTATCTAAATTAAATTTGATAGAGAAGACCCACTGACAATCAACAACATCTTTGTCTAGTAGAGGAGGGACATGACCCTTGGTCCCATTCTCACGTAAGACTATCATTTCCTCAAGTATAGAAGCTTTTGAAATAGGATGTTGAAGGGATTCACGATATCTTCTGGGAATCTAGATAGAATAGAGTTATTGGGAAATGGATTTAGCAGTACATGAAATCTTGGATCGGCAACAAGTATAAATATTGGATGGTGAAAAGTGTAAGAATAGATACTTTTCGAGAGAGCCACGGGACTTTCTAGATCCTCAAACATGAACATAGGTGTGGGTTCATGTGTCGTAGGAGGAGGAATGACATGAGGGTGTGGGATGGATTCATGATCCACTGGGTCAGAAAGATCAAGCTCAATGAATGTAGTTGAAGTCTAAAGTTGAAGAGGAGATGATATTGACCTAGAAACAAAGAAGACTGTAGTTCATAAAAGGTAACACAACAGAGACATACATGCAATGGTTGCTTGGACTATAAATATGATAAAATTTTTGAAAGGTAGAATAGCCAAAGAAAACTATTTTGATAGAGGGGATCACATTTATCCTCTATTAGATCAAAGTTATGCACAAAAGTAGTACACTCAAAAACAAGCAAAGGAAAATGGGAAACCATTTGCACAGGAAAAAGAACCAAAAGGGGTTTTGTTCTGAAGAATAGAATATGGTTATCAATTGATAAAGTATTTGGTTACGAGAACAGATCTAGACAAATAAGTCTTGAATAATTTATCCTAAAACATAAGGGAAAAAAGATATTAATTAAATCAAAATTACGTTATGCAACCTCATTTTGTTGTTGGGTGTGAGCGCAAGAACATTGATGGTTGGTTCTAGATCTAGAGGAAAAATAAGACACCCAAGTCTAAACATATTCCAAAGCATTATCAGTCCAAACATTTTAATGGATTTTTTTAAGATTGTGTTGAAACATTTTATGAATTTTCTAAAATCCACTAATAATTTCATTAGATTTCAATATATATAACCACTTCATGTGATATAAATAATAAATAAAGGTAAATAAATAGTGAAATCCATTAAAACTAGTGGTTTGAAAGGATCATAACTATCACTATGAATAAAATCAATGTTAGATTTCAAATAGAGACTGGTTTATGTAGGGAAGAACTTCTATGATGCTTCTCAAATTCACATGAATCATATGGAAAAAAAATTAAACTAAATAAAGAAGGTTCCAAGTATTTTAACTTCTCAAGAGAGGGATGACTATAACATTGGTAAATCTGAAGACATGTGCTCACAAGATGAATAGAAGATGGAACAACGTCACCAAAGGAATAAAGGTCACCATTTCTACAATCCAAACCAATCATATGAAAAGTTTGAGAATCATGCATCACACAACTATAATTACCAAATGTGATGTTGCAAGTAAAGGCATCAACTAACTTAGCAACAAACATTAAATCAAAGGAAAAATGAGGTATACAATGAACATATTGAAGTTTGAGACTAGGGAAGGCATTAACACTACCACATTAATGAATAATTTTAATCGAACCATCTTTTAGAGTGACAAATGAGATAGAAATATGAGGTTCAGTGGAGGAAAGAAGGTGTCTCATGCCACAAATAGTGTTGGGTCACCCCAAAGTCAACAATCTAAGAGGATCTAGATTCCAGCATACAGGTCCTGACATTACATTGGTTGGAGGTTATATGTGCTAAAGATTTTGTAGTGGAGTGCATGGTCACCAAATCCCTAGATATTGTAGTTTGTGGATGGACCGGTTGAGAGGCATGTAGAAGTTTCTCATACTAACTAACAAGATGGTAATATTGATTGTTTGATCATTGGGTAACATAGAGAGTCCCAATGTTATGACTGTTTCCATAGGGATGGGTGTAATTTTGATAGAACTTTTCCTCCAGATGACTAACTTGTTGCACGAAGTGCATTGTGGCCTAGGAGACGTCCCCTACGGTCACATCCTTGTCCTTGTCCATGGGCAAACACAATGATATTAAGTTGCAAATTTGGTGGATCAGAGGTTAAGTGGTAGACATCAGACTACTAGGGATGAGATAAAACATCTTCTGAAATGGGAAAGGTGTCATTGGATAATATAATTATGCATATCAGAGCATAGAATGGATGAAGGACATTGAAAAAATTGTCCTTGATAATTGTAATATCTTCAATTTTGGTAAAATTGAATTATATAAATAAATTGATTTGTAAATTTTCTATTGGTATTAATGATGGATTTATATAGTCACTTTTGTGGCATGGGTGCCACCAATGAGGCCCATGAGACTATTTGATTTGCAAATAGGTCCTTGGGGTACAAAATAAAGAATTAGAGATTTTGTGCATATAAAATATAAATGGATTTATGAATTGCTGGAAAAATGGAAATATGAAATAATAAGCGAGTCTCCAAAAGAAAATAAGATTTATGATATTTTACATAATTGAAAGAGTAATTATCTAGCCAGTTGACAACACATGTTTTGGGAGATCAATTATTATTATTTGATCTAACTTTTGGTATACTTGAATATAATAAGGAAAGAAAGAGAATTTTAGAATTTGGGAGGAAAAGGATATACATGAGACAATGGTATTGTTTTAAATAATGTTTCAAAGGAGCAAGTTTTGTATGGGAAAGATATCCCATTAGATCCCACAAATTAGATATGAGTTGAAGAATATATTAATGAGTTCCTATAAATGATTTAAAGAATATATCAAAGAAAGAGAGAAAAGGAACAATCTAGATTTTAAGTCATAGGGAGTTGAGAAATAATTTAATAACCAATTATCCAATGAGCATCATAAAATTATGTGCATTCCTCAAAATATTTTGGTTTTCCAAATACAAATAAGGAGGTGGCGGTGTATTTTCATAACCTTTGGATTCATAGGAATAAAATCCAAGAGTTTATATAAAATTATATAGTAAGAATATAATCTTTCCTAGTTGGTGTTGAGTTGTTGAATAAAAAGAGATATCTTTAAATACATATGGAAAGGAGAGTAATGGTGTGCTTATGGAATATCATAGTAAACTTTCCACTTTTGGTTTCCTTGAATCCCAAGGAGAAAGGAGAGTAATGAAACAAGAAAGGAAGATACAAGGAGGAGTTCATATATATACGAGATGGTGGTATGCACATTCAACTTACCCTTCTTTACCACTCCCTACAACACCCCTCACCATATCATCATCTCGCCACCCCCTCGCCTTCTTTGATCTATGTGTCGTGAAGCTTAGAACATGCAATGAGTGGTGGTGCACTGCACCCCTATAAAGAAGATGACTACCATTACCAAGATCTACCCATCCCACCAAGATTAGGCCTCCATGGGAGCCTAACTAAAATCTACAAGACCTAGCCCTATGGTTTCCCTATAAACTATTAGTTCTGAGGGTAGTCCACCTCTGCACAACCCTTCCTCATCTCTTTCCCCTTTAGCCTAGGGTTTCTCTATAGCAACGATGTTGCATTATGATAAGGGACTTGGATATCAAATAGGCTAGGAGGAAGGGAGCAGTTTGGAGCATTGAAATTGTATATGGGGTCACTACAATGAAGTAATGGAGAATGAAGTTGAGAAGGAGTAAATCATGTTCATACCTTATTGGAACAGGCTCAGCTCCATGAGTGGCGTGTGTTGATGGAAGGAAAGCAGAGCCATACTCTACTACTGTAGGGGCTGGAATGTAGGGAGTCAACTTGGTCAGGTGTAGAAGTTGTCCTCAGTCATTGGCTACTTGGTAGAGGACATGATGGCGATGACACAAAAATGGTCGGGACCCCAGGCACCACAGGCATCATGCAGAAGCCATGCGAATGGGAAATGTAACGTCCCCAGATTCTGCCGTATCGAGACTTAGAAGGCCCCAGAGGACAAATCTAAAAATTATAGGCATTTGTATCAAAGTGCATTGTGGAAGTAATTTGTGCATACATGAACATTCAATATAACAAACACCATAACATTTCTCAGCATTCAACATGTATATTACAAATTGAATTATTACTACTTACATTTACACATTGAATAGAGAATTTTACCAGTCTATGTACATGTATGCTAACATGATCTTCACACAATAGGTAAACCTGTACAACTTCTCACTTTTGGTACTTTTGTCCCATGCTAGCTCTAAACCTAAAACATACATGAAACAATGAATCAACATAAAGTTGGTACGTGGTTGAAAGATACTATACTATGCTGGAATATTTAAAATACTTGAAAAAGAAGAAAGAAAATGAAATCATTATTTAAGGTAGAAAATCAAGTAAACCCAAGTTATTAATTATATTTCAATAGACATGTATTACTATGGTGGACTTAGCACAAACATATATCATTGGGTCCTATCCCCGCATACCTTGTACCATTAGGGATCTCCCCACGTACCTTGTACCATTAGGGAGGTGCTAGTCAACTTTAATACTTTCCCTCTCTAATAGGGAGATTAATGAACCATCAGTAACTACATTCCATTTTCTTTTCTTAGTGTTCTTATTGTTCAAGGCGGAAATTGACAATACATATAGATGTACATCCAACAAGATATTCAAATACATGCAAGCAATTACTCATAATTATCATCCAACAAAAACTAGTCTTATACTTATATCCACGTACCTAAGTTTAGAGATTCTTTATACATCCATGGTCATCTAGATAATCTGGTCATCACCTGAATAATAACAAATATTCATCATTAATACAAGGTTCACCATTATTAATGGTATTTAGGTCCAATTTAGGGTTTAGGTCAAATCTAGGTTTTACTGATCTAGAACATGTTTTTGATATTTTTCTACTTATCAGGAGGTCATTATAGGGGTCTGGTCCAAACTTCATATTTTTCTTATGATCAGTCTATTTTCTAGAATTAATATGAGGTTTAAAGCACTTAATTAGTCATTAATTGAAAAAGACCTAATATTTCAAATTATAATCAGATTGGAGTCCATATTAAGTTCCAAGTGATAGTGGGGCTCAGTAGTATTTTTCTCATATTTTATGTCCAACGTATGCTAATTATTTCATTAAACAAGCCCTAGAAAGGAGCATTGTAATCTAAATTAGTTTTTATCAAAATGAATGATGTATAAATCTGATTTAGAGATTTTATAAGAAAGAGGGCATTTTTTTGAGTCTACTGATATTTTGTGGGAATTATTTCGCCAAGGGAGCTATTTTTAATCACATTTATGAGATATGGTATAATTCTGAGAACTTAAAAGGAATTACCTTGAGTGTGGGTCCCACTACCTAACGTGGCAGTCATCGATTGGGCTGGCTTGCCCAACTCCTTAGGTCATGTCCTAAGCAAAAGTGTAGTAAGACCGACCAGTTTGTCTGATAAACCAAACCAGTTCAGGCTGGCAGAGTCGGCCTCCAAGCTCGTACACGATTTGGAGTTCCACGCTCCTCAGGTGTGTGTCCACCGTCGTGGACTCGCGGGCCTAGCTCCGGAAAGGGATCCGCATCAACTGGAAGTGTTTGATAATGATAAAGCCTACCTCATCTTTAGCCTATGATGGCGAGTCTCACCAACGGGGACACGAGGTCCCTCCATTGATCTGGGGTGCTCAGTTAATTCCTCTCTGCAACGTCGACCTCTTTGGGTATTGTCTTCTTTAGAAATCTCCTCTGCCCGAACCATCTATGGCAAGTGATGCAGTGGGGCTAATTGGTTCCCAGGGTGGGTTGGGTCCACTCATGCTCTCTCTGTCTATCTCCTCGTGATCTGATCTTTGGGCGCAAGTCTCTTCATTCCTGATCTATAGAATCTGCTACCCTGTGGGACACATGTGCATCTTCTCAGCAGTGATCGAGGGAGAGACACAGATGGATGACGATGGCTCATCTCAGCCCGCCTGCTTCCTTTCTCACATTTCTAGAGGTTGAATACGACATGTTGGCCTTCTCCAATGAACATTGTTGGGCGTCGCCAACACGTCTTTGGTCTACCCTCATCACCTCCATCCTCCTTCCACCTCAAAACCCATGCCCACATGTCCTTCCTCCATCAATGACTAGACATGTAGTTGTCATCTAGCGAGGCCCTTCTCTAATGATGCATGCCGCCATCATCGAGTAGAAGAAGGAACATCATTTTCCTGTTGATAGGGTTGATGGAATTGTGTGGTTGAGGTGGGGGTTGTTGGTGAGACTCCTTGGCTGGGCACAATGATGGGGTTAGGGTTTGCAGACCAGAGCCCCCCTCTCACCTTGCCTTCACATCCCGTAAGCTAGGGTCTCCGCGGTGTTGAGTAGCTCTAGGGACATGATAGATCGTAAGACATTTCCCAAAACTCCTAACAACCTCTAACTTATTGCACGTGACATGTTCTGATAGACACTAGCAACTCCACTGAAAATGGAGGTAGGTGGCAACCTTGGAGTCATCATACTGAGTAATATCAACGGGCTAGGCAAAGCTATATCTTTGGTTCCTCAAATCATAGCCAAGCATGCGACTAATGTGGTTGATAAATATCAACTTAGTCATATTTATTTAAAACCATATTCATTGTTGCAATATTCACTGCCTATTACCTATCAAACAGTTCTTCGAGTGCCATGATATCATATAATTATTAAAATCAAAATGTGCCCAATATCGCATTCAAAAACATTGTCAAAAGAACCATTAACATGAATATCAAAGAGGGTTGATTCCAAGCATCACTTCTTTCATTATTAATTATGAAATATTGCCTAAGGAACTTCACATATTCATATTGTGTCTTTATAGTCAAACTTACCTCTATAAGTCATTCAATATCATCTCCATGTATCCATAAATTCAATTGGTCATATAGGGATCACCCTTGAGTCAAAATACTACATTGGGTATCAAAACCCTAAATTTTCGGGCTATCACATTCACCCCACCTTATATGGAATTTCATCCTCAAAATTCAACTAATGTCATGCTTACGGTGATATCAAAGTATCCAACTTCATAAAGATCAACATCTTTAGGTCCCAAAGTTCTCATATTTCTATATGCATCCCAAGTCGACATATTAGGTTCTCTATCATCTAGGGTGTGCCCACACCAACTTATATAGGTTGAAGCATAACATTTTTTAAGAGTTGAAGCATCATATAATGTCTTGGTCATGACTTGACCTTCTTTTATTTTAGGATTTACATCCCCTATCTTCCAAAAAAAATAGGGTTTTATTCATATATATGAAGCTGAGAAGGCATTGTTTATGGTTTCATCCTTCACCCTACTAAATCATGCAAGGAAAAGTCAAGTTTCATGCCATTATTTCTAGAAATATCATACTTAATATTATTAGTGTTGTCTATGATCAACATGACCCTAGGATATCATCATGAGAGGGTATTATTTTTCATATTTACACATCAGGGTTTCACCCTATGGTATGAGAGGTATTTTCAAACTGGAAGCATAAATTTGAGAAGATTTGAGGTTAAGAACTATTTTGTGATCATGTAATCTATGACCCAAAGATATCTTTATTTCAAGCTCATGATTTCAGATTTATATGTCTCATGTATGATATGAAGGGAAAGAGAATATACTAAATTAATCATATCATTTTGAACTTGAATATTACAAGTGTGACATAGGAAGGGACTATAGATAGGTCAAGTTTATCATGATTTCAAACTTGAATATTACATGTATGATATAGGAACAGAATATAGAATAGGTCAAGCTTATACGAGTGACTCCTGATATATAAATCATCTATATAGCTCAAGTGAGGTTTCTAGTATCATATATTAAGAAAGAAAAGTGGGAGGGACAACATGTGTGAGTACTTTATGCACAAGGCATTTTACTCTCATAATTAGAATTACATATATCACCTCACTTGCAGCTAATGATGAGCTTTACAAGCTTATGTCACTCAAGCTAGGACCTAACTTAGTCAAAGTATTGACTTTCTCATTATGAGTCACCTACTCATCATTTTTTTACCCAACTCTCACATATAGGATTGAATCATGCAAAAGGACTCAACTCATGTACTCAGGAGTAACCCAGCTTAGGACACATCATTTCACATATATCTCATATTTTTCATATATTATAGGGTAGGTCCTACAACCCTCTCCTTGTGGGTCTCACTCTCTCTAGAGTTCACCACATATCTTGTCCTAACACTAGAGGTCCTCCTTTGTAAAAGAGCTTGAGGCTCATGCATATTCAACGTTATCTTAACTTAGCTCATCTTAAGTAAGGAAGAGTATGTACTTTTATCATCAAGACTTAGCTTAGATTATCCAAATTTGGATCCAGACCTCATTTACAACTTAGGTCTTTATAAACAACATATACCTCAGAGATCAAATTTACATTAGATCATTCTTGCTTACATCATCTATCATTCTATTGTCAATCTATCTATCACATATCCATATAAGGCTCTAGAAATCTATTCTAGATATACTCTCTCTTCTAGACTGATGTCACCCCCTTTCACTTAGGTTGCATGAACACTAACTACTCTCTAGTGTGAGGGACACATTTTCATATTTACATATATATAATAAAATATTATATAGTTTTTCTTCGAGAAGACGGACGTCGGAGAAAACTGTCGAGGCTCGAGCCGATTGGAAAACAAAAACAAATCAGCAAAATCAAGTTTCCCACACACAGTAGATAGTCCAGTGTCATGTCACCTAGTGAAATGGTGAGAACAAGGTGTAGACTAGTGTAGCTACCCAATGCATATGAGCTCTATATGAATAGGGTTTCACACACTTGTCTAAACCTAGTTTTCGAACATCTAGGTTGTATCCTAGAGGCTAAGTCAAACCTTATTCTTATAGAACAACTTACTAAGTTCTAGGATTTAAGGTGAAATGTGAGGCTTAGTTAATATGTTTCATGGTGATCAATTGTTAGGTGTAGCTCTTATTCATGCTATAATACCAACTGTAACGTCCCCGGATTCTACCATCTCGAGACTTAGAAGGCTCGAGAGGACAAATCCAAAAATGTTAGGCATTTGTATCAAAGTGCATTGCGGAAACAATTTGTGCATACATGAACATTCATTATAACAAACACCATAACATTTCTCAACATTCAACATGTATATTACAAAATGAACTATTATAACTTATATTTACACATTGAATAGAGAATTTTACCAGTCTATGTACATGTATGCTAACATGATCTTCACATAATAGGTAAACCTGTACAACTGCTCACTTTCTGTACTTTTATCCCATGCTAGCTCTAAACCTAAAACATACGTGAAACAACGAATCAACATAAAGTTGGTATGTGGGTTTTATTTAAGTATATTACTATGGTTTTCTTGGTTGCAATCAGGATATGTATGCATGCTCTCTTCTATTTGCAAATATAGGATGTGAGCATGTTGTACAGGTTGTACCTATTGTGTGGATCCTAGTTAGCATACATGTTCATACTTGTAAAATTTCTCTTTTCAATATGTAAATGTAAGTTGTAACAATTCATGTTGTAATATACATGTTGAATGTTGAGAATATTATGGTGTATGCAATATAGTTGTATGTTCATGTATGCTTATGTTGCTTCCGCATCGCTCTTTGATACAATTGCCTAACGTTTTTTCATTTTGTCTTCTCATCTCCATGGGGTTTTGAGAAGGTGAAAATCCGGGGACGTTACAGGAAAGGAGATGACTGGTTGAGTCCAAGTGTGAACCAGCACTGAACCATCTGGCTAAGGCTTTGAGTCGTGCCCCAGAGCAACGTAGGGTCATTATAACTACGAACCAATTCAAGGGCGCGATGTGGCCAGAATTCAAGGTTAAACTGTTTTTTTTTTTTGGAAATAGGTAAATAGTATTGCCAAAAGGTGTAGCGAAGATACCCGTCAAACATTACAACTATGAGCGTACAAACAGACCATGTAGCTCAACACCAGGGCGTAACTCTACAAAATGCCCCAAAATTTTCTAGCTAGTGGTGAGCTACCTTTGACAATGTCTTTTCTAGCTCTAACCATGTTTCTCATATCTATACATATTCTCTGAATAAGGTCAGATTCAGTAGTCCTATTGCTGCCATGTACTCTCTTATTTCTCTCCCCCCATATCGTGTAGCAAAACAAGGTAATGCACAGACCAGCAAACCCAATTTCAAACTTGGATTTGTTAGAAATATCAAATAACTTGACTGTATCTTCGAAGCAAGTATGGTTGATAGCAGCCCAACCATTTTTAAGGAAGATGGTTCTCCATACGTACATGGAGTGTCTGTAGGCAGTAAATAGGTGATCATGGTCCTCATCTTCTCTGTCACAAAGACAGCAACGAGCATTAACTTGTAGCCCCCATCTGCGCATCCTATCTTTAGTAGTGAGTTTCTTCAAAATAGCTTTGTAGGTAGTTGTACTCCACTTTGGTATATGAAAGGGTCCCCAAAGTGTTTTGAACCAGTAGACACGTGCACCATCGCCCAAGTTGATCAATGGTGTGATGTGTTGGTTTATCAACACCATCAAACCATCGTCACCCACTTTGTAGAGGTTATGCGCCTTCTCCCAGCTATAGCACATCTGCCTCCACGCTCTAGATTGTTGCATCTTCAAGGAAGGGATGAGGCCATACCTGATCCTCATCCATCTCGTCCACACATTATCTTTGTCCCTTAGAAATTTGTCCATCCTCTTCATTCTACAGCTCTCCAAAATATCCAAAGGGTGTTTGATATCCAGCCCACCTTTTTAAAAAGGTTCATCAATGATCTCCCATGCTACACTATGGTTCTTGCCTCCCCGAACAAAATTGGCTATTATGGATTTCATTCTATCCACCGCTGGGTTTGGTATCTCACATACATCCCCCAAAAAGTGAATCATACTTTGGATGACCGATCTGACAAGGACTATCCTCCCTGCCATAGAGATTTTATTCCCACTCCACTGTTCCACCTTTGTTCTAATGCCATCAAGGCAGGCTGTGAAGTCTTTAGTAGTTCCCTTCCCTCCTGCAATCGGTGCCCCGAGGTACCTCATAGGGAATTCACCATCTTCCATTCCTATTGCCCTCTTCAATCTGCCTCTTCTGCTGTCACAAGACCTGGAGCAATATATTTTAGATTTGATTTGGTTGATGTAGAGCCCGGTCATCTTGCCAAACTGGATTAGGACTCTTTTCATTTCGTGTAGCCTTTTCGCATTTCCCACTGAGAAGAGCATCACATCATCCGCGAAGATTAAATGGGATAGAACTTTTGTATCATTGGTGTGGAAGGTCTTGATGTTACTTTTCTCTTCCGCCTTATGAAGCATATTAGTGAGCCCTTCCATAACCAGGGTGAACAGGAGGGGGGACATAGGGTCACCTTGTCTCAGTCCATTACTAGCCTTGAACAGCCCCTCCGGTGAGCCATTGATAATGATGGAGAAAGAGGTAGTTTGTACGCACTCCTTAATCAGATTTGTCCATCTCGGGTCAAACCCCATTTTGCTCATCACTTTCCACAAGAATTCCCATCTCACGTGGTCATAAGCTTTAGACAAATCGACCTTCATGCAGGCTTTAGCTGGCTCACGCTTGATGTTGAAGCCCACCATGAACTCGGCTGCCAAGAGTGTACTATCAGCAATCCTTCTACCTTGGATGAATGCACTTTGTTCTTTCAAGATGATATTGGGTAAGATAGGCTTCAATCTACCTGCAATTAGCTTAGCAATAATTTTATAAAGAACCCCACAACAAGCTATGGGTCTAAAGTCATTCATATTGGTAGCCTCCTTCTTCTTCGGTATGAGTTTGATGAAAGCATGATTCACAGCTCTCACCATCCTCCCTCCTCCCATAAACCATCTTACATCTTCAATTATCTCCCTCCTTATGATGCCCCACACAGATTGGAAAAATTTCCCATTAAACCCATCTGGCACATGCGCCTTGGATGGATTAATGGAAAAGGTTGCAGGTTTGATTTCCTCCTCAGAGGCTATCTTACATAGCTCCATGTTCATATCACCAGAGATGCGGGCCCCCGGTAGCAACTCCTCTTTAATAGGGTGGTTACCTTCTTCTCTATTGTAAAGATGGAAGAAATGGTTAACCGCATTAATGGTGATAGCAGCCATGCCCTCCACAGTTTCTCCTTCTTCATTAATGAGCTCATGTATAGTCTCTTGCATCTCTTTCTTCTTTATGGTCGCATGGTAGGTCCTCGTGTTGTGGTCTCCATCTTTGATCCAGGTCATACGACTTCTCTGCCATAGGAAGGTTTCTTCGGCCTTCTTTAGTTGTTTCAATCTTTTCTCTGAGGTTTTTTCCTTTTCAATCTTCTCATCATTCAGGGGGTCAAATCTGACTTCCATCACATCATTTTCATACTCCATTTTTGCTTTGCTCAGTAGGTTTTTAAGGTTTTCTTTCTCCTTGATCCACAGCTTCAAAGCTTTCTTTGTATTTTGCAGTTTTTTCAGAGCGACGTACAGAGGATTTCCTATCACTTCATGGCTCCAAGCCTCTTTCATCACATCCTTGAAACCACCCCATTCGCACCACCAATTGATGAATCTGAAGGGTCGGGGATAATGAGTTATGTTGGCAAGCTCAATTTTCATCCATGCATGATCACTCAGTGGGTTAGCACCCATTTTGATAACTGAGTTAGGCCAAATATCCAGCCATGCTTCATTCACTAGCCCTCAGTCGATGGCAGTAGTGATTCTCCTCAAACCCTGTTGTTTATTATACCAAGAGGTTCTACCCCCTTTCACAACTAGTTCAATAAGCCCATACCTGTCCACCATGTTGTTGAAGGAAGCCATCACTCTATCTGGGACTCTTCTCCCCCCAAACTTCTCTCTGGCCTTTCTGATGTTGTTAAAATCACCTGTAACGAGCCAGGGTACCTCTTCCTGCACTGTGTTGAGTAGAGTGTCCCACATTCTCTCTCTGTCCTTCTCGAGGTTCTCACCATAAATGGCAGAAGTGATGAACGACATCCCACCCTTGTTGCAGCAGATGATCGTGCAGACTTGGTCAGTGAAGCTGATTGCATCAATATCCCAAGCTCTTGGATCCCATCCTATAACAATCCTACCTCCATCGACTTGGTCCATATTGGACAAAGCTCTCCATCCTCCTGGAAACAAGGAATCAACCCTGTCCCTTACCTCTCTTATGATCCTAGTCTCGAAGCACAAGACTAGGCTAGGTCCCTCTTCATTTATAGCCTTCCTTACTTCCCTCTGACTACCCACCAGGGAAGCTCCTCACACATTCCATGCGAGGATGGACATTAAGATGTCTTCTTTCCGCTCCCCTCTCCAGAGCGGTTGGATTGCTTGTTCTTCTTCTTGGAGCTCCTGGTCTCCCTCTGGTTGCTTCCTCTGTCTGCTTCGTTCTCCCTATTGCTGTCTTCCTCTAGCTGCTCGAGAATAGCAAACGGATTAGCATCGCATCCACCTGCTGCTATCTCACTTGGGTTGGGCAAAATCGCAGTCATCACCACCCCGTTAGGCTCAGGGTTGGTTTCCACCACACATGTAGCCACCTCAGTGACCTGCTCAATGATCAGCATTTCCTTTAACACTTCCCCCACCCCTGTTGTAACGGTGGGGTTGATGTCGACTCCCATATGTTTCTCGCCCGACGCTTGGCCAGACTCAGTAGAACCAGTCAGATCAGTCATCTTCTCCTTACCTTTTCTCTGGTTTGGAGGTTTATATTGCCCGGTTCTCCTTGGTCTCCCCCTCGGTTGCTCAGGGACGATTGGAGGGTCAAAGCTGATATCTTTGCGGGCTCCTGGGAATTTTCCAGTCTCATGGCCGAACACCCTGCAAACCGTGCATCTGTCAGGCATAGCTTCATAACGGACTTTGACTTCCCATTCTTCGCCGTTGGGAAATTCCACCATCACCTCCGGCAGAGGTTCGATTGCTTCTGATATGTCCACACACACCCTGGCGCACCAATGATGGTTCCATCTGTTCTTCTATCAATCACTCTTGGAACCCCAATGGTTTTGGTGATCACCGCAATGGCCCTTGGGGTCCAGTGTTTACCCAAATTGGGGAGCGAGACCCAGACCAGAGCCTTCGTGAAGGCAGCTCTCCTCGTGTCTGCCTCTGGTGTCCAGCGCCGCACAAGGACAAGATGATCGTCAAAAAACCACGGTCTGCGGATTGTGGACCCTTTCAGGTCGGCTTCGGAGGTGAAGAGAACTAGAAACAGTCCGTCCTCCAGCGAGAAGAGCTCCAACTCCCCTTTTGGTCTCCAATTCCTCACCATCCACCCTCTGAGCTGTTGTGGATGGCTCTTCTTCCCCAAAATCTGGACGATCGCCGAGTATTGGTGGTAATGCTCCATCTCATCCATGATCGGCTCTGTGAACCTCGTCCAAGTCTGTCGATCCCCTTCTTTGCTGAAAGGCTCCTTCGGGTCACTGGCCACTGAGCCACTAATCTGCGGTGGGGGTCCGGCGACGGCCCGCACCCAGGCTCCCAGCACCGTGACATCAGTCGCCGGTGAGAACCAACCCTCTCTATCGGTAGCAGTAGGAGGGGGTCGAGAGCCCCCGCCCACCATGGTCGTGACCCCTAGAGAGAAGGCGGAGCACAAACTGCTTGCTTGCCTAGAGATAAGGGATATATTAAACTGTAATTTTGTGTAATTCATATAAAATGCTAGGATTGTCTGAAAATAGTGTAATTATATAAGAAAATTTGTAATAAAAATGAGAGGAACGTGAGTAAAATATTAGTGATGCCTAAATATGATCCCAATTCTAAAAGTAATGCAATTACGGGTTAAAGTGGTGATTAATGCATATGAACCATAGTTTTTGATAAATAGGTTGTTAATCGTGTTATATATAATTCTTTGAGATGAAAACTAATAATATGGAATCTAATGGTAATTTTATATGTTAATGATCATAATATACAATTGAGGTTTCTATTGTGAATAACCATACATGTGAATAATTAGGGTTTTGAAGTTAAAGATGATAACTTATGATAATCTTGATGAACTTGAACTAATCTAAGTGTTCATAATGAAATATTTTTGATACATAAGATCATCAGGGTTTCACCTAATGATTAAGATGCAACAGAACCAGGGTATGTACCTCATTCTATACACTAAACCCTAGATTAGGACCCGAGTAGGGTTTAATCTAATTAATGTGATGGTGACACTTTAGGATTTACATGCATGTAGATTAAATGTTGAATTTCTTGGTTTGCTTGCTTGATTGGATAATATGCCTAAAGTATGACTGCAAGATCTTCTTGGTTCTAAAAAAGGAATGTCATTACGCTTATGACTACCCACAATAGTTTAGTGGTGTTTGTCGAGTATTTCTTGAAGATTGACTAAGTAAGCTTTTGAGTGTTTGTTTACCTTCTATTCAATTATAATGTCACTATGAGTATCACATAAATTTAGATATCATATTCTGAACCCTAGGCTCATGAGTATCAAGGGGTGATGCACATGAGCGTTGGAAGGGACAGTGATAACACCCAAGATAATATATCCAGTAAGGGCCAGAATATGTAAAGAAAATGTTAGTTATTATTTGCAATATTTAATGCTTTATATGTGATTATCTTAGTTGTACACGTTGTGGTTGCATCCAAAGTACACAATATAGCAATATGATGATTGTGCTTTGTTTGTTGATGTTTTAGGTACATGATATACATTATAAATGTAAGACCCATATATGCTAAACAATATTACTCAAAATGAAACATGTGATCGATTACTAATTGACCACATGCAATAAAATGGGATAATTAAAACCAAATTGAACATCACCAAAATATCTAGAAACATGTACATATGGGTCAAACAACATGTATAAAGAACATACCATAATAGGTATTTACATATCTTCCCAGTGGCCTCAGCCATAACCTGTATACAAAAGGTATTGTTCTACATATATACATGCCATATATAAGCATTGGTATACTACCAAAAACATGAGTCAATATACATATCTTCTACAAAACATCCCATGTCTGGACCTGAGAGTACAAGGACAACTCTAGGACATACTACCACTAGACAACCTTCTACTCCTACTTCTCTCCAAGCTGCTCTTCCTCAGCTCCACGAACCTGATGACGTCGTTGATGATCACCTAAGAAGATGTAGTGATCCATGAGGTGAGACCCATGTCTCAGTGAGAGATATAACTCTCAACAACGCATATTGATTACATCAGATTATATTATTAAACATATTGAATATATTAAGAAAATTAAAAAATAATATTACAATAAGCATGACTAACATAACAATTTAGAGGAACATATAAAACTACCATGTTTTAAATTGTGAACTTCTCTTGCCACATTTTATATAAACTAAGCATTATAAGAAACAAGGCAAGGGTTATCAACCAATGTGATTTGTGTTCAACCATAAACAACTATGCCACATGGCTCCATTACATATTATTAAGCCCTAGAGAGTTTGAGTTATACCATTCAAACTACCAATTGACCAGTGAAAAGTGTTATTCAGTTCCTTATAAGATCTAGGAGAGTTGGAATCCTAAGATATCTCCCCCTCAGTTAGTACGAGTCAATACAGTGACATATCAGTCAAGCTTCCTACAACGACATATAGTCAAGCTATTAACACTTAGTATGCTCTTGGTATATAGGTCACGACACTATAAACCAGGGTGTACAACCCTATCATTCATGGTATAACCGCAGTTGTCCTCAATCACATAACATATACATATATCCGAGACACAACCTCAACCGCTCTCAATCCAAGGCATGACCACATCCATACTCAAAACCTTGGGATCAGGATATCAAGGAGACATAATCTCTTACAACCGCATCTACTCAAAATATACAACTACATGCTTCCCTTCTAGAATACTCATTTTACAATCCAACAAGTCCTGACACTGGAATGTTTGTATGGCACAGGGCACCACATGATTAGTGTTTCACTTGATTATTTAATGTCAATTGGGTGAGTTTTGTCAACATCAATCAAGTTACATACAAACCCTACAAGATTGCTACAAAAACATAGGCATGTTGCAACTTCAAAAGATATGAAATGTATGAGATACATTAATTATCCCATCGCCAAAGGATACCAATCCTTGGCACACATGAAGAGGATTACACCTACATTAGGGCACAATCCATGCCCAAACATCACTAAGACCATATACATAATCTCTTACAAGAACATCATTATCAAACCATCACCATACTTGTGATACATAGGTTCAACATAACATTACGTCAATGACCTATGATGTTCATAGGGTAATATTTTAGAGTTGCCATAACACTGTCATTAGAAGAGCATTTCTTCATCATAACAACATACAATAAAGATAGGTGTCATTAACTATCATCACTAAATTGATTTAAGTCGGGCTCACCAAGGTAGATTTAGTTGATGTTAAAAAATCACTCAAAGATAAACCATTGGTTGCACACATAAAAGGGAAAAACAATAAACCTTGGCACTTAGCATCCCCATCGGATCATGGATGCATCTAAGACAAAACATCACCATCAAAACACATTCTTCAAACTTAACCATCAGATCACAGACTATGCCTAAGCATAGTCATATACATAACCCAAGGCATAACCATCAGATGGTATCATCAAACCATAACCATCGATTACAACTAGAGAAACCATCATTTGATAAGGCTAGGATAGCCATCGGATCATACACCTAGAGGAGCCATTGAATCATAGGCCTAGTGCGGCCATTAGATCTTGTATTCATAGGTACCATCAGATCCTGACCTAGGTAGGTCGTCAGTTCTCAACACCATGTGAAATATCATTTTTGACAACAGGTGAACCATCAAATGTTGACACCATGAAGACTATCGAATCATGGAACCAGTGATACCATACTTTGTGAACCTAGAGAAGTCATCATTTGTCATCATTAGGTGGAAAAATAGATCTAGAACTCAAAGGATAAAATATTGTTTGAGGAATTATAGAAACTGTCGTTGGGTAGGGCTTAAGGCCATCGATTGAACCGCTTGATGAGAGCACCAAGACCATTGGTTGTTGAGTAAAGAATAACCATCAGTTTCAAGCTCAAGAGAAGGTCCAAAATAGTAACTAAGTCCAAGCCATAGGTTGGAAAAAGAATTCAAACCATCGAATAATGAAACAAGATAGAAAATAGTCCATAACACCTAAGGAAATCCATCGTTTGAGGGAACCAAAGCAATAATTTCCACATGCATGCAAGGTCTAGAGCTCCCACTTACAAGATAGAAACATGAACAAGATTAAGGGGTTCATCCAAGAATATTATCTACTCAAGAACTATCATATCAACACAAATCCTAGCCAATTTCAGCATCTTTTTTCTTGAAACTACGATTTTAGGGCAAGATTTATACAGGAAAATTAAGAGTAAGCAATAAACATGAAGAAGATTATATAACTCGCCTCAAGGTAGGAGATGAAGGTCCATATAGAAAGTTAGCTTGAAGAGAGAGAGAGAGAGAGAGAGAGAGAGAGAGAGAGAGAGAGAGAAGAAACCCTAGCTTGAGCACTCCACATGTTCAAGCTAGCTCCTTTCTCTAAGGACAAGCAAACCCTACGTCAAAGAAGCCAGAAGGAATGTGTTCTTCAACCTCTAGCACAAGCTCCATGAATAACACCTTAGGTCTGACCAAGAAGGAAGAGAGGAGAAGGTAGGGAATCAAGGAAAACAAAGGAAGGATATTATACTTGCTTAATTCAAGAAACAAGGTAAGGAATCTCCACACGACCATGAAGAGGGTAGATCCAAACCCTATGTGTAGATGCAATAAAGATCAGACAAGCTTCTTCTCCATTGAGCTCCTTCTTCTCAACCAACAAAGAGGGATGAGATCCAAGTAGTAATATGAAGAAGGGAATGTCTAAAGAGCTTGTTTGCATGGAAGGAGAGAGGTATATAAAGCTTTGGGTGAAAGAGAAAAGAAGGAGGAGTTGTCAAGCCATGCATGTCATGTGTCCAAGGTCAAAACATCTCATCCATGAAAAACCAGGTCAACCGTCAAATCTTAACACTAGGGGGACCATCATATGTTAAACCCAGAAGGACCATCATTTGCCAACAACAGGTGGCCCATCGGGTCATGCCTTCACTTGGACACCAAAGAAAAACCCTATGTCTCTGTCGGTTGTGCACCTCACTTGGAGAACCATCGACTTAGGTGGTGCCTCAAATCAAAATATAGACGTTCAATATACTCAAGAGAACCATCATATCCCACCACCTGAAGGTGGACCGTCGAATCCCAACACTTAAAGGGCAAACCATCGAATTAGGGCATCTAGGTGAAGAAACACTAGCCTCAACCCTAGGTAGATATCACAACTAATCCAATGGTACGACTATATAAAACATAATATGAAAACTTATGATGCACAAGATACATGAGACAAACTACAAGAAAAATCCTAGATACGGAGATCCATAAAGGCCCTTATAAACACAAATATTGCAAAACTTCCTCAAATAGTGTCCAAAATGGACCAAACTTGAAACTTAGCCTTGAGACATGATATCAAATCACATATTATGGTTTGGTTAAGGTTTTAAGCATCCAATTAAGATAATAAAGCATGTTCAACCTTAAAGCAAGGATAGAGGTCTTACAATAAACAACATGAAGAATAAGATGAAAGATTTTGAACGTATTAAATCTATACCAAGGAGGATTACATAGATGAGAACTTATTCTCAATATGTATTAGTTTTCATGAGATATTTCATTCTAAAATTTGTAAACAAAATTTGAAATGAATGGAAATTATTTACTATTATTTGTTATTTGCTAAATCTAGATCCTTGGGATTTTTAGGTAATGGTTCTCAACTTTTTGGGTCTTTCCTTAATTCGGAGATGTTGAAAAGTGAGGTTGTTACATATGGTATCAGAGCCCAAAATTTTTGAAATAATATTTAATAGTTTATCATTTCAAATAATCTATCGAAATATGAGGGAATTATTATGGAATTTTCTAAAGATGATGGTGTCTAAAAGTGACCACGACCCGAGGGTTGGTAAAACTTTCCATCGCACCGCTAGTTGGTTTATAAGGACTCTCAGGCTCGTGCATCTTTCCTGGCCAAAGTTATAAGATTTTGCCTAAAGTAAAATACTTTAGGTTTTGTTCTCATCTTGATTCATCAACTTCTCATCCTATTACTTAATAAAACATAAAAAGATACCTCCATCCACATCTCAAGTTAGGGTTTTTGAGAAGAAGTAGGATTAAGGCATCCTCTGCCAAATTTAGGAATACATCATGTGGAAATAATGATAAAGCAAAGAAGATATTTTTTATGAGTTTTCCTTGTAAAGGTAAACCCTAGATGGAACTAGGGTTGGTTTAGGAAAACCTTCACTGGTTCAAGGGATATAGAAACCTAAAGATGTAGGGTGTAGCCCTAACACTAACCCAAAACCCTAATCCTGGGATATGAGAGTGGTTTAGGTGAGAAAAATACCCTACCCACTTTAAACTCTAATTGGGGTAAGATGAAAGAAATGAAACTATGTTTAGGTGGCTTAGTCTCCCATTCATGAATGCATGTGGAGCAAGGTATTCATGTGAAGAGTTTTAAGGAGGTTACCTAAGAATAAAAATTCAACTTTTAGGGTTGGTGTCCCGACCTGGTGTGGGTCAACCCAGGAGTGGGAAAAGGACCTATGGGGAGGCAAAACCCGAAACCCGTGGGATCATTTTGGCGCTAAGAGATCCTAACCTCCTCACGTGAGTCAAGAAGACACCCTCGATTAAGATCTTCCCTATAAGGGTGAGATCATAAATCAGTTTAAATATTGAGGTAACCATGAATGTCACCTAAAGTTGGAAGGATAAAGTATATAAAATATGAAAGCACATACATTCTTTGAACCCAAGTATGCCATATTTGTGGTACACAAGGAAAATCACTAAGGAAGTGGCTAAAAGTAGGTGAAGGGCCAGGATAGGAAGGTCACTAATTGGGCAAGTCGGGATAGGAAGTTTGATATAAAAAGAAATATCAGTGTAATGGCTAGTGATCAAGTCAGGATAGGAAGGCTGATATAAGAGAGTCATTAGCATGAATGGTGATCAATCTGGGATAGGAAGATCACCAACTGGACAAGTCAAGAAAGGAAGGGTTATATAAGAGGAAGTCATTGCAATGACCAATGATCAAACCAAGATAGGAAGGTAACTGATAGGCCAAGCCGAGAAAGGAAGGACAATATAAGAGGAAGTCATTGCAATGACGAGTGACCAAGCTGAGAAAGGAAAGTCACTAATAGGTCAAGTCAAGAATGGAAGACCTATATGAAGGGACATAAAGTGAATAATGTGTACCCCAAGAGATGAAGGAAATCTGGGTTAAAGAATTGAATGAGGAAATAATGTGCTAAAGTTGTGACATCTCAATAAATCCTTGGTAGGGCAGAGCCCTAAGTCAATCCTAAGGTGAAGTAGGGAGGATTGAAGGTGTTGGCTAAATGGACATCTATAAAATCCCTTTGTTTTGATTATGACAAACATTTCATTCTTATTTATCTAACGAGCTACTTGAGTGTGCAGGATGACACAACTATAAGGGAAATCCAACATGAAGTATTTATATTTTCATGCAAATGTAATCATTGTAAAAACTTGTACAGAATTATAATGTACAAGTACTTAGAATCGCATGTAAATCAAGCATTGGATTTTCCCTAGCTAAACACAGTAGTCATCCATTCAATAGGACCACCTATGCACACATATGTATAACTAGTGCCTAACTTGAAACCTTAAAACAGGATCTCTCTCGGTCGACCAACTCCTCGACCGAGACACTTTCGGTCGATCATATTCTCGACCGAGAAAGATCCAAGTAGCCGTTAGACATATCTGCATATAACTTGAGAAAAGAGAAGCCTGTCGGTCGACAAGTCCTCGACCGAGAGGTGTCTCGGTCGACCTTCACTCGACCGAGACAATCTCTGCAATTAGCCGTTAGACTAAACTGACAAGTTAGTTGGCAGTTGGAAATAGACGTTGCATTCAGAGAGCCTGTCGGTCGACGACACTTCGACCGAGTGGGTGTCTCGGTCGACCGTTCTTCGACCGAGACGATCTCTGACAGAATCTGCAGAGTAAAAGCAATTAGCCGTTGCTAATGCACCTAACTTATTCCTAACGGCTAGTTAAGCACTAGGAACCCCCTAGAAGTTGTCTAGAATGTCCTTAAGCATACTTAGGCCATTCCTATAAATAGGACAAGCCATAGGACACTAAAGAACACTTCTTACACTTGCTATACTTGAGAAAATACTTGAGCCCTCTTGTGCAATCTGTGTGAACTGAGCTTTGTGATCAATTGGCCATTTTTCTCCTTAGCTCAAGCTCGTCCTATAGGCTAGATTTTCCTAACCCTAGCAATCACAAGTCCATCATATTGGCTAGGAAAATCCAAACGCTTGATCTAGGGAAATCAAGCCTTGAGCTACAAGGATAAGTTGTATTTTCTTTTATTCCTTTCTTGTTCCTTTGTATTACTTGTACTCTCCTTTCTACTCCAGGTAGGAGGCTGCGGATTGGAGAGGTTGAAGCTCTTCGTGTGAAGAGGAGGACTTTGGACTACTTCGGAAGGCTGTCTTGACGGGAAGCTACTTCAGGAGGAAGGCTACTTCAAGGGGGAGCTTGAAGTTACTTCAAGGAAGGCTGCTTCGAGGTTGGCAAGACTACTTCAGGGTGAAGGCTGTCCAAAGGGTGTTTAGAAAGTATTGTAAATTTTATGTAACATCCTTGAGAGGTAATAAAATTTAGTACTTTCAAAATCCCGGTTGGGTAAGCAACCGGGTAGTGGACTGACTCCTTAGTATTTGCTAAGGTGGAACCACTCTAAACACCTGTGTTCCTCTTCTCAATCTTTACTTTGGTTGTTTGAGTTTAAATTATTTTAAAATCTCTATAAAACTCTATTCACCCCCCCTCTAGAGGTTTTCAGAAGGTACATAAGATCGATGAGAGTAGGAGGTGATTGTGTCTTGAATGCATAAGAACATAGGATCGGGAGTTAGCCAATCATGTTTGCCTGAGGCCCATGGTCAGGAGATTGGCCACCTTCATTAGTTCATGAGGCCTAAGGGGTAAATGTGAGAGGCACTCCCTAAATGCATAAGGATGAGATCACTCCAAAGGTACCTATACCCCTATGAAATGACTAAGGCTACTTAGACACAAGGAGTAAATGTCAAAGATACAAGGAGTCATGTAATAGTGAAAACTTAACATAGTGGTGAACAAACTCTGGAGTGAGAAAGTCACTTGACTTCATACGAATCTTGTGGAATTGTAAGAAAGTTATGGTTTAGATTCATATTGAGAATGATTCAACCTAAATGTGAAATTTTAAGATAATGTGTGAGCACACCATCTCTGCTCTTGGAATGAGATGAAATTTATTTTTGGGCCACAATCAAATGCTTATTTCATCTCATTATGAGGGAGAGATATTGGGTAGACACATGCTATGCTTAAAATATACATATGAAAATGAAAACCCTAAGTGGAGCTTACTGACAAGATCTATGGTTAGAGGTGTTACCTCACCCTTATGTAAAAATAAATGAATAATAGGTTGGAAATTTAGGTGAGGGGGTAATGACCAAGTGAAATTGAAATCACAAGTGGAAAAGTAACCACCAACTAATAATATCATGTAAATGCTAAGGATGTGGATGTACCTTGAATTGAATTCAAGTACCAAACTTAGTAATAATGTGAGGATTTTGCGTAACCGATAAAATATGTTAAGGATAATCTAAGAAGGGTTGCTAACCCTAAGGGTTGGAACTAAGATGAGTTATTATTCACCTTAACCATGCTAGGTTTGAATTTTGGGGACAACATTTATTTTAAGGAGGGATGAATGTAAAATCCTCAATTTTAGTAAAATTGAATTATACAAACGTTTGATTTGTAAATTCACTAATGCTATTATTGATGGAATAATAAAGTCACATTTGTGGCATTGTGCAAATCATGAGGCCCATGAGACTATTTGCTTTGAAAATAGAACCTTGGGGCACAAGACAAAGAAATAAGAGATTTTCTGCATAAATAAATAGCAATGGCTTTATGAATTGTTGAAAACTAGAAATATGAAATGATAAACAAGTCTCTAAAAGAATATAGATTTATAGTATGTTAAACAATAAAAATAGTAATTATCTAGATAGTTTGGCAACACACATTTTGGGACATCAATTAGTATTATCTTGATGTAACTTTTGGTATACTTGAAAATAATAAGAAAAAAAGAGAATTCTTGAAATTGGGAGGAAAAGGATATACATGAGACAATGGTATTGTTTAAATGATGTTTGAAAGGAGCAAGTTTTGTATGGGAAAGATTTCTTATTAGATCCCACGCATAATTTATGAGTTGAGGAAATATATTAATGAGTTCATGTAAATGATATAAAGAATATATCAAAGAAATAGAGAAAAGGAACAATCTAGATGCCAAGTAATAGGGAGTTGAGAAACAGTTTAATAACCTATTATCCAATGAATACCATATAATTATGCACATTCCTCAAAAGCTTTTGATTTGCCAAATCCAAATAAGGAAGTGGTTGTGTCTTTTTGTAACCTTTGGATTCAAAGGAATAAAATCCAAGGGTTTATATAAAATTATGTTGTAGGAACATAATCATTCCTAATTGGTGTTGATTTGTTGAATGAAAAGAGATATCTTTTAATATATATAGAAAGGGGATAAATGGTGTACTTATAGAATATCATAATGACCCTTGCCACTTTTGGTTTCCTTGAATCTTAAGGTCAAAGGAGAGAAGGGAAACAAGAAAGGAAGATATGAGAAGGAGTTCATATATATACGTGATGGCTGCACACACATCCAACTTACTCTTATTTCCCTCTCCCTACAACACCCCTCATCAGATCATTGTCTCTCCTCCCCCTCACCTTCTTTTCTTATGTCGTGAAGCTTAGAACATGCAATGAGTGGTGGTGCAACACACCCCTACATAGAAGACGATTGCCACCACCAAGATCTACCCATCCTACCAAGATCAGGACTCCATGGGAACCTAATCACGATCTATAGGACCTAGCCCTATGGATTCCCTAGAAACTATGAGCTCTAAGGGTAGTATACCTCCACACAACCATTCCCTATCACCTTCCCCCATGTTAGGGTCTCTCTACATTAGTGATTTCACTATGCTAAGGGATCTGAAGGTCATCTAGGCCAAGAGGAAGAGAGTAGGTTGGGGCATCAAAACCATAGATGGGGGTCATGACAATGAAGCAATGGTGAAGAAGGTTGAGGGGAAGGAGACAATCATGTTTATACCTTGGATCCATGAGCATCATGTGTTTTAGGAAGGAAAGTAGAGGCAGACTTTGCTAGTGTAGGGGAAGGACTGTAGGGAGTCAACTGGGCCGGGCGTAGAAGTTGTCCTTGACCACTCGCTACTTGGTAGAGAACGGGATGGCGGCGGCACAAAAATGATTGGGACCTCGGATGTTGTGGGTTCCGTGCGGCAACCATGTGAATGGGAAAGAAGACGATCGGTCAGGTCCAAGTGTGAACCAGCACTAAACTAGATGGTTAAGGATCTGAGCCGTGCTCCAGAGTGGCTCTAGGTCATTATAAGTGTGAACTAATGGAAGGTCACCATGTGGCCTAGCATTCAATGTATACATGTTAATTTTGTTTAAATCCTAGAAAATGCTAGGATTGTCCTAAAATAGTGAAATTATATATAAAAATTGATGTGAAAAATAAGAGGGGCATGAATAAAATATCAATGATGCCTAAATCTGATCCCAATTCTAAAGTAGTGCAATTATGGGTTAAAGTTGTGATTAATGCATATGAACCCTAGTTTTTGTTAAATAGGTTGTTAATCATGTTACATATGATTCTTTGAAATGTGAACTAATAATGTAGAATCTAATGGTAAGTTAACAAGTTAATGATCATAACATAGAATTACAGTTTCTAATGTGAATAATGATACATGTGAATAATTTGGTTTTTGAAGTTAAATATGATAACTTGTGATAATATTAATGAATTTGAACTAATCTAAGTGTTCATAATGAAAGGATTTGATAGATAAGATCATCAGGGTTTCACATAATGATTAAGATGCCACAAAACTAGGGTTTAACCCTTATTCCATACGCTAAACCCTAGATTGGGACCCGAGTAGGGTTTACTGTAATTAATGTGATGGTGACACTTTAGGATTTACATACATACATATTAAATGTTGAATTGTTTGGTTTTATTTATTGATTGGATAATATGCTTAAAGTATGACTGCAAGATCTAAATGGTTCTACAAAAGGTACATGGTTAGTCTTATGACTACCCACAATAGTTACTCAGTGTTTCTGAAGTGTTTCTCAAGGATTGACTAAACATACTATTGAGTTTTTATTTACCTTTTGTTCAATTATAATGCCACTATGACTATCACATAAATTTAGATATCATATTTTGAACCCTAAGCTAACGAGTATCAAGGAGGTCAAGCACACAAGCCCTAGAAGGGACAGTGATCATGCCCAAGATAATATATCCAGTAAGGGATAGAATATGTAAAGAAAATAACAATTACTATTTACAAGATTTGATGCGTTATATGTGATTATCTTAGTTGCACACATTGTGGTTGCACCTTATGTACACAATATAGCACTGACCATCTTTTGTTTGTTGGCATTTTAAGTGTAGATACATATGATAAAGAACATGAAGAATAAGAAGAAAGATATTTAAGGTATTAAAGTTATACCAAGGAGGATTAGATAGATGAGAACTTCTTCTTAGTATGTATTAGTTTCCTGAGATATTTCATTCTATAGTTTGTAAAGAGTATTTCAAATTAATGGAATTTTTTTACTATTAACTATTATTTGTTAAATCTAGATCCATGGGAATTTTAGGTAATGGCTATTAACTTTGTGGGTCTTTCCTTAATTGGGAGATGCTAAAAAGTGATATCATTATAATAATATTGGCCCTCTCTTTTGTTTGATCCTAAGTAAAGATAGGATGAAATAAGTCAAGTTTTTAAGACAAGCTACTAATAGAATCAAAGTATTCATCAAGGGTCCCATCACCCTAACTTTTATCAAATAAAATTTCATAAAGCCTCAAAGTAATATTTTCTTGCATGTCGTGGCAATGGACAACGTCTCATAATTCCAATGCAGTTTTGTAAAATATGTGTTTGGAGGTAATAGAGGATTCCATTCTATTCCATAGTCGTTTGTTGACTTGGCTATTTATGCATTTATGCTCAGGGGTATCCTCAGAAAATTTTAAAATGACTTTCACCTTGTCTCTAGACTCCTGGATGGTTTGAATAAAATTCATTTGGATAATGTAATTATCTCCATTCACCTTGATTGTGGAGATAGGAGCATTGTCATTATAGATAATGGTCTAAGGTGATTCTTTGCCATCAGCCATTTCTTCATACAAGTTGAAAATATCACACTATTAAGACATCAATGAAGAAATATAGCATAGCACACTAGTACAACAATGATGGAGAAGGATATCACAGTATCATATCGGTTAGAACATGGTGGATATGAGAAATCATTTGTAAGATGCACAATAAGAGGAGAAAGAGAGAAGGAAGAACACCTTGAAGCACTATCACATGAATGATGCACTATGATAGGAATGAGAGAATACATCCCTAACACGTAATGCTACTCAACCATGTACCTAAAGAAAATACATGGGGAGGAAATTAATAGGAAAAAAACCCAAAATGGCACAGTTTGATATAAATAATTCTGAGAATAGAACCTCCATGAAAATAATTTCCAAAGTAGCCCACTTTTCTAATAAAACACCACATGCATTGACATTTTTCTAATCGAAATTATGAAAACGCCACTGCATTTGGAGCTTTCAATAAAAAATGAAAAAAAAGCAAAAATGCCAAGAAAGTTGGTGCTTTCACCCAACTCTTTTGGCATTTTTGCTTTGCTTTTTTTTAAATTAAAAGATCCAACTATAGTGGTGTTTTCACAAACTCAATCGGAAAAATGTCAATTTATGTGGTATTTTCTCAAAAAAAGTGGGCTAGTTTGGGAATTAATTTCACAGAGGTGCTATTCCCGGAATTATTTATATCAAAGTGTGCCATTTTGGTTTTTTTCCAAATTAATAAGAAAGAAAACTAAGGTTTTTACATCCATACTTTTAGAAATGGATCCCTACCACGTCGACATCAACACGCTGCCATTTAGACCGGGTGGGTGATGGAGAAAGACAGGAGTACCAGTCAGATTCCCATAAAGGTTGTTATGCTAGAAAGTACTCAATCAAGGGGGCACAGGTGCAACTCCAAATGGGACGATGACCTACGACTCCCCTATAGAAAATTGGGAAAACTGGAATAGTGATCCCCCTAAACAAACTGCATAATGGAGGTTGTCATCTAGGGCAACTATGTTATGACCCCCCCCCCCCCCGATAACCCCCAATTAAGGGAGACCAAGAGGTTGAGCCGCACCCATTAATCCTGGATCAAAGGTTCGACATATAACCATAAACAATTATTAAATTCCAACAGACTATACTAAAAATGGTAATAAAATTTTTCTTTACATACCTTTTGAAAACTTGGATCTCTAAACTTCTATCCATACCGATACTAATCTATCTAATCCTCCTTTGTACTTTAATTCTCTTTTAGTATCACATGTGCCACTTTACTGTTTGTTCTTTTCATTGTACCTAAAACGCCAACAAACGAAACGTCGGTCAGCCAAAGCTAGTATGTGGGGGAAATAGATAATCATGCAACTAAGATAACCATGTAATCATTCAATTAATCATTTAACAACCAAGATTATGTTTTAAGCCAAACTACTCAATCCATACCTATCCACAACTCTGTGTTGTCCCTGTAAGGACTTATATGGTACCTCTATAAAGGTAACTTGATGGACCTACCCTCTAGGCAGCTAAAGTCTTTCATGACCTGATGGACCTACCCTCTAGGTAGCCATGTACTAGGTCAGCCATTACGAAATAGAGGGGGACCGGGATCTGAACTAGTAGGCACATATCTTATATGATAATCGTAGTCACTTTATAGTTGCAAGAATTAAATAAACATTCAACAATTTAGTTGCATTCAATGTGATTAAACATCCGTGAATCCATCGGGAAACTATAGCGGTTATTCATAATCGTAACCACATACCTGATCCATAGTAACTTGATGTCCATGCATTAACATTCAATACAATTAACAAGCAATCAACAATATCCTAAAAATAATGCATAACATCCAAGTGTCATTGCTTTATTCAAAACATCCTCAAGATCAACTTGGATTCCACCTTATGATTTCTAGGCCAACTTTAGGGTTTTATTAGGGTTTTAGCCTTCATTATGCATTTATCACTTTTAATGCTCTTTTTAGTTCACAAACTTTAATTTCTGCATCATAGGCACAATTGAATGTCAATTAAGTCTAATATGTTTCTTTTACACTAAAACTATTATATTTATCCTTTTAGGTCATATCCAAAACATTAAGGCTAATTATCATCTTCGGTTTCTTTCAAATTGACAAATCATATTTCATTATAGTTCAACTCACATATATGAACCTTATTTATCACTATTTCCACTTTTATGCACTAGGAAACACTAATTATCCAAATAATTCACATTAAAGATCTTTGGTACTCAATTTATCTTCGAATCATCATATCTCTATTTTATTCTTCAATTTGTACAATTAAAACCATTAGAATTCATATCAACATAAATTAGGGTTTCTAATCCCATTAAGGCATATTCATGTACATAGAACCCTAAATGAGACCAACTATATAAAAAGATCATCTTTTTAAATCCTATTTTCACTTTTATTAACAACAGGTTAATATCAGCTTGAATTATCCATCTATCATCAAATCTAAGGGTTTTTCCTTGGTTAAATCATTAAAGATGATAACTTTATGTACTTTTCCAATTTCAAGCATATAAACTCTAAATTAGACTAATCATGTGCAAAGTTTTTCCTTTTTGAACTCAATGTTCCTTTTTACATTTAACAGATTAATATCAACTCTAAAGATCCATTAAACCCTATTAAACACATTAATCATATCAAAATAGGGTTTATTAACCTTTAATTCATTAAAGATGATAATTTGCACTACATTTCGAACTATGATCAGATTCAGGCTATAAAACTATTTTTAATGGATTGCTTGTGTTCTTCTGATCAAAATTCATATATTACATGTCTTAATTGGAGTTACCAATCTTTATTTATGAATTTTGCAATAAAACACTTACTTGGCCAATCCAGGAGCGCCACGTCAGCCCGCCCCATGCAACGTCGCCCTTTGTTTTGGAAAACATAACGAAAAGTCATCCGTGCCCCTGGTTAAGTCGATCCTTCCTTTAGCCCGTGAAGGGCAAAACTGTCCAACGTGCTTCCACCCTTCTTCTTCCTCGAGCCGCTGGGTTGCGTCTGCCCTAGCCGCTGTTCTTCAGCCATGGCGCGGCCTCATCTCCTTCATCGGGACCCCAGCGGTCATCGGAGTGCCTTCCCCTGCCCTAGCGCACACAAGAGCGCTGCTGGGTCGCGGCCAGGTTGGCTGGTTCGAGACCTTAAGCTCTGCAACACGTGGGCGGTCTGCTGCCCTCCTGCAGCTGCCGCACAAGAACCCAGACTCATGTAAGATGGATGCGTATTCCTGAGGGTCCGTGGTTGCGTTGTGCTTCTCTCGTACCCATCTACTCGCTCCTCGTCACTCATAGACGCCTTACTCCTCTGCCTTAGGGTTTGTTTTCAAAGAAGGAGAAGAAGAAGATAGGAATGCGTGGAACCTCCTGGAACTCGTCCCCATGCTCTACCCCTTATATAGAGGAGGGTACTCAAGCCCCAAGACGTCCTTATAGGAGGGAACAAATCCCTTTCCTAATAGGAAACGACTCCCTTTAATAAAGAAGCAAAAATTCTCTCTCTCTCTCTCTCTCTCTCTCTTTCATCCCTTTGATATTCCTTTTTCCTTTAATTATTAGTATTTCGAAAATTACCTCCTTTATCTTCCTTGTACTTTCCCTCTTATGTATTGGCACGAAATTCTATTTCTTTTAATCAAAATTACTTTCTTTTTAACAATACCTCATAATTCATTAATAATGCAACACATTATCTTCTTATTTTGCCTTTTTAGTATTTTCTCTTTCTTTCCTCTTTATTGGGACTCCTTGGATCCCAATATACTCCATTATTTTGAAATTACTTTTTAATGATACTTATTATCCTTCTAGATGCATCTATATGCATTATTTCACATTATCTTGTTTATTTCTCATTAAATTATTTCTTTTTGAGGATTTCTCTTTATTTCCCTTTTATTTTCCTCATGGGTATTCCTTTTATCATTAGAAACCTCATGGATATGAATTATCACCAAGAAAACTCATTTATGCCTCTTTCCACTCATTTTCCACATTTTATCATCATTTTCAATTTATTTCTTAATAAAGAAATACTTAATCACCATTTTCTTTTCTAATTACCTTCTTTTTGCAACCTTGGTCTCCTTAGTACCCAAGGAACCCAAGAGGCACGAAATCCTCTTTGGATTTGCCTTCTAGAGGTTTCCACATATTTCTTTTATCAATTATTCATTCACTAATTGAATTTTCTTTGTTATTTCCTTGTTATTGGGCCCAATAGCCAATAAAGCCCACAATTCAAACAACAAGGCTATTTTAAACGAAATCCAATTATTCTCAACCCAATATATGATTATTTGTTCAAACATCTTTAATATGAGAAATTATATTTCTCACCACATGAACCCAAAAATTGGGGTTGTAACATCCTTCCCCTCTTATAGGAATTTTGTCCTCAAAGTTCAAACAAGTAAACAAACAACTCAGGATAAGACTTTTCCATGTCCATCATTGGCCCCTATGTGGCTTTACCGTACTCATGGCGCTTTCACAGAACCTTTATCATCACATATTCTTTTCTCTGAGTTCTTTCATCCTGGCATCTATAAACTACACAGGTGACTCATGCCATGTCATCCTCCCTTGGGGCTCACTAGGTTCATTGCTCAGCACATGGTCGGGTACCTCACATAGTGCTCTGAATTTGACACATGGAACTCATCACACATTACTTTATCCCGAGGGGTATGGTCTTCTCCACCAAACCATGTCAAAAGAACCCATGCATCGGGGACTCAGCTCTCTTAGCTATAACTTAGAGGGGTCGGATTTTCATGTCACATATTCTCCCACAGCGTACTGCATGTCAGTCTACTTTGCATCTGCTCATGACTCTCATCGTCTCTAGGCTCCTTTCAGCCCTTGCACAATCAAAGTGACTTCTTCTACACACATCGGGGTCCCTTTTCTAACCATCATGTGGTCCTTTTCTAACCAGCATGTGGCCCTTTTCTAACCAGCATGTGGCCCTTTTCACCAACATCACCTTGCTGAAGTGGTGACCGGCACAACCTCCTTTACAGAGCTTCATATAAAACCCGATACTGGCTATGGTGATCAATGTCACATCTTTCATAGGACAAGAACTGTCTCTAGATATCACCCTGAAGGAGCACACATGCTCTCATCAGACCCTTTAGTCTGGATCTTACTAACCATAGTTAGGGGTGATAAACTATACTAACATTGAGTTTTTCATGTACCTACTTCCACTTTATGGAAGTGAACCTTTAGGTCAAACTCAAGAACCTTTGAACTCGTTTCATAGTTGAACCATTCCTCTCTCATGGGTAGTTCAACCGGGTCTGTCCCTTGATAGGACTCCTTCTTTCTCATATTATCTAGGTAAGGCGACCTTCCATAACCCACATTATATCTCGACCTTCTTTGGCCCAGGGAAGACCCATCACCACCTCCATAGAGTTGAGCTCTCATTCCCTCTCAGGGATTCTTTTGTCCTCCATATCGATACACTGGGTTATTGGGGTTCGTCCTTTACCTCCTGGCTTGCATGGCCATAATCCACATGCAACCTCATCTTAAGCATCTAACGTGCTATTGCCCTTTTCCCTGGTGTATCATGATTTCCTGTATGTCATGATTCTTTCAAGATCAAATCCTCTGAAACCCTAAACCACTCTAGTCGGGATTTCGTCACCTTCTCTTCCAAAGAAGTGCATCTGAGGTTCTACCACCATCCTTTCATTGCATTAAGGACTAGACTGGCTAACCAAACAACCCTTAACTTTTAACCGCATCTTGTTACATCTGAGTGTTATCCACACACTTCTCCTTTTCAAACTTAGGGTTAGCCAAACAACCTCTTCTAGCTTCTAGTCAAACAAGTCAGATATATCTCAACCAGAGCATCCATTACCACTTCACATCCTTAGGTATTAGGTAACATTGAAGACATACACTTCCATGTATTTCACTTATCATATTACCTCAAACTCCATGTCTATATCTATTAAAAACACTTTCTGATTTCATCATCATTGTGACCAAACTCAACCCGGTATAACTTGTAAGTTCCACATAGCTCATGATAAAAACATCCTCATTAGGTGACTACCTCATTCCTCTTAGTGTTAGAAAACCATCCATGTATCATTCACTTTACCAGGGTAGATTATCTTCTCTATCCCCATCTCTCATGGAAACGTTCCAACCTACATCATCTCTTATCCTTGGTGTATGGCATGCGTAATGTCCTCTCTCTCACTCTCATAACAAGAGGAAATAAGCATTTGGCTGCAGTCCAAATACAGAGTTCTTCCTGTTCCAAGAGTAGAGATGGTACATCCCACCTTGCCAGTACACCTTTAAATCTAAGTTGCAACGTGCCACATATGTCTCTTCATCACAAACATTTCGATATCAAAGTTACCTCCATGGAAAACTAGTCTTTAGCCTACTGAGGTTTATATCCTTGATCATCTCCTCTAGGTCAATAGGGTACCGACTCTCTTTGGGGTCATCCCTCTTCCCTTATGCATCAAGAGAGTGCCCTACTCATCTGCCCTTTGGGTCCCATGAGTTCATGAAGGTGATCAATCTCCTAACCTATGGCCCTCAGACAATGATAGTTGTTACCTCTCGACCCTATGGTCATGTGCAACTGGGGAATTAGGCAACTCCTACTTTCATCGGTCTTATCCCTACCTGACCCTAGGATAGACTTAGGATTCTCCATTATAGTACATGTTCACTTAGAACCTTACCCAAGTCTTCATCATCTCTCTTTCTGCATTCATGGGCTGGCTCTCATCCTTTCATGGCAACCTACCTACCTTGGTCAAGCACCATACTGGTTACCTCCATGGTAACACATTCACATGCAATAGAGATGGATATCTATGGGTCTTTAGATTCATTCTCATACCATGTACCTTTCACTTAGCTTCTCAAGATCCTATGAGACCTCTTTAGGTTACCTTAAACCAATCCAAAAGATACACACCCTACCAAAGGGGTCCCTCTCCTAGGATGGGAGGAAAACTATCTCTAAGGTCACAAAAGCTCTTAGGTCTACGGTTTACATCCACACGAGCCTACTTATCCCTAGCAAGATATTAAGGCATAAGAAGATCACCTACTAAACCATGCTAGGTCATACTTGTCCTCTTTCCTCAATGCTGGATCGAGATCATACCTTCCTTTATCATCAACCTAGCTATGAGGGGTTCATCAAACACACCTTAAACTTAAGGGGCTTCTCTTTTCCTCTATTCATGAGGATTACCATGCTCGCTTCTATAGGAACTCAACTTCTCATCATGAGCCTTAGGTACACCACTTCCCCTCTTAGGCCTAGGAACCCTAGGTTCACTGCATGCTCTATCTACAAACCAAGCATGAAAAAGGCATGACACACTCCTTGTCATCCTTCAACTCAAGCAACACTTAGTGTTGGGTCCTTCTCAAAGACAAACCATAAGGTACAAGGCCTCATAACCTGTTACAAATCCACTTCAGGGTATACATAACATCTTCTTCCTTTCTCAGAAGGTAAACACTTATACCCTAGGCACATAGGTTCCAGAAACCTCATCCTTCCTCTAGGTTTGGTCCCTCTAAAGACAACCAAGGTATGATCAACTTTCAGGGATCGATCATGAGGCAACCACTATCATCCATTGTTCAGGGTTTTAGGCTCCCAATCTTCTTGCTGGGTTTCCTGCTCTCTCTAGAGCTAGCCCCACATCCAACCTCACCATTAGAGGTCCTTTCTTCATGGAGGATCAACCTCAAAGGCATGCTCTACATGGATGAAGCCTAGGTTTGAACTTATGGTTGCTAAAGATCATCCATAACCCTTTATGCTCCATCATAATTCCTTATCCAAGGTTTCATCCTATCGTCAGCACTATGACGTGCCCTAAGTGCCAGCTACACCCTACTTGTACAAGCCCATAGGGTTTCTATGGTCCTTCACTAACATCATCATCTAAGGAACTATCCTGTACCCTAACATGCACGACCCTTCCCAGGGTTGGGGTTGCCAAAGGTGCTAGGTCGCCCATGGATCCTATGGCATCCCAAAGGCATGTCCTTTCAAACACCTGGTTCAACTCATCTCTCTCTAACCTTCACTTAGGGTTAGGGTTAGCATCATCCTCTGAGGATGTGCCAGGTCTCTTCTTGAAATGGAGATCTTTATCTCCAAGACTAACTTATCCTCCTGACCAGAAGGTCTAGCCTCAGGTCTCTTCTGAGGACATGACATCTTATGTCATACGACCTAAGCATGTATCTATTCCTTTACGCTTACTCTATTAATCTTATGTCCATGACATCTTATTTACATGCTTTTTATTAATTTGATGGAGGATTCCTTAATACTTATCAACCTTACCCGTACCTCAAGAGGGTGAGGAGAAGAGAGAAAACCCTAATCCTTTAGGTCCTTATCAGAATTTTGTGATGAGAATGGATGAATAAGATGAGAAGTCCTAAAGGTATCTTATTTCGATTCATACCCTAAGACTTTGGCCAGGCGGTCACACGGGTCCGGGAGTCCTCGTATTCCGACTAGCGGTGCGGAGGAAAATCTTGCCAGCCCCCGGTCGTGATCTCTTTCTAGACACCTCCGCCTTTCGGATACTCCTCTAATAACTCCCTTGGGTTCTATGGAATTTGTAAAATTTAATAATTATTAATGGTTAACTGAGGAACCTAAGCTCTGATACCAAATGTTACGACCCCCCCCCCCGATAACCCCCAATCAAGGGAGACCAAGAGGTTGAGCCGCACCCATTAATCTCGGATCAAAGGTTCGACATATAACCATAAACAATTATTAAATTCCAACATACTATACTGAAAATGGTAATAAAATTTTTCTTTACATACCTTTTGAAAACTTGGATCTCTAAACTTCTATCCATACCGATACTAATCTATCTAATCCTCCTTTGTACTTTAATTCTCTTTTAGTATCACATGTGCCACTTTACTGTTTGTTCTTTTCATTGTACCTAAAACGCCGACAAACAAAACGTCGGTCAGCCGAAGCTAGTATGTGGGGGAAACAAATAATCATGCAACTAAGATAACCATGTAATCATTCAATTAATCATTAACAACCAAGATTACGTTTTAAGCCAAACTACTCAATCCATACCTATCCACAACTCTGTGTTGTCCCTGTAAGGACTTATATGGTACCTCTATAAAGGTGACTTGATGGACCTACCCTCTAGGCAGCCAAAGTCTTTCATGACCTGATGGACCTACCCTCTAGGTAGCCATGTACTAGGTCAGCCATTACGACACAGAGGGGGACCAAGATCTGAGCTAGTAGACACATATCTTATATGATAATCGTAGTCACTTTATAGTTGCAAGAAGTAAATAAACATTCAACTGTTTCGTTGCATTCAATGTGATTAAACATCTATGAATCCATCGGGAAACTATAGCGGTTATTCATAATCGTAACCACATACCTGATCCATAGTAACTTGATGTCCATGCATTAACATTCAACACAATTAACAAGCAATCAACAATATCCTGAAAATAATGCATAACATCCAAGTGTCATTGCTTTATTCAAAACATCCTCAAGATCAACTTGGATTCCACCTTATGATGTCTAGGCCAACTTTAGGGTTTTATTAGGGTTTTAGCCTTCATTATGCATTTATCACTTTTAATGCTCTTTTTAGTTCACAAACTTTAATTTCTGCATCATAGGCACAATTGAATGTCAATTAAGTCTAATATGTTTCTTTTACACTAAAACTATTATATTTATCCTTTTAGGTCATATCCAAAACATTAAGGCTAATTATCATCTTCGGTTTCTTTCAAATTGACAAATCATATTTCATTATAGTTCAACTCACATATATGAACCTTATTTATCACTATTTCCACTTTTATGCACTAGGAAACACTAATTATCCAAATAATTCACATTAAAGATCTTTGGTACTCAATTTATCTTCGAATCATCATATCTCTATTTTATTCTTCGATTTGTACAATTAAAACCATTAAAATTCATATCAACATAAATTAGGGTTTCTAATCCCATTAAGGCATATTCATGTACATAGAACCCTAAATGAGACCAACTATATAAAAAGATCATCTTTTTAAATCCTATTTTCACTTTTATTAACAACAGGTTAATATCAGCTTGAATTATCCATCTATCATCAAATATAAGGGTTTTTCCTTAGTTAAATCATTAAAGATGATAACTTTATGTACTTTTCCAATTTCAAGCATATAAACTCTAAATTAGACTAATAATGTGCGAAGTTTTTCCTTTTTGAACTCAATGTTCCTTTTTACATTTAACAGATTAATATCAACTCTAAAGATCCATTAAACCCTATTAAACACATTAATCATATCAAAATAGGGTTTCTTAACCTTTAATTCATTAAAGATGATAATTTGCACTACATTTCGAACTATGATCATATTCAAGCTATAAAACTATTTTTAATGGATTCCTTGTGTTCTTCTGATCAAAAATTCATATATTACATGTCTTAATCGGAGTTACCAATCTTTATTTATGAATTTTGCAATAAAACACTTACTTGGCAAATCCGGGAGTGCCACGTCAGCCCGCCCCATGCAACGTCGCCCTTTGTTTTGGAAAACATAACGAAAATTCGTCTGTGCCCCTGGTTAAGTCGATCCTTCCTTTAGCCCGTGAATGGCAAAACTGTCCAACATGCTTCCGCCCTTCTTCTTCCTCGAGCTGCTGGGTTGCGGCTGCCCTAGCCGCTGTTCTTCAGCCCTGGCACGGCCTCATCTCCTTCATCGGGACCCCGGCGGTCACCGGAGTGCCTTCCCCTTTCCTAGCGCACACGAGAGCGCTGCTGGGTCGCGGCCAGGTTGGCTGGTTCGAGACCTTAAGCTCTGCAACACCTGGGCGGTCTGCTGCCCTCCCGCAGCTGCCGCGCAAGAACCCAGGCTCATGGAAGATGGATGCGTATTCCTGAGGGTCCGTGGTTGCGTTGTGCTTCTCTCATACCCATCTACTCGCTCCTCGTCACTCATAGACGCCCTACTCCTCTCCCTTAGGGTTTGTTTTCAAAGAAGGAGAAGAAGAAGATAGGAATGCGTGGAACCTCCTGGAACTCATCCCCAGGCTCTACCCCTTATATAGGGGAGGGTACTCAAGCCCCAAGACGTCCTTATAGGAGGGAACAAATCCCTTTCCTAATAGGAAACAACTCCCTTTAATAAATAAGCAAAACTTCTCTCTCTCTCTCTCTTTCATCCCTTTGATATTCCTTTTTCCTTTAATTATTAGTATTTCAAAAATTACCTCCTTTATCTTCCTTGTACTTTCCCTCTTATGTATTGGCACGAAATTCTATTTCTTTTAATCAAAATTACTTTCTTTTTAACAATATCTCATAATTCATTAATAATGCAACACATTATCCTCTTATTTTGCCTTTTTAGTATTTTCTCTTTCTTTCCTCTTTATTGGGACTCCTTGGATCCCAAGATACTCCATTATTTCGAAATTACTTTTTAAGGATACTTATTATCTTTCTAGATGCATCTATATGCATTATTTCACATTATCTTGTTTATTTCTCATTAAATTATTTCTTTTTGAGGATTTCTCTTTATTTCCCTTTTATTTTCCTCATGGGTATTCCTTTTATCATTAGAAACCTCATGGATACGAATTATCACCAAGAAAACTCATTTATGCCTCATTCCACTCATTTTCCACATTTTATCATCATTTTCAATTTATTTCTTAATAAAGAAATACTTAATCACCATTTTCTTTTCTAATTACCTTCTTTTTGCAACCTTGGTCTCCTTGGTACCCAAGGAACCCAAGAGGCACGAAATCCTCTTTGGATTTGCCTTCTAGAGGTTTCCACATATTTCTTTTATCAATTATTCAATTATTCATTCACTAATTGAATTTTCTTTGTTATTTCATTGTTATTGGGCCCAATAGCCAATAAAGCCCACAAATCAAACAACAAGGCTATTTTAAACGAAATCCAATTATTCTCAACCCAATATATGATTATTTGTTCAAACATCTTTAATATGAGAAATTATATTTCTCACCACTTGAACCCAAAAATTGGGGTTGTAACAAACTACCTAGCTAGTAGGGAAAAGGACGACATGGTACTACGAGACTACCAGTCACATGCCCAGTGTTCAGATGTAGCGGCTAGCTACATGCACCTCTACAGCTTGCTGGTGGTGGCAGGTAGGCGAGAGGGTGGGTGGGTGCACGAGAAGGTAGGGGGAGAGGAGAAAATAAGAAGAAGAGAAGAAGAAGATGAAGAAAAGGACGCTCATTTTTGGGACTATTTTTAATACCATTGAAGAGAAATTATTATTATGAGCACCAGGGTTACAGTGAGTCATAGATATATCCTTGTCTCAAGCTATGATGTATGGCATACACATAGGGGTGAGAAAATAATGGTCCAAATCATAAAACAGGACCATATTGGTCAATTTGGTCCGGTCCGGATCCATTATGAGTTCAATCGGTCTACGGTCTGGAAATTTTGGTGAGTTTAGTCTTCGATTTGGTCCGGTCCCATCCAAAATTGATAAGATCATGGACCGAACTGCAGACCGACTTTTATATAAAATACATGTATATTTGTAGGTATATTATGTAATAAGTACAAATAAATTATATATAAGCATTAATAGTGTAAATGTTTGTTATTAATGTTATATAATTGTTAGAAGGGACTAATATTATCAACTTTTTATAATTAAATAAGTTGTAGAAAATGTAAAAAATGTTGATTATGGTCCAAACAGTCTGATCCGGTCCTACCTCAAAACAGTCCGGTCCCAGTTCGGTCCTACCTCAAAATAATCTGGTCTACGATTCATAAATTCTTACAAAGTCGGTCCTTAGTCTGCTCTGATCTGGTCTGGTCTGGTCTGTTGGTATGTATGCTCAGAGAGCCAATCATATGATGATTGGGATATGGCATTAGATACTTGATTTGATAATAATAAAGGTAAGGTTCCAATTTATTTAGTATATTCAGTTATGAGATAATGAATTAAATGATATTACTCAACGACATATGTCTTCAAGTACGTGACTTGGAAGATTGAGACCATACAGATGTTAAGAGTATATACAATCTCATTATGTCCTTAATCAGTTGTTATTGTGGAAGGTAGATAGACAACAATAATACATAAGATCAGAGTGTGAGTTGGTTGATGACTTAATCTCATTAGTCATGATATGAAAATATCAAACCAAGCACACAGATACATGTTAGCGAATAGTGTATCAAACAGACCCACCGTGAGACTGACACATGGAAGCCATCATCATGGAAGTCATAATCAGCTCTCACAGTGATGGTGGTGGTTGTGGTTCTTAGACCTGAAATCATTATACTCATCACATGTCGTTGGGTACACTTTGACATCATCAAACCCATTCCTGAAATATGGGTTGTTATAACGGTGATGATTGGATGACTTTGATACATGGAGATTGACTGTGAGTGATAGATATGGGATTTATCCCTCCTACAGGAGTATGATATCCTAGGCCTCTTGATTAGCGAGACTGAGAAAAGTTTGACCATACGCATGCGAGTCAATATGTGATATTGAGCTTATATACATCTCATGCAGTCTGCTCTGGTTCAAGGAACAAGATTGAATAATAATGAGGATGACTTCTCCATGCCTCTAGTTCAATTTAGATATCAGTGACAAAGGAACTATACAAACACTATAACACCATACACAGATTGTAGCTTGAAATTGCTCCCCAACTTTCCATTCACTTGGGTAGCAATGACGTGCGACTAGACACCACTCTTTGCTTGTGATGTCATAAGATAGTTATGGATATTCACTTCTAATGTGATATGGGACCTATAGGGTCACACACATAGGAACTAATCTAAAAAGGAGATTGATCTTGAATGATAATTGAATTAAGTAGTAAAGTGCTTAGCTACTCAATTCACACAACAGATCAACAGATTGACTAACTCAACTACCAAATGACAATCTCATTGGGTGAGACGGACGTTTGGGCAGCCAGACAGGCATCTCAAGTGTTGAGGCAGCTGTTTAGGTTGTTAGACAGATTAGAAATCGAATTGGCCTAGTTCTGCCCTATGAACCAAATAGTTCAATCTGTTGAACTGATCAGCTCAACTTGAACTCACCAGACGGCCGTCTGGGTGAGTGAGACAGGTGTCTCACTTCTGTGAGATGGCCTGCTTGGGACGAATGAAGGTTCAGGAGTTTTCATGAACTCGTTTCAATTACACATACTTGAGGTGCAAGTAAATAAATGTATGACATTAATTAGGAAACAATTTGCCAATTCATATATGACTGGGAAAGTGTGAAACAACCGTCTCACTTAGGAGACGACCGTCTCGCATCCGAGACGACCGTTTCAGTTATAGAAATGACCGTCTCACGTGTGAGATGACCGCCTCACTTGGCGAGATGACTGTTTCGTCGCACACAGGTTGTGAAACTTCCAAAAAAGTTGCAAAAATTTAAGATCTACTTATCCTTTCCACTCCATCTGCAGTCCCACATTGGTTGGGGACTGGAACCCATGCCCTAACCCCTCCTATATATAGAGGGGTATTAGGGGCTTCCTAGAGCATAACTATTACACAGACAACTGAGAATCAATTTCTTTGACAATTGTTGTCCTCTCTGGTTGTGGTAACCACGAGAGCCCAGGCAAGTGCTACCCCACTAGGGAGGGATAGCCATGGGAGAGAAATAAGTGAGGATCATTGTTGTGGGAGATCATGTTGGTGACTAGTACACCAACAGGAGGGACAACTCCTTCCTGTCCGTTCTTACAGGACAACATGAGTTCTAGTTGGTCTATGTGGACTACTCTAGAGGCAGGAATCTATTAGTTGCTTCTAGGAGGGTGACGTCAACTCACAGTCCGTGGTGAGATCTGAGAAACTACTACAACAGTTGTCTGAGTCTACTATCCATAGAGGACTAGTCAGACAAGTCTGAGTGCGACTAGGAGCTGCACAGACACCGTCTAAGACAAAGTATACATCTACATCAATGAGGATTGTCACTGGACTTACTCCAAGACCAGGTATATCTTTGTGAAACCATCCTTCCCATTGCATAGTTATTGACACAATCTACTGGTTAATGGGAAATATGTCTGTAAAAAAATTATTTTCGATGCCCAACTAGTGTTGTATTTCCCGACAGTGATATTAGAGCCATGTCAATTAATTATATTTTAGGATAATCAATATGATCAGATTTTTGGTTTTACCGTGTTTATTTATTGCATGCGATGTGAATATTTAAACTGTTGATGTGCACGTATGTCTAATCACCACTTAAAGAACCCAAATCGATTTCCCCTTGAATGTAACTCGAGGTTTTCCCATTCACAATGTAATAATAAATAGGATAGTTTTAATTTATGTTTCGATGAGAGATGATGATCTACACAAAGGCAAAATGATCGGCTCATGAGACGACCCGATCAACTGGAGGACAAAGGAGGCCAGACGACAGGAGGACAAACTGATTGACTAGTGGCCAAACCAACTGACTGGAGGTGTCCAGACGCTGCTTGGACCTGAGAACCAAACGATCATTTCAGAAGAGCCCAGTCGAGTGACCAGGAGGCGAGTCGGCCAGTTCAAGAGTTGAACAAATCAAACTGGATTGGTTCCAGCACAGATCATCACCAAAAATAGGTTGCATATGATTTGGATCATAGGTGGTAATAATTCCTTGTGGGTCCAAAGATTCACATTAGTATGGCCATAACCATCGCTTGTGTATTTTATTTATTGCATGTTCTCATTTGTAGTTATAGCATGTATATGATACATACTATATATGTGGTGATTGGATGAAGTATATGTATTTAAACAAAAAAATCTCCCTCAAATATAATATTAAGTCTTAGATGCCTTCCATTAGCAATACACATGAAAAACTTGATCGACCAAGTGTAGATTTGCGCAAAGCATGATGTTCCATCTATCTCATGGAAGTGTGATGGTAGATATGTAGATTTGCATAAAGCATGGTGCGTATATATCATATTGGCTATTGGGTTAGGATTAACTGGTGACTTGTAGAGCCCAAGCCCAGAGGCATTGCAGATGATTATTGTAAGGAGTTGTGCATATCATCTATCCAAGAGTTCCATATGATGCAATGGGCATGATGGCCTACCTAAATATTTAGGTTGTGGGTGATCGACAAAAGCCGACTCATGACTTGATGAAATATGGATCTTGACCCACTAGAATATTAGGCATTGCAATATTCCTAATTGATATTGAGGGCTATCAATTCGAATCAAATAGTGGGAGCGATAATAATTAAATACCTAATTAACATTATCAAATTTATCAAATCAAACCAAATCAAAAATGTTTTGAAAAAGGTTACAATATTTCTTTGTAGACCAAATGTCCAACACAAACATGTTCAAATTGTGACCAGTCCTCAAGAAGGACAATATGGGATAAAGTTCCACAAATTGGTTAAGGACTTTGAGAAATGTTCTCATGAGTGAAAGCTCTATGACCTTGATAGACCAATGCCATAGGAACCCACTCCAAATGCGCCTAAGGCTAAATGTATGCTTATTGGAAGCATGCCAATGATGTCATAGACATTTTAATACCTGATTCTATGTTGTATGAACTATGACTTGCATAAGCAACATGAATACATGGACATTCTCAAGATGGTAACACATCTTAAGAATCATATAAATCAAAGAAGGTATAATGTCACCAAAGCGCTAATTTGAGTACAAACTGACAAAGGGAGGTCCAGTAGAACCCCATGTATTCAATGTGATCGGACTTGTGGAATGACTGGGATTTCTCTTAGGTAAAGAGTTGACCATAAATATGATTATGTAAGCGTTGCATGAATCATATAGCCAGTTTATCACATGCTTGGCATGTTGATGCCAAAGCAAGGAAGAATAAGGGAAAATATGTGATGGTGATCAACGAAAGTGAGTCTATGGTAAAAGCAAGGCCATGGAGTGTTCTAAGTCTAAGATAAAGCCCAATTATTCTGGACTCAATATATGGAGAAGAGTAAGTGTAAAAGGAATTTGTCCTTTTCACTTAAAGGATAAAGAAAACAAAGTGATACCATTGTCACTTGTTTGGACATTGTAAAGGAATTATCCTCTTCATAGAGGATCTCAGGAAGAAGATAGAGATAGAGATCTCTACTTCAGGACCTGAGAAGAAGTAAGCTAGAACTATATGGAGCAAGGGTTTTTCCACTATAGTTAAAGGTTGTCATTCATGGATTCATAATAGAATTAGTGAATTTCTATTGTGCACTTGCCAAACGCCATATGTTTTGTATGAAAAGAACATTATGATATTTTATGGTGATGCCCTATGTCTCATAAACTATAATTGATAGTTGTAAAGACAACTATGTATGACACATATATTGAATGACTTGATAACTAAAAAATTGGATACCTATAGCACTGTCATATAGAGTGGCATAATTGAGAAATGTATTTCTAGAATCCATGTGATGGTTATCTAGAATCTTTTGGTTATTGTTCTAATAGAGACATGCATGTCTTATTTGTTGTGCTGACAAGAATATCTTCACTAGATGTAGTGGGATATCAACTATTCCATTAGGACTAGTACATACTGATGTACATAGACCTTTTTGGATCAATGTTAAAGGTAATTACAAGTACCTCATTATATTTACTGATGCGAGTAGTGAACTACAAGTTTGTATCTCTTGAAGTGTTCAAGGAGATCATCAATGAAGTGCATAACTAAATTGGTAAAAGTATTAAGATACCTCGATATGATCGATGTTGAAATACATAAACCAAGAGTTTGAGGACCTTTGAGGAGATCATGATAGTGTGTCATAATGAACTCCTCCTGAAACATATTGATGTTTCAGAAATAAGGTATCACACCTTGTTAAGTCATGGTGAAATTATCAATAAAATCTAGCTAATCTTACAATTTCTTTTGGGCACATGCTTAAACACTAAGCAATGTACCGTATAAAATGGTTCAAAAGACACCATATGAGATATGGCATGAGAAGTGTCCCGATGAGTCTTTTGTAGTGATTGGGATTGAAAACTTATATAAGAAAATAGTTTCTTAAAAGGTTTTATCCACAAGTAACATGAATGTTATTTTGTTGAATACTACTTATATTCTAGCCCGACAACAAAGTGTTTGCTAGGATGGCTGAATTCCTAAATGGAAATTAGTTCTAAAGGAATCAGTGGGAGTAAAAGTAGAACTCGAAATGTTTGAGACATATGAGAAAACATTGAACCTAAAGAGGTACAATAGGAACAAGGATAATCACAATTTGTTGCGGAGTCTCAAGTTCCTTATGTAAACATAGAACTCATAGTTTTAGTAGAACGCCTTGAGTTTGAAAGATTATGATATCTTATAACTCAAGAATGTGGTAAGTTTATCATAGTGATGAGTCAACTACCTATCTAGAAACTACTGAGGAACCAGATTCTGGAAAAAAATGACTTGAGGCCATGAGATCTATGATGGACTCCATGTAAACCAACAAGGTATGACCTTGTTGGATCCATCTGAAGGGGTAAAACCCATAGGGTGCATTTGGGTCTTTATAAGAATACCCACATGGAAGGGTAGATTGGTTGCAAAGAGTTTTAAACTAGTTCAAATTATTGGACGTGATGAAGCCTTTTACCAATTACAATAGTTAAATCCATCTGGATCATGCTTGCTATTACAACTTAGTATGACTGTGAGATTTGGCATATGGATGTTAAAAGTGCATTCCTTAATTGGAATAATTAAGAGGATGTGTACATGACATAGCCTCATGGTTTTAGAAATCAATTAATCCAAATAAAGTCTATAAGCTATAAAAGTCAATCTCTGGATTGAAGCAAGCATCTCAGAGCTGGAACCTTCTATTTGAAAAGACAATCAAAGGGTTTGACTTGACTCACAATGAAGATGGAATATGTGATTACAAAAGATTTAGTGGGAGTGTATTTTATGTTCCAAATAATGATGATGAATAATGTCCTTATCCTACAAATGTTAAAATCTGATAAGGAAAGTACCTTCTATACGAAGGGTTTAGGCAAAGCATCCTATGTGATAAGGATCGAGGTCTATAGAGATAGATCTGGAAAGCTTCTTGACCTAAGTAAAAGCACATACATTGGTAAGATGCTGAAGGGTTCAACATGTAAGACTCAATGAGAGAAAACATATCCATGTTCCATGGAGTTAGTCTCTCAGGACCTAGTGTCCAATTCTTGTGAAGAATAGGAACATATGGATATATTCCATGTACATTTGCAATTGGATCTATCTTGAATGCAACGTAATGTACTTATCCCATTATCTCATATGTTTTGGACATGGCAAGAATATATCTAGGAATCTCATATGTATTGGACATGATGAGAGGATATCAGTCATCTCATATGTTTTGACATGATGAGAAGACACATATATACCTACCTAGCAATCTCGTATGTATTGGACACGACGAGAGGGTATAAGTCAGATACCAGCGAGAGTCACCGGAATACCATAATGAACATCCTTATGTGATCATGAAGCACTTAAAAGATTGGTTCCTTGGTTATGGTAATAAGGAAGAGTTGGATGAAAATGGTCACACCCATGCAAGCTTCCAAATTGACAATGTAATCGCAATCTAAATTTATATTTGACGACAAACAAGAACTGTAAGTTGGAAATAGTTCTATGCTAATGACAGTTGTTTGAATCTACAAAAGAATTTAATATCTCTATGTTATGAGAATAGCATAGAATACTGTATGGATCAAGAAGTTCATATGGGTGAACTTGTGTGAGGTTCCAAACCATTGATGACACAGTAGAAATTTTGATGACAACAATGGAGCTACTAGTTAGGCTGGGAATCTCGAATAGAATACTATGGTACTTCCATCTCATACGAGTAGTCGTACAACTAAGATATGTGAAAATTATAAAATACTGACTTAAAGCAAACATTACTAAACCCGCTATAAAAGCACTTACGCAGCAGAAGCATGATGGTCATGTTAGGTCACTCAGAATGAGATCCATGGGTGATTGGCTCTAAGTGTAAGTGGGAGTCTGTTGGTATGTATGCCCAGAGAGCCAATCATATGATGATTGGGATATGGCATTAGATACCTGATTTAATAATAATAATAAAGGCAAGCTTCCAATTTATTTTGTATATTCAGTTATGAGATAATTAATTACATAATAAATGTCTAGAGAATGATATTACTCAACAACGTATGTCTTCAAGTACATGACTTGGAAGAATGAGATCATACGTATGTTAAGAGTATATACAATCTCATTATGTCCCTAGTCAGTTGTTATTATGGAAGGTAGATAGACAACAATAACACATAATATCAGAGTGTGAGTTGGTTGATGATTGAATCTCATTAGTCATGACATGGCAATATCAAACCAAGCACACAGATACATGTTAGAGAACAATGTATCAGACAGACCCACCATGAGACTGACACATGGAAGCCATCATCACGAAATTCATAGTCAGCTCTCACAGTGATGATGGTGGTTGTGGTTCTTAGACCTGAAATTACTACACTCATCACATGTCATTGGGTACACTTTGACATCATCAAACATAGTCTTGAAACATGGATTGTTATAACAGTCATGATTGGGTGACTTTGACACATGGGGATTGACTGTGAGTGATAGATATGGGATTTGTCCCTCCTATAGGAGTATGATATCCTAGGCCTCTTGATTAGCGAGACTAAGAAAAGTATGGCCATATGCATGTGAGTCAATATGTGATATTGAGCTTACATATATCTCATGTAGTCTGCTCTGGTTCAAGGAACAAGATTGAATAATAATGAGGATAACTTCTCCATGCCTCTAGTTCAATATTGATATCAGTGATAAAGGAACCATACAAATATTGTAACACCATACACAAATTTTAGGTTGAAGTTGCTCCCCAACTTTTTGTTCACTTGGGTAGCAATAACGTGCGACTAGGCACCACTCTTTGGTTGTGATGTCATAAGCTAGTTATAGACATTCACTGCCAATGTGATATGGGACCTATAGGGTCACACACATAGGAACTCATCTAGAAGAGGAGTTTGATCTTGAATGATAATTGAATTTAGTACTAGAGTGTTTAGGTACTCAATTCACATAAAAGATCAACAGATTGGATGACTGAACTGCCAAATGACCACCTCACTGGGTGAGACGGCCATTTGAGCAGCCAGACAGGAATCTCAAGTGTTGAGACGGCCGTTTGGGTTTTCAGACAGATCATAAATTGAATTGGCTTAGTTTGGCCCTATGAACTGGTCAGTTCAAGCTATTGAACTGATCGGCTCAACTCAAACTCACCAGACGACCATCTAGGTGAGTGAGACAGGCGTCTCACTTGTGTGAGATGGCTCGGTTGGGACGAACAAAGGATATAGAGTTTTCCCGAACTCGTTTCAATTGCACATACTTGGGATGAAAGTAAATTAATCTATGACATTAATTAGTAAACAATTTGCAAATTCATATCTGACTGGAAAAGTGTGAAACAACTGTCTTATGTCCCAGATGACTGTTTCGTCACACGTAGGTTGTGAAACTTCCAGAAAAGTTACAAAAATTCAAGATCTACTTATCCTTTCCACTCCCGTTTTAGTCCCGTATTGGTTGGGGACTGGGCGAGACGGTCGTTTCGTCACACCCAGGTTGTGAAGCTTCTAGAAAAGTTATGAAAATTCAAGATCTACTTATCTTTTCTGCTCCTGCTTCAGTCCCACATTGGTTGAGGACTGGGAACCATGACCCTAACCCCTCCTATATATAGAGGGGTACTAGGGGCTTCCCAGAGCACAACTATTACACAGACAATTGAGAATCAATTGCTCTGACAATTGAGAATCAATTGCTCTGACATTTGTTATCCCCTATGGTTATAGTAACTATATGAGCCCAAGAAAGTCCTACCTGACTAGGGAGGGATAGCCATGGGAGAGCAACAACTGGGGATCATTGTTGTGGGAGAGCATGTTGGTGACTAGTACACCAACGAGAGGGACAACTCATTCATGTACGTTCCTATAGGATGACATGAGTTCTAATTGATCTGTGTGGACTACTCTAGAAGCAGGAGTCTGTTGGCTGTTGCTTGGAGGGCAACACCAACTCACAATATGTGGAGAGATATGAGGAGTCACTATAGTAGTTATCTGAGTTTGTTGTCCATAGAGGAGTAGTCAAATGAGTTCGAGTGCGACTAGGATCTGCACAGACATCGTCTGAGATAGTGTGTACATCTACATCAACGAGGATTGTCGTTGGACTTGGTCCAGGATCAGGTATATCTTTGTGAAACTATCCTTCCCATTGCATAGTTATTGACGTGATTTGTTGGTTAATGGAAAATATGTTAGTAAAAAAATTATTTCCGCTGCCTATTTGATGTCGTATTTCGTGACATGATCCTGTCTGATTCTGGACCGATGCTCACCTCCTACATACATAACATAACATAAACTAGACTATTGTTAATGGGCCTAAGGAAAGGAATACGAGCGAAATAAAGAACAAAAAATACCACACAAATTACTATTTTTTGTAGAGATAAAATTCATGTTGTATTTACCAAAGAAGTGTTTCTTTTACAATTTTGATGTCAAGTTGAAATTTTATACCTTCTTGTTACAAAATAGATCCACGTGTAAATAAACTTAATTGCATGTGCGACAATGAATATATCCCAATATATATGCATAATTATAATTCTTTCACAAATATTTTTTTGTAAAATTTAACAAAAAGTAACTATTAGATAAGAAAAGTAATGATATATACCTAAAAATGTATTGTTCAGTGCAAAACTTAAAAAATAACTATTACATTGGAAAATTAATACCATTAAATATATGTGGAAAATATGAAATAAGATGGCATAGCAAGGGTATTTTTCCAATTGATAATGTAATTACCTAATAAAAAATATGTTGTAATTGTGAATCATATTCTATCCACACACACACACACACACATATATATATATACATATATATACATATATATACATATATATACATATATATACATATATATACATATATATATATATATACATATATATGAGATTATCTTTAATACCAATGTGGGTAGCAACCGTCTCCAAAAGTAGCTACTTTATTAAAGTTTCTTACTTCACATGTGTAAAGGGTTAGATTACCTTTCAAATAGTTAAATTGAATGCATAGTAGTTATAGTTGTAGCGTATTTATAGTTACATATTTGTTCCAAAATGTTTATTGTGTATTATGTATATTTTACCTTTCTAGTTGAATAGTTACTTTGTTGACAATATAATTATTATTTTTGTCCATATCGTTACTTTCCTGACCAAAGAGCTACTTTTCTAAATGCATAGATAGCAAAATCCTAGTTACCCGCAATTGAAACGAATGAACCCCATATATACACATACATACATACATATATATACATATATATACATACACATATGAATATATATGTATGTATATATATGTATTTATATGTATTTATATATGTATATATATATATATATATATATATATATGGTCGGTCAAAAAGCGTGTTACTATTAATACCAAAAACTTTGGGCACTAAGTACCTCATTACATCAACAGAGAGCTAAAAAGCTCGATAAAGTTCAAAATCCCAACGCAGGGGGACATACAAACTTTTTATGCAAAGAAACACTAAGAAAACCAAACAACCTAACAAGCTAGGTCCAGGCAGACCAACAAGAAGAAGGCTACAACAAGCCACTATTACATACAGTCAGCATACCCACAAAGAGTAATAGCAACATGACATAGACCTACCACAAGCAAACCAGCATGTAGCTAGACATGAAGATTATGGCCTTCTCAGCATCCCAACACCATGAAACATAAAGGGCGAAACCCAAAAAGAGGACTCCTAGCAACATGTCATCATAAAGTTGAAACAAAACACAAAAGAAACAACAACCAACGTGAATAAACAACAAAGATTAGGAAACAAGTTAGCTCCAAATCACTCCTTCATACGTAGCACAACATCAGCTATCTAATAAGGGTACCCACAAATTGTGGTACAATGCCAGAATAAGGGAGATCCTTCAAGCTGACAACTCCCAATAAATATGGTTGCTCGTCAGCACTGGACCTTGATCTATCTATAAGCGCTGGTACACAGCAGCAAACACAAACACCCAAGGGTGTTTCCTACACTCAAGAGCAAACAGCCAGAGAAGAAGAGAAGATGAGACCTCCTCTTAATCCCAACCCCCGTAAAGCACCTGTATGCTTAAAGCATAATGTCAAACACCTTGAAGGTGTTCTAGATAGCTTTAGCAGAGCACCATCGCGATCATGAGGCACAGCAGTGACAAAGCTCGAACAGCTTGGGGCGACCAGAAAGGCCACCCACCGCCAACAGACGAGGTAGTCGAATCCATCCCAGATCCGATCATCGCGCGCGAACCACCATGCCCAGATCTGATCATTTCCGCTAGGGAACACCTGTAGAGGAAGCTCCAACGCCCAGGAGCAGCACGCCACCAGCACAACAGCACTCAGAGTGGGGAAGAAAGGCAATGAAATATATATATATATATATATATATATATATATATATATATATATATATATATATATATGTGTGTGTGTGTGTGTGTGTGTGTTTGTGTGTGTATGGTTACTCATTCGTTTCCTGATAGATAGCTTAGATTTTTGCTACCTGTACATCTCGAAAAGTAACCATATGGTTAGAAAAGTGATTCTCTAGATAAAAAAGTAACTATGTTGATAAAAAAAGTAACTATATGACTAAAAAAGTAAAATTAGACTGAATACACATTATATATATATATGTTATAGTTGTTACAAATATAACTATTTATGCATTATTTGCAAGGTAAAGTAACCCTCTACATGTGTAAAGTAAGAAACTCCAAAAAGCCTAACTAAAAGAGGGGACATGTAGCTACCCGCGTGGGTATTGAATATATATATAGCGTGTTCATTCAGTCTATGATGAGCAGCCTATATTTTTGCTACCCGTCTGCCCGAAAAGTAACTATATGGTCAGACAAGTAACTCACTAGACAAAAAAGTAACTATGTTGATATATATAAATATATATATATGGGTATGTATTGGATGCCCGCGCGGGTAGCCAAGTTAATTACCCGTGCATTGATACATGGTGGCATGATGTGTAATTAAATCAAACTCCATTACGATTGCATGGTAGCGGTGGCATTCATTGTAATTACTCATATTTCATTTACGTATGCATGGAGTAGCGGTGGCACATATTGTAATTAAGCAGAAATCAACTACGTATTGCATGGAACATGGTGGTAGAATTTTTTAATTCCACATCATTTACTAGTGCATGTGCATGATTCTACTATTTGTAGCTAGACGACAATGAATTATGAGTGCATGCAATAGTGAAAAAGATAGCTAGAGACATTGAGGCATACATTTTTGGTGAATAAAAAATTAATTGAGGATAAGAGCTTTAATCATTTTGAACACATGATCACCGTTGACTCATAATTAGGATATGTTCCATGTAGTTGTCATCTACATAATATGCATATAGTTCTTGATACAGTCAGGTTGTATTACAAGACGTGAACCTTTGTTACATTGTTTTCATTCTCATTACAATTTATTTATTCGTATTACATATTTTTCCTTCTTATTACAATTTATTCTGTACTGAAGTTTATTCTCATAAATTTTTGTTTAACACCTTGTGGGTCATCTATTATATCATCAAACATCTACATTAGTTACAATTTTCTCCTCCTTATCGTAATTGTCTTTGCTCAAGTCTTTTTACAAAATATTAAGCATGGTTGTATTTTCAATTTACAAAATAATATTGTAATATTTAGGATGATAAGCTTACCATTTTGCATGTGAAGTTCTTAAACCTACAGATTCTTTCCTTGTCTTCTGTTCACATAGAATTCTCTAGTTATCGAATCTTGATTGTTAGTGTAAATGCTACATGTAAATTTCAATGCCTTAATGTAATAAGAAAGTGTCATATATAATATGGACAGTCACATTGTAATAGGCAAGGGTCAACCGTAATGTAGGTGATAGTTTTGTAATATGGATACTCATATTGTAATAAGCAAGTGTCATTTGTAATATGGACAGTCACATTGTAATAGGCAAGAGCCAACCGTAAGTAGGTCACAGTTTGGTAATATGGATACTCATGTTGTAATAAAAAAGTTTCGTATGTAATATGGACAGTCACATTGTGATAGGCAAAAGCCAACCGTAATGTATGTGACAATTTTGTAATATGGATACTCATATTGTAATAAGCAAGTGTCATATGTAATATGGACAGTCACGTTGTAATAGACAAGAGCCAATTGTAATATAGATGACCGTATTGTAATATGAATACTCATATTGTAATAAACAAGTGTCATCTATAATTGTATGGGTTGACAGAGACCTCATAGTTGTGGTCATGGTGGTCGACGACGTGGTTTGCACAATAGTTTGACCAGTCGGGCAGTGAGCAGATCGACGATTCGGCAGGGACAAGCATAGTAGTGAGGAGGATTTGTAGGGGATGGAAGAAAAGGCAAGGAAGACATTGGCAGGAAGAGAGGTATTTAGAGGCCCTGAGTAAAAATCTAAAGAACCTATTACGACATGTATTGGGTTGTGGGTATGCCTGGTTTAGTGGTGGGTTCAACTCCACCAAAGACTTACAACACCAAGTTTCTACAATTTGCACTCGTCGTAGTGCTTTTGGAGAGTACATCAGTGTTGAATAACTTATAATATCCATCCTTCAAGAACTTCAGCATGTGCACGTAATAAAGAACTTTGACTTATTTGCCTAATTATTACTACTACTTCGTTGTTGATCCGGTTCCTTAGCTTTTGTAAGAACCTTCCTTTGTCCTCCATGGCAACGCGAATCACGCACTCATGAACTCATAACTTTGCTCGACAACTAGCTTCTTCAAGTTCACATAGACATACTTTTTTTTGAAACCTGTCCGTAAAAAGAACTGATATATTGTAATGAGAACATAGAATCTGTAATGGGAAGAAGACATTTGTAACTGAAGATGACGTTGTGTATTACAATCGAGAAATGTCATTTTATTATCACTTTTCCAGCTGGTGTGGATCAAATACGCGTTACAGATTTACAAGTCATGCCACCGGCCCATTGTTATTCAATAATTACAAAGTAATGCCACCAGACCAATCTTGTTATTCAATAATTACACCGTAATGCCACCGCTATTCTGTAATTACAACACAATACCACCGCTTCATCAAATGCGGGTAACTAATCTAATATACCCGCACAGGCAGCAAGTAAACATCCTATATATATATATATATGTTATAGTTGTTACAAATGTAACTGTTTATGCATTATTTGCAAGGTAAAGTAACCCTCTACATGTGTAAAGTAAGAAACTCCAAAAAACCTAACCAAAAGAGCGGGCGTGTAGCTACCCGCACAGGTATTGAATATATATATATATATATATATATATATATATATATATATATATATATATATATATATATATATATATATATATATATATAGTGTGTGTTCATTCAGTCTCCGACGGGCAGCCTAGATTTTTGCTACCCGTCCACTCGAAAAGTAACTATATGGTCAGAAAAGTAACTCGCTAGATAAAAAAGTAACTATGTTGATATATATATATATATATATATATACATATATATACATATATATATGGGGTGTTCATTCAATACCCGACAGGTAGCCTGGATTTTAGCTACTTGTCCGCTCAAAAGTAACTATATGATCAGAAAAGTAACTCGTTAGACAAAAAAGTAACTATGTTGATAAAAAAAGTAATTATAGGACTAAAAAAGTAAATCCAGACAGAATACACAACAAATATATATAAATGTATCTTTTTATAGTTATTGCAAATATAACTATCTGTGAATAAAAAGTAACAGTTTGTAAAGTAAAGTAACCCTCTACATGGCAAGTAACAAACTCCAAAGAAGTAACTAAAATAGGGGGTGGGTAACTACCCGTGCTGGTATTAAATATGGACCCATATATATACATGTATACATATATAAATAGTTTATCTTTAGTATCTGTGCGGGCAGTGACACGCGCCAGAAATAATTAATTTTTCTGTATTTTTTACTTTACATGTGTCTGGGTTACATTACCTTCCAATAGTTACATTACATGCATAGTAGTTATATTTTTTTCTTTTTGAAAGAAAAGAATGCTCTTTATATTACTACAAGTCCTCAAGAACTAATACAACGAGCTCTTGCCCAAAAGGGCCTTGTACTATTTGTGGTACTCCTACCTTTATGGCAGTAGATGCCAGAAAGTGACTAATTCTATTACATTCTTGATAGACATGAGAAAGGTTAAACGCCTCCAGTTTCTCTATAGAACAAGTATTTTATGCAACAAACTATAAACAAATTTTGCAAAAAAAAACATCTAAAATGTAATTATATATTAACCAAAATTAATAATAAAATATATATATTTAATTACAAAAACATGTAGAATTATCACCAATAAATATAATGAGTGATGTATTAGTAATTAAATATTCTATTGAGTGGGTTGAATTCTTTATTTTTTTATTTTATTTGAATATATAATTAATTTTTGATCAATTTGGGTCTAAACTCGAGAATTGACTTTTGGTGGAGTTAAGGTTGATTTTCTCTCTATCCCCTCATTTCACTAATCTTATCTTCACACTGCTTAGTACTATATCTAATACAACATTAGTCAACATGTCAATCACCTTCGAGAATGTCCTTGACCCCTCTTCTCGGCAAGAGATAGTTAAGTTGGTTATCTAAGTAAGAGACATCAAACATTTTGCAAACTGATGTTTGGTTGTATTTACAGTATTCACAGTACTATTATGTTCGTAAGCCATGTATCACATTTATCCTTAATATAACTCAAAAGCTTAACTGAGAAATGCTTAGACAAAAATACAGCAGAAACATTTTCAAGTAAATATGGATGTCACACGATGTGAATGATTTAAAAGGTAATATATATAAAAATATGGCACCTTTTCTCGCCATATTACATGGAAACACATAATGTTCGTACTCATATATGAAGAAGTCAAAGGAAAACGTCAACACAATGAGATGTAACATACGGAAGGTGAAGGGTATAGGATATTATATTTCCATAGTTTATTGTTTGAGATTTACGAGTGAAACGAACAGGTTTATAACAATATTTTATCGTTAGAGTTAAGATTCCAGCAAGCTCACGCCCGTAACGCGCGGCCTCACGCGCGGGGCTGAAACCGCTGTCAACCTGCCAACCTGCCACGCCACGTGGCAGATGATGATTGGCCTGTTTTTTTGGAATTATGTAAAAGACAAATAAATTTATTTCACTTATAACTTTTGAACCGTAATGAATTTTTTAATGAAACAAAAACCGTTGGTTTCGTTACGAAAAATGCAATCTAACAAACATAATATTGACATATTTTTGAGATAAAAAAATAAAAAATATATATAGGTTAATTGACAACCAACTACGGTGCACATAAAATATGGTTATTTGACGTCTGAAATGGTTCACTGACACCTAAATTTATAACGACGCCCACAAATGGCTAATGACACTCATAAATGGCTAATGACACTCAAATATGATTATTTGAAGTCTAAAATGGTTCACTGACACCTAAAATTATAACGACACCCACAAATGGCTAATGACACCCATAAATGGCTAATGACACCCAAATATAGTTATTTGACGCCTAAAATGGTTCACTGACACCTAAAATCATAACGACGCCCACAAATGGCTAGTGACACCCATAAATGGCTAATGACACCCAAATATGGTTATTTGACGCCTAAAATGATTCACTAACACATAAAATTATAACGACACCCACAAATAGCTAATGACATATATAAATGGCTAATGACACCCATATGGTTATTTGACGCCTAAAATAGTTTATTGGCACCTAAAATTATAACGACGCCCGCAAATGGCTAATGACGCCCGCAAATGGCTAATGACATCCATAAATAGCTAATGACATCCAAATATAGTTAGTTGACGCCTAAAATTATTCATTGACACCTAAATTATAACGACGCCCGTAATAAAATTGTTCATTGACACCTAAATTATAACGACGTCCGTAATAGCTAATGACACCCATAAATGGCTAATGACACCCAAATATGCATCTAGAATAATGTATTCATATCATCTTTATATTTTTTTGTTAAAAATATATCAATATTAGTCTTGTTGGATTGCATTTTTCATAACAAATCCAATGGTTTTTATTTCGCCAAAAAATTCATTACGGTTCAAAAATTATAAGCAAAACAAATTTATTTACATATTACCCAACTTCTACCAGCCATCAAATTAAAATCTACCACGTCAGCACCTCAAACCAGCTTCTCTCAAACAAACCGCTTCCTGTCCCGCGCGTGAGCTGCAAGCGCAGCAGCCGCGCGTGATGGAACTATTTCCGTTATCGTTATTATTCGTGATATAAAGTGGAAAGACAGAAAGGGCTGAAAGAAAGAGTTATGAGATGTCTTGTCGTACTTTTTGCGTGCAGATGGATGTGAGAGAATACGCAACTGCCGTCTCTCAGAACATGAGGCGGAGAATTCAACCTCGCATCATCGCACATTACTTGTCTCGTACACGATCATTACCATATATACGAACACCAGACAGGTGCTAAACACATGTTACATATAGAATAATATAATACGTGACAACTAAATAATAATAGCATAAAGAGTTGGTCGAAATCTAGTAACTCATCAAAAGAGTATAATTCGATTAATTGTGACTCCTTCCAGTTTATGTCGTGTCACTATTAAAAATTATCAACGTTACGCCGGACATTTGTCTTAATGATTAAGTATAATTATACTCATAATAATTTACACATGACTCCCTAAAAAGGAACAATTTCATTAACTATCAACCGACTCTCTTTGATCTGTAGCCACAAAATTATGTGTTTTCCCCTTCTTGAATAGGAGCTCGTTGAATGTGATATATAATTTCTACTCAAAATAATATTCATGCTTTACACAAAAAGATCTCTCTACAAAAAATTATCAACAGTCCATGTCTTAGGCATTCACACGTTGATGATTAATATATAATTACCGCTCATAATAATTTATATATGACCCCCTCTAATTTGTAGCATGTGATTATCAAAATTACATTTTCTAGTTCTCTTGGACATGTGCTTATTGATAATTAATATATAATTCATACTCCCAATAATATTTATACAACCTACTAAAGAGTCATAGCACATGTTTAGCCAAATTACATATGTTACCCATCCTAGACATGTATCCATTGACATCTATATGTAAGTAGTAGTACTCAAAATATTTACATGTAACCCGTTAAAAAGGAACAACTCGATTAATTGTCAGCTGATTCTATCCAATGCTTGTTGATTGCTAATATATAATTAATACTCACAATATATTCACGCAAACTGCTAAAAGAGATTAGAGACAGATATGTGCAGCTTCGATCCTCAGAGTGGCTGCGATTGAGAGCTTTCAGAACTGAGAACCATGAGAGAACAACCTAGGTCGTAACCTCCTTATTCAGTTAAGCTAATTGTTGTGTCACCTGAGAAGCATGAGTTTAGCTTTATATAACCTTTTGGAGAAGGCGGGTAGATACAGAGACAATCATGAGCATGCCCATGTGTGGTGTCAAAATATAACAACATGAACTATATTTGTCAAAGGTATAGAAGACATGTCACTTGTTTTAGCGTAAAGAAAAGCAAATGTGAGGAAGGATGGTGCAAAACGTAGTCGCAGAAATGAAGTAGATAATCATGGAATCAAATAGGTAAAAGCAAGCAGCCAAGTAGGTGAAAAGAAAGCAGACATACATGTTTCTTACTTTTATTTATAGGGTAACAGATGTAGGAAATCTTGGAAGGTCAGATATGCATGCACCCTTCCTTTGTCTCCTTCTTTAAAAGCATGTACTAGGACCTCATAGTCCGTCTCCAACTAAATACTATGGTACCCCAACATGACGCAAACCTCCACCTCACTACAATTCGTCATTGCCTCCCTCATAAGCGTTGAAGAACAACCCCTTCATGAATGTTGTATTGTGACCAGCAACTTCCCTCTGTGCTCTCATATTGCCCCTCCAATTCCATAGACAATGTTCTCCTTCCATGCCACATCAATGTTGACCTTCCAGTCCTTGTGGTCCTATCATATCTCCCTATCCTAGCGGAAATCAGATGCACCATATGATACCTTTGATAGTCGACAATCGGATTATGAAACCCATTGACTAGGCCTAGAATAAAAACCACTTGCTCCTCAAAGAGTTTCTTATTTCTTAGTGTCCATGATATCCACATCATTGCAGCTACCTCTTCAACCTCATACTCCTTTCTATGAGCCTATAGATTTAGACATATGTTGTATGACCCATTGAACCAGTACCATAGGTTAGTACTACAAAATGACCAAACAATACAAGCCTACGAGCATGTAAACAATGTATGATGGGTATCTTCCACCTCTTGCTGGCATCTTGTACATAAACCAACCTCCGCTAGTTTCCTTCTATCCATACTGTACTTTGTTGGTAGGATCCCCAAATGGTAGCACCAAACAACGTGAAGAAGTTTCAAAGGTCATTTTCTCTTCTAGAGATTCTGAAAATTGGATTTTCCTCATTCCTCATACCACACGTATCTACATGAAGGTAGTTGTATGGTGACGTAACAAAAAACTCACCCCTCACATCCAGTTCCCATACCACCTTATCAGTACTCCCCCTCCTATTAATGGGTGTATGAAGAACTCACTGCGCCAACCGTATAGGTACCCTAGAGAATACATAATTTGCAACCAAATTTCCTCCCTCGTGGTCAACTAAATCCGAAACATATCCATCTTATGCAATCCCTTTGTTAACATACCAATCCAATGGTCCGATCAAACCTTGTACCCATCTATCTTTGAGAATTTGTGTCCTACTACCATTCTCAATACTCCTGTCAGTCCACCCACAATCTTCTTTATTCATGCCCAAATGTTCCTCCATGTATACCTTGATCCATGTCCCACAGCTACCCCCAACATATTGCCATCTCTGTAGTACTTCGCCCCAAGTACCCGATTCACCAGTGTGTTTGGGTTCACTACCAACCACCAAGCTTGTTTTGCCAACAAAGATGAGTTGAATATATTGAGGTCCTAGAAACCCATACCATCATATCCTTTTATTTGCATAACAAACTCCAACTCCTCCAGTGAATTTTCCTTCCCTCTTCCTTAGATCCCCACCAAAATCTTACTATCATGCTATTGATATCATCTATCATACCTTTAGGTAGCTTGAAAATGCTCATATAATATGTCGATATAGCTTGTACGACTGCTTTAATAAAGACTTCTTTACATAGTCATGACAAAAGTTTCTCCTTCCAGCCTTGTAATTTTTCCATAATTTGTCCTTGATAGAAGAGAAAACTAATTTTTAGACCGCCCCATGGCCATAGGAAGTCCCAAATATTTTTCATGCATGTCTAAACCCACAATATTCATAATATTGTGTATCTCAACCATTTGTGTTGTGCAAACATTGCTTCTATAGGAAAACTCTAATTTTTTGTAATTAATTTTCTATCATGAGGCTCTCTCATATTAGCTGACAATGGTCGCTAACAATGAGCACTCTTTGGAGGCAACCCTTTTAAACATGAAGCTATCATCTGCAAAAAAAAAGAGACACTCTTGGACCGTGTCAGTTGGCCCTGTACCCATTGATCTTCCCCTCCCTGGTAGCCTTAATAATTGAAAGTGAAAGGGTCTCAGCATAAAACATAAAAAGGTAAGGAGAAATAGGATCACCTTGACGTAAGTCCCTTTTCAATTTTATAGCACCACTTCTGACCCCATTGATGATGACTGAGTGTAAGACTCTTGAAATGCACTCCTTGACTTTTGACCTCCACTGCATAGGCATTTTCATTATCCCCATTGACTCATGTAGAAACTCCCACTCAATACGATCATAGGCCTTGCTCATATCTAACTTTACTACCATAAATCATTCCTTCTATTTGTCCTTCCTTCTCGTCATGTGAAACAATTCATATGCCATCAATGCATAATCTGTGATCACTCTTCCCAGAATAAAAGCACTCTGGTTTTCAGAAATCAACTTTCCCAAAAAAATGTTTCATTTTGTCGACAACACCTTGGTGATCGTTTTATAGGACACATTGCAAAGACTTATAGGTCAGAAATCAGCAATTCTCCTTGGCTTCTGCACTTTCGGTATGAGTACAATGTCTATGTTATTAATGTCCAGTTGTTGAATATGTATAATTACATCTTTTGTCTACAATTTTCACTATGTAATCTGTCTATTCTTACCTTTTCTGTTGTATAGTTTTTTTATTTATAAAATAGTTACTTTTTTATCTGAGTAGTTACTTTTTCAAATATGTACATACTTTTCTGGAAACATGGGTAGTGAAATTTTAGTTACCCACGTGGACAACGAATGAAATCGACACACACACACACAGATATATATATATATATATATATATATATATATATATATATATATATATATATATATATATGTGTGTGTGTGTGTGGGGGGGGGTCATTAGTTGCCCATGTAGGTAACTAAGTTTTCTCTACCCATGCAGGCCAAAACTAACTATTTATTCAGAAAAGTAATTACTTGGACAAAAAAGTAAGTATGTTGTCAGAAAAGTAACTATTTGACTAGAAAGGTAAAATTGGACAGAATACACAGTAAAAATTTTGGAACAAATATGTAAATATACATCCATTACAAATGTAACTATTTGGAAGGTTAACCTTGTACATGTGTAAAGTAAAAAAATACCAGAAAAAAGTAACTATTTTTGGAACAGTAGTTATCCGCACGGGTAATAAAGATGAATCCTATATATATGTGTATATATACATATATATGGACGTTCATTCATTTTCCATGTGGGTAACTACCTGCTCCAAATTTTTTTTGGAGTTTTATTTTACACATGTACAAGGTTACTTTACCTTTCAAACTATTACTTTTTATGTATAAATAATTATGTTTGTAACAGACGTAACAAATATACAATTACATATTTGTTCCAGGATTTTTTTGTGTATTCTGCCTGATTTTACTTTTGTAACCAAAAAGTTACTTTTTTGTCAACATAGTTATATTTTTATCTACTAAGTTACTTTTTTGACTAAATAGTTACTTTTTAGTCGGAACGGATAGAAAATTTCTAGGTTACTCTCGTGGGTACTAAATATGTACTATGTGTGTGTGTATATATATATATATATATATATATATATATATATATATATAGAGAGAGAGAGAGAGAGAGAGAGAGAGAGAGAGTCAGGCTAGTGTACACTCGAGTGTACCGGAGGCACCGTACACCTCAGTCATTTTTAAAGATGTAATAACTTTTTGAAAAATATAAACTGTTGAACTTTTTAAATATCTAAAGAACGTTCTATAAAATAAATTTTATCTCATTTGGACACTCATAGGTCGTGCATCTAAAGGAGGCAAAAATCATGCATTTCAAATTAGTTTTGTGCGTTAATTTTGTTGTCCTTAAATGAGTGACTTACAGTCATCCAAATGAGCTCAAATTTTACATGTGGTCTATGATTATTGTAACCATGAAGATCAATAGATTATATTTTGAAAAAACATGGTTTAGATAGGCAAACATCATTGGGGTTCACAACGTGATCTGTACACTCGAGTATATTCTAGTATGACTCTCTCTCTCTCTCTCTCTCTCTCTCTCTCTCTCTATATATATATATATATATATATATATATATATATATATATATATATATGTGTGTGTGTGTGTGTGTGTGTGTGTGTGTGTGTGTGTGTGTGTGTACACACACATATATAGGGTTCATCTTTAGTACCTATGTGGGTATCTACCTGTTTGAGAAATAGTTACTTTTTATAGAATTTTTTACTTTACACATGTACAAGTTTACATCACCTTACAAATAGTTACATTATATGTGTAACAGATGTGTAGTTACATTTTTGTTGCAAAATTTTACTGTGTATTCTGTTCAATTTTATCTTTTTAGTCAAATAGTTACTTTTTTGACAGTATAACTACTTTTTTTATCCAGATACTTACTTTCCTGAGCAAATAGTTACTTTTTGGACTGCACGGGTAGTGAAACCTTAGTTACTCACAAGAGTAACCAACGTATATATATATATATATATATATATATATACATATATATATATATATATATATATAGTCAGGATAGAATACACTCGAGTGTACAGATCACATCGTACACCCCAATGGTGTTTACCTATCTACACTATATCTTTGTAAAATCTAATCCATTGATGTTCATTGTTATAATAATAATAGGCTACATACAAAATTTGAGCCCGTTTGGATCAGTGTAAGTCACTCATCTAAGGACAACAAAATCAACGTATAAAACTAATTTAGAATACATAATTTTTGCCTTCTTTAGATGCATGACCTATAAGTATCCAAATGAGCTCAAATTTATCATATAGTATGTTCTTGAGATCTTAAAGAAGATTAACAATTTAGATTTTCAAAAGGATAATTGGATGATGGAAAACGATTGAGGTGTATAGCGCTCCGGTACACTTGAGTGTATTCCAGCTTTGAATACACTCGAGTGTATTCTAGCCTAACTCTGTGTGTGTGTGTCTATATATATAGATATATATATATATATATATATATATATATATATATATATATATATATATATATATATATATATATATATATATATATATATATATATATATATATATATATATATATATATATATATATATATATAGAGAGAGAGAGAGAGAGAGAGTCGGGCTAGAATATACTCGAGTGTACAGATCACACCGTACATCCCAATAGTGTTTGCCTATCTAGACCATATATTTGCAATATCTAATCCATTGATCTTCATTGTTACAATAATAATAGACCACATACAAAATTTGAGCCCATTTGGATGGGTGTAAGTCACTCATCCAAGGGAAACAAAATTGACGTACATAACTAATTTGAAATACATATTTTTTTTAATCTTTTAGATGCATGACCTATATGTGTCCAAATGAGCTCAAATTTATTATATAGTATGTTCTTAAGATATCTAAGAAGATCAACGATTTAGATTTCTAAAAAATTGATCCATGGTGGAAAATGATTGAGGTGTATGGCATCTCTAATACACTCAAGTGTATTCCGGCTTCTATATATATATATATATATATATATATATATATATATATATATATATATATATATATATATATATATATATATATATATATATATATATATAGAGAGAGAGAGAGAGAGAGAGAGAGAGAGAGAGTCAGGCTAGAATACACTCGAGTGTACAGATCACGCCATACACCCCAATGGTGTTTGCCTATCTAGACCATATTTTTCCAAAATCTAATCCATTGATCTTCATGGTTACAATAATAATATGACACATATAAAATTTGAACTCATTTGGATGAGTGTAAGTCACTCATCCAAGGACAATAAAATCAACGCACAAAACTAATTTGATATACATGATTTTTTCCTTCTTTAGATAAACGACATATAAGTGTTCAAATGAGCTAAAATTTATTATATAGTATGTTATTATGATAATTAAGAAGATCAACGGCTTAGATTTTTCAAAAAAATTATTGCATCTTCAACAATGACTGAGGTGTACGGTGAATCCAGTACACTCAAGTGTACACTAGCCTGACTCTCTCTCTTTCTCTCTCTCTCTCTCTCTCTCTCTCTATATATATATATATATATATATATATATATAGAGAGAGAGAGAGAGAGAGAGCAGAGCGGAATACACTCAAGTAGTTTTTCATGATGCAATATTTTTTTTGAAAATCTAATCCGTTGATCTTCTTAAACATCTCGTGAACAACTCATACGCAAAATTTGAGCACATTTGGATATGTATAGCTCATGTTATGAAGACCGCAAAAATTATGCATTTCAAATTAGTTTCGCGCGTCGATTTTGTTGCCCTTGGATGAGTGACTTACACTCATCCAAATGGGCACAAAATTTGTATGTAGCCTAATTATAGTATGACGGTGAAGATCAACGATTTACATTTTACAAAAAATAGTCTTGATATGCAAACACACTTGAGTGTATTCGTGCGATCCGTACACTCGAGTTTATTCTAGCCTGACTATATATATATATATATATATATATATATATATATATATATATATATATATATATATATACAGAGAGAGAGAGAGAGTCAGGCTAGAATACACTCGAGTGTATCCGGAGCAGAATACACTCAAGTAGTTTTCCAAGATGCAATATTTTTTTGAAAAATCTAATCCGTGATCTTCTTAAACATCATGTGAATAGTTCATATATAAAATTTGAGCCAATTTGGACATTTATAGGTCATGTTATGAAGACCACAAAAATTATACATTTCAAATTAGTTTCGTGCGTCGATTTTGTTGCCCTCAGATGAGTGACTTATACTCATCCAAATGAGCTCAAAATTTGCATGTAGCCTAATTATAGTATAACAATGAAGATCAATAGTTTACATTTTGTAAAAAAATAATCTTGATATACAAACACCACTTGAGTGTAGCGTGCGATCTGTACAATCGAGTGTATTCTAACATATATATATATATATATATATATATATATATATATATATATATATATACCTGAGCGGGTTAACTACTATGCTACCCGGTGAGAGGAGACGTGATGGCATGAGATGTAAATACTCCCTGTGCTATTCCGCCTATTCTAATTAGTTGGTCCTCCTTCATCGCCATGCCAACAGCAGCGCTAGCGGAGAGATCAAGCGTATTAAGATCGCACAGGTATTAGTTGGTCCTCCTATTCTAATTAGTTGGATGATGGCACCAATAGTTGCACAAATAGCAGCCTTGACTTGTCTATCGCTGTGACCCTCTTTCACCCATCTAAATCCTTTTGTAGCTCCACTGGTGCCGCAATATGCTTGTCCTTTTCAGGGAATCGGATGACAGGATGCTTGTCACAGACACTATAGGCCTAGTTTGGGAAAGAGATTTGAAAATGCGGCATTTATACAGAGGCTACAGTAGCACAATTATTTGATGGTACTAATAAATACTACACTGTTCAGAATTAGCAGCTAAAAGTTACATTTATGAAGAGCGTCAAAATGGACAGCTTTTCTGATCACCACGTTTTTCTGGGGATGAGGCTCGCGCACGAGCTGGGACACGGCAATACTGAGCATGAGTTACCTAATCAAGGAGCCGAATCACCACGCCGCGCCAAATCTACGTATTAAATACCTATAGTGTTAAATGTTGAATGCAAACGGCCCCATGACATCTCCACCATCTGGTCAAGGCTCGGCTATCCACTAGGGGTGTAAATGGTGCGGGTACGGTGCGGGTTTGGCCATACTCATACCCATACCCATCTAATTTAGCGGGTCCGGTTCCGGTTCTAGACCCGCATAATACAAAACCTGGACCCGCACCATACCCGTACCCGCAATAATAGTGGGTATGCGGTGCGGGTATGCGGGTAAGCGGTTCTATAAAACATCATATTGTTTATATAAGAGAAATGACTATGTTATATATATTTAACACAACAAGATATTGTTATCATATAGTATATTAACATGTAATAGTTATATTAGACAATGTTATATTCTATACAATAAAATTAATTGAGTAATTGTTTACATATTTGTAGTCATGATCATAACATTTAATTTATGTAGAAAGTAATGTAGATTAGTAGACATTTTGATTTTAAGTTTACATATGATGTTCGTTATTGTAACTAGAATAGTTAATTCTTAGTTATATGACTAGTCTCAACCTTAGAATATAATCTCAATAATTATATTAATTATACTAGTAAAGTATGGTATATATAACATATTATTTTAGTAGTTACTTATGTATAACGGGTACACGGGTCTAGCGGGTCTGGGTCCAAGCATACCTATTATTGGACCCGCTTATATGCGGGTCCAAGGATATACGGGTCCAAGGATATACGGGTATAAAAAATTAGACCCGTGACGGGTTTTTTAAGGGTCCGGATTTGCGGGTTCGCGGGTCTACCCTTACCCATTTACAGCCCTACTATCCACTGAGTCGGCTGGCCATCCGCAGCGTCTTGGCCATTTCCAGAATGAGCTCAAGGGGTACGCCCCGAAACCCAGCGGTGGCCACCTCAACTACACCCTCTCCGACTCCATGCTTGACTTCATCCATATCAACCAGATCGCCACTCCCCAGAGGCGCAACACCTTCAGGGAGGACCCCTTGTACAACCCAGCGTAGGTGTGTGACCTCAACGGCTCCGAGCTCCTGGATGTCGTCGACGCCGGGATTTGGGGGCTCATGACGAGGTACTATAGAGGATGCCTGCGAGACACCGGCATTGTCCCTTGTTGTTGGGATGACGTGAGATGGTAGGTCAGCTGGAGCTTCGTCGTGAAATTGACGGAGAGCACATGTGATTGTGGAGGGGGCGGTTCTAATGGATCACAGGATATCTCATTCTCTTCTCACCTCCGTCAAAATCGTGCATTTTCTATGTTGGTGCTTGTATTTACACTTGACTAACAAAATGGATTAAAAATGAGCCTCCTTTTTTCTCTCATGTTCTTGTCTTTATATTTCTGGAATTCACATCTTTGTCACGACACCGGCGACAATCAATTCAAATAGAAGAAGATCGTTCTCTGAAATTTGCTTGCCGATTACTATTTTGCAGGGAAAATTCTTGGGCAAGATAGTGTGGTGGTGTTGCCCCACATCTGCACACTCTGAAGATGGCATGCACTTTAACTTGTTTGACTAGACGGAGTGGCTTATATTTTAATTTGGTAGGTCAATTAAGTATTGTAATTGTCCCCTTGTTGTTGATGGGGGGACTCAGTTCATGCTAATTGCTTGTGTCAATCTACTTACACACGGTTTCAGAGTGATACATGAAGTTATTTAAGTTTTTGAACACCACTGCAGTTTTGAAATAAAAATTGGTAGGATATGTGTAGATTTTGAGCCAGCGGAAGAGTATTTAAGTTGGCTATTACCATGTATATTTCACTATATCGGATACAATAGACACCTCGGCAACAATATAAATTTCACCAGGCCAGATACAGGAGACCACTTAGCAATAGTATAACTCATGTTGATCGATCTAGTAGAGAGGGAACAATAAAATATATATACTACTAATTATTAGTGGGCATGTGTTTCTATTGATTAGGGAAACATAACGTATTAGAAAATGTTTTTGGGCTATAACTACAAAAACATAGGAATGAGAAATGGTAAACAATGGTGGCAGTGTAAACAAGCATACATGAATCATTATGAGACTAAATTATTGAGAAACCAACAACCGTTGTGTTTACGCTGGATGCAAATGAAATGACAGAGAACATAAAATTCTGAAAAATATATATTGATTTGTCTTCTGTTTGGTGGCTATCGTGCTATCGACATCATCTTTTATGGTGAATGGTATCTAAAAAGACAAAAAAAACCCTAAAACAGATAATATAAAAGATATAGATTTGGGAAATTTTAAATCTTATTACGTTGTTAAGGTAGTAGGTTTGTAAGGAACTATCCTCACGCACTTGTTTAGGTACATAACTAACTAGTGAAATAATTACTTTTTGTGTCAAATAGTTATTTTTCTAACTATTACTTTCTACGTCAAATTGCTATTATTCTAAGAAAATAATTACATTACATGCCACATGATTATTGTATATGATACCAGACTTTTCACACTATTTTCTTACTTTTAGTAGTCATTTTTTTTTAAATAATGTCACAAAAACACATTGGAATATATTAGTACTTACGGTGTACTCTATCTAACAGTAATTCTCAAGCACCCAAGTATCGTAGTTCATGGTGTCAATTCATCCAACGTTGTCGCCAATGGTGAAGTCCTTACCCATGTCTAGACCTAGGATTGTCAACAAGGTCCTCTAGCAATGTTTAAATATTTGTTGTTGGTTGAAGATTAAAGATTATATGTTCCTTGATACATATAACATTACACTTTCTATGACATACAATTACTTTTGCAAAAAATATGAATTTATTAATTTTAGTGACATGGTGCTACTTTTTGTCTCAAATAGTTACTTTTTATACTTAATAGTTACTTTATATATAGCATAGTTACTTTTTATAGAAAGTAATTACTTTTCATATGAAATAGTTAGTTCTTTTGATGTCGTACCATAAGGGGTTTATGATAGTAAAGGATCCATTGTTGTGATCGTCCTTGTCGTCGTTGCACTTATTGATGTCATTGTAGAGGGGGTTTGTCTCCTTAGGCTAGTGCCAACACCATGATGGTCATCGAGATGAATGATACCACTCAAATCTCTCCTCCAATCTTCACCATCATTGAGAAACTCCGCACCTATCATGTTCCACATGTGAAGGGATCCATAATGACATTACCAATCTCATTTGACTGGAAATCTTGGACCAAAAGCTCCTGAGTTCGTACATAACATTAAATCTAATCATACATATACATTTTAGTTTGTAATATAATTTATTGTTCAAATAATTACTTTTTGTAACTGAAAGTTACTTTTAGTGTCAAATAGTTACTTTTTATGACCTACAATTACTTGATATATAAAATAATTACTTCTAATGCTAAATAGTTACTTTATCCCAGTGGAATAAATAGGCATTTTTCATTCTTTTGACTCATGCAACTAAGTTCATGTGGACCATCCATTTGTACACATTGTAGTGGTTGTTTAGGGGAACACAATGAGGTGAGTAGATCTTAATCATGTCTCAATTTTATTTAGTATACATGTTATATCTTTATTGTACAATTTGGTGCAAAAATGTATATTTTGACCAACATGTTACATTTTGGCACTCATAGTTGTAGTTTGAATTCGAAATATTACAATTTGTCTATGAGCAACCAACACCTCCTTCTACTCCTCTCACTCCATCATTCTCCTCATTCTTATTTCCCTCTCCGCCTACAACTTCATCATCCACCAAAATGGACATTGCAAAGTTGTTGTCAACCATTAAGACAACAATATCGACCTCTAAGAAGGGTGACTATGTCGAGTTCAAGACACAATTTCATGAGGGGTTGGATGAAGTCAACATAGTATTATTGTTGGGCGTTCATTCATTGCCCGCATGGGTAGCTACCCACTCTAAATTTTATTACTTTTTTGGATTTTCTCACTTTATACAAGTACATGGTTACTTTATCTTGTAAACTATTACTTTTCATGTATAAACAGTTACATTTGTAATAGATGTAACAAATATACAATTACATATTTATTCCAGAATTTTTATTGTATATTCTACCCAATTTTACTTTTTTAGCCAAATAATTACTTTTTGATCATGATAGTTACTTCTTTATCAATCAAGTTATTTTTTTTACTAGATAAGTAGATAGTTATTTTTTAGACGACACGAGTTTCGAGTTCCAGGTTACCTACACTGGTATTAAAGATGTACTCATTATTGTCTCATAGATCATTGCCAACTATGTGGTGCTAGTTTTGAAACATGAACAACATCTTGACCCTCAATTTTAAATTACAATCCATGTAAGTTACTTCAAATTTAAGCAGAAATATACATTTAATTCATAACTCATATTATCATTTAGATAACTGCTTTTTGTGGCTAAATGTTACTTATATGTCAAATAGTTACTTTTTATGACCAAATATTACATTATTTGACAAATAATTACTATTTCATATTATATAGTTACATCTCGTGTACTATTGTAATATTTTATTTTCCATTTAGAATGCACGTGGATGTATTTATTTCGGTAGATTTTCAACTTTGTCATTTTTGGTTGCCTAGTAGTACAAAACATCATGACACTAGACCTTTTTATATTTAAGCAAATCTTGGAAGTTATTGAGGTGATGTAGTCACATCGGTCCTAGCAATTGTATGGACCTTTTACTACACATCCCTAAGCCCACCTATTAGTATCAAGTATCCTTAGTGCATTACGGCTCCAGAAACTCTGAAATGAAAAAATCTCAAAAAGTACAGCATGAAGTACCAATAGGATCAACAATCGTGATACAACTTAGTAGTGAGAAGAATATGTGGTTACAAAGCCCATACAGGTTCCCTCTATAGTTATTCAGCTGACCACAACAGCCTCGTTGGAATGTGTATCAATCAAGCCATCGGGTTGAAACATCTATGTGTCTTGAAATGGAATCTTTTGATGTTAAATTGTGAAAACAAATTTTTTGTCATTCATGGTCGGGTCAAAAATCATACTCCTTCAGATTTTGTTGGGAAAAAAATTCCAACCGTAGTAATGAGCATCTTTGTATCACCTTATGTTCAAATTTCATTTACACAACTCATATTTAATGGGTAAGATGTTTTTTCATATAACTTGTTGTCTCAAAAACTGTTTGTAATTATTTGTTGCTTTTAACAAACACAAATTACATTTTTGACAAGATTGTTATATTCTGTATAAAGTAGTTACTTTCTATTCATTATAGTTACTTTCTATAAAATACTTATACTTTCTATTCATTATAGTTACTTTCTATACAATATAGTTACTTTTACAGTTTGGCTTATTTTTCACCCTCATAACTTGTGAAACTATTGTGCCATTCTCATACGTACTTTCAACCCAAGCAAGAAGTCAATAGACTATAAGGGAGAGTCCTTATGAAAAGAGGCATTCATTTTTGCATCCATCTTGCATAAGCTATGTTGTTGTGGAGTGGGCATCAATGCATATTACGGGGAATAAGTATTTAGCAAAGCTTGGAAGTAACTGGGAAATGAATAGAAAATATGAACTCCATTTGTTGAATCTATCACATTGTTTATCATTGGCAGTTAGAATAGCCGTGGGTGAATATCCAATGGGTACTCATCATCTCCCACCCATGAACAGGAAGTCCAGTTGTACAGACACCTGCTACCTGAGTGACCGTTAAATTAAGGGAAATGTTGCCTTTCTCTTCCTATCCACTATTGTCACAACAACAAATCAATAACGAGGTTTGAGATAGCCGAACCAAGGAAGAAGAATTAATAGAAGTGGAATCTTCCTGGTCACCAGTACTCGGAAAATAACAGATACATCTCTCTGTCCAAGACTACATTTTCCCTCATTCTACTTGTGACTTCTCCGACCCCGCCCTATTATGCTCAGCTATACCTCCACCCACCTACTCAGTGTGTGTCTACCGAGCAGAACATACACATTTGGTCTTTCTTGTTATCCTATACCCTCTAGCGGTAAGTGTCGGAACCATGTCGTCATCTATTTTCAGGCCAAATAATTCGTAGCAAGATCCATCTCATGTGGTGATACACCTCCTATCTCTATTTAGCAGTGATCCTCACAACACTTAGAGTCAGTGATGGGGGAAGCCATGGTCGCCTAACCATCGCCTCTGCCACCCAAGCAACTGGCCCCACTGAGGAGACCGCAGATTCACACATTTCCGCATGATGGCATCCAACTTTGCGACCATACTCCAGTCGTTTCCAAGGGCCTCCCACGCGTGTCATCGACCTAGCTCAGATTTGGGCTCGACATAGCAAAGGAAGAAGCAGGGTATGTCCCACGTTTTGGCCTTGCTTCACTAATTGGCAGGTCCAAGACAATGGAGGATGCCCAAACAATGTTTCCATGCCACATCCCACCCAAGATAGCGTCGACAGTTCCAACGGATGCATTGGGCTTGAGTTTCCAGCCCCCGACGACAAGACGGGATGACGGCGAACTAGTTTAGGAAGAAGGGATACAGGAAAATATTTACGAGAAGTGCCACCACTACTATGGGTATGGGCAGAAATGATGTGTTGTTAGATACTCCAACTCATGCTCAACATACACATACACATCCAAATTTCTCCAAATACAACCATTTAAAGATCATGTCATAATTATGTATGCAAACTCCATGTATAACATATGGAATAACACCTAATAAAATATTAAATAATTTTAAAGAGTTTCTATTAGAAATTGCATAATATGTTTCCAATATGTCCAAAGTAATAATAAGGGCCTAAAATCTCAATTCAAGGGAATTTACATATAAAGGTTACAACATTTAGCAATGTGGTAGTAAAAAGTCCATCATATTCAAATTAGATCATCAGGAAAAAAAATGAGGGTAATAACCCTAAAGTTTCAAATATTAAGCCAAAAATCTAACATTTAGGTCAATTAATAGTCATTTAGGTCATATTAAGTAATTAGAGGTGGACATTTCACTTAAAAATTACCAATAGAGACTAAATTACTTGCCTTAGGTGAATATCATTATTTTTGACAAGCAGATGGACAAATCATAGCACCAAGCTTCTCCAAACACCCTAAAACATCCACTTTAGCATGAAGTACCTCAAACTAGGATGCAAGTGAAGAAAAGTGGCACTTTCAGAATAAAGAACCTTCTTTCCTCAAAATATAGCCACGAACTTTATCCAATATGGTAGAGGAAAGAGTGAAAATTAGAAAAGATGAGAATAATGAAAAAAAATTACATCCATTTGACCTAGACTAGATACGGAATGTGACTCTAGGATTTGATTGTCCAAACATTTGCTACATCACAAACATCCAAGAGTATTTCGTAAAGAATCGCCCTCCTCAAGCTGAAGTAGCATTTCTTCATCTTTGAAATGAAGAAATATAGGTCTACTGTCAAAGGAGATCATATTTGTAGAATTGGGCTAACAATAATATTATAAAGCATACTAAATACAACTTATTTTGACCAAAAACAACATGCATCGACCTCCATCAGGTCACATTGAACCAGAAATGTATCACTACATCGACTTGGATCTCTAAATGACACACAGCTTCCGTCGCTTGCATCGACCAAACTAAGGCCCACATTTCTCGCTCGATAGCATGCATCAACCACAGAAGATCGATATCATCTGGATGCAAGTCGCAACAACCAAGCTTGAGCTGCATCAATTTGCCCTGACACCACATCAACCTAGGTTAGGAACGCATCGACTTGCCCATGTATGCTAAGAAGTCCACCTAAGGTCAATGTACATGATTTGGACAAGGAAAAATTGCCACACACATCGACCTAATACACCGATTGATTCAAACGATTGATGCAACACAAATAATGTATATGTTTCTTATGTCAGGAAGATTCCAAAGTTTCATTCAACCAATATAGGAGTATAGCCTTGTTGTTATTTACAAAAGTATGTGTGCATTATTACACTACATGATTAATAATATTTGGATTAATTTAAACTATTCCATAATAAATCTAGTAAGTTATGTATTTAATGTAAATGATGCATGCAGAGATAGGCTAGACACCCTAGATCCAACCAAGAAAAAGAAGGATAAAATTGTTGGTATGTATTCCTAGGGAGCCATTCATATGATGATTGTAATGTGCCATCATGTATGTGATCTTAATTAATAATAAAGGAAATATTGCCTATTATTTTTGTTCTACTATGGGATTTATATAACATGATAGATGTCTAAAGAATGATATAATTCGATGACATATTTTTTAGGTTGAGGCCTGAACAATGAGACCATATGTATGACAAGAGTACATGCATTCTTGTTATGTCCCTAGTCAGATATTATTGTGGAAGAAAAATAGGCAACAATCATACATAAGACTAGAATGTGTGTTGAATGATGAAAGATTCTCAATAGTCATGATATTGGATATCAACTCAAACTCATAGGTACTTGTTAGAGAACAATGTACCGGGCATACCCACCTTGAGGGTGATACATGGAACCATTGAATGGCAATCAAAATCATCTCGCAAAGTGATAGTGTTGATTGTGGTTCTTATACTTGAAGTCACTACACTCATCATGAAGTGATAGTGGCGACAGGGTTTGACTGTGAGTGATGTAGATGGGATTTGTCCCTCCTATCAGAGTTGAATCCTGGCTACTTGATAAGAAATATTGAGAAACATATGGCCATGCCTATGTGAGTCAATATGTGATATTGAGTTGGCGTGCATCACAATAGTCTGCTCTAATTCAAGAAACATAAATTGAATATTAAGAGAATAACAAATTCTATGCCTTGCATTTAGTCTGGATATCTGAGACAAAGGTACTATATGATCATGGTAACACTAATCACAGATGTAGGTTGAAGTTGTTCTCTAAGTTTTCAATTACTTGGGCAGAAATGATGTGTTGTTGGATACCACTCATTGCTTGTGATGTTGTAATTTGTTTCTGGAAATTCACTACCAATGTAATTTAGGACCTATAGGGTCACACACATAGGATGCACTTAGAAGAGGAGTTTAATCATGGACAATATTCAATTTGGCTACTAAATTGTTTAGGTAATCAAAATGAATAATGTTGGGTCTCAGTCGATTGCATGGAATGACCATTCGACTAAATGGTGTGTCAGTCGACTGACTGGACTGTGATGACTCTGGTCAATGGAACCAGTCAGTCGAACAATTGAAATGTTCAATTGATTAACTGTTCAAAGTTGCCAACGGATGTTTAGAGAATCTAGTTGACCAATAGTAGTGTCCAATTGATCGATTGGGTCTAATCGGAAAGTTTGAATGGGTCAAAAAAATTTAATGTTGGCCAAAACAACATGCATTAATCACTGCATTAAAATAGTGTTATTGTGTCCTTGAACACAAGCTAATTGATCGACTAGTCGTACACATCCACAGCCGAGCCACGAAAATGGACCTTTCATTTCCCTAGGGTTTGTGAAACTATGGACTAGTCACTCCTATATAAAGAGGGGTGGTCAAGGATCTCAACACACACTTACACTTGACTAATCACAGTTGTGGTAACATGAGAGCTCAATCCATCTTATCCTTGAAAGGGAGAGATAGCAAGAGAGAAGAAGTTAACACTATCACATTGACAAACGAAAGAGAAACTCCTTTTTGTCATCTCAGGAAGCACGACATGAAGTTCTCAATGGTCTGAGTGGACTACATAGAGGTGTGGAAGACTTTGTTTATATTCTAGGAGGATGACGTCAACTGTCGTCCATGAGTGATACACCAGGAGGACATTGTAGAATGTCGACTATGTTATGCTTAATAAGGAAGCACATCTCTGTGCAAGGATAGTTGTTAGACATACTCCAGGACAAGGTACATCTTGCACCCTCTTTCCTAATTTGTCATTGTTGATGTGATCTGCTACTTAGGAAATATGGATAAAAATTTTCATTTTTGTGCCTTCTCTATCCCCATATTTCCCTACAAAAATAAGATATTAGGTAAGAGAAGAGATACTTCTACCAAGGAACATGATAACTTTGTATAAGTAGGTGGAGAGGATACAAATGAAAGAAGATATGAGAAAACAGGAAGAAATTTGTATGGATTCTATCTCTATTAGGTTTAAATTGTGAGTCCGAGATTTAATCTTTAAGAATCTTAAGTAATCACCAACATGAAAGAGGTTTGCACCAAGAATATGTTTGTTGTATGCTCTGAGAGACGTCACTTTATGATTGTCATAACGACATATTATATATGACTTGATCATTAATAAAGGAAATTCAATTTATTAAGTTTGTTTTAGTTTTTAGATAATGTAGAAATGCAATAATTTCTTAAGAATATTACAACTTGATGACATATGCACTACTACAGAAAATGCTTTTTATAACGGGAAAAACACAACAGTTCTGTTGGTTGTGTTGTAGTTAGCATATCTTTTACAACAAGTCTATTTGTGTGTTGTGAATTATATATTTTATACAATACAAGTTATATACAACGGGCCAAACTCGTTGTAGTATATGTGATACTACAACATATGCTAAATTGTTGTAATAGACTGTAATATCACAACATACTCAAACCTGTTGTAAAAGACCATAATTACACAACATGCTCTAACCCGTTGTAATAGTAACGTATGCTAACTTGTTGTAATAGATCATCATTACACAACATACTCTAAACCGTTGTAAAAGATCATAATTACACAGCATGCTCTAACCCGTTGTAATAGTCATGTATGTTAACCCGTTATAATAGACCATCATTACACAACATACTATAACCCGTTGTAAAAGATCATAATTACACAACATGCTCTACCTGTTGTAATAGTCACATATGTTAACCCGTTGTAATAGACCATCATTACACAACATACTATAACCCATTGTAGTATACTATAATTACACAACATGGTTTCACCTATTGTAATAGTTATCCGTTGTAATAGACCACAATCACACCACAGGTTTGCACGTCATTTGTTATATATGTAAAACAAAGAATATATGTGTTGCATAAAATGAAAATGGTTCAGCGGTTTGAGATGTGCCTTACTTTCAAGTGGTCTCAAGTTTGAAACCTTGTGTCTAGATGTATTTTCCTTTTATCTCAACATGTTATATACAACACCCCTATTACAATAGGTGTGTTCAATGAACTACAACATGTATTAACTGTTGTATAAAATACATATATTACAACATGTACAACACCTGTTATATAAAGACCCCCCCATAAGACCACACAATCTAATACAACAGTTGACACCCATTGTAAAATGGAAAAATGAACTGTTGTAAAAACCATTTTTTGTAGTAGTGATGGTTTGGGTTGTGGACTCTAACATGATATTATATGTATACTCAAGAGCATTCATTCTTGTTATGTCCCTAGTAAATTATTATTGTGGATATTATAGGAAACAATAATACACAAGAGTAGCATGTATGTTGAATGATGGCTATGTCTCTTTAGTCATAATTTTGGATATTATTTTAGATATTGGGTATTTGTTAGAGAAAAGTTGTACTAGACACACCCACTTTGAAAATAACACATGGAAGTCATGTTATGGCAGTCAGAGTCATTTCTCAATGTGATCGTGGTGACTATGATCCTTAGAAGTCACTACAATGATTATATTTTTATGTAGTTTAACATTATCCAGTGTGACTTTGAATAAGGGTTACCATACATGTAGTGAGTGGGTGCACTATGACACTTTTGGATTATTGTAAGTGTTGTAGGGTGGAATTTGTCCCTCTATTGGATTGATATCCCGTTCACTTGATAAGTGAGACTATGAATGAATGGTCATACTCATGTAAGTTAATATATATGACATTAACTTACACAATCTCAGTAGTTTGCACTAGTTTAAGAAATGTAGATTGAATGTTAAGAGGAAGACAATTACATGCCTCAGTTTAAATTTTGGCATTTGTGAAAAAGGGGTTATGCATTCCTCATAACATTAGTCACATACATGTTAAAGTTGTTCTCAACTTATTCCTATTAATTTGTTAGCAATGACATGATTCTAGAAACTACTCTTTGCTTGTAAGGTTATGAACATGACTACCAACATAATGTGTAACCTATGAGGTGACACACATAAGGATGCATAAGGAAATTGAAGTTTGAAATCAAACATATGTTTAGAATTCTTCTAAGTTATGTAAAGACTAATTTCCTATACAATCATTTAATTGGAAAAGACAATCGACCAGTTGGACTATTGGATCAATTGATTATCTGTCGATCAACTGATCATTGGTTTGGGAAACTATCCAATTGTAGACTGAATATCCTAGTCCGTTGAGTGGATTGAATTCTAAAAACAACATAGATATTGAGACTTGTTATATATGGAATCAAAATGGTCATTTGAAATTAGACATGGACTGGAAAAGTGGTAAACTAGATATTCCAACCGAACAACTGGGTGACCTGACCAGTCCCAATAGGTTGATTGGTTAACGGACCAAGTAACTAGGAATTCTATATGAGTTTTCCTATTTGATTCTGCTTTGAGTTGTGATAGTGATTGTGTTTTTGAAATTCAAGCCCATGACTTTTTTATATATAGGGTTGGACGTCCAAGGGTCGAGACACTCCTAAGAAGTACATTGTGAGACAAGTTGTCTAAGAGTTCTTTATCTTTGAGAGAGAAAAATTCACCCCAAGGACAATAATCTACAATACGAAGAGATAGAGAGCAAGCAGTGCTAGCGCGTGGATGACTCTAAGTTTTGATTTCTCTTGGTGACCAAGGTGGTGCATCAAGAGTTCCTACATCTACATAGAGGACATAAAGGCCAAGACCCTTGAGTGGAGTCTTGAGGACAAGCAACATCTCCAAGGAAAACACAAAGTCTTTCTTAAAAGACAATGTAGCAACATCAACAACCACTTTGGATCCGCATACATAAGTACAACTTCTACACTAACATAATATGTGTCTATACGTTAGACAACTAGTGTGTAACAAATATTTTTATGATGGGTTAGGGTACATAGTTTGCACATTAAAGAATTGATTTTTAGTAACCTGATAATGACAAAGTAAACATCAAGAAATCTAAATCAATGTATTTGACTAGTAGCATGACAATGATGAAGGGAGCATAAAAAATGTAGTAGAAAGTGTCTGATATGACAATTTAGAGCAATCAATTGTAAAGTTCACACCTTCATCTATACGACAGTAAAAACACCATTTTTTCATTCAAGAACATCAAGTTACATTAACATATTTTAGTGAAGCAAGCACTTAGTCATATGTTTAGAAAGAAATGAATAAAAAATACAAACTGGAAATCAAAACAAGTCAAAAGTATATTAAGATATATGTATAAAACAAACTAGAGTCTTAGTATCTAAGGCTCTAGGACTATATAGAATTCCATGAAATATAAGACTAATTCAGAAAACAAGTTTTCTACACTGTGGAGGAAGATCCTCAGTCAAGAATGTAACACATAGATATCTCTACACCCTAAATCTGTTACAAATACAAGGACTCCATAGTATTATAGCTCGCAATATGTATTTGTGTTTTGCTGAAATAACAGAGTTGTAAGATGAAAGAGTTCCAAGCAAGAAGTAGTTGTTGATTCTACAACAAAGGTTAACTATAGTGTTTCCTCCAATGCAGCAAAGGAGGTTGTTTGGATCAAGAAATCCATTTCTAAACTTGGGGTGGTTCCAAGCATCAATGATGTAATAGAGCTATATTGTGACAACAATGGAGCTATTGCACAAGCTAAGAAACTCAAATTGTAATAGCATTCCAAGAACATAAAGTGGTTGTTCCATGTCATATGAAAGATCATACAGTGGGGAGATGTGAAGATTTGTAGAGTACCAACTGAAAGCAATATAGTTCACCATCATCATCATCATCTAAGCCTCAGTCCCAACTATGTTGGGGTCAGCTACATGGATCCTGCATTTCCATTGAGCTCTATCATGGGCCATATTCTGGTTGAGATGTAGAGATTCAAAATCTCTCTTTATAAGCTCATCCCATGTTAATTTAGGCCTTCCTCTTATTCTATTTATAGTGTTTGGCTCAATAGCATTGCTTCGTATAGGTGTACTAGTTGGTCTGCGTTGCACATGTCCATACCTTCTGAGACGGCCCTCGTGCAACTTGTCCTCAATGCTCGCCACCCCCACTTTATTCCTGATATAGTTATTTCTGAAGCAATCTTTTCTTGTCTTCCCACACATCCATCTCAGCATACGCATTTCAGCCACGTTCATCTTGTTGAGACCTTGTTTCTTCACCGCCTAACATTTACTCCCATAGAGCATGGTTGGTCGTATAGCTGTTCTATAAAACTTACTTTTTAACCTGAGAGGGATCTTCCAAAAGCAATATAGTTCACCCCTTGACAAAATCACTTCTGCAACAGAAGCATGAAGGTCATGTTAGATCACTTGGGATTAATTTCATGGGTGATTGGCTCTAAGTGCAAGTGGGAGCCTATTGGTATGTATGCCCAGAGAGCCAATCATATGATGATTGTAATGCATATCTTGTAACCATTTTGATTAATAATAAAGACAATCTTCATCTATATGTTTTTTTCATTTATGAGGTAATGGTATAACATGATATATATCTAAAGAATGATGTTAGTTGATGACGTATGTCTTTAGGTTGAGAACCTAAATAGTGAGATCATAGGAATGATAGGAGTACATACAATCTTGTTAAGTCCCTGGTCAGATGTTAGTGTGGAAGCTAATAGACAACAATAACGCATAAGAGTACAATGTGTTTTGTTTGATGATAGAATTTCATTAGTCATGATATTTCATATCAAACAAAACATATGGGTACTTGTTAGAGAATAGTGTATCAGACTGACCCACCTTGAGAGTGATGCATGGAAACTATTGAATAGTAGTCAGAATCAACTCTTAGAGTGATGGTGATGATTATGGTTCTTAGACCTGGAATCACTACACTCATCACATGTCAATTGATGTACCTTGACATCGTCTAACATGACCTTGATTAAAGGTTACCATAAAGGTGATGCTCGAATACATTGTGACACATGGGAAATGACTATGAGTGATGTACATGGGATTTTCCCCTCCTACTGGAGTTGATATCCTGGACACTTGATAAGTGAGACTCAGAAATGTATGGTCATACTCATGTGAATCAATATATGATGTGTGAGATCACATGTATCTTAGACAGTCTGCTTTAGTTCAAGAAACATGGATTGAATGATGTGAGGATGGTGATTCCATGCCTCGAGTTTAATCTAGATATTAGAGACAAAGGAACTATATGATCATTGTAGCACTAATCACATATTGTCAGTTGAAGTTGTTCTCCAACTTTCCAATTACTTGGGTAGAAATGATGTGTTGTTAGATACTACTCATTTCTTGTGATGTCATAAATTAGTTGTGGATATTCACTGCCAATGTAACTTGGGACTTATAGGGGTCACACACATAGGTTTTATTGGGAGTAGGAGTTTACTCATGAATATAGTTTAATTTGATTACTAAAGTGTTAGGTATTCAATTTAAACAAGATTGCTTGTCAAAAATCTGAAATGACCAGTTGCCAATCAATTTAGAAGTATGAACTAACTAATTCATGTGGTGAAATGATCGATTGAGAGATCACTAAGATTGGATCATGGATTGATACTAGCGTCATGTTGTTTACTAATCAAATATCGAAAGCCTATATGACTATGAATATAAGATATAGTTAATCAGTTCATTCAAGTGTCGATTCAAGTGTTGAGTCGATTGTCTCACATGTGAACCGGCCAATTCAATAATGAATCAACCGGTTCATGGTTTGTAGGTTCCGAAAAACTCATGAAATTCCATTTCCTCAACTCCCATTTGATCTAGAAGCCCTAACACTAACCCTCCTATAAATAGAGGGATAGTCGAGGCTATCAGAAGACACAACAATAAGTTCCGGCAATTTTTATCCTCTCACAGCTGGGGTAACGTGAGAGCCCGAGCAAGTTTTACCCATAAAAAGGAGAGATAGAAAGGGAGAAAAAACCAGGGAGAGTAGTCAACGCTAGCATGTTGACATGGAAGGGATGACTCCTTCTATTCTGTTCTAAAAGAACAACATGAGTTTTCAGTAGTCTGTGTAGACTATATAGAGGCGTGGAGGTTATTCCCACTTTCTAGGAGGATGTCGTCAACCTTCGTCTTTAGTGCTACACCAAGAGGCCATCACTGACAACTATCCACGCTAGAGAAAGAAGCACGCCGATGCAAAGATAAGTTGTTGGACTTCCTCTAAGACCAGGTTTATGCCTTGCAACCTTCCTTCCCAATCTATAGTTGTAAATGCGATCTGATGTTCAAGGGGAATATGGCAAATTTTTTTTTGTTTCTATTGTCATATCATCATATTTCCCTACAGCAAGTACATGCATAAATTCTTAGCTCCAAAATGCCCAACTTAGCAAGCTTTGACTCCCAAACCCCAAGATCAATGCATAAGCACGCCTCAAGGATGGATGGTCACACTAAAAGAAGAAAACCAGAAAACAAATAGCCAAATCGATCTTACTTCACATCATAAGATAAGGGTCAAGAAAATTCTCAAATAAAATTTTCAACAACAATCACAAACATGATCATAGAGAAAAACCCAATGTATTGTTATACTAGCATGGACTTGTACAATATAATTATAAGTGGCCACGATCACATCTCGTTATACAAAATATATGCATGTTAATATTGAGAATGTGTCAATCACATGCAAGACATGCAATCAACACCGAGACATAGATACATCATCATAGAAAGATACCCTTCCCAAACTCAAGTATTTAGGGGAGAGTCTAAAACACACCAAAAGACCAAATACCCTCCATCTGCTTAGTGACACCTTGGATTCGAGGACTCCTAACTATCAAACACCTATGTGTGTTGAGAACCTAAAAGGGTGGAAACCCATAAGAGTGAGATTAAATTCCTTGAGAGATAAAATGCATGCATAATATTCAAAGTATGCAAGTTTTTACTATATGTGCTAAATTTAGGTAGATGTATGAGAAAGAGTAATTTATACAAGCATACCTAATGAAATATATAGTAAAGAAAAGTGATATGTACAAAGCATATTGGAGTAGTAAAATGATACAATATGGAAATGGTAAGATAATACACAAATAATGGTGCGTGGCTTGATTAAATATTGTATTAATGAGCCATGGGTTATTTGAGATGTACCACTAAACTATTAACTAGTGAATACAAAGTACTCTAGCCATTATAGAGTATATTTTGATTATATAATATCCATAAGTTCCAACAACACCTTAGTTGATGCAAGTATAAAAAATTGGGGATCAACACTAGCTTGAGACCTATGTAAATCATTAGACGATCATGGGTACTCAATTCATGCAAACTATTATATCACGTAGCAAGTGTTGATCATAATATCATATAATTATCAATCTCATTGGAAAAATCATCATATATAACATGGCATACACCCTAGATTGTACTTATAGAAAGTATTATTTTAGTGTCTTAAGGGATCGTACCTCATATGGATCCTTGATAAACCATAAAAATTTGACAATGTAAAATACTAAGTACCATCTCACAATCTCTAGATTTCTACAGGGATACATGTTTCTCTTCTTTAACTTCCTAACACTAGCTAAGTTACAAGGTCACAAGGAAACTACTTGGATAGTGATTTGTTGATCAATTGGTTCCTTAGGTCACATTTCATGGAAAATTGTGGTGAATGTGGTATTTTGTCCATTGGTATGAACAATTGAAGAAGTAAAAGATATAATAATCCAATTCATGCTCAACGTACACATACATAGCCAAATTTCTCCAAATACAACCATTTAAAGATCACATCATAATTATGTATGCAAACTCCACGTATATCAGATGGAATAACACCTAATAAATATTAAATAATTTTAAAGAGATTCTATTAGAAATTCCATAATATGTTTCCAATATGTCCAAAGTAATAATAAGGGCCTAAAATCTCAAGTCAAGGGAATTTACATGTAAAGGTTGCAACATTTAGCAATGTGGTAGTAAAAAGTCCTTCATATTCAAATTAGATCATCAGTCAAAAAGTGAGGGTAATAACCCTAAAGTTTCAAATATTAAGCCAAAAATCTAACATTTAGGTCACTTAATAGTCATTTAGGTCATACTAAATAATTAGAGGTAGACATTTCACTTAAAAATTACTAATAGAGACTAAATTACTTGCCTTAGGTGAATATCATTATTTTCAGCAAGCATATGGACATATCCTAGCACCAAGCTTCTCCAAACATCCTAAAAACATCCACTTTAGCATGAAGTACGTCAAACTAGGATACAGGTGAAGAAAAGTGTCAGTTTCAGAATAAAGAACCTTCTTTCATCCAAATATAGCCAAGAACTTCAGCCAATATGGTAAAGGAAAGAGTGAACATTAGAAAAGAGGAGAATGAAAAAAAATTACATGCATTTGACCTAGACTAGATACAGAATGTGACTCTAGGATTTGATTGTCCAAACGTTTGCTACATCACAAACATCTAAGAGTATTTCATAAAGAATCGCCCTCCTTAAGATAAAGTAGCATTTCTTCATCTTTGAAATGAAGAGACATAGGTCTACTTTCAAAGGAGATCATATTTGTAGAATTGGGCTAACAAGAATATTACAAAGCATACTAAATACAACTTATTTTGACCAAAAACAACATGCATCAACCTCCATAAGGTCACATTAAACTAGAAATGTGTCACAACATCGACTTGGATCTCCAAATGACACACATCTTCCCTCACTTGCATCGAACAAACTAAGGCCCACATTTCTCGCTCGGTAGTATGCATCAACCACAGAAGATCAATATCATCTAGAAGCAAGTTGCAACAACCAAGCTCGAGATGCATCAATTTGCCCCGCCACCACATCGACTTAGGTTAGGCACACATTGACCTGGCCATGTATACTAAGTAGTCCACCTAAGTTCAATACACATGGTTTGGACAAGGAAAACTTGCCACACCCATCGACCTAATACACTGATTGATTCAAACAATTGATGCAACACAAATAATGTACATGTTTCTTATGGCGGGAAGATTCCAAAGTTTCATTCAACCAATATAGGAATATAGACTTGTTGTTATTTAAAAAAGTATGTGTGCATTATTACACTACATGATTAATAATATTTGGATTAATTTAAACTATTCCATAATAAATATAGTAAGTTATGTAATTAATGTAAATGATGCATGCAGAGATAGGATAAGGGTCTCACACCCTAGATCCAACCAAGAAAAAGAAGGAAAAAATTGTTGGTATGTATGGCTAGGGAGCCATTCATATGATGATTGTAATGTGCCATCATGTACTTGTTCTTAATTAATAATAAAGGAAATTTTGCCTAATTATTTTTGTTCAACTATGAGATTTATATAACATGATAGATGTCTAAAGAATGATATAATTTGATGACATATTTTTCAGGTTGAGGACCTGAACAATGAGACCATATGTATGGCAAGAATATATGCATTCTTGTTATGTCCCTACTCTGATATTATTGTGGAAGAATAATAGGCAACAATCATACATAAGACTAGAATGTGTGTTGAATGATGACAGAGTCTCAATAGTCATGATGTTGGATATCAACTCAAACACATAGGTACTTGTTAGAGAACAGTGTACTGGGCATACCTGCCCTGAGGGTGATACATGGAACCATTGAATGGTAATCAAAATCATCTCTTAAAGTGATAGTATTGATTGTGGTTCTTATACTTGGAAGTTGCTACACTCATCACAAAGTGATAGTGGTGACAAGGTTTGACTGTGAGTGATGTAGATGGGATTTGTCCCTCCTATCAGAGTTGAATCTTGGCCACTTGATAAGAAAGATTGAGAAATAGATGGCCATGCTCATGTGAGTCAATATGTGATATTGAGTTGACGTGCATCACAACAGTCTGCTCTAATTCAAGAAATAGATTAAATATTAAGATGATAACAATTCTATGCCTTGCATTCAATCTGGATATCTAAGACAAAGGTACTATATGATCATGGTAACACTGATGTAGGTTGAAGTTGTTCTCTAACTTTTCAATTACTTGGGCAGCAATGATGTGTTGTTAGATACCACTCATTGCTTGTGATGTTGTAATTTGTTTCTGGAAATTCACTACCAATGTAATTTGGAACATATAGGGTCACACACATAGGATGCACTTGGAAGAGGAGTTTAATCATGGACAATATTCAATTTGTCTAGTAAATTGTTTAGGTAATCAAAATGAATAATGTTGGTTCTCATTTGATTGAATGGAATGACCATTTGACTGAATGGTGTGTCAGTCGACTGACAAGACTGTGATACCTTTGGCCGATGGAACCAGTCATTCGACCAATTGAAATGTTCAATTGATCAACTAATTAAAGTTACCAACGGATGTTTAGAGAAGCTAGTCGACCAATTGTAGTATCCAATTGATCGACTGGGTCTAATCGAAAAGTTTGAATGGGTCAAAAAAATTAATGTTAGCCCAAACTACATGCATTAGTCATTGCATTAAACTAGTGTTATTGTGTCGTTCAACACAAGCTAATTGATCGATTGGTCATGCAAAGCCACCGTCGAACCATGAAAACTGACCCTTCATTTCCCCAGGGTTTGTGAAACTATGGCCTGGTCACTCCTACATAAAGAGGGATGGTTAAGGATCTCAACATACACTTACGCTTGACTTCTCATAGTTGTGGTAACATGAGAGCTCAATCCATCTTATCTTTGAAAGGGAGAGATAGCAAGGGAGAAGACGTTGACGCTATCACATTGACAAACAAAAGAGAAACTCCTTCCTGTCATCTCAGGAAGCATGACATGAAGTTCCCAATGGTCTGAGTGGACTACATAGAGGTGTGGGAGACTTTGTTTCTATTCTTGGAGGATGACGTCAACTATCGTCCATGAGTGCTACACCAGGAGGTCATTTTGGAATATCATCTATATTCTGCTTAATAAGGAAGCACATCTCTATGCAAGTATAGTTGTTAGACACACTCCAGGGCAAGGTACATCTTGCACCCTCTTTCCTAATTTGTTGTTGTTGATGTGATCTACTACTTAGATAATATGGACAAAAAAATCATTTATGTGCCTTCTCTATCCCCATATTTCTCTACAAAAACAAGATATTAGGTATGAGAAGAGATACTTCTACCAAGGAACATGATAACTTCGTATAAGTAGGTGGAGAGGATACAAAATGAAAGAAGATATGAGAAAAGAGGAAGAAAGATGTATGGATTCGATCTCTATTAGGTTTAAATTGTAAGTATGAGATTTAATCTTTAAGAATCTTGAGTAATCACCAACATGAAAGAGGTTTCACCAAGAATATGTTGGTTGTATGCTTTGAGAGCCATCATGTGATGATTGTCATAGCGACATATTGTATATGACTTGATTATTAATAAAGTCAATTCAATTTATTATGTTTGTTTTAGTTTTTAGATAATGTAGAAATGCAATAATGTCCTAAGAATATTACAACTCGATGACATATGGTTTGGGTTGAGGACTCTAACATGGTATTATATGTATACTTAAGAGCATTCATTCTTATTATGTCCCTAGTAAATTATTACTGTGGATATTATAGGGAAAAATAATATACAAGACTAGCATGTATGCTAAATGATGGATATGTCTCTTTAGTCATAATTTTGGATATCATTTTAGATATTGGGTATTTGTTAGAGAACAAGTTTTACTAGACACACCCACTTTGAAAATAACACATGGAAGCCATGTTATGGCAGTCAGAGTCATTTCTCAATGTGATTGTGGTGACTATGATCCTTAGAAGTCACTACAATGATTACATTTTTATGTAGTTTAACATTACCCAGTGTGACTTTGAATAAGGGTTACCACACATGTAGTGAGTGTGTGCACTATGACACTTCTAGATTATTGTAAGTGTTGTAGGGTGGAATTTGTCCCTCTATTGGATTGATATCCCATTCACTTGATAAGTGAGACTATGAATAAATGGTCATACTCATGTAAGTTAATATATATAACATTGAGCTTACAGAATCTCAGTATTCCACACTGGTTCAAGAAATGTAGATTGAATGTTAAAAGTATGACAATTTCATGCCTCAGTTTCAATTTTTACATTTGTGAAAAAGGGGTTATGCATTCCGTATAACATTGGTCACATAAATGTTAAAGTTGTTCTCAACTTATTCCTATTACTTTGTTAGCAATGACGTGATTCTAGAAACTACTCTTTTCTTGTGAGGTTATGAACATGACTACCAACATAATGTGTAACCTGTGAGGTGACACATATAAGGATGCATAAAGAAATTGAAGTTTGAAATCAAACATATGTTCAGAATGCTTCTAAGTTATGTAAAGACTAATTTCTTACACAATCATTTGATTGGAAAAGACAATTGACCAATTGGTGGTTTGGATTATTGGATCAATTGATTGTCTATCGATCAACTGATCATTGGTTTAGGAAACTATCCAGTTGGTAGACTGAATATCCCAGTCTGTTGAGTGGATTGAATTCTAAAAACAACATAGATATTGAGACTTGTTATATATGGAATCAAAATGGTCATTTGAAATCAGACATGGACTAGAAAAGTGGTCAGCTAGACATTGCAACCGGATAATTGGGTGACCGACAAGTCTCAATAGGTTGATTGGTTAACGGACCAAGCAACTGGGAATTCTATATGAGTTTTCCTAGTTTGATTATGCTTTGAGTTGTGATAGTGATTGTGTTTTTGAAATTCAAACCCATGACTTTTTTATATATAGGATTGGACGTCCAAGGGTTGAGACACACCTAAGAAACACATTGTGAGACAAGTTGTCTAAGAGTTCTTTATCTTTGAGAGAGAGAAATTCACCCCAAGGACAATAATCTACAATAGGAAGAGATAGAGAGCAAGCAGTGATAGTGCGTGGATGACTCTAAGTTTTGATTTCTCTTGGTGACTAAGGTTGTGCATCAAGAGCTCCTACATCTTGAGTGGAGTCTTAAGGACAAGCAACTTCTTCAAGGAAAAGACAAAGTCTTTCTAAAAAGACAATGTAGCAACATAAACAACCACTTTGGATCCGCATACATAAGTTCAACTTCTACACTAACATAATATGTGTCTATACGTTGGACAACTAGTGTGTGACAAGGTATATTTGATATACTTTTTGTATCTTTTGAATACTGATGTTTTATTTCTACGAAAAATATGTTGCCTAAGACCTTTTTGGGAAAATTTGTATTTTAGTTGTGCCCCTTTCCCCAAAACCTTACAGTGGTATGACCAGACATTGTATGATTTTAATGTAGGTTTGGGTTTTAAATTTAAATGATTTTTTGAATGAATAATGTACAATGGTATCCATGTCCATCAGAAACTACCATATATGGTATCATATATCTATATTATAGAAAACAATGTAACGCCTTAAAAATCATTTTTTGGTTGATATGGATAAGCAAAATAGGTCTCTACGATGAATGCTTGTGATCTAAAATATCTAATTTATGGTTTTTTATTTTTATTAAAATATATCACATGTATACGACTCATATTACATGCCTCTCTCTACATATTCCTTGTAAAATTCAATTTGCACAATGAGAATCAGATTATTCACTAACATCAGTAGTGGATCATGATGGAGAGAAGGACATGTCCAAATCCCACACCAAAAAGTAAGGTACTTAGAGGGATTTTGAAGAAGAAGAAGAGAGGACTTCATCAACAACCAACAGACTTTCCAAATAGGCACTACTACAGAAATGGCTTATAAAGTCACTTTTCAAGGTGTCGGTTGTATACATAAACGGACACCTAAACTCTACAGTGTCGGTTTATAACATAAACCGACATACAATCTGTGATGGTCGACCAGACATGGGTACCGCTTTTATTAAGTGTCGGTTAATTAATAAAAAATTGACACCTAAAATCAACCGCCAAAACCAAAATTCCAGCGAAAAAATTACCTCCAAAATTTGACATATGTCGTCGGTTCATAAATAAATAATCGACGACTAAAGGGTATTCGCGAGACAGGAATAGTTGTCGGTTGACCTTTAGTTAAAAACCGACGACTATAATCTAGTATAGGTGCCGGTTTTTGGAATAGAACCGACACAGTTGGTTTATTTGTCGGTTTATTAGAATAACCGACGCTTATTGTCAACTTAATAGCTCACCAGCACGAGCTTCTCTTCCCCTTTCCCAGTTTCATTCCCGATTTCAGTTAGGTCCGGTGATTTCTTGCTCTCCCCCGCCGGTCGTTGCTCCTCCGCCGCCGCTTCCGTGCTCCTGCTCCTGCCCTCGCCGCTGCTCCGTGCTCACCGGCGGTCGTGCTCCTGCTCCTGCTCCTGCCCTCTGTGCTCACCGGCAGTCGTCTGTGCTCCTGCTCCGTGCCCTCGCCGCAGCTGTTCCGTGCCCTCTCCGCCGCTGCTCCGTGTCCTCGTCGGCGCTTCTCCTCTCTTTTCCGCCGCCTCCGCCGGTGGTTGCTATGCTCTGGCCACTGCTCTCCTCTTCCCTCAAGGTATGCCCACCCGCCCTTCCTTCTTCCTCTGCTCCGGCGGCTGCTTGGGCGGTGCCAAGGCACGCCCAAGCAGCTGCTGGGCGTTTTTTTTTAAGTTATTTACTTATTTGTGTTTAGGATTTAGGTACTGATTTTGTGCTTCTACTGAGTTGAATCCTCTATTGTCTATACAATACATGTAATTTTGATCAAGTGATGATATGTAAATGTAGAAATAAGTTAGTAAGGTATCAATGATAAGTCTGCTGTAATGTGATGCAAAATAGCTATTGTATCATGCATATCTTAATACTTTTTGTTTTATAGTTGTATAGGGTGTTTTATGTGTGACAAGTCTATTGTTTAATAGTTTAGCTATAATCATTGTTTTATAGTTGTGTTATAAAGTATTTGGGTGTTTAGTATGGTTCTAAAAAGTATAGTATATATATGCATACATGTGCATTTTTTTTATAAAATTGTATAGAAAATCAAAACCCGTTCTTGGTGAGAATCCTAATCACCCTTCTTGCTTAATGATGAACTGTAATGCACACATGTGACATGCTTGGAATGTAAATGATGAACTTTTCCCTAAATTGCCAATTGTCGCCTACTTGTCCGCCGCCGCTACCGAAAGGTATGCTTCCTCCAGTACTGCTCTGCCACAGTTGTCTAGTTGTGCATACCTGCGAGTTATCAGGAACACCTAAATGAATGTCTAACACCTAAATGAATATCTAGTTGCACTACTACAGAACCTACCTTTAGTGTCGGTTATTTAAAGCATTTAGTGTCGGTTTATAAGCGACACCTATGTGGGCGACACTAAAAGTCCACCCATTAGGCGTCGGTTCCAAAACCGACGCCCAAACTCTTCGCGTGCCATCAGAAGCGTGCCATCAGGGGACAATAGGCGTCAGTTATTAGATAAGAAACCGACGCCCAAACCCTTCGCGCCACAGAAAGGGCGCCATCTTGGGCGCTATCAGTGTCGGGTATAAGCCAAAAACTGACGAAATATGTCTTCGCGCCAAAAGAATATGTGTCGTTTACATTTAAATAACCGACACTATAACGTTATGTGTCGGTTTTTTACAATTACCGACGCCTGTTATTGGCGCCAGTTTGGGCACTATCATTGTCGGTTTTTAGTAAGAAACCGACACCATATATGTTCGCGCCAAAGGAAATAGGCACCAGTTATATCTAAAAAATTGACATTATATCATTGTGTGTCGGTTTTTTACAAATAACCGACGCCTATTGTTTTTTTTGTCAGTCTGCAGACCTGCTGTGGCTGGTCGTAGGATGAGAAACCTGCAGTTCAGTTAACTGAATTGCAGGTTTTACGACATCCATTGATATCAGCCAACAACAGGCCACAAACGTGAAAATTTAACAACAAAAATATTCACACATGCATTTAGCAATACAACCTGCAGTTCCATTTTATTTTCATACATTTAGAAACATTCATGTAGCTAGCAATCTGTAGTTCCATTCATTCACATTCACACATGTAGAAACATTCATATAGTAACCAACACTTTCATTCATTTTCACTCAGACACATGTAGAAACATCTAGACATGTAGAAACATTCACACATATTATAATTCAGAAATTCATTTACAAAATCCCCACTATTTGTATGGTTGTTGCCCATTCTTCTCTTACTTCATTTAATTCTCCCATCGTATAGGGAGCATGTACATCTGGTAAGTCCGTTCCTGTAGTGGGGTCAGCTTTAAACACCTGTAAAGAGAATGATGTATATATAATTAATGAGCTATAAATAAGATTGATATATTTCATATTATCTAATGAGACTATATAATACCTGAGCAATACAATCGATGTCCATACAACATGACAGACTAACACATATATAGTACATAACAACAACAACGTCGAATTTACATACAACACTAGCTTAGTACATATATAGTGGGACTTATAAGGTGACGATCCCACCTGGTAAAACAGGTTACCGACAACTACATGTTACGACTGGGAGGTCGTGATTCAGCAACAGTATGCATTAGCAGGAGGACAAACAGATCACCATATGTTTGTCCTCATATGGTGATCTGTTTGTCCTCCTGCTAATGCATACGTTGCTGAATCACGACCTCCCAGTCGTAACATGTAGTCGGTAACCTGTTTTAGCAGGTGGTATCGTCACCTTAGTCCCACTATATGTACTAAGTTAGTGTTGTATGTAAATTCGGCGCTGCTGTTGTTATGCACTATATATGTGTTAGTCTGTCATGTTGTTATATGAATCTGAACCACTTGTGTGTGCTGCACTTTATGTATTGTATCTGTATCCTGCTTCTCTTCATTGGGGCTTCTTCCTGCATATCCTGCATAGCTATGTCATGTCCGTCCTGCATAGCCTTCTTCCTATATTTATTTTTCAAAGAGAATACAAACAAAAATTATTAGTGTAGAGTTAGTGAAATACTGATCAATGTCTAGAATTGGAATAGATCAAGAACCTACTCTCAGCATCGCGTATGTAATCTCGGGTGAGATTGGTCCTATAGTTCTTTAGCACCCTCCCACAATGTTTAGCAATTGTATTAACTAGAAGATAATGAAACATCAAATCAGAAAATGATATTGATATTAAAAAAGTAAACATTTAGCTTCAATAAAAAAATATAAACATGCATGCCTCTAAAATTGTGATCTTTTATCAATTAACAATCCTTCATTGTGATCTCCGCGCACATATAAGTCATCATTACCTTCAATATTTTCTGGAGTTGGCAACCCAACTGAGAATGGACTGGAGTCATCATATTTATCATAGTACTCTTTTTCATCTATAGGATCTTCAATGAACTGTCTTTTACCATGAAGAACAACCGACCATTTATCATTTGCAGGATCATCGATATAAAATACTTGTTTCGCCTGTGATGCCAATATGAATGGTTCAGCCTTCTCGCCAATCTTTTCAAAGTTCACTAAAGTGAAACCCAATTCATCCACTATAACTCCTTTGGTGTTATCAACCCAATTACATTTGAAGAGCGGAATTCTGAAATCTATGTAGTCAAATTCCCATATCTCTTCAATGACACCGTAATATGACATTTTAGCTTCACGTGGACTCTTATCCTTTGCACTTGCAAAAAACATAGTCGATGCTTGAAGGGTGACCCCACTATTTTGGACAACACTCTTATCATCTTGGCACTTTGTGTAATATGTGAATCCATTAATGTCATACCCTTCATAAGACATAACAGTCAACTTTGGTTTAAAGGCGAGGCATTTAATAGTTTCAGTAATATCATCTGGTATTTGAGATAGTTGATGTAAGACTTTATCTTCAAACCACTTAATAAAAGTCTTATTATGCTCTCTAGCAAGCCACATTGTATTGGCTCGAGGATATTGTCTTTTGATGAAATTGGTATGTTCCTCGATATAAACGTTCACTTTGTCCATGTTGTGTAAAATATACAAATGACCTTGTTCCAACTGCTCACGGCTGATTACTTTCACACGTGATCCCAAAATTCCTTTGCCAAATAGCTCGTCAATATTCTTGTCATTATCGGGAGTGTCATTACCACTGAGAAAGTCATTGCAGAAATCCATAACCTCTCTCGCCACATAACCTTCAATAATACTCCCTTCAGGCCGATAACGGTTTCGAACATCACCTTTAAAAACGCTCATGTATCGTTCAAAGGGATACATCCAATGCAAGAAAACCGGGCCCAAGATTTTCACTTCCCTAGTCAAGTGGACAACAAGATGTATCATGATATCAAAGAACGAAGGAGGGAAATACATCTCAACGTGCATTACATCGATACAATGTCTGACTGTCAAAGAACTCCAATAAGGAAGATCCCAAATATTGACTTCTTCTTGAATGAAGAATTGTCACTCCGTGTAGTACATTGTGATCTCTTACCAAATTCATTGACAAAGTCTTTTATTCTTTCATAAACAACCTCCCCTGGTATAGGTTTAGGTGCACTGCGTTCCTCATTCAATCCATTGAATGCTTTGCGCTTCCTACGATACATATGGAATTTTGGAAGAAACCTTCGATGATCGAGATATACATTCTTACCGCCATGTTTTAGTCTTGTTGAATTAGTGTTCTCTTCACATATAGGACACGCTTTAGCTCCTTTGACACTATATCCAGACAAATTCTCATATGCTGGAAAGTCATTAATAGTGCAAAACAACATAGCATGCAAATGAAATATCTCTCTTCGTGAAGCATCATAGGTCATCACACCTTCACCCCAGAGTTTCTTTAAGTCATCAATCAGAGGTTCAAGATAAACATCGATGTCATTTCCAGGTTGTTTAGGGCCCGATATCAACAACGACAACATTACGTACTTATTTTTCATACACAGCCAGGGAGGAAGATTGTATATAACAAGCATGACTGGCCAAGTGCTATGTTGGCTGCTCAATGTCCCGTACGGATTCATCTCGTCTGTACAAAGCCCAAGTCTTAGATTCCTGACTTCTTCACCAAATTCAGGGTACAATACATCAATCTTCTTCCACTGTGGGGAATCAGACGCATGTCGTAGGATCCCATCATTATTTTTCTTAACATCTGCATGCCACCTGAAATTCTTCGCATCTATCGGATTGGAAAACAAGCATTGAAACCGTGATATTATAGGTAGATACCACATCACCTTGGCAGGAGAACCAATTTTGGACTCCCCCGAAGTCGTCAATTTATACCGTGACGCACCACATTTTGGACAATCTTTCAAATCTGCATAGTCCTTTTGAAATAATACACAATCATTAGGGCATGCATGTATCTTCTTGGCATCCATTCCCATTGGGCACAACAATTTCTTTACCTGGTATGTTGAGATTGGTAGCTCGTTTCCTTCAGGAAGCATTTCTTTCAACAAAGACAGCAATGACGTGAAGCTTTTGTCGCTCCATCTATTGTTAGCTTTCAACTTATACAATCTCAACACAGCGTTAAGCTTCGTAAACTTAGTACAACCTGTGTATAACGGCATCTCAGCATCATGCACAATGTTTCTAAAAATGGGAGGTGGATCGGTGTGCTCTACCCCACAACTATCCAGCATCGCATCAACGATGTCTACTCGAACTGGTTCATTCACATCTACGTCATCGTAGGCAATTTCTTCTTCCAAACAAGCACTGCTATCGACATCCACTGGTTTCGGGTTTGAAATCTCTCCATGCCAGTGCCATTCTGTATAGCCTTGTATAATCCCGTTGCACATGACATGAGTTTTGATTTCGTCACCAGTGTTGACTTTCAAGTTGTTACCGCAATGTCTACATGGACAGTAGAACCTATCTCCAGGTTGTTTCCTATGTTCCTCGGCAAATTTAATGAACTGGTGAAGACCAGAAATAAACTCTGGGGTGCATATCCATTCTATGATCAAAGAGAAAACAAGTATATATTAGGACAAGATTAGGGTCTAGGGTTAACAAATACATGTGATGTCATTATTATATATAATAAATGTGTACCACCTATCAATTGTTGAACACCTAATCTCACTAGTAAGTGTATAATGTGTATTGGGTTTTCAAGAAAATTTTGGCAGCATTTCCCCGCTGTTCTCCAAGTACATATGTACTTAGAGAACAAACGGGGAAATGCTGCCAAAATTTTCTTGAAAACCCAATACACATTATACACTTACATCCTAAGTGAGATTATGTGTTCAAGAACAGTCCCAAACCGGGGACTATCCAAGATTTACTCCTAATGAGTAAATCTTGGACGGGTTTCTAGGCCAACAAATAATGTATTGTCATTCTTATATCTAAAATCCTAGTTCTTCAAGTTAGGGTGATTATTGATGTCTTTAAAAGCATGATTGGCAATTTAGGGAAAAGTTCATCATTTACATTCCAAGCATGTCACATGTGTGCATTACAGTTCATCATTAAGCAAGATATAAGCAAGTATGTCATATTAAAATAGACTAAACAATATGAGAAAATAGTAGTGTAATCATGCAAATGGGAACATTCATGGGAACACACACTTCAGTTATAAGCATTCATGTAGCAACTTTCAGTTCCATTCATTAATCTCTTTTTACATCCACACACAGGGGTGTACCCCTAAACAATAACTAAATAAAGGGGTTGGTGTACCCCTAAACATGCGCATAATTAAAAAAACTATTAATACAGACAAGTCAAGATAGATAGACAACTAAATACTACACCAACATGGTCCCGCATCAATAACTTATTTTTGATGATGAAGCTGTGTCACGAAGCTCCTCACTGTATTTAGACAAATCTGAACTGACAGGGGCCTCAGATTCAGATTCCTCATAGATGATATCTGACGTCGTGCGCTCATACCGCAGTAGATGATCGGGGGTCTCGCAGTTGTTGTTGGTTATCCAAACTTTGATGGAATTATGGCCAACTGGACGGAGAAAAAGCCTGTTGCAACGGACCACATGCATCTCTCCAATCCAATCACGCCAACCAGATTTTGATACAAGATTTCCCGCCAAATCATACTCAACCTCGATAACATGTGAATAATTGCCAAAAGTTATGGTCACTTTACGAGGCATGTAGTGTCTTCCTTTTAGAAAACACCAATGTTTGGGTATGACCAATTGGTTTAAGGAACGATCATCTAGGATGATGTCCAATTATTCTTCAATAGGGAACGTTAACATTGACATAGAGGCCCAATTCATAGTGACTGTTATGGGTGGACAGAGACTGCACAATATTAGTATTAACAAAGTGTAAGTACATATAACGATGTTATATATTTTCAGAAAAAGTTGTATAACATCAGTTAACCTTTTATTGCTTGTCATAACCAACTTTATTGTGGTAGACATGATAGCTTGAAAAGAAGTCTACAAATGTACTTAGAGAACAAATGAGGAAATGCTCCTAATGAGTAAATCTTGGACGGGTTTCTAGGTGCTTACTAAAATAGAACCATTATATGGAACTAATCCTACATTATACACATACTTTTCCTGAGTAAGATAATGTGCACTTCATGGAATTATTAAGATCTGAATATATATAAGTTGTTTCTACCTACTTTGATGGGATTTTATAACATTCGAGTCTTCCATTTATAACATTAAGATCTGAATATATATAAGAATCTCATTTGATACACACGATTGAGAATCTTTCACGATACTAGGAAAATACACTAACTAGATATTCATTTAGGTGTTAGACATCAATATGTGTATGAGCCCTAATTAAAAATGATTCTCATAGGAAGTAAATAAATTAAAAAAAAATGCCCAGTAGCAGGGCGGCACCTTGAGGGAAGACGAGCAGAGGAAGAAGAAGAAGGCAGGGCGGGCACCTTGAGGGAAGAGGAGCAGAGGACGGAGCAAGTCCTAGCAGCTTCCGGCGGCGAAGAGAGGAGCGGCGGAGAGGGCGGTGAGGCTAGGAGACCTAGCTGCTACTGGCGACGGCAGAGAGGGAGGCCGGCGGGCGGAGAGGGAGGCCGGAGGGCGGGCGGGAACCGACTGCTTCTCGCTCGACGGCGACGAGCGGCGAGCACGGAAGAAGGAGCGGCGGCGACGGAGCACGACGGCGGAGCACGAACGGCAGGGAGCGGCGGCGGCGGCAGGGAGCAAGAAATCGCCGGAGCTAGGGAAATCGGGAACGAAATAGGGAAATGGGAAGAATCGTTCGGGCAGGGTGAGCTATTAAGTTGAAAATACATGTCGGTTATTTAAAAAACCGACAACTAAACCAACAGTGTCGGGTCGTTTGCAACAACCGACACCTATACTATATTATAGTCGTCGGTTTTTGATTAAATGACAACCGAAAACTATTCCTATCTCACGAATACCATTTAGTCGTCGGTTATTTAGTTACGAACCGACGCAATATGTAAAAAATTGGAGCCAATTTTTTCGCTGGAATTTTGGGTTTGGCGGTTGAGTTTAGGTGTCGGTTGTTTATTAATTAACCGACACTTAATAAAAGCGGTACCCGTGTCTGGTCGACCTTCATGGGTTGGATGTCGGTTTCTGTTAAAAACCGACACAATAGGGTTTATGTGTCGATTTTTGTATACAACCGACACCTTGAAAACCAACTTTATAAGCCATTCTGTAGTAGTGTTGTGTATTTTCCTAGTATCGTGAAAGATTATCAATTGTGTGTATCACATGGGATTCTTATCTCAACACAATGGACTACAATATATGCATCTAATGCCTTAAATGGAAGACTCGAATGTTATAAAATCCCATCAAAGTAGGTAGAAACAACTTATATATATTCAGATCTTAATAATTCCATGAAGTGCACATTATCTTACTCAGGAAAAGTATGTGTATAATGTAGGATTAGTTCCATATAATGGTTCTATTTTAGTAAGCACCTAGAATCCCGTCCAAGATTTACTCATTAGGAGTAAATCTTGGATAGTCCCCGGTTTGGGACTATTCTTGAACACCTAATCTCACTTAGGATGTAAGTGTATAATGTGTATTGGGTTTTCGAGAAAATTTCGGTAGCATTTCCTCGTTTATTCTCTAAGTACATATGTAGACTTCTTTTCAAGATATCATGTCTACCACAATAAAGTTGGTTATGACAAGCAATAAAAGGTTAACTGATGTTATACAACTTTTTCTGAAAATATATAACATCGTTATATGTACTTACACTTTGTTAATACTAATATTGTGCAGTCTCTGTCCACCCATAACAGTCACTATGAACTGGGCCTCTATGTCAATGTTAACGTTCCCTATTGAAGAACAATTGGACATCATCCTAGATGATCGTCCCTTAAACCAATTGATCATAACCAAACATTGGCGTTTTGTAAAAGGAAGACACTACATGCCTGGTAAAGTGACCCTAACTTTTGGCAATTATTCACATGTTATCGAGGTTGAGTATGATTTGGCGGGAAATCTTGTATCAAAATCCAGTTGGCGTGATTGGATTGGAGAGATGCATGTGGTCCGTTCCAACAGGCTTTTTCTCCGTCCAGTTGGTCATAATTCCATCAAAGTTTGGATAACCAACATCAACTGTGAGACCCCCGATCACCTTCTGCGGTATGAGCGCACGATGTCAAATATCATCTATGAGGAATCTGAATCTGAGGCCCCTGTCAGTTCAGATTTGTCTAAATACAGTGAGGAGCTTCGTGACACAGCTTCATCATCAAAAAGACCACGGTAAGTCCAATTAACAAATATAATTGTCAACACAAAAAATTTGTGTTTACACTTTTTGTTTGAAAGCAATCAATACTCATAGCTGCTTTCTATTCTGAACTTCAGGAGAAGATCGCCACAATGATAAGTCCTCGAAGTTACTGATGCGGGACCATTTTGGTGTAGTATTTAGTTGTCTATCTATCTAGACTTGTCTGTATTAATAGTTTTTTTAATTATGCGCATGTTTAGGGGTACACCAACCCCTTTGTTTAGTTACTGTTTAGGGGTACACCCCTGTGTGTGGATGTAAAAAGAGATTAATGAATGAAACTGAAAGTTGGCCTAGAAACACATCCAAGATTTACTCATTAGGAGTAAATCTTGGATAGTCCCCGGTTTGGGACTGTTCTTGAACACCTAATCTCGCTTAGGATGTAAGTGTATACTGTGTATTGGGTTTTCAAGAAAATTTCGGCAGCATTTCCATGTTTGTTCTCTAAGTACATATGTACTTGGAGAACAACGGGAAAATACTGCCGAAATTTTCTTGAAAATCCAATACACATTATACACTTACTAGTGAGATTAGGTGTTCAAGAATGGATAGGTGGTACACATTTATTATATATAATAATAACATCACATGTATTTGTTAACCCTAGACCCTAATCTTGTCCTAATATATACTTGTTTTCTCTTTGATCATAGAATGGATAGATCATGGATGTCCATTCGCAATCGATGTACCCCAAATTTTATTTCTGGTCTTGACCAATTCATTAGATTTGCCGAGGAACATAGGAAACAACCTGGAGATAGGTTCTACTAGTCCATGTAGGCATTGCGGTAACAACTTGAAAGTCAACACTGGTGACGAAATCAAAACTCATGGCATGTGCAACGAGATTATACAAGGCTATACAGAATGACACTGGCATGGAGAGATTTCAAACCCAAAATAGTGGATGTCGATAGCAGTGCTTGTGTGGAAGAAGAAATTGCCTACGATGACGTAGATGTGAATGAACCAGTTCCAGTAGACATCGTTGATGCGATACTGGATAGTTGTGGGGTAGAGCACACCGATCCACCTCCCATTTTTAGAAACATTGTGCATGATGCTGAGATGTCGTTATACACAGGTTGTACTAAGTTTACGAAGCTTAACGATGTGTTGAGATTGTATAAGTTGAAAGCTAACAATAGATGGAGCGACAAAAGCTTCACATCATTGTTGTCTTTGTTGAAAGAAATGCTTCCTGAAGGAAATGAGTTGCCAATCTCAACATACCAGGTAAAGAAATTGTTGTTCCCAATGGGAATGGATGCCAAGAAGATACACGCATGCCCGAATGATTGTGTATTATTTCAAAAGGACTATGTAGATTTGAAAGATTGTCCAAAATGTGGTGCGTCACGGTATAAATTGACGACTTCGGGGGAGTCCAAAACTGGTTAACCTGCCAAGGTGATGTGGTATCTACCTATAATATCACGGTTTCAACGCTTGTTTGCCAATCCGATAGATGCGAAGAATTTGAGGTGGCATGCAGATGTTAAGAAAAATAATGATGGGATCCTACGACATGCGTCTGATTCCCCACAGTGGAAGAAGATTGATGTATTGTACCCTGAATTTGGTGAAGAAGTCAAGAATCTAAGACTTGGGCTTTGTACAGACGGGATGAATCCGTACGGGACATTGAGCAGCCAACATAGCACTTGGCCAGTCATGCTTGTTATATACAATCTTCCTCCCTGGTTGTGTATGAAAAATAAGTATGTAATGTTGTCGTTGTTGATATCGGGCCCTAAACAACCTGGAAATGACATCGATGTTTATCTTGAACCTCTGATTGATGACTTAAAAAAACTCTGGGGTGAAGGTGTGATGACCTATGATGCTTCACGAAGAGAGACATTTCGTTTGCATGCTATGTTGTTTTGCACTATTAATGACTTTCCAGCATATGGGAATTTGTCTGGATATAGTGTCAAAGGAGCTAAAGTGTGTTCTATATGTGAAGAGAACACTGATTCAACAAGAATAAAACATGGCGGTAAGAATGTATATCTCGGTCATCGAAGGTTTCTTCCAAAATTCCATTCGTATCGTAGGAAGCGCAAAGCATTCAATGGATTGAATGAGGAACGCAGTGCACCTAAACCTATACCAGGGGAGGTTGTTTATGAAAGAGTAAAAGACTTTGTCAATGAATTTGGTAAGAGATCACAATGTACTACACGGAGTGACAATTTTTCATTCAAAAAGAAGTCAATATTTTGGGATCTTCCTTATTGGAGTTCTTTGACAGTCAGACATTGTATCGATGTAATGCACGTTGAGAAAAATGTCTGTGATAGCATCATTGGTACTCTGTTAAATATACCAGGTAAGACTAAAGATGGGATAAAATCCAGACTGGACCTACGTGAAATGGGAATAAGGTCAGAATTAACAGAATTATGTGAAATGGGTAATAAAAGAACATACTTACCTCCCGCTTATTACACGTTGTCTAGAAAGGAGAAGAAAGCTTTTTGTGAATGCTTGGTAAATGTTCAGGTGCCACATGGTTACTCATCCAACATCCGTAGATTGGTATCAATGAAAGATCTGAAGTTGATAGGTCTTAAATCTCATGATTGTCACACTCTAATGCAACAAATATTGCCCGTGGCAATTCGATCTATATTGCCGAAGCATGTAAGGTTTGCAATCACCAGACTTTGTTTCTTTTTCAACAGTCTCTGCAGCAAAGTTATTGACCCTGAGACTCTCGATAATTTGCAAAGAGAAGTGGTTGTTACCCTATGTCAGCTTGATATGTATTTCCCTCCTTTGTTCTTTGATATCATGGTACATCTTGTTGTCCACTTGACTAGGGAAGTGAAAATCTTGGGGCCGGTTTTCTTGCATTGGATGTATCCCTTTGTACGATACATGAGCATTTTTAAAGGTGATGTTCGAAACCGTTATCAGCCTGAAGGGAGTATTATTGAAGGTTATGTGGCGAGAGAGGTTATGGATTTCTGCAATGACTTTCTCAGTGGTAATGACACTCCTGATAATGACAAGAATATTGACGAGCTATTTGGCAAAGGAATTTTGGGATCACGTGTGAAAGTAATCAGCCGTGAGCAGTTGGAACAAGGTCATTTGTATATTTTACACAACATGGACGAAGTGAACGTTTATATCGATGAACATACCAATTTCATCAAAAGACAATATCCTCAAGCCAATACAATGTGGCTTGCTAGAGAGCATAACAAGACTTTTATTAAGTGGTTTGAAGATAAAGTCTTACATCAACTATCTCAAACACCAGATGATATTCTGAAACTATCAAATGCCTCGCCTTTAAACCAAAGTTGACTTTTATGTCTTATGAAGGGTATGACATTAATGGATTCACATATTACACAAAGCGCCAAGATGATAAGAGTGTCATCCAAAACAGTAGGGTCACCCTTCAAGCATCGACTATGTTTTTTGCAAGTGCAAAGGATAAGAGTCCACGTGAAGCTAAAATGTCATATTACGGTGTCATTGAAGAGATATGGGAATTTGACTACATAGATTTTAGAATTCCGCTCTTCAAATGTAATTGGGTTGATAATACCAAAGGAGTTATAGTGGATGAATTGGGTTTCACTTTAGTGAACTTTAAAAAGATTGGCGAGAAGGTTGAACCATTCATATTGGCATCACAGGCGAAACAAGTATTTTATATCGATGATCCTGCAAATGATAAATGGTCGGTTGTTCTTCATGGTAAAAGACAGTTCATTGAAGATCCTATAGATGAAGAACAGTACTATGATAAGTATGATGAATCCAGTCCATTCTCAGTTGGGTTGCCAACACCAACAAATATTGAAGCTAATGATGACTTGTATGTGTGCGGAGATCACAATGAAGGATTGTTAATTGATAAAAAAATCGCAATATTAGAGGTATGTTTTGTTTTATACGTTTTTATTTTTCGAAATATGTGAACTTTACATATCCGTTAACATATGTTATTACATTACTATTTAATTGCAATGTTTTGTGTTACATTAACATGTAGGGGTTTTGATGAATTCAAAAAGGCTGGAGGAACATGAAAGTAAGTTCCCGACTGCAATATATGTATATATTATTTATGTGAACAATGCTTAATTAGTTGTATTTTTTAATATTTTGTATGTTTAAATTTATAGTGTGATACACAAGACAACGGATGGGCATGTGGATACTATGTGATGCGATATATGCACATGATTATCAAACATGTCACACTGGACATCGATTGTATTGCTCAGGTATTATATAGTCTCATTAGATAATATGAAATATATAAATCTTATTTATAGCTCATTAATTATATATATACATCATTCTCTTTACAGGTGTTTAAAGCTGACCCCACTACAGGAACATACTTACCAGATGTACATGCTCCCTATACGATGGGAGAATTAAATGAAGTAAGAGAAGAATGGGCAACAACCATACAAATAGTGGGGGTTTTAAAATATAATTGGGATGTTGATAGCGAATAATGACTAAAGAATGATATTTTGTAAATGAATTTCTGAATCATAATATATGTGTGAATGTTTCTACATGTCTGGATGTTTCTACATGTGTCTGAGTGAAAATGAATGAAAGTGTTGGTTGCTATATGAATGTTTCTACATGTGTGAATGTGAATGAATGGAAGTACAAATTGCTAGCTACATGAATGTTTCTAAATGTGTGAAAATAAAATGGAACTGCAGGTTGTATTGCTAAATGCATGTGTGAATATTTTTGTTGTTAAATTTGCAGGTTTGTGGCTTGTTGTTGGCTGATATCAATGGATGTCATAAAACCTGCAGTTAACTACAGGTTTCTCATCCTGCGACCAGCCACATCAGGTCTGCAGACTGACAGAAAAAAAAAACAATAGGCGTCGGTTATTTGTATAACACTGACACACAAAGTTATAGTGTCGGTTTTATATAAATAACCGATGCCTGTTTCCTGTGGCGTGAAGGTATATGGCGTCGATTTATTACCTAATAACCGATGCTGATAGTGGATATGGCGTCGGTTTAGTATCTAATAACCGACGCTGATAGTGGCCAAGATGGCGCCCTTTCTGTGGCGCGAAGGTATATGGTGTCGGTTTATCTAATAACCGACGCCTATACCTTCGCACCACAGAAAACAGGTGCGATTTCGGTGGCGCGCGAAGAGTTTAGGCATCAGTTTTGGAACCGACGCGTAATGGGTGAGCTTTTAGTGTCTCCCACATAGGTGTCGCTTAGAAACCGACACTAAAGGCCTTAAATAACCGATACTAAAGGTAGGTTATGTAGTAGTGAGGAAATCCATTCAGGATTTTGGCTTGTAAGTTGACATACTACAGTACCCTATAAAGGAAGATTTAGGGCTATATTAGATATCAATTACTTAGTTTTTTATCTACACTCTTGTTTTCTCAAGATGTTGTACTATTTTTCCTATGTTGTTCTATCACTTGTAGTGATTGTTGTAGTGTATGATACACACAATATAGTATATGTAATGGTGATTGCATACACATGATTATTATATCAAACCCTTAATATGATATCAATATTTAAGATTCCTTCCCTTATACAAGACACATGAACTCCTTGATTGACTATGTGTGGGAACGCCAAAGCGTGGGGCATCATCTATGTTGGGGAAGTGTGATAATAAGTATGCAAGTCTATCAAAGCTGGATACATTACTTATTGTATTGGGCTTTGGGTTGGACTTGATTAGTGATCTTAAGAGGATTAAGCCTCCACAATGGTATAAATATTGTGTATAGACTATAAGATGACTTACGACAAGGAGTTGTGCAACCATATATCTAAGAGTTTTACTAGATACAATTGATAATTGTTGCCTACCTAAATAGTTGAGTTGTAAGTAACCAACTAAAGTTGACTCATAACTTAATGTCTTATGGATCTTGTCTCACTAGAATCTTTCTCGAGTTAGTCTTCCAAAAAATAGTGAGGGATATTGATTTGATCAAACTAGTGGGAGTGTTTTTGATTAAACTCCAAATGAATATCCTCAAATAAAATCAAATTATTGACTCATGCAAATACTTTTTTTAGATCTATTGGAAACCACACCTAACAAACCTTCTTGAGATCAGTCCTTGAGAAAGAAAAGTTGAATGAGAATAACTTACATGACTAGAATAAGACATAGAGAATTTTTCTCACTCATGAAAATAAGCTCTATGTCTTGGAAACTTCAAAACTAGAAGAACCAGTTCCAAATGCACCTAGAGCGGAAAGGGAATTTTATTGTAAGAAAACTAATGACATTTCTCCCAGACAAGGCTCTTAGATGATAGATAGAAAATGAGATGTCTTTGAAGAATGGAGGTTGTTGTATTTATAGTAAATGATGCCCAACATTTGGTTTGACATCGTTGATATGTTTGTTCTTGGTCAAAGGTCTTCAATTACATTCTTTCCTGCACATAAAAGCATATATGGAGTTGATCAACTTTCATTTATATCCGATCAAGGGAGAATTTTTGACAATTTTAGTTGATTGCCTCAAATAGAGAAATTTATTTAATTTCCTTCCTTTAATATTTTGACCATTAATTTTTTTTATATCTCTTTACTACAGATTTCTCTGAGTCGATCAGCTCAAAAGTCAGTCAATAGACTGGCTAAACTGCTCAAAAGTACATTTTTCCTATTAGTGATGAAATTCCCTTTTCAAAAGCATATTTTAACACTAAATTCAGCATTGGGAGGTAAAAGATATTGTCATTTTGGTATAAAGTTAACTAGGCACTGTGAGAAAATCTACAAGCGATTTAACTGGCTATAAATCTAGTTGACCAACTGACCAAGCCATCAAAAGTACTTTTTTCTTGTATAGAATAAAATTCTTTTTTCATATCATATTTGAATATGAAACTCTGTATTAGGATGCAAAATATATGACCATTTTAGTGTGGCATATATATATCGGGCATAGCGAGAATTTGTCCAACTATCTTTCTAGAGTATTTTGAGAGTTCTTGGTCTTTAGAGTGAATGGATACAATTTACATGTTTTCCTGGAATAACCGAGCATATCTAATAAAAACTCTAATCAACAATAAAAAGGTTAAACAAGACAATTAGTTTCTAAAACTAGAGAATATTCAACAAAATGATCCTAACTAATGGTATAAAATATGCAAATAAAATGGATAAATATGAATTTATCAAGCATCCACATCATCAGAATCTTTGGTAGAAGTTTCTCAATTATCATCTACATGTAAAGTCATGTTTATAATAGGTGTGTGCCATACATCACTAATTCAAACACCGTTTGTACGTCTATTGCATAGGTCATGATGTTGAGCATGTGTCTCATCTAGTGTCTACCCGCCTCTGGCATGTTCATTCAAACTAGTACAGAGGAAAGGGGAGCTTGCCTGAGGACGAATTAAGGCACCACTTCCTCATGAGAAACAATTGATTGTCAAAGAACCAAGGGTCCTATCCTAGAGAATATCTTCAATGTGTATTTATTTGAAAATCTCACTAAGAAAAAATCATCATTAACACAGAATATCTGTATTTCTGATCTTGATTCATAGGTGTTGAAAGTCAATGTATATAGTCATTGAAGAATGAACTTCTTACCCAAGTTATGAATTATGATAATGAACTTACTATAGTTTTTAACCACTGGATTGAATAACCTCATGCATGACTTGACATCATCATCTTCACTGAAATTCTTCTTAGGATCATTGGAAACCTACACTATCTTTCCACTATGTTGGAATATTGCCTCTCCCTAAACCGTGTCGAACCAAGACCCAACGTTGGTGACATTGCATGCATATCTAAACAGGGAAGGTAGGGGATAACTAGCATCAAGGGTGGTGGTTGGGAGTGGGAGGGACCAGAATGGTGTCTCCCATACCAATCTTTCATGGTGAGGATGGAAGATAGAGTTTCACCTAGAGATTGAAGAGACCTAGGTTTCATAGATGTTGAATGCCCTTATAGCATTAAAAACAAATAAAACACTATTGTTACTACAATATTTGAAAGATATAAAATTATAGCATTGCATATGTTATTTTTCTCACTCCTAAGACCCGGGAAACAAGGTAATTGACTACTAAATACTAAGTTTTGAAGATACTTCTATCATCCACCTAAGATCAATTTTGATTCTAATGTCTCTCCTTCAGTTATCCTCTTGGAGTTTGTTGTGACCTGAAAATGATGTTCTGTAGAGTGTAAGTGACATACTTCATTGGAAAGGTTACATGCTAGTATTAAATAGACATATTAATTAATTATAAATTAGTAAAGTAATTAAATCTATTGAAAAATACATGCAGATTATATACTATGAAGCATGTAACATGTTTAGGAGTAGATTTATTGTGGATAACGTAAAACACTTAAAAATAAAAGTATAATAATTAAAATATACTACAAAATCAACTAAGTTATGTGATTAATATTAGTCTATAACCCACATAAGGTGTACTACTCATGTGATATTCTCTCAACAATTTTAAAAAATAGTCATACAAGTCTTAAGGTAAAACATAGAAACCTTAAGATTGCTAAAACTTTTGCCGATTTTGGACCAAGGCTCACGACGTCTACCATTGACATATATATGTAGTATGTAACACTAGAACCCATTCCCTAGTTAATTAAAAAGGTCATCAATGATTTTTATCATGTAAATATCTGAACGTAGTGGTTCATTGAGGGTCAAATAACTTGCAAGTCCTAGTGAGAAGCACTCATCTCCTCATTAATATATTAATTGTAAACTAAAGTACCTCTAAGCTCTCTTCTTATTTTTTGGTCAATGTGTACTTTCACATTCTCTAGATATTAGTGTTACCTCACTTTGTATAGGAGACTTTCCTCTCTATGTTGATCCCATATAGACTAATGAACTGGTATGACATATTTCAACTATTCCACCCTGAATTTTGCATATCGTTGTGCTAATTTCATCCTAAACATTGTAGACCTCAACAAAGTATTATATCACATTTTGGCCATCTACATGGTTATTTATTTAATATCTTTCATTTATATACTCAAAATCTTGTGTGATGATTTCATAGACTATCAAATCTTGGGTTAGTTAGAAGCTAATAATATTAAATGGCTGCTTTTGAGAGAAAAGGATCAGCCTTACTCATAATCCATATAAATCTAAAATAGAGGAAGGGAACATAGAATATATGCATCAACTAGAAACAACTCTATGAAAACATTGAAACTGAAATTGGAATGAAAACAAAGTGCTTTCACCTTGACACCCCTATCATGAAGTTGTCTAAATAACCTTTTTCATTGGGGATTCTTAAACATGAGTATGTATGAGTGATGAGTATTATGCATATGATTAGTGTCTAATCAGAAGTTTCTACTAAAATTTACCCATATAACCAAGAAAAATGAAGTCTAAAGAGATAGATTGGAGTTGATGCACAGAAGATACTTGTTCTCCTATGATGAAGATACTAACTAGTAAGATGTCACAATACAAAGACTAGAGACTAAGGAGGTATATAAAAATAAACCAAATTTAATTTATAACTATAGTCAAAGAAATAGAAATCAATAAAGGGAAAAATGAGGGAACATGGGAGAAAACACTCACAACCACCAGGAGATGATGAAGAAGGGGGGATGGGAAAATGCTCAAAGGTTGTGCATCCTTAGTGTAGAATTTGGATATAGTCTAGGTCACCCAAAGAAGATACCACATTTACATACTAACAACACCACTAATTGTTGCAAATGAATAACTACTATACACCATCAACAAAGAAACATAGTTTATATTTAGAACCACCAAAGTATTTGGACTCAGTCGATGTCAAGCGTGAAGGACATGAGGAGAGGTTGGACACTCATTTATGTATGAAGCCCCTACCCCTAGATATCACACTATAGGTGAAGTAAAACCTAGTTTTAATCTTGCTAAGTCTAGTAGTTAATCGTAAAGGCCACTAAATATAGCAGGATCTTTCTAAATATCACTAATTTACCCAAAATAGTATATCAAACACATAATCATGCTAAAATCTATGCATATTCATCTAGTAAAAACTATACATATATTGGTGAAATAAAGGAAAACTTTGGTTGATCCTTGTGATTGAACTTCACCTTTGAACTAGTCACTTCAATTCCCTAATGGGGTTTTGTTACAAAAATAAATGAAATTCAGCATTCACTCCTCTTATTAAGCATCCAAACAACACTTTATTCGTGACTCTAACATTTCTTCTTAGCAAAATTAGACTAACACATTGCTTAGCTTTGCATTCATTTTTTAAATATATTGGGACCTTATTATAAAGTTGCAAGGACCTATGTGTTAAGTTTTAAAACTTTATGTATATATAGAAGCACACAACCGGAGTTACATCAAATCAAGGGTTTCTCTTTGTATCGAACACGGTATCAGATCATGGGGTGTAGAATCTTAATAAATCTAGGCAAAAAATGGAGTCGTTACAATATTTTCCTTCAACAATCATTGTGCTGCTATAGTACGCTAATGTATTATGAGGGTCAACATAACTACTCTCGCTCCTCGTGAAGTGGTGTTAATCAAAGGAAAAACTTAAGGTGGGTCACCACATGAGAATGTTTGCACTACTGTGGATGGATTTGAAGGAGCTTGTGACTAAATAAATGATTTCCACATTCATAATCCTCCCAATAACCTCTGTGTCACTTTAATTGGATATAATTCAATCATTGGATGGAGTGATGTTGATGCACACCAATTGATTCCTAAATAATAATTGAATAATGATTTGAAAATATGGTCAACCAAACTTCAGAATGTCTTACAACCCAATCATGGATAGATAGGCATAGAAGTAGAATCTTGCATCTAAATTAATCACAATTGAAACCACATGTCATACCGTATGTGTTTAAGTTTTATTTGTATATTATTGATTTATATAATAGTTTTAAAATATTTAAAATATATTTATCTCTAACACCTCAACTAGGGTTTCCTAAAGTTGTAATAAGAAAAAACATGTATTTGAATCAAATTATCAATTGATATATAAATTGTCTTTCATAAATGTATGTCAATGAATTGAGTTAAAGTTACTCAATAAATCATATTTCATCTATTGAACATTAAATAAATTATAAGTTCACATTTTGAAGTTTGGAGGAAATTCATACAGAAAATAACTAGTCTACCATTAAAGTTTCACAAAATATAGGATTACAGACTAAGCACATGCATGGTCACAACATCATATAAGATCTCAAATCATGGGGATTTATACAAACTCTAAAAAAACTTTTGAATTATGAAAGTTGATTGGGGTAATGTCCCTATATTGTCACTTTTATTGGATCCTATATGGAAGTTAGCTTGAATTAAGCTTATTTGTGGAGTATTTCATGGTATGTGACTAACTCTTTTGTTCGTTTTTTAATACAGGAACCATGATGTGGACCATAAACTTGGTATATTTGATTATCAACCATCACATTAGTCATATACTAGACTTAAAATTAAGAGATGGGACATGTATAAGAAGGATGCTTGGGATAATGATTTTGCATGCTGAAGCTACTAATAATGAATGTTTTTGCATGTATTGCTCTATTACCACTCTAAATGAGACATGTCATTGTGGTCTATAATTTTATAATATTTTCCTGGCATGTCATCATCATTATTTTGTATACCATAGGTGCCCAAACAAAGACCAGTCCAATTAATAACTAAACTTCATTAAGAAAGTGGAAATACAATGGTATGATAGGTGCCTAGTTTGTCATGGAATCCATAAGTGAGAATAAGTCTTATACATATGAAAATAATGAATTTAAATATCAAAACCATATCTCCTATATTTCTAATAGTATGGGGACTTAAGTATTAGAGTGAAATATTGTATTAGATTGTGTCCTTTGTCACTTATTGATTATCTATGTATATTCATTTATGATAAATAATGAAGACAAATATAAGGAAGAAACATTTACTCATACATTAATACCTAACCTTTGATTATTAGATGATTATGTAAGGAATAACATATGATTAAATTAGAATCAAGACATGATAAGAAAGACAACTAGATACATGATTATATAATGAAAGAAATGGAAGCATAATTAGCAAGGCATGAATTCAACAATATATAGGTTATAATATATATTATACTTGTTTGTGTATGTCCTTGTACGAATGCTACACTCTGGTATCATTTGTGTTATCCTTACATTAAAGATAACACAATGGTCATCTATTGAGCCTAACATGTTGTCACAGTGTTGTGGTTTCATTTTTCCTTATTTACTATACTCACTTGATCCACCCTTGTGGTTGTGTTTGGTATATGGAGAATCATGGTGAGGGACCTATCAGTGTTATTTTTATAATGGTGATTGAGAAGGGGAAGTTTTATGTGGATAATTCTAGTATATCTTTATTCACATGGATTAGCATGGAAAACTATATGGAGATAAGTCCAAGAAAATCAATTACGCACTAATAACTAGAAACACTTGGAAATATGATTTCTCTAATATTCTAATTCTCTATACATAAGTGTAATTGTAAGACTCTACTTTCAACTTAGTCTTAAAATGTCCAACAAATTAATTATATAATACATTTGTTGATCTTAGTTCAATAATTGAAATGTTTCTGGACGAAGTTGATTGTTTCCGTATTACTTTAATAATCATAATGGTTGTGGGCTAGTTGATTGTGATCCAGTTAAAGATCAAATATATAAAAACCCTAAGTTCTATTAAAATGGAATGTCATAAGGTAAAAATGATCAAATCACCTAAAATTCTAATAAAATAACTAATTATACACCTTGTAGTTACCTAAAAATCACGACCTAGTTTCTAGAACTTTAGGCATCATTTCGGGTTTATTATAACATTAGGTTGGGTTTATTACAACATTAGGTTGCTACCAGGTCTTAAGAGGGTCTCTAATGGGAGAAACGTAATTTCTATTGAGTTGAGGACATTATCCATCTAAATTATCAGTTGTCGACTAATTAATAGAGTAGTATAGGTCCCAACTTCAAGAATGATGTGATTTAGAGAATCATTAATATAAGAATCATTACTCAGTTCCACTAACGATTGATCGGACCAGATAATGATTGGTCAGTCCATATAATCATTAGTTGGTTTATCTAGTGGGGCTCAAGTTGGGTCAACTAAGTCAACAATCAAAACCTAGCTAAGGGCATTAGTCAAACTAACTTACGTGTGGTTTCTATTGGGTTTCTAGAGGAAGTTATGGGTTCATCACTATCAACCAACCTAATTAGTCAACTGAATAATGAGTTAGTCATCCAACTAAGGCCCTGGCATGCTAAAAAATAAGAAGGAGTTTATACAATTTATCCAACTGTTATTTGAGTGTATATACATGAAACTCAACCCTACAACAATCTAACCATATCTACACCCAAGAACATGAATTTGGAACTAGGAGAAGAGATTAGAGAATATTCTTGGAGATCTTTCTAGAATCAAGTGAAGAAGTTTATTTCTAGCTTAATCAATGCTTACATAATTTGTTAGATTAATGCTATTTTTTATCATTTTTTCCTCTTGTTTCTGGTTGTGGTCAAAATAATATACATTAACCCTAGAAATAAATTACAATTTCTCTTTTAAAACCTAATATCTTCCCTCTTGAACCATCTTAAATTTTGGGTGTTGCATTTGATGGAAAATTCAACTTGAATGAGATTTCTTAAGGTGAACATTTCATATCTTTGGTTCACCTGGTTAGGTATATGTGAGTTGGGAGGTTTACATTTTAAATCAAAACATCTCAATTCAACATATGTTCATATCTAATTTGTGGGAAAATGGGTGACATGGGATGTTTTGATAATAAAAAAATGCAACATTTATTAATTTCTTATTGTTCTTGTTGATATGAAATAAGTAAAATACCCATTAATTTTTTTAAGAAATAAATTGTATGAAATTTATAGTTGTGACAAATATGGAAATTTCATAAAGGTGTGTGTTCAATTTAAATGAATTGGGGTAAGTTATATTTTAGTTGTAGGTTGTTGAAATATATTTTGTGTAGTAGAAATAATTAGTTTTATTTATTATTTACAATATTTATATCAAAAACATGTAATTAGAGTTTTCTACATATTTTATTCTTAATATATGATCTAATTAATAATTAGGCGAAATTCCAATTCATTATTAATATGCCCTTTGTATAGCAGATCTTCTCTTTAAGATTGAAGAAGGGAAGTGTAACAAGTGAACTTGCAGCAATCTTGAGAGTTGTGAGAAGTTATAATGCAATCACATACATGATATATGTGAGAGTCTATGAAGCCTCGTTTTATGTCATACTCATAACTTCTCTGAATCTATAGAGAAGTGTACATGTTCTTCTATAAACAATCTGAAGAGCATCTCAAGATCATCCATTCAAATATAATAAGAAAGACTTGTGGAGTGTATCTAATAAGTCAAGGGTTATGACATTCAACATCACAAATCATTTGTAATCAGTATCATATAAGAGTTCATCTTTAATACCCAAAATATGAAGTTGTTAAGCTATATAGGTTACAAGTCAATGCTTCCCTAGAAGTACAATATATTCTATATGTATAGATGTAAGTATTCGTATAGGTACCAAAAACCCTAACACTAATTATATGGTAGGTTACTCATAATTCTATTCCTAATAATGGCAAGTTGGTATGTGTAATCAAGTTGATCAGGGAAAAGTAAAAGATATTAATCATCCGTTAGAATTGTTGATTAAAACAATTTGTGCTACCATATTAATTTTGAGTAGATCTACCATATTGTATCATTTTAGATGATTTATCCTTCATCTTAAATTTTTGCTTGCAGTTTTTATCTCTTGTAGAGTATAAAGCCTCATTTATGCCTTGTGTCTTTCACATTAGTGATAATTTAAAAAATTTATGATCTCGACATATGCATTATGCCTTAGGAGGAGTTGTCGTAGCATTATCAACCTCAATAGTAGTCATTAGGAGGTTTGTCACTTGTGGAGAGTGTCTATATTCATGTTAGATACATGTTATAAATAATTTGTCAAAGCTTGTATATGTAACCTTTCGTGGTGAAATTTTATAGTAGTTCTTGATGTGTAAACGACATGTGGTAAAATGATGCTAGTTCTTTTATATAAATGCACCAATCTTTCTTATGGTGAAATATGATTCTAAAATGAGAAATTATAGTAGGGTTATTCGTAACATGAGTAAACTTTTATTTGAATTGCATTTTGTTTTGGCTTTCAATTAAGGGGTGAAGACTAAGTATGGCTCCATCACGAGGCATGTTAAAGATTGATCGCTGATTAGATGCCACAACATTTTCCTCTAAGATTCTCCATGAATAAGAATTACTTTCCCAAAAGGAACTTATTTTCATCTAATAAATATTTCTCTTTCCTACCTCCCTCCAAGTAACGTTTTTCGATAAACAATCGTATGTCTTTTGTTAAGTTAAACTTGATTGACTAAATATATTTTATTCCATTTATCAAACATTTTATCTAAAAAATATGTTTACTACAATAAAATTTCTTGTCATGAATACTATTTCCCTCCATGAGTATGGTTCCTTCCAAATAATGATTTTTTTTCTAAAGAAATATCCATATGAGGTTGTGTTTCCTTCACATGAATTCTCATTTGTTTATACCCAAATTTTTTATCCAATAAATAAGGTTTCTTAAATAAATGTGTTTCCATATAAGCAAATAACTCCTACTAGAAATAATATTTCCCTTCAAATGTTACTTTCTCACCAAAAATTCCATCCCATCTATAAAATTATTTTCCTTCCATGCAAAACTTTCACACAAAATAGTTGATTCCAAGTGAAAGAATCTCCACTTATATTTTATTTCCCTAAAAGAAAAAGTTTTTACCACAAGTTCCCATCCAAGTAATGGTATCTTCTTATGTAAATGTTGCATGTTGTCGTTGTTTATGTCAAAGAATTTTTATTTATATTATCTACTATTTTTATCATATAGCAAATATATGTTTGTGTGAATTTTACACACAAAATCCATATTCATGTAAGAATCAAATGTTTCAAACTAGTTCCTCATTTGTATTACTTTCCCTACACACAAAAAATCCAACAATATTTTTTAACAATTTTTTCCATTCCTTTGGCCTCTCATTCCTCTCATTTTTCCTTCTCCTTCTTCTTTTATTAGTACGGTACAAACATGTCTATGTGTTATCATTACCTTTAGGATTTTATTCAAATGCATTTTTTTCACCTGAAGGCATTCATTGATGTGAGTCACTCTGACCTTAGAGTTAAACCGCATCCATTGTCCTCACTCAAGCAACATGAACTATCATCACTTGAAGGACATACATCCTTATGTGATTCTTTCACCTCAATAACATACAAACCAGTTCCATAGACAAACATTAACATTGGGATGTTCCCTCTCATGGATAAAATTAAGGTTTCTAGATTATTATATAGAGCATCACTTAGGGAGTAGCATCTGATAGGTTCAGCATGATCCAACCCATATTCTAACCTATATAACCTAATCCAGGCCCAATCACTACAATTTACATGGTTGGGTCTGTCCCAAATTTGTTCATGGGACGGTTCAGGGCCAAAGTAAACCCACGCAAAAAAACTAAGATACCCAAATTAATTTTATATACGTGTCTACATAACCACATATTTGTATATATATATATGTATCTTTTGTAAGATACATTTGATAAAAAAGTTTCAAAATAAATTTTATCTAAAGCATGTTTAGTAAGCTATATTAATGAGACTAAAACAATAATGCACTAGAGTAAATCTAAGTTATGTGCACCCATTCTATATTTGACATATTTGTAATAATTTACAATATAATATATTGTTAGAGATTGTATGTATACTCATTATATTAGATGTATTTCGCAAATCATATCGACCCTGACAGTGGTAGATCATCTATTGAAATACAAATGTGCAATAATGTTAATTGTAGGATTACCACTAATGGTTGGGTGATTTTTAATTCTATCTCATAAATAAATGGGATATGATTGTGATTTGTAAACATGTCTACTCTATTTGATATTTAGTTCAATATATTGGACTTATATAACAAGTTGTAAATGTGTTACTTTTTTGGATGATACATAGATCATGTGTACCTATGGATACACATTTCCAAAATTACGTCAATAATTTGCACCATGTTGGAAATATTTTTCATTTAGTATAGTATTTGGGTCGACACTAATCCAACCCAAGACCATGTTGTATTATGTGAGTCGGGTGTGGATCATGTTTTTGAAACCTTATTTGGGCCTATGCTTGACCCGCGACCCAGTTAACAATATGGGTTTGGGCATGGTCTTGCCAAAACCCAGGGTGACCTAACCCAAATGTGGATCCCTAGCATCAATATGTTTTATATGGGAATCACGCCATTCATGTCGATGACTCACCTAAAGTATGGCATCATCAACATTCTGATGTATGTAGAATAAACTCTTTAAACCATTAATGAAGGATAAAAAGAAGGGTCCATCAATCGTGTAATTAGGCATTCAATCTCAAAGTAGGTGCACAAGGTATGTGATGCTACTAAATGATTAAGGTGCATTCATATCATGACAATGAATTGTCAAGGATTCGATATTCTAATTTCATGACTACTATGTTCAAATGGTTGAAATGCAAGAAACCATTATAAAAAATGCACAACAAAAGAAATCCAAATATGACAACTTGATCTCCTCATTATATAAGTAGTATCCTCTTGGGAAGGCTTGATTTTTAATTTCCAAAAAGATGCTTATTTGAAATTATCTAATCTAGATGTGTTAGAATCCAATTTAAGTATATGATGCATTTATGTTGTTTTCAAAATTTATCCAAATTTACTTCTGTTTGTATTTTCTATAGTATGTTTTAAAAATCATTTTAGACCATGTTAGACATTTCAATAGTTATGAAATTTAATTATATCCCCAAATTACTTAATTTAATATGTCAAATATCATGGATTCATTGGCCAATTGATGATATAGGAGGAATCAGATATATCAATCATGGTATTTCTTGATTGTAGTATGATCATGATTGTTTCAATTGATTGTCTTATCTTTTGTTGTGTAAGGTCTAATTTCACCAATGTGGTCAGAGCTCAACGCAAATCATCTAAAAAGAGTGGAACATGCCAAAAGAGTTTGCCAATCTTAGCATCAACTAAGGTAAAAAAAAGTTGACAATCAAATATATTCAATCCCCACTAGTGACAGTTTTTGAGTGAGGAGGCAATGAGGATTTTGAAGGTGAAAGCTTCGAATGATGTGATTCGATGCACATTAAGTAGCATGAAGCATTTTACACTTACCCCTTTTAGCAAATTTTGAGGGCATGTATTATAATTCAACATCAATGAGGATGAAGTTTGCTCTACAATGGTTCCCAAAATTATGCAAAGAGATAAAAAGTTCACAAAATGTTGTTAAAGGTGCTCAAATTTTTAAATGACCTTGGGGTGTGTGTGTTATGGGCTTATAGTACTTACAGATACCAAGGGATGTGAGAGTGATCTAGGTACTCTCAAATAGTTTTGATTTCAACGAGAAGCTAAAGAGGTTTAGTGGAAGTTTAGATGTGTCCATCATACCAATCGACCACTTGTGTGACTCAATGGTTGCAAATAAGGTTGTTAATGATATCAACTGAGATTATTTGAAGGATACTATATAGAATATGTAGAAAGAGGAGGCTTTGTTTGTGATCATTAGTATTGTTCCAAGGTTATTTTTGAAGGTAAAGGGTGTGGGGATATCTAAAAGGGGCCTCGTAAAGAGAACTTAATGAAAAAGATGGGTTATGGCATGTAACTCTCGTTGATGATTGAGCACAAACAAGACTCTATGGAAAGGTATGTACAATATTTTTATTGTTTAAACCCCTTATGCAAAACACCTAGGGATTTGTTTTCCTATCAAACGTTTTAGATGATTTTTTTGAGAGAAGTTAGGAGGCTATTTTATTCATCTCGCCCTCCTCTTGCATGGTAAAAACGAAAATTACATATACTAAATTCTGAAAATTTAAACTTGGTAGGACTTCTACCATTACAAAGTGGAAAGGGGAAGGGGTGACCCACCGGGTCGAGTGGAGGAACGTAGGTAAGGTCCTGCTTAGATGTTTTTAGATGGTGCTTTGCTAGACTGTCTGCAAGCTGAATCATATCCCGGTTAACCTTGATTATCTTTAGCACTGCCAATTCCTCACGGTCTCTCAAGAAAGGGTTTGTCCAGGGCCACAACTTAGGAAATTTATCTGGTCTATCTTCAATAGTTTCAATCGCACTGCTACTCTCAGATTCAATAATGCCTCTAGGCAGGTTTCATTTTTTCATCACCGTAATAGCTAGTCCAATAGCCCTCATCTCAGCTTCTAGAGCTGAACTCACCCTGACCGAACAAGCCACGCCCCCTAGCCATTCTCCGTTCCAGTTTAGAACGGCTACTGTTAGAGCTGCACGACTGTCGGTGACCACTGCATCAGCCATGTCAAGGACTGTTCCCTGCTGCAGATCCGACCAACAACTATCTCGTTCAGTAGTTAGTGTAGATTGAATCTGGTTCCTTTGTTCAAGCATCTATGTCCGTGACCTGCCTTATAGTGTCCGTGCCCAGTTTGTCAAACACCCAGCGGTTTCTAGCTTTCCATATGGTCCAGCAGACTACCGCGAACTTCCCTCGGTGTTTCTCGTTTGCTTGCATATTAGGCCTAGTTTGGTTGGGCCGAAAAACGAAGTAGTGCGGTTCCAACTCATTATGATTTGCAATTCATTTCGTTTGGTTGTACTGAATTTGAACCCGAGGTGTGAAAACTAACTACAGGTCCCTTTTCGTAGCTGTAGAAATTGGATGTGAGTGAACCGCTCCCAAAATGGGCGCAGTTTGTTTTCCATTCTACATTTTCTGCTGGTAGCTCCGTGGTACCCTTGTTCCACTACAATAAGGGCCCGTTTGGTTGGGCAGAACTCAAATGGGAACGGTTCATTTTCGTTGTGGTTTTGAACTTCAAGCGTTTGGTTAAGAGTAACTGGAAAACTCAGTGGGAAACCAAACTGCTCATTGTTCCAGTTTTTGCATAAATTGATGGAAAAAGAACCGTGCGCTAAAACAGCGCGGTTGGTTTTCACACCACCGTCGGATGCTGCAGGTGCTGTTAATGGTATATGAACTGTGTATTGCATTGATAATTTTAGAATTCACGCAATTCCAGTAATATTTATGTCCACTAGACCTGCAAACAACAGCCTACCAAACGAATGCAACTGAACCCACTTTACACTGAAGCAAATAATTCTGTTGCAGTTCCATTTCGGGCACGTTTGGTTTGTTGGATTTTCAAGAATCTTGTATTTATGTCATCCTGTATTTGTAAAATACTGCATTGTCAAAATCCCGCAAACACAAATTTTATATTTGGTTTCCTGGATTTGTAAAATACATGTTTTAATTTTTTTTGGGTCCACGGGCCAGCCACAGCTGGATTTTGGCGTCCGGAAGAATTTTGATGGAAACCAAAATGCGGGATTCCTATTATGTTCGGAAATCCTGAAATTAGCCCCGTTTCCGGAATCCTGTAAACCAAACATAAACTTTCTACAAATAGATGTCAAAATACAATCCAATACGGCAAAATCCAGAAAAACAAACATGCCCTTCATCGACTTCATTTTCGTGTGTTTGATTTCATTGTGTGGGTTGCTTTTACACCCAACTAGACAGGCCCTAAATGTTGTAAAAAACTAGATGTTTATGTATTTTGTATCAACGCTGCTCCGTTCGTGACTACCAAACTACATCCAATCAGACAAAAACAAACAAAATTTTTGCATTCAAACTGCTTGAAACCAATAAAAATGTTGTAATCCCAACTCATTATCTCCAATTTCCTATTTTCGTATTCCTAATATGGGTTGGCTTTACACCCAACCAAATTAGCCCTTAGGTCCTGTTTGGTTGGGCCGTAAAGGAAGTCACGTAATTGCAACATATGATGTTTTCATTTTCATTTGAGTTTGGTTGGGTGTAACTTCTAACCCATGATCTGCAAATGAACCGCACAGTGACTTTTATCTATACAGAAATCTGGTAGTTTCGACCGCGAATGAAACAGGCGCGGTTTCAGCTCCCAGTCTCCACCGATGTCTCTCCCAGCGATCTTCCATACAGAAAATTGCCACGAATGTGTCATCCCTCCACAAATTCAGAAGTAGCATGGCAACGCATCTATGAAAATATACCCAACCAAACTCTTACAAACTAAAAGCATGCAATCAATCTACTTAAAACCAAATAGATGCACTATCGTTTCAACTCAATCCTTACAAAAACGTGTTTTAAGAAACACACTGTTGGTTGGTTTTACATCCAACCAAATTAGCCCTTAGCTTCTATCCACTCCATCATATATCCGCCTTGCTGGCTACTCGGGGGTCCCAGAATGCTCAGCTGCTGCCAAACCTCCTTGGCATGCTCGCAGTCCCACAAGGCATGCAGGAAGCTTTCCTCTCTGTCCCGACATCTGAGGCACTGCGCGTCGTTCGTGAACTTCCTAGATGATTTTAATAGCGAAACAAATGCAACATTGACCAAGAACTTTCTAGTTCAACTACTCACCGCTAACACAAAGCAATTCACAAGTGTGAGACGTACATATTTCACTACATGATGTGCAAGCTGAGAGTTTATCATAAATGTTCTCCATTTTTATTTTCTAATTAATAAGATCATCTTATGAATCCATTTCACCACTCATAAGTAATACATAACTTTTGAGACGAAATATATCATTATTAAGACATATTTGAAATAGTTTCTTTTCACTCGATATTTTAAACATCCATAATTAAAATTATATATTAATGTGGCACACATAACCTCTCAAATATCTAAATCTTTGAACAAGATAAACCATCCAAAAGCTATTTCTAATTGGGTTTGTTAGGAAAAAAAAGAAGAGAAGATACAATTATATTGTAAACCAAATACACGAACCATGGTTTCATTGTAGATACATAGTCCAACTATCGTTGAAAGCATATCAAGAAAAAGTCAAAGCCATTATATTAATAAAAAAAGTAATATTGACAACTTCCAAGAGGTTTCGTAAGAATTTACTGTGGTAAATCTTATTTAACCAGATGATAAGATATTAAATCATGGTTGCTATTGATGAGCATCATAGTGTTTCTATGGTTAAAGAATATTAAGATATCAACTTCATAAGGGTAAAATGGGCATTGGGTTACATTACCTCTAGGTCAGGGCTCATCCGTTTAGTTATTATGCAACATCGTCAGATAACAAAATCATGTTGTATTTTTTTATTTAGATTTGAAAGTGACCTTACATGTGTTTGTCATCGGTGTGATAACCAGAGATTGGAAACCAAATTATCCATTTATAGAAGGTTGAACAAAGATATAATAAAAAATAGCGTCTTTGAGACGTAGTGAATAGTAGTAGAGGCTTATTAGGAGAAGCTTTATACTGCTTCATTCTTTGGCTCTTTCTACATTGATTAGTTTCAACGATGCAGCGGCAAAAAGAATTAGATCCACGGAATAGTTAGTAGAGGAAGACTAGATCTAGAGAGTATATTGAGTTGGAACAGCACATGTAATCTTTTTGTATGATTGTCGATAGCCCGGTGACTATTAACAGTTCGATAGGATAAAGATGACCTTCGAGATTCCATTCAAGAAGTAACTCTAAGAAGCAACGTGTATAGAAGATCGCTAGTTACTCGTTGAATAGATTCAGTTTATCATCTTTATATTAATACAATTAGATTTGGAATCTCCATTGAAAATCAGATATTGCTTTCCAGGATTCGAGCATTCCTGTGTATTGCTCCTTACCCTGGTATCAAACCCGGATAGCAACAGTGAAGTTTAGATGTGAGCGATTGGACCAATACTTAGATTGTACATGTATAGGCTACGATCATAAAACGCAGTATTTTATAGCTCAAACTTGCTGGCGTTTGTTATTATCTAAACGAAAGCATGAACACCATGAGTATCCAAGTCTACAACCACCTTTACATAATGACTTTCACGTGGCACTTTGTGGATGATTGACTCCTTAAAGAACTCGAGCTGCGTAGTGGTCATGTTAGCTATTGACAGTAAAATCAACAGCCGTGGTTATAATCCGGTGGTCCAGTGTTGTTGCTAGCCTATAGTCCGAGCGTATCTCCCAAGTCTTCAGGATTCTAGCAAAAAGCCTGGAGCTTGACGGGAAGGTAGTCATCTGACAAATAGGAAAATGACGTCACTGACAGTGCCTCAATCTCATATTTTACACCCTTTTGCAGCATTATTTCCAATTCAATCCTGCAAGAAGAGGCAGAGCATAGACAAAAGAATTCATGCTCCTCTTTCAAAGTCAAAATCGTCAAAAGGTGAGATTCCAGTTCATGCGCGTGGGTAATTGATTAAGCCCACAACCGTGGCTGGAGAAAAGTGATGCCTAAACAAAGTAGGGTACAACCTCCAGGATTGTGCATCTCGGTGCAAGTAGCACCTCTTCAACATGGATTGCGCTTTACATTTATCTGAAAATGCAGTAGAATAGTAAGAAATTTGGAGAAAACAAACACAATCTAGGAGCGTATACCTTGTAAAACAAGTAATGAATTTTGGTTTCCTTCAGCTGTAACTAGAAAAGGTGATATCATAGTCATACATAGTCCAGACCCTTACAAATAGAGATTTATGCTATTGGAATCCGTTATCATGCTGTCATGCATTTGTTATCGCGTGGACCAAAATATATGAGGCTCCAATTCAGGATTCAAAATTGAAACAAACAAAGTTATGGTGAGCAGCACACTATCAGGGCATGAACGCAGGTTACCTTTAGGTGTCAAAGGGACACGGCATCGGTCAGGAATGTGGTACATGTCAACTTCAGAAGGGAGGACCCCAATCCACTGAATGCTGGGGATGGATAACTTTGAATCAAAGGCCATTTTCTAAATAAACGGGCAAGTAGATCAGAAAATAATAAAAAAAAAGGTTTTAAACAGCTGCAGGCGGTTAAAATGATTCCACTGGTTCTAGAGCTCTGAATAACTTCTGATGCAGTGTTTCAAAAAGCGTTTTTATGTGGAGCATATGCGGTTCAGCCCTCTTGTCAAACCGCATATGAATAAGCGGCCTAGTATGCGGTCATGGCCGCATATGCGATCCTATGGGGGGCATAAGCGGGGTATATGCGGCCTTTTTTTATTAAAAGTTCTACAGAGTTTTTGTTCAAATTAATTTAAACTACTTATTTACCCACACACCCACATATACATATGTATATATATGTATATGTATTAATACCCTACAATATCTATCTATATCTATATATATTGTAGTAATGCATCAATGGCATACTTGCATATGATACACAAACATAGCAAATATGTAATATTCTATTTTATGTATATGCATTTTGATATACATGGACATGCATATATGATATATATTGGCATTTACATACACACATTTCCACATATATGCATATACCGTATATACATTTACATGTCAATATGTATATATCTACACATAATACACACATATTTCACATATGCTATTTATGTACACATATATGAATAGTTAAATATATAATACATCTATATTTGTATGGACACGTACAAATATGCATAATTTTGTGTTATAAATGAAATATATAATTTATATGCTTAATATATATTTTTATGTTATATATAATTAATTTATTAAAAATTCCTAAAACGCATATACTCCGGCATACCGCGTAAACTCAATAAGATGACCTCTCCGCACGCATCATGCATACAGCTTTTTAAAACTATGTTCTGATGTTTAAAAGATCTTCAAGAGAATTGTGCTGCCATAGATTATTCTGGAAAAAAACTCTATTCAAAAATAAATTATTATAAGCTTTATAAATTACACTCCCCAACTTTTTTCCAGCTAGTAGATAACAAATTGTTAAGCCACCCAAGTGCCCAATAACATGAGCTACTCAAATGTGATGCCAATTTTATTGGGGCACCAGGGGATCATTCCCCTACTTTCCAAGAAGTAGTGATGGTAATTAAAGTCCTTCAAAAAACAATATTAAGATTCTGGGATGAAACAAAAAAACGACAATAGTGGTTCAGAAGTATTTATGCTGATTGAAGCTCTTTATAAGTTCACTGCAATTAAGTTGTATGGTGAAACAGTGAAACAAAGCTTACCCGAGAGCCAAATCTGTATGTGATCAATATCTCAAACCCATAAGGATCACAATCTACTAAACAGAATATGGGTAGAGAGAGTTTTTCATAGAGAATCCGCAGGAACCTAGCAGGAAAATGCCCAGCAAATTGTCAAGATAGTCCCTTCCGAGTTGAGATCAAAAGAATGTAATGACAAAGTAAATTATTTCAAACCTCCTTGTTGCAATATCTGGATAGCCTCTTCCCTAAGAAATTTTTATGTCAATTCCTGTGTTTCGAAAAAACTAGATTCTTATTTTAGAATTTATGCTTACTGTGATCACGATGCACCGGTTTATCCTGCAGAACTTGTCATTTGCTAATCGATTGAATACAGCTTCTTTCTCCACAACAAGTATATATTGAGCAATACTGACAATACCTAATCCAGTAATAGAAAGATACTTAGAGAATTAAATCATGTCATGGTAAAAGAGCAGAGCAGCATAGCACTGTTAGAAGAAAGGAATTCACCCAACAATTTCCTCCATTTCTTAAGACCGACATGATTGGCCAATTGATCAGAATATGGAAGAATGAATTGTGGTCTATTAGGCAGCTTATGTAAATTTTGACCACAACAAAAATTGTTTTTTTAGCTTTTCAAGCCTGTTATCCTTTCAGATCCCATTGCTACACATACCCATGTAAGACAACTATATTTATTAGATTGTAGAATGTTAAAGTAATTTTTTGTATCAAGGTTGTAAGCTTCACTCCGTCTATGTTCCGTACATCTTGTGCAAATCTAGTTGGTCCGAAGCCATGATAAAGGAGGCGGGTTGGTGGTAGGTTGACAGCCAGCCATAAAATTTTGTAACTTCTTTATGACATCGATCCTTATAAGAATTTTGTTGGAGTGTCCTTACCTAGCGACGTGTCGCATCGTTACCTGGCCGCAGTGACAAATATGTAAGAAATTCGACATAGTGACACCCAGTTGGGTTGAAGGACATGCAAGGTTTCCACACTTTCGACGGGTGTGGGTAAAGAATTGCATCATTGCCCACATGCAGTGAAAAATGTACAAGGATAATATTTTTGACAGAAGCATGTAAAGAAGCAAGTTCAGTTGAAAAGGATGAGAGTGGAATCTTTAAATATTGACTCTTCGACGAGAAAGTCTTGGGAGATAGTGCATAAATGAATAAAAGAAAAGTCCATATAGCTTGATTGCAAGAAACCAAGTGGACATGGGAATGATGTAGAGAGATTGCAGACTCAGGATACAAAATTTGATATACACACACTGACAAATACAGAAATGGTGTATGCATTATTGTTGATAAGATGTCGAAGAATGGTATTATCAATATCAAAAGGATGGGCGATAGAAGCATAACTATTAAGGTAGTTCTTGAGGAAAAGATTTTAAACATTATTAGTGCCTATGCCCCTCGAGTTGGCCTTAGCGAGGAATCTAAGAATGACTTTTGGGATAACATGGAGGAACTGGTACAAGGTATATTTATAGATGAGAAGATTATTATTGGGAGTGATCGAAATGGCCTTGTGGGGAGTAGCAATGTTGAATATGAGAGAGTTCATGGTGGTTTTGGATATGGCAGCAGCAATGGAGGAGAGAGAAAATTAGATTTTGTAGTTGAATATGATTTGACTTTGGCAAACATCCATTTCAAGAAAAGAGATTCTCATAAGATTACTTTTAGGAGTTGGTGCAACGGTAGCCAATTGATTAAATCCTTACAAAACAAGTGGAGCCTAAAAGTGACCCTTAACGAAGAGTTCACCACCCAGAATAGATTGGTGGTTTTAAATATTAACATGAAGATCAACAAAGGCAAGCATAACAGAAGCTAAGATAGCATAATCAAGTGGTGGAATCTTTAAGGAAGAATTGTTTTTTTACGATAAACACATCAACGAGGGAACTTGAAACTTGGCGTCTAATATTAACACTATGTAGCAATTATATGAGTTTCTGCATAACAAAAATTGTCAAAGAAGTTTTGGGGGAACCCAAAGGGTGTAGACCTCCACAAAAAGAGACTTGGTGGTAGAATGATGAAGTACAAAAGGCTATAAACTCAAAAGGGAGATCTATAGGAGCTTGCCCAGATCTGGAGATGATGCAACCATTCAAGCAAGCAAAAAAAGAAATTAAAGAGGTTGTTGAAGAGGCAAGATCTAGATACTTTAAAGAGATCTATAAGAAGTTGGACACAAGATAAGGGAAAAAACATATACAAAATGTCTCGCATAAGAGAAAGGAAAAGAAGAGAATTAGGTCAAGTAAAATGCATCAAGAATGAAGATGGTAGAGTGTTGGTGAAAGATGATGATGTCAAGAACCAATGGAGAAACTACTTTGATTAGATTTTTAGTCAAGATACTATGAATAATATAAGAGAACCATGTGAGATAAATAAAGTTTCACTATTTAAGGTCAAGAATGATTTGAAAAAGATGAACATAAAAAAGGCATGCGGACTAGACGGTATTCTCATTGATGTATGGAAGAGTATGGGGGACGAGCTATGTGGTTAACAAATTTCGTTAATAAGATTATGAAGTCCAAGAAGATGTCAGATAAGTGGACAAATAGTACTATATTCCCCTTATATACAAGAACAAAGGAGATGTTTTAAGTTGTAGAAACTACAGAGGTATCAAGCCAATGGGTCACACTATGAAGCTTTGGGAGAGGATTATTGAGCAAAGGCGAAGATCTATAACACAGATATCAGACAACCAATTTGACTTTATGCATGTAAGATCAACAACATATGTTGTTTTTCTAATAAAGAGGCTTATTGAGAAGTATAGAGAAATCAAAAAGATCGTCATATGGCTTTTATTGATTTGAAGAAAGCTTGTAATCGAGTACCCAGGAAAGTATTGTGGATGATTTTGGAGAAAATAGGGTGTGTCAATCCAATACATTGACTTGATAGCTCAAATGCAAATGAAGACTCCTGGAAGAGAGACGCCAAAATCCCGTCGCAGTTGGGTACATCAAGGATCAACACTCAACCCATATCTATTTGTTCTTTTTACGGGTGAGTTGACAAAACATGTTCAAGATGATATTTCTTGATGCATGTAATTAACTGATGATATTTTGTTGATCGACGAAACTAAAAACGGATTACATGTAAAGTTGAACTTTGGTAAAGTGTGTTGGGATTAAATGGATTGATGATTAGTAGGAGCAAAGTGAATATATCTATTGCAATTGCAGCCAATCTAAGTTTGTAAATGGTGCGACCAAGTTGGACAGAGTGGATATACCAAATTGTGATAAATTTCGTTACTTAAGTTCTATTATTCAAACAAATGGGGATGTTGAAGATGATAATTTTCACAGGATCACTGCAGGATAGTTGAGATGGAGGTGTGCAACTAGATTATTATGTGACCAGAATTATCTCTCAGATAAAAAAAGTTTTATAGAACAATATACAGCAAGTCATGCTAATGTTGGGCGGTGAAAAGAAAGGTCTCAACCACATGAATGTGGTCGAAATACGTATGTTGAGATGGATGTGGATTAGGACAAGAAAAGATCGCTTGAGAAATGACTATATCAGAAATAAAGTGGGGTGGCGAGCATTACGGACAAGTTGCACGAGGGTCGACTAAGATGGTATGGACATGTGCAATGCAGCCCAACTAACTCACGTATACAAAGCAATATTATTATAATTAAAAGAAAAAGAGGAAAGCCTAAACTAACATGGGAAGGAGCTTATAAAGAGAGATTTTCAATTTTACATCTTGATCAAAATAGACCCATAATAGAGCGGATTGAAAAAGTAGGATCCAAGTAGCCAACCAAAAAGGGTTGGGATTGAGGCTTTGATGATGATGATGATGATGATAAAAGTTGTAAACTTTTCTTCATAATTTGTGCGCGCGGTGACTGTTTACAATTGAATCCCAAATCTCCACTCACAAGTGGTGCAACAATCCTACTTTGACTCCTTGTTTCTAAGTCAGAATCCAAGTAGGGGACAGGCTAGGAGAAAATTTCTTGGACAAGTAAACTCAGGCTACCAACAAAGAGGCCTTTGGTAAGCAGAATTCCTTGGTTGTCTGCTTGCAACGAAGCTCCAACATGGTCAAGGCAATTCACATAGATTCAACTCTGCTGCAGGTGAGGCATTCTTGAAGCCAGCAATAAACAGAGTGAGCTGGTTGGTTCTTTACCAATTGATCAACCCATGTGGTCATACAAGACCCAAAAGCCTCCCTTTTGTCACTTACTTAGGAAGTCGTGATATGGCAATAAGGCTGCTTCATTCATTGCTAGTAGCCATGTCTTCCATGAGTGTGCCAAGCGCATAGAAGTTGACTGTCACTTCATTATGAAGTTGTTATTAGAAAAATATATGTACTCCCTATACACACTCAGAGGGTCATCTTGTTGATTTATTCATCAAAGCACTTCCTAGGAAGCGGTTTGTGGAGCTGATTGACAAGCTGGCCATGGGATATATATATATATTCTTCAGCTTTGAGGGGAGTGTTGAGAGTGGTTTTCTTATTTGGAGTTGTGTTTAGTCCCATATTGAGGAATCAGTAGTACTGGATTACACGAACTCAGTAACTTCTACATAAACATGTATCATGTACCTTGTTTCAGCATATAACAATTAGTTCCAGATCACCATTTAACAAAATCCTTTTCTGTGAATTTCACTAAAAAAAATGTTGTCGGAAGAACTTGCATCATCAAGCACTCCAGTCATAATAAGATTTGGTTTTGGCATCTTCTCCATGGGGAACTAATAAACTCCGCAAGTTACTGGAGGTAACACAGAACAGGAGATTATATTTTATTGTCACAGGGTAATATGGAGCAGAAAATGCCGTTCAAATTTTTCTAGATAATGTCAGCTTTCCAATCAAAACACTAGTTGATAGAGATGATAACTCCATAATACAACCTTCTATTTTATCTTGGACAGGAACAGGAAATGCCTGCAAGAAACAATCATCTTATTATATTATCAACTACTAAATAATATAGTAGCAACACTTAGTCTTACAGTGTATGGTTGGCTTATGCATTCAACTTCTTTGTCTGATTCTATGAAGCGTAACCAGCCCATCACCAAACTGCAATAGCAAAATGCACTGAGAGTAATACAGAGGTAAAACTTAAGTATAAAGTCCGGATTTAGATTCTCAAAGAAAACTAAATGGTTGTTCAACTTGTAAAAAGAATTAACAGTAAAAATGCTGAAAGAACTAAAATTAAAGAGTCACAGAGAGACAGAATCACTAGCCTTCAATGTAGTGTGATCATATGGAAAAGAAGTACACAATATTTGCTAACTTCGGTTGGATTGTGGTATAATGGAAAACGGTCACTTATGCAGATAATGATTCTTTTGACACGGTATTTATTCATGCATCAAAAGACTGTAGAATGGGGAAAGCGAGAGTGATATCTGCTTAAGGAGTTTAAGAACAGGAAGCTCACCCTTTTCCAACAGGCACCTACATGAAAAACAAAATGATTTGTAGATTATAAACATTTTTCAATTGTAAAACTAGGTTATCACAATACAGAAGTAATTGTAGAGATGTTTAAAAGTTATATCAATTCCATGGGAAGGATAAACAATAGGGTGTCGGTAAATCTGCAGTAAACGGCACCATGAATATGACTCATCATTGTTTTGGTGTTGCGGAACCTCTCCCGGGCAGGGACTCTTTGGACCTAACGCAGTCGAGTAACCCTGAGACCAAACACGTGGTGGCAAGTCAGTCTAGCACCACACCCAGTAGAGTGAAGTGTCATCACAAGACTGGCCCCTAAGAGGTGTTCCTCAGATTTACCCCGGGAGGGATTGGAGCCCCCGACCTCTTTTTACAAAACACTTTGTATACCAGTTCAGCCTACCTTGGCTTGCGTGGCACATATTATATTTGGGTGGAGTAGCAGATTTTGTTAGTCTTACAACTTATGGACAGAGCTCATGTATAGTCTGAGCTCACTTTTTACCTTTTCTTTGCATATCCATCTCATTGCACATGCACCACAATAATGGTTCTCTTTATTTGATATAGGAATGGAAAGAGAGTAAAACGCTTGCCGATTAGAAAAAGAAGACTTACATTTGTAAGCATCCATGAACTCCACACTATTGAAACCAAGGTGATTTATTGCCTCCTAATCAGTTCAAGTATATGATATTGAACCATATACTATTGATGTATAAAAGGCTTAGCTGATATGTCGGGTGAATTAGTTTCATGTATGACACCTTTATATGATTTTCTCATTAGGTAGTTTTAGAGATTGTGACACAAACTAACATTGATAATTTATTGAATAGTATGTAATGCATCATATCTTTTAGGGGCACAATGCTTTAGAACAGTCTCCACAAAAGCGAAGGACCAATGTATGTAAGAACATACCTTCTTGAACGTTGTAGGTGGATAATGCATGTATAGATTAAGAAAAGATGTTATAAAAATAGAAATAAAAACAAATTTGTAGCAGGGTGTCGGGGTGCGAGGGGAGCGACGGGCGACTAGGCGGGTGAAGCGGCGGAAGTGTGGCAAAGAAGGCAATTTTTCACCACGGAAGAAGCGATGGTTGCAGAGGTGGAGGAAGCGAGGAACGTGTGGATAGTGAAGAGAAAGACACCGGTCAAAGGAACCTGCAATGCACTCGGGTCTCTATACCTATCCCGGAGGTCGAAGTCCAGTTCTGATACGCAGGGATGTGGAGGAGTTCAAATTCAGATTCGCTGGCTACCCCTCCTCGTTGTGCATCGCAGACAGAAATACCCAGCAAAGGCACCTATATTACTTCTTGTTAATATATATTCCTGTTTTATATATTCTGTTAGTTGTTTTGTTATTTCCATATTATATGTGGACCTCTCTGTAAATGTTTCAGTGCTATATATATGAGGGTGCACACATTGTGCAACCCTATGCTTCCCAAAACTGCTTTGTCTTTAACATGGTACCAGAGCAGTAGATCCAGCCGCCACCCTCCCACCCTTCTCTCTCTTCTCCGGCCGCCCCGCCCCCCTCTCTCCCGCCCAGCAGCCACCCAGCCGCCGGCCGCCGCCCAGCCGCCGCCGGGGCGCCGCGCCGGGCTCGCCGCCGAGGCCGGGCGCCCTCTCCGCCGCAGGGGGCCGGTGCGCCTCCGCGGTCCTAGCCGCCGGTACGTTGGCTCCGTGAAGTCCTACAGCGATCCAGTGGCTTGAAGTTGGTGTGACGTAGACCGTTTTTTTTCGATCTCTTGCCTGCCTGCCTGTGTAGGCCGTTGTGCCACCGGGTTCTGTTCTGCACTTCGGCGTAGACCGTATGTAAGAGGTCTTCTCCGTGTTTTTTTGTGCCTGCTGTGCCTGTCTGACGGCGTAGACCGTCTCCTGCCTGATCGTGCCTGTTCCTGCTGTGCCTACTGCTCCCATGGCGTCCTCGCATGATGACTTCCGCCGTCAGGTTACCACTGTGAAGCTTGATGGGCGCAACTATCCGCATTGGGTCTGCTCCATGACGATCTATGCCAGATCCCAGGGCAAGTACTCACATCTTACCCGTGCTGGTCCGCCAGCACCCGCAGAGGACGCTGATGCTAAAGATGTGAAGGCGTATGACGACTGGGTTCGTGACGAATCCACTGTGATGACCTGGATTCTCAATAGCAGCATTGAGAAGATTAGCGTCACACTTCTTCACCTACCTACGGCGAAGCAGATGTGGGATCACCTCGCCGGTACTTACTCGCATAGTCAGAACCCCAAGAAGGTGTTTGACATCACCAAGCAGCTGGGACGTCTACAGTTCACGGGGACGAACATTGCGGATTACTTCTCTGACTTCACTGGATTATGGGGTGAACTGGAATCATATCACCCTCTCTCCACGGACCTGGCTACCATGCAGCGTCAGCGCCAGGAGCTTCAGTTGGTCCAGTTTCTATGTGGATTGCCCGAGTCCTACGCTGGAGTTGTGGACCAGATCTTAGCCAGTGACCCTCTGCCGTCACTACAGAGTGCCTACAAACGCCTTCAGCGTTTGCCTTCGTCTACCTCGTCTCTAACTACTGATGTTGGGGACTCTTCGGCTCTTGCTGCAGCTTCTGGTCGTGGCCGTGGTCGTGGCCGTAGTCGCTTTACTGATAGTCGTCCTCCCCTGGGTAGAGGACGAGGACGGGCTGCTCCTGGTCGTGGAGCCTCTTCTACTGCCCCTACTGCTGGTGCGCGCCCTCAGTCAGGACAGCGCCTTTGTACCTTCTGTGGCCGGTCCAACCATATTGAAGAAAAATGTTGGGAGAAATATGGTAAGCCGGCGTGGGCCAATGCAGCTGCTGACTCCACTACTACTGCATCAGAAGGAACGACTCAGCCTACTGACTCTGCCTCCTCGGGTGCGACTGCTGACTACATCCGTGCTGAGGTGGAGCGTCTTCTTCTTGAGCGAGCTGGTGCGTCGTCTCAAGCTTCGACTAGTGGAGCTCATGCCGCCACTTATTCTGGTTATGACACTGCCTTCCTGAGCTCCTCTTCTACTCCTGGTAATACTAAGTGGGTCATCGATTCCGGTGCCTCTTCACATATTTCTGGAAATCGATCTCTGTTTCACAAATTATTTAAACCTGCTAGACCCTCATCTGTTATGTTGGCTGATGGTTCCAAGTCTGCGGTGTCTGGAGTAGGGGATATTGTTTCTGACTTTCTGCTGAAATCTGCCTTATATGTGCCTAAATTTCCTTTGAATCTGTTGTCTGTCAGCAAGATATTGCGAAGCCTACAGTGTAGTCTGACTTTTATTCCTGGTTCATATGTTTTTCAGGACCTTCGCACGAGGATGAAGATTGGTGGGGGGTATGAAGGTGCTGATGGACTCTTCTATCTGGATCATTTGCCAAAAGCAGCTAAAGCATCTGTGACTCCTGCATTATCTACCTCAGTTTCTGCATTACAGTGGCACTACCGGCTGGGCCATCCATCATCTGAAAAGCTTCGACATTTAGTGTCTGATCTTGGCATATGTAGTTTTCAGTGCGAGTCATGTCAACTTGGAAAGCAGACTAGAGCTGTTTATCCTAGACGCAGTCAGATTAGCAGTAAAAATATGTTTGATATAGTGCATTATGATGTATGTTGACCCTGTCATGTGCCAAGTCTATCTGGTCATAAGTATTTTATTCTTTTTATTGATGATTTTTCAAGGACTACTTGGTTGTTTATGATGAAAAGTAGATCCGAAGTTGTCTGTTATCAAGTTCTTTTTTGCTGAAATAAAAACACAATATGGTATGCCTGTCAAAATTTTTCGTACTGATAATGCACTGGAATTTGTTAAAAAAGATGTGGATGTTTTTTGTAAATCTGTGGGTACAATACATCAGATCTCCTGTGCTTATACACCTCAGCAAAATGGTGTGGCTGAGCGTAAAAATAGACATGTGTTAGAGGTTGCTAGAACTATTATGATGCATGCACATGTTCCTCGCTCGTTTTGGCCTGAGGCTATATTGACTGCTTGTTTTCTGATAAATCGAATGCCATCATCTGTGATTGGAAACAAAATACCTATTCAAGTTCTTCAACCCGATATTCAGCTATTTACTGTGCCTCCTCGGATCTTTGGATGTACTTGTTTTGTACGGTTAGTTGGACCTACTTCTGATAAACTGTCTCCTCGTGCTGAGAAGTGCATTTTTTTGGGATATTCTCGTACCCAGAAGGGATACAAGTGTTACAGTCCTACTGCAAGAAAATGGTATACTAGCAGTGATGTAGTTTTCTTTGAGGATACTCCTTATTATTCGACTCGTGGTGACAGTTTACAGTCTGATCTTATTGCCTCACCTCTACCTGTTACTTCTGATTGTGTGCCTGATACTACTGACAAAGTCACTACTGAGGCTGATAAGCCTCCTCTTATAGTTTATCAACGCAGGAACAGAGCACCTTCTACTCAAGAAACCCCCCATGAAAACCAATCTTCACCTCCAGAAGGTTCTACTACACCTGAGGTACATTCTGATCTTGATTTACCCATTGCTCTTAGAAAGGGTACTCGTTCCTGCACATCACACAGTATTGCTCAGTTTGTTTCTACTGATCATCTGAATGTTCATTCTAGCAATTTTGTATATGCCTTATCTGCTGTTGTTGTTCCAAAGAATATCCAGGATGCTCTACAGAGTACTGGATGGTTGTCTGCTATGAAGGAGGAGATGTTGGCCCTTGCTGAACGAGATACTTGGGAGCTGGTGGATCCACCTCCTCAGTGTAAACCTGTAGGTTGCAGATGGGTGTATGCTGTGAAATATCAACCTGACGGCACTGTTGAAAGGCTGAAGGCACAGTTAGTTGCTAAAGGCTACACCCAAACGTATGGTATTGACTATTTTGAGACTTTCTCTCCTGTTGCTCGTCTTAATTCTGTCAGAATTCTTCTGTCTGTTGTTGTTAACCTTGACTGGTCACTGTTGCAACTAGATGTGAAAAATGCCTTCTTGTATGGTGATTTAGAAGAAGAAGTCTATATGGAGCAACCTCCTGGGTTTGTTGCTCAGGGGGAGTCTCACAAAGTTTGCAGGTTAAAGAAGTCTATTTATGGGCTGAAGCAGAGTCCCCGTGCCTGGTTTGATAAATTGAGCAAAATTATGATTGATTTTGGGTTTCTGCGTTCTCAGGTGGATCATTCTGTTTTCACCAAGAAGACTTCAGCTGGTATTATTATTTTGATTGTCTATGTTGATGATATTATCATATCTGGCAGTGATTCTCTTGGTATTCAGGCTACTAAATCTCATCTAGGCAAACACTTTGCTACCAAAGATTTGGGCAAAGCTTAGATATTTTCTGGGCATAGAAGTTTCTAGAAATTCTAATGCTCTTGTGTTGTCTCAGCGAAAATATGTCCTAGACATACTGCAGGAGACTGGTATGCTGGGGGCGAGACCTGCTGATATTCCTCTAGATCCTAATGTAAATTGGGATGATGACTCTTCTCCTCTCTTTGCTGATCATAAAAAGTACAGGAGGCTGATTGGTAAACTCATTTATTTGACTGTCACCAGAGCTGACATTTCTACTGCAGTGGGTCTTCTTAGCAGGTACCTTGATAAACCCAGACAGTGTCACTGGGATGCTCTTTGTCAGATTCTACGATATTTGAGGAAGTCTCCTGGCAAGGGACTTCACTACAAGAAGCATGGACACTGTTCTCTTGAAGGGTACTCTGATTCTGATTATGCAGGCTGCAGAGTTGACAGAAAATCTACTTCTGGGTATTGTACGTATGTTGGAGGTATCTTGTTACCTGGAGGAGTAAAAAACAAAATGTTATGGCCAGGTCCAGTGCTGAAGCTGAATATAGGGCCATGGCCCATACTGCCTGTGAATTGTTGTGGGTGCGCTCTCTGTTAAAGGAGTTTGGGGTTGATTCTTCTTCTGCTATACCTATGCAATGTGATAATAAAGCTGCTATCTTCATTGTGAATAATCCAGTTTATCATGAGCGCACTAAACACATTGAAATAGATTGTCATTTTATTCGGGAATCCATTCTGACTGGCAAGATATGCACTCCCTTCACTCGTTCTGAAGACCAAGTTGCTGATATCTTCACCAAGCTGCTGGCGAAGAAGCAATTCTGCACACTGACGGACAAGTTGGGCATGATTGATATCTATGCTCCAACTTGAGGGGGAGTGTTAATATATATTCCTGTTTTATATATTCTGTTAGTTGTTTTGAAATTTCCATATTATATGTGGACCTCTCTGTAAATGTTTCAGTGTTATATATATGAGGGTGCACACATTGTGCAACCCTATGCTTCCCAAAACTGCTTTGTCTTTAACACTTCTGATATCCCTACCCATTTCCATTATGATCGTGTGGCGGTGGCTAAAAACCCTAGATCTGTAGGGGATATAACGTGGATTGCACGCAACTCCAAAGTTGCATGTTCATTCTGCAACGTCGTTACGGGCGGACAAAGGGCATAGAATACAGACTTATTTCTGGAAAGCCTATTTGAAGCGACACTTCCGGCAGCCGATACAATTTTGCAGGAGGTTTAGGGCAAACCTGTGCTTGCAATCGATTCAGAAGCCGAGGAAAATCTCACACGGCCGTGGAGGCATGTCGTGGTCGTGAAGCTCATTGGCGTAGACATTTGGTACATGATATTAAGGGAAAGTTTGAATTTTCTCTATCCCCAAGCGGCATATCCAACATGTTTGAACTCAACAAAGGTCACTTTGTCATCCAGCTTTCTTGTAGAAGAGACTGCGACATGGCCCTCACCAGCGGCCCATGGAGGATATTTGGATGTTGTCTTGTGGTGTGGGAATTGTATCCAGCCTTCACACCATCCAATGAGCTTCCAGCACACATAGTAACATGGGTGCGTATCCACAACCTGCCCCTACATCTTTATGCTCCAACCATGTACGAGTACATAGGTAGCGCACTTGGGAGGCTGATAAAGATCGATTCCCACACAACAAGCAGATCCTGAAGTAGATTTGCCCGCTTAGCAGTTGAAGTTAACACATCTCCTGTGTTGGCTCCATCAATTCTTATTAATGATATCGAATATTCAGTTGAATACGAAGCTACATCATTCTGTTGTGCAAGCTGTGGAAAAATGGGGCACGAATCGAAATTATGTCCAGAGTAGTTGGTTGTTGCTGACATAAACACCAGAAAGAGCATATGGACCAAAGACGGAAGGAAACATAACAGTGGCAAACTCAACGGCGACAAGGAGGTAATGGGAGTAGGCAAGGGAACCATGTCAACGCTACACTGGAAACTAATGACAGTAACAGTTTTGCAGGGTTTGCGAATCTAAACAGAAAGGGAATTGTTTATTGAGTGAGTAAAACAGGTTACAGGGTAGTCTCTAATAAAGCAACTGAGAGTAGAGACATAAGTACAAGTGAGCAATATGGGACCAATATTACAAGAATAACAAAGCAGCACAAGTAAATAACACAATATATCTATACTCCCCCTCAAGCTGGAGCGTAGATGTCAAACAAGCCCAGCTTGTCAATCAGAGTCTGAAACCGAACTTTAGGCAAAATTTTGGTGAAGATGTCCACAAGCTGCTTGTCAGTGCAAATATATGGAGTGCAGATGTGCCCAGATAGAACTTTCTCCCGAACAAAGTGGCAATCAACCTCAATATTCTTTGTGCGTTCATGAAATGTGGGGTTGCTCGCAATAAAAATAGAGGTCTTGTTGTCAAACTCATGTAGAAGTCCAAACTCATGTAGGAATAGGGCTGGAATAAGTAATATCAAACTCATGTAGAAGTCCAAGGACCCACAGAAGCTCACATGTAGTATGAGCCATGGCTTTGTATTCTGCCTTGGCATTGGATCTAGCAACAACAGTATGCTTTTTGCTTCGTCAGGTGACTAGATTTCCTCCCACAAACGTACAATATCCAGAAGTAGATTTCCGATCAGATCGACTTCCTACATAGTCAGAATCTAAGAATCCAGATAAATTACAATGATCATGTTTTTATACATAAGACCTTTCCCTGGCGAGCTTTTGAGATATCGTAAGATGTGACAAATAGCATCCCAGTGGCACTGTCGGGGTTTATCAAGATACCGGCTTATGAATCCTACAGCAGCTGCCAGGTCAGCCCTAGTGACCGTCAGGTAGATAAGCTTGCCTACCAGTCTCCGAAACTGGTGGTGATCATCATACGGAGGAGAGTTGTCATCGTCCCAAACCATATTAGGGTCCATAGGAGTGTTCGCTGGCTTGCAGCCCAGCATGCCTGTCTCCTGCAACAGATCAAGAACATATTTTCTCTGTGAAAGGCAGAGTCCTGCAGATGATCTGGAAACCTCAATGCCTAAAATATATCGTAGTTTGCCAAGGTCCTTGGTGATGAAGTGTTATGCTAAATAATTTTTGGTTACCTATATATCTGCATTATCCCTACCAGATAAGACAATATCATCAACATACACAATAAGGATAACAAGTTTTGTTGCTGACTTACGAATAAATACAGAATGATCAGATTGTGATCGCCGAAAGCCAAAGGTAATTAAGATCTGACTGAGTTTATCAAACCACGCACGCGGGCTCTGTTTAAGACCATAGATGGCCTTTCTGAGTTTACAGATTTTGAAGGCAGACTCCCCCTGAGCAACAAATCCCGGAGGTTGCTCCATGTAAACTTCCTCCTGTAGATCTCCATATAGAAAGGCGTTTTTGACATCGAGTTGAAACAGAGGCAAGTCTTTATTCACAACAATAGATATCAGAATGCGAACAGAATTTAAGCGTGCAACTGGAGAAAAGGTCTCAAAGTAGTCAACACCATATGTCTGTGTGTAACCTTTTGCAACTAATCTGGCTTTCAGGCGTTCAATAGTGCCATCCGGTTGATATTTAATAGTAAATATCCAACGACAGCCCACGGTAGGGCAAGAAGAGGGACGATCGACTAGATCCCATGTCTGACAATCGCAGAGCGCACGCATTTCTTGCTCCATAGCATGTTTCCAAGCAGGAATACGAAGGGCCTCCTCTGCTGATTTAGGGATAGTCACAGCAGACAAAACAGAAGTGAAGCATGCTAAACTGTCACATAGATGGTTAGAGGAACAGAAATTACTGATAGCATGTTGAGTACATGAACGGACACCTTTCCGTAAACTGATAGGAAGGTCCAGATCAGAAAATACCTCAGTGGGTGGTGGATCATCAGCAGACGAAGGAGTTGGTTCGACCGGGGCCTCAGAAGTAGTCTTTGCCTGCGCTTGTATACTTGCAAGGGGCGTTCTGTAGGCATATCAGGAGAAGGTAAATCCTCAACAATATCAGTAGACAGTTTTGCTCCATCAGTGGAGTAGATATGCTCAAAGAAAGTCACATCCGCACTTACAAACCATTGTTTTGAATAGGATCAAAGCAGCGATAGCCTTTTTGTGTACGGGAATACCCCAGGAAAACACACTTGGTCGAGCGAGCATCAAGTTTGGTGAGGCCAGGGCGAAGGTTTTTCACAAAGCTAGTACTCCCAAAAATGCAAGGAGGAAGAGAGAATAAAGGTTTATCTGGAAACAAAATGGCGTAAGGAACCTGATTTTGCAAAACAGAGGAAGGCATGCGATTTATAAGATAGCACGTCGTAGAGACACCTTCAGTCCAGAAATGATGGGGTACTTTGCAGTATATGAGAAGAGTGCGAGCAACCTCTAGTAAGTGGCGGTTTTTTCTCTCAGCGACGCCATTTTGCTGAGGAGTGTAAGGACAAGTAGTCTGATGTATGGTCCCACGAGTGGCACAGAAAGAGGTAACAGATTTTTGCACAAACTCAAGTGCATTATCAGTACGAAAGATTTTAATAGGCCTGTTAAACTGGGTGTGAATTTCAACAAAGAAAGTATGAATAGCTTCCAGCACAGTATCCCGACCCTTAAGCAAAAATAGCCATGTGGTGCAAGAGTAATCATCAATGAAAGTCATAAAATATTTCACACCCGAGTGACTCAATACAGAACAAGGACCCCAAATATCAGCATGAACTAAATCAAAAATTTCTTTAGAAGCAATAACCTTCATAGCAAGAAAAACAGAACGAGTTTGTTTGCCCAACACGCAAGTTTCACAAGTAAAACTATTCTCAGATAAAGTAGGAAATAAATGTTTTAATTTGACAGCTGATGGGTGACCCAATCTAAAATGCCACTGTAGGCCAGTTATTGAAGTAGACAGCAGAGCAGATGCAGCCGGAGATCCATCCAGATAATACAACCTGTCTGGTCCTTCATGGCCCGAACCAATCCTCGTCTTCGTGCGGAGATCCTTCAAAACACAATCAGAAGGATTAAATTTAATAGAGCACCGGAGTTGTTTTACCATCTTACTTACAGATAAAAGATTAACAGGAAACTGTGGGATATATAAAACAGAGTTTATGTGTAGCTTTGGTGAAAAAGGGACTGTGTCAGTGCCATGAACTTTAGTTTTAGAGCCATTTGCAACAGTAACAGAAGAGACAGTAGCAGATTTATTGAGAGCAGAAAATAGGCGGATGTCACCGGCCATGAGTAGATGCACCCGAATCAATACACCATTTATTGTTACCAGTAGTCAGAGATGCAAGCATAGCAGAGGATCCCGCTACAGAGGAGGGAGGTAGCTGGGTGATACGCTCTTGGAACAACTTCTCAAATTCAGAACAAAGCCAGTCTGCGTTTGCCGGAGCAGCAGGTGTGTTAGAGGTAGTGTCAGCAGTAGAATCTGTAGAAGCCTGGTTAGCCCAAGCTGGCTTGCCATGCTTAATCCAACAGCGATCTTCAGTATGGTTGTCCCGGCCACACCAGTTGCAGTAGCGAGGGTCGGGAGGTGCACCACGTCCAGTAGTAGATGAGCCACGACCACCTAAGGGAGGAGGTCGACCTCCACATCCATGGTCGCGACCACGGCCACGGCCAGAATCAGTAGGGCGAGCAATGAGAGCCAGATGCTCAATAGCAGGAGCAGGAGTCATGGATGGTAGTCGTTGGACTCTTTTGAGGACATCTCTGAGGGTAGGCAGCGGATCACTAGATAGAATCTGGTCGACCACGCCAGAGAAGGATGCAGGAAGGGCAGCCAAAAACTGAACTAGTTGAAGTTCGTTGCATTGTTTCTGGGCTACTTTGATATCGGTCGTCAAGGGGTGGTAGAGTTCGAACTCACTCCACAGAGCTGAGCACTGATTGTAGAAGTCTTCGATAGAAGTGTCAAGGGAGAACTCCTTCTTGGCCAAGTTTTTGAAATTTTCAAAAACTCACTTGGGATTCTCCTGATGAGAGTAGACATGGGAGAGTTGATCCCAGATGGCCTTAGCATCATGAAGGCAGAGCAGAGATTGGCTAATCCTTGGTTCAGTGCTGCTGAGGAGCCACAACATAACTCCAGAGTCGTCCTTGGACCATTGTGCATAGTTTTGTTTGGTTTTGTCATCAGCATCAACAGTAGGAACAGCAGGAGGCTCAGCAGTAAGATGGTGATATCGGCCTTGGGCTTTGACGTACAGAATGAAGGACGCCGACCATAGATGATAGTTTGAGCCGCCGTCAAGTTTCACCGTGGTAACACACAGAGAGCGGGGAGGCTCAGATAAAGCCATAGCAGAGGCAATAGTCGGCGCAACAGCAGAATAGATCAGAGACCCACGACGGGGCAGATGACAACAGCAGGGATCTGACGAGTCAGATCAGAGAACCCGTATAGGGCAGAGTATGCATATAGAGAAACCTACACCGTCATGAGGAATATTAATGCTCCTTCATGAGGCGCAGGCAGAGAAGACAGTGAGGTGAGAGACTCAACATAGATGGCCAATGGCTGTCCGGACGTGTAGTTGTTGTTAACCGGACGTAGAGAGGGAGAAGAGGACGAGAGCAGTAGCATTCGTAGAAGAAAAAGGAAAGGGGAGGGGCGGGAGGATGCCTGTGGCGGAGGAAAAGGGAGGGAGAGGTGGCTGCGGTGGTTGGAAGGGAGGAAGAGGGGGGGGGGTGCGGCGGCAAGGGAGCAGGGGTAGGTTGGTGGCAGCCTGGGGGGGGATGACGTCTTACGTCATTTCGGACGGGTGGGTAGGGAAAAATAGGAGCCTGCTCTTGATACCATCTAAACAGAAAGGGAATTGTTTATTGAGTAAAACAGGTTATAGGGTAGTCTCTAATATAGCAACTGAGAGTAGAGACATAAGTACAAGTGAGCAATATGGGACTAATATTACAAGAATAACAAAGCAGCACAAGTAAATAACACAGTATATCTATAGCGAATGAGGAGGAAGACAAAATGAATGAGAGAGAAAATGTCACAGACCTAATACAGACAGGCGGGAATATGCTAAAAGGCATGCTAAGGTTTGGAAGAGGAAGAAGAGCACAGGAATTAGGGAAGGGGTGAGAACATGCCTACAAATTTGGGGGAAAACTCAGACATGACAAGTAGAGTTGGCAATACTGAAAAGGCAAAAGGAGGTCAGAGGGTGAGTCTAAAGGAATCACATATAGTCGTTTACCCAAATATTGTTGAGGTGATTGAGTTTGTAGAAGGGACTGAAGGTACAGATATATTTACAAATGATACCCCTTCAAATGATACAATGGACAATGAAACAACCTCAGCAAGGGTAAAACATAACAAAATAAAGAAAGGAGGTATAGCATCACTGACAGGGAGGAAGGTCAACAACAATAGCACCAAGATGAAAAGGAAGGGTAAAGCTAAGGGTTTGGCACCCCTAGAAAAGAGAAGAAGCCCTAACGTGTAATGTCGAGGAAACCATAACCGGACTAGCGTCAGAGATAGCAGCTGAGTACAGACCGCTAGAAGGCTAGGAGGAGCATGAGGTTGAGGGGTCTCAAGTGGACAAACTGGATTAATCACAAGGATTTACTAGATGATCACGCCAGTCAATCCAACTGGACCAGTTGATTACTATTCTACAAAGCATATGAAGAACCACACTTTGCTAAGAATGGATTTAGAGTTCTCTCACCCAGTCCGTGAAGTCTACCAAGTTGCTAATTCCCTGGTTAACATTCACCCCAAAACCCCTTTTCACTCTCATCTTTATGAGAGGCCAATCGACCTAGTGTTTGTTATTAGGTTACGAGATACCATCCGTAATGGTATTTATAATACCATGTTTAAATTCGGTAGTTTCAGTTTGTCGGTTGTAATCTTGCTCAAGTTTGATTAAAGATTGTGGTGTGGTTGACAAAAAATTATTAAGAAAACATTTATTTGACATGTGTAAAACAAATACAAGACACTCGTCGGGGAGGAGTGGTTCAGGTGGTTCGGCGCAGTGTCCCCTCATAAAGGGACTCGGGTTGGAAACCCAGCGGCCGCCTCCGAAATGCTACCCGTCGTGCAGGCCGGCCAACTGTGCGCTTTGATCGGTTCTCGGGTGTGCGGGGCGCTCGGGGCCCGAGAGTTTTACGTTGTCTGGGGGGGTCACAAAAGTAGCGCTTCTACGGGGGCGACTCTCTCGATAATCAAATACAAGACACTCTTTTATAGGATAAGAGAGTAGGTGAGAAGCAGAAGTAGGAAATATGGAATAAAAGAAAATATAAAGACAAAGACAAGTCTAAAGCATAAATAAAACATAAAGGATAAACCATATAAACTAATAGTTACCCTCAAGCTGGAGCACAGATATCAAACGTGCCCAGCTTGTCCACCACTATAGTAAAACAAGTCTTGGGAAGTAGCTTGGTGAAGATATCTGCAACTTGTCTGGAGATAAGGAGTGTAGCTACGACCAGAGAGAACATATCCCCAAACAAAGTAGCAATCTACGTCAATATGCTTGGTGCGCTCACGAAAAGTAGGATTACAAGTAATAAACATGGAGGCTTTATTGCTAAAGTATATGGGAACAGGATCTGGATCAGACATATGAAATTCGTTGAGGAGTCCTTGGACCCACATCAATTCACAAGTTGTATGAGCCATAGCTTTATATCTTACTTCATCACTAGACCGAGCAACCACAGTCTGCTTTTTACTGCGCCATGTAACTAGATTGCCTCCAACAAAAGTACAGTAGCCAGAACAGGTTTCCTATCACATCTACTACCAACATAATTTGAGTCAAAATATCCAGTTAGTTTGCAGTGCCCATGTCTACGATACAACAATCCAATCTGTAACATCCCAGGATTTGAGGCCTCGGATATAATGATCTTAAAAGGAATGATTAGACTACCCATATCACCAAGGTGCACCTCCTTTTCAGGAAGTCCATCACTAAGAACTTCATAGTTAAGCATGCTTGGCTTAGAGTAGTACTAGGATGGGTGACCAGTCGGGAAGTTGACTCCGGCTTGAGCGCGAGTGAGGAAAAAGTGTGCAGTTAAGGCTAGTGGTGGTTTGTGGGGCCAGTCGTCATTCCTGAAACTCAACTAGAGCCTTGGGCAGTGGGCCCAGGCGTTACAAATGGTATCAGAGCCATAACCCCTCTAGTAGGTGGGGCCCACATGGGCATGTGGCATGCCAATCTTGAGTCGTGCGGTCCAGACATGTTGGAAAGGGATGTCCATGGTTGATGTAGCCACCCTTGCACTGGTATTCAGTGATCGGGAGCTGGGTGTCCATGGGCCATTCTGGGTCTGCACTGAAATGGGGTGATATCATGAGACCATATAGTTGAGCCTTGACGAGGACGTCAAGAGTCTAAGTGGGGGAGAGTGTAACATCCCAGGATTTGAGGCCTCAGATATAATGATCTTAAAAGGAATGATTGGACTACCCATATCACCAAGGTGCACTTCCTTTTCAGGAAACCCATCACTAAGAACTCCATAGTTAAGCGTGCTTGGCTTAGAGTAGTACTAGGATGGGTGACCAGTCGGGAAGTTGACCCCGGCTTGCGCGCGAGTGAGGAAAAAGTGTGCAGTTAAGGCTAGTGGTGGTTTGTGGGGCCATTCGTCATTCCTGAAACTTTACTAGAGCCTTGGGCAGTGGGCCCGGGCGTTACACTTTCCCTAGAGAATTTTTTTCAAATATTTAAGGATATGACAAATTGCATCCCCGCTGAGGTTGTCGAGGTTTATCCAGATACCTACTGACAAGTCCAATAGCAAAAGTAATGTCATCTCTAGTAATAATGAGATAGATGAGTTTACAACATATTTTCTATATTGGTGGTTATCAAGATAGGTCAGAGAAGATTCACCATCCCAATCAATATTGGGATCCAAAGGGGTGTTAGCAAGTTTAGTACCGAGCATGCATGTTACTTTCAGAAGATCTAGAACATATTTGTGTTGTGAAAGACAAACGCCAGAAGATCTGGAAACTTCATTCCCCAAGAAATATCTGAGTTAGCCAAGATCTTTTGTGACAAAATGTTATTCTTGATTATCTTTTTGGCTTGAATACCATATGTATCGCTGCAAGACAAAGTTATACAATCCACATATACAATGAGAATAGCAAGCCTAGAACTGGTTTTTCTTATAAAAACAGAGTGATCATAATGTGAGCGTCGAAAGTCAAATTTAAGAAGAATTTGGGTTAATTTATCAAATCATGCTCGTGGGCTCTGTTTTAGGCTATAAATCACTTTCCTAAGTCTACAGACTTTGGAACACTCCCTTTGAGTGACATATCTAGGTGGTTGCTCCATGTAGACTTCCTCGTGTAAATCGCCATATCAAAAAACATATTTAACATAAAGTTGGAAAAGGCGGCCAATCATTGTTCTGAACAACAGATATAAGTACTCGTACATAGTTAAATCCAGTGACCGGGGAAAATGTTTCATAATAGTCTACCCTATAGGTTGAGTATAACCTTTCGCTACTAGACGTGCCTTCAGCCATTTATTCGAACCATCAAATTGGTATTTAACAGTGAACATCCAACGACATCCAACTGTAGGACAATCTTGAGGGCGATCAACTAGGTCCCAAGACTTGCCATCACCAAGAGCAATTATTTCAACTTCCATAACTTAGCATCAAGAAAGATGCTTAAGAGCTTGCGTAGCAGTCTTTGATATAGAAATAGCAGTAGTAAAACAAGCAAAGCTAGCACCAAGATTAGTTGTATAGCAAAAATTACTAATTGAATGTTGAGTGCATGAACGAACACCTTTCCTTTGGCTAAGGGAAGATATAGGTCAGAAGTTACATGGGAGTGATCTGCCAACGAAGGAAGAGTTGGTTGTTGAGGGGCCATGGAGGGGACTGTAACCTTGGGTCTTCTCTTGTAAACTTTTAGGAGGAGCAAGAACTTCAGCTACTTTAGTGAGATCATTTCCCCCACTTGAGGTATTGGAGTATGATCCAATAGATCACTAGATAAAGCAGACCCCTTTTCAGAGTAGTACGGCATGTATTCAAATAATACTACATCTGCACTAACAAACCACTGTCTTTTGGCAGAATCATCACATCGATATCCTTTTTGAGTTCTCGAATATCCCAGAAACACACACTTAGTGGAGCGAGGGTCAAGTTTAGATATCTCGGGCAGAGATTCTTTAAAAAACAAGTGTTGCCAAAGATGCACAAAGGTACAGAAAAAAGAGACGCATCGGGATACAGAAGAGAGAAAGGGACTTGATTTTGTGGGATAGAAGAGGGCATATAGTTAATTAAGTAGCACGTAGTAGATATAGCTTCAGGCCAAAACTTGTAGGAACATTATAGTGGAGATAAATAGTGTGTATTACTTCAAGAAGATGGCAATTTTTCCAATCTGTCACACCATTTTATTGTGGTGTGTAATAGCAGGAAGTCTGATGGATGGTACCCCGAGCAATACAAAACCGATCCACAGATTTTTGCATGAATTATAAGGCATTATCAGTTCTAAGGATTTTGACAGTTGTATTGAAATGGGTTTGGATTTCAACGAAAAAGTGGTAATGTTCTCCAAAATATTATTGTGATCCTTTCTATAGAAGGTTGAAGAGAAATGTATTGGATGAGTAAAAAGGTTTACAGTGCATTCTCTTATATAGGATAAGAGAGGAGATACAAAAACAGAGATGAGCAATATGGGACTAAACCACACAAGTAAAAACATAAGTGAGGCACATGCTAGGAACATGACACTCAGTGAAACATAAACATATATATATACTCCCCCTTAAGCTGGAGCGTAGATGTCGAACATGCCCAGCTCGTCTACTAGAGTCTGGAAGCTAGCCTTTGGAAGAATTTTGGTGAAGATGTCCGCTACTTGTTGCTCAGTGCTGAGATATGGAGTACAAATACGACCAGAAAGAACAGGCTCACGGACAAAGTGGCAATCGACCTCGATATGTTGTCCTTTCATGAAATGTTGGGTTGCTAGCAATAAAAATAGAAGCCTTGTCACAAAACATTGGTATAGGACTGGAGTAGGATATGTCTAACTCCTTGAGAAGACTTTAGACCCACAGAAGTTCACAGGAAGTGTGGACCATGGCTCGATATTCTGCCTCTGCACTGGACCTGGCTACTACAGTCTGCTTTTTTCTTCGCCAAGTAACTAGATTGCCACCCACAAATGTGCAATAGCCAGATGTAGATTTATGATCAGATCGCCTTCCTGCATAGTCAGTGTGAAGAATAAGATTAGATTGAATGTAATGGGATGATTACAAGACTGGATGTCCTCTCCTTTATATAGGAGAGGGGAGACGCCCTAAGACTTAGGACGCAAGTAATCTAAACGGGCTGAAATACAAAAGCCCAATAACGAATTAACATATTAACTAAATAGGCTAATATAGACTCTCTAATACTCCCCCTCAAGCTGGAGCATGGGTGAAACACATGTCCAAAGCTTGGAGGTTACAAGACTCGATAAAACGATAAAAGAAATGATAAATGAAAGATAAAAGATAAATATGACTCCCCATAAAAAATTGATACTCCCCCTTAATTAATACTCCCCCTGAACCATGTGGTGACAATGCCTCTCTTCTTTGAAATTGTATTGTATTCTGCAGGATGGAGATCCTCGAGCTTTGAAGGTCTTTGGAGTGCATCTGGAATGAAGAGCATCTGAAGAATGGAACCTGATACTACAGCAATAATTCGCCACTTGGAGCAGACGATCCTCAACACCATCACTACGCCATCTTCATTGGATTACGTACTTAACGCGGCACGAACGTGGATGCCCAATGTCGATGTAGCAGTAGAGGAATCTTCGAATTGTCTGAGAAGATGTGCATAACGTGGCATGAACACGAACAGACGATGTGCTGGTGATACGATGCAGGTACCATAACTCTGTCGCATGAACCTTGGGGGCTTGACAGGAAAGGAGATATCATCCATCAAGGAAAGTCCCAAGTAGATCAGCAACAGGTGATGTCGAAATAGTAGATGCGGCTCGGAGAAGACGTGATGAAGCAGTTCGGTGAAGATAAACTAGATGAATCAACCTTGCAGAAGTAGATTGGCAGGCTTGTTGAGTTTCTGAAAATCTGAAGAAGCACCCTTTGTCTCATGTGAATGCAGTTGAAGTACACCATCAACACCTGACGTACATAACACGGTACGAACGCGGATAGCTCGGTGTTGACACTGAATAAAGATCCTTCATTGTTGTCTGGAAGTAGAGAATGGATGTGTTGAACAATGTGAAGCTCCATGAAGATAATAACCTGGAACATATATAGCATGAATACATATATCATCTTCTTCTCATACTCTCTCATACATACTCCTGCATGCTCTCTCTCTCTTCTCATCTCTTCCTCTCCTCTTTATCCCCCCCGCACACCAAATACAACGAGAGTGAGTGTTTGGTGTGGAGAAATGGATATATGACCCCCCACACTGTGGAAAGGGATACACACATGATATGGGTGGGTGGGAAAGGAATCGGCGGATTTGAGAGGATTTTGTGATATAGAGATGTGTAATATGTGGAGAATGAAACCGATAACCTGAGAGAATATGCTAAATGGGTCAATGTAAGATCCGGGTAGAAAATTAGCCAAGGGCAGATCCGATTAAGAATCTGAATATCAACAGGCATCTGGTATATGGGGCAGTAGATAGGGCTCTTTGGTAGCGATGGAGAGTGATGGGTGACTGTGCTTCCGCCAAGGATAGGCAATTATTGTTCATGCGTGTATTCTTCACGTACGAATTACTGTTCATGTCGTGTATTGTTTATGTCGGAGCTATTGTTCACCCTGTCGTTACTGTTCACGCCGCCGTTACTGTTCACGACTCTGATACCATGTGAAGAATAAGATTAGATTGAATGCAATGGGATGATTACAAGATTGGACGTCTTCTCCTTTATATAGGAGAGGGGAGACACCCTAAGACTTAGGACGCAAGTAATCTAAACGGGCTGAAATACAAAAGCCCTATAACTAATTAACTTATTAACTAAATAGGCTAATATAGACTCTAATAGTCAGAATCTGAAAAACCTGAGAGATTGCAATGGTCGTGCTTCTTATATAATAAGCTTTTGCCTGGAGAGCTTTTGAGATAGCGCAGAATGTGACATACAACGTCCCAATGACACTGTCGTGGTTTGTCAAGATACCTGCTTATGAATCTTACAGCAGTAGTAAGGTCAGCTCTCGTGATAGTGAGATAAATAAGCTTGCCAACAAGTCTTCTGAATTGGTGGTAATCAGCATAAGGGGGAGAGTTTCATCGTTCCAATCCATATTTGGGTCAAGAGGGGTGTTGGCTGGTTTACAGCCAAGCATACCAGTTTCCTACAAAAGATCAAGAACATATTTCCACTGGGAAAGGCACAGTCCTGCAGACGATCTGGATACCTCAATGCCTAAAAAATATCTCAGTTTTCCAAGATCTTTGGTGACAATATTTTTCCAAGTAAGTTTTAGTAGCCTGAATGTCCCAAGTATCACTGCCAGATAAGATAATATCAACAACATAGACAATAGGAATGACTAGCCCTACCACAGTTTTGCGGATAAACACAGAATGATCTGAATGGGAACGACGAAAGCCAAAAGTTACTAAGATCTAACTAAGCTTGTCGAACCAAGCACGAGAGCTCTGTTTTAGGTCGTAGATGGCCTTTCTCAATTTACAAACTTGCGAGGACTCCCCCTGTGCAACAAACCTCGGTGGTTGCTCCATGTAAACTTCTTCCTGCAAGTCTTCATAAAGAAACGCATTTTTGACATCTAACTGAAATAGAGGTCATTCTTTGTTGACAGCAACAAAAATGAAAATTCGAACAGAATTTAATCGTGCGACGGGAGAAAAAGTTTCAAAGTAGTCCACACCATAGGTTTGTGTGTAACCCTTTGCCACAAGACGAGCTTTCAGTCGTTCAATCATACCGTCTGGTTGATATTTGATGGTGAAGATCCAGCGGCATCCAACAGTAGGGCAGGAAGGAGGAAGATCCACGAGCTCCCACGTCTTGCGATCAGAGAGTGCCTGCATTTCATGTTCCATCGCATGTTTCCATGCAGGAATAAGAAGAGCTTCTGCAGCAGCCTTGGGAATAGAGACAACAGAGATAGTAGAAGTGAAGCACACCAAATTGTTATTCAGATTAGAAGATGAGCAGAAATGACTGATAGGATGTTTCGTGCAGGAACGAACACCTTTGCGCTGACTGATAGGCAGGTGTAAGTCAGAAGTTACCTCAGTGGTTGTATGATCATCCGCAAAAGGAGGAATTGGTTGTGGAGGGGCCATGGAGGGAATACTTGTTTTGTTTCTTCGCTTGTACACTTGCAGAGGTCGGGCTTCAGGCAGTTCAGAAGATGGCACAATCTCAACAACATCAGGCAACGGCGTGGGTGCCAACATATCACTAGAGAGTGATTGTAATGACCCATTTTCAAATTAGTCATCTAATTAGGGTTTACTTGGATGATTGTATGCTTAACTAAGTTGATCATTGTTTAAAGCTTGATTAATGATGGTAGTTAAGTTTTTATGTTTTAAATATAACGAGAAGGTTTAATCATACTTTGATTCACATAATTTGGGTTTAGATTTAGGGATTATCTCTAATGGTTGGCATTTATGCTGATCAAAAGAGTGGGTCCTGACAACGTGGTATCAGAGCCTAGGTCAGATGAGTCTGCAGGGACAATAGCATCTAGGACTAAATGATAATGTGGATGTTGAATATAACATGAATGATGTGCATACTGACTTAACTCGGTATCCAGATACTTTGGTCAAGTATTTGGGTATTGAAGTAAACTAGTATGGAACTACCGACTGTACTTCTTTTGGATGCCCTGACCAAGTATCTAGATGAAGCAGTTTGGTAGTATAATAAGATGCATAAAAAACGAATGGTGATAAAATGGTGAAAGAGAAGGATTTTATAATTCGATATGGAACCTATGGCAAGCATGAAATTTCATATAAGAAAGATGAAAGTTTAATTGATTATGAAGACAATCTCTAATGAGTTTGAATTTGAGTATGAAATCTGAAATTGTGAGAAAAAACTATGAACTAAGATGCACACTAGATGATCTTCTTTATGAAGGAAATTGATAAATGCGGATGTTAATATGTGAATGAGTCATAATCTTAATCCATGAGACACAATCAAATTTTTAAAAAGATGTGAAAGGTGATGTGAATCACATCTTGATAAATGATGTATTACTAATATTTGTGAAGTGTTTGTAATACTCAAGGAGATATATGATGATGACAAGGGATGAAATATCCATTTAATGCAAAAAGATGTCATATGAAACAAAAATAAAATGAAAGTCTTTATAATTTGATGCCCAGAGAGGTGAACGATTAGATGATATGATATTCTTCCATATCTTTTCTTGGATTTTGGGACAAAATCCTAAAAGGAAGGGAGAATTTCTAATGACTTATTTTCAAATTAGTCATCTAATTAGGGTTTACTTGGATGATTGTATGCTTAACTAAGTTGATCATTGTTTAAAGCTTGATTAATGATGGTAGTTAAGTTTTGATGTTTTAAATATAACGAGAAGGTTTAATCATACTTTGATTGACATAATTAGGGTTAAGATTTGGAAACCCTAATCGGCCCAAATTAGGGTTTTGATGACATATGAATACAGAATTTGATAACTATAGTGTCTCACTAAATGATTTTTAGTATTTTATATGTAACTCTGATTTAATTGAAATTTGGATATGATTTGGATATCTCAAATGTGAGCACTATTGAAAAATATCAGAATTTTTGAAGAATGTTCTGACCTCGACCGACCATATTTTCAAAGTGATATAGCAGTGTGGTAATTGCATTTTATCTTTTTATTGATATATCCAATTGATCTCAAATTTTAACTATAGTTGGAAAAGTCCATTATAGACATACTATTAAATTTGCGTAATTTTTGGATGATTTTTTATCTCTACAGAGAGGGGTGTCGGTCGAAATCTGTCTAGGACAAACTCGACCGACCATGCTGCAGACTGCAATATAGCAGTGTAGTATTTGATTTTTAGTTATTTATTGGTAACTCAAAATGATCTAAAAAATTTACTGTTGCTTATAAACTCATTTTCAGGCATTGGGTTAAAGTTTCATAATTTTTGGACGATTTTTGAGTTCTGAAAAGTGTGGTGTCGGTCGAGCTTTTAACTCAGTCGATCAACCAATCTGAGCAAAATAAAAATACAATGAAGGGCTTGTTTACAATTGTTCTAAGCACCTCAATTCATCTATATGACTAACCTAACACACAAGGAGATCTCATAACTCGTCATTCCTGTCAAAGAAATGAAATTCTAGAGAGAGAGGAGAGTTAAGGTTTTGAGAAGAGAAAGTGGTGGAGATGTTGACTTAGGGTTTCTCTATCCAAGATATGATGAAATCAAGGAAGTTTAGCTTCTTTGCATAGCATTTCATGGTGAATCTTCTCCCACATGTTAAGATTTTGTCCCTCCTCTGATTTGATTAGAAATCACATCAAATCTCCCCTTTTTCTCACTCTTTCTCTTCTAATCCTCATTTCTAAGGTTTTCGAGTTGAGAGGAGAAATAATTGGATTCATTTGCTAGAGTTTGATTGGGTTTCCAAAAATTCAGAGGTTGACCTACGTTTTTAAGGTGCTCAGCACCTGAGGTGAGTGTTTTTCTCCTTCCTAAGCTCTGTATTCATGTTGAAAGCCTAATTCTATCCGGCTAAAATAATCAGAAACCTTGCTTGTATATGTATGTGATTGGATATTGATTTGGAAAAGATATGGAGGGATCAAATTATACTAATTTTGATTATTTCTCATTGATTGGAACTTGATTAGTTCCTGATATATGGATTGAGGATCCATGTGTAATCTTATGGGTAGATGACTATGCTATTTCATGTGCATTTTACCTAAAAACAGCCCAATGGCCGATATGCTTGGAATTGAATTGACATGTATAAAATCATATTTGAATTGTACTAGATTGTATTATACAAGTGTATTGTTGAATGTTAATGGAATTGAATATAATATACATATAAGGATCAGTATGAGGTGACAACATGTCCTGATTAGGGTTTGTGTTGAGGAAGTGAATCAAATGAGTCAATTAATCAATGTATACTTGTGATTGATGAATGGAATATGTGAAAATGGAAACTAGGGTTTCTATGTGTATGAATAACCCTAATGAACCTCTATGCATCATTATGAAATTACTTAGTGATATGGCTCTTATGATGTGTTGAACTAAGGATGACTTCTTGAAAACCCTAGATGTTAAATATTAAGACGAGTATGAATGATGAAGCTAGAACTTGTATATGATGTTGTAAATGTGATGAAATGTTGAATGTAAGTATTAATACTTTAATTAATGATGATGAGTCTTTGTATATGATGTTGTATATGATGTTGTAAATGTGATGAAATGTTGAATGTAAGTATTAATACTTCAATTAAAGATGATGAGTCTTATTAATATGATCTAAGCCTAATGCATATGTTTTAGTACAATTTATGGAATAATGAGTAGCCCTCATATGAATGTGGGTCCTTTTAAACAAGTTACATAACAGTGATTTGTGAAGGATGATCAGAGATTATGATGTAAGAAGATGTAACCTAAACCATTCTTTTAAGCTAAAGTGATTAGTGTAATAAAGAATGATCATTGTTGATTATGGAAATGACATTAGTAGTCAATGACATGGTACACTTATCTAAATATAAGAGACAATATGAACAAGATGTACTTAATGGTGATTGCAAGTTAAAGATGAAACTAATGAAGTTAGTATGATGAAGTATTTTATCTTTTATTTTAATTACATGTGCCTTAACCCAAATTAAATGAAATATACTAAGAACTCGACTTTGATAAATGTTAAGTAGAAGAGAAGCATTGTATGTAAAGTGAACCAAGAAAGATTGGTCTGAATAATGTAATGAACATGAAATGAAAGAAGTTAGGACTACTGAATATAAAATGAAGGAAAAAGATGGGAATTAGTAGATGATTCTAAGAATGTAACTCTTACCCTAAAATGATGAGTTTTATGATGCTAGTGAATGACAATCTCAAATGAGGGATTAAGGGGTGCACATAACTATAGTTGAATTCAACTAAAAGATAAAATTCAAGTATTTGAATTGATTTACAAGAATGTGTTCTTGAATTGTGACTTGTACTCTGAGAATGGACTAAGAGTACAAACTTCAAATGATAATCGACATATGTTGATTAGTAACCCCATCTGAAGAATGTGAAATAAAAGAAGAGAACTAAGTCTGTTATGCATGTATATGCATGAAATTTATTTGCATCTATTGAGATTGGATGGAACAAGCATATGTTGTATGATAAATCTATTCTGAGTATGATGAATGATACATGATATCTATATGCTTTTACTGTTGCTAGTTCTAATGCCTCTGCTAATATTTGTTAAGAATTGTGATATACAATGAACTGATAAGAAATATGTTGAAATTGAATTTCATATGCACTCCTTACATTTGAGAAATCCTAATATGGGTAAATGTTGCATAATGAGATTATGTCTAGGGCTGAAAGCCCACTAATGATGATAAAACCCTGATGGGGTAAATGCTGGACAATAAGATTATGTCTCGGGCTGAAAGCCCACTGTTGATGATTTCTATGAGATGATGTAGAAGATAGAAATAATCATATGTGTTTCAATCTACAGATTTATTGTGCTTCTTGCTTTGATCATTGTCCTTATTGATAAACTTAATCTGTTTCATGTTATTCTAGTTACGCCAGAATACACAGATACGATATATGATGTTTTGAATTTTTTTAAGATGAGTAAAAGAGAATAATAACAAGTGAAATGATGGAACATCTAGTTAGGTGCCCTGAACACCGTGAGTTTCCCCCGAGGACCACACTGGGGAAACAAAACGGATCTCCTTGTAGTAATCGATGAATTATGAGAAGGATTTCCGGAGTGTGGATCGAGACCTTAAAGGTTAGACCACCTGGATTTAGGAGTGAGTCATCTGGAGTGGCTCTGGCCCTAAATCCTTGTTGTGAAAGTCTATGTCCAGATGGAATAGACTCTGATGAAATGAAATATGTGAAATGTTGTGATATGTGATATACTATTTTGTTGGTTCCAATCCCGTGTACCCGAGATGAGGATGTGAGCCTCTTTAGGCAACCCTAAGATGGCCAGGATCTGTTGTTGATATCTTAGGGTGGCCGGCTAAACCCTAAGATAGTGACGGTGAGTCGTTGACACGAGAATCAGGCATAGCAACTTCTACTTGGTGAGGTACAAGTCAAGTAGTTTCAGGACAAATGAATAAAAGATGATAAGCCGCGTAGAAAATAATTTGAATGGTTGTTACATTCCTTGTACCGCTACTTGATTATTTGTCATTGTTGATTATGCATCTTGTTGTGGAAAGTAAACATGTTATTATGGACATTTTCTATTTCATATTATGTTATATCATGTTGACAAGTTATAAATGATGGGATTTATATCCATTCTGAATATGAGTCGGATTGCTTGCTATTTGATAGTATTGTTTGGTAGATATGCATTATGTGTACTTCAGCTTCAGGACTGCAGGATGTGTTCCTGGTCCGGCTGGTGGAGTGTCACAAAGATAATGTTATTGTTATGTATTGATTCAAAATGCTTAGAACTTGACTTATTTCTCATGCAGTAGGGTTCTTAATTTGAACTAAGACGTATCTGATGATTTGTTCATAGACATGCTCTAAAAGATGTTTCAAAGTTATAATTGGTTTAAGTAATTACCTTATCAGTTGGATTAGATTACCACTGTAAGTTAGATATGACTTATGATAGAAGTATCTGCTAGATTTTTCAATACCTACATGTTTTTGTTAAGTTTATTATACTTAATCTGATGTTGATGCATGTACCTAGCTTGAGTGCGAGGTATCCACTCATTGGGGCTCTATATGAGTCTCATGAGGTTGTTTTAAATATTTTTAGGTATAATGTTATCTAGCGGAGAGGTCGTGAAAAAGAAGATATAAATACCATAATCTAGATAGATGAGAATGTTCTTCTACTCTCTCTTTAACGGGATGGGTTGTAGACTAAGTTTGTTCATCAATGTACATGTATTTGATGTAAACTGAACCGCATATGAGAACAAGATTTGATTCTAGTTTTAATGGAGTTGAATAAGATTTGTGATATCTAAATGTGATGTCAATGATGTGACAATGATTTATGAATTTGTGAAGAAAGAAAAAGGAAAAATTTATCTGTGTTTTTCGTATATTGTTTAATCGCCTTAGTCGAGAATTCATTGTTTTATTTCATAATTTGGGTTTAGATTTAGGGATTATCTCTAATGGTTGGCATTTATGCTAATCAAAAGAGTGGGTCCTGACAGTGATGTTCCATCATCAGAGTAATATGGCATATGCTCAAAAATACTACATCAGCACTCACAAACCATTGCTTCATAATAGGATCAAAACAACGATAACCTTTCTGGGTTCTAGAATATCCCAAAAAGATACACTTGGTGGAGTGAGGATCAAGTTTTGTTAACCCCAGGCGTAGGTTTTTGACAAAGCAGGTACACCCAAAAATACGGGGGGACAGAAAAAAATTGGGCATTAAGAAAGAGAATGTTGTAAGGAATTTGATTGTGCAAAACAGAAGATGGCATGTGATTGATAAGATAGCACGTCGTAGAAACAACCTCAGGCTAGAAATGTTGAGGAACTTTATAATGAAGAAGTAGAGTGTGAGCAACTTCTAACAAGTGGCGGTTTAGCAACTCCATTTTGTTGTGGAGTGTAGGGGCAGGTAGTTTGGTGGAGTGCTACAGACAGCACAAAAAGATGTCACAATTTTTGCATAAATTCAAGGGCATTATCGGTGCGGAAAACTTTAATGGCTTTGCTGAATTGTGTTTGTATTTCATAGAAAAAAACACTAATATTATCCAAAACCATGTTGCGGTCTTTTAGTAAAAACAGCCAAGTAGCACGTGAGTAATCATCAATGAAGGTCAAAAAGTATTTAACTCTAGAATGGCTAGGAATAGAACACAGACCCTGATGCAGCCCTATTTTAGGGCTTCATTTTTTGTCTTTTTGTATCTCAATCATATCTAAACAGAGTATAATGCAAGTTAAATACCCCAATACGCATATTATTGTCAAATGCACTTATGGACGTCCTTTGCATACTTTTCAGGTACTTGAACCATGCTTTGGATGGATGAGAGAGAGTGAAGGAATTCTACGGTTCCTCCACCCATAGAGGGGTCCAAAGAAGAACCCCAAAGCTCCCTCAACCTACCCCTAATGACCAAGGGTCAACATCAAGCAAAGAAGTCCATTGATCATGAAATTTCAAAGTGAATTTGCCACTGAAGACCCCAACACGGCCGTGGTGCTAAGGAACGGCCGTGTTGGACAATGCCAAAGTTACAGAGTCAACATCAAATTTATGAAGCTACAGCAACATTGCCACCACGACAGTGCTACCCAACATGGTTGTTCTACGAAGCCCCCAAAACAGTCGTACTGCCAAAGATGAGAACAGGCATGCTGGCTAGAACGACCTCATCACTTACCCCCACCACGACCGTGCTACCCAGCACGACCGTTCTACCTAGCCCTCACCACGACCGTGCTGCCCAACACTGTCGTGCTACCAGCCTACATTTCACCAAAATTCCTCTGACATTTTTCATTTCTAGAACGACCGTTCTACATTACCACGGCCATTCCAACCATCACCCACCACGGCCGTGATGCCCAACACGGCCGTGCTACCATCTAAACCCTAGCTTTTTTTGCATTGTTTTTCCAACTATACCCCTACTTACCCCAGTGCTTCCACCACCACCTATATATACATAGGTGGCGGCTACAGCACTATGTTAGTTGTCATTACTCCCCCTACCTACTCTAGATCATTCATTGCGTCCTTCCTTGCATTCAAACCATCCACCCACCATTTTCACCTCATTTCCACCATAGAAACCTAGTTTTCTAGATTTTCTACCATAATCCCCTTCATTTCCATGCCCTTCACCCACCTTGGAGGAGGGAGGTCGTTCTACAACAGCTAGGAGGTGAAGAAGGAGAAGCTACTTCGAGCTCCATGGATTCCTATCCCTTTCTTCTCATTTCTTTTCTCTTTTGTTTGAGCATGTCTAGCTAAGCCCTAGTGTGGGCTGTTTGGGGTTAAAATGTGACTTTGATACCATATTGGGGGAAAATAACTTGTATTGAACATAAATTTATTCTATGATGATTGCCTCTTATTTCTATCTCATTTCCCATTATCTTGCATGTGGTTTGTGCTTTTAAACATAAAATGCTTATTTTGTGATGCTTGATGACACTTAGCTTCTAGGGGAAAATGGAATGTATGTGGCAATCTTAGGAATGGCTCCTAGGTCCAATTAGTGGATCCCTAGCTAGCCCCCATTGTTCCTACATACATCTCCCTTCTTCTACAAGTAAGTGTGAGATCTAAGTAGCTAGTGTAAGTGTGATTAGTGCAATTGCCTAGAATTTTCTAAAGGCTAGATGACAAGTAACATGAGGTGAAACACCCTCATCTCTACTCTCATTTCTACCCTTGGCTCTCAATTGCCCTAGTACCACTTACCCTAGAAACCTAGACTTGCCAAGTCCTATTCGAATTACACCTAGCCTAGTTCTCCAACTAGTAGTATAGGGTATATTCTAATAGCACTTGCTTTGTTGTTTGGTTTGGTAATCTAGATTGAAATATGAGTTTTGCATGCTATGTTGACCTTCCCCCAACTAATATCAAGTTTCATTCCCAAACGGCCCACCTATCCATCATACTACTTAAAATCCACGTTTGCCACCTTAGCTTGTTAATGCTAGCTTAGTCAATTGCCTTTGTTAATTCTTAGCTAATTGCTTAGTTCTTGATAGTTCTTGCTCAAGTAGTTAGGGCTTCTTTGAGTTTACTTGTTTTAATTTAGCCAACTAGTAATAACTTAGGCTCTTGCTTGTCTTATTGCTTAGCTTGCTTCTTAGTTGATTAATTGTCTTGCTAGTGTAGTGTAACTCTTTGCTCTAAAGCTTAGTTGCTCGTCTTGCCTAGTTTGTCAGTCTTAACTTATTTAGCGTAATCTAGGGTCTTTGTTAATCTAGTTTCTTTCTTGCTTGTTCTTGCTTGCAACCGTAGCATAATCAAACAAAACCAACTTTAAACCCTCAAACCCGAGACTCCACTTTAGGAACATAGCTAACATTAGCCTAGCTCTTGCCCCCTCTATCCCTAAGGATCGACCCTAATCTTACCATTAGGCTATACTACAGCACGACCCCGTGCGCTTACGGGTACATGTGATTAGTTGAGCTTGTGCGTTGGACTAGGTCCATATACAAATTTTGAGAGATTCGTGTGTTTTCCCTTAGGGTTGCATCTAGTCACCTTTAGTTGGCTAGTGTGTGGCCTTGAGAAGATCGCACTAAGCTTTCTGGCGCCATTGCCGGGGATAAAGGCACTCGGCCTAGCTAGTTAGTGTAGCTTAGCTTTTCCTACTGCCCTCACCATTGCTATTCTTTATTCTTTGTTTACTTTTGTATATTGTCTTTCTAACTTGGTTTTTGTTGCGTGTTTGTGTATTGTGCAGGTGACAGCTGTGCATTTGCAATACACGATCGACTTGTACGGACTTGGTGCTATACGACCCCAAGATAGGTAGAAGGAGATGCCAAAGCCGCCGCAAACAACACCAAGCAGCCGAAATGGCAGACAATGAACCTCATGGAGATGCTCAACCACAACCCAACCGCCCCCTCCATGAGTACTTCACCCCGAGGAACTACAATTCCCCAATTACCACCCTTGTTAACCAAATGCCAGGTCAACGATTCTCAATTCCACCCACCCTCCTCAGACTGCTTTCTACTTACTATGAAATGGAGAACGAGAACCCCTACCACCATATCGACGCCTTCCTTGAAACTTGCTCCACTTTCCGCACACCCGCCGCCACCGATGACTCAATCCGAAGGACCATCTTCCCCTTCTCTCTAAAAGAAAAAGCTAAGGAATGGTACAGGCCAAACCTGAGTTATTGACATGGAATGCGGTGAAGAACGAGTTCCTTAAGAAGTTCTACCCGATCTCCAAGTTGAGTCAGATGCGGAGATGCATTATTTCCTTTACACAAAAAGAGAATGAACCATTTCATGAAGCTTGGGAACGATTCCAAAAGCTCCTTCGTGACTGCCTGCATCATGAAGTACCTCTATGAGGGCTTGTTCAAGCGTTTTACACCGGGCTGGCTAAGTTGAACCAAAACAATGTTGATTCCCCATATGGAGGCACATTCATGGCAAAGCCACCAGAGGAGTCTTGGCCCTTATTCGAGCATCTTGCTGAGAATTCTCGCCACCGAGCTTCAAGTAAAGGGGGGTATTGTGACCGAAACTACGTCCCTCCACCTCCTCTTGTAGCTCCAGTCAGGACTGAAGCCAACCCTGACATGATAAAAATGATGGTGGATATGATGAACATGATGAAGAGCCAAGATGGAGGTTCTTCTAGCCAATCTACTATGGCAATTGATGTTGTAGATGAAGAAGTGCACGCTTTGCATGCTTTTGGCAACCGCAACAACCAAGGCCCGATGTCCAACTCCTATACTCCCAAGTGGAGGAATCATTCAAACTTCTCATGGAAACAACAAAATGGGGGGGCAAGGGCAGCCAAGGCAATATCACGGTCCCAAGCACAGCTCCAAGTTTGAAGAAGTTCTAGGAAGGCTAAGGAGCCTTGACGAGGTGAAGAAAGATGTGTCCTCTCAAGGGAAAAACATTATCCGCCTTGAGCAAAGGCTTGATCAGATTTCCCTTTCACTTGCCCGTCGTGAAGAAGGGAGGCTCCCGTCTCAACCTATGGCCAACCTAAATAGCGATGGCATTTATGTAAGCACTACTCATGGTGCTTATGCTCCACCCCAAGGCCATGTACGTCCACCTCACCAATACCAAGGGCCACCCAACCATTATGCTCCTCTACCTCCACAACCCCCACTCAACTACCAATACCCCCTACCTCCATCACACGCCTATCAAAAACCACATCCACAACAACCCCCTTGCATACTCCAAAATCCTAATCCACCTCACCAAAGACCACCACCACCTTCACTTTCACAACCCCCTCCCTCTTCCCATGAGCAAGCGAATATGGTATCTATTATATGGGAGGAGAAGGTTAAGAGCTTAAAAGGGGGGAAGATGAAATGGTCAAGGTTTACGATGAAACTTCATGGACGGAAGAATCTAGTGGAGAGTGTAAGAGCGCCAAAGAGTCTGCTGCTCTATTGTTGCTTGAAAATATCGAATGCATCCAAGCTCTCGCTGCCCCCTTTGGTGATAAAAGAAGTAACCTTAAGTGTCCCACCGTTGATAGAGAAGATGATATCTTGTGCCTTGGCCCCATTTGAGGCCGTGAGATCAACTGTCCCACCCTTTCTTGGAAGTACCAAAAGTGCTAGAGATTCAGTTCTTCCGTCTTTCTGTGACGAGGTCATGTTTGCTGCCCCGCATACCACTGACATGGTAACACTTGATGCAATACATTGTTGGGAGTCAATGCCTTCCCATGAGACAAGAATCATCATTATACCTCCTCAAGGCCCACAAATTTCTGTAGAAAAGTTTGATGCAAGCGGTGAGCAATTCCATGATACTTTAGAAGACCCCTCTCCCCAAGAGAAGCATAGTCGTATCATGAACCTCTTAGGGACCTTAAAGCAAGGAACAACATGCATCAAAACATTCCTTTCAGTGGTAATGGATGTTTGCACGGGGAGGAGATCGGTGTTATTACCACCCAAAGAAATCATTATCACAAGATCTGTGAATTTCATCTTGAACTCTGGCTTACCGGAGAAAAGGGATGATCTGGGGACTCCCCTCGTCACGTGCTATATCAAAGCGCGACTTGTCGAGCATTCTCTCCTAGATCTAGGCGCAGGAGCAAGCATTATGTCGTTGTGCATGTACTTACGGCTCGGCTTAACAAAAATGAAACTTGTGGATTGCGACATTATCCTGGGTGATGGAACTAGGAGGAAATCTTTGGGCATATTACTAAACGAAATAGTAGCGTTGGGTCAAAGGATAAACATCACATACCTAACTGACTTTCTGATCATGGATGTTGACCCTATTGATGGAAAGGAATACCTCATATTGGGGAGGCCCTTCTTGTCCACCGTAAGTGCGAAGATTAATGTATGTGCAGGCACTTTGACGGTCACGCATAGGAGGAGAAAGTTTGACTTCTTTATATTCACTGATGAAGAAAGATACAGGCTGGGTGAAGAAGATTTTGACGCCAGTCTAGACTACTATGATCCTCTAGAACAGTGGAGATCAAGTCCTTACTTCCGATCGATGTACACTCCATGGGATGAAGCCCATGTCGTCAGAACTCTAGAAAGGATCACTGTGGAAGAGGAAGAAGACACCTGGGATGTCAACACTTAGTGAAGAAAGCAATAAGCCTGGCTGAAAGCAATAAATTTAGCACTAGTGGGAGGCAACCCACGTAGTTTGAGATTCTCGAACCTTGTTGTTTATCATACTTTTGATTTTCCACGAAACACACACACACCATACTTGAAAGTTTTTCTGTTTGTGAATCATGTTAGCACAGGTATAAGGAAGAAAAGGTGATGCATGAATGGTCTAGCCAAGGAGGAGATCAAAGTTGAAGAGAATATTGCAAATCAGTAGAAGAGCTACAGGAAGAAGTCCAGAACGGCCGTGCTACACAACACGGCCGTGTGGATGGCAAGCCAGAACGACCGTGTTGCTCAGCACAACCGTGGTGGTCCTGCCCTGCTCACCTAGTGCTACATTGATCACTCCATCTCTTGGCGGTTGTCTATGCACTTATGGACGTTCTTTGCTCCCTCGCATGTATCTCAATCACATCTAAACATAGTAGAATGCAAGTTGAATCCCTCAATATGCATATTATTGTCAAATGCACTTATGGACGTTCTTTGCATACTTTTCAGGTACTTGGATCATGCTATGGATGGATGAAAGAGAAGGAATTCTAGGGTTGCTCCACCCATAGAGGGGTCCAAAGAAGACCTCAAAGCTCCCTTAACCTAGCCCTAATGGCCAAGGGTCAACATCAAGCAAAGAAGTTCATTGATCATGAAGATTCAAAGTGAATTTGCCACTAAAGACCCCAGCACGGCCGTGATGCCAAGGAACGGCCGTGCTGGACAATGCCAAACTTACAGAGTCAACATCAAATTTGCAAAGCTACAACTCTGCCACCACGGTCGTGCTACCCAGCACGGTCGTTCTACGAAGCCCCCAAAACGGCCACGCTGCCAAAGATGAGAACGGGCATGCTGGCTAGAACAACCTCCATCATTTCCCCTCACCACGGTCGTGCTACCCAGCACGGCCGTTCTACCTAGCCCTCACCACGGCCATGCTGCCCAGCACAGCTGTGCTACCAGCCTTCATTTCACCAAAATTCCTCTGAAATTTTCCATTTCCTAGAAAGGTCGTTCTCCACTACCACGTTCCAACCCTCAACCACTACGGTCGTGCTGCCCAGCACGGCCGTGCTACCACCTAAACCCTAATTTTTTCTACACCGTTTTCCAACTATACCCCTACTTACCCTAGTGCTTCCACCACCACCTATATATACATTGGATGGCGGCCACAGCACTGTGTTAGCTATCATTACTACCCCTAACTACTCTAGAGCATTCATTGCATCCTTCCTTGCATTCAAGCCATCCACCCACCATTTTCACCTCATTTTCCACCATAGAAACCTAGTTGTCTAGGTTTTCTAACATAATCCCCTTCATTTCCATGCCCTTCACCCACCTTGGAGGGAGGTCGTTCTACAACAGCTAGGAAGTGAAGAAGGAGAAGCTACTTCAAGCTCCATGGATTCCTATCCCTTTCTTCTCATTTCTTTTCTCTTTTGTTTGAGCATGTCTAGCTAAGTCCCTAGTGGTGGGTTGTTTGGGGTTAAAATGTGACTTTGATACCATGTTGGGGGGAAATAACTTGTATTGAACATAATTTCAGTCTATGATGATTGCCTCTTGTTTCTATCTCATTTCACATTATCTTGCATGTGGTTTGTGCTTTTAAACATAAATTGCTTGTTTTGTGATGCTTGATGACAATTAGCTTCTAGGGGAAAATAGAATGTATGTGGTAATCTTAGGAATGACTTCTAGGTCCACTTAGTGGATCTCTAGCTAGCCCCCTTTATTCCTACATACATCTCCCTTCTTCTACAAGTAAGTGTGAGATCTAAGTAGCTAGTGTAAGTGTGATTAGTGCAATTGCCTAGAGTTTCCTAAAGGCTAGATGGCAAGTAACATGAGATGAAACACCCTCATATCTACTCCCATTTCTACCATTGGCTCTCAATTGCCCTAATACCACTTACCCTAGAAACCTAGACTTGCCAAGTCCTATTAGAATTACACCTAGCCCTAGTTCTCCAACTAGTAGTATAGGGTATATTCTAATAGCACTTGTTGTTTGGTTTGGTAATCTAGATTGAAATATGAGTTTTGCATGCTATGTTGACCTTCCCCCAACTAATATCAAGTTTCATTCCCAAACGACCCCCACCTATCCATCATACTGCTTAAAATCCACTTTTGCCACCTTAGCTTGTTAATGCTAGCTTAGTCAATTGCCATTGTTAATTCTTAGCTAATTGCTTAGTTCTTGATAGTTAGTTCTTGCTCTAATAGTTAGGGCTCCTTTAAGCTTACTTGTGTTAATTTAGCCAACTAGTGATAACTTAGGTTCTTGCTTGTCTTATTGCTTAGCTTGCTTCTTAGTTGATTAATTGCCTTGCTAGTGTAGTGTAATTCTTTGCTAAGCTTAGTTGCTCGTCTTGCCTAGTTTGCCAGTCTTAACTTGCTTAGGATAATCTAGGGTCTTTGTTAATCTAGTTTCTTTCTTGTTTGTTCTTGTTTGCAATCGTAGCATAATCAAACAAAACCAACTTTAAACCCTTAAACCCTAGACTCCGCTTTAGGAACATAGCTAACATTAGCCTAGCTCTAGTGCCCCCTCTATCCCTGAGGATCGACCCTAATCTTACCACTAGGCTATACTACAGCACAACCCCGTGTGCTTGCGGGCAAGTGTGATTAGTTGAGTCTGTGCATTGGACTAGGTCCATATACAAATTTTTAGAGATTTGTGTGTTTTCCCTTGGGGTTGCATATAGTCGCCTTTAGTTGGCTAGCGTGTGGCCTTGAGAAGATCGTACCAAACCCCAAATATCTGCATGAACAATATCAAAAATTGTTTGAGTCAATATCTTTCTTAGCGGGAAACACAGTACGAGTTTGTTTACGCAACTGACAAGATTCACAAGAAAAGGTTTTTTCAGTAAATGTTTCAATTTTGCTACAAAAGGGTGACCAAGCCAGTAGTGCCACTGGAGTCCCATTAGTGATGTTGACAGAAGAGCAGACGTCGCTACTGGTCCATCCATATAGTAGAGTCCGTCTGGTCCCTCATGGCCCGAACCAACCCTCGTCTTCATGCAGAAATCCTTCAAAACACAACCAGAAGGATCAAATTTAATGGAGCACTTAAGATTTTTTACAATCTTACGTATAGAAAGCAAGTTAAAAGGAAATTTCGGGTTATATAAAACAAATTTCAGATGCAGTTTTTGAGGCAAGGGAACAGTGTCGATGTCGTGAACGGAAGTTTTAGAACCATCAACGACAGTAACAGATGGAAACTGTGTAGTTTTAGTAAGAGCAGAAAATAAGTTGATGTCACCGGCCATATGAACCGATGCACCTGAGTTAATGCACCATTTATTGTTACCAGCAGAAGGAGAGGCTAGCAAGGCAGAAGATCCAGCGGCAGACGTAGAGGGAAGTTGAGTCATGCGTTCTTGAAAAAAAATCTCAAACTCGGAGCAAAGCCAATCAGTTGAAGGCATAGAAAATGGCTGTTCAGGTGTAGTATCAGTCAAAGTCTCTACAGATGCTTGGTTTGCCCAAGCAGGTTTACCATGCTTGATCCAGCATCGGTCTTCCTTGTGATTGTCGTGGCCACAGAAGTTGCAAAAGTGAGGACCAACAGGTTGTCCTCGACCAGTAGCAGTAGCCGTAGAAGATGTGCACCCACCGTTAGGAGGGAGACGTTCGCACGACCATGGTCGCGATCACATCCACGACCGGACTCAACGGTGCGAACACCTAGAGCAGGGTGTTTGATTGTAGGAGTGGAGGTCATAGATGGAGGTCTCTGAACCCGCTTGAGGACGTCTCGAAGAGTTGGCAGTGGGTCACTAGATAGAATCTGGTCGACCACCCCAGAGAAGGAAGTAGGAAGGGCAGTCAGAAATTGGACTAGTTGTAGTTCATTGTGCTGCTTCTGGGCTTCTTTTATGTCAGTTGTCAAGGGGTGATAAATTTCGTATTCATTCCAGAGGGCAGCGCATTGATTGTAGAAATCTTCAACAGAAGTGTCAGAGGAAAATTTCTTTTTGGCCAGAGTTTTGAATATTTCAAAAACTCTCTTGGGATTCTGTTGATGAGAATATATGTGAGATAGTTGATCCCACATTGCCTTAGCATCATGAAGGAAAAGTAAAGACTGGTTGATCCGTGGCTCGATGCTATTAAGAATCCAGGACATAACATCGGAGTCATCTTTGGACCATTGTGAATAAGCTTGCTTGCTTTTCTCATCCGCCGTTGCAGCAGAGGCAGTTGGGGGTTCAGTAGTGATATGAGAATGACGGCCTTGTGCTTTGACATACAACACAAAGGACGCCGACCACAGATAATAGTTTAACTGTGGTAGGACACAGGGAACGGGGCAGCTCAACAGAGGCCATGGTGAATAGATCAGAAGAAGTAGGAAAGACAGCCGATGCAACAACAGCAAAACCCAGCAACAGAGATCAACAGATCCAAAGAAACCCGCTATGGGGTAGTAGAGCACAGTTGTAGATCTGATATATCATATCCAAAGAGACCTGCTACGGGCAGAGTAACTAATAAAAGAACCTACGTCGTCATGAGGAGAATCAAGATCCCACCATGAGGCGTAGGCAGACGAAGCCGAAAAGTCGGGGGGACTCTCAACGTACAATACCTATAGCTGTCCGGAGACGTTAAAGAAGTAGAGTAGAGTTAGGGAGGTAAGATTTTAGATGAGAAGGGTAATAGTGGATTTGCTTGGTGGAAGGAGAAGGGAAGGTGGATCGGGCTAGGGAGATGGTGGTGGGGACAGCAGTAGGAGGGAAGAGAGGGCGGGTGGGAGGGGGTTGCAAGAGGCGGGGGGCAACAAGTGAGGGGAGGGGGGATGACGGCAGGAGAGGGGGGAGGGAGCAGCAGTGGCGGGGAGGGAAGGGGGTGGGGGCTGCGGCGGCGTGGGGGAAAAGGGGGCGGCGCGGGGCGGGGGAGGGGCTTAGGTCATGAGGGGAAAAGGGTTAGGGTGGGAACTTGCACAGGGGGATAGAACCTGCTCTTGATACCATATAGAAGGTTGAAGAGAAATGTATTGGATGAGTAAAAAGGTTTACAGTGCATTCTCTTATATAGGATAAGAGAGGAGATACAAAAACAGAGATGAGCAACACAGGACTAAACCACACAAGTAAAAACATAAGTGAGGCACATGCTAGGCACATGACACTCAGTGAAACGTAAACATCTCTATACTTTTAAAGAAAAAACCAAGTCACCCGCAAATAGTCATCAATAAAAGTCATAAAATAGTGAAATCCAGACATGCTAGTAACAGAGCAAGGTCTCCAAATATCAGCGTGAACAATATCAAAAAGATTTCTAGAACGAGTCTCCTTTTTTATGAAACACAACCCAAGTTTGTTTGCCAAATTGACATGATTCACGAAAAAATGTTAGGAACTCAGGAAATAGGCATCGCAGTTTGGCAAAAGAAGGATGTCTCAGACGGTAGTGCCATTGTAGTCCAATCACTGAAGATGATAGCAAAGCAGCAACAGATTGTAGCACGTCCAGGTAGTACAGTCCATCCAGTCCCTCATAGCCCGAACCAATCATCGTCTTCGTGAGGAGATCCTGAAACACACAACCCTCAAGATCAAAAGTGATCGAGCACTGAAAGCTCTTAATAGTTTTACTGGCTGATAAAAGATTAAGAGGAAATCTTGGAACATATAACACAGATTTTAATGGCAAATTATGAGAGAGAGATATTGTTCTGTTGTCGTACACCGGCGACAAATTCCATCTGTCATTATTACTGTTGGAACTCTAGTTGTTTAGATAGAGCAGAAAATAGTTCATAGCATCCAAAGATATGAACAGAAGCACATGAGTCAATAACCCATTTACATTTACCATAACGTGCAGAAGACGCAAGGTAGCAGGATCTCCATCTTGAGCAGGCAGTTGCGAGGACAGACGAGCCTGAGGAGTTTCTCAAACTTTGAGCAGATCCACTCAGTTGTGGATTTAGTAGAACTAGAGGTAGTAGCAGAGGAATCTTCAAAAGCATTAGAGTAACCTGGTTTGCCCATGCAGGTGCACCGTGTTTTTCCTACAAAGGTCTTCATTGTGGTTTGTGCGCCCACAGAAGTTGTCAAAGCAGTTGGTAGTAGGAGGTTGCCCTCGTTCAGATCTAAGAGGAGGACCCCTTCCAGGAGTACCAGAAGAATGGCCACCACAACCGTGATTGCAGCCACGTCTACGACCTCTACCAGACTCAGTAGAGCGAACCACAAGGACCGAATGATCAAAAGAAGCAGATAGGGAAGACATAGATGGAAGGAGTTGAACGTGCTTGAGAACATCCCATAGTGTAGGCAAGGGATCACTGGATAAGATCTGGTCTACAAGACCAGAGAAAGAGTGAGGAAGTCCAGCGAAGAACTGAGCTAACTAAAGTTCATTGCATTGTCGTTGAACTTCTTTGATGGAAGAAGAGAGAGGATGATAGACTTTGTATTCATTCCAGAAGGCCAAGCACTAGTTGTAATAGTCTTCGACAGATCCATCAGTTGAATACTCCTTTCTCGCCAGGTCCTTGAAGATCTTGAAGACCTTCAGATTCTGTTGGTGAGAGTACACATGGGATAGTTGATCCCACATGGGTTTGGCATTCTGAAAGTGGAGGAGACTGGTTGATCTTCAGTTCAATATTGTACAACATCCATGTCATTACACCGGAATCATCTTTGGTCCATTGAGCATATAGGCTTGCTTGCCTTTTTCATCGGTCGAGGCATCAGGTTGTGCCGGAGCAGCAGAAGAGATATGGGAATAGCGCCCTTGGGCTTTGACATAGAGTTCAAATGACGCCGACCAAAGGTGATAGTTCGCATCAAGCTTAACACACAAAGACTAGGGAGAATCTATAATTTCCATTGGAAGCAGGATGATGGCGTGTATAGAGTTAGAATAAGCAGCAGCAGTAGCAAATTTTGATTGACAGATCTGAGAAACCTGCATATTGGGTAGCAGAGAGCAGTAGTAGATCTAGGTCAGCAGATCTGAGAAACCAACATACGGGGAGCAGAGAGCAGTAGCAAATCTAAGAAACCCACTTAGGGGTAGCAGAAAGAAGAAAGAAGATCTATGTCAACACAGTGTGAGATTTATCCGCCATATAGCGTAGACAGAAAAAAGGTGCACTTATAAAAACTTCAACTTGCTATTTTTCCGAGTATTTATAGAAGAGTGAGAGGAGGAAGATGAAAGGACTCTTGCTTCCAGAGATCAACAGGATGGTGGCTAGGTTTGTGGTGGGCTTGTTGGCGGGTGGTAGAGGGGGATGGCTGGATGAGTTGTTGGGTGGATGAGGGAGGGGGTGGTTGGCGGTAGGTGTGGGAGGGGTGGCTAGATGGGCGGGGAGAGGAGGAAGGGTTCTGATGGAGGGAAAAGAGGAGAGATAGGAGAGGCGACGACTGTTGGGTACTGGTGGAAGTGGGAAAGGAAGAGGAAGGGGGGCTGGTGGCGGTGGAAAATGAGGGAGGGGAGAAGCGGTTGCGGCTGGAGAGCAGGGAGAGAGAGGGGCGGGTGGCGGCAGGGAATGGAGGAGAAGGGGAGAGGCAACGGGGGTGGAGAGGGCAGAGGGAGAGGGAGCAGTGGTGGGGAGGGCAGGGGCAGGGTAGTGGCTGCAAGGGACTTAGAGGGGGGACTTGGGAAGCATTAGGGTTAAGGGGGATCAAACTCGTCCGGTACCATATTGATTTAGAAAACCTTTATTTGATGTGTGTAAAACAAATACAAGGCACTCAATGTGGATGAATATTGTATTGAACTGATTCGATTAATAAAAGAGGTACAACCCTGTCCTATATATAGGAGCAAGGGAGAAACCCTGAGACTTGTGTCCCAAGTAATCTAAACGGGCTGAGGCACTAAACGCCCACTAACTGATTAACCTATTAACTAAATAGGCTAAGATATACTCTTTAACACTCCCCCTTATGGTTTAAAATTTCGATTTCGACGCCGTTTCTGATGGCTCAGAAACAGAAATTTACAAGAATTTCAATGGAAATTTTGACATTTACGGGAATTTTGACACAAGATTTCGACGACCAAATAAAGGAATTAAGTCATGAAATTTGATCAAGATGGTCTACATCCATAAATACACCTATCTATGCAATAAAATCATATATTTATCTTGGTGGGGGGTCCTACACATGTGAGTGAAAAGCTGAACTGTTTCGAACTTTTCAGTGCATAAGGAATCATCTCATTCTCCTATAAATTCAACAACAATCTATTACAGCTTAGACCGTTGAATATCGGTCAATCTATTGTAAATTTTTAATACATAAAAAAGTATTAAATTACCTACTTGAAACTGGAGTGGTGTGGCGGATGATCAAGCTCATGACCCCCACCTGGTGGTTGTTGTCCAAACAACCTTATTTATATTGTTGACATATTGATTCGAACTCATGGTATCTTTGTAACATGTATTATATGTTTATACATGCTCTTTGTATGCTTCATCTCCCACAAATTGCATCATCCCATATGTCGGAAAATACTCCTTCAACGCTTTTAATTGGTCATCCTCATTAAGTGGTATATGTCCTATATAAATACCTTGACCTAGAGGGACCTGTATCATATCTCTAATGCAAAGCCATGTTTTACCCCCAGCATTTGTGACATATGATCTCTATATGCAGCACTAGGACCCCCTTGTGGGTGGAACTCATAATCAGTGGGATTTACATAGTCATAATTTCCATTATTCAAAAAGCTCATTTTGAAAACATTTTATCCATTATCTTGACAAATAGGATATATATCAAGTTGGATTTGTAAATTAATTGCATTTATATGTAATTTATAGCATAACTTCATGAATCATCAAGTTTAAGTTGTAGTCAATCACTTGCAACTTGCAATTTCGGAGTAATCTTTTGATCAAGATGGGGTAAAAGTGGAAGAAATAGATGTAGATTGGAAGGAGATAAGTTACCTTAGATCCAAAGAACAAGCCTTCAAGAGCAAGAGAATGCAAAAAATTATCAAAGAAGTGACCCTCCAAGTACATCAGGCTTTGGGCCGTTGCTTTTCGAAATTGTGAACCCATTTCGGTTGTGTTTCACGAAATACATGCCCAAACTGGCCTTTTTTCAACAAAATTTCTGTATTCTGTCGAAATTTCGCCCCCCTTTGCGAAATTTCTATCGAAATTTTACGCATTATTTCTGGACAATTGCATTTCTATGTCCGATACCCGTCGAAACCGAAATTTCGATATTTCGACCGAAATTTTGAACCATGCTCCCCCTCAAGCTGGATCATGGGTGAAACACATGTCCAAGCTTGGAGTTACAAGACTCGATAAAAGAAAAGATAGAAATGATAAAAGATAAATATCACTCCCCATACAAAAGATTGATACTCCCCCTTAAACAAAACTCCCCCTGAATCATATGACGACGCCTCTTTTCTTTGAAATTGTATTCTATAGGCTGGAGATCCTCGAGCTTTGATGAAGGTCTTTCAGAGTGCATCTGGAATGAAGAACATCTGAAATGGAACCTGAATACCGCAACAGTAATTCGCCACTTGGAGCAGACAATCATCAATACCATGACTACGTCATCTTCACTGGTATATGTACTTAACGTGGCACGAACGCGGATCTCCAATGATGATGTAGCAGTAGTGGTGTCTTCAAAGTGTCTAAGAAGACGTGCATAACGTGGAACGAACACGAACGAACGATATGTTAGTGATACGATGCAGGTACCATAACTTTGTCGCATGAACCTTGGGGGCTTGACAGGAAAGGAGATATCATCCATCAAGGAAAGTCCCAAGAAGATCAGTGGAACGTGATGCTAATACAGCAGATGCACTCGAAGAAGATGTGTAAAAATAGTTCGGTGAAGATAAAACTGGATGAATCAACCTTACAGATGTAGACTTGGCAGGCTTGAAATTGTTGAGCTTTTGAGAAGTCTAAAAAAGCACCCATATGTCTCTCAAGAATGCAGCAAGAGTGATCAATTGAACCACCATTAACACCGAAGGAAGAGGAACCAAGAGGGCTGAAATATGCGTAGCAAACTCTTGTCCTGGCGTACATAATGCAGTATGAACGCGAGAAGCTCGGCGTCAACGTTGTAGTGGAGATCCTTCAATGCTGTTTGGAAGTGGAGAACAAATGTGTTGAACAATATGAAGCTCCATAGTAGCCTGGAATAAGTAGCCTAGATACATATATTGTTACAACCCCAATTTTGGGTTCATTGGCTGAGAAATATAATTTCTCATATTAAATATAAATGAACAAATAATGAATGAAAGCATGATTTTTGTTTAAAATAGCCTTGTTGAGTTATTTGTGGGCTTTATTGACTATTGGGCCCAATAACAAGGAAATTCAATTAATTAATGGATAATTGAATATTTGAGAAAAGAAAAATGTGGAAACCTCTAGAAGGCAAATCCAAAGAGGGATTTCGTGCCTCTTGGATTCCTTGGGTTCCAAGGAGTCCAAAGTTGCATAGAGAATGCAATAATAAAAGAAAAGATCAATTAAATATTTCCCTATCAAGAAATAAATTGAAAATAATAGTAGTATGTGGGAAATAAGTAAAAAGAGGTACAATTGAGTTATCCTTAGTGGGATTTCGTATCCCAAGCATTCCTAATGTAAAAAGGAAAACCAATGAGGAAAATGAAAGAGAAGTAAAGAGAAATCCTCAAAGAGAGATATTTCAATAAGAATAAAACAAGATAATGTGAAATAATGCATATTGACGCATTTAAGGATAATGAGTATTCCTTAAAAAGGAATTTCGAATTCTTTGAGTTTCTTGGGATCCAAGGAATCCCAATGAAGAGGAAGGAAAGATAAAATACCAAAATTGTTAATTAAGAAGATAATGTGCATACATAATTTATGGATTATGTATTGTAAAGAAGGAAGTATTTTCTACTAAATGAAAATAGAATTTCTTGCCTTTAGAATAAGGGGCAAGTACTAAGAGGATAAAAGAATTTATTTTCGAAATCTTGAGATCTAGAGCATAAAGAAATATCAATAAGATAAAATTCGGATTTTCCTAATAACTAAGGGATATGAATAATTAGAAAAGAGAAGATTTCTTTGTAAACAAGGAAAGGAGTTTTCCTATTGACTATGGGACTTGCTCTCCTCGTGGGTAGGCATGCTAGGATGCTGCTACCCATCCCTATAAAAGGATCGGATCCACAGACTCGAGCATTTCCTTGTCTCCCACTCTTCTCCTCCTTCTTCCACGTTTTCCGTCCAAACCCTAAACTCAGAGAAGCTCTATCCCGGGAGCAACAGGGAGCCGTGACGGGGGACGCAATGGGGCATGATGCTTCCACTTTGACCTAAGGAGACTCTTCTATCGTCTTCTTGCTCTAACCCTGGCGCAAATACCCGCAAGAGGTCTAAAACCTAGATGCAGATCGGGGGCTTGGCACTCCTGACACGGGCCGACTTGGCCGTGGTTCGAGGCTCTGTTGGGAGCGGAAAGGGACGTCGGAGGCCGGGGGTGTGATTTCGGCGAATTTCATGCCGTAGAGGTGAGGCAGTTGGCCTCGCACCGGGCTGCAAGACGACGGCCGCGTAGGGATTCAGGGAGGAAGACGACCCCCCACTCACCGGACCGATTTGCCCCTTCGCGGCTGAAGAGATGATCAACTCAAACGGGGGCAAAAACGTAACTTGGTTATAAACTGAAGTTGCGCCAACGATTGCATGGGTTGATGACGTGGCGCTTCCCTATTGGCCAAGTAAGTGTTTTAATGCAAAATTCATAGATAAATATCGGTAGCTCCGATAAGAACATACAAAATTTGAAAATTGCTCAGAAAAACGAGGGGAATCTAATAAAAATAAAATTGAAGTCTGATTCCTTTTGCAATTCAAAAAGGAAGTTATTAGCTTTAGATGTAATAATGTTTAAAGAACCCTATTTTGATATGATTAAAGTGATTAGTAGGGTTTAATAGATGATTAAAGTGCATATTAGCCTGTTAATGATAAAAAGGAACAATAGGAAGAAAAAGGATGAACTTTACATATAATTAGTTAATTTAGAGTTTCATATGCGTGAATATACTTAATGGGCCTTGAAACCCTAATGCTGACTAATTCGACTATTAATGGCTTTAATTGATTAATTTCATGATTAAAGTTGGAATATGCTGAATCTAAGCTATTTCGAGCATTAAAGTTCCTAATTTGTGGATAAATACCCTAAATGTAGTAATTAGGGTTTTCTCATGAATAAAAGGTGGAATTAATGGTAAATCGAGTTCATATGTGATTTGGACCATAATGAACTTTGAGTTAAATGGTAAATGAGCATAATGATTTTGTCATCGATTAAAATGATAAAAATAGTAGCTCTAATGTAAAAGAGGTTTAAGGGGGCTTAATTAATGGATAATTATGCCTTTAATCCGAAATTGAGGATTAGATGTTGAGATAATTAGGGTGTGATCAATCGCGTTAAATTAGGGTTTAAAATAGTAAAAGATGAAAGGAAACCCTAATTGCTATGGAAACCCTAAAAAGTGGACTAGAAACCCTAGGAAGTGAGCTAGGTTTAATGGATCTTGATGACACGAGTAATAAAAGGAAATTTTATAATTGGTTCAGGATCTTATTGAATGCTTGCTTGCCTATTGTTGTTTGGATTATTCCTGCACCTGAATCTGCATGTACAGGTATGTGGTTACGCTTATGACTACCCGAATTAGTTTTCCAGGATTTTATCGATGTTTCCATCGTGGCTAGAATTAAACTGTTGGATGTATTTAATTCATGCAAAGTATAATGTGAATATGACTATCACATAAGAAATATGCCTACTAGCTCAGATCCTAGTCCCCTCTGTAGCTTAATGGATTGACCTAGTAAATGGCTACCAATGGGGTAGGCCCATCAGGTCATTGGATGACTTAGTAAATGGCTACCAATGGGGTAGGTCCATCAAGTCACATTGAGTTAGAGATTGGACTACCTATGGGTAGTGCCATGCGACTCAACCCTAGATATTGATCTACATGTTAGGTAGGATCATGCGGGGTTTAATAAGGATCTACCTAGAGAGAGGTAGTATCTCAGTCCGCTGTAGGGACAGCACAGAGATAGGGGATAGGAAAGGATTGAGTAGTATGGTTTAAAACGTAATCTTCGTTGTTAAATGATAATTGGCTGATTACTTTGTTACTATAGTTGCACGATTATTGTTTCCCCCACATACCAACTTCTTGCTAACCAACGTTTTGTTTGTCGGCGTTTTAGGTACAAATGAAAAGAACAAATAGTAAAGTGGCAGATGTGGAATTAAATGAGAAATAACGTGCACAGGAGGATTAGTTAGTTTAGCATCTTCATGGATAGAAGTTTAGAAATCCCAGTTTTTCGAAGGTAAGAAAAGTTTTATTTTATACCAGTTTTCGGTTTAGTTGGTAAAGTTTATTAATTGTTATTGATTATTTGTCGAACCTTTGATCCTGTTAGTTGAAATACGGCTCTGACCTTCGGGTCTCCCTTAATTGAGGGTTACCGGGAGGCGGGGTCGTTACATATATCATCTCTTCTCATACTCTCTCTCTCATACATATTCTCTCACACTCTCTTTTCTCATCTCTTCCTCTCCTCTCTATCCCCCCCCCCCGCACACCAAATACGACGAGAGTGAGTGTTTGGTGTAGAGAAATGGATATATCACCCCCCCCCCGCACGTGGAAAACAGGATACACACGTGATGGGTGGGTGGGAAAGGAATTGGTGGATTTGAGAGGAATTTGTGATATAGAGATGTGTAATATGTGGAGAATGAAACCGATAACCAGAGAGAATATGCTAAATGGGTCAATGTAAGATCTGGGGTAGAAAATTAAATGGATCTAATCCCGACCCGAAAAGGGGATTTGTTTGGCCTGTTAGGGCAACAGGGTGCGGGGGCAGAGCCCCGTGAAAAATTCGATTAGGCTTAAAATTGGATTCGATTAGCCAAAGATAGATCCGAGTAAGGATCTGAATATCATAAGTATTGGAGGATGTCAGCAACTTGGGAGAAGATAAACTGATTAGGGGGTGATGGCATGGTTGAATATGGTGGAGTGCTTTGGCCAGGGATAGGTGATGGCGTTCGGGAAGCAACAGCAAAGACTCAACAACGATGACAATGGATAATGGATGTCAGCGACAGCAGGATGGAGCAGAAGCCAGGGGGCCTGGATGATGGTGACGATGGTTGTTTTGATGTTGTTGCTGAATTTCAGCAGCGACAAGATGATGACCGGCTACCATAGGAATTGGCCATGGCAGAGGAGATGATAACGGGCTCCTACGCGGCTCTAGAGATATTACATGCCATGAGGCTACAGGCAGAGCCATGTGCGAAGCTTCTCCATTAGCTACGGCAAAGGCTGGATAGACGATGGCAACGGAGACAAAGCCGGTTGGGCGGATATGATGGTAACAACGACGGCTACTACTCCTGGGATCAGTGGCAATGGCTGCTTGTTGTTGTTGGCGGTGGTGTTGATAGTCGTGCGCTGACGGTATAGGGCGTAGGGTCGGCGGTCATCGTTGACGCATGGGCAGGCAACGGCAGCTACTGGTCTGGCCAGCGGTGCTGATTGCAGCGTCTGGCGGTGATTGCGGTTGCGGTGGCGCTGTTGCTTGTGGCTGGTGGCTGCTTGTTGTTGGATACGGCGACCGCGTGATGCGACGATGGATGGATGGATAGATAGGAGATAGCCGGGAAGGATGATGTCGGTGTACGTAAAGAAGATTAGATCAATCAAGAAAGAGGAGGATGGGCCATGGAGGTTGGGATATGCCTGGCGGGCAGCCGGCCTAAGCCATGGCAATGGCGGCGGCTGCCCGCAGGCGGGGGTTCTCCCTCTCAGTTGCTCTCTAGAAGAGACGAGCGGCGGCTGCTAGGGTTGTTCTCGGCGGCTAGGAGGGAAGAGGGAAGCAGCGGCGGCTAGGGTTCCCTAGGAGCGAACGCGTTCTGATACCATGTGGAAGAATATTGTATTGAACTGATTCAATTAATAAAAGAGGTACAACCTTATCCTATATATAGGAGCAAGAGGAGAAACCCTGAGACTTGTGTCCCAAGTAATCTAAACGGGCCGAGACACTAAAGGCCCACTGATTAATTAACCTATTAACTAAATAGGCTAATATATACTCTTTAACTCTCACTTTAATAGGATAAGAGAGTAAGTGAGAAACAGAAGTAGGCAATATGGGATAAAAGAGAAGGTAAAGGCAAAGACAAGTCTAAAGCATAAATACAACATAAAGCATAAAGCATATGTACTAATAGCATGAATATGGATATGGATGTACAATGGAAATCTGATTAAACAACAAAATCTTATGAAATGCATATTGTCTCGATGGTTATATAGATCTTTTAGTTATATTTTCGAGCATAATTGTATTTATAACGATTTCATTGGTATCCATGCAAATGTGCATATGCAATTGCATTTACAATTTCTATTTTTTAGATCTTCATGCTTACTACTAGAGATGATGATGAGATCAAACTCACTAAAATTCCATGGGAAATATGGGACTCTTTATCTAGTTCTATATTTCATCTATAGTTTAGTTCCTCATGTACTACACAACGTTTCCATCAAAGCCCAAACGTATGAACTTATTCTCTATAGAATGGGTTTTTTCAGGCAGTATGCATATTTATGTGTTGATTCACACAGGGACATACGTCTTTACAATCCTCCTTCCTATGATTCCTTATATGGGTCTGACATGAGAAAGGGGGGTGGGATGTTAGTTTGTGACAATTACCATCTATATAGTCCCACAAACTAAAACCAATAGAAAGTAAAAATGATGAGATGAAGAGAACGTTTTAATGGTTCTACTTACCACAATTTAAAGAATCAACCATCAGTGAACAAAAAAATAAAGTTAATAGTGATGCCAATGTCAATTAATATTTTAGGGTTTCACTATAGTGATAGAAAGCTTACAACATTTGCATATCACTTTTAATAATACCTTTAACACCCCTCTAAAATAAACATAATGACTCCATACCTAGCATGTGTTGTCTTCTTCATGTATCTTCTTAGTGTTAGAAGTGTTTCATTAGCTAATAGGAATGGCCCACTTATGTTTTCAAAGGTAAAATGCACATGGTATTAGAGGCATTGTGAGTGAATTACACCAAGGCAAGAACATTGTTGGTTACCATGAAGTCCTCTCCGTTAGGCACCATTTTTATGGGTCTATTGAGAGCTTGAAGGCATGTATAGTCGCCTGAGGTATACTTAGGCATTGCATATTCACTTCTTTGAGAGATTCTCGCCCCGTCCCTCAAATCAACTATGTTTGCATTCTAATTTCTTTTATAGTCAACCTAAATTGGCAGTGTATCATCTAGACATCAAGAATTATTGCCTTCATGGAAACCTATCTGAGAAAGTGCATATGTAGCAACCTCTAGGATTTGTTGCTAAGGAGTAGCGTTCTACAAAAGCCAATTGCCTTGGTCGTTCCCTCCATGGACTAAGATAATCTCCTTGTGCCTGGTTCACCAAACTATGTATAAGATAATCTCCTTGTGCCTGGTTCACCAAACTATGTATAGTTCTTGAACGAGTGAGATTCAAGCGGCCTGTCAATGAGCATTCTCTTTTTCCTTTTCATTCTTCTCGAGGGCACATACTACTTGTTTAAATTGATGATAATGTATCACTGACAATGATTCAAAGGGGGACTGTAATATAAAGAAGGCTCTCCGATTACATTTCCATACTAAGGATCTTGAAAATATTGGTACTTTCTTGGCGTTGAAGTAATACGAACCAAACTAGGGATCAATCTATCACAAAGGGAATGCCCTGGAATTGCTGTAAGAAACAAGGATGAATAATCATGTCTTTACTCCTATAATTATCACACAAAGGGTCAAAATGAAGGGGAGTCATTTTCTAATCCTGAATTAAACTGATGGGTGGCTTAAAAACTAATCTACATGACCATAAGGTACCCCAATATTTCCTATGCAGTTTTGGTTGTCAATCAACATATGAATTCTCCCCTATAAGCACATTGGACCAATACACAACGCATCTTGAGGTACTTGAGAAGAGCTTCAAGAGATCTAATTTATGAGCAACCTCGGCAAAAGAGGCTCTCTATCACAAGACTGGAGACTCCCACGATAGGCGCTCAACATCAGGCTAATTGCATCTCACCGGGAAATGATTCATCGAGTTGCTTGGAGAAGCAAGAAAAAATAGTTTATCTCACTCAAGCACATAAGTCGAGTATAAAGCCATAGCTCATGCATGTTGTAACTTGTCGTGGATCCAATACATTCTTTCTGGAATCAAATTCGTGTCCAGACCACAACCTCACTTTATTGTGACAATCAAGCTGCTTTTACATTGCCAATAATCCCATCTCCACGAGCGCAAAGAGCAGATCAGTTTGATTGCCACTTTGTACTTGACCTTGTCAAGCTAAGAAAATAGTGATGTTGTATGTACAGACCAGAGATCAAGTCGCTAACATTCTGACCAAACCTCTTCTTTCTGAGCTTTTTCACTACATGAGCAACAAGATGAGACCATAGGAAGTATACTCTCCATCTTGCGAGGGAGTGTTATCATAAGTGTTTTATTAGCTATTGGGTTTGGCCCACTTAGTTTTCAGTCATGTATTGTCTTTTATGTAAGTATACCATCTATCACTTAGGTCCCATGTAAGACTTATCTCTCCTATACTCAAGACATGCAACAAGTGGGATCAATCTAGTCACACTTTCTTCCACTTTGAATATTTGGTGTGATCTCAAGTTCTCAATCACAAGTCAAAAGAGTTATTTCCCATTCATGATTGCAACAAGCATGGGTCGTAACTATTATCTTTCACTTCAGGATTCAGCTATAACCAAAACAGAATGACATTACCTACGTAAAGCAAATTAACCACAAAGCTGCCTATATTTCAGGAGAATTGAATCAACAGCATAACTAGCAAGAGATCTTTAGTTTCAAGTTTTAGCTTTTCAATTTTTTTCTCATTTATAATAATGTATACTCAAGCAGAAACATTACAATATCACATTTCAAAGTCACACCATGCTACAACACCAATTACCGAGAAGAATATTTGAATAGGTTATAAAAATGTCAAGTTTAGATGACATACACAATTTTTTTACTTCGAAATACACTAGAACTATTTTCCAAGTAAAACTTATAGATATAAATATACAACTGATAGGAAGCATTTAAGTTGAGAATTACATAAATTATATTATTGTTGGAGATAACTGAAGGTGGTTACAGGGGAAAATGACACAATAGATCTAGGAAAGAAATCAAATAAAAATAAAATGAAATTTCCGATAATTGCCTACAAATATTACAAAACAAGGGATCATTTACCTGATTTTAGATGTTAAATAAATTGGATTCTTTATATATTTAATGCCACAGTGAGTTCACATATACTCGGCTTGATATGATACATATCATATGGAAACTTGCACTGAGATATATCAACCGAGATCTGGTCAACATCCTAGCTTTGTCATAGATCTTCAATCTGTCACCTGATCAAATCCTTTGTGAAAAGCTATTGAGCCCAGCTCAGTAAAGAAGTATTGGTCTTCTTTGATAAAACGTTTACTTGAACAAAACGGCAGTCCACGTCAACATTTTTTGTCCTCTTATGGAAAAATAGAGTTACCAACAAGTTGAAGTGGCAGTATGATTGTCGCGGCAAATCGATATAGTTATTGGGTTGAGGAAACCAAACTCAGCAAGTAAAGATTTAGTCCACCAGTGTTCACACGTAGTCCAAGTCATAGGCTCTATGTTCAACTTCATCATTGGATCTAACTATAAGATCTACTTTTTACTTCTCCCATAACTAGATTGCAACCAACCAGGGTACAGTAGTCCATGTATGGCATCCTTCTATGTCATCTTTTTGTAATACTCAGAGTTGAAATTAATTTTATAATATTACTCCAAACTTCTGCGTCCCCACTTGGCAACATAACATTTAAATTTGACATGTGTAGTACCGTGTATAGTTTCCTGATTTCTTGAATCTGCATTCTATATTAATATTAAGTTAATGGAATGAAACCATGTTTGTTTGAGTGTGTTAATACTATGAGGATTCATACAAGTCTTTTATATCACTTAGTGAAGCTTTGTTTCACAAAAAAATCAATTCTGATCCATATCTGGTCATGCTAAGACAGCACATTTGAATACAAATCAAAGAATAGGAAAACTTGGCATGTATATACATCTAGAACATAGATGATATCTAAAGATCCAATACAGACAATAACAGTTACGTACCACATGAAGTTGATGATATGTGCAGCTAAAAATGCTACATATGTCGTTTAATGCTTGATCCACGACACTTTGTTCTGTATGAAACGCAAGCACGAATTAAGTTTATCTGCAACAATCAAGACCGTTTCATGTATGCAAGAACATCCGCTTCATGTTTTATCATATAACTAGCCCTGATGATCTAAATCTACCTGCTAAACAGCTTAAACGTCTCCTTCTAGTAGGTTTAGCATAAGATAAATGACCCAAACTCGCCTTTGCTACTGATCTCTCATAGGGGCATTATGATCAAGTTACTTGAGAAATAGTCATAATAGTCAAAGCCATATTGAATGGTATTGGCAAGGTTACATTTGGAGTGCAAAGCTGTCATAGTTTGCATTCATATTGATCACAGAATCAAAAGAAATGCTTACCTAAGAAAACATGAGAGTGCATATAGTATATATCTCTTTTTGTCCCGTGTTTATTCTCTTGTAATAGCTGCTGAATAATAGATAACACCTTGAGCATCATATCTGTATAGGCAATTAAAAATATATCGAATTAACTCGCCAAACAAGTTGGGCTTCTGAATATCGAAAAGCATGCATGCCATTTAACAATATTTGTGTAACGTATGTATTCCCATTAAACTATGCATGCCGTCTTATTATCATTTAAATGGACTAGAGAATCTTTATGAATAGATATATATATGCTTATAAGTGAACACAGGTTTTGAGGATGAGAATTCCTCCCAAGGATCAATATATTTTCAATGATCTCTGACGGAGATTTCTCGTGTCTGGCTTTTATCTAAGTGAGTCAGTTGCAGTCTGCTTTGTTTACGGCAAAGGAAAAGAATAGAGAAGTTTGTAAAAAGGTGTAAAGCATCTTAAAGTTCCTTTCTTCATCTTCAAACAAAATGTTAGTCTATATGCTCCCATACCCTTAAAAAAGTCTTTTCAGTCTATATGTTCCCATACCCATAAAGAAGCCTTTTCAGGGAAACAAACAAGACTGCCATTTGTCTTTGGACGTATCACACAAAAATTTTGAAGAGCATCCTGATACCAGGCTCTAATTTGCCACCATAACATTAAGTTTCATGATGATGACTATCATTGTCATATTATATAGATTTGCACAGGGATTGTGGCTGTTTCTCTTAAAAATGACTGTCTGATTTTCATAAGATGTTCATATAATCTGTACAAGAAGGGCTTAATATTTTTTGGGAAATTACGAGGCAAACCAGTTTGCTGCCAACCTCTCATTTCTTACAGCAGCACTTGTTAAGATTATTCAAGTATTTAATAAAGATAGTAGTTCCGTTGATCCAAAAAGTATGTCCTGGACCTTGGTCCAAGAGAGTGTGCTTGCAAGTGTAAATGAGGTCATCAGCATCAGGTACTAAGATGCCTATGAATCCTGATTTTGAGCAAACTGCAGCCAAGAGAGATGTAGGACCTACAAAGATAAAGAGGCTAGATGCTAGAGTAAATAAGCTAATTAAGCTGTCAAGAACGTGCTTATCTTTTGTGTTTTATAAATAGTCAATAAGACCCTTTTACTATTAAGGGTGTCAATCCATCAAATACAGGAAGTAGGGTGAAAACATATAGAGAAAAGCACAGGGAGACCCTCAAAAAACTATACAATACTAACATTAGCATCACCATCAAAATAGAATAGAGGTATTTGACAATGGGAGTGATTACTATACTTTTGTCTAAGCTAGCCCGAGTCCTGGTGGAAGACCTATCCTCTGGGACCATCGCCTCGGTCAGACTATAACTCAACCTTGGATAGTCGTAGGCGACTTCAACTGCATGATATTACCCGATAAGAATATAGGCAGTATTTCTTTCAATTTCAACGAGGCTACTAGATTCAATAATGCTCCAGTTCTCGCCGGGCCTCACTGACATTGGCAGCACAGGCTACAAATTCACTTATAACAAGGGACTTCTCCGTGAGAGGTTCGTAGAGCAGTGGAAAATGTGGAATGGATACAATCGCATAAAGACATTATCTGCAAGAATCTACCTAGACTGGGATCTGACCACAACATTGTGGCTCTTCTCAGAATGAAAACCAACAAGCAAGAAAGGAAATTTAAAACTAAGGCAACTTGGCAGTCTCACCCGGAGTTCCACGACACGCTTAGGCAACAGTTGGATACACAAGCTCATTTCCCGGAAGCCTTGGAAGGAATCCAGAAACCGATCATCACCTGGGATACCAAGGTTACGGCGGACATAAGAAGAAACAAAACTAGACTCCTGACTTGCATCTGCAAGATCCAAAAGGAGATAGAAGGTCGATACGATGCTCATAAAGATCATAAATGTTTGGAAATGGAACATGAGCTACATAACATCCTGCAGAAGGAGGAAGAAGGCTGGAAACAAAGAAGTCACATTAGTTGGTAGAACCAGGGTGATAACTATAGTAAGTTCTATCATGATTTCGTCAACAGGAGGCGATCGAACTTCATTAATACCTGGCAACTGGGTTACTGGGTTACTGACAGTGAAAAACTTAAGGATATGGTCAACGAACACTTCAAGAACCTTTTCAACTCTACTACTACTCCTCAGCACAACATGGACGAAATGCCAGGAGTCTTCAAAGCTCTAACTCCCGGGCAAACCAGAGGCCTAGCCGCCACTCCTACTGAATATGAAGTCTGAAGAATCCTACAAAAATTAGACCCCTACAATGTAGCATGGCCTGACGGTACTGATAACTTGTTTATCAAACAAATTGGAAAACCGTGAGGAGCTCAGTTCTCAAATCTATTAGATGCATGATTGGAGGGTCCATTCCTGATTCAGTAGGCAATTCGAGCATTGTGCTCATCCCGAAGGTCAAGAAGCCAACCACAACTGCAACCAACTCAGACCCATATCACTTAACAATGTTTGTCTGAAGTTGGCGTCCAAGGTGATGGTCGAACGAGTGAAGAAGTTTATACCTCAATGGATCTCGCCAACCCAAACTAGTTTTGTTCTGGGTAGGAAAATTTCGGACAACATCGTTCTAGCCCAGAAAGTCATGCATGATATGCACAAAAAGCACACTACACCTCTTATGGCAATCAAAGTAGAACTCTCTAAGTTCTACGATCGCATGTCTTGGGCCTTCATTAAAGACACTCTCAATAAAGCACATTGACCGGAGAATATTAAGCAGTATGCCATAAACACCTTATCCTGCGGATCTACCAATATTATTTGGAATGGTGAAGCTCTCCCTAGCTTCAAAACCTCAAGAGGCTTGAGGCAAGGAGACCCCTTGTCTCCATACTTATTTGTTATATGTATGGAGCGCCTCTTATAGCTTATAGAACACTATGTTGTTGTGGGTAAATGGAAACCAGTTATAATCTCCCAGAGAGGACCTACTGTATCCCACATTAGTTTTGCTGATAATATTGTTATCTTCGCAAAAGGGTGAAGAAGACCACCTATGGTCTCATTATCGAAAATATGGAGCAAAGGGTCAATGGGTGGGCAGCCCGAACTTTGCCCCTAGACGACAGAATTTGCCTTGCCAAATCTGTCCTCACCACTCTTCCTACATACACAATGCAAACGGCTATTATTCCCAGTAGTGTATGAGGAATATGGATAGGACTATCAGGATAGTTATCTGGGGAGGTGAACGCAAGGACAAACCTTTCACTGGTCGCTTGGAGCAAAGTTACTGCTAGCATGGAGAAGGGAGGACTAGGTGTCAAATTTATGGCTAGCTGGAACAAGGCCGTGTTGTAGAAAAATGCCTGGGATTCAAAAACTAGCAGACAGTCTCTGTGGAAAGAGGGAGTGAAGCAGAATTACAAAAGTTTTATAGGACAAAAGGGTAGACGTACCACATCGTTTTGGATAGCTATTCATGTTGGTGATTCCTTTATCCATGATAATAGCTTAAGGATAATTCATAATGGGGAGGATACCTCGGTTTGGTATGATGAGTGGGTACCTCGCCATGGGAAGTTGATAGGCATCTGTTTAAAGCCTGCTAAGGAAGATATAAAAGACATGAATGTAGATAGCCTAGTTGACCTAAATGGTAACTGGAACACGAGGTTTCTAAAGTGCTACTTGCCTAATGACTATGTAAAATGGACAACAAATCTGCCTACTCCCCAAAGCCATGCACCGAATGATGGATGAAGTTGGAAGAACGACGACAAGGACAGATATACTGCCAGCTCACCCTATGAGGCTATTCATAGTATAGATATATTGTGTTACAGTGTTTTACTGTTTTACTTTTAGTCTCATATTGCTCACTTATACTTATGTCTCTACTCTCAGTAGCTATATTAGAGATTGTCATGTATCATGTTTTACTCACTGAATAAACAATTTCATTCCTTTCTATATGGTATCAAGAGCAGGTTCTATGTTTCCCCACCCATCCATCCACCCATGACGTAAGCCCATCCCCCCCCGCCGCCCTCCCTGCCCTCTCTCCCTCCCGCCGCCGCCGCCCAATTATCATCTGTGGTCGGCGTCATTTGTTCTATACGTCAAAGCACAAGGCCGGTATCACCATCTTACGGCTGAGCCTCCTGCTGTTCCTACTGCTGATGCGGATGACAAAACCAGGCAAAGCTATGCACAATGGTCCAAGGATGACTCTAGCGTGATGTCTTGGATCCTCAATAGTACCGAGCCCCGGATTAACCAATCTCTTCTCTGCCTTCATGATGCTAAGGCTATGTGGGATCAACTGTCCCACGTCTATTCTCATCAGGAGAATCTCAAGCGAGTTTTTGAAATTTTCAAAACTTTGGCAAAAAAAGGAGTTCTCCACTGATACTTCCATTGATGACTTCTACAATCAATGCTCGGCTCTGTGGAATGAGTTTGAACTCTACCACCCCTTGACGGCGGACATCAAAATTGCTCAGAAGCAGCGCAACGAACTGCAACTAGTTCAATTTTTGGCTGCACTTCCTGCCTCATTTTCTGGTGTGGTTGACCAGATCCTGTCAAGTGATCCGCTGTCAACCCTTCAGGATGTTCTCAAACGAGTCCAACGCCTGCCGTCCATGACTCCTACTCCTGCTGTAGAGCACCCTGCGCTCATTGCTCGCTCTAATTCTGGCCGTGGCCGTGGTCGCGGTCGTGGCCGTGGCGGTCGCCCTCCTCCATCGGGAGGTCGCGGATCATCTGCTCCTGGATGTGGTGCTCGTCCTGGCCCTCGCTACCGCAACTGATGTGGTCGGGATAATCATATTGAAGATCAATGTTGGATTAAGCACGGCAAGCCCGCTTGGGCTAACCAGGCTGCTACAGAAATTGTTACTGACTCTACCACTGACGCACCTGCTCCTCCTGCAAACGCAGACTGGTTCTGTACTGAGTTCGAGAAGATGTTCCAGGAACGTCTCGCACAATTGTCATCCTCATCTACACCAAGACCCCCTGCCATGCTCGCTTCTCCATCATCTAGTAACAAACAGTGGTGCATTGACTTGGGTGCATCCACTCATATGGCTGGTGATCTTCGTCTATTTTCTGTTCTGAATAAAACTGCTACCATATCCTCTGTTACTGTTGCAAATGGCTCCAAAACTACAATTCATGGCACTGGCACGGTTCCTATTTCACCGAAAATGCAATTGCATTTTGTTTTATATATTCCAAAATTTCCTATTAATCTGTTATCAGTCAGTAAGATGATAAAACAACTCGAGTGCTCTATTAAATTTGATCCTTCTGGCTGTGTTTTAAAGGATCTCCGCACGAAGACGAGGATTGGTTCGGGCCGTGAAGGACCAGATGAGTTGTACTATTTGGATGGACCTCCTGCTGCTTCTACTGTGCTATCTACTTCAGTGACGGGACTACAGTGGCACTTTCACCTGGGCCATCCATTTGCTGCAAAATTAAAACATTTATTTCCTACTTTATCTGAGAACAATTTTTTCTGTGAAACTTGTGTTTTGGGCAAACAAACTCGGTCGGTTTTTTCCTGCTAAGAAAGTTATTGCTTCTAAAGAAATTTTTGACATTGTTCATGCTGATATTTGGGGACCGTGCTCAGTTTCGAGTCACTCAGGTGTGAAATATTTTATGACCTTTATTGATGATTATTCTCGAACCACATGGCTATTTTTACTTAAAGGTCGAGATATTGTGTTGGATACTATTCGTACCTTCTTTGCTGAAATTCACACCCAATTTAACCGACCTATTAAAATCTTTTGTACTGATAATGCCCTTGAGTTCATGCAACAATCTGTTACCTCCTTCTATGCTACCCGAGGAACCATCCATCAGACCACTTGCCCTTACACTCCTCAACAAAATGGCGTCGCTGAAAGAAAAAAAACCGTCACTTACTTGAGGTTGCTCGCACTCTTCTCATACACTACAAAGTACCCCATCATTTCTAGCCTGAAGCTGTTTCTACGGCTTGCTATCTCATCAATCGCATGCCTTTCTCTGTTTTGAAAAATCAGGTCCCGTATGCCATGTTGTTTCCTGATAAACCCTTATTCTCCCTGCCTCCTCGTATTTTTTGGAGTACTTGTTTTGTGAAAAATCTTCGTCCCGGGCTCACCAAACTTGATGCTCGCTCGGTCAAATGTGTTTTTCTGGGATATTCCCGTACTCAAAGGCTACCGCTGTTTTGATCCTATTAAAAAACAATGGTTTGTTAGTGCGGATGTGACCTTCTTTGAGCATATGCCTTACTATTCTACTGATGGCGCAACTTTGTCTGCTAATATTATGGCTACCACACCGTTACCAGTGATTGTTGAGGATTTACCGTCTCCTGATATGCCTAATGAACGCCCATTGCAAGTCTATCAGCGCAGGTCAAAGAACCACAAGGCTTCTGAAGCCCCGGCCGAACCAAATCCTACGTCTGCGGATGATCCACCATCCACTGAGGTATTTTCTGACCTGGATCTTCCTATCAATTTACGGAAAGGGGTTCAATCATGTACTAAGCATCCTATCAGTAATTTTTGTTCATCTGACAATCTCTGTGGTAGCTTTGCTTGTTTCAATTCTGTTCTGTCTACTGTGACAATTCCTAAATCTGCCGTAGAGGCCCTTCGCATTCCTGCCTGGAAACATGCTATGGAGCAAGAAATGCATGCACTCTGTGATCGTCACACCTGGGATCTGGTTGAACGACCCTCTTCGTGCCATACCGTTGGCTGCCGCTGGATATTTACTATTAAATATCAACCCGATGGTACCATTGAACTCCTGAAAGCCAGATTAGTTGCAAAAGGTTACACACAAACATATGGTGTTGACTACTTTGAGACCTTTTCTCCAGTTGCACGCCTGAATTTTGTTTGTATTCTGATCTCTATTGTTGTCAATAAAGACTGGCCTCTATATCAACTTGATGTCAAAAATGTGTTTCTCTATGGAGATCTTTAGGAGGAAGTATACATGGAGCAACAGCCAGGATTTGTTGCTCAGGGGGAGTCTGCCTTCAAAATATGTAAACTCAGAAAGGCCATCTATGGTCTTAAGCAGAGCCCGCGTGCCTGGTTTGATAAACTTAGTCAGATCTTAATTACTTTTGGCTTTCAACGATAACAATCTGATCATTCTGTATTTATTCGTAAGTCAGCAGCAGGGCTTGTTATTCTGATTGTTTATGTAGATGATATTGTTTTATCTGGCAGTGATACTGCGGGTATCCAGGCAACCAAACATTATTTGGCACAACACTTCATCACCAAGGATCTTAGCAAACTGCGATATTTTCTAGGTATTGAAGTTGCCAGATCATCTGCAGGAATCTGTCTTTCACAAAGAAAATATGTTCTGGATTTATTACAGGAAACCGGCATGCTGGGCTGCAAGCCAGCCAATACTCCTCTAGATCCCAACATGGATTGGGATGATGATAGCTCTCCACCTTATGATGATCGTCACCAGTTTCAAAGGCTAGTAGGCAAACTTATCTACCTGACGGTCACTAGAGCTGACCTAGCTGCCGCTGTGGGATTCATAAGTCGGTATCTTAATAAACCCCGACAGTGCCACTGGGACGCTGTGTCACATCCTACGATATCTTAAAAGCTCGCCAGGGAAAGGTCTTCTGTATAAAAAGCATGGCCATTGCAATTTGTCTGGATTTTCTGACTCTGACTATGCAGGAAGTCGATCTGATCGAAAGTCCACTTCTGGATATTGTACCTTTGTGGGAGGCAACCTAGTCACCTGGCGGAGCAAAAAGCAAACTGTGGTTGCTAGATCCAGTGCCGAGGATGAATATAGAGCCATGGCTCATACTGCATGTGAACTTCTGCAGGTCCGTGGTCTTCTTCAAGAGTTTAACATTGCTTATTCTAGTCCCATTCCTATGTTTTGTGACAACAAGGCCTCAATTTTTATTGCAAGCAACCCTATGTTTCATGAACGCACGAAGCATATTGAGGTTGATTGTCATTTGTTTGGGAGAAAGTTCTGTTTGGACATATCTGTACTCCATATATTGGCACTGACAAGCAGCTAGCGGATATCTTCACCAAGATCTTGTCTAAAGCTCGGTTTCAGACTTTGATTGACAAGTTGGGCTTATTTGACATCTACGCTCCAGCTTTAGGGGGAGTATAGATATATTTTGTTACTGTATTTTACTGTTTTACTTTTAGTCCCATATTGCTCACTTGTACTTATGTCTCTACTCTCAGTAGCTATATTAGAGATTGTCCTGTATCATGTTTTACTCACTGAATAAACAATTCCATTCCTTTCTATACATAGTGAAGAAGACAATCCGTGAGAAGGATCGTGGTCAGCTATCTGGAAATTAGAGGTCCCGAGTAAAATCAGAGTCTTTATGTGGTTGGCTGCCCACGAAGTTATTATGACCAACCAAACGAGGAAACAAAGGAAGTTCACTAAAGATAGTTGTTGTCCAAGGTGTAAATGTGGTTATGAATCCACATTACATGCCTTGAGAGATTGCCCACTAGCCAGGGCCTTGTGGGAATGTCTCAACGACTTAGACAACCCTACCACTCAGCATGGCGACTCATTGTTAGAGTGGATGGAAAGGAACATGCAGAAAAACAAAACTCATAGAACGAGATATGCAGTATGTTGTTGGATCATTTGGAGCGCTAGAAATAGGTTTGTGTTTGACAACCTAAATATCAGCATATAAAAGCAAATGACAAAGTTTAATTTGCTTAGCGGAAAGATCAAGGATGCTTGGCATCAGCACAAGAGAAACAATGTCTAAGATACGACAAGCGACACAGTTTAGACTAACCTAGAGAAGGATTGGGTGCATATGATGACTGATGCGGCGGTCAAGGGCAATCAAGCGGCCATCGCCAGTGATGGTCATCAGGACTGGGTCCTTCCCTTTCTTCCAACCTTCCCACCACCTTCTTGCCGCCTCCGCCCCCCCCCCTATTTTTTGCCGCCGCCGCCACCTTCCCCACCTTTTCCTTTCCACCGCTCTCCTCCTCCCTCTCCTTCCCCTCCTTGCTGCCCTCTCCTACTACTACTACCAATCATCATCCTATACACCATTTAGCCACCACATCCATCTTCCCCGCTTCTCTCATTGTCTCCCTCCTGCTCATGTAACTTTCTAATTATTGCACGTTGACGGTCTAACCGGCCTTCGCTCGTTTCCTGCATGCGGCGCATGGTGGAGTAACTCTCTCCCCATGTTGGCGTAGGTCTTTCTCTTTACTGTTAACCCTGTCTGGGTCTTTGAAGATCTGATGCGTCAGATTTGGTGCTTCTGCATATTGGCCCATTGCGGTTCCTGCCAGAACTGTTGATCCAGTCTTTCTGTTGCCCATGTGTTGGGTTCCTGCTTCTTCTATTGCCTGTTGACTGTTGCTACGCCTTGCTGCCCCTGCGTCGAGTTCCTCCTGCTTGCTTCTACTTCTGACATATTCGACTAATGGCATCCACCGATCCGCTTCGGACACTTCGTGTCACCACCGTCAAGCTAGATGGCTCCAACTTTCACACATGGTCTGCGGCCTTCGAGCTCTATGTCAAAGCTTAAGGTCGTTATTCGCATCTTGTCTCTGAAGGGGCAGTTATACCTGATGAAGGTGCGGACGCTAAAACCAAGCAGGCATATGATCTCTGGTCGAAGGATGACTCTGGTGTCATGACTTGGCTCGTCAACAGCTCTGAACCTAAAATTAGCCAGTCTCTTCTCCGCCTGAAGACTGCTAAAGCAATGTGGGACCAGCTCTCGCATGTCTACTCGCATCAGCAAAATACAAAGAAGGTGTTTGAAATCCTCAAACAACATGCCAAGGAGCACTCTACGACCGCCTCTGTGGAATATTATTATAATCAGTGTTCTGCTCTGTGGGATGAATTTGAGGTGTATCACCCTCTCTCCGTTGGTATTACTCAGATACAAAGGTCGCGCAGTGAATTGCAACTGATGCAATTTCTTGTTGGCTTACCCCGATCCTTTTCTGGGGTTGTTGATCAGATATTATCCAGTGATCCTTTACCTACTGTGTGTGATGTCCCCAAACGAGTTCAAAGACTACACTTGTCTCATCGGTGCCACCAGATCATTCAGAGACTGCTCTTGCTGCTCGCTTTGGTGATTCCTTTCATAGTCGTGGCCGACTCTTCTGAGTCACGTTACTGTAACTTCTGTAAAAGGACCAATCATAATGAGGACCACAGTTGGATAAAACATGGAAAGCATGCATGGGCAAATCAGGTTACTAATGATCAGTCTGAGTCTGGACCGTCTTCCTCGACTCAACCTTCTATAGACTGGATTCGTGCCGAGTTCGACAAGCTTCTCCATGCCCGCCTTGCTCCTGATGCCTCTACTGATGGAGGTTCTGCTCTCCTAGCATCTTGTACACCTTCTGGTAAAAAAGATTGGGTGATTGATTATGTACCACCTCTCATATATCTAGCAACTCTACCTTATTCTCTAATTTAAGAAAAACATCATCTACTTTGCATGTTACTCTTGTCGATGGTTCTCAATCACCTTTTGTTGGAATTGGCAATATTTGCACTCCTAGAAAAATATTATTGTGTTCTGCTCTTTATGTTCCAAAGTTCCCTTTGAATTTATAGTCTATTAGTAAGACTGTGAAGAGCCTTCGCTGCTCTATTACTTTTGATCCAGATGGTGTTGTGTTTCAGGATCTGCGCATGATGGAGATTGGTTGGGGCCATGAGGGACCAGACGGGCTATATTGTTTGGATTTGCTGAAGTCGACTGCTAAACTGGCTACTTATGTTACTGGGCTCCAATGGCATTACAGAATGGGTCATCCCTCAGCTGCAAAGTTGGAAGCATTTATTTCCTGCTATTTCTGATTCCATCTTTCAATGTGAAACTTGTTCTTTGGGCTAACAAACTCGTGCAACATTTTCTAAGAAAAATTGTATTGGGTTCAAAGACCTTTTGATATTATACATGCTGATGTGTGGGGTCCTTGTTCTGTGCCCAGTACTTCTGGTTTCCGCCATTTTCTTAGCTTTATTGATGATTTCTCTAGAACCACCTGGTTGTTTTTGTTAAAAGACCGATCCATCATTCTGGATACTATCATGACATTCTTTGTTGAGATTTGTACCCAGTTTGATAAAACCATCAAAATTCTCCGCACTGATAATGCTTTAGAGTTTGTGCAAGTGTATGTAAGCCAATTTTGTCGCAAATTGGATATTATTCATCAAACCTCATGTTCCTATACTCCACAGCAAATTGGGGTTGTCGAACGCAAAAATCACCATCTCTTAGAAGTTGCCCGCACTCTCCTTTTTCATTATCATGTACCCCAATCTTTTTAGCCAAAAGCTATTTCCACTGTTTGCTATATGATTAATCGCATGCCCTCGTCTGTTCTTGGAAATCAAATCCCTTATCAAATTTTGTTTCCAGATGCATCACTTTTTCATTTGCCTTCTCGAAAATTTTGCCAATTGCTGCTTTGTCAAAACTCTATCCTGGTTTGACTAAATTAGACCCTCAGTCTACCAAATGTGTTCTTGGGATATTCTCATACCCAAAAAGGTTTTAAATGTTATGATCATGCTACGAAGAAATGGTTTGTCAGTGTTAATGTGGTATTTTTTTAGGACTCTCCATGCTATTCTTCAGGAGGTTCAAAACTGACAGTTGATCTGTTACTTGATACATTTCCTGTGACGATTGAAGATGACTTATCCTCTCCGAATTTGGCCCCGTCCAAGCCTCTAAAGGTGTACCAACAACGCCCGAGAAATCCAACTCCCTCTATGGCCCCTCCTCAACCCTTATCCGCATATTAGCCCCCACTTCAGGTATTTTCTGATTTAGATGTTCCTATTAACCTGAGATCTTATATACAACATCTTATTGGCAATGTTTGTTCTACTGCTAATCTGGGAATGAATTGTGCAAATTTTACCAGTTGGTTTATCTACTATATATGCTCCAAAAAGTGTTGCTCAGGCTCTACAGCATCCTGCTTGGCGCCGGGCTATGGAGGCTGAAATACATGCACTTACTGATCTTCATACTTGGGACTTAGTTGATGCACCTGCCTCCTGCTTTCTTCTTGGTTGTCGTTGGGTCTTTACTATCAAATACCAGCCCGATGGCACTGTTGAACGTCTGAAAGCTCGCCTTGTTGCTAAAGGATATACCCAGACTTATGGCATTGACTATTTTGAGGCGTTTTCTCATGTAGCACGTCTCAATTTTTTTCGTGTTCTTATCTCTGTAGCAGTTAATTGTGACTGACCTTTGTTTCAACTAGATGTTAAAAATGCTTTTTGTATGGTGATTTACATGAGGTATACATGGAACAGCCACCTGGTTTTGTCACTCTAGGGGAGACTTCCAAAGTGTGTCGGTTGTAAAGCCATCTTTGGACTGAAACAGAATCCCCATGCCTGGTTTGATAAGGTATCCTTCAACAGTTCAACTTTCGTCGTTCTCATTTTGATCACTCTGTGTTCATTAAGAAAATTGTTTCTGGCCTGGTCTTCTTAATTGTGTATGTTGATGATATTATTTTATCTGGGAGTGATCAAGCAGGCATTCAGGCAACTAAGGAATATCTGGCAAAACATTTTGTCACTAAAGATCCGGGTAAATAGAGATATTTTTTGGGTATTGAAGTTTCTTGATCTTCCTTAGGTGTGTGCTTATCTCGGAGAAGAATGTTCTGGATCTGCTATCTGATACAGGACTTCTTGGTGCGAAACCCACTGCTACTCCTTTAGATCCTAATACAAACTGGAACGATGATAGTTCTCCTCCATATCCTGACCACCATCAATATCGTCGACTGGTGGGTAAACTTGTATATCTGACAATGACACGAGTTGATATTACTTCTGTGGTTGGCTTAGTGAGTCAATATCTGGATAAACCTTGACGGTACCATCCGGATGCGGTGTGTCACATCTTGAAATATCCAAAAAATTCTCCAGGAAAAGGCTTATTGTACAAAAATCATGGGCACTGTAAAATCACAGGGTATTTTGACTCTGACTATGCAGGCAGCCGTTTAGACTACAAATCTACCTCTGGTTACTGCATCTTTATGGTGGTAACCTTGTTATCTGGTGCAGTAAAAAACTAACCGGTGTTGCCCGATCCACTGTTGAAGCTGAGTATAGAGCTATGGCTCATACTGCATGTGAACTTCTATGGGTCCGCGATCTTCAGAAGGAATTTTGTATTATAGATTCTGCTCCTATTTCTATGCATTGTGATAATAAGGCTGATATTTTTATTGCTAGCAATCTAACCTGTCATGAGCGGACTAAACACATTGAGGTGGATTGTCATTTTGTCAGAGAGGTTGTTCTGTCTGGTGTTATCTTCACTCCATACACCCATACGTCTGATCAAGAGGCTGACATCTTCACCAAATCTCTTCCAAAGGCCAGATTTCATAGCATGGTTGACAAGTAGGGCATGATTGATATCTACGCTCCAGCTTGAGGGGGAGTATTAGTATGTGCTTCATTGCTTTATGTTTATTGTTGTTTTTTGTATTGTGGGCTTTAGACTTGTCTCTAGCCTTCTGTTTTATCCCATATTGCCTATCTCTGACAATAGGCTTACTCTCTTGTCCTATAAAAGAGAGTCCTTTGTATCTTGTTTAATCATCCAATAATAAACACTCTTTTTATTTTATAAGAGCTATTAGCCTGGCCATGGAACTGATAAAGAAGTGGCAGTACACAAAAGTCATTGTGGAAACTGACAGTAGCATAGCGGTGGAAGCCGAAGAAGACAGATTAGATAGCTACCCTAACCTATTGCCTTGGGCTCGCAGGATCAATGAAGACCTTATGCATATCGAAGCTGTGAACTTCATGAAAATTGATCATAAGCTGATTGGCCTTGCTGATTTTCTGGCCAAACATCACCTTAAAACATCCATGGAAGATCTCATAGACAGAGATCCTCCTCTCGATTTTGTAGGGCACTCTTTTCCTTTCCCCTTCTATAATGGTAGAAGTTCTGCCAAGTTTCATTTCACTACTAGTAATGTAAGTAGTTTGCATGTTTCCCCTGCAAGAGGAGGGTGGATTGAATAAAATGACCTCCTATCTTACCCCGAAAAAGAGATATTTGTGGGGCCCAGCTTGTTGACCAATCACATAATTGTTTCATGCTCAAAGACTTCATGAGCAGATCAACTACTTGATCTCAACTTCACGAAGGGAGTACAGATTTGTTAATGTATAACTGCCTTTCTCTGAAAAGGTCAATCCACCTCAATGTGATTTGTTTGTTTATGGAAAATTGGATGCTAGCTTAGCTAGCATTGAATATATGGTAGATACAACAACAGAGCATGGGCATTCAAGGCACTAGAACCATCACGCCCCATGGAAACCTTAGACAACCCTCAACAATGTCCATGCTCAAGTCCCAGTTTAATTTTATTTCTATCGTTAAATTAACACGATCTCTCAAAGCCTCTATTACCTTTGACCTAGATTGTTGAATTATTACAAGCTCCAAACAAAGATGGTGGTTGGCGAAAGGTATGAACATGAAGGTCTCTGTTACATTGGAAGGACTCTGGAAGGTGAGTATGGTTGTCACCTCTATGTATATAGTCATTTGGGTCATATGTCAACTTCAGACACTAGATCCTATCTTCTCGAGAGTGTTTTGAGATTTTTTGCCAGGCTTGTCAGTTAGGTAAGCACCAAAGATCCACCATTACATCAAGGAATCAATGTATGTAGCTTGCCTTTGATATTGTTCATTGTGATGTTTAGAACCTAATTGGGTTCCTTCTAAGTTTGGTTTTCATTATTTTCTCTTTGAGAGATGACTTCTCCAAATTTATTTGGGTATATTTAATTGAAGATCGTTATATTGTTTACCATATTTCAAAAAACTGTATTGAGTCCAGGATGGGACACCCGGATGATTAGATCCTTGGTTTGTTACCAAGAGGTCTCAAGTTCAAGTCACGACGACAGCATGAATAGAATCGCCAAATTTTTTAAAAAATGTGCGGAGATTGAAACTCGGTTTTCTCAACAAAAAAACAAACATTAACTGAATACCAAAACATACTTCACACGTGCCTAACTCAAGTTTTATCCACCAGGACACTATTGTGCAGTCCTCTAGTCCTCACACACCTCAACAAAATTGTGTGGCAAAGCACAAAATCCAGGATATCATTGAAACAAACATGACCCTTCTTCGTCATATGCATGTCCCTAAAGAATATGGGGGGATGTAGTTCTCATTAATGCCTACCTCATTAATCACATGTCATCATCCATCTTAGACAAATTCTGTACCTACAACAAGGAATGAGAACCACCGAAATAGGCAAATTTTTGCTCAAAATGTTGATATCGACGCCATCTAGTACGATATTGTGTGAGTGTATCTATAGGATCACAGATTTACCACCAGATTTTGGCAATTACCACCAAATTTCGATGAAATTTACCAGTGTAACTATACAAATTCAAATTGTTTAGTGTGAGTCTATTAGAAAAAGGGGGAGCAAGGGTGATTTTGACAATCGAAGCTCAAATAAGCCTAATCCAGGGCCTGTTCTATATCTTTCTACCATATTCTCTCAATTACACCCTATCTATCTTAATTAAAATCTAAATTTATCCAAAAGTACCTTTAAATGGCAAAGACACCAAATGTACATCTTTATATTTCTTCCAAAGGCAAGTGATCATAAACATACAGCATTATCTCTTAATTTACATTATAATGAAAATATATACATATACACTCCAAGAAATACGAGTAAAATATAATTATTTGCATATATTTTTAGTACTAAATTACTATGAATATATACTTATTACTAGTATTATTTAGCACACAAAGGTCAAAAATTTACTAGTTAGCAACATAGACACGGTGACACAAACAAATTACTGTGAAAAAGTATAGATTTTGTAATATGTTAATCTTATATTTGGATATATATATGGCAATTACTACACATCTCATAGCAAGCATATGGTTGACATGGTAACTATGCTTCTTATATTATCCCTCCCCACAACATGCATATGATGGACATGGTAACTATATCTTTTATATTCATCCCATTAATTTGAATGAGCCATGGGAGAATTCACTAATGTATGTCAAGATCATGTGGTAAGAAATGATGAAGAGAAACACGGTTTCACATTAGAGATATTGCCTCACTTCCTTCACAGTCATTTAGTGTCAAAGCCATAGATTGACTTTGAATAAGAGCAAGATAAAGCCATTGCTGAGAAAAATTAGAGAGCTATGCCTGGATTTACAAAAATTACATGGGCTGAGAAAATTGTATCAATCACATCAAGCAGCTCATGTTGGGCAGCAATCGCCAAGAATGGGAGGTCAGGCACCACATCCATCGTGCTATTTGGACATTTTCTTTCATTGAAATCAACTAGCATCTAATTAACTGATGTATATGTGAAATACGATATGAGTGGGGAAATCCCCTATGCGTAGAGTTTGTCTTCTTATTGATAGGAGGCAGCCACCATATCCTATAAATAGGATAAGGGAGAAGCATACAGACACAGGAAAAACTCTAATTGGCCAAGACACACTTGGGCCTATATTACAAATAGACTAAACCACTTAAGTAAATAGACTCTCTAACACTCCCCCTCAAGTTGGAGCTTAGGAGAGTCCCAAATCAGCTTGCAAACAGACAGACAGACTAAACAGCATAAAAAGATAACCAAGCCCATATGAGAATTTCTCCCCCTCAATGTTACAATAAATCACTCAAGCACTCAAATACTTAAAGACTCCCCCACAAGTAGATACTCCAAAGCAGCAGATATCTAGTCAGGCATAGAGGCTTCTTGATCATCATAATGGCATCTGGAGCAAAAGAAAGAATAGCGGATAGCCACCAAGATCTTCATCAGAGGCGTTGTTGTAGTAGCCAGAGAGTGTTGGATCACAAGTCCTAGAGAGTGCTAGGTCACAAGAAGCAGCAATAGTCAATGTGCAAACAAAGCACGGACGAACTAGAGACTATTGGATCATAGTAGCAGAAAGTCAACATGCACACAAAGCATGGACAAGTAGAGAGTCAACGTGCGCAAAGCACGGACGAGACAAAGAGTGCTGGCACACAAGCAAAAGTTGACAACGTAGGCGGATAGAAAACCAGTGTGGAAAGTAGCAAACAAATAAATAACTCCACTATGCAATGTAGATGAAGCTCCATGTAAAGTCAGCAACAAAAAGTCATCATCATCTTTCCTCTTCATAAAGTATCCATCACAGTAGCAGACGTCAAAGTCCAGAGAGTTGTTGGTTCACAAAGTCCAAAGAGTGTTGGTTCACAGTAGAAAGTCAATGTGCAAATAGAGCACGGACGGCAGATAGTGCAAAAGCACAAAGCAGTAAGTAAAATGTGCTAATCATAGCAGAAGTAGCAAGAATGATGTCCCAGTATGTAACTTCATAGTAGCAGTCGAGGTAGATGATTAATAAGCTCCTCAAGGTCTTCATGAGGAAGAAAGACCAATAATTGCAGTAGAAGGATCCACAGAAGCGAAAGCAACACTACATAGCAGCAAAAGTAGAACAATATAGTAGCAAAAGTAGCATGAAGATCTATATATATAGCAACATATATATATCTTCTTCTCTTTCTTCATCTCTCCTCCATTTCATCTCTTCCCTGTACACAATATCCTATATTCGCCTCCTCATGCCAACCACGAAAAGAATGAAGACTCAAAAAAAATGGTAGAGGCAAGGTTTATGTAGGCAAATATGTGAAGGATGTAACCGAAAATGCAAGTCAATATGCAACATGACCCGATTACATAGATTCAGGTAGAAAAATAAATGGATCTGAGTGAGACCTGAAAAGGTACTTTTGTCCAGCCCTTAGGCCGACAAAAGTAGGGGATGCGGGTGCCGGAGTCCCCGCGGTATGAAACAGATCGAAATTCAAATCTGAATATGGATTCGAATAGCAATAGGCACAAGATATATGTTGGGGGGGGGGGTAAAATAAGCATTGAAGAGGAAGGCAATAGGTATGAAGGGTTGCAAGACTAGGGGTGCAAAAAATTTATAAAATTGTTGAAAAGGGAAGATAATTGTTGATGGTAAGAAAAGGATAGAAGCATGTCATATATAGAACCTTCCTCCGTGAGTAGATGATGTAGCACGCCAAAATATAGCAACACGAAGTAGCGGACAAGCCGTGTCGTTGAAGGGACACGTTGTGTCTAGTAGTAGCCAAAGAGGCAGACAGCAGGCGACGCGTCATGTTCCAGAATGAACATGCCGTGTCTAGTAGACAACTCGGGGTAGTAAGGCAGCAACACGTTGTGTCGTATATTGACACGTCATGTAGGTTGCGCAGTAAAAAATGTCAGCGAAGCAGTAACACGTCGTGTCAATAGTTTGACACACTGTGTCTAGTATCATGATAGTATATTTTTCAAAGTAGATGCACGCCGACACGCCGTGTTGCATTAAAGAAATTGTCAACAACAAGCTCGAGCAGCAGCAAAAAATGATTGTGAAATCCTTTCGAAACTCCACCAAAGCAATATGGAGGATGATGTATCCCCAATATAACAAAAATAGGAGATCTTTTCCTTGATTTGGAATTAGATCTCAATAGGGATGGATGCATGGATGATGAATATAAAATAGGTGGGCTATGGTGATTAATACCTTACTTTGATTTTATATTTTGTGGCAATTCATGCAATTGTCTCATGGGGTTTTACAATTTTCTTGTAAGTACCAAATTTTGGGGCTTGTCTCAAATAATTGAATATGAATTGAGAAATTGTTTATTTAATTGTTTCTTTGTTCCCCTCTTCCTCCATACCAATTGGTATCGGAGTAAAAATCTTAACCCATAGGCTATATGGTTTGCTTCCCTCTCCCTTCTCACATCAACTTCCACTTATGTCACCTTCCCCCTCCTCTCTTTCTGTCGCAAGTCGCAGAGCTCCAAAACTATTTGTACACAACTCCCTTCGGCCCCTTTCCAGCCATCTCTCTAGGACAAACACTTCCCCGTACAAGTCTTTCCTTTAACCTAGCATCCCTGCTCTCGACGTCGGTCGTCATCTACGTACACGACACCGAGCACACATCAAACGCCTTACCACCTTGTATGTTTCCTCTTCCCCGTGTTTCCCCATTTCACACCCGCCTCCCATGCATGTGCACACCCTCCTGCCACCTTCATCCAGATCCCACCTTCTAACGCACAACACACAGCAACCCCTTTTTCCATCCAACGCACAACGCCAAACCCCACCCCTATTTCTATTGCATGTGATACCCACCCTCCTTTCGTGATATACCCCCCACCAATCTGCATTAACCCCTTCTCCATCCCGTCCTGACTCCAACACCCAACAACGACGATAATTGCTTCCTACTACCAATGCCTTCATGCACTACCGCCTACAGAGGTCTGTACCTGCCATCCCCGACCAGAGGCTCCCGTCCAACAAGTGCCACTCGCATTAAATCACCATCGATCGGGTCGTTATCGCCACATGCACCCAGCTCACCCCATGTCCCATTGTTTTCTACATGATACCACATTGTACACAAACCCCCTCTGTGTCCCCTTGTTGTTTTCTATCTGAGACCTCCGCTCATGTTCCTCCATATCACCCCCGCTTCCTGCACTTGTACCACGCTTGACAAAAATAACAACCATTACCAGCTAGCACCAACAAAAAACCCCTCATACAAGCAGCCCACTGTCAAAGCATCATGTCTCGTTTACCATGTCACAATATCTTCACCAAGTAACTGCCCCTCCTAGCAAATCCACACCAACCATGCTCCAGTTAAGGAACAGTGCCTGAGTTGACCCTAACAATTGTCATCGTCTCTAACACTGCACTAACACCAAAAATGATCGCCAAACAAGAGTTCACCGCCTTTAGGACCACCATGGAGGCGCATTTATATGTGGTCCTCCAACGGCTTGACCTACTAGTATAGGGTTATAAACTCCAACATCCCCTGTCAAGCCATGGCATGTCAACTATAATCAAGAACAGAGTAGATAATGCATATGTGTTCCCAGCTTGTGATCCTGGCACTGACGAGGAGCCAGAACAAGCTCCTCTACTACCTCCAAAAGTTGATGGCAATAGTGACCCCAGCCAATGTATTAAAAAGCGGAAAGCGGGAGGCGTGCGGACGGCACCTTGTAACCGATTAAGCGGTAGGCGGGCGATTAAGTGGGTGATTTTTGAAAAAGCGGGTGCCTAAATGCTTATATATTTTACACAAAATTACACATGTGTATAAAAATTATATTTCTAAGGAACTTTTATACATATCTAATCAGCAAATCAGTAATTAACTAAGTATTAATCAATGCTTTTCTACTACTCAATATTTCTAATCACTATAATCAGCAAGCAGATCAGTAATATTGTAAATAACAAACTATCAACTATTGATTTAATACTTTACTAGGAAACAATTAATCAGTATTGCACCAAAAAAGTAATGCTAACCAGTAGTACCAATCACTCAATCAGTGATCACTGAAAGCAACAAGGAAATCAGTAAAATAAATCATGCTTTAGAAGTATAACAGACTAATATGATATTTACTTAGACACATTACAGTACCCTATTATTAGGGCTTACACACAAAGTATGCATTCTAAATTAGGACTAGGTATATCATAGAACACTTAAATGCATACATGTTTCATAAATTATACTCAACACTACTTGGACCATGTAATTAATTAATGTTAGATGCTTCCAGCAGATTTTTGTTTAAAGCGGACAAAAAGCGGGAAAAAAGCGGGTGAAGCGGACAAAAAGCGGGCGATTTTCTTCAAAACGATTAATCGGGCACTTATAGGTTAAATTGAGCGGCTGATGGTGTTGTCCGATTAAGCAGCCGCTTAAGCGGCCGCCTGGGCCGTTTTTTAATACAGTGACCCCAGCAACAACAAGGTCAAACTACTACATACCTCTCTACCTCTCGTAGCAAATGGTAGCGTCAAACACACATCATGCCATTCGTCGACTCTTCATCCATTACATGCCACGACAAACTCGGTGTTTTCATAGTTGATGATGGCTCTACAACCCTATTGTTGAAGATGCAAGCAGAGACTCCAAACCTACAATCTGAACTACTACTTCGGTCCTACTACCTTCTTGCGTTGACAAATTCCATGCATGGTCACTCGACGACGTCTAGTCCAAATCTTCTGCCACAGGCCGCTACTTGGAGATCTTGTGTAGGACATGTATGTGACTCACCGACTAGTCTTTCTTTCCCGGGGGAGTTGAACCAAGATGCATGCAACATATTATTCTATTTAGTTTTGCTTTAAATATATAGTTAGGGACCAACATACAATTTACCTAAGTGTTGTACTTAGTTGCAAGTCTTGATTGTTATTTTTGATTTTATATTTTGTGAAACAGAAAACAGTTTTGGGAAGCGTAGGGTTGCACAATGTGTGCACCCTCATATATATAACATTGAAACATTTACAGAGAGGTCCACATATAATATGGAAATAACAAAACAACTAACAGAATATATAAAACAGGAATATATGTTAACACTCCCCCTCAAGTTGGAGCATAGATATCAATCATGCCCAACTTGTCCGTCAGTGTGCAGAATTGCTTCTTCGCCAGCAGCTTGGTGAAGATGTCAGCAACTTGGTCTTCAGAACGAGTGAAGGGAGTGCAGATCTTGCCAGTCAGAATGGATTCCCGAATAAAATGACAATCTACTTCAATATGTTTAGTGCGCTCATGATAAACTGGATTATTCGCAATGAAGATAGCAGCTTTATTATCACAGTGCATAGGTATAGCAGAAGAAGAGTCAACCCCGAACTCTTTTAACAGAGAGCGCACCCACAACAATTCACAGGCAGTATGGGCCATGGCCCTATATTCAGCTTCAGCACTTGACCTGGCCACAACATTTTGTTTTTTACTCCTCCAGGTAACAAGATTGCCTCCAACATACGTACAATACCCAGAAGTAGATTTTCTGTCAACTCTGCTACCTGCATAATCAGAATCAGAGTACCCTGCAAGAGAACAGTGTCCATGCTTCCTGTAGTGAAGTCCCTTGCCAGGAGACTTCTTCAAATATCGTAGAATCTGACAAAGAGCATCCCAGTGACACTGTCTGGGTTTATCAAGGTATCTGCTAAGAAGACCCACTGCAGTAGAAATGTCAGCTCTGGTGACAGTCAAATAAATGAGTTTACCAATCAGCCTCCTGTACTTTTTATGATCAGCAAACAGAGGAGAAGAATCATCATCCCAATTTACATTAGGATCTAGAGGAATATCAGCAGGTCTCGCCCCCAGCATACCAGTCTCCTACAGTATGTCTAGGACATATTTTCTCTGAGACAACACAAGAGCATTAGAATTTCTAGAAACTTCTATGCCCAGAAAATATCTAAGTTTGCCCAAATCTTTGGTAGCAAAGTGCTTGCCCAGATGAGATTTAGTAGCCTGAATACCAAGAGAATCACTGCCAGATATGATAATATCATCAACATAGACAATCAGAATAATAATACCAGCTGAAGTCTTCTTGATAAAAACAGAATGATCCACCTGAGATCGCAGAAACCCAAAATCAATCATAATTTTGCTCAATTTATCAAACCAAGCCCGGGGACTCTGCTTAAGCCCATAAATAGACTTCTTTAACCTGCAAACTTTGTGAGACTCCCCCTGAGCAACAAACCCAGGAGGTTGCTCCATATAGACCTCTTCTTGTAAATCACCATACAAGAAGGCATTTTTCACATCTAGTTGCAACAGTGGCCAGTCAAGATTAACAGCAACAGACAGAAGAATTCTGACAGAATTAAGACGAGCAACAGGAGAGAAAGTCTCAAAATAGTCAATACCATACGTCTGGGTGTAGCCTTTAGCAACTAACCGTGCCTTCAGCCTTTCAACAGTGCCGTCAGGTTGATATTTGACCGCATACACCCATCTGCAACCTACAGGTTTACACTGAGGAGGTGGATCCACCAGCTCCCAAGTATCTCGTTCAGCAAGAGCTAACATCTCCTCCTTCATAGCAGACAACCATCCAGTACTCTGTAGAGCATCCTGGATATTCTTTGGAACAGCAACAGCAGATAAGGCATATATAAAATTGCTAGAATTAACATTCAGATGATCAGTAGAAACAAACTGAGCAATACTGTGTGATGTGCAGGAACGAGTACCCTTTCTAAGAGCAATGGGTAAATCAAGATCAGAATGTACCTCAGGTGTAGTAGAACCTTCTGGAGGTGAAGATTGGTTTTCATGGGGGGTTTCTTGAGTAGAAGGTGCTCTGTTCCTGCGTTGATAAACTATAAGAGGAGGCTTATCAGCCTCAGTAGTGACTTTGTCAGTAGTATCAGGCACACAATCAGAAGTAACAGGTAGAGGTGAGGCAATAAGATCAGACTGTAAACTGTCACCACGAGTCGAATAGTAAGGAGTATCCTCAAAGAAAACTACATCACTGCTAGTATACCATTTTCTTGCAGTAGGACTGTAACACCGATATCCCTTCTGGGTACGAGAATATCCCAAAAAAATGCACTTCTCAGCACGAGGAGACAGTTTATCAGAAGTAGGTCCAACTAACCGTACAAAACAGGTACATCCAAAGATCCGAGGAGGCACAGTAAATAGTTGAATATCGGGTTGAAGAACTTGAATAGGTATTTTGTTTCCAATCACAGATGATGGCATTCGATTTATCAGAAAACAAGCAGTCAATATAGCCTCAGGCCAAAACGAGCAAGGAACATGTGCATGCATCATAATAGTTCTAGCAACCTCTAACACATGTTGATTTTTACGCTCAGCCACACCATTTTGCTGGGGTGTATAAGCACAGGAGGTCTGATGTATTGTACCAACAGATTTACAAAAAAACATCCACATCTTTTTTAACAAATTCCAGTGCATACCATATTGAGTTTTTATTTCAGCAAAAAAGAACTTGATAACAGACAAAACTTCGGACCTACTTTTCATCATAAACAACCAAGTAGTCCGTGAAAAGTCTTCAATAAACAAAATAAAATATTTATGACCAGATAAACTCGGCACATGACAGGGTCCCCATACATCAGAGTGCACTATATCAAACATATTTTTACTGCTAATCTGGCTGCGTCTAGGATAAACAGCTCTAGTTTGTTTTCCAAGTTGACATGACTCGCACTGAAAACTACAAATGCCAAGATCAGACACTAAATGTCGAAGCTTTTCAGATGATGGATGGCCCAGCCGGTAGTGCCACTGTAATGCAGAAACTGAGGTAGATAATGCAGGAGTCACAGATGCTTTAGCTGCTTTTGGCAAATGATCCAGATAGAAGATTCCATCAGCACCTTCATACCCCCCACCAATCTTCATCCTCGTGCGAAGGTCCTGAAAAACACATGAACCAGGAATAAAAGTCAGACTACACTGTAGGCTCCGCAATATCTTGCTAACAGATAACAGATTCAAAGGAAATCTCGGCACATATAAGGCAGATTTCAGCAGAAAGTTAGAAACAATATCCCCCACTCCAGACACCGCAGACTTGGAGCCATCAGCCAACATAACAGATGATGGTTTAGCAGGTTTAAATAATTTGTGAAACAGTGATCTATTTCCAGAAACATGTGAAGAGGCACCGGAGTCGATGACCCACTTAGTATTACCAGGAGTAGAAGAAGAGCTCAGGAAGGCAGTGTCATAACCAGAATAAGTGGCGGCATGAGCTCCACTAGTCGAAGCTTGAGACGACGCACCAGCTCGCTCAAGAAGAAGACGCTCCACCTCAGCACGGATGTAGTCAGCAGTCGCACCCGAGGAGGCAGAGTCAGTAGGCTGAGTCGTTCCCTCTGATGCAGTAGTAGTGGAGTCAGCAGCTGCATCGGCCCACGCCGGCTTACCATATTTCTCCCAGCATTTTTCTTCAATATGGTTGGACCGGCCACAGAAGGTACAAAGGCGTTGTCTTGACTGAGGACGCGCACCAGCAGTAGGGGCAGTAGAAGAGGCCGCTCCACGACCAGGAGCAGCCCGTCCTCGTCCTCCACCCAGGGGAGGACGGCTCTCAATAAAGCGACCACGGCCACGACCCCGGCCACGACCAGAAGCTGCAGCAAGGGCCGAAGAGTCTCCAACATCAGTAGTCAGAGATGAGGAAGACGAAGGCAAACGCTGAAGGCGTTTGTAGGCACTCTGTAGTGACGGCAGAGGGTCACTGGCTAAGATCTGGTCCACAACTCCAGCATATGACTCAGGCAATCCACAGAGAAACAGGACCAACTGAAGCTCCTGGCGCTGACGCTGCATAGTAGTCAGGTCCGTGGAGAGAGGGTGATAGGATTCCAGTTCACCCCATAATCCAGTGAAGTCAGAGAAGTAATCCGCAATGTCCGTCCCCGTGAACTGTAGACGTCCCAGCTGCTTGGTGATGTCAAACACCTTCTTGGGGTTCTGACTATGCGAGTAAGTACCGGCGAGCTGATCCCACATCTGCTTCGCCGTAGGTAGGTGAAGAAGTGTGACGCTAATCTTCTCAATGCTGCTATTGAGAATCCAGGTCATCACAGTGGAGTCATCACGAACCCAGTCGTCATACGCCTTTACATCTTTAGCATCAGCGTCCTCTGCGGGTGCTGCCGGACCCGCACGGATAAGATGTGAGTACTTGCCCTGGGATCTGGCATAGATCGTCATTGAGCAGACCCAGTGCAGATAGTTGCGCCCATCAAGCTTCACAGTGGTAACCTGACGGCGGAAGTCATCATGCGAGGACGCCATGGGAGCAGTAGGCACAGCAGGAACAGGCACGATCAGGCAGGAGACAGGCTACGCCGTCAGACAGGCACAGCAGGCATAAGGAACACGGAGAAGACCTCTCACATACGGTCTACGCCGAAGCGCAGAACAGAACTCGACGACACAAAGGCCTACTCGGGCAGGCAGGCACAGGACCGAAAAACGGTCTACGTCAGTTCAAGCCACCGGACCTTCACGGAGCCAACTGCCCGGTGGAAAACGTCCGCGGAGGCGCACGAGCCCCCTGCGGCGGAGAGGAGGACCGGCCCTGGCGGCTGGCCCGGCGCCCGCCGACCGGCGGCTGCTGCTGGGCCGCGGGGGGGGGGGGGGGGGGGGGGGCGGAGAGAGAGAGGAGGGAAGGGAGGGTGACGGCCGGCTGGATCTACTGCTCTGATACCATGTGAAACAGAAAACAATTTTGGGAAGCGTAGGGTTGCACAATGTGTGCACCCTCATATATATAACATTGAAACATTTACAGAGAGGTCCACATATAATATGGAAATAACAAAACAACTAACAGAATATATAAAACAGGAATATATGTTAACATATTTTATATGGCAATTCACGCAATTGCTTCAAGTCTAGGTATCATGTTATATTATAAATATTTTATATGGAAATTCACGCAATTGCTTCAAGTCTAGGTATCATGTTTTATTATAAATACCATTTTTAACTCTGGCTATTTCGTACATCTAGTGCAAATATAGCTAGTCCCAAGCCCAAGTAAAGGAGGGTTGATGTTCAATTGTCAGCCAGCCATAAAACTATCACTCTTTTTATGACATGGATCCAATAAGAATTTTGTTGGTGTGTCCCTACCTAGCAACGCGCTACATTGGCACCTGGGTTCGGTGATAAATTTGCAAGGGGTTCGACATGCGGCGTTTGATTGTGTTTATAAGGATAAAAGAGGGTTCCCACATTGGCCTGCTCTCGAACACACGTCCAAATTACGAGTAAAATGAATCCAGTTCTTAAGGATCTGACTTGAATTTTGTAACCCAAAACCTTGGCCCACAACAAATTTTGGGGTCAGATGTCGTATTAGATGTAGAAATTGGGGTCGAACATAGGGACGTAGGGACACTCAAGACTTCACTCTTAGCTAAGCAAACCATATAGGTAGAGATATGAGTCGAACTAAAGCTAGAGGAGAAAACAAAATAAAGCAAGCATATTTCGTCTAAAACGAGAGGAGTTCCAAGCTATGTAGACAACGAATTGAGTGTAGACAACCCTACAACACCCTAGCTAGCAACTAACGTCCTAACCCAACATGTATTGTGGTAGCCACTCTTGTGGGGTCATGTCACTCTCTCTCGCGTAGTGTGACTAAATCCCCATCAGTTGCACAAAAACCTCTCTCGAGGATTATGAGTGAATATCTCCAACTGTCCCGGATTACTTCTCAGGTCCAAGCCAGCTAGGGGTATTACGCGTGACAGAGATCTGCTAGGAATCCGAACTAATCAAGTGAGCTCCAGTCAGGTTCGACACATCTCTCAACACGAACACCTGACGGAGAGAATTGACCTCGCACAACGAACCTGGGCATGTTTGGATGAATTCTAGTAGTTTCATGGTGTCAGGGTCCAGTACTCTGATCCTGGATTCCAAACAGATTATTCCTTGGTCTCTATCCTCTCGGAGTTCGGTCCAAACTATGTTTCCTACCCATTTTCACCACTTATCTTTCGAGGTTTATAAAAAAGGAGTTTCATGAAAGGAAGAGATCAACCGACAAAGCAATCATCACAAAAAGAGAAGGTAAAATAGCAGTGTGCTAGATCTAGAGATTAACTATTAGCTTAGAGTTGAAGTACACAAACATGCCAAAACAGGCTACCCATCCAGAATTAATAGATATGGGATAAAACTACAGAGGGACAAATAACAAGACACAATATAAAAGTAAAAGTAAAGATGAGGTCGCGAAGGTAGTTGGTGATCAATTGATCACAATTGCATCATCACCATGTAATTTGAAGCAATGGAATAACTCATAAAACTGACGAGCATATTCCCATAGTGTTTATGTACCTTGCTTCAACTCAGTGAATTGAGTGTAAGAGCTTTGACAGCATTTGTGGAAAACTAGATATGATGGGGAAGATCCCCTTACGTGTAGGCTTTCTTATTATTTGTTAGAAAGGAGGCAGCCACCTTTTCCTATAAATAGGAGAAGGTGGAAGCATACAGACACTTAGACAAACCCTAATGGGCCAATACACATGGGGCCCATATTACAAAATGACTCAAATAAATAGACAAAATACTTAAGTAAATAGACACTCTAACACTCCCCCTCAGCTTGCAAACAGACGGATAGACAGACTAAACAGAATAAAAGGATAACCAAACCCAAACAAAAATTACTACCCTCAATATTACAATAAGTCACTCAAGCACTCAAATAGTCAAAGACTCTCCCTCAAGTAGAAACTCCAAAGCAGCAGATATTTGGGCATGCATAGAGACTTTTTGATCATCAAAATGGCATCTGGAGCATAAGAAAGAATAGCGGATAGGGGCCAAGATCTTCATCACAGTCGTCGTCATAGTAGCCAGAGAGTGCTGGATCACAGGTCCTAGAGAGTGCTAGGTCACAAGAAGCAGCAGTAGTCAACGTGCAAACAAAGCACGAACAAGTAGAGAGTCAATGTGCGCAAAGAACGGACAAGCCAAGGAGTGTTGGCACACAGAAGCAAAAGTCGACGGCGTAGGCGGATAAAAGACCAGTGTACAAAGTCGCAAGCAAATAAATAACTCCAATATGTAATGTAGACGAAGCTCCATGTGAAGTCAGCAACAAAAGTCTTCATCTTTCCTCCTCATAAAATATCCATCACAATAGTAGGCGCCAAAGTCCAGGGAGTGTTGGTCCACAGAGTCCAGAGAGTGTTGGTCCACAATAGAAAGTCAATGTGCAAAATAGAGCATTGACAGTAGATAGTGTAAAAGCAAAAAGCAGCAAGTAACATGTGCTAATCATAGCACAAGTAGCAACAATGACGTCCCAATATGTAACTTCATAGCAGCAGTTGAGGTAGATGATGAATAAATGATAATAGCAACAAAAAGCTCCATATAACAGCAACACAATCATGAGCAATCCACATAACAATAGACGGATCCACATAACGAAAAAGGAACACCAATAGTAGCAAAAGGATCCATATATCAACAGTAAAAAGTGGCATGAAGATCCATGTAGCAGCATGTTAATATATCTTTCCTTTATGTTTATTTCATATTTCATATTACTGATGTACCTACATGTAATTTTCCCTTTACTATAAATAAGAGAGGAGAACCCTATTGGGTTCCTCACGTTGCTTAGTGCAACACACAGATCCCGTCTCCCTTACGTTAACATGGTATCAAGAGCAACGTGATCCGACGTCGCTTCCGCTTCTCCCTCTCCTAGCGCCGCCGCATCCCCTCCCTCCCTCTCCCTTCTTCCCTACAGGGCGCCGCCGGCCCCTCTCTCTCCAGGCCGCCGCCGCCGCCCGTGCGGCATCCCTGCTAGCCGCCGGCGTGCGGCAGCAGCGGGGCTCCCTCCCACTGCCGGCCAAGGAATAAGGTATCCGATTTCGATGTCGTTTCGACAGCATGGAAACCGAAATTTTTTGAAATTTCGACAAAAATTTTGATAGATGCAACCGTGCCCGTTTCGACGCCAAGATGAACGAATTAATTTATGAAATTTTACAGGTGTGATCACTACACCTAAATGCATCGTTTTATGCAATAAAATTTTATGTGGGGGTAGGTTGGGAGGGTGGTCCTTGATGTGGGAGGTAAGGGAACTGTCATGTTTCTTGAGGATTTCGATGAAGGGTTTCGATGAGAAAATGTAGGAATTAAGTTATGCAATTTTGCAAGAATGAGCTATATACATGCATGTATTTATTTGTGTTATAATATAAGATATTGGATATGTAGGGCATCCCCACACATTTTACTTGGGTTGATAGTTTGTTGTTGATATGGACTCAATAGTCAATCATTTCATTGGTTCCAAGAACACTAGTGCAATGTTTCGAAGCTAAATCATTATTTGTTGGTGTGGTTGGCTTCGTAACACCTTCATTGTCTAATAAACCACCACCAGGATACATGTTGTCCACATTGTAGAAACTAATAAAGCATGCATTGAATAAGTATTTAATAATTTGAATAGCAAATATTAGGGAAATGCAATGCAATTATGATATACTATAAGTATATACTATGTATAAGTACTAAATGATGAAATAACTCCAATCCCCCCTTTGCTCCTCTTCAAAAAGCAATAATAACAACAAGGATTGCAATTATCGAAATTTTCATCGAAATTTGGCGAAATTCATCGAAATTTGGCGAAATTCATCGAAATCATCGAAATTTGGCGAAACTCATCGAAATCATCGAAATCGGACATAGTCGCACGTTTCGGTACCAGATCCCATCGAAATCGGTATTTTGGGGCGAAATTTCGATGATTTCGCCGAAACCTCATTCCTTGCTGCCGGCGCCGCTGCTCCTGGCCGGCTAGGGGGTTCTCCGCCTTCGTCTCTTGCCGCTGGGCCTCCGGTGGCTCTCTCTATGCTACCGTAGGCTCAGTAGCTCGGCACCGGGGCTTCGTCTACGTTTTTCGGAAAGTTTTCAGCAACTTTTCGATTCATTTTTGGAAGCCAACCTTGCTGTTTGGGGACTTCCGGTTGATCCAACGGCTCTCTAAAGCCCTACCCGGAGGTCTCGTCTCTTCCATCGTGCCTTCCTAATCACATCTCCTTCATGTGTGATTAGGAACATCCCGCTTGACGGCTGTCGATGCGTCAGTAACGCATCCCTTATTCTGTTCTTGTTGTGACGTGTATCTCTCCGTCACGGGACGTGTATCTATCCGTCCACTCAGCCTTCTTTGTGACGTGTATCACTCCGTCACACATATCCCAGTTGCATTATGGAGAATAAGACCTATTATGGAGAGGTCTCGCCTATTCCTATCAAGCTCAATGGGAAGAACTTTTTGCTATGGATGAATGCGGTTCATACTGTCTTGGAATCGCGAGATCGGGCAAAGTTCGTTGATTCTGCACCCCTCGCTAGCACTGACAAAGACTATGCCGAGTGGAAACGTCTTGACAGCCTAGTGAAGACTTGGTTATGGGGTAGCATGGAACCTTCTATCGCTTCCAGGTTCATGTTCTACTCTACAGCTAAGGAGATCTGGGATGCCGTCAAGCAGCACTATGCTCAAGAGAAGAACGCTCTTCGCCAGTTTATGATCTATGATCGTCTGTTTGCAGAGAGACAGGGTGATAGACCACTTGAAGAGTATTTCGGTGTGATTCAAGCGCTCTCCCAGGAGTTGAGCTATTATCATCCAGTGAAGGTTGCTGAGCAGATTAAGGATAGAGATGATCTTGTCACTGCTAAATTTCTATCTGGACTTAGCCCCTCATTTGGTTCAGCAAGAAGTGTGATCCTTGCGTCAGATAAATTACCGAGCCTTGCAGAAGCTTTCTCTAGGATTCAGCAGTCCACCTTTGAGTCAGTTGATCATATTCCTGTTGTTCCTTCTGGAGATTCTCATGCATCTATTGCTGCAGCAGTACGAGGCGGACGACCTGCACCTACACCGTCTGACAGACCTGGCTTGGGCAGAGGACGTGGGACTCGTCCTAGATGTACTTTCTGTGACAAACCTGGGCACTCTGTCGAGAAATGCTGGAAGAAACATGGGAGACCTGCAGCCCCACCTGTTGGAGCTGCCAATTGTGCCACTTCAGACTCTACTGCTGCAAGCTCTAGTTCTTCTGGCATCACACTTACTCAGGAGGAATATGACAGATTTATTCAGGCAACTCAACATTGGAATATGGGCGCCTCATCTTCTTCTACAGCAACCCTTGCATCTACAGCGGGTAATCAGGCTACATCTTTTATGGCTTCTGGATCCGCAAATCCCTGGGTGGTTGACTCTGGTGCCTCCCAGCACATGACTGGTATGAGGAGATTGCTCCGCACACTTGACTCTTATATTCCTCATCCATCTGTTACTTTGGCAGATGGTTCTGTAAGGAAGGTGGTAGCTAGTGGATCTGTGTCTCTTACACCAGATATTGATTTGAAATCTGTTCATTTTGTACCTGAATTTCCATTCAATTTGCTTTCTGTTGCCAAGTTGATTGACACTGTAAAATGCACAGTAACATTCGGGCCCTCTTGTTTTGTTTTACAGGATCTCAAGAGTTTGAAGATGATTGGTGGGGGGCCTAGGAAAGGTGATCTCTACCTCTTTCCTGGTGATTATCTACCTCGCCATCCACCTCCTGCTCCAGTTTCCTCCGCCATGCTGAGTGGTTCCCCCTTGCTGTGGCATTGCAGATATGGACATCCATCCTTAGAAAGCTTGAAGAAGTTGGAACCAGATCTAGCTCATGTGTCTTCTCTAGAGTGTCAGTTGTGTCAGTTGGGCAAACATCATCGGTTATCATATCCTGCTCGTGTCAATAATCGGGCTTCTAGTCCGTTTGAGTTAGTCCACAGTGATGTATGGGGTCCTGTTAAAAACCAGAGTTATAATGGTTTTAGCTATTTCATTTCCTTTGTGGACGATTACTCTCGCATGACATGGATTTATCTATTGAAAAGTCGTGAATCTGTGCTTTCCATTATCAAACATTTTCATAAACAAATTCAGGTTCAATTTAACTTCAATATCAAAAATTTTCAATCTGATAATGCCCTTGAATATGTTCAGAAAGCGATGAATGAGTTTTGCAGTTCGGTTGGTATGATTCATTACACATCTTGCCCTCACACTCCTATGCAGAATGGCGTTGCTGAGAGAAAGAATCGCCATCTTTTGGATATCACTAGATCTCTCATGTTTGAATCGAATGTGCCTAAACGTTTCTGGTCTGAAGCTCTTCTCACTGCTTGTTTTTTGATTAATCGGCAGCCCTCTTCTGTTTTGCATGGACGCACTCCCTTCTCTGTCTTACGCCCTATGGATAAACCGTTTCATGTTCCGCTTTGGGTTTTTGGTTGTACATCCTTCGTTCATAACTTTGATCCCAAACAAGACAAACTCTCTCCTAGGTCTTTGAAAACCTTGTTTCTTGGATACTCTGGTACGAGTAAAGGTTACAAGTGTTATTGCCCGAGTTTGCGTCGTATGTTTGTTTCTAAGGATGTCACCTTTCATGAAACCAGTCCATATTTTGCAAATTCTATGAGCAAGGGGGAGCAATTGAGTGAGGGAGTGCCACCCACACATGTGCCAAGTGAGGGAGTGCCACCTATCATTGTTGAGGAGATACCGCATGATCCACCTATCATTCAGCCATATAACCAGGTTTATCACAGGCGAGGTAGACAGGATCCAGATGAGGCAGCGACACAAGTCCATGAGCCTCCTCCGTCTTCTTCTACTCACGAGATTCCTGCAGAGGCTTCTGACCTTGATCTTCCTATTGTTGTCCGGAAAGGTACACGTTCATGTACTATTAGACATCCCATATCAAACGTATGTTGTTTGTCGCACTTATCTACACAGGCTCGTGCATTTGCTGTTGGGATGGACTCCATTACGATACCAAGAAATCACTTAGATGCTCTGAAGGACAGTGGTTGGCAGCAGGCAATGCAGGTGGAATTCTCTGCTCTGATTGACAATGGCACATGGGATCTTGTTTCTTTACCTGAGGGGAAGACAGTTGTGGGCTGTAGATGGGTTTTCACAGTCAAACACAACCCTGATGGATCTATTGAGCGGTTGAAGGCCAGATTGGTAGCAAAAGGCTACACACAGACATATGGAGTGGACTTCTTTGAGACCTTTTCTCCAGTTGCTCGTCTCAATTCTGTGCGGATCCTTATATCCCTAGCTACTACCTTTGACTGGCCTATTTTCCAGCTGGATGTCAAGAACGCCTTTCTTCATGGAGATCTTCAAGAAGAAGTGTACATGGAGCAACCACCAGGTTTTGTTGCTCAGGGGGAGTGTCAGAAAGTCTGCAAATTGAAGAAGGCTATCTATGGGCTAAAGCAGTCTCCTCGAGCTTGGTTTGACAAGTTCAGTGTTGTTGTTTTACAGATGGGCTTCTCTCGTTCCATGACTGATCACTCTCTATTTTATTCAAACTCTTCTTGTGGGTCAATCATTATTGTTGTCTATGTTGATGATATTGTGATTACTGGCAGCGATTCTACAGGCATATCACGTGTGAAGGAAGAATTACAACGACACTTTCACACAAAGGACCTGGGGAAACTGAGATATTTTCTAGGGATTGAGGTTCTTAGATCCCATGCAGGTATAAATCTATCCCAGAGGAAGTATGTGCTTGACTTGCTACAGGAAACAGGTATGACTGATTCTAAGCCAGTATCCACTCCTATGGATTATCACATCAAGGAGATGGACGATGATACTGCATATTCAGATCCAGGACATTACAGGAGAGTAGTTGGGAAGTTAATCTACCTAACTGTCACAAGACCTGATATTTCTTTTGCTGTTGGAGTAGTGAGTCAACATATGTGCACACCACGACAGTCACACTGGACAGCTGTATGCAGGATTCTGAGATATCTGAAAAGTGCTCCTGGAAAGGGGATCACTTATTATAAACCAAAGAGTCCTCCATCTTCTTTGACTCTCACAGGTTATGCAGATGCAGATTGGGCTGGTAATCAAGCTGATAGAAGATCCACATCTGGCTACTGCACTTTTCTTGGTGATCATCTGATCACTTGGAAAAGCAAGAAACAACAAGTGGTAGCACGGTCTAGTACTGAAGCTGAGTACCGTGCTATGGCACATGCATGCTGTGAACTACAATGGATCAAATCTGTCTTATCTGAACTGAAGATTTTGATTCAAACTCCCATGATTCTCAAGTGTGACAATCAATCTGCTATACATATTGCCAGGAATCCTGTCTTCCATGAGCGCACAAAGCATATAGAAGTTGACTGTCATTTCATCAGAGATCAGATAAAGAATGGCAATGTTGTGACGCCATATGTCAAGTCTGAAGATCAACTAGCTGATATCTTGACAAAGCCATTAGGTCCAGCAGTGTTCCAGAATTTATGTGGCAAGCTGGGCATCCACAATGTGTACACTCCAGCTTGAGGGGGAGTGTTAATATATCTTTCCTTTATGTTTATTTCATATTTCATATTACTGCTGTACCTACATGTAATTTTCCCTTTACTATAAATAAGAGAGGAGAACCCTATTGGGTTTCTCACGTTGCCTAGTGCAACACACAGATCCCGTCTCCCTTACGTTAACACAGCATGATTGAATTCTTCTTCTTCTTCCTTCATCTCTCCTTCGTCTCATCTCTTCCCTCTACTCTTCATCCTCTATTCTCCCCCTCACGCCAACCACAAAAAGAGTCAAGAAGTGGTTGGCGTGGAGAGTCAAAAATAATGGTAGAGGTAGGGTTGTGTAGGCAATATGTGGAGGAGGTAACCGATAATGCAAGTCAAGGTGCAAAATGACCCGATTACATAGATCCAAATAGAAAAATAAATGGATATGATCCCAACCCGAAACGAGATTTGTCCGGCCCTTAGGCTGACAAATCTAGGGGTACGTTTCAAAAAAAATTTATAGTGGGTCAAAAAATTTAGAATATAGAGAAGAACAAAAAGAAGACTACTGGAATGTAAACTTCAGTAGAAAGAGAAGATACACTACCAGAATGTTACTCGGTAGGATGAATAGGTTCAATATGTAAAGGGGGTGTGAAAAAGTATTGAGGAGGTAGCCAAAGAGGGTATGTAGGTTTGGAGACCAGTGGGTGTAAACAAAATTATACAAATGTTGAAAACAGGAAGATAATTGTTGCTGGTACGAGAAAGAAAGGACTCGCCACATATAGATACCTATGCCATATGATAGAATCATTGCAGCACGCCAAGATGTAGCAGGTAGCAGCAGACACACCGTGTCGTTGAAGAGACACGTCGTGTCAGATAGACAGTAGCAGCAGTCAGTGCCAGCAAAAGTCGGCAACACGCCATGTCGTTGAAAGGACACGCCGTGTCAGTTGACACAGGAAGCAGCAGTAGCAAGTGACACGCCGTGTCTGGTAGACATTAGCAGCAGTTAGTGTCAGCAAAAGTCGGCGACACGTCGTGTCGTTAAAAGGACATGCCGTGTCAGTTGGCAGAATCTCGGGGCAGAAGCAGGCGACACGCCGCGTCAAAACTCAAAAGGACACGTCGTGTCTCACACCGGCGAACACCAAACACGACATGTCCAAAAATGGCGACCGCAGTCGCAAAGAAGCAGAGCACCGTCTATACATCGTGTCAAAAAAAAGACATGTTTTGTCGGCGGCGATCAGCAACAGAAAAACCTCAGAGACAGCAGCAAAAGAGGGGGAAATCCTTCCGGATCTCCACCATAGCAATACGAGTGATGTACCTCCAATATCACCAGAAATGGAAGATCTTTTCCTTGATTTAGGAGTAGATCTCAATGTGATGAGGTAGGGCAGCGGTGGCGGCAGAGGCAACATTGAAGGTGGTGTAGATCTATGATGATGGCAGCGAATAGGATGGCGGCAGCTTCATTAGCAAGTAGGATTGACGGAGGCATGGAGGCCCTTGTAGATCTAGATACCAATAACTTCATAGAATGATTTTGGTGATGAAGATGGAGACGGCTCCAAAAAGAGGCGGGGATGGAAAAATCCATACAGGCAGCCATCAACAACGCCTAGCGGCGGCGGCGGTCACCCCCAAGGGGAGAAAACTCTCCTTTGTGCTCTCTCTCTCTCTTAAGGTTGGGGGCGGCTCAAGAACGGCTGCTCTGATACCATGTGGAAAAACTAGATATGATGGGGAAGATCCCCTTACGTGTAGATTTTCTTATTGCTTGTTAGAAAGGAGGCAGCCACCCTTTCCTATAAATAGAAGAAGAGGGAAGCATACAGACACTTAGACAAACCCTAATGGGATAAAACACATTAGGCCTATATTACAAAATGACTTAAGTAAATAGATAAAACACTTAAGTAAATAGACACTCTAACCAAAACACTTAAGTAAATCGAGACACTAACAGCATTTGCATGAGAGGAAGTGCTCCCTAACAGGGTATTATAGGACGTTCCACGCCTTGGGTGAGTGGGTAAGCATTTCTACCAGGCGATTGCACCACCCTTGAGTTTTGTTTTGACAAACAAAAGCTTATACGCTTCTATAAGGTGATGATAGCTAAAAGTAATTGTAGATGTTGTAGAACTAATCTAGGAGTACTTCGGGCGACACTTGTCATCGTAATCGGTACTTACATTTCAATTACATGTTCGGGTTAGTAAGGTGGTGGGTGATGATTGTCGTGTGGAGGTGGTTATTGTTGGCATGCTAGAGGTGGGCGTTGACATCTTCTTGGCATTGCAAAATGAGATCGCAGCATAGAAAGGTCTTCACATGGTGTTTGCAGAATTTAGCGTGTTAGGCAAACCTCAATGAGTTGATCGATCATGTTCGGCTTAAACGTATTAAGTTTGTCATTACTCACGACAGCTTCCAGTAATCATGTGTTGTCAGAATCTGTTATACCAAAGATAGGGACTGTGAGAAGGTAGGGAGAAAAAAGAGAGTAGAGTTGATTGGGTGTTCCCTGGAGCAAAGGCCTGGTGACATCCTTACAGGTGCTAGTAGTGTATTGAGAGTCCTTACTAGACTGGCAACAGCTACTCCCACAGTTGGGAGAAGGTTGTAGTTGTTTACAGCACCATGCATGTGGGGTGGCTCTGACTATAAGGACAACAACGCTCCTAAAGGGTGCAGGATGTGAGGCTAGGCATGGGTGACATAGGGGGCATGGGGGATGATGCGATGACAACAGGCCCTACAGGACTGGCATACTTGTCTAGGCGGTCCTTCAAATCCAAGGAGGGCATAGGGCGTGAGCCTCGGTGTTTCTAGGCATTTTTCATATTTGTTTAGCTTTTACATATATGTAAATGATCTTGCATACACGTTTATCTATATTCAAATATATACATTATTATGTACATTTGTATTGGTTATCTTTAAGATTAATCAATCATAACTTCACCTACAGCAAAGTTGGCATGGCTAAGCTAGACCATTCGACCTTAATTTGACATAACATGATCTAAATTGAACCTAATTTAACTAAGTCTGCCCTTATTTGGCCTAAGTCAGACCTATTTTGGCATAACATGACCTAATCATACCTAATTTTCCTCAAGTTTGTCCTACATTGACCTAAATGAGCCCTAATTTGGCAAAATGAGACATATTTTCTCAAATTAGACTTGTTTTCCACAAAACAGACCTATCCCTCCAAATTAGACCTAAGCTGCACAAATTTGATTTGATTTGGCCTAAATCAGACTTATTTCTTCCCTAAAATAACTAACTTGATCTAGTTTGACCCTAGGAAGCACGGACACTGCTACAGAGCCCCTGTGTCCATGTTAGATACGTTTCAAACACGGACACTTGCCGGACACAGCCCAAAACGTTTTGGACGCGGCCAAGACGTGTCCTAACCGTTTTTTTCCTTTTTTGCAGCCCAGGCACGGCTGGACACTGCCCGGACACTCCTGGACACATCAGCCTAACACTTGTTGCTACTGCAAACCTATTCCAGTGTGTAAAATCTGAATATGCAGCTACTCCCTGGGCATGTCAGCCAAGCAATTGCTGCAGCTCAAACCTATTTCACTGTGTAAATTCAGGATACGCAACTACTTTTTACTTATGTCTTGTCATTGAGAATTAGTATTACAAAGCGAGATACAAAATTGCAAACAACATGTCTTTGAAAGAATCCACATGTAAAATCCAAGATGAACTAGGTATCGTAAATCACATTTGGTCTACTAAATCACATTTCGGACTCATTTATTCAATCCGAAAATATACTATGTTTACTATAAAAACTGCAATAGCATGTTGATGTGTGCTTGATATTGTTTGTGGTACACAAAAACACACATATTTGTATTCATATTATGGATACATATGTAAACATTTTTCAGATATTTTTCTAAGTGATTCCAGTACATATGTGCATGCATCACACACACACGCGCGTGCATATATATATCTTTTATAAAGTTCTTCCCATCCAATGTCGTGTCTGTGTCTTATATTTTAGAAAATTGCCGTGATGTGTCAGTGTCCGTGTCTAAAAGTGTGACTGTGCTTCCTTGGTTTGACCACATTCAAACCTAATCCATGCTAATTTGGTCTTTAAGTGACTAAATTTGGGCCTAGTAGGCTTAGGCATCCACTTTACTCATCAAAAAACCTAGGCACCCAGTTTAAGGCAGTCCACCTAGAGCCTAGGCGGGAGCCTTAATAATTGTGGGCATTAGTTATGTGTGTGCGAGACGCACATACATGGGCTAACAAATTTGTAGACCCTAAATCAACACGTTTGGATACACAAAACATTTTTCCACAAGCGCAGGAGTTCAGAGTATAGTATAGAGCAGGCAAGTTATGGGTTGATCCACATGGAGAGATGGGGCACTAGAGTTAGGTTTGTCTTACTAAGTTCCTATTGTGGGGTATAGGGTTCTAGGGTTTAACTTTGGAGTATGAATCACACTAAGTGAACAAACATGAGAGGCAAGAATCAAACCTAAGTTAACCCTACACAAATAATGCTATCTAACTAAGCAAAAAAAGCAATTACACTAGATTAGACTAGCATAACATTACACTAACCAAAGCAATCCTAATCAGCAATCTAAAGAACAATCTAGCTAAACAAGGCAAGGGGAGAGAATTAGTTAAACTAAGCTAACAATTACACTAAGAAGATAATAAGAGGGTTGAACTAGCAATTCACTAGCAAAATCTAACACAAGAGACTATAGATAAGAACTAACTACTCTAGCAAGAGCTAGTTAACATGAGTAAGGCAATTAGTTAAGCAGACAAACAATGAAGCTAACTAGGTTAACACTAACTAAGGAAAATAAACAATTAGGGTTTTGAGCAATTAATTAGAGTGGGCCGTTTGGGGGGGAAGTATGGCTATCAACCTAGTTAGGATCATGTCATGAAACACATTCAATCAAACCATGCTATCTAATCAAACAACATATTGGGATAATGGTGAATTATCCCATACTATTAGTTGACCTTGGGTGGTATAGGGTGTACATAGAGGAACTAATCTCTATTACCCCCTATCCAACCTTACGAGGTTCGATTGACTAGGGTATAGGAATTAGGCAATCACAATCACACCAGTCTAGGTCTATAGGAATAAGTCAATCACAATCACACCAGTCTAGGTCTCTAGGAGTGATTCTCCTGTTGTATTTAGTAGCAAAGGGTGGCATGGAGTGTAGGAGAAGGATATTTTACCTCTTTTTACATTACATCCACCTTATTGACATACTCTTTGCTAAGCACATTAAGTAAGGCATTACTAGCTGCTTAGATCTCACAACTAGGGATAGAAGAATAGAAGGGTATGTAGGAAGAGGGGTAGCTAGCTAAGGATCCACTAGTTGGACTTAGGAGCTTTTTCCCAAATAGCCACATACCACATTCTTCTATGTTTAGTGGTTTCAAGCATCAATCTCCATATCAAGAGATGGGAAGTGAGATAGAAGCACTAAGATAACATTTCAAAATATAGTGTTTACAATAATAATTCCCCAACATGGTGTCAAAGTCACATATATTCCCCAAACAGTCCCCCAAGATGGTTTAACTATTCATAATAATGGAAAATACAAAATGAGAAAGAGATCGAAGAAGCCAGGGGGCTCGAAGTAGTGGAATCCTCCTTCTCAAGTATCTGCAAGCTTAAGCATTTCCCTCCTCCAAGGTGGAATGGCATGGAAATAGAATGGATAGTGACTAAAATCCTAAAAGTTAGGGTTTGGGGTGAAAGGTGATGAATCAAAGTGGAGAATGGTAGGTCGATGGTAGGTGGCTGAAATGAATGCCCAAGGGAGCTAACCTTCAACCCCCAACTGCCACCAAGGCCTATATAGGGGTCTCAGGTGTCTAGGGTTAAGTGGAGGGGCAAAATGGGGAGATCAATGGATAAAAATAGGTAAGGTTGAGGGTACCACGGATGTGGTGGTCACCACTTGGCACGGCCATTCTGCTTAAAACGGTCGTTTTGGCCAACTTGATCTTTTCTTGAAAGTTCTGTGAACACTCTATGATTAGGGCACGTGTACCACGGCTGTAGTGAAGTACCACGGCCGTTTTGGGGTCCTTCCCTTGCACTTTTGCCTTGAACTTGGTTATCCATGGAGCTTTTGTTTTAAAGTATTCTTTGATCAATTGGGGTAGGTTGGGAGTGATTTTGGCCTTGTTTTGGACTCCTTCAAGCCTGGGGAAACCCTAGATTCAACCTTCTTCTCTCCCTTCCATCAAGTAGTGTCAAAGTATCTATAAAACATGCAAAAAACATTCATACGTGCATTTGATAATAATAGAGTTTTTTTGGGAAATATCATGCATTGTGAAACATCTACATGAATAAAGGGCAAAAAGACACAAGATGGAGACCCAATCTAGGGCTCCCTCATCTAGCAACTAGCATGAGGGGGCCCTACGGGATTGTTGTTGTAACTGGAGGTCCTTAAGGGACTAGCGGTGGTGGAGAAGGGCATGGTAGAGGTTGAGGAAGGCATTCGTAGGTGAGGCCGAGACCAACACTGGAAGTTGGAGCCTAGAGGGTTGTGTGCCATAGGTTGGCCTTGGCGGGGTGGGGTATATACAGCTACTGCTTGTTGGGAGCAACGGTCCTCCTAGTTGCTAATTCTAGATATAGTCACAATTCGAGATTCGGAATTCATTCAGCAAGGATGAAAAGTCTGGTATTGGGGAATTATGCGGAAAATTCAGATGTCATTAGGTAAAGATCCAAAAAAGCTTTGTCAGCAAGGGAATGGATTGTGGAAAATTTGGGCATTTGATCACTCATGGGTATATGTACATATACACATGATGCGTTTCATATGTAACGCATGAAGTGACATAATGTTATATTTAAGCTATCACATATATTGTTCTAATATAGATCATTGAAAGTGAATCATAAAGCGAAAGTTATGAGACACTAGTTATTATTTATATACATCTAAATCAGGGAAACCTAAAAAATTGGAAATTTCATCAGTATTTAGTGAAATATGTGATATCTTCGTGAATAATTCACTAAATGCGGGGAGAAATTGGGAATTGAGAAATATTGGAGTATTGTACGTCTAGGGAAAAGTTGGATTTTACATGTTTTCAAAAATGCAGAGAATATGACCAATTGATTGTGCTCCCAGACATAGAAAAGTGGAGTGGAGGAGGTAGAATTGGAACACGCAAAGGGGGTAAGGGAGGATGGCTTATGTAGGCATGAATAAAGAGGAAAAAGAAAAAGAGGGAGGGGGATAGACCTAACCCTATATTAGAATTTAGGGCCTTATACCAAATTGATGTTCAAGGCAAGGGAAGAAGAGGAGGATAACCAGAAACTAAGATAATTTTCAAATCTAATTTACTTGCCTAGCACATGCCCCTAAGCATGAAATTTGTAACAAGACGACCTAAACCCTAGACCTCAGGCAATTGTGCAAATTTCTGAATAAAATATAAAATCTCATAATTTGTCCATAAAAACATAAATTCTCCTAAGAGGAAAGCTCGCACCTAAGTTCATGATTGCAAATAAAGCAAAATAAATAAAAAACTTAGGTTGATTTCAAGTTGCATCAGATATTTAGTAGTTTTAGATAATATCAGATTCACCATTGTGAGTTATAGGTAGAAAAAATCTATGATTAGATACCTTAAAGAACAAAAAAAATAGTATACATGTGTCTTGGATAATATGATATGTTGTTGTAGTGTCCTCATGACAATCATTTAGGTTGATATTGACTTTGATCTAAAACTGTGAGAGCAGCCACGGACTTAGCTTGTTCCGATAATGCATCTTGATTCAGCACCTTTGATACATTGACAGCTTGATTTTTTGTCAAAAAATGAAGCCAATAGTGTAAAACATTATGTCATCTCTTATCTAGATCTTGCATACGCCAATGGCTTTAGTTGGGAGGGCTTGCATCTTGTCTAATAGGAGATGAATTGAAGTCATTTCCAAGCTGGTTACCAAGAACTCTAGGGACTTTATAGATCTGTTTCCATTATAAATTTGCATTTTCATAGGCAGTGGTGAATTTAGGGCACTCATGGTGGGAGAATTGCCCCTCCCTCCATTCGAGTTTCATATATATTGGTAGTATGCATCAGTACTTTGTAATAGTGTATACATCACTTCTATCTTGAAAAGCTTAAGAGGCATGTCGGTTTTTGTTATTAAGAAAATTACAACTTTGACTCATGTTTGTAACCAAGGTTTTAAAGTGTGTGAGGCGTAACAAGGCGTTTTTCTCTCAAAGAGGCAACGAGGTGCTTTTCTCTCAAAGAGGCGAGGTGTAAGCTTCGAGGCGTTTGAGGCGTAAGCTTCAAAATATGTAAGAGGCGTTCATAAATTAATAAATATATACATACATGATACATACATACTTATATATATCTATATTTATAAATATGTGTATATATATTATGTGTATCAAACATAAATAAGTATATACAAGTAAAACCAAGACTAAATAGAAATGGTTTATGTAACTTAATAAGGATAAATATAGATTAAAGACCACTACGATACTGTAATAAATATTTAACAAATAATGAGTATTAGTGATTCTAATATTAGATCCATTTAAGAGTAAGTAGGAATAAGGAACCAAAATTAGTTAATAATAAATGAAATTCACCGACATAGTAAATAAAAGAGGTAGACAAATTTAACAGTGAAGATCAAAAGATCTCGCTCATTGAATAATAGTTATAAAGTCACTAATAAAGCAATGATAATTAACTACGGCAACAATGAGTTGAAAACTTTGAATAAAATGTTTGTAATGGTCTGAAAAGAGAAAAGTTGGTGGGTAACATAAGATATTAGCATCCATAACCGAGGCTTGCGCCTCAGCTAAGCCTCAGAGCCTCAATGCTTTGAGGCGAGCCTCAGACATTTTGAGGCACAAGCCTCAGTCCAGGGCAATGAGGCGTAAACCTCGAGGCGTACTTGGGATAGCCTCGCCTCGAGGCGTAAGCCTCGAGAGACTCAAGGCGGGTTTTTTAATACCATGTTTGTAACTGAATAGACATGAAATGAGAGAAGCACAATGCCTCCCCTAAATAAGTATGTTCAAGTAATGTTCAATGTATCGTTAGAGAAACCAACTTTTTTAAGTAGATGAAATAGAAAAGATAAGTAGAGTCCATCGTTAACCTTAACAATAAACAAAAGGTTATTGATTCATCGTCGCTTCTTGTTCTATGCCGTGTATAGAAGTGGAGAAGTGTTGTTTATTGGATAATTTCAACAGTGTACATCGTAGTCTCTTATATAACAACTAGAGACAGAAACAAGATAAGCAGCAGCCCATATGGGACTAAACAACATAAGAAACAACATAAGTAAAGCACATGCTAAGCACATGACACTCAAAGACAACACATATCTCTATACTCCCCCTCAAGCTGGAGCGTAGATGTCAAAGAGGCCCAGCTTGTCAGTCAATGTCTGGAAGCGAGTCTTGGGTAGCACTTTGGTGAAGATATCTGCAAGTTGTTTCTCCGTGCTGATATATGGAGTGTGAATCTGGCCGGACATAACTTTTTCTCGTACAAAGTGGCAGTCGACTTCTATATGTTTCGTTCTTTCATGGAAAGTAGGGTTGCTCGCAATAAAAATTGATGCCTTATTGTCACAGTACATAGGAATGGGGCTAGTCGGAGAGATGTCAAATTCTTTCAGAAGGCTTTGGACCCACAGAAGCTCACATGTAGTATGAGCCATCGCTCTGTACTCTGCTTCAGCACTGGACCGGGCAACAACTGTTTGCTTCTTACTGCGCCATGTAACCAGATTGCCCCCTACAAATGTACAATACCCAGAAGTGGATTTTCTATCAGATCGACTGCCTGCATAATCGGAGTCAGAAAAGCCAGATAAATTACACTGCCCATGCTTCTTGTATAATAGTCCTTTCCCAGGAGCACTTTTGAGATATCGAAGAATATGACAGATAGCATCCCAGTGACATTGTCGAGGTTTGTCAAGGTACCGACTAACAAACCCAACAGCAGCAGCTAAATCAGCTCTAGTGACAGTCAGGTAGATAAGCTTGCCTACTAATCTCCTGAACTGGTGTCGATCAGCATATGGGGGAGAAGAGTCACTATCCCAATCTATATTGGGATCCAAAGGTGTGTTAGCTGGCTTACAGCCTAACATGCCTGTTTCATTCAGCAAATCCAGAACATATTTCCGTTGTGATAAGCACAATCCTGCAGAAGATCTAGCAACCTCAATGCCCAGAAAATATCGTAATTTACCAAGATCCTTTGTGATAAAATGTTGTGCGAGGTAGTTTTTGGTTGCTTGAATCCCTGCACTATCACTGCCAGATAAGATAATATCATCTACATACACAATGAGAATAACAAGCCCAGATGTGGTTTTTCTGATAAAAACCGAGTGATCAGCCTGTGATCGGCGAAAGCCAAAAGAGAGTAAGATTTTACTTAGTTTATCAAACCAAGCTCGTGGACTTTGCTTTAAGCCATAAATTGCCTTGCGAAGTTTACAGATTTTTGAAGCAGACTCCCCCTGAGCAACAAATCCGGGAGGTTGCTCCATGTAGACATCTTCCTGTAGATCGCCATATAAAAAGGCATTTTTCACATCCAGCTGAAAGAGAGGCCAATCTTTATTGACAGCAACAGAAATCAGAATACGAACAGAGTTGAGACGAGCCACTGGAGAAAAGGTTTCAAAATAATCGACACCATAAGTCTGGGTATATCCTTTGGCCACGAGTCGAGCTTTTAGACGCTCAATGGTACCATCGGGCTGATATTTAATAGTGAAGACCCAGCGACAGCCTACTGGATGGCAAGAAGACGGTTGATCAACCAGATCCCAGGTATGTTGATCAGTCAGAGCTTGCATTTCCTGTTCCATAGCATATTTCCAGGCAGGATGACAGAGCGCCTCCTTTGCATTTTTAGGAATAGTCACAACAGATATAGCAGATGTGAAACAGGCAAAGTCATTACTGAGATTGGCAGATGAGCAGAAGTGACTAATAGGATGCTGAGTGCAAGAACGAACACCCTTCCGTAAACTGATAGGAATATCCAGGTCAGAAGGTACCTCAGTCGATGGTGGATCATCCGCAGACGAAGGAATTGGTTCGGCCGGGGCAGGCTTCGAGCGGCGCTTGTAAACCTGCAGAGGGCGTTCAGAAGGTACTGCAGCAGGAGGTGGATCATCTACTAAAGGCAGAGGAGTGGGAACCAAAATATCAGGAGTCACTTGTTTCCCCGGGGCAGAGTAATAGGGCAAGTGTTCAAAAAAGATCACATCCGCACTAACATACCAATGTTTTGTAATAGGATCAAAACAACGGTAGCCTTTCTGAGTGCGAGAGTACCCCAAAAAAACACACTTCACAGATCGAGCATCCAACTTAGTTATACCGGGGCGAAGATTTTTCACAAAACAAGTACACCCGAATATACGAGGGGGCACAGAGAATAAAGGTTTATCAGGAAATAAAAGGGCGTACGGAACTTTGTTTTGCAAAACAGAGGACGGCATGCGATTGATAAGATAGCAAGCCGTAGACACAGCATCAGGCCAAAAACAGTGAGGAACTTTATAATGGAAGAGGAGGGTGCGAGCAACCTCAAGAAGGTGGCGGTTTTTCCGTTCTGCTACACCATTTTGTTGTGGTGTATAAGGGCAAGTGGTCTGGTGGAGAGTCCCTTGGGACACACAAAAAGAAGTAACAGCTTGTTGCATAAATTCAAGAGCATTGTCAGTGCGAAGAATTTTAATAGGTTGGCCAAATTGGGTTTTAATTTCAGCAAAGAAAGTACGAATGCAATCAAGCACAGTATTGCGACCTTTGAGAAGAAACAGCCAAGTAGTACGAGAATGATCATCAATAAAGGTCAAAAAATACTTCACACCAGAAATACTAGGCACAGAACAAGGTCCCCAAATATCTGCATGTACTAATTCAAACAGTGCTTTAGAAGAAATAACCTTTTTAGCAGGAAAAACAGAACGAGAATGTTTGCCCATAACACATGTTTCACAGGAAAATTTATTTTCAGATATATGTGGATAAAGGAGTTTCAGTTTTGCAGCAGATGGATGTCCAAGCCGAACATGCAACTGTAGACCTGACACAGAGGTGGAGATCATCGCCTTTGAAGTAGGTGGCCCATCCAGGTAGTATAGCCCGTCTGGTCCTTCACGGCCCGAACCAATCTTCGTCTTCGTGCGGATATCCTTCACAATACAACCAGAGGGATCAAATTTGACAGAGCAGTGTAGTTGTTTAATCAATTTGCTGACTGACAGTAAATTAACAGGAAATTTTGGAATGTATAAAACAGAATTGAGATGCATCTTTTGTGACAAAGGAACTGTGCCGGTGCCGTGAACAGCAGTTTTCGAGCCATTTGCAACAGTAACAGAAGAAATCGGAGATGTAGAACTAAGTTGTGAAAATAAATGATGTGCACCAGTCATATGAGTGGAAGCACCGGAGTCGATGCACCACTGTTTGTTACCAGAAGACGAAGATGTGAGCATGGCAGACGAGCTGGATGCAGAGGGCAGTTGTGCAAGACGTTCTTGAAACATCTTCTCGAACTCGGAGCGAAACCAGTCAGTATTAGGTGGCGCAGGTGTCGAATCGGTAGAAGAATCAGTCACAGCAGCATCATCAGCAGTTTGGTTCGCCCAAGCAGGTTTACCGTGCTTTATCCAGCAGCGATCCTCATTGTGATTGTCGCGGCCACACCAGTTGCAATGACGTGGTCCTTGAGACAGACCTCGACCCGGAGTAGAGGAGCCTCGGCCACCAGCAGGAGGAGGTCGACCACCACGACCGCGACCACGTCCACGGCCACGAGTAGAATCAGAAGAGCGCGCAACGAGCGCAGGATGCTCAGGAGCAGGTGCAGGAGTCAGAGAAGGCAGTCTCTGAACTCTTTTGAGGACATCACGAACAGTGGGCAGCGGATCACTTGATAGAATTTGATCAACAACTCCCGAGAAGGAGGCGGGCAGGGCAGCAAGAAAGTGCACAAGTTGAAGTTCATTTCGTTGTTTCTGGGCAATCTTGATATCAGCAGTAAGAGGATGATACAACTCATATTCATTCCACAAAGCAGAACATTGATTATAAAAATCATCAATAGATGTGTCAGTAGAGAACTCCTTTTTGGCGAGTTGTTTGAAAATTTCAAAGACCCGCTTTGGATTCTCCTGATGAGAGTACACATGTGCCAAATGATCCCACATCGCCTTGGCATCATGGTGGCAGAGAAGAGATTGACTGATCCGGGGCTCAGTGCTGTTGAGGAGCCAAGACATGACGCCTGAATCATCTTTGGACCACTGGATGTAGCTGTGTCTAGTTTTATCATCAGAATCCGCCGTAGGAGCAACAGGAGGGTCGGCCGTCAGATGGTGATATCGGCCCTGCGCCTTGACATAAAGAACAAACGACGCCGACCATAGGTGGTAGTTGGACCCGCCGTCGAGTTTCACGGTAGTGACACACAGAGATCTGGGGTGTTCAGAGTAAGCCATAGCAGATTATGAGGATGCTTGAGAAGTAGTACAGACCCGTAATGGGCAGAGCAGAGGAACCCGAACCGGGCAGAAGGGATCTGACGCAGCAGATCAGAAGGACCCGAAAACGGGCAGAAAAATCATAGAAACCTACGCCAACATGAGAAAAACTCAACGTTCTCTCATGAGGCGCAGGCAGAAATCCCCAAGAACAAAGAGGACTCTCAACTTAGATGTCCAGCAGAGACCCGAGCAGAAAGTGACGGAAGCCCGGTCGTAGACGTAAAAGAATTAGAAAGTGTTCAGGCCGTACGTAGGAGTGGAGAGATGATTATAGGTGGAGAAAACGGCGGAAGAAAATAGGATTAGGTAGAGAGGATGGATAGGAAGAGACGGGGGGGGTCACCGGATGGTGGAGGAGGCCGGTGGGGGTGGTGGTGGACGGCCAACCTGCTGCAAGCAGCGGCGGCGGCGGCGGGGGGGGGGGGGGGGGGGGGGGGGGGCGGCTGTGGCGGTGGAGGGTGGGAGTGGGGAAGAGTGGGGGTGGCGGCGGCTGCGGCTGAAGAGGGGAGGGAGGGCGGCTGCGGCTGAAGAGGGGAGGGAGGGCGGCGGCGGCTGGAGAAGGAGGGGAGGGCGGCGGCGGCTGGAGAAGGGGGGGGGCTGTTGCCGGCGGGGGGGGGCAGCGGCGGCGGCGGGGGGGCTAAGATGATTAGGGCATGGGTGGGAAACTAGGGTGGGAGAAATAAAATGGAACCTGCTCTTGATACCATATAGAAGTGGAGAAGTGTTGTTTATTGGATAATTTCAACAGTGTACATCGTAGTCTCTTATATAACAACTAGAGACAGAAACAAGATAAGCAGCAGCCCATATGGGACTAAACAACATAAGAAACAACATAAGTAAAGCACATGCTAAGCACATGACACTCAAAGACAACACATATCTCTATACAACATTGAAAAGAGTGCTCATTTAACCAAAAGTGGTGTAAGATACAAACTTTACATATAAAAGCATTCTCATATCCAAATATTACATGTGAGTCCTAGTTATGAAAAATCATGATAGGAATTTGATCGAACTACCAAATTGATGATAGAGCAAACATCTTTGTTCTTCCTCTTCAGATTAAAAACACAAAATCATTTTTTTTTACTGACTAGTAATATTTCAATATAGCCCACTCAAAAATATTACTAAGTATATACTCCTCTAGCATTAATTTTTGCCACAAACTTAGGTTGCATTTGTTTGTATAGAGATATGTTGTGTTTTGTTGCGTGTCATGTGCATAGCATGTGCCTCACTTATGTTTTTACTTCTGTAGTTTAGTCCCATATTGCTCATCTCTAGTTTAGTCTCTAATCCCTTCTGTTATATAAGAGACTGTATTGTACATTGGTTTATTCATTCAATAAGCAATTCCCAGTTTCTCTATATGGTATCAAGAGTAGGTCCAGTTCCTTTTTCCCACCCTGCCCCTATGCCCTAAGCCTTCAGCCCCCTCCCCGCCGCCACCACCACCCCTGACCGCCGAAAGCCCCTCCACCTATCGCCACCTCCACCCTCCCTGTCCGCCACCGCCCCCACCACCACCCGTCGCCGCCTCCACCCTCCCTGTCCGTCGCCACCACCTCCACCCTCCATGTCCGCCGCCGCCCTCTCCTCCTTCCACCACTAGTTGTCGCCCCTCCTCTTCCCTCCACTAGCCGCCGCCCCTCCTCCCTCCACCATCGCACTGTTGTCCTACTCCTCTCGTGCTTCCTCCTACTCTTTTTTTGTACGTGCAACAATCCGGACAGCCACAGTCATCCCACGTTGAGAGTTTCCTATCTCCCCGGTTGGTTTTCTACATGTGCCTCATGATGGGATACTAATCTTCCTCATGACGGCGTAGGTTTATTTATCAGTCTATCTGTCCGACACGGGTCTTTTCTGATCGGATGTGTCAGATCCCTACTGTTGCTACTGCCCATAGCGGGTTCTTTATTCACTGATTGTTGTTGTTGCGCCGCCTCTTCACTACTGGCCTACCTCTGCTCATCATGGCCTCGGTTAAGCCCCCTCGCTCTCTGTGTGTTACCACCATCAAGCTCGATGGATCTAATTACCATTTGTGGTCGGCGTCCTTCGTCCTTTATGTCAAGGCCCAAGGTCGGTACTCACATTTTACTACTGATCCTCCTGCTGCCCCTGTTACTAATGCTGATGAAAAAAGCAAGCAAACTTATACCCAATGGTCCAAAGACGTCTCTGGTGTTATGTCCTGACTTCTTAATAGCACTGAGTCGCGGATCAGTCAGTCCTTGTTATGCCTTCATGATGCTAAGGCAATGTGGGACCAGCTTTCACATGTCTACTCCCATCAGCAAAATCCTAAACGTGTTTTTGAAATTTTCAAAAACCTAGCCAAGGAGTTTTCTTCTTATGCTTCCACCGAGGACTTCTACAACCAGTGCTCTTCTCTCTGGAATGAGTATGAAATCTACCGTCCGTTGACAACTGATATCAAAGAAGCCCAGAAGCAGCGCAATAAACTACAATTGGTTCAATTTTTGGCTGCCCTCCCTGCTTCCTTCTCCGGCGTGGTCGATCAGATTCTGTCAAGTGACCCTCTGCCTACTCTTTGAAACGTCCTCAAGCGAGTTCAAAGACTACCATCTGTGACCTCTAATCATGTTATTGAGCATCCTGCTCTAGTTGCTCGCATTGTTGATTCTGGATGTGGCCGCGGTCGTGGCGGACGTCTACCTCCCACTAATGAACGAGGCTCCTCTACTGCCCCTCGACGTAGCGGTCAAGCTATTGGTCCTCACTACTGCAACTGGTGTGGTCGTGATAATCACACTGAAGATAGGTGTTGGATCAAGCACGGCAAGCCAATCTGGGCTAACCAGGCCTCTACAGAAACTGCAATTGGTTGCTCCGCCGACTACTAAATGGCTTCGCTCTGAATTCGAGAAGTTTTTCCAGGAGCGCATGACGCAGCTACCTTTGACATCTGTTGTTGGTTCCTCCACCATGCTTGCCTCTCTTTCTGCTAGTAACAATAAATGGTGCATTGATTTTGGTGCGTCTGTCCATATGGCAGGCGACATCCAATTATTTTCTGCTTTGACTAAAAACTCTAGCATTCCATCTGTCACTGTTGCAAATGGCTCTAAGAATCCTGTTCATGGCATTGGCATTGTTCCTCTATCTCGCAAGCTGCATCTGCAATCTGTTTTATATATACCACAGTTTCTTGTTAATTTATTATATGTCAGTAAAACTGTAAAGCAGCTTCAGTGCTCTATCAAATTTGATCCCTCTGGTTGTGTTTTGAAGGATCTCTGCACAAAGGCGATGATTGGTTCGGGCCATGAAGGACCAGATGGACTATACTATTTGGATGGACCGCCTGCAGCATCTACTCTTCTATCTACATCAGTCTCGGGACTTCAGTGGCACTTCCGACTGGGTTATCCGTCTGCTACAAAATTGAAGCATTTATTTCCTACATTATCTGAAAACATTTTTTCTTGTGCATCTTGTGTTTTGGAAAAACAAACGCGGTCTGTATTTTCCGTAAAAAAGGAAATTGGTTCTAAGGCACCTTTTGATATTGTCCATGCAGACATCTGGGGTCCATGCTCTGTTTCGAGCCACTCTAGTGTTAAATATTTTCTTACTTTTATTGATGATTATTCTCGTACTACTTGGCTATTTTTACTAAGATTGTGGCATTGTTTTGGACAATATATGTGTCTTCTTTTCTAAAATATAGACCCAATTCAATAAACCTATTAAAATTTTCCGCACTGATAATGCCCTAGAATTTATGCAAAGTCTGTCACATCTTTTTGTTCAGATAGTGGCATTATTCATCAAACCACCTTCCCTTATACTCCACAACATAATGGTGTTGCTGAACAAAAAAATCGCCACTTATTAGAGGTAGCTCGCACCCTTCTTATTCATTATAAAGTCCCTCACCGTTTTTGGCCTGGGGCGGTTTCCACTGCACGCTATCTTATAAACCGTATGCCATCCTCTGTTTTACAGAATCGTATTCCTTACTCCATTCTGTTTCCTGATGCACCCTTGTTCTCGGTCCCTCCTCGTATTTTTGGGTGTACTTGCTTTGTTAAAAATTTACGCCCAGGAATGACGAAACTTGATCATCGCTCCACCAAATGCATCTTTTTGGGATATTCTAAAACCCAGAAAGGTTACCACTGCTTTGATCCGGTACTCAAACAATGGTTTCTCAGTGCGGATGTAATCTTCTTTGAGCATATGCCCTACTTTTCTGATGATGGCGCAACGCTATCCAGTGATATGTTGTCACCCATGCCTCTACCAGATATTGTTGAAGACTTGCCTTCTTTTGACCAGCCTGAAGGTTGCCCCTTGCAAGTATACAAACGCCGACCAAAGACAAGCACTCCTTCCATGGCCCCTCCACAACCAATTCCTCCATCTGCGGAAGATCAAACAAACACTGAGGTAACTTCTGACTTGCATCTTCCTATCAGCCTGCGCAAAGGTGTTCGCTCCTGCACTAAACATCCTATCAGTCATTTCTTCTCTTCTGTCAATCTGCATAACAGTTTTGCATGCTTTACTTATGTGCTTTCTGCTGTCACTATTCCGAAGATTGTTGCAGAAGCTCTAGTTATTCCTGAATGGAAACATGCAATGGATCAGGAAATGCAGGCGCTCTGTGATCGCAAGACATGGGAACTTGTGGATCACCCTCCTTCATGTCATATTGTTGGTTGTCACTGGGTCTTCACCATTAAGTATCAACCTGACGGGACAATTGAACGCTTGAAAGCTCGACTTGTTGCAAAAGGCTACACGCAGACATATGGTGTTTACTATTTTGAGACCTTCTCTCCTGTTGCACGATTAAATTTTGTTCGAATTTTGATTTCTGTTACTGTTAATAAAGACTGGTCTCTCTTTCAGTTAGATGTCAAAAATGCATTTCTCTATGGAGATTTACAGGAGGAGGTTACATGGAGCAACCACCCGGTTTTGTTGCTCAGGGGGAGTCTGCTCTTAAAGTCTGTAAACTGGAAAAGGCCATCTATGGTCTCAAACAGAGCCCACGTGCTTGGTTCAACAAGCTCAGTCAGATCTTAGTCAACTTTGGCTTCCGTCGCTCTCACTCTGATCACTCAGTTTTTATCCGCAAAACAGTGGTTGAACTTGTCATTCTTATTGTTTATGTTGATGATATTATTTTATCAGGCAGTGATACAGTGGGCATATAGGCAACTAAAACCTACTTAGAAAAATATTGTCACTAAAGATCTCGGAAAGCTAAGATATTTCTTAGGCATTGAGGTTTCCAGATCATTTGCAAGGATGTGTCTCTCTCAACGGAAATATGTATTTGATCTCTTACAGGAAACTGGTATACTGGGCTGCAAACCAGCCAACACTCCCCTTGACCCAAATATGGATTGGGACGATGAAAATTCTCCTTATGTTGATCATCATCAGTTCAGAAGACTGGTAGGCAAGCTTATATATCTAACGCTCACAAGAGCTGACCTCACTGCTATCGTGAGATTCATCAATAGGTACCTTGATAAACCCCGGCATTGTCACTGGGATGCTATATGTCACATTCTGAGGTATCTTAAAAGCTCTCCAGGAAAAGGCTTGTTATATAAGAAGCATGGCCACTGTAATCTATCTGGCTTCTCAGACTCTGACTATGCAAGAAGTCATTTTGATCGTAAGTCAACCTCAGGATATTGTACATTTGTGGGTGGAAAGCTTGTTACCTAGCGAAGCAAAAAGCAGACTGTTGTAGCTAGATTTAGTGCAGAGGCAGAATACCGAGCTATGGCCCATACTACATATGAACTTCTATGGGTCCAGAGTCTCCTTCAAGAGTTCGATATCTCCTATTCCAGCCATATACCGATGTTTTGTGATAACAAGGACTCCATTTTTATTGCGAGCAATCCCACTTTTCATGAGCAGACTAAATATATTGAGGTCGATTGTCACTTTGTTCGAGAAATTGTCCTTTCTAGCCGGATCTGCACTCTATATCTCAGCACTGAAAAGCAAGTTGCAGACATCTTCACCAAGATACTTCCTAAAGCTCTTTTTCAGACGCTAGTGGACAAGCTGGGCATGTTTGACATCTACGCTCCAGCTTGAGGGGGTATAGAGATATGTTGTGTTTTGTTGAGTGTCATGAGCATAGCATGTGCCTCACTTATGTTTTTACTTCTGTAGTTTAGTCCCATATTGCTCATCTCTATTTTAGTCTCTAATCCCTTCTGTTATATAAGAGATTGTATTGTACACTGGTTTATTCATTCAATAAGCAATTCCCAGTTTCTCTATAGTTTGCATGGAAAATATTTACGTCGAAATAGAAGACAAGCGGGCAATATTCTCTAGTAGGATTTATTTGCATTAATTTTGATTGTATAAGGTTTCCTTAATGATTGCAAATTGCCAAAGCAACTCATTAAGATCTAATGGCTGCGTAGATTGAAAAAGACATACTTGACAATATTATTATAAGCAATGAAGACTTATAAGACACTTTGCACTCTTCGGCACAAATAAACAAAGTTATGCATTTTATTATTTTCCCTATTTTGACATCATAAGTAAATGCAGTTTGAATGTTAAATTGATATCGATGAGTAATATATATTACTTCCCAAATGATCATAGTTTAGAACTATTACTATTTGTGATCGCCCAATGGGATTTGGCTGGCTCCTCCACTCTGAGAAGTGGTAATTCCCTTCTAAATTCCTAGCATAGTTCCAATATTTTTCAGTAGGCTTGCAACTCCTTGTTCAAATGTCTCAGCTATCAATCGAGGACTTTGCCCAATGAAAGCCAAACTAGGATTCACATGCACAGCCTTGGTTCAGCAGGGAAGCTGATTTGGCATATGAGGGAATAGGCGGCCTAATCATTGACATGTGTCAGATTTTTAACTAATTCACATGCATGTTAAGAGTTAAACAATGCCATCATCACTGACTGGTTTCCCACTGACGATGTAGCTGATTGCATACTTGAACTCACAAAGACAGTTAAAAACGGATCTACTCCGTCTATGGATCCATTTAAACTTTTTCATCAACTCCAATTCTCTAGATTCAGTAAACCAACATAATTTCTTAGCAAGGGCTCTGCAGATCTTAAGGTGATTTAGTGAGTCCTAAATAAATCCTACGACATCCTCTATTAGGATCACATGATCCATCCCTTAACTAATCGACCTGCGTACATCCATATAATATAGGGTTAGGTTCAGCCAATAATTAAATGCTGATCAGAGTAAGAGCCAATGAGATGCTGATCAGGATCAACCCACAATAAATATTGATCAAAAGCTTCTTGACTGTGTTTAGTTATGAGACACGTTTCTAAAAATTAAAACTAAGTCACGTCATAAACCACAATGAAAGGTTTCAAATGTTTCTACAGAACTTTTAGAACTAAAAACCACTCTGCTCATTCTAAGAAGTAACTATAAGAAACACAAATTTAGTTGTTAAAATCCGCATCATAACCAACAGCCCAATTCTGGAAAACTTGGAAGGTCCCGTGGCATGAGGATCACTACCAGCAAACTAGCAACAGCAGCAATGAAGTATAATGTGTTCCTAAATCGTGTGGCAACATCCAATACGAACAAAACCAAACTGGCAAAGATAACTTTGAGGCTCAATATAACAACACATAGTTGCTGTGGGGATGGAACGGATGTATAAACACTATTGCACAAAGCAGCCATTACGAAATTCTTGCAGTTAGTATGATAAGGGGTTTGCCCAGGCGATAGACATAAATGAACACTGTTTTATAAAGCAGAGGTATTATCTAGCAGGCTGTAGCGAAGTATAGCCCAGATAAAAACATGTCAAACAATGCACCTAACCGACGGACACTGCTTTCCTTTCCAAGAGACAGAACTTCCTTGCCGTAAGGTAAGTCCAGGCTGCAACAGCTGTGGCACAAAGAGACCGCAAAATAATTATTAGCGGTTACAAGTTGCAAATGGATTAGGTGCCTAGTCAAATTCGTATGAGCACGAATATACAAAAATATCATCATTCCAAGAAAATCGTGCCAAGTCTAGTGGTAACTCCGCGTGTTCTCTTTCAAAAAAACAACAGAAGACCTCCTTCCGATTTTGCGAGAGAAACGGAATACAGAATAAACGATGGGCGAATGAACCGGAAACGAGAGCAAGGATGCAGGATTTCAATATCAAAATTGCAAGAACGGATACATCTGATCACAGCTCGGCCAAAGCTACATGTATCATAAACTACACGGTACTGAGTGGGAAGTATGCAGAGGCGCAAATTCTACCATGTTCCGGATACGTCAAAGCAGTAGGTCCGATACCGGTCAATGGATACCCGTGGAAGTCGACCTTCCGAGATGTCCACAACCAAAGACCGAACGAAGCCTGCAGAAGAAGATCATTCAGTTTTCAAGTAACGGACATTTTGACGATAAAGCTGCAGGAGCTGTCTTGCCTTTGATCAAGGCGAGGAGGTCTGCAATATCAGACGGCGGAACCCTTCCCGCCATTTTCACACAGCAATATCGGCGGATTAATCTTCTGATGTGGCCTCGCTGCCAAACCCCACTACCACTAGCAAGTCGTAACGAGTGTTTGAAGGTCGACACTCGAGAGTACCGTTTTCAGTTTCCCATTTTGCTATCCGGCAGGTCGATGCGCTTGTATCATGACGTGGCATGCTTAAATAGTCTTCGAAAGGGTTTATTGTAGAGTTTTTTCCCAAAACCCCCCTCATGTTTCCTGATATTCCAGACAACCCCCTCACCTTTAAGAAATGCTAAACAACCCCCTCTCTTTCATATAGAATTCCAAATAACCCCCTCCACTCACTTTTGCATCCCCTTCCGTTAATTTCCGTTAACTCCAAACGGTTCTGTTTATTTTTTTTTCTTCCATTCACTCTGTTCACCTCTATTCAATATCAATTCATGTATAATTAATTATACCACTAATATCTAACATTTTTAATTATTATAATAATAAATTATTAGATATGTAAATAATTTCAGTAATTTTTTTTGATGATGTGGGAACAACCCCCGAGAAAGTGCAACTTCTCTGACCCCATCCTAGCGGTGTAAACTCCCGACCTCCCTCGACTATATGCACACTAAAAGGGGTACATATAAATCACACAGTGGGCCAGCCTGCACAACTAGTTAATATTTTTATAAAGTGTACAACTTGGATTTCGTATCAGGTATGTCTTTAAATTGTGTTCACATCTATAGTCAGATTTTTATATTTATATTTTGTTTCAGATTCCTACTCGATCAGGCACAAACATCATAAATGTATATTATTATTATAATTCGTGGTCCCAATCATACAAAATTGGAACGTTATAATCATATTTAAATATTAATAAGCAGTCGGGACCCGACCTGACATGAACACATAAAAATAATAAAATATGATTATGATGACCTAGCCTGAGGTATACATTGTAAATATTTCACTATTAATATAAGCTTTATTTAACTATCATTTAAATAAATTAATATTCAAATATTATCATAACGTTTAAGTTTGGTCCAATCAGAACCGTGAATTATAATGGTAATATATATTTATGATGTTTGTGCAAGATCAAGTCTAATATAAGAATAAAATATAAATATAAACATCTGACTAATCAAATAAAATATAAATATATTCTTATGTTAGACAATGTATACCTCAGGCTAGGTCATATTAATGATATTTTATTATTTTTATGTGTTCAAAAATATATTCTTATGATGTGTATACCTCAGGCTAGGTCATCATAATCATATTTTATTATTTTTATGTGTTCAAGAATATATTTATATATTTATATGATATATTTAACTTAGGGTAGGTCATTGTAATCATATTTTATTATTTTTATGTGTTCAAAAATATATTCTTATGATGTGTATACCTCAGGCTAGGTCATCGTAATCATATTGCCTGAGGTGTACACTGTTTGATTCTTATGATTACGATGACCTAGCCTGAGGTAGACTAATCGAATAAAATATTAATAAAATAATAAATATTTGATTTGTCAGATACAATGTATACCTCAGGCTAGGCCATCGTAATCATATTTTATTATTTTTATGTGTTCATGTCAGGTCGGGTCCTAACTGCTTATTAATATTTAAATATGACTATAACGTTCCAATTTTGTATGATTGGGACCACGAATTATCATAATAATATACATTTATGATGTTTGTGCCTGATCGAACAGGAATCTGAAACAAAATATAAATATAAAAAATTGACTATAGATGTGAACACAATTTAAAGACATACCCGATACGAAATCCAAGTTGTACACTTTACAAAAAATATTAACTAGTTGTGCAGGCTGGCCCACTGTGTGATTTATATGTATCCCTTTTAGTGTGCATATAGTCGAGGGAGGTCGGGAGTTTACACCACTAGGATGGGGTCAGAGAAGTTGTACTTTCTCGGGGGTTGTTCTCACATCATCGAAAAAAATTACAGAAATGATTTAAATATCACATTAATTAGTAATAATTTATTATTATAATAATTAAAAATGTTAGATATTAATGGTATAATTAATTATACATGAATTGATATTGAATAGAGGTGAACAGAGTGAATGGAAGAAGAAGAAAAAAACCGTTAGCCGGAGTTAACGGAAATTAACGGAAGGGGATGCAAAAGTGAGTGGAGGGGGTTATTTGGAATTCTATATGAAAGAGAGGGGGTTGTTTAGCATTTCTTAAAGGTGAGGGGGTTTTCTGGAATATCAGGAAACATGAGGGGGGTTTTGGGAAAAAACTCTTTATTGTATATTCCAAAGTAACATATAGCCTCCTTTTTCTCGAAAAAATTGAATGACCCCCCCCCCATTTTAATTATAGCTATGAATGAACCCGGAATGATGGCTATATAACTTAAGAATTTTTTTAAGTGGTGTATTATAGGGTGAGCACATTTCATATATTGCTATAAAATATATTTGTTATAGGCTATATATAACAGTAGTGTACGGTTCAATAATTTTTATAGCAATGTGTATAATATTTGTATTATATGAGTACATTTTTAGACATTGTAAAATATTTTATTTATAGGCCAATTGTTTAATAATGACAAAAGTGTCTCCATGGACAAATATTTGTTGTATTGATGAACTAATTGTGTGTACAAGACCAACTACATATGTATAAACCATACAACACGCAACTTGTATGTATTTTTAAGATGTAAAAATAGATATAGAATTGTATTTTTTTCCTTTAGTTAACCAAAGACATTCCTCTCCACTTGAATGATAATGCCCCATTGTTACTTGTTAGTTCGGTTTTTTATTTAAAAAGACAAGCCTTCTCCTCATTAATAAATGTAGAAAAACTTCATTAAAAATGGAAGAACACGTAAAAGATGCCCTCTCTTTATTAGCATATGTATGTCATGTGCTATGTATAGGATTCAGAATATTAGATTCTTTGAATATTGTATATGTCGTACTAGTTTTAAAAAAAAAGACGAGACTAGTGTTATAAGGTAATTACATTGTGAGTAAGATTGGCCGAAAGAAAAAGACATATATTCAAGCTTATTTCGACCAATGTTGAGAAATATTGTGTCAGACATAATATTAACAAAGAAGAAGAAAAAAATCATCAAAAAGAGAAGCAAGAGATAAAAGTAATAAAATATAATTTTCGACGTGGGAATTGCACATGGGGGTCAGAAGGACCACTCCTCCCACCTTGGTAGAATCACACTCTCAAATCTATCAAGCACAACAAGTAAATAGTACATACAACTTTATTAGAACATACTAAACCTTGTTAGTTAGTGAAGAACTAAAGATATATACTTATTCCCCTATCCTTTTATATGGAGTAAAACAAGGACCAATATCTAAATGAAAACCTAAAATCCTCCTACTACCTTTTATATTATCTTATTAGAACACACAATGGAAAGTTTATAATTTAAAAATCAAAAGACAAATTACATACAAACCCTTATGTGTCTCCCACAGGCCACATGGTTTCCTTATTACCATAAAATATTGTTGTATCTAAAATATAAAAAGAGCATAAATATCTGCTATATTTTTTTCCTACTCAGTATTGATTAAGATACAAGAACGGTAGTGTAATTTAGAGATATAGAAGAAAAAATTGGAGAAAAAAATTGTAGAAAAAAACCTCCATGGACTTTCTTATATATGTTGAAGAACTTTATTAAAAAAACACAAAAGGATGTTGTCATGTTGCATGTCTACAGTAAGAGAATTGAGCACCAGAGGCGCAACCATAAAGAAAGAAGAAAAAGAAACATAAAATATTGGAAAAACAATCAGAAAAAGAACTATCAAATAAGCTTCATTGGGGATTTTGACAATTTCCTTAGATGCTTTATATTCTTAGTACTAGATTCATTGAGATCTTTAATCTTTTACTTGTTGAAGTGTTTGATATAAGAGGAGATATATGTAAGTTTTGCAACTTCATTGTTTGATGTTGTTTGCCAACTTGTGTATTGAGAAGGGTGCAAAAACTAGATTAAAACAATTATTTACATGAGTGAGAAGATAATATTTGTTTCTAGTTATGTTGTTGCAGATACAATGATACTTTCCTTTAATCTAAGAAGCAAGAATAAAAGGTTAATTCTAAGACTCTAAACTTTTTTATTGAGGCTTTTTAAACAATTAGGATGGCCATGATATTGGTATTTATTACATCTACAAATTTTTTGCAAGATTACTAAGAAAAATGAGGATTAAGAAAGATATGATATTTATGGATTCCTCATTTTAAAGAAAATATAGCATAGGCTAGGCCTATGAAATCTCACATCATTTGTGTGAGGTTTATTTAAGTTAATTGTCCATAAACGAAACTTGATGTTGCAAAGAATTGCATGTTTTCGTAATTTCTTAGGCATTATGGAACTATATCTTCCGTGTAACTCTATCATAATATTAGAAATTATATGTTCACATATTGTCACTATACCTAACAATTCAAGAAACTAAATCTTCTTTTTCTATACAATAGAATCTACGAGAATACATTCAAAATTGTATGTGATTTTTGTTATCATTTTGAGTAATAAGTTACCAAAAAAGCTCCTCACTTGTGATAATGAGTAAAGAAGGGTTTAATTTATATTTATATAGTTAAATATAGGATGGATGCGGGTTTGTTGTACCATTGGATAAATAATTATCACGCCAAAGTTGGCTAAATTTCCAATACGAAATTTTTTTAGTCATTTATATAGTGTTCCTCTTTAAAAGTAACATTAGACCATGTATTCAAGACATTCCTGTGAGGGTCATGCCATTTTATATGTTTTATAATATTTGATTTGACAAAAAATTTACAAGTATTTTTCTCATTGAACAATCTTCATAGTTATGTGTGTAGGCTAGAGAGAAATATTTAACATCTAGGTTGCCTAAACTATCTATATCCATAGGTTTATTTATAATTTAGTTTTTTTTCCTAGAATATGACTTAAAACAAATGAACACACTCTCATGTAATTAATTGGATTATGAGGGTATTTAATAGACATTTGTCTAGTCTCAAAACATAAGTTATGTTTGATAATGTTAAAAAAATTGACGGTTGTATGAATAGGAATATAACTAGTGTTGTAACCAATGTGAAAAAAATAGTAACCTCTCCCAGGGGAACTAGTTAGGTGGTAGCAAAGAAAAAGATAAAGTAGGATAAGCTCGAAGTCTGCTCCTTGTTTGCAAAATAACAAAAAATAAGATGAATATTTAAATCATCAACAAAACATAGAAAATCAATTTCTTTGACTCCACCAAAGGGCAAATGGGAAAAAAATGGAATACACAAACAAAAATATGATTTGATGATCTTGTTACCAATGGAGAAGGTTCACCTCATTGTGGTCAGAGAGATGATATTATACATGTTTCTTAATGTTATCGAGTTGAGATGGTTTAAGGTTGGATTAAATAAAACAAAGCGGTGAGAATGCGTTAAAAAGGATTTTATGAATCGTTCCCGTAATTTTTATAAAAACCCTACCTTTTTAAATGTGGGGTTCTAATCATGTTAGGATCTCTCGCAGAGGAGATTTCTCCCTGGTGATTAAGACTGTTTTGTAGGAAAGAGAGGAGAATAATATGAAAAAGATTCAGTTAGGAATAAGATTTGATTTTATTTGGACAGTCAAGTCAACAAATATAGATAGATTATATGATAGCGTGTAGTTTGGGTAGATAGATAGTTCAAAAATTTATGAGAAGATTGAAGTAACTATGAGCAAATGATAGGAATATGAGCAGACTTGAAATGAACATATTTTATGTGCAAAACTAATGTTATTTAGCCTGGTAGTACTTAGAAAATCATTGTATTAGAGGAAGGATTCTCTAAGAATGACTGGGAATGAAAATAAAGAGAGGGGCTAGTTAATCATCTGGCTTTAAGAGAATTTAAAAAAAAAGGAAAACAATTGATATGGAGGTCTACTTATAGGGTAAAATTAAGTTTGTGATTCCTGACTGAAGATTCTAGAGTGGTCGTCGAACACATTGATCCATTGGGATCAGGATTGAAGGAATGCCACATTTAGCCATGTGACACATCTTTCAGATCACCTCGTTCTTCTTGGTGTCCCCAGGCACAGATAAAATGATATTTTGTATCTAAAATATATATGTTCCCAAATGGTGAAAAGATAGAATTTTATAAGATAGAGTCATATGAAAAAAAAAGATGGAAACTTGATGGAAAATTCTTACCTTTTTCTATTTCTCAAAAGGATATGAATGAAATATATTAGAATAATGGAAAAATGTAATTGAATGTCCCATTGATTCTAAACTTGAATGCTAGATTCAATGGACTTCAATTGGGAAATTTTGTAAAAAGGTTTATCGAAAGCAGAGAGAAAATTTTACTTGAGTTCAAAGGAAGGTATGCTTTGCACAAGAACCAATAACTAAGAAAAATGTATGGACTAAAAAAGTGAAAATATGGATAAATGAATGAATGTGGAAAATGTGACAAATTTAGGAAAGTGGTAACATACATTGTCGTTAGCCATAGACTCTCAATTATGATGAGTTTTCATCCAGTGAATGGAAATGGGGTGTTAAAAGTTTATCCCTCTTAAGACAAGGCTCGAGATAAAAGTCAGAACTGCAAGCTTGAGCTAAGTCTAAATCCCATTTCTGGCCCTGAAAGGCCGAAAAGGTGAGACTCGTCAAAGATGTTCTAGTAAACCTTGTGGAAGTAGAAAGCATAGACAATGTATTCTCCTTATAAGGATGGATTGATGAAGTGGTCATTCAGAAAGAACATAATATTTGGTGTGAATAATATCCTCTGGAATGGGGGTAGCCTTTTGTTCAAGGCTTTTAGCTATAGTTGAACAATCATTCATTCCCTACAAGTGTTGATGAACCATCAAAACTTTATTGATGGTGAGAGTCTCCTATAATCACTCCAATTCTTATGATTATACATCTACCATTCGCATTAGATCATGTCTTAGTGAGAAAAGGTGGATGTGAAGAGTAGATAGAATGGTGAAGTCTATGATCACGGAGAATTGTGGCAATTGTCTAATTATGAATAGATCTCAAAATGTTGTTGTCTTTGTCTCCTTTCCACACACACACACACACAAATATATATATATATAGAGAGAGAGAGTCAAGCTAGAATACACTCGAATGTATTCGGAGCAGAATACACTCAAGTAGTTTTTCATGATGCAATATTTTTTTGAAAAATCTAATCTATTGATCTTCTTAAACATCTTGTGAATAGCTCATACACAAAATTTGAGCACATTTGGACATTTATAGGTCATGTTATAAAGACCACAAAAATTATGCATTTAAAATTAGTTTCACGCGTCAATTTTGTTGCCCATAGATGAGTGGCTTACACTCATCCAAATGGGCTCAAAATATGTATGTAGCCTAGTTATAGTATGACGGTGAAGATAAATGGTTTACATTTTGCAAAAAATAGTCTTGATATGCAAACACACTTGAGTGTATTCATGTGATATATATATATATATATATATATATATATATATATATAGTCAGGCTAGAATACACTCGAGTGTACAGATCGTACGAATACACTCAAGTATGTTTGCATATCAAGACTATTTTTTTGCAAAATGTAAATCATTGATGTTCACCTTCATACTATAACTAGGCTACATACAAATTTTGAGCCCATTTGGATGAGTGTAAGTCACTCATCCATGGGAAACAAAATCGATGAGTGAAACTAATTTGAAATGCATAATTTTTGCGATCTGCATAACATGACCTATAAATGTCCAAATGTGCTCAAATTTTGCGTATCAGCTACTCACAAGATGTTTAAGAAGATCAATGGTTTAGATTTTTGAAAGAAAAAAAATATTACATCATGGAAAACTACTTGAGTGTATTCTGCTCTGGATACACTCGAGTTTATTCTAGCCTGACTATATATTCTAGAATATACTCGAGTGTATCCAGAGCAGAATACACTCAAGTAGTTTTCCATGATGCAATATTTTTTTCAAAAATCTAAACTGTTGATCTTCTTAAACATCTTGTGAATAGCTGATACGCAAAATTTGAGCACATTTGGACATTTATAGGTCATGTTATAAATACCGCAAAAATTATGCATTTCAAATTTGTAACGACCGCCACAAAACTGATAGCCAAATCATCACTAATTATTGCAGAATAATCATAAGCAGCAGATTAACAAAAATCACTACAAATTAAAACTATTTTGCAAAGAGATCCATTTCAAAACTTTATATATACCGGGGTTCACATTGTACATATACTGAACCATCTCATCTCGAGGTTAACATATAACAATTGCTTTGTCAAAACATATACTAAAGCAACATCAAACCTCAAGGCATACAAACCAAAATCTCAGATTGTTCGTAAAACTACCATGTACTAAATCTAAGGACCTGAGAGTACAGAGACGACACATAGGACTTCTATCTATAAGACACGACAGACAGAACCCTCAACTTGAGATGTTACTACTGTCCCTATTGTTATTGTCCTTCCTCTGTAGAATGGTCTCTACCTCCTTGTGCATGTCCACCTAAAAATTGTGGATCCCACAGGGTGAGATAATTGTCCCAACGAGAGATATAACTCTCCACCAACAATATTATTATCACAAGTAAATAATATTAAACTGAACAGAGGATAATTAGTTTAGAACATTCTTATATTTTAAAGCATTACAACTATCCATGATAGAGCAGTAAATCATCTATTCACTTCATAAGGAATATAAAGAACATGTATATCATTTACCCATCATACTATATCAATATCTCAAGCTTATCATGTGATACTCATTATCATGGTATGACATCCATGAACCATTCTCATTTCTATCTGTTGGCCTCAGCCAATCTACTAGCCAGGTATTGGACTATGCCAATCCTATAAAATCATATCCAGATATTGGACTATGCCAATCCTGTAAAACTATTTCAGGTATTGGACTATGCCAATCATGTGCAATTATTCCAGGTATTGGACTATGCCAATCCTGTGAAATTATTCCAGGTATTAGATTATGCCAATCCTGTGCAATTATTCTAAGTATTGGATAATGCCAATCCTATGCAATTATTCTAGGTATTGGATTATGCCAATCCTATGCAATTATTCCAGGTATTGGACTATGCCAATCCTGTGACATTATTCTAGGTATTGGACTATGTCAATCATGTGCAATCATTCCAGGTATTAGACTATGCCAATCCTGTGACATTATTCCAGGTATTGGACTATGTCAATCCTGTGAGTGTTGCATCCAGGCATCGGGTTATCCCAATCATGTTGTTTTATTCCAGGTATTGGACTATGCCAATCCTGTGACATTATTCTATGTATTGGATTATGTCAATCATGTGAGTGTTGCATCCAGGCATCGGGTTATCCCAATCCTGTGGTTTTATTCCAGGTATTGGATTATGTCAATCATGTAACATTATTCCAGGTATTGGATTATGCCAATCCTGTGAGTGTTGCATCAACGTTATAATCATATTTAAATATTAATAAGCAGTCGGGACCCGACCTGACATGAACACATAAAAATAATAAAATATGATTATGATGACCTAGCCTGAGGTATACATTGTAAATATTTCACTATTAATATAAGCTTTATTTAACTATCATTTAAATAAATTAATATTCAAATATTATCATAACGTTTAAGTTTGGTCCAATCAGAACCGTGAATTATAATGGTAATATATATTTATGATGTTTGTGCAAGATCAAGTCTAATATAAGAATAAAATATAAATATAAACATCTGACTAATCAAATAAAATATAAATATATTCTTATGTTAGACAATGTATACCTCAGGCTAGGTCATCTTAATGATATTTTATTATTTTTATGTGTTCAAAAATATATTCTTATGATGTGTATACCTCAGGCTAGGTCATCATAATCATATTTTATTATTTTTATGTGTTCAAGAATATATTTATATATTTATATGATATATTTAACTTAGGGTAGGTCATTGTAATCATATTTTATTATTTTTATGTGTTCAAAAATATATTCTTATGATGTGTATACCTCAGGCTAGGTCATCGTAATCATATTGCCTGAGGTGTACACTGTTTGATTCTTATGATTACGATGACCTAGCCTGAGGTAGACTAATCGAATAAAATATTAATAAAATAATAAATATTTGATTTGTCAGATACAATGTATACCTCAGGCTAGGCCATCGTAATCATATTTTATTATTTTTATGTGTTCATGTCAGATCGGGTCCTGACTGCTTATTAATATTTAAATATGATTATAACGTTCCAATTTTGTATGATTGGGTCCACGAATTATCATAATAATATACATTTATGATGTTTGTGCCTGATCGAACAGGAATCTGAAACAAAATATAAATATAAAAAATTGACTATAGATGTGAACACAATTTAAAGACATACCCGATACGAAATCCAAGTTGTACACTTTACAAAAAATATTAACTAGTTGTGCAGGCTGGCCCACTGTGTGATTTATATGTATCCCTTTTAGTGTGCATATAGTCGAGGGAGGTCGGGAGTTTACACCACTAGGATGGGGTCAGAGAAGTTGTACTTTCTCGGGGGTTGTTCTCACATCATCAAAAAAAATTACAGAAATGATTTAAATATCACATTAATTAGTAATAATTTATTATTATAATAATTAAAAATGTTAGATATTAATGGTATAATTAATTATACATGAATTGATATTGAATAGAGGTGAACAGAGTGAATGGAAGAAGAAGAAAAAAACCGTTAGCCGGAGTTAACGGAAATTAACGGAAGGGGATGCAAAAGTGAGTGGAGGGGGTTATTTGGAATTCTATATGAAAGAGAGGGGGTTGTTTAGCATTTCTTAAAGGTGAGGGGGTTTTCTGGAATATCAGGAAACATGAGGAGGGTTTTGGGAAAAAACTCTTTATTGTATATTCCAAAGTAACATATAGCCTCCTTTTTCTCGAAAAAATTGAATGACCCCCCCCCATTTTAATTATAGCTATGAATGAACCCGGAATGATGGCTATATAACTTAAGAATTTTTTTAAGTGGTGTATTATAGGGTGAGCACATTTCATATATTGCTATAAAATATATTTGTTATAGGCTATATATAACAGTAGTGTACGGTTCAATAATTTTTATAGCAATGTGTATAATATTTGTATTATATGAGTACATTTTTAGACATTGTAAAATATTTTATTTATAGGCCAATTGTTTAATAATGACAAAAGTGTCTCCATGGACAAATATTTGTTGTATTGATGAACTAATTGTGTGTACAAGACCAACTACATATGTATAAACCATACAACACACAACTTGTATGTATTTTTAAGATGTAAAAATAGATATAGAATTGTATTTTTTTCCTTTAGTTAACCAAAGACATTCCTCTCCACTTGAATGATAATGCCCCATTGTTACTTGTTAGTTCGGTTTTTCATTTAAAAAGACAAGCCTTCTTCTCATTAATAAATGTAGAAAAACTTCATTAAAAATGGAAGAACACGTAAAAGATGCCCTCTCTTTATTAGCATATGTATGTCATGTGCTATGTACAGGATTTAGAATATTAGATTCTTTGAATATTGTATATGTCGTACTAGTTTTAAAAAAAAAGACGAGACTAGTGTTATAAGGTAATTACATTGTGAGTAAGATTGGCCGAAAGAAAAAGACATATATTCAAGCTTATTTTGACCAATGTTGAGAAATATTGTGTCAGACATAATATTAACAAAGAAGAAGAAAAAAATCATCAAAAAGTGAAGCAAGAGATAAAAGTAATAAAATATAATTTTCAACGTGGGAATTGCACATGGGGGTCAGAAGGACCACTCCTCCCACCTTGGTAGAATCACACTCTCAAATCTATCAAGCACAACAAGTAAATAGTACATACAACTTTATTAGAACATACTAAACCCTGTTAGTTAGTGAAGAACTAAAGATATATACTTATTCCCCTATCCTTTTATATGGAGTAAAACAAGGACCAATATCTAAATGAAAACCTAAAAGCCTCCTACGACCTTTTATATTATCTTATTAGAACACACAATGGAAAGTTTATAATTTAAAAATCAAAAGACAAATTACATACAAACCCTTATGTGTCTCCCACATGGTTTCCTTATTACCATAAAATATTGTTGTATCTAAAATATAAAAAGTGCATAAATATCTGCTATATTTTTTTCCTACTCAGTATTGATTAAGATACAAGAACGGTAGTGTAATTTAGAGATATAGAAGAAAAAATTGGAGAAAAAAATTGTAGAAAAAAAACCTCCATGGACTTTCTTATATATGTTGAAGAACTTTATTAAAAAAAACACAAAAGGATGTTGTCATGTTGCATGTCTAGAGTAAGAGAATTGAGCACCAGAGGCGCAACCATAAAGAAAGAAGAAAAAGAAACATAAAATATTGGTAAAACAATCAGAAAAAGAACTATCAAATAAGCTTCTTTGGGGATTTTGACAATTTCCTTAGATGCTTTATATTCTTAGTACTAGATTCATTGAGATCTTTAATCTTTTACTTGTTGAAGTGTTTGATATAAGAGGAGATATATGTAAGTTTTGCAACTTTACTGTTTGATGTTGTTTGCCAACTTGTGTATTGAGAAGGGTGCAAAAACTAGATTAAAACAATTATTTACATGAGTGAGAAGATAATATTTGTTTCTAGTTATGTTGTTGCAGATACAATGATACTTTCCTTTAATCTAAGAAGCAAGAATAAAAGGTTAATTCTAAGACTCTAAACTTTTTTTTATTGAGGCTTTTTAAACAATTAGGATGGCCATGATATTGGTATTTATTACATCTACAAATTTTTTGCAAGATTACTAAGAAAAATGAGGATTAAGAAAGATATGATATTTATGGATTCCTCATTTTAAATAAAAGATAGCATAGGCTAGGCCTATGAAATCTCACATCATTTGTGTGAGGTTTATTTAAGTTAATTGTCCATAAACGAAACTTGATGTTGCAAAGAATTGCATGTTTTCGTAATTTCTTAGGCATTATGGAACTATATCTTCCGTGTAACTCTATCATAATATTAGAAATTATATGTTCACATATTGTCACTATAACTAACATTTCAAGAAACTAAATCTTCTTTTTCTATACAATAGAATCTACGAGAATACATTCAAAATTGTATGTGATTTTTGTTATCATTTTGAGTAATAAGTTACCAAAAAAGCTCCTCACTTGTGATAATGAGTAAAGAAGGGTTTAATTTATATTTATATAGTTAAATATAGGATGGATGCGGGTTTGTTGTACCATTGGATAAATAATTATCACGCCAAAGTTGGCTAAATTTCCAATACTAATTTTTTTTAGTCATTTATATAGTGTTCCTCTTTAAAAGTAACATTAGACCATGTATTCAAGACATTCCTGTGAGGGTCATGCCATTTTATATGTTTTATAATATTTGATTTGACAAAAAATTTACAAGTATTTTTCTCATTGAACAATCTTCATAGTTATGTGTGTAGGCTAGAGAGAAATATTTAACATCTAGGTTGCCTAAACTATCTATATCCATAGGTTTATTTATAATTTAGTTTTTTTTCTAGAATATGACTTAAAACAAATGAACACACTCTCCTGTAATTAATTGGATTATGAGGGTATTTAATAGACATTTGTCTAGTCTCAAAACATAAGTTATGTTTGATAATGTTAAAAAAAATTGACGGTTGTATGAATAGGAATATAACTAGTGTTGTAACCAATGCGAAAAAAATAGTAACCTCTCCCAGGGGAACTAGTTAGGTGGTAGCAAAAAAAAAGATAAAGTAGGATAAGCTCAAAGTCTGCTCCTTGTTTGCAAAATAACAAAAAATAAGATGAATATTTAAATCATCAACAAAACATAGAAAATCAATTTCTTTGACTCCACCAAAGGGCAAATAGGAAAAAAATGGAATACACAAACAAAAATATGATTTGATGATCTTGTTACCAATGGAGAAGGTTCACCTCATTGCGGTCAGAGAGATGATATTATACATGTTTCTTAATGTTATCGAGTTGAGATGGTTTAAGGTTGGATTAAATAAAACAAAGCGGTGAGAATGCGTTAAAAAGGATTTTATGAATCATTCCCGTAATTTTTATAAAAACCCTACCTTTTTAAATGTGGGGTTCTAATCATGTTAGGATCTCTCGCAGAGGAGATTTCTCCCTGGTGATTAAGACTGTTTTGTAGGAAAGAGAGGAGAATAATATGAAAAAGATTCAGTTAGGAATAAGATTTGATTTTATTTGGACAGTCAAGTCAACAAATATAGATAGATTATATGATAGCGTGCAGTTTGGGTAGATAGATAGTTCAAAAATTTATGAGAAGATTGAAGTAACTCTGAGCAAATGATAGGAATATGAGCAGACTTGAAATGAACATATTTTATGTGCAAAACTAATGTTATTTAGTCTGGTAGTACTTAGAAAATCATTGTATTAGAGGAAGGATTCTCTAAGAATGACTGGGAATGAAAATAAAGAGAGGGGTTAGTTAATCATCTGGCTTTAAGAGAATTTAAAAAAAAAAGGAAAACAATTGATATGGAGGTCTACTTATAGGGTAAAATTAAGTTTGTGATTCCTGACTGAAGATTCTAGAGTGGTCGTCGAACACATTGATCCATTGGGATCAGGATTGAAGGAATGCCACATTTAGCCATGTGACACATCTTTCAGATCACCTCGTTCTTCTTGGTGTCCCCAGGCACAGATAAAATGATATTTTGTATCTAAAATATATATGTTCCCAAATGGTGAAAAGATAGAATTTTATAAGATAGAGTCATATGAAAAAAAAAAGATGGAAACTTGATGGAAAATTCTTACCTTTTTCTATTTCTCAAAAGGATATGAATGAAATATATTAGAATAATGGCAAAATGTAATTGAATGTCCCATTGATTCTAAACTTGAATGCTAGATTCAATGGACTTCAATTGGGAAATTTTGTAAAAAGGTTTATCGAAAGCAGAGAGAAAATTTTACTTGAGTTCAAAGGAAGGTATGCTTTGCACAAGAACCAATAACTAAGAAAAATGTATGGACTAAAAAAGTGAAAATATGGATAAATGAATGAATGTGGAAAATGTGACAAATTTAGGAAAGTGGTAACATACATTGTCGTTAGCCATAGACTCTCGATTGTGATGAGTTTTCATCCAGTGAATGGAAATGGGGTGTTAAAAGTTTATCCCTCTTAAGACAAGGCTCGAGATAAAAGTCAGAACTGCAAGCTTGAGCTAAGTCTAAATCCCATTTCTGGCGCTGAAAGGCCGAAAAGGTGAGACTCGTCAAAGATGTTCTAGTAAACCTTGTGGAAGTAGAAAGCATAGACAATGTATTCTCCTTATAAGGATGGATTGATGAAGTGGTCATTCAGAAAGAACATAAGATTTGGTGTGAATAATATCCTCTGGAATGGGGGTAGCCTTTTGTTCAAGGCTTTTAGCTATAGTTGAACAATCATTCATTCCCTACAAGTGTTGATGAACCATCAAAACTTTATTGATGGTGAGAGTCTCCTATAATCACTCCAATTCTTATGATTATACATCTACCATTCTCATTAGATCATGTCTTAGTGAGAAAAGGTGGATGTGAAGAGTAGATAGAATGGTGAAGTCTATGATCACGGAGAATTGTGGCAATTGTCTAATTATGAATAGATCTCAAAATGTTGTTGTCTTTGTCTCCTTTCCACACACACACACACACACACACATATATATATATATATATATATATATATATATATATATATATATATATATATATATATATATATATATAGAGTCAAGCTAGAATACACTCGAATGTATTCGGAGCAGAATACACTCAAGTAGTTTTTCATGATGCAATATTTTTTTGAAAAATCTAATCTATTGATCTTCTTAAACATCTTGTGAATAGCTCATACACAAAATTTGAGCACATTTGGACATTTATAGGTCATGTTATAAAGACCACAAAAATTATGCATTTAAAATTAGTTTCACGCGTCAATTTTGTTGCCCATAGATGAGTGGCTTACACTCATCCAAATGGGCTCAAAATATGTATGTAGCCTAGTTATAGTATGACGGTGAAGATAAATGGTTTACATTTTGCAAAAAATAGTCTTGATATGCAAACACACTTGAGTGTATTCATGTGATATATATATATATATATATATATATATATATATATATATATATATATATATATAGTCAGGCTAGAATACACTCGAGTGTACAGATCGTACGAATACACTCAAGTATGTTTGCATACCAAGACTATTTTTTGCAAAATGTAAATCATTGATCTTCACCTTCATACTATAACTAGGCTACATACAAATTTTGAGCCCATTTGGATGAGTGTAAGTCACTCATCCATGGGAAACAAAATCGATGAGTGAAACTAATTTGAAATGCATAATTTTTGCGGTCTTCATAACATGACCTATAAATGTCCAAATGTGCTCAAATTTTGCGTATCAGCTACTCACAAGATGTTTAAGAAGATCAATGGTTTAGATTTTTGAAAGAAAAAAAATATTACATCATGGAAAACTATTTGAGTGTATTCTGCTCTGGATACACTCGAGTGTATTCTAGCCTGACTATATATTCTAGAATATACTCGAGTGTATCCAGAGCAGAATACACTCAAGTAGTTTTCCATGATGCAATATTTTTTTCAAAAATTTAAACCGTTGATCTTCTTAAATATCTTGTGAATAGATGATACGCAAAATTTGAGCACATTTGGACATTTATAGGTCATGTTATAAAGACCGCAAAAATTATGCATTTCAAATTTGTAACGACCGCCACCAAACTGATAGCCAAATCATCACTAATTATTGCAGAATAATCATAAGCAACAGATTAACAAAAATCACTAAAAATTAAAACTATTTTGCAAAGAGATCCATTTCAAAACTTTATATATACCGGGGTTCACATTGTACATATATTGAACCATCTCATCTCGAGGTTAACATATAATAGTTGCTTTGTCAAAACATATACTAAAGCAACATCAAACCTCAAGGCATACAAGCCAAAATCTCAGATTGTTCGTAAAACTATCACGTACTAAATCTAAGGACCTGAGAGTACAGAGACGATACATAGGACTTCTATCTATAAGACACGACAGACAGAACCCTCAACTTGAGATGTTACTGCTGTCCCTATTGTTATTGTCCTTCCTCTGTAGAATGGTCTCCACCTCCTTGTGCATGTCCACCTAAAAATTGTGGATCCCACAGGGTGAGATAATTGTCCCAACGAGAGATATAACTCTCCACCAACAATATTATTATCACAAGTAAATAATATTAAACTGAACAGAGGATAATTAGTTTAGAACATTCTTATATTTTAAAGCATTACAACTATCCATGATAGAGCAGTAAATCATCTATTCACTTCATAAGGAATATAAAGAACATGTATATCATTTACCCATCATACTATATCAATATCTCAAGCTTATCATGTGATACTCATTATCATGGTATGACATCCATGAACCATTCTCATTTCTATCTGTTGGCCTCAGCCAATCTACTAGCCAGGTATTGGACTATGCCAATCCTATAAAATCATATCCAGATATTGGACTATGCCAATCCTGTAAAACTATTTCAGGTATTGGACTATGCCAATCATGTGCAATTATTCCAGGTATTGGACTATGCCAATCCTGTGAAATTATTCTAGGTATTAGACTATGCCAATCCTGTGCAATTATTCTAGGTATTGGATAATGCCAATCCTATGCAATTATTCTAGGTATTGGATTATGCCAATCCTATGCAATTATTCCAGGTATTGGACTATGCCAATCCTGTGACATTATTCTAGGTATTGGACTATGTCAATCATGTGCAATCATTCCAGGTATTAGACTATGCCAATCCTGTGACATTATTCCAGGTATTGGACTATGTCAATCCTGTGAGTGTTGCATCCAGGCATCGGGTTATCCCAATCATGTTGTTTTATTCCAGGTATTGGACTATGCCAATCCTGTGACATTATTCTATGTATTGGATTATGCCAATCATGTGAGTGTTGCATCCAGGCATCGGGTTATCCCAATCCTGTGGTTTTATTCCAGGTATTGGATTATGTCAATCATGTAACATTATTCCAGGTATTGGATTATGTCAATCATGTGAGTGTTGCATCCAAGCATCGAGTTATCCCAATCTTGTGGTTTTATTCCAGTTATTGGGCTATGCCAATCCTGTGACATTATTCCATGTATTGAATTATGTCAATCATGTGAGTGTTGCATCCAGGCATCAGGTTATCCCAATCCTGTGGTTTTATTCCAGGTATTGGACTATGCCAATCATGTGACATTATTTCAGGTATTGGATTATGCTAATCATGTGAGTGTTGCATCCAGGCATCGGGTTATCCCAATCTTGTGGTTTTATTCCAGGTATTGGACTATGCCAATCCTGTGACATTATTCTAGGTATTGGATTATGCCAATCCTATGAGTGTTGCATCCAGGCATCAGATTATCACAATCTTGTGGTTTTATTCTAGGTATTAGACTATGCCAATCATGTGACATTATTCCAGGTATTGGATTATGCAAATCCTGTGAGTGTTGCTTCCAGGCATCAGGTTATCCCAATCATGTGGTTTTATTCTAGGTATTGGACTATGCCAATCCTGTGACATTATTCCAGGTATTGGATTATGTCAATCTTATGAGTGTTGCATCCAAGCATTGGGTTATCCCAATCTTGTGGTTTTAGGCCCCGTTTGGTTCGCAGTATTATACACAGGATGGGACTCTAATCCTATAATTAAATAAAATCCCACGTTTGTTTGTGCAAGAGTAATATTGGGATTACATTATAACGGGAATAGAATCCTAAGTCATCAGGACTTCGGAGTTCCGCGCTACCCATAGGTATTCACGCGGTATAAATCCCCCTCAAGACCCCGATGCCTGAAGCCTCACGACTCTCTCATCTAGCGGCTGCCGCCTTCCGATTCTGAAGACCTGAGTTGAACGGTTGTTCAACCTGTGCTTTCGTTCTTCTTCACGCAATTCTTCTCACTTTCGGTAAGCATCTTTTTCGTTTGCTTCGTATTTCTCCAATGGTCTCTCCGGCTGCTTCACGTAGTCACTTTTTTTTTTCTTGTTTAGTTTCTCCTACTACTTCACATAGCCGCTATTCTTCTTGTTTAGTTTTTGCAGTCTCTCCGACTGCTTTACATAGCCACTTTTACTTTCTTCTGCTTTCCCTCTCCTCGCTTCTTCCTCTTTATCTCGGTTGTGATTGTTTATTCTTAACAGTTGTTTCAGTCTTTGTTTCTTCCTTTCTTTTTCTGCCCCCCCCTCACTTCTTCAAGCAGCCCCTTGTTTCTTCCTTTATTTTTCTTCCCCCCTTCACTTCTTCACGCAGCCTGCTTTGTTCCTTTCATTTATTTTTTCTTCTACTTTTTTTGATATCGTCTATTCTTCCTTCTTGCTTATTCTCTTCTATTGTTAATTCTTGCCACTTTCTTAGTCTCGTTTGATCTAATCCTTGACATTAGATGTGATGGCTTACCAAACCAGATTTACATAATAATCGTCATTTGTTGTATTTTATTTGATTCTTCGTCTTAGTTATCTTCTTCTCAGTTGACATTAGAACTAAATCTGTTTCTTAGTTTTCTTCTTCAAATTAAATTTGGCTGCATATACATACTATGAAAATGATTCATCAAACATTAATCAGGATGATGACAAGTTAGGGACATTAATTAAGTACCATCATCTTCTGTAAACATGCTTACTAATTTTTTTTTGACATAAATCAGGTTGCCTATAGAGCTTTGTCGTTTCACACAGACAGAAGGTCGTTCATAGTGTTATCTCAAAGACAAGAGGTTAGATTTTCAACACATTATTAGTAAATTAGTTTTATACATTGTTGATGACGCATATGATTTACATGTTTCATTTATTAAAAAGTTATCATACAGAGAGTTTTGAAAAATGTACAATGTACACTACTAGTGGCAAAAAAAAAATTAATGTTAGGACACCTTTTTGTTTACTAGTCTAAATTAAATTTATTCCCACCATATATACACAAGAGTATGGAATATTCCTTTACTTGTCTAAGACAATTTAGTTTCTAATCGTGTAAGCGGAATATACCATTGATTATGTTCAACTCTACTTAATAATTTTTAAAAATAAATTTATTTAATTTTAGTCATGTCTGTGCATTGCAGCAATGTCACGTTTGTCCAAACGAGATGAACTAATCAGGAGAAGGAGGCAGTTCCTTATGCAAACTATATATCAAGCAACTTTTTTATGACATGAAATGGTTGCTATTTTTCTCTATATTTTACCACATCATTCGAAGAATAGGATAATTCAAGATGATTTCTTTAGATCCGGTGAGATAGTTAGCAGATATTTCCACGAGGTTTTAAATGTTGTTGTGAGGTTACATCCAGAATTATACCAAAAGGCTGAGGCAATTCCCGAAAATTCAAATGGCCTTCGTTGGAAATGGTTTAAAGTAAGTTCATGTCTTTTATTTGTATAGCATCCACCATAATAAATATTATACTAAAAACTATTGAACCATGTAGGATTGTCTTGGAGCATTGGATGGAACATTCATTGAATTACGTGTACCAGAAGTAGACAAACCAAAATATAGAAATCGAAAGGGATATATTGCAACTAATACACTTGGAGTCTGCAACAAAGACATGCAATTTATAAATGTGTTGCCAGGATGGGAGGGATCTGCATCTGACATGAGGGTTCTTAGAGATGCTTTGACTCGAAGAAATGGTTTTTGTGTTCCTAATGGTAAAGTGTCCATATTGTATAATTACTAATAATTTAAACATATAATTTATTTCCTTACTGGATGTGCGTGTAGGAAAATACTATCTCGTAGATGTTGGATACATCAATGGAGAGGGATTGTTAGGACCATACAGAGGACAACGATATCATCTGAATGAATGGAGAACTGGTCATCAACCTTCTTCAGCCAAAGAACTTTTTGATCTCAGACATTCACCGGCCCGAAATGTTATTGAAAGATGTTTTGGACTTCTGAAACAAAGATGGGCAATATTGAGAAGCCCATCCTATTATCCAGCTAAGACGGCTAACAAAATTATAATGGCTTGTTGTTTACTTCATAATTTCATAAGGCGTGAAATGTCAATTGATCCCCTAGAGATAGAAGTTCCTGAGGAAGTTGTACTTGATGGACATCGAGATGATGATGCACAAACCATAGAACCAAGTGATGAGTGGTCACAATGGAGAGATAACTTAGATAACCAAATGTTTACCGAGTGGGCACATGTGAACTAGCCATTTATGAAGTTTATAATTTTCAGTTTATCATCAATAATGTAATCAACTAATTTATAAATGGCAATAACATTTTACTTGTTAAGCACTTGATTATATAACTACGAGTTTTTCTTTTTTACATCATTTTCATGTTGATGAATAATTTTTTGATATATTTACAATGTTTTTGGAATGTGTACTTTTATGTGTAAATTTTAAATTTTATCTTTTTTTAAATTTAAATTTTACTTGTTAAGTACTTTTACTATGTATACTATTTCACTTGATTACTAAAAATTATTTCAATAATATTTACTTTAGAAATATTCATCATCATGGACAAACAAATATGAATGTGAAATTAGACTTTGTTGCTAATCCCATCCTTAGTTGCATCCAAACATGGGATAGGAAAATAAAGATCCTATCCTATTCATGTACCTTCCCATCCCTTATTTTTTTATATCCCATGCTACTCCTTTCCCACGAACCAAACGGGGCCTTATTCCAGGTATTGGACTATGCCAATCCTATGATATCGTGGCCATGTTGCTAAGGATTCCATATTAGTGGAATACCTTTATGTTCCCCTTTCACTTTCATTATGGGATATCAATCCCTTAAACTCATCACTGAATACACATCACCTTTACTAGGCATTATACCTTGGCCAAGCCATCATACTTATTCACATCCTTTATGTAATACAAGTATTCCTCTTATCTCATTTAAGCATATTCAAAACACTATAGCATAAAGCATGTATGATCAAGATTTCATTATTATTATTGTAACAATTTATTATTATTATTATTATTATTATGTTACTAAATTTCCATTTCCTAGTTTATTTTTAATATTATCGTTTCTTACATGATACTTTTATAAACATCTTGTTACCTCTCACTAGGGAATAATTATTCTCATGGCTCACAAGGCCCATTAAACATCTCGTGACCTCCCACTAGGCAACAACTAATCACATGGCTCACAAGGCCCATTAAACATCTTGTTACCTCTCACTAGGCAACAACGAATCACAAGGCTCACAAGGCCCATTAAACATCTTGTTACCTCTCACTAGGAAACAACTAATCACATGGATCACATGGCCCATTGAACATCTTGTTACCTCTCACTAGGCAACAACTATCTCTAGGTCAAAAAGACCTATAATTGGTATTGTATGAAACATCATAGCTTCATGCTTAGCTATGCTCATTATCTCATGCTACCAACATGGTTTCTATATGGTTAAGGTTTCCCTTTATTAACCAATTGTAGTTTCAAATCATATCATTATCCTTCATTAGGGTTAAGGTTTCCCTTTTTAAGCCGACTAGGGTTTTCAAGTACATTCATCAAGAATTACAACCCTAATCTAGACTCCACACATAATAGGAGTATCAATGTATACTCATTAAATGAGTATTAAACAAGTATAAGTTTTTCTTTCATCCTTACTAGGTTATTGATTACATCCTACTCCATTAGGTTGGCTCAACCCTTCTCTCAAGGTACATTGGCCCTTATTTATCAAAATGCATTAAATCCTTCATGTCTTAAAGTATCATTTGACATAACATACTACATGTATCACTCAATAAAGTCTATTGGATTGAGGTGCTTCCACCTTATTGGGCAAAGAGGTGTGTGCTTGCTCCACACCATATCGGGCAAAGAGGTGCGTGTATGCTTCACACCATATCGGGCAAAGAGGTGTGTGTGTGCTTCACACCATATCGGTCAAAAAGAGGTGTGTGTATGCTTCACACCATATCGGGCAAAGAGGTGTGTGTGTGCTTCACACCATATCGGGCAAAGGGGTGTGTGTATGCTTCACACCATATTGGGCAAAGAGGTGTGTGTGCTTCACACTATATCGGGCAAAGAGGTGTGTGTATGCTTCACACCATATCGGGCAAAGAGGTGTGTGTATGCTTCACACCACATTGTGCCTAAGGGGTATATTTGACCTCATATAGAACAAGAGGTGTATACTACATCACCATATCTTGTAAGGAAGTATAAACTCATATCCATATCGTTTTAGTGGTGTAGGTGCATCATCATATCGGGTTAGAGGTGCTTGTTTATGTGCTTGAACCCGATATCACTTTATAAGGTGATACCATCATCTTCAAGCTCTAGACATTCGTTATACTTGTTCTAGTTCATGGACATCAGTCCTAGGTTACTACTATAGCTCATGGATTCATAAATTATGCAAGAAAATTCTATTTGAAAGTAAATCATTTAACTAAGGCAAGATTGATGATAAATAATAACATAATTGAGTTCAAGTTATATAACCCGCCTCCAGAGCAACTTCAAAGCTCCAAGATCCAAACATTCACGTTCCCAAGGTTGAATATGAGCTTCTTAAATGTAAAAGACTTGATCTCCTTAGCCTCATGCACGATACCTCACCACTTGTGGCCGATATCCCTCACTTATGGTCGATATCCCTCACTTGGTCGATATCACTTTGCAATGGGTGATATCACTTTGCTATGGGTTATACCAAGGCTCTATGCACGATACTCCTTCACCCTTGCACGATACAAAGACTCTATGCATGATATCTAAGAGCAAGGGGTGATCGATTTTGAAAAATTCCACTTATGGGTGAAAGGAAGGGTATATATACTTGAGGTTCATGAAAAAGTGTGTATATGAGGTGTCACCATTTTAAGCTACTAGGTGCCACATGTCCATGCATGGTTGACACCTGTCCTTTCCTGCACTCATATTTATCTTGACATTCAAAACACTTGATAATAATCTATAGATGATATTTCGGCCATTAGTTATCTTGTTTGATAAGATATCTTATATTTATCTTCATAAATTATGCAAACCAATACAACTTTTGCAAGGAGCACCTAACTCGACATGGATCACCTCCTTGAGGTGATTTTCACATCATGGACAAGTCCAAGAGTCCACAAACCGATATGAGAATCCTCCTATGGCTCCTTGGCTGATAGGCACTCTCATATGGACTCTACAACTCGATACAACTCAAGTTAGGGTTTCACATTCAACCCCTATTCTTGGTTTTTTCATCACCAAGAGTATCATACTCAAATATGATTCAAACATGGTGCCTAATTATTTATTTCTCCTATAAATGATACTATGATGGAGTAGGGTCACTCTAGAGGTGGTAATTTGCATATCAACCCTACATTTTGGGTAAATTACAACTTGTACCAAAATTGGTACACAAGGCACTAACATTATTCAAACAAGTTCAAACTTGGATTTTAGGCTTTCCATAAGCCACCACCTTGAATCATTCTCTCTCTTATGATTCTAAGACTCATGAGGTATGTTTAACACGTGACATATTGCAATATGACCCCTCATCTTGGGTAATTTGCATTTTGGTCCAAAACATGAGAACATTGCTCAAACATTATTCAAACAGGACCAAATTTGAAACATAAGTTTGTTACCTGATAACAAAACACTTTAGAGGATTATATTAAAGTTCTAAGCAACTTATTTAGACAAAACAAATAGGTTTAACTCATAACCCAAGTTAGGGTCATTACAAAATTAGTTTCGCACGTCGATTTTGGTGCCCTTGGATGAGTGACTTACATTCATCCAAATGGGCTCAAAATTTGGATGTAGCCTAGTTATAGCATGACAGTGAAGATCAATGGTTTACATTTTGCAAAAAATAGTCTCGATATGCAAACACACTTTAGTGTATTCGTGTGATCTGTACACTCAAGTGTATTCTAGCCTGACTCTCTCTCTCTGTCTCTCTCTCTCTCTATCTATCTATCTATCTATCTATCTATCTATCTATCTATATATATATATATAGTTAGGCTAGAATACACTCGAGTGTACATATCACGCTGTACACCCCAATCATGTTTTCCTATTTTGACCATGTTTTTCCAAAATCTAGTCCATTCATCTTCATGGTTACAATATTAATAGGCCACATACAAAATTTGAGCTCATTTGGATGAGTATAAGTCTCTCATCCAAGGAAAACAAAATCGACGCACAAAACTAATTTGAAATGCATGATTTTTGCCTCCTTTAGTTGCATGACCTATGTGTCCAAATGATCTGAAATTTATTATATATATTAAATAAGATCAACGGTTTAAATTTTTCAAAAAGTTATTACATCTTTAAAAATGATTTAGGTGTACGACACCTCCAGTACACTTGATTCGAGTGTACACTAGCCTGACTCTCTCTCTATATATATACATATATATATATATATATATTTATATTTATATATATTTATATATATATATATTTATATATATGTGTGTGTAACATATTAAATTGTTTTGTTTTGTGATTAGATATTTTAGTGGATTAGGTCGATCATGAGACCTGGAAGAGTGGGCCAATTCAGGGGGGGTCACAAATCTAAAAAAATGAAAATGTGGTGAGTTTGCCTATCCAATCAAGAATTTGGCTAGTCCAAGACCCTGGAGTGCTAAAAGGTACTTTGGCATCAAAGACATCAATATTTATCAAGATTTTTCAAACTCTTTGAGTACATGCATACATAGCCCTTAGCAAAAAAGGAAAACAATCTCCAAGGAACCAAGTAATAAAATTTGGTTATCTCATGATTATGTAATGGAAGATAAGAGGCTATGGTAAACCCTAGTGACCACATGTATGTAATTCGTATACCTTAGAAAATATTATGGAATAAAAGTTGATAAAACAATTGTGATAAAACTACCATCATGGTTTTTGTAACCCGAGTAAGTATATAACATTTTTAACCCAATGTGTGATGTAACTCTATTAGACTCAATTTTATTGTGAGAGATATATTTGATTACATAATGCTTAGGATTGATATAATTACTTTCTACTTAATAGACGACTCTATACACTAGAATATAGTTTGTTAGATTTTGGGGATAAAATCATTTTTAAGGGGTGGAGTGTTGTAACATACTGAAATCTAGGCATTGTCCTTGATACCACAAAAGCATGGTTCCAATTAAAATAAGTCCTATAGATAATTTTCTTTTAACAATATTTATATACTAATGTGCATTAAATCCCATTAATGTGATATAATATATAAGGATCAATATAAATAAAAATACCTAAGTATTCATTTTGCAACAAGAACATGTAAACATATATTTAAAAAAGTATAAAATTACTTGTATGTCTTATACATATATAATTTAGGTGAAGTTGTAATCAATAAATTTCTAGTATAAAATTAAGGGAAATAATGGTGTACACGCATGACAAAGATCTATGAAAAAAATTATCATGGTAGAAAATCTTAACATAGATTTACTTTCCGAAATACAATATGATCTATAGAAATATAAACCAAAATAATTGCAATAATTTGAAATGCATGAGATATTTCAATAAATTAGAACAAATTTTACAAAACTCATTCTCTTATTATTGTTTGAAAGCAATAAAAAATTAAAAACAATCACGTTAGATTATCATAAAAGAAAGAAATATTTTAATTCAGTTACATATTTGTTTGGAAATAAATAAATATTCCCAAATTTATATAATCAATTACTTAACCCAAATAGGAAATAATAATCATTTTGACTAAATGATATCCTTAGTAAACATATCTAGTACCTCCTAAAACTGTTAACAACAAGGGAAAAAGGAATATATATGATACATAATGCTTTAACCCTTTTTTTATTTGAAATTCATGTATCTCCAATAATTAGTTTTGGATATATAAATTTTATTACCACCCATATCCTTCTCAAGTAATTAATGTAAAATATATTATTTGTATATATATGGTTGCCTCAAATTTAAAATTTTGGATCTAATATATGTGTTTTACTAAAATGGAATTGTTATACATGTTTCCAAGGACTCTAAAGTTGAGAGGAGAAACATTTTTATAAAGTTATTTAGTAATGAGGTGAATAAGTGTATATAAGAGGTTGATAAATGGAATTCTAAAAAAATTCAATAAGTATATATTTTACATGTTTACATCGGGTAAATAATTACATAATAAAATATTGGTAAGTCTCTTTATTGCAAATCTAGTAGTCAATATTTTTGTAAGTTACTGAAAGAAAAGGGAAATATATTATATAACATAAACATAAAGAAATAAAAGGGAAATGACTTTGTTTATATTTTCTTTCATGTTATGTGTTTGGCTGCTTAACTTTTATCCTTACGACCAGATAATGTTTATTCATATTAATTTTCTCTCTATCATTTCCCCTCTTACTATGATCCTACCATTTTTAGTTTTTTTTTTTTGAAACACTGTCTACTCATCTTATCCATTGCATCAAATTACAACTGTTATTTTAATGCAGAAGGGAAAGACTACAAGCCTTCATTTTTAAGACCTCAACAAGATCCGGAGGGGGTTGCTCGATCCACAGTATAGAGCAAGGTTTGTTTTTGAAGGATTTTGCCAGTAGATTGGCAGCTCGGTTTTTCTCTCAAAGAACATGAGTCAGCTGGATGTCTGGCCGAAGTAGCGTCCATATCTTCTCGACAATGCACTGGAATCTTAGACTTGGCTTTCCTATCATACCGATCTCTATGCAAGCTTCTTTACTATCTGTCTCCATCTCCACCGCGTTCCATCTTCATTCATGCACCATACAAAGTGCTTCGTGAATGGCTTGTAATTCCGCTTCGGTTACATTGGTGGTGTATTCCTTCTTTACAAAGCCACCTATCCAATTGCCTTCATGATCTCTTGCGACACCTACAGTATTCGATCCTTTCTTTGAGGTAGCCGCATCTGTATTGATCTTTATGTGGCCCTATTTTGGTTTCAACCACTTTCCAGGCACTCTCCAGTAGGTGTTTACTTCCTCCTTTTCCATCACCTGACTTGTGATCCTGGTCTGCTTCAATATGTAGTTTGTTTGGTGCATTGCTGATTTTTCCTCCTATTTGAAAATGAAAAGGTTTCAGCATCTCCATATATACTAACACACGATAACAAACTCCATCCTCTTCTTCTACTATATGCCCAGGTTCCAGTGTAGCCACTCCTTAGTAGTTTTGGCTCTCCAGAAGCTGGTCACTATTTTGGTCCCCAGAAGTAGTTTCCACACTTCTTTGGCATATTTGCAGTCCCTCAGTTCATGGATGATTGATTCAGTATCCTCCTTGCATCTATCACAAATGTCTATCTCCGTTAGATGCCTGGTTTTCCGCCTCTCATTTGTGAGTAGAGCCTCATGTTCCATCAGCCACACAAAGGTCTTTAATTTGTTTGGGAGCTTGAGTTTCCATATCTCCTCCCATTTACCAGGTACACTGATGTCCATCCCATTCCTCACCACCTCATAGGATGTTTTGGTTGAGAAGTGGCCATTAGTGGTGTGATTCCACACTCTAATGTCTGATTCCGTCCCTTGGCATGGCGTTTCTACCTTTGTCACCTTCTGTATAACTTCGTCCTCGAACCAGTCCCTCAAGAATTCAGAGTCTCATTCACCTGTGTCTAGCACCATGCACATGACCTTCATATCAAGTAACTCGTTTGGTATTGGTTTTACCACACGCATGCCCAGCTGTAAGCCTTCTTCCACCCAACAGTCCCACCATAGATTAGTGTCCCTGCCACTCCACAGCTTCATCACAGAGTTTAGTAAGATGGTATCTTTACCTTTGCAAGCTGCGCGCCCCAGTCTCGACAGATTCATATTGGAACCTTCCTTATACCTCCATAGATGTCTGGCCTGACTATTACACCAGGTTGTACCCCTTTCTGTCATAATATCCCATGAATTCTTTAACAAGAGGGCCTTGTTCCATTCCTTCATTGTCTTGAGACCAAGTCCTCCATCTTTCTTCGGACTGGTGATTTTGTTCCATGCCACCAAAGATAGTGGGTGAGCTTTGTGTCTGCCTCCCCACACAAATCTCTGAATCAGTCTGTCAATCTTCTCGCAAAGGTGGATGGGAAGCACCACCGTCTTCATGACAAACGTCGATACGCTCTCCAAGCTACTCTTAGCAAGGCATATACGTCCTCCCAGGTTCAATAAATGTAGAAAGAACATTTTCCTCCATCAACAATACTTACAATATTATATATATTATTTTTCTTAAAACTTTGATCATGTTCTTTACTTATCTATATTTCTAGTTTGTTTTTCAAGATTTCATGGTTATTTACAAACTCAATTTTCTCTTCCTCTTTATTATTTGTGATTCCTTTATTGAGTGATAAACTTTTCTTTCTACTTTTCATAATTTTTTTAAGTTCTAGTTTTATACCTTTTTCAACTGGTCTTCCTCCTTTAAATCATACATTACATATTTTATCTAGTAAACAAAAATAGATAAGTTTATTGCTACCCTAGCCTAATAATTTTATGTGTGTATCCCTCTTCATGTCCTTCAAACACATAGAAATCACTACATGTTCCATGACAAGTTTTCTTGTTGTGCACCTTTGTGGCTCGTTTATGTGTAATTTCCTCCAATATCCAATCAGACATGACCTTAAACCTTCTTCCTTATCATAGCACCCACTTTCTATTCAAGTTCCTTAGAAGAGCCGTGAAAGCCTCATGAAACAACTCATATGGCAATCTTTTCTCAACTACTGGTGTTTCAAACCTTGGATTGGACCTAGGGTGTTGACTTTGGACTATTAGACAAGGATATGAGGTATGTGCATAGTTTTGATTATCTAGACATTACTAATATGACCAATAAATTGTTCCCATGTTACACATTTCTTGACTGATTCTTGAGCATTATTGAATCTATTCAAAAATAATATTTCCTTGATATTATTTCCTTAGTTGATATTGACTTCATGAGATATTATGATTAAAGGTCCTTCGACATATTTATATTTAATATTAGGATGATCTCAATTTCTATACTTGAGTCAAATTGATGTTGACTAAACTAAATTATTGTCATACTCTATATGTGTGCATGGTTTAGATTAACTTTATTTTAAGTAGTGGCACATGAGTACAACTATTCATTAGGTGTTCTTTTACTGACCCAAGTGTGCTTTTCTACTCGTTATATATAGGCAGAACTTATTCCACCCAAGGTGCACTTTTCCACCCACTTTTAGACTAAGATCCTATGGTGTCCTAGCCCTGCTCTAAATAACTTAAGCCTAATATTTGTATACATGCACAACTTATGATTTAATGTTATTTATGAAATTTTTGTAAGGCAATACTCCCTACGTGATTATCTTCTTGTTAAACATGCATCATATTTTGACTTGTTAATTATTTTAGAACATGTTTCTCTTGAACACCCCTTTACTAAAGTATCTAACATTGAACTCTCCACGATTTAAAGTAATGTCTGGTTATTATAATAGTACACATACACAACTTTGTTGGTGTCCTTTCTGTTGTTTGCTTACTATTCTGGTGCAACTGTCAACCCATCTAGAGGTTGCACAGCCTGAGGTCCATGAAGTTGGAGGCTTTGCTCAAGACTAGCTTCAAGATGTCTTCTAAGATGGGTAGGTTGATCACCACAAAATCAATCCTACTAGTTTATATTTCATATCTCGTTAGTGGCCCTTTATGGCCCCAACATCATGGAAATTTATTTTCCAGCTACTATAAAATTATGTTTTTTAACCAATTTGTTTGAGAAAATATTATGCACCCCTTTCATTTGAAAGTTATTCATATATAGTTGCAAACAAATGGGGTTCTATGCATTATTTTTTACAAATGTGAATATAAGCATGTCAATGTTATATGTTACTTGCATAATATGTTTAGACATTGGTCCCAAGAATAAAAAGGAAGCGTCCTTTTCTAGTCAAGAAAATGTGGTTCTATTTTAGCAGATTGAGGATGCTCTTTTATTGATTTCACCCTCTAATGAGGGCCAAGTAAACAATTATATGCAAGGGGTTCAACTGTTCCGTAGGGTCAGCTTCCGCAAGGATGTTTCTCATCACTACTGGTGTTCACAGCAACAACCACTCACTTCTCAATGGGATAGAGATGAGGCATGCCACCACAATAAATAGGGAGAGAAACAAATAAAGGGATGCCTAGACGATTACAAAACACAAATAAGAATAAAGGGAAAAGGCACATGATTAAGCAAGTCAGTCAGAGACTAACGGAGTGTGCAATAATCCTTTTTCTCATTTTTCTACAGCCCTCTCAATTGGTTCATCGTTTAATTCATAATATACTAAAATAATTTGAGTGTGAGTGGGGGTAGGAGGCACCCACAACCTGTAAGCTTTCATGTTGGAAAAAATAGGGTGGAAATTTAACTAGAAGCTTCTACATAATTATATATGTATATCAAGTATTTGCGGGTTAAAGGGTAAAAGGGTATGGATAATGTCCATACCTTACCCTCCCATTTTAATGTGGAGGGGAAATGAGGAAAGGGTAAATGAGGATGAGTAACAAGAACCTTTACCCTTACCCTTACCCTATAGGGTATGGTAAAGGGTAAATGGGTAATACCCTCCAAAATTGACAACCCTACTTGTATCCCTTGATTCGTAAGCTCCACTTCCTCCCTTTGGCAGATGCCATGGATGATTGAGTTTAAGGCTTTGCCCCTTGCACCACTGTAGCCACCCAAAGACCCCAAAATTTGGGTCAGGGTTTCATGTCGAAGCTTGTCGGTCCATTTCCGGGGCATGTGGCATGCACAACTCCCTTCCCCGCGAGGAGTCGATGCCTACATCACAAAGTTATTGTTCCATCCATTCGTGAACACACAAAGGGGAGGTGGGGGACACAGTGGATCATCCTAACCTTGATCTAATGGCAATGGTTATTCATGGATGAACTGAAGGGGGCACAAGTGCGGAGCCATGAGATCATGCAGGTCCATGATGTGCCCGTCATCAATAACCTGCCTTTGTCATCAAATATTGGTAACTATCACTTGATTTTCTATAAGGTTCCAATATAAATTTTAAAAAATACATATCCCTAGCCCCCTCACCCAAAATACGCAAATCCATATATCAGATTGATTGTCTCAAAAATATTTACAACTTGGACATGGTTTCAGACACTAAAAGCCCTTCTAATCTCCCAGTATTTATTAAAATTCAACCCATGATTATATTTACCATACTTACTACATTATTTTATAAATATTCAATCTTTGATGCTCAGGTAGGGAAGTCGGGCGCAGATATAGGCAACAAAAACAAAACAAAAATACTCGTCTCCCAAAACAACAAGATCACGTCGACAAAAGTGTATCTTGGAAGGAAAGGTTGCAAGGTTATACATGATCCTAGAGCAAATCCAGTGACATTACCCTTATAATAGTATTGTGCTTCTTCTTCATTAGGCAGGAACACTCGAATAGTCATCTCCACCAGCCTCCTGGTGCAACACCACAGACAGCGGTTGATAATGTCCCCTAGTAGCAGACAACGACCTCCCGCCTCTAGAGTAGTCCACATGGACCATTAGGAACTCCATGTTGCGCTACCAGAGCTAACGGGAATGAGTTGTCCTTTTCAAACATCAATCTGCTAGAGTTGATACACTCTCCCATAACTGTCTCTCCCTTGCTATCCCTCCCTTTATTGGATAGGACTTGCTCAGTCTCTTTATTGGTTACCAAATTGTCAGACCAACTGTTGTGTCCTAAGAAGCCCCCAGTACCCCTCTATTCATAGGAGAGGCCATGGTCGGGGTTCCCAGTCGGTGTGGGAGTCATAAGGGTCGAATTCATGATTTTCTAGAACCTACACACGGCGAACCTATGATGCCCCATGCCACAAACCACAAGATAACTCAAGGCTAACTGTGGAAACAAAACTTAAACAAACAGATTACCGGAAAATACTATAAAGTAAAATTATTTTCATTAAGCTCCCAAACAGCAAAAACCTTTACATATGAGTCCTTTCATGTCACAAGGTACTTACCATGTATGCCATCGGCTTGTTGCAAGAAAATCTTTCCCAAACACACACACACACACACACACACACACACACACATATATATATATATATATATGGAGAGAGAGAGAGTCAGGCTAGTGTAAACTCGAGTGTACTAGAGACACCGTATACCTCAGTTATTTTCAAATATGTAGTAATGTTTTGAAAAATCCAAACTGTTGATCTTCTTAAATATCTTAAGAACATACTATATAATAAATTTCATCTCATTTGGGAACTTATAGGTCATGCATCTAAAGGAGACACAAATCTTGCATTTCAAATTAGTTTTGTACGTCGGTTTTGTTGTCCTTGGATGAGTGACTTACACTCATCCAATTGATCTCAAATTTTGTATGTGGCCTATTATTATTGTAACCATGACTATCAATGGATTAGATTTTAGAAAAATATGGTCTAGATAGGCAAACACCATTGGGGAGTACAACATGATCTGTACACTCGAGTGTATTCTAGCCTGACTCTCTCTCTCTCTATATATATATATATATATATCCACTATATCCGTACATAAAATAACATACAAGCCAAACCATGTAACGAAATGCGTCAACAATACACACCCAAAAACCATCCCAAAGACCTGAGTTTACAGGGATGACTCTAGAACTCTAACAACAAAAGGACCATTAACAACACTGCCAACCTTGTTAGCTACTATCTTTCTTGCTGCTACTCAACCTCTATTGCACGATCTCTGCCTCCTCATTCATGTCCACCTAAAAAGGATGTGGGAAACCCACAGGGTGAGATTCCAAATCTCAGCGGGAGATAAAACTCTCTACTAACACTATTATTAGCAAAGATAAGATGATTAAAGAACAACAGTAAAGATACATCTATGATAAGTAGGTAATCATCACTAATAGAATAAGCAATTGCAATTAGATTATGAAACATCTTTTCAACATAAAGGGAATATAAAGAACATGTATATTCACTACCAGTTATACTGTACAAAAGCAAGCAAGGCCTCATCCAATATTTTCATATTTAAACCTAAGCAAGATACTACACGGTTGATTACATATTTTATTATGCCCCGAGGATTTAAGTCATACCACCCAAATCCAACCGACCATTGCTATGTCAAAATCGGTGCCATACAAGGTCTATGGAAGATCCGAAATCTACAACCTCACCAAACCTCATGGTCAGTACACGAGTACACAATAGATACATACCAGTCAACTGCAACATGTGACATATAGTCAATAGTGAAAGTCCTAGCACACCTTAGTACAAGTCACAACACTAATGAAACTGAGCTACGGGCCGCAAGCGCACTCCCTCCAGGGTATGTCCCACAGCCAATCCTGTGAAACCTCATAAGCAACATATCACTGATCTATGACCCGCAGTCGTACTCCTACCAGGGTGTGGCCCACAACCAATCATGTGAATGCATATACTCAACAATATTTGACTCAATGCTTCCTCTAAGGGAAAGCCCGTTTAATCATCCAACAAGTGCTGACACTGAGATGGATATATGGCATAGGGCAAAATTACATGGTTAAGTTCCACTTGATTAGTTAGGTCTATTAAGTGTCTTTTAGCATCAACAAAGTTACAATGTATAAAATCGTAACAAATTCTACAAAGATAAGGGCATAGTACTCTTCCAGTAGATATAGACATATAGGGTGTGAACTTGTCACACTATCATCACATGATGCATGTATTATTGCAATTTATTACTTCATCAATACCAAAGTCACATGCTATAGGAGGTCAATCCTTCAACTCATTATTTATGTATCACAAGTGCCACAACATGTCTGTTACGACCCCACCTCCCGATAACCCCCAATTAAGGGAGACCAAGAGGTTGAGCCGCACCCATTTATCCCGGATCAAAGGTTCGACATATAACCATAAACAATTATTAAATTCTAATAGACTATACTGAAAATGGTAATAAAATTTTTCTTTACATACCTTTTGAAAACTTTGATCTCTTTAAACTTCTATCCACACCGATACTAATCTATCTAATCCTCCTTTATACTTTAATTCTCTTTTAGTATCACATGTGCCACTTTACTGTTTGTTCTTTTCATTGTACCTAAAACGCCGACAAACAAAACGTCGGTCAGTCGTAGCTGGTATGTGGGGGAAACCAATAATCATTCAATTATCTATAACAATGTATCCCATTCAATTATCATTTAACAAACAAGTTTACATTTTAAGTATAACTACACGATCCATGTGTACCCTATCCCCTGCGCTGTCCCTGCAGTGGACCTGAATACTACCTCCCATGTGGTAGATTCCCATTTTACCCCTCATGACTTCACCTAATAGGTGAATCAATTTCTAGGGCTGAGTCACATGGCACTACCCGTAGGTAGCCCACTCCTTAACTCATGGTATGCTAAGAGTCTCATGGCACTACTCATGTGTAGCCCAATTTCTAACTCATGATACCCTAGACCTTGCTCTAGGTTATCCTTAGCCTTTGCATAGCCACAGGGGTGGACTCAGATCTAGCTAGTTATACATGTATACTCATAGTGATAGCCATAGTCACTTTATAGTTGCATGAATTAAATAAACATCCAACAGTTTATTTAAAGCAATCAGTAAAACATTCGGAAATCACCGTGAAACTAGAACGGTTATTCATAAGCGTAACCACATACCTGTCAGGATGATTTTGAGACTGAATAATCCATGCAAGAAAGAAATCCAAGCAAGCACATATATCAAGATCCTGAAATAATTACTCATTTCATCAAGACTTATTAAATCTAGCTTGCTTCCTAGGGTTTCTAATCCAATTTTTAGGGTTTCTATTGCAATTAGGGTTTCCCTTCATCTTTTACTATTTAAACCCTAATTTAATGCAATTGATCCCAAACCCTAATTATATCAACATCTAATTCTCAATTTTGGATTAGAGGCATAATTAACTATTAATTAAGTTCATTAATCCTCTTTTACATTAAAGCTATTATTTTTATCCATTTCATCCATGACAAAATCATTATACGCATTTATCATCAATTCAAAGCTCATTAGGGTCTAATTAACATATGAACTCATTTTTCCATCAATTCCATATTTTATTCATGAAAAGACCCTAATTACTACTTTTAGGGTATTTATCCCGAATTAAGGACTTTCATATACAAATAACTTAGAACTATCATGTAACAATCATATTTTCACATTTTTCAATCTAAATATGATCTTATTTTCTTTTACCCTAAATTAGGGTTTCTAAATTATTTAATCATTCTCATATGAGGTATAACCCTAAATCATGCAATTCTACATTTAGATCAGGTTCGAATCTAACATTACCATTCAACAGGTTATTAACACTTCAATTAACCCATTAAGCATCTTAGATTCAACCTTTAATTACAAATAGGGTTTTTAACTCAACTTTAATGCACTTTTCATCATCTTATAGTACTTTTGCAATTAGAAACGGAATCAATATTTTCTAATATTTTTAATGGATTCCTCTCGTTCTCCTGATCAATTTTCATATATTATTCGCATTTATTCGAGCTACGGTTTACGAGATATTAATTTAACAAGGTTTTACTTACTTGGCCAATCGGGAGTTGCCACGTCATCACAGTCCATGCGACGTTGCAGATTTGGAAATATAACGGTTTTACCGTTATACCCTTACTTAAGTTAGCCGCTGCTTTGTACCCCGAAGGGCAAATCCGTCAAACGCGCCCATACTCCTTCTTCTTCCTCATGATGCCACAAGTGTCGCCGGCCTGCAACCCTAGTCGCGAGCTGCGCGACTCCTGTGGCCTCCCTTGGACTCGACGACCCTCCAGTTCGATTCCCTTGCCTCCGCCGTTCCTCAGCGCACGCGTGGCGCCCTCCAGGTTGCGACCAACGTGGCCGTGCTCGAGTGAAAAATGGTCGTCGTTCCTGTTGCGTTTGCGGCAGCCTGCAGTCCTGCGGATGGTATTGCTGGGAGATAGGCGCACGTCTCGGTCTTCGATCCTTCCTGGATCGTCGGGGAAGCCTTATTCCTCCAACGAGATCGTTAAACAGCTCCTCGTAGATCCATGGCTACGTTACCCATTATTCTAAGGTTTTTGAAAGAAGAAGAAAAGGGAGTAGAGAGAGAAAGGGATGCAGGGACCTCTTGGGCTCGACCCAGGGGTTCTAACCTTTTATAAAGATGGGTACGGAGCCTTAGGTGAGTTACCAAGCCCCCCCATTAAGGAACTCTTTTCCTTTAATGTGAAGCAAGTGCCTCTCTCTCTTTTTTTTCCTAATTATCTCCTTTGATGATCATTATTCCGTAGATAATTAGGAATACGAAAACTTCTCTCTTAATCTCATTAGACTTGCCCTTTAATTAATAGGCTACGAATTTATATTCCCTTTTATTAGAAAATACTTCCTTTCTATTACAAAATCCATTAATAATGTATCATATTATTTTTTATTTTGCAAATTTGGCATTTTCTCTTTCTTTCCTCTTTATTGGGACTCCTTGGATCCCAAGATATTCCATTATTTTGAAATTCATTTTCAAGGATACTTATTATCCTTCTATATGCATTATTTTGCATTATCATGTTTATTTCTTAATAAAATATTTCTTTTTGAGGGTTTCTCTTTATTTCTCTTTTATCTTCCTCATTGGCATTCCTTTTATCATTAGAAACCTCATGGATACGAAATTTCCCCAAGAAATCTCATTTATGTCTCTTTTCATTCATTTTCCACATTATATCATTATTTCCCAATTTCTTTCTTCATAAAGAAATACTTAATTAATCTTTTCTTCTCCTATTGCTTTCTTTTTGCAACCTTGGACTCCTTGGTACCCAAGGAACCCAAGAGGCACGAAATCTTCTTTGGATTTGCCTTCTAGAGGTTTCCACATATTTCCTTTATCAATTATTCAATTATTCATTCACTAATTGAATTTTCTTTATTATTTCCTTGTTATTGGGCCCAATAGCCAACAAAGCCCACAAATCAAACAACAAGGCTATTTTAAACGAAATCCAATTATTCTCAACCAAATCACATCATTATTTGTTCAATCATCCTTAATATGAGAAATTGCATTTCTCACCAATTGAACCCAAAAAATTGGGGTTATAACATCCTTCCCCCCTTATAGGAATTTTGTCCTCAAAATTCAAACAAGCAAACAAACAATTCAGGATAAGACTTTTCCATGTCCATCATTGGCCCCTATGTGGCTTTTTCGTACTCATGGCATTTTCGAAGAACCTTTATCATCACTTATTCTTTTCCCTGAGTTCTTTCACTCTGGCGTCTATAAACTGCACAGGTGACTCAGGTCATTTCAGCCTCCCTTGGGGCTCACTAGGTTCATTGCTCAGCACATGGTCGGGTACCTCACATAGTGCTCTAAATTGGACACACGGAAAACATCTCCCATTACTCTATCCTGAGCGGTAGGGTCAAACCTAACCTTCTCCACCCATCCATCTCTAATGGACCCATGTATCGGGGACTCAACTCTCTTAGTTATAACTTAGAGGGGTCAGATTTTCATGTCACATTTTCTCCCACAGTAACTTGTATGTCAGTCTACTTTGCATCTGCTCACGACTCTCATCGTCTCTAGGCTCCTTCCAGCCCTTGCATAAACAAAGTGACTTCATCTACACGCACTGGGGCCCCTTTTTCTAACCATCATGTGGTCCTTTTCTAACCATCATGTGGCCCTTTTTACCAACATCACCTTACTGAAGTGGTGACCGACACAACCTCCTTTATAGAGCTTCTTATAAAACCCGATACTGGCTATGGTGGTCATTGTCACATCTTTCATAGGACAAGAACTATCTCTAGATATCACCATGAATGAGCACACATGCCCTCATCAGACCCTTTAGTCTGGATCATACTAACCATAGATAGGGGTGATAAACTATACTAACATAGAGTTCTCAAAGGACCTACTTCCACCTTTTGGAAGGGAACCTTTAGTTCAATACTCGAGAACCTTTGAACTTGCTCAATGGTGTAGTTGAACCATCTCTCTCATGGGTAGTTCAGCTAGATCTGTCCCTTGACAGAACTCCTTATTTCTTATGTCATCTAGGTAAGGCGATCTACCATAACCCATATTGCATCTCGACCTTCCTCGATCCAGGGAAGACTTATCACAACATCCATAGTGTTGATCTCTCATTCCCTCTCAGGGATTCTTTTGTCCTCCATATCGATACACTGGGTTACTAGGGTTCGTCCTTTACCTCCTTGCATGACTATATACCATATGCAACTTCATCTTAAGCATCTAACGTGCTATTGCCATTTTCCATGGTGTATCATGATTTCCTGTATGTCATGATTCTTTCGAGATCGTTTCCTTTGAAACCCTAAACCACTCTTGTCAGGGTTTCATCACCTTCTTTTCCAAAGAAGCGCACTTGAGGTTCTACCACCATCTTTTCATTGCATCAAGAACTACGCTGGCTAACCAAACAACCCTTAATTTTTCAACGCATCTTGTTTCATCTGAGTGTTATCTAAACACTTCTCCTTTTCAAACTTAGGGTTAGCCAAACAACCTCTTCTAGCTTCTAGTCAAACAAGTCGAATGTATCTCAACCAGAGCATCCATTACCACTTCATATCCTTAGGTATTAGGTAACATTGAAGTCATACACTTCTGTGTATTTTACTTATCATCTCACCTCAAACTCTCTGTCTATCTTCATTAAGAACACTCTCTCATTTCATCATCACGGTGACCAAACTCAACCTGGTATAACTTGTAAGTTCTACATAGCTCACCATAGAAACTTCCTCATAAGGGAACTACCTCATTCCTCTTAGTGTTTGCAAGCCATCCATCATTCATTCACTTTACCATGGTAAGATATCTTCTCTATCCCCATTTCTCATGGCAATGTTCCAAACATCTCTTATCCTTGGTGTATGGCATGCGTAATGTCCTATCTCTCACTCCCATAACAAAAGGAAATAAGCATTTGGCTGCAGTCCAAATACAGAGTTATTCCTGTTCCAAGAGTAGAGATGGTACATCCCACCTTGCCAGTACACCTGTAAATCTAAGTTGCACTGTGCCACATATGTCTCTTCATCTTAAACAACAAGATTACAAACTAGTCTTGAACCTACTGAGGTTTATATCCTTGGTCATCTCCTCTAGGTCTATAGGGTACCGACTCTTTTGGGGTCATCCCTCTTCCCTCATGCATCCAGAGAGTGCCCTACTCATCTGCCCTTTGGGTCCCATGAGTTCATGAAGGTGATCAATCTCCTAACCCATGGCCCTCAGACAATGATAGATGTTACCTCCCGACCCTATAGTCATGCGCAACTTGGGAATCAGGCAACTCCTACTTTCATCGGTCTTATCCCTACCTGACCCTAGGATAGACTTAGGATTTTCCATTATAGTACATGCTCACTTAGAATCTTACCCAAGTCTTCATCATCTCTCTTTCTGCATTCATGGGTCGACTCTCATCTGCTCATAAGCATTAAGGCAACCTGCCTACCTTGGTCAAGCCCCATATTGGTTACCTCCATGGTAACACTTTCACATGCAATAGAGATGGATATCTATGGGTCTGTAGATTCAATCTCATACTATGTACCTTTCACTTAGCTTCTCAAGATCCTATGAGACCTCTTTAGGTTACTTTAAACCAACAAAACTGATATGCACCCTTGCAAAGGGGTCCCTCTCCCCGGATGGGAGGAAAACTATCTCTAAGGTCACAAAAGCTCTTAGGTCCAGGGTTTGACATCTACCCGAGCCTACTTAACCCCAGCAAGCCATTAAGGCACGAGCAGATCACTTACTGTACCATGCTAGGTCATACTTGTCCTCTTTCCTCAATGTTGGATCAAGATCATTCCTTTCTTTATCATTGTCCTAGCTGTGAGGGGTCCATCAAACACACCTTAATCTTAAGGGGCTTCCCTTTTCCTTTATTCATGAGTCGTACCATGCTCGAAACTATAGAAACTTAATTCTCATCATGAGCATTAGGTATACCACCTCCCCTCTAGGAACCCTAGGTTCACTCCATGCTCTGTCTCTTAACTACAACCAAGCATGAAAAAGGCATGACACACACTCCTTGTCATTCTTCAACTCAAGCAACACTTAGAGTTGGGTCCTCCCTAAGGACAACCAACAAGGTACAAGGCCTCATAACCTGCTACTAAACCTCTCTAGGTCTACGGAACTTGTCTTCCTACCTCAGAAGGTAAACACTTATACTGTTGGCACATAGGCACCAGATGCTCCATCTTCACTCCCTAGGGTTTGGTCCTCTTAAAGGAAACCAAGATATCCTCAACTTATGAGACAACCATCGTCATCCATTGTTCAAGGTTTTAGGCTTCCAACCTTCTTGTTGGGTTTCCTGCTCTCTCTAGAGCTAACCCTACATCCAATCTCACCATTAGAGGTCCTCTCTTCATGAAGGTTCAACCTCAAAAGCATGCTCTACATGGGCGAAGCCTAGGTTCAAACTTAGGGTTGCTCAAGATTATCAATAACCCTTGATGCTCCATCATGATTCCTTATTCATGGTTTCATCCTATCGTCAACACTATGACATGCCCTAGGTTCCAGCTATGCCCTATTGGTACAAGCCCATGGGGTTTCTATGGTCCTTCACTAACATCATAAACCAAGGAGCTATCCTTTACCTTAACATGCACGACCCTTCCCAAGGTTGGGTTGCCAAAGGTGCTAGGTCACGCATGGATCATATGGCATCCCAAAGGCATGTCCTTTCAAACACCTAGTCCAGCTCATCTCTCTATAACCTTCACTTAGGGTTAGGGTTAGCATCATCCTCCGAGGATGTTCCAGGTCTCTACTTGAAATGGAGATCTCTACCTCCCAGACTAACTTATCCTCCTAACCCGAAGGTCTAGCCTCAGGTTTCTTTTGAGGACATGACATCTTATGTCATACGACCTAAGCATGTATCTATTATTTATTTTGCGCTTAATCTATTAAGCTTATGTCCATGACATCTTATTTACATGCTTTTCATTAATTTAGTGGAGGATTCCTTAAAACTTATTAACCTTACCCATACCTCAAGAGGGTGAGGAGAAGAAAGAAAACCCTAATCCTTTAGGTCCTTATCAGAGTTTTGTGATGAGAAGGGATGAATAAGATGAGAAGTCCTAAAGGTATCTTATTTCGATTCATACCCTAAGACTTTGGCCAGGCGGTCACACGGGTCCGGGAGTCCTCATATTCCGACTAGCGGTGCGGAGGAAAATCTTGCCAGCCCCCAGTCGTGATCCCTTTCTAGACACCTCCGTCTTTCGGATACTCCTCTAATAACTCCCTTGGGTTCTATGGAATTTTTAAAATTTAATAATTATTAATGGTTAAATGAGGAACCTACGCTCTGATACCAAATGTTACGACCCCACCTCCCGATAACCCCCAATTAAGGGAGACCAAGAGGTTGAGCCGCACCCATTTATCCCGGATCAAAGGTTCGACATATAACCATAAACAATTATTAAATTCTAACAGACTATACTGAAAATGGTAATAAAATTTTTCTTTACATACCTTTTGAAAACTTTGATCTCTTTAAACTTCTATCCACACCAATACTAATCTATCTAATCCTCCTTTATACTTTAATTCTCTTTTAGTATCACATGTGCCACTTTACTGTTTGTTCTTTTCATTGTACCTAAAACGCCGACAAACAAAACGTCGGTCAGCCGTAGCTGGTATGTGGGGGAAACCAATAATCATTCAATTATCTATAACAATGTATCGCATTCAATTATCATTTAACAAACAAGTTTACATTTTAAGTATAACTACGCGATCCATGTGTACCCTATCCCCTGCGCTGTCCCTGCAGTGGACCTGGATACTACCTCCCATGTGGTAGATTCCCATTTTACCCCTCATGACTTCACCTAATAGGTGAATCAATTTCTAGGGCTGAGTCACATGGCACTACCCGTAGGTAGCCCACTCCTTAACTCATGGTATGCTAAGAGTCTCATGGCACTACTCATGTGTAGCCCAGTTTCTAAGTCATGATACCCTAGACCTTGCTCTAGGTTATCCTTAGCCTTTGCATAGCCACAAGGGTGGACTCGGATCTAGCTAGTTATACATGTATACTCATAGTGATAGCCATAGTCACTTTATAGTTGCATGAATTAAATAAACATCCAACAGTTTATTTAAAGCAATCGGTAAAACATTCGGAAATCACCGTGAAACTAGAACGGTTATTCATAAGCGTAACCACATACCTGTCAGGATGATTTTGAGACTGAATAATCCATGCAAGAAAGAAATCCAAGCAAGCACATATATCAAGATCCTGAAATAATTACTCATTTCATCAAGACTTATTAAATCTAGCTTGCTTCCTAGGGTTTCTAATCCAATTTTTAGGGTTTCTATTGCAATTAGGGTTTCCCTTCATCTTTTACTATTTAAACCCTAATTTAATGCAATTGATCCCAAACCCTAATTATATCAACATCTAATTCTCAATTTCGGATTAGAGGCATAATTAACTATTAATTAAGTTCATTAATCCTCTTTTACATTAAAGCTATTATTTTTATCCATTTCATCCATGACAAAATCATTATACGCATTTATCATCAATTCAAAGCTCATTAGGGTCTAATTAACATATGAACTCATTTTTCCATCAATTCCATATTTTATTCATGAAAAGACCCTAATTACTACTTTTAGGGTATTTATACCAAATTAAGGACTTTCATATACAAATAACTTAGAACTATCATTTAACAATCACATTTTCACATTTTTCAATCTAAATATGATCTTATTTTCTTTTACCCTAAATTAGGGTTTCTAAATTATTTAATCATTCTCATATGAGGTATAACCCTAAATCATGCAATTCTACATTTAGATCAGGTTCGAATCTAACATTACCATTCAACAGGTTATTAACACTTCAATTAACCCATTAAGCATCTCAGATTCAACCTTTAATTACAAATAGGGTTTTTAACTCAACTTTAATGCACTTTTCATCATCTTATAGTACTTTTGCAATTAGAAACGGAATCAATATTTTCTAATATTTTTAATGGATTCCTCTCGTTCTCCTCATCAATTTTCATATATTATTCACATTTATTCGAGCTACGGTTTATGAGATATGAATTTAACAAGGTTTTACTTACTTGGCCAATCGGGAGTTGCCACGTCATCACAGTCCATGCGACGTTACAGATTTGGAAATATAACGGTTTTACCGTTATACCCTTACTTAAGTTAGCCGCTGCTTTGTACCCCGAAGGGCAAATCCGTCAAACGCGCCCATACTCCTTCTTCTTCCTCACGATGCCACCAGCGTCGCCGGCCTGCAACCCTAGTCGCGAGCTGCGTGACTCCTGTGGCCTCCCTTGGACTCGACGACCCTCCGGTTCGATTCCCTTGCCTCCTCCGTTCCTCGGCGCATGCGTGGCGCCCTCCAGGTTGTGACCAACGTGGCCGTGCTCGAGTGAAAAACGGTCGTCGTTCCTGCTGCGTTTGCGGCAGCCTGCAGTCCCGCGGATGGTATTGCTGGGAGATAGGTGCACGTCTCGGTCTTCGATCCTTCCTGGATCGTCGGGGAAGCCTTCTTCCTCCAACGGGAAAGTTAAACAGCTCCTCGTAGATCCATGGCTACGTTACCCATTATTCTAAGGTTTTTGAAAGAAGAAGAAAAGGGAGTAGAGAGAGAAAGGGATGCAGGGACCTCTTGGGCTCGACCCAGGGGTTCTAACCTTTTATAGAGATGGGTACGGAGCCTTAGGTGAGTTACCAAGCCCCCCCCCCCATTAAGGAACTCTTTTCCTTTAATGTGAAGCAAGTGCCTCTCTCTCTTTTTTTTCCTAATTATCTCCTTTGATGATCATTATTCCGTAGATAATTAGGAATACGAAAACTTCTCTCTTAATCTCATTAGATTTGCCCTTTAATTCATAGGCTACGAATTTATATTCCCTTTTATTAGAAAATACTTCCTTTCTATTACAAAATCCATTAATAATGTATCATATTATCTTTTATTTTGCAAATTTGGCATTTTCTCTTTCTTTCCTCTTTATTGGGACTCCTTGGATCCCAAGATACTCCATTATTTCGAAATTGATTTTCAAGGATACTTATTATCCTTCTATATGCATTATTTTGCATTATCATGTTTATTTCTTAATAAAATATTTCTTTTTGAGGGTTTCTCTTTATTTCTCTTTTATCTTCCTCATTGGCATTCCTTTTATCATTAGAAACCTCATGGATACGAAATTTCCCCAAGAAATCTCATTTATGTCTCTTTTCATTCATTTTCCACATTATATCATTATTTCCCAATTTCTTTCTTCATAAAGAAATACTTAATTAATCTTTTCTTCTCCTATTGCTTTCTTTTTGCAACCTTGGACTCCTTGGTACCCAAGGAACCCAAGAGGCACGAAATCTTCTTTGGATTTGCCTTCTAGAGGTTTCCACATATTTCCTTTATCAATTATTCAATTATTCATTCACTAATTGAATTTTCTTTATTATTTCCTTGTTATTGGGCCCAATAGCCAACAAAGCCCACAAATCAAACAAAAAGGCTATTTTAAACGAAATCCAATTATTCTCAACCAAATCACATCATTATTTGTTCAATTATCCTTAATATGAGAAATTGCATTTCTCACCAATTGAACCCAAAAAATTGGGGTTATAATAATGTCTCTCAAGGCTCATTTAACCTGTATTATATAACAGTCACCATAACATACACTAGCTATGATCATCCATCTCATTTTACCTGCATGATTAGAAGTTGATAGGAAAGAGATAGATAACCATGTACGTCATGTTCCTTTCATAATAAAAGGCAAGTGAGTTGATTGTTCATTATTATTAGGGTTTGGGTTTCTTTTTAATCGATTAGGGTTTTTAAGACTAGGTACAGCCATCAACCCTATAACCATCACCCTCCATCATCTTGGAGTGTATAAGGATTACGAAGAACCATTAGATTTAATTTGATAACATTCTAAACAACATTGTATGTGACTTATGTATCATTCATAGATGATCATCATTAGGTGTTTACATGTGTTTCTCATCCACCTACCATCGCCCTATGTTGACCACGCAACCATAGGTTGCGACCACCCATCATGGTCCATGTTGTGACCACGACACTCATGTATCTCAACCATCTATCACATGTCACGACCTTCGACCTTCTAGATCATGTCGCACCTGCGACACTTAGGGTTAGGGTTTTACCAAAGCATCTCGACTAGAAGGTGTCTCGACCTCAACCTATGTCGTGATCCCAACCCATGTCACGACCCAAGATGATCAACCACCACCAATGTTGCAACCCAAGACCATTATGGTCATGACCATACTCTCTAGGGTGAGTCTCAACTCCAACACCAAGGGTGATTCTGCCACCACCCATTAAGGGTCTAATCCTAACATCACTAGGTCAAACTCAACCTCAAAGGATCATCTCAACCAAAAAGCTATTAAGGTCACGACCATCATGAGGGGAGTGTCACGACCTCCCAAGAGAACCACCTAGGTTTCCAAAACAGAACTAAAACTGAAGGTGAAATCATAGTTATCATGAAGAAAAGGTCACATACATATAGTCACCAAAACCCTACGTCACAGGTCAAGAATAACCAAAGAAGAACCTTATCCAAGGAAGAGAAAACCATACTCAAGATAACTAAAACTGGACTGCACATCCCTACATGAACATCATGCATGAGAGCAATGTAGAAAGCAAGACATAAAGAAGACTTTCATAACATATCATCTACCAAAATGGGTATAAAAGGTTAGGGTTTCAGATTGCTTTCAAACCAAGAAAAGGATCTCCACCAAACAAGCTCTAGAGATTACCATCAAGCACAAACATGGTGAGAAGGTAGTTTAGAAGAAGAAAACATAAATAAAAAGCATAAAGAAGTGCAATAATAGAGTAGGTTTAGTGTTATATAACCCTCCTTAAGATGATCACAACCAAGAGCTCCAAACACACGATCCAAGGGTTGAAGAAACTTCACTAAAAGATCCACACCCGGCCACAAGAGAACCTCAACAAAAAGAAGACACCAAGGTCAAAGCTAGCCCAAGGAAAGAAGCAAAGAAGCTCTTGGCTGAACCAAAGAGAATGGGGAAAAGAGAGGAGAAATCATATACACACTTGGGTCTACCTTGTCAAGACATGGTCTATGACCCTTGTGATGAGGATTCTTTCTCCCAAACGATCACCATGGGAGAACCATGGTTTAATGCCAAGAAAAGAGAAGGATATGAAGGTTGGACATCAAAGGAACATCAACTTAGAAGGTAAACACTTACCAAAGATGGGAGATGAACTCGGATCACCACCACCTCCACATGTAAGAGGATATTGGTTCCTCAAGCTCCAAGGACGAACCTCCTTGCTCCACCAAGCTCCAAGAACAAGCAAAGATGGAGGAAGAAGATAGATGGAAGAAATGGTTGCAAGAAAGAGGGGATAAGGGGTTATATAGATGAAGGATGAGAGAGAGAGATCAAAGTGTGAGGTGTCAACACACTAAGGAATCCAAGGGACACTTGTCCTCACAAAATACCAACATGCATCCACATGTAACTACTTAAACATGACATTCAAGACATGGTGATACACTCTAGGTAGTGTCTCAACCACCTAAGAAACTACACCCTCTATGTTGCGACTGCGACACACCAAGGGGCTCCATGGTTTCGACACACCCTAACAACACCACTGGGTTGCGACACCAAGACCACCACAAGCAACCTAGGTCAAAAGGCACCTCTCCAAGCCTGTCTTGACTCAAGTCAAACTTTTCCATGACCAAAACACCAAGGGGAAGTGTCTCGACCATGACACCCCCTCAAAAAACCCTAGGTCGAGACAAACCAACAAAGGTCACAAGGTCAAAACACACCAACCCTAGAAAACCCTAATCACCACAAAGGGTGACACCACACAACCAAGGGTCAAACAAAATGCCCCTAAGAACCACACTATCTCTCATGAATCAATGAGAGAGAAGGAACACTCTAGAGGTGGAAAATTGCACATCAACCCCCTATATTGGGTAAATTACAATTTGCACCAAAACTAGCACAGAAAGCACAAACATCATCCAAACATGCTCAAACTTGAAACTTAAGCACAAAACAAGCACTAATTACATATCAAAAGATTATAGAAAGGTTCTAAGAACATGATTAAGACAAAGGAAATAAGGTTACCCCAAAACTCATCTTAGGGTCCTTATAAGTCATAAACCCCTAATAAGGATTTTGCCCCAAAATCCTAAGAGAAATGAAAGGGGTACTTCCTCTTCATCTCTTCCTAAATCTCCCACATGGCTTCCTCAACACCATGGTGATGCCATAGAACCTTTACAAGCACTATATCCTATTTCTTCAGCTTCTTCACCCTTCTATCAAGGATCAATACTAGACCTTCCACATATGACATGCCTTCATCAAGATCTACCTCTAATGGTTGCAACACTAACTCTATATCAGGATGACACTTCCTCAACATACACACATGAAACATTGGATGCAACCTATGAAACTCAGGTGGCAACTCCAACCTATAGGCCACCTTCCCAACACATGCCACTACAGGGTAAGGTCCCATAAATTTGGGAGCCAACTTACCCTTCTTCCCAAACCTCAGAACACCTTTCCAGGGAGAGACCTTGAGGTACACTCTGTCTCCCACTTGGAACTCCAAGGGTCTACGTCGATTGTCTGCATACGACTTATGTCTGTCTTGTGATGCCTTCAACTTCTATTGAATCACTTTGATCTTATCGGTCATTTATTACACAAGCTCAGGACCAAGAAGCCGATATTCTCTCATCTCATAACAACACAACAGAGACCTACAAAGCCTCATATGGTGCCATGTAGATGCTTCACTGATATTTGTTATTGTAGGTGGAATCTATAAAACTGAGGTGTCTGTCCCAAATGCCCAAAAACTAAAGAACACAAGCTCTCAACAGATCCTCCAAGGTCTGAATGGTCATGTCAGACTGACCATCTGTCTGTGGGTGAAAGGTAGTGATGAACCTCAACTGCGTACCTAAAGTTGTGTGCAGTCGTTCCTAAAAGTGACTTGTGAATTGAGGACCTCTATCAAATACGATAGTTGTTGGAACACCATGCAAACACACTATCTCATCAACATAGATCTCAGCAAGCTTCTCAACTATATATGTTGTCTTCACAGGAAGAAAATGCACTGACTTGGTCAACCTGTCAACAATCACCCAGATGGAATCATGACCTTTGGTGTCCTAGGTAGGCCAAACACAAAGTACATATTCACATGATCCCATTTCCACTATGGTATAGGCAATAGTTGCAACGTCCCTGTAGGCTTTTGATGCCCAACTTTAACATGTTGACACACAATGCATCTTGCAACGAACTTGGCCACATCATTCTTCAAGCCAGGCTACCAATACATATCCTTAGGATTATGATACATCTTGGTGCTACCTGGGTGCATAGCGTACATGGATGAGTGAGCCTCTTCCAGGACCATCTTTCTTAGGTCATCAACATTAGGAACCACAATTCTGCCATGGTAACAAACTGTCCCATCATCTGACTCATGAAAGTCATCACACTTCTCACTACTAAACTCTGATCTAATTTGTTGTATTACAACATCAACCTGTTGTGCCTTTCTGATCTGTTGTCTCAATGTGGGCTTCACCTATAACTGTGCTAACAATCATGCTAGCAAGGAATTCAACTGGGCTCTATCCATAGGTGAAGATGAAGACTTCCTGCTCAATGCATCTGCCACGACATTCACCTTCCCTGGGTGATAATCAATCATGCAATCATAGTACCTTGATTAATTCCATCCAACATTGTTGCCTCATATTCAACTCTTGTTGTGAGAAGATGTACTTCATGTTCTTGTGACCCTTGAAGATCTGACACTTCTTGCCATAAAGGTAGTGCCTCCGAATCTTCAAATCATGGACTACAACAACTAACTCTAGGTCATGGGTTGGGTAATTCTCCTCGTGTTTCTTAAGCTATCAGGAAGCAAAAGAAACCACTCACTTATCCTACATTAACACACAAACCAAGCCATTCTTGGACGCATCACAGAAGACTATGTATCCTTTTCCTTGCTCAGGCAAGACCAAAACCAGTGCACTTGTCAACTTCTCCTTCAATGTCTGAAAAACACGTTGACATTTGTCGTCCCAGACAAATGACACATCCTTCCTTGTCAACTTTGTTAGGGGTAAAGCGATAGCACTAAAGTCCTTGATGAACTTTCTATAATAGCCTGCCAAACATAGAAAGCTACACACTTTTTTTAGTTTATTAGGCTGATCCCACTCTATCACCAACTCAACCTTCTTGGGATCCACACAAACTCCCTTGATAGATATAACATGCCCCAGAAAAGCTACCTCCTTTAACTAGAACTCGCACTTGCTGAACTTGGCATAAAGTTGATGCTTCCTCAATACGGTCAGTGCCTGATGAGGATGTTATTCATGATGTTGACTATCATGACTATATATCAAGATGTCATCTATGTAGACCACCACAATCTGATCAAGAAATAGTCATAACACTCTATTCATCAAGTCCATAATGCTATCGGTGCATTGGTTAGCCCGAATGACATAACCACGAACTCGTAGTGACCATACCTCATCCAAAAAGTCGACTTAGGTATGTCATCCTCCTTGATCCTAAACTGGTGATATCCTAACCTCATGTCTATCTTTGAAAACATGGTCGCATCACAGAACTGGTCAAATAGGTTATCTATCCTTGGGAAGGGATACTTGCTCTTTACCGTCACCTTATTCAACTGTCTCTAGTCTATACATAGCCTCATGGACCCACCCTTCTTCTTCACAAAAAATAGTGGAGCACCCCATGGTAACATACTCAGCATGATGACACCCTTGTCAAGCAGCTCTTGCAATTGTCTCTTCAACTCTGCCATCTCTGTTGGAGCCATCTTGTATCGTGTATGGGCTATCAGTTACGTGTCGGGAACTAGATTGATCTCAAAATCAATCTCTCGGGGTGGGGGAACACCTGGAAACTCCTCAAGATACATGTCCTCGAATTCTCTGACAACTGACACCTCTTGAATACTAGGACTCCTCACCTCAGTATTCAATACATGGGCCAAGAACACCTCACAACCATGTCTCAACAACTTCCCTGCCACCATCACCGATACCAGACACGTCAGAAGAATCTTCCTGTCTCCTTGAAAGATCCATGTCTTACCACCAACTACAAATGTCACTTGCTTGGAACTACAATCCAAGACTAATCTATAATTCTCTAGGGTTTCCATTCCAAGGATTACTTTGAATACATGCATGTCAACTAGTATGAGATCCACTTGAATGGTGTGCCCTGAAAAAGAAAGGACACACCTCCTATAACACTATAGAACCAACTAACGGGGTTTCTAACAACAAACTATCCCTCTTATGACTAACGGACAAAAGATAACTGTCAAGCACTTCACGAGTGATAAAAGAGTGCATTGCACCCTGGTCAAAACAAAACAGATACGAAGAAAGAAGAAGACAAATAAGAATGAAATAACTCCATTTGACCTGTCACTACTCACGGATTGACTACCTCCTCCGACTGACTCATAGCATAGAATCTAGTCATTTCCTATTGTCACCCCCGTTCTCTGCTTCCTTGAGCAGACGATTTGGCCTGCGACGCTTGGACATGTCCTCATCCTCCTACATTGTTGTTCTGATGTCTCAATAAGCCATGTTGTCTCTACCTCAGTTGTTGGGTCACCTTGTCATCTCTCACTGGGCACTCCCATCCCAGGTGTCCTACCTACCCACACTTGTGGCAAGCTCTGGTCTCAAACTGCGGCCTAAACGGCCCCATCATCAACAACTGACGTTGTGTTGTGATCTCCAGTAGGTGGAAGGCTACAACCTCTACCTTTACTAGGTGACCACTACGTCTACACACTGAACCTCTACGATGCTGGCAGTGCAGCAAACATTTGCTTCTTAAAGCCTCCTAATGACTGTCCTTGGAACTGTGCAGGCCTCATCCTATCACCTGCCTCCTGCTTCTCTATTACAGATCGCTCCATCCTCTGAACAGACTCCACAAATGTGGCAAACCTTTCTGGATTCTCCAAGGCAGCCACCGGTGTAGACAACTCAGCGTTCAACCCCTTCTCAAAATAGTGAATCCTCTCATCATTTGTGGCAACCATGTGAGGATAGATCCAAAGAAGCTCCATAAACTTAGCCTCGTACTCATTCATGGACATGGATCCCTTCCAAATGTGCTCAAACTGACTGATCTTCTCGTCCAGATAGGTCTGTGGAAAGTAAACTGACAAACTCACGTCGGATTCCTCCCAAGATACCTCAGCACTAGATCTCTTCCCCTCTTATACAGCCCACCAATGTCCAACACTCCCCTTCAGAAGGTACACTGCATGCTTAACCTTTTCCGCTTCCAGAATGCTGAAGATTCTCAAGCTCAATTAGCCACTCCACCGCTCCAACATGGCGAAGCCACTCAAAAGTCTTTGCAGTGCCCAAATATTTAGTATTGGGAACTGGTGCCCTCAGCCGAGGTGTGGGCATCATGTCCTCCATATGCGTCATCGTAGCCATAAACTGCCTAAAAAGCGGCTGAAAGGCAGGGTTTTCCATCATGGCTGGGTCATACTGGGGACTCTCAGGCACTCGATCTTCTCATTCCTAGCTCCTTGCACCTCCTCATGGTGCACTAAAACTTCTCTCAACAGTGTGTTCCTCATGTTCTCCAATAATCTTTAGGCTTTCTTCTTCTTCTGCATAAGTAGAAGTCACTATAAGAAGGACTGGAGGACACAAGAATAGACATAAACCCTATTCTTAGGTCCCTGTAGACTCAGCGAACCTAAAGCTCTGATACCAACCAAACTATGATGCCCCATGCCACAAACCACAAGATAACTCAAGACTAACCGCAAAAATAAAACTTAAACAAACAAATTACCGAAAAACACTGGTAAGTAAAATTGTTTTCATTAGGCTCCCAAACAACGAAAACCATTACATATGAGTCCTTTCAATCACAAGGTACTTACCATGTATTCCATCGACCTATTACAAGAAAACCTATCCCAAACATATATATATACATATCCACCATATCCGTACATAAAAAGAACATACAAACCAAACCATGTAACAAAACACGTCTACAAAACACACCCAAAAACTATCCCAAAGATCTGAGTGTACATGGATGACTCTAGGACTCTAACAACAAAAGCACCACCAGCAACACTTCCAACCTTGTCAGCTATTGTCCTTCTTGTTGCTGCTCAACCTCTGTTGCCGATCTCTACCTCCTTGTGCATGTCCACCTAAAAAAGGATGTGGGAATCCCACTGGGTGAGATTCCAAATCTCAGCGAGATATATAACTTTCCACCAACACTATTATTAGCATAGATCAGATGATTAAAGAACATCAGTAAAGCTACATCTATGATAAGCAGGTAATCATCACTAACAGAATAAGCAATTGTAATTAGATTATGAAACATCTTTTCAACATACAAGGAATATGAAGAACATGTATATTCACTACCAATTATACTGTATAAAAGAAAGCAAGGCCTCATCCAATATTTTCATATTTGAACCTAAGCAAGATACTACATGGCCGATTACGTATTTTGTTACGCCCTATGGATTTTAGTCGTACCACCCAAATGCGACTGACTACTGCTAAGTTGTAATCGGTGCCATACAAGGTCTATGGAAGAGCCGAAATCCATGAACTCACTAAACCTCATGGTCAGTACACAAGTACACAGCAGAGACATACCAATTAATTGCAACCTATGACATATAGTCAAAAATGAAATTCCTAGCCTACCTTGGTACATGTCACGGTTCTAGTGAAACTGAGCTATGGTCCGCAGCTGCACTCCCTCTAGGGTATGGCCCACAACCTATCCTATGAAACCTCATAAGAAACATATCACTGAGCTATGACCCCCAACCACACTCCTGCTAGGGTATGGCCCATAGCCAATCATGTGAATGCATATACTCAATAGTATATGACTCCAATCTTCCTCTAAGGGAAAGCTTGTTTCACCATCCAACAAGTGTTGACACCGAGATGGATCTATGGCATAGGGAAAAACTACATGATTAAGTTCCACTTGATTAGTTAGGTCAATTAAGCATCTTTTAGCATCAATCAAGTTACAACGTATAAAATCATAACAAATTCTACAAAGATAAGGGCATAGTACTCTTCTAGCAAATATAAACATATAGGTGTGAACTTGTCACACTATCATCACATGATATCTGTATTATTTCCATTTATCACATCATCAATACCAAAGTCACATGCTACAGGAGGTCAATCCCTCAGCTCATCATTTTTGTATCACAAGTGCCACAACATGCCTCTCAAGGATCATTTGACATGTATTATATCATAGCCACCATATCATACACTAGCTATGATCATCAATCTCATTTTACTTGCATGATTAGAAGTTGATAAGCAAGAGAGATATAACCACACAATGTCATGTTCCTTTTATAATAAACAGGTAAGTGAGATCATCATTCATTATTATTAGGGTTAGGGTTTCTTTTTAACCGATTAGGGTTTGAAAGACTAGGTCCAACCATCACCCTCCATCATATTGGAGTGTATAAGGATTAGGAAGCACCATTAGAGTTGATTAGATAACATTCTAAACAACATTGTATGTGACTTATGTATCATCCATATATGATTATCATTAGGTGTTTACATGTGTTTCTCATCCACCTACCGTCACCCTATGTTGACCACATAACCACATAGGTTTTGACCACCCATCATGGTCTATGTTGCAACTGCGACACTCATGTGTCTCAACCATCTATCACATGTCGCAACCTTCAACCTTCTAGATCATGCCACGCTCGTGGCACTTAGGGTTAGGGTTTTACCAAAGCATCTCAACCAGAAGGTGTCTCGACCTCAACCTATGTCGTGACCCCAACCCATGTCGCGACCCAAGATGATCAACCACCACCCATGTCACAACCCAAGACCATTATGGTCACAACCCTACTCTCTAGGGTGAGTCTCAACTCAAGCAAGGTAGATCCAACACCAATGGTGATTCTCCACCACCCATCAAGGGTCTCAATCCTAACATCACTAGGTTGAACTCAACCTCAAAGGAGCATCTCGACCCAAAATCTATCAAGGTCGTGACCATCATGAGGGGAGTGTCGTGACCTCCTAAGATGTACCACCTAGGTCGCCAAAAAAAATTGAAATTGAAGGTGAAACCATTGTTATCATGAAGAAAAGGTCACATACATCCAGTCACCAAAACCCTTAGTCACATGTCAAGAAACTACCAAAGAAGAACCTTATCCAAGGAAGAGAAAACCATACTCAAGATAATTAACATCAGACCTAATATCCCTCCAACCTCTAAGTACATGAACATCAAGCATGAGAGCAAGGTAGAAAGCAAGACATAAAGAAGACTTTCATAACATATCATCTACCAAAATGGGTACAAAAGGTTAGGGTTTTGGATTTCTTTCAAGCTAAGTAAAGGATATCCACCAAACAAGCTCTAGATATTACCACCAAGTACAAACATGGTGAGAAGACAGTTTAGAGGAAGAAGACAATAATAAAAAGCATAAAGAAGTGCAACAATAGAGTAGGTTTAGTGTTATATAACCCGCCTTAAGATGATCACCCCCAAGAGTTGCAAACACACGATCCCAGGGTTAAAGAAGCTTCACCAAAAGCTCCACACTCAGCTACAAGAGAACCTCAAGAACAAGAAGACACCAAGGTCAAAGCTAGCCCAAGGAAAGAAGCAAAGAAGCTCTTGGTCGAACCAAAGAGAAAGGGGAAAAGAGAGGAGAAATCCTCTTCAGACTTGGGTCTACCTTGTCAAGACATGGTCTATGACCCTTGTAATGAGGAGTCTCTCTCCCAACCGACAACCATGGGAGAACCATGGTTTAAGTCTAAGAAAAGAGAAGGAGATGAGGGTAGGAGATTAAAGGAACATCAACTTCGAAGGTAAACACTTACCAAAGATGGGAGATGAACTCGGATCACCGCCACCTCCACATGCAAGAGGATATTGGTTCCTCAAGCTCCAAGAACGAACCTCCTTGCTCCACCAAGCTCCAAGAACAAGCAAAGAAGGAGGAAGAAGATAGATGACCGAAAGGGTTGCAAGCAAAAGGGGATAAGGGGTTATATATGAAGGATGAGAGAGAGAGAGTAAAGGGTGAGGTGTCTACACACTAAGGAACCCAAGGGACACTTGTACTCATAAAAGACCAACATGCATCCACATGCAACCACATAAACATGACATGCAAGACATGGTGATACACTCTAGGTAGTGTCTTGACCACCTAAGAAACTGCAACCTCTATGTCACGACTGTGACACACCAATGGGATCCATGGTTTTGACAAACCCTAACAACACCACTAGGTCATGACACACCAAGGGGATCCATGGTTTCGACAAACCCTAACAACACCACTAGGTCGTGACACCAAGACCACCACAAGCAACCTAGGTCAAAATGCACCTCTCCAAGCCTTTATCTCGACCCAAGACAATCTTTGTCATGACCTCCACACCAAGAGGAAGTGTCTTGACCATGACACCCCCTCAAAAAACCTCAGATCACGACCTAGGTCAAGACAAACCAACAAAGGTCACATGGTTAAAGCACACCAACCCTAGAAAGCCCTAATCACCACTAAGAGTGACACCACACAACCAAGGGTCAAACAAAGCACCCCCAAAACACCACACTCTCTCTCATGAAGCCAGGAGAAAGAAGGAACACTCTAGAGGTGGCAAATTTCACATCAACCCCCTATATTGGGTAAATTGCAATTTGCACCTAAACTAGCACAGAAAGCACGAAAATCATCCAAACAAGCTTAAACTAGAAATTTAAGCACACCAAAAGCCCTAATTACATCTCAAAAGATTAGAGCAAGGTTTTAAGCACATGATTAAGCCAAAGCAAATAGGGTTACCCCAAAACTCAGGTCAAGGTCCTTACAGAACTAGTCGGTTCACATACCCAACTGTTAGGTTGGTGTGTGAGCCGGTCGGTTTGCTAAGAGAATTAGTTGATTCATGTAGTTTCCTATTCTGAATCAAATTGGTAATCAATGTATGATTAATGCACAACATGATGTCATAACCAATACTTGATCCAATTGAATCAGTGACCAAACCGAGTGGTTCATCCCATGAACCTATCAGTTGGGATATGTGAACCGGTCAGTTCACTATGTGAATCAGTCATCTCACTCCCTGGTCCAACCATTGATCATCTAGTGTTGATTCCAATTGACCTGACACTCCAACAGATCAGTTCAACCCTTGGACCAGTCGATTTAGAGTCCAATAAGTCAATTTTGAACCTCAATTGTATAATTGAATACCTAACACCTTTACTAATCAAATTAAACATCATTCATGAATATACTCATTTAATACAAGTGTATCCTATGTGTGTGACCCTATAGGTCCAGAATTATGTTGGCATTGAATGTTCATAACTAACTTACAACATCATAAGCAAAGAGCGGTGTCTAGAAACACATCATTTCTACCCAAGTAATTGGGAAAGTTGGAGAACAACTTCAACCTATAGTCTGTGATTAGTGTTATCGTGATCATAGTACCTTTGTCTCTGACATCCAGATTAAACTCAAGGCATGGAATCGTCATCCTCTCAACGTTCAATCCATGTTTCTTGAACTAGAGGAGACTATCTGAGATGCTTGTGAGCTCACATATCACCTATTTAGTCACATGAATATGACTATACATTTTTCTTTCTCACTTATCAAGAGGCCCTGGATATCAATCTCTTATAGGAGAGACAGTCCCATCTACATCACTCACACTCTGTCCCCATGTGTTACAGTGCACCCAATCATCACTGTTATGGCAACCCTTATTCAAGATTATGTGGGGTGATGTCAAAGTACATGAGTTATATGTGATGAATTTAGTGACTTTAGGTCTAAGAACCACAATCACCACTATCACTATGAAAGATGATTCTGACTACTATTCCATGATCTCCATGTATCACTCTCATGGTGGGTCTGTCTAATACATTGTTCTCTAACATTTACATGTGTGCTTGACTTGATATCACATATCACGAGTAATGAGACTCTATCATTAGTTAATACATGCTCTAGTCTTATGTATTACTGTTGTCTATTGATGCACTGGATATTTTTTGTTTTGACAGGCTATTTATTATTATTTTTGTGCACTTATTGTTTATTTTCATACTAATTTGTGCATTATTTATTGTCATTAGCCTGTTATACCTAATTGCATCAAATAAATGTATTTTTAATGACCATGAATGATTTAATATTATTTGAGAGCTTATGTTCGTTTTTTGTGGATTTTAGGTAAATATACAAGAAACTACACAGCTCGGTACTACCGACACTTGCTTAGTATAAAATAATGAAATCAAGAAGACTCAGTAGTACTGACCGGAAAAAGTCAATGGTACAGACGACCTTACAACAATGATTTAGAATTTCTCAAAGAAATCTCGGTACTACCGACATCAAATCGGTAGTAGTGACAACTTAATAGGTGACTGCAACTATCGAAGGCATAGGTAGTATTGACACCCAGTCGGTAGTACTAACATGGTGGGATCAGGCAGATCTGAAAATCATATTTAATCTGATGGTTGGCAATTAATGACGCCCTAAGTCAAATCTATGACTTAGGGGGGATTTTGTCCAGACCTAATAATCTTGTTCTATTCTATTGGATAGTAACCGAGAGTAAGGAGAGGAGAAATAAGAGAAGAAAGGCACATTCCAGAAGATTCGAGCACCTACAATTGACGGATTTACAGCATGAGGTTGGCAAATTGGCACATGCGTGAGAGGGAGTCATCCAGACTATCTTTTTCAAGGATTCTTTAGTTTTATTCATGTTTGCCACATTTTTCTTATTTTCTCCTATGTACTTGACAATGGAAATCATGTGGGGCTAATCACCTTATTCCTTAAGACCCGGGGATAGCCCGATTATGAATTATAATTGACTTTTATGCATTAATATATCTATATCTCTTAATTTTTGGACTTATTGCTATGAATACATCACGAACTATCCATGCTTGATCACCATAGATAGTTAACTAGATCTTTAATTGCTTTGAAAAAAGGATTAAAGGTTGAAAACTCATAGAAGCACATGTTTTATATCGCACTTTGAGAAAGGAGGCTTACGAATGTGAAGAGATTATCTAGATTTTTCAATAAAACACCTAACTAATAACACAATTGTTATGAGAGTCGGATTGGTATTAGAGTAGATAGTGAATTACACCGTGAGAGTGGGTAATTCTTGCTACATGTCTCTTAGTGTAGGGTTAAGAGAGATGTTTATTAATGTTATGATGTTAATTGTAATGTTAATTGTGGTGAAATTGTAATCCTAAGGAATTCACTCCAATTGAGATCAATAATTAATAATCGTAGATTCATTTTCTACATCTTAGTTAATTGAACCTCCAATCAAAGTTTTCTTTGGCCTAGTTTATTGCATTACAGTTAGTAGTAGTTTCTAGATTAATGTTTCCCTGAGTTTGACATCCCAGACTCTTAAGGCCTATATTATGTTGATACATATACTTGAGTATAGAGTGTGGTTTGCACGTATCAAGTTTTTGACGTCATTGTCGGGGAAATGACAACTCCAACACTACGAGTGTTGTGATCAGACACTCTAGGCCACAAATTTTTTTATACAAAATTTTAAGCTAATATCATTTTCTTCGATCATTAGTATCCATTCTCACATTGTTGTTAAGTTTCAGGTACTAGTGCATGGTTCACACCTGAACCACATATTACAAAGAATCTACTCCATCCATTGTAGATCAGGTGGAGATTTTTTGTAGGGCTCGAGAGTTTGGAGCTTCAACTGAGAAGCCCATTCCAACTCCACCACTTCCAGTAGAACAACTAGAACTAGCTCATATGGCAGACCCAGTAGAAGAGCAGACCATTTCAGAGAAAATCAAGGCATCATCTACTACAATGTAGTTGGGCACGATTAAAAGGCACACTATTAATGTAGGTAGCTACAAGATAGATCCTGGTCTGGTGGCGCTAGTTAAAAGACATGCATTCCATGGTCATAATGTGGAGGACCCGATGACACATATCAACAATTTTGTGGAAAGTTGTGACATGGTAAAGATTGACAAAGTTCTAGCAACTGTAATCAATTTGAAGTTGTTCCCGCCCTCATTGGCTGATAATGCAAAATCGTGGTTTCTAAACCTATAGTCAGAGTCAATAGAAACTTGGGAACATATGACAAATGCCTTCTTTGAGCGTTACTTTCTACCCCAGAAGACAAACAAGCTGGTTAGGAAGATCTGCAATTTTAAGAAGTAGGTGGAAGAGTCATGTTCGGAAGCATGGGAAAGGTTCTAGAACATGCTGAGGAAGGTTCCTCATCATAACATTGATCTGTACAGCCAAGCGAAGACTTTCTACTATGGGATGCATAAGGGAGAAAGAACCACATTGGATAGCTCATGATTGGGATTTTTCCTCAACAATAAGCCATCCAGGTGTCATGAGATTTTGAAGAATATGGCTAAAAACCAGTCATGGGAGATGAAAGAGAAGTCTCAACATCAACTAAATGTATCGGGGAGTCTAAAGTCATAGCGGCATTGAATGAGAAGCTGGGTTACCTCACAAGGAAGCTTGAGCAGAAATCTGACACCTAATATGGAGGTGATGAGGACGATTGCAAGTACCTGCATCAGCAGTATCAGCAAGATAGGGGCCCTATCCTGATAGACAACATAGAATACATGCTAGGAAAGTTGGTCAATCAGAATGAGACCTTTTCGGACCATACAAAATGGGTGCAACAAAATCATGAGGCGCAAATATGGAGAATCAAATTTCTCAGCTAGTAGCAGAGGTGGCCTCATTAAAGAATCCCATTCAGCAAGAATTTCCTGGGAATGTAGAGAAAGCTCATCATCATCACCAGGTGAAATGTATCTCTATTGTCAAGGAGCTAGGACATCTTATTGAGGAGTCACCAAAGCATCACACTCCCAAGTTGGATTGGGTTTATGTGCCTAAGGTTCCATTTCCCTATAGCCTACGTGGATTACTAAGAGGATGCAAAACACCAAATAAGGTACTTCAAAGTTCCACCATTGATGTGTCCACATCTCCAATTTCAGAAAAGGTACCTATGCAACAAGAACATGTGAAGGTTCTACTTCACAATGGAGCAGTCACAGTCAATAAGGAGGCACCCATAAGTCATGAGAAGCAACCATATGCCACTCCATCTGTGGGAGATTTGCCAAAGTCTATCCCAGGAGGTGGTGTTGAAGCAAGCTTAGGGGAGGATATCCCTAATGTGCCATATGTTTTGTCGCACAAGTGCATAGAGAAACCACATGGTCCATTCTCAGATAGTCTGAAGCCAATAAAATAAGAAATGCATGTTAAGAAGTTCCTAGACATCTTCCTAAAGCTCCACATCAACATTACACTTGTGAAGGCGATAGAGAAAATTGCTCCACATGGGAGATTCTTGAAGGCTATCATCAATAAGAAAAGATGGATAAAAGATACAGATGTCTTGTGTGTTGATGAAGTGATGAGTGTGATGATCCAAAGAAGATTTTCAATGAGGAGAAAAGATCTAGGATGCTTCTACATTCCTTTTTCTATAGGCAACAAACATTTCCAACAAGCACAATGTGACTCTGGGGTGAGCATAAATCTCATACCTCTTTCTACCTTTCAGAAGATGGGATTGAGGGAATAAAAAAGACATTTATGACAATCAAGTTGGTGGACAGATCAATTGTGAGGCTGTATGGGATTTGCGAGGATGTTCTAGTCAAAGTCAACAAATTCATCTTTCTTGTTGATTTTGTGATTATGGATATTCCCGAGATTTGAGGATCAAAGATGCTGCTAGGAAGGTTGTTCCAAGCCAAGGCTGATGTGATAACTGCCATTGGTAGAGGCTACTTGACACTTGGGATAGATGATGATAGAGTGGAGTTCAGACTTCTAGATGATTCTTCACCACCATCCCGTGACAACCTGGGCTGAAGAAAACTCATCTTGTCTAGCCTAGGATGTAAAATAAGGGTGCTTGTTAGGAGGTAACCCAACCATCAATTTTTGTTCTTTACATTCATTTTAGTAGTTTCATAGATTTAGTTTTCGTTTTATTAATTTTTATGTAAAAAAGGCCCCTTGATCATTTTTTTGTGGTATGCAGACTGAGCATCAATTGGTAGTTTGGTACTACCGACTACATAGTCGATATTACCGACGACATCATAGGGACAATTATCAAGTTTCACAAAAAAATTTAGCACTACTAACATCGACTTGATAGTACTGACAACATCATAGATTGGACAAGCAAAATTTCAAGGAAACTCGGTACTACCGACCCCATGCTTGGTAGCATTGACATTTTGTAGAAAAAGGGGTCGAGTTCACTGATAAGGACTTGGTACTACTGACATCAACTCGGTAGTATAGACTTAAATTGAAGTCCCAGTTCAAAACACTAAGAAGACGTTTTGAAGTATCAAGAAAATTCATAGACTCAGTACTACCCACACCAAGTCGGTAGTACCTACACTTGAAGACACTGAAATGCCGCAACAACCCCTGTCATTTCAAGGAACCTTCTACCTACACGATCCTATCATGACACAACCGCCGCCACCACCCTTTTGATTGGTACCACTATTCCACCTCTCAAGTTAGATTTTTACTATGCAGACATAGTCAAGTTCAAGCTTGCGGGGGTCCTAGAACAACTCTATCCTTTCATTTTTATTTGCTGTTTAGCTTTTATTTTTCCAAGTTGTAGGATCCACAATCTATCTAGTGTAATAGTGGATCTTAATTCATGATTCTTGTCATTGTCATGTGCTTTTGGGTGTTTGCAATGAAAATTGAAAATGAAAAGGTGGCTTAGTTATAATTTTTTTGAGTTACACCACCTAGAGGAAGTGTATGGGTTAGTCAACTTAAGGAATTTAATATGAATAGACATCTTAATTATTCATGTGATGTGGATGAAGATGGGGTATGAGGCTAAATTGATCAAACAACTAACATGTTATTTAGTTGAAATCTAAGAAAGAAATCCTAAGGTTACCTTGTACACATGTCATTAGAGAGGGACATATCATAGTTCATAAAAGGCATTATCTCTTAATTATGTGATTCCATCCATTTTTGACCCACCACCTTAAGATGATCAAGTATCCCAAATTATTTCCTTTTGAATGCATTGCATGGCATAATATGTAACATGATAGTTACTTCTCTTTTATGGCATTAGTTACAAAATAAAAAAAATAAGTTGCATAATTTTTTTTACATATCATCTAGTTGCATAATAATTACATGTAGATTTCATGCATTTTCACCATTCATTTTCACATCATGTGGTTACATTGTTTTCCTCTAAAATAAGAGTGCATGGATACAAATACATACCCTCAGAAAAAAGAAAGAAAAAAATGAAATGAATGTAACATGTTAGTGAAGCCCAAGCATAACTTTCCATCATGCTACAATAGTGGGCCACTAAAAAGGGAGAGAAAAGAATCAAATCAATGTGATGAAATAAAGAGGGAGAAAGGATTCCTTAAACTCTTCACAAAGAGATGGAAACATTCACATGATGTATTGTCTTCTTTACTTCAGTCTCATCTTTCTGATGAGATTTTCAATACATGCATCATTCCACCCATAATATTAGGCAGCAGGATTCATCCATTTCTCATTATCTCACCATATAGGTTCATCATGATTTATTTTTGTATAAATAATTTGGATGTTACTTGTGAATCTTCATAAGCCACCTAATTCGTCCATCCAATGCTCTTATCAGTAGGCCACTTAAATGATTATTCTCCTCATTCATTCTTATAAGGAGAACTTCTTGAAATTAGTTAGTATTTATAAAAAAGAGCAATGTAGAATAGGGAATCACATGATGTACCAAGTGAATGCCTACTTGACTATGATATTAACTTCTCTGCTAATAGTGTTTCACTGATCTAAGGGTGGATATCTTTTATGAAAATTTCTAGTCGTTTGAGAGTAGTTGATTGTTCAATGGTCAGTAAAGGTCGGTTTGGGACCGCTAAGTGGGGATGATTGAGAAAGGAAATTCATATGTTATGTCCTTATACTGACTTGTCTCAAACAGATCTGAGGGTGAGTTGCTCGAGGATGAGCAACACGTAAGCTTAGGGGAGTTTAATGCACTGGATATTTGTCATTCTTGCATGCTATTTATTATTAATTTGTATGCACTTATTGTTCATTTTCATATTAATTGGTGAATTATTTGTTGTCATTAGCTTGCGATACCTAATTGCATCAAATAAATGTATTTTTAATGATCATAAATGATTTAAGATTATTTAAGAGCTTATGTTCATTTAATGTGGATTTCAGGTAAATCTACAAGAAACTACATAGCTTGGCACTACCGATTTTATTGTCGGTGGTACTGACACTTGTTTAGTATGGAACAACGAAACCAAGAAGACTCGACAGTACTGACCAAAAAAAGTGGGTGGTACCGATGACCTTACAACAATGATTCAAAATTTCTCAAAGAAATCTCAGTACTACCGACATTAACTCGATAGTACAGACAACTTAACAGGTGATAGTAACTATCAAAGGCGTCAGTAGTATCGACTCTCATTCAATAGTACCAACACGACAAGATCATGCAGATATGAAAATCATCTTTAATCTGACGGTTAGCAATTAGTGATGCCCTAGGTCACTTCTATGACTTAGGAGGATTTTGACCAAACCTAATAATCACATTCTATTCTGTTGGATGACAACCAAGAGCAATGAGAGGAGAAAATAGAGAAGAAAGCCACATTCTAGACAATTTGGGCACCTCCAGTGGACATATTTGCAGCTCAAGGTTAGTAAATCAGCATGTGTGCGTGAGGGAGTCATCCATACCGTCTTTTTTAGGGGTTCTTTAGTTTTACTAATGGTACCCACATTTTTATTTTTCTCTCCTATGAACTTGACAATGGAAATCATTTCCTTAGGACCTGGGAGTAGCCCGATTATGCATTATAATTGACTTTTATGAATTAATATATCTATTTCTCTTAATATTTGGATTTATTTCTATAAAAATATCATGAACTACACATGCTTGATCACCATATATAATTAATTAGATCTTTAATTTCTTTAAAAAAGTGATTAAAGGTTGGATATTCATAGAAGTACAAGTTTTATATTGCCCTTTGAGAAAGTAGGCTTACAAATGTGAAGAGATCACATAGAGTATTTGATAAAATGCCTAACTAATAACACAGTTTTTATGAGAGTGGGATTGGTATTATATTAGATAGTGAATTATGTCATGAGAGCGGATAATTATTGCTACAAGTCTCTTAGTCTACAGTTAGGAGAGATGTTTATTAATGCTATGATGTTAATTACAATCTTAACTGTGGTGAAACTGTGATCCTAAGGAATTCACTTCAATTCAGATCCACAACCAGTAATCTTAGAATTATTTTCTACATCTTAGTTAATTAAACCTCCAATCAAAGTTTTCATCGGCCTAGTTGATCACATTACATTTAGTAGTAGTTCTGGATTAACCTTTTCCCGAGTTTGACATTCGGGCCTCTTAAGGCAGATATTACGTTGATATGTATACTTGCATTTAGCGCGTGGCTTGTATGTATCATCTATTTTGCTTCCACAAGAATATCTGACTAGGTACATAACAAGAATGTGTGTACTCTTATCATATATGATCTCATCATTCATGTCCTCAACCCGAAGACATATGTCATCAAGTAACATCATTCATTAGACATCTACTATGTATGTGTCCTCATCTCATGACTGAGACAAAAATAATAGACATAATTATGTTTATTATTATCAAATTAGGTTTCTAATGCCACACTCCAATCATCATATGGCTCTCTGGGCATTCATACCAATAGAATCCCACTTTCACTTTGAGCCAATCACCCACAAATCGTATTCCAAGTGATCTTTAACATGTTCATCATGTTTATGCTGTGCAATTAGTTTTATAGCGGGTTTAGTAATGTTTGGTTCAAGTCAGTATTTTGCAATTTTCACATCTCTTAGTTGTATGATATCTCGTATAAGATGGAAGTGTTGTAGTATGCTATCTGAGATTCCCAGCCTAACCAATAGCTCCATTGTTGTTGTAACGAACTAAAATCTTGGGTATATTCTCTTTTTGACCCTTTGTCTAAGATTTTTCTATCCTTTATATCTTTTTTTCCTTGATGTTGAATTTGTGGAACTATAGTGGTTTGGGGTGAATTTGATCACCATTTATGCCAATGTATGGGTTTATGCACAAATACCTCAGTGAATGTTTTATTAAGGGTCCAAAGTGCAAATTTATGACTTATGTGAGATAATGATAAAATAAATTCTTTCTAGAACATTCCTTAACCTTTTGGAGCAAGGAAGAGAAAAAGGAATGAATAATAATGCTTTAAACATGATAATGTGATGTTGAATTATTTAATATGAGAAATAATGGTAATGATGGATAATAGTCCAAAACTCATAAAATAAAGACTAATTGGTTAAAGACAACTTGATATTTGTTTTCCTTAGGTTTGGTTTGGCTTAGAGGCCAAGTTTCATAATTTTAGAATAATAATAACTATATCTATTTTATTTTGAAAATAAAAGGTGAGTTTTCTCTAAAATATAAAATAAAATATTTAATGACTCCAAAAGTAGCAACCAATCTTAGATTCATAATCTACACATGAAAAATATCCTTTGTATGAATTTTCATCTAGTTTGGACTATTGGTATGTATGCCCATAGAGCAAGTCATATGATGATTGTAATGGGATACTTTGTAAAAGATTGGAATAATAAAGGCAATTTCCGATCTATATGTTTCTACAGTTTCTGAGATGATAGTGTAACATGATAGATGTCTAAAGAATTGTTTACTCGATGACGTATGCTTTTAGGTTCAGGACCTAAACGATGAGATCATACAGAATTTAAGAGTATACATTCTTTCTTAGTCCCTAGTCGGTTGTTATTGTGGAAATAACAATAGACATCAATAACACTAAAGACTAGATTGTGTGTTGGTTGATGACATAATCTCATTAGTCATGATATAGTGATATCAAACCAAGCACATAGATACTTGTTAGAGAACAAGTGTACCGGACAGACCCACCGTGAGAGTGACACATGGAACCATGATTTGGTAGTCACAGTCAGCTCTCACAGTGATGGTGGTGAATGTGATTCTTTGACATGAAATCACTACACTCAACACATGTCATTGGGTACACTTTGACATCATCAAATGTAGTCCTGAAACATGGGTTGTTATAAAGGTGATGATTGGGTGGCTTTGACACATGGGGCTTTTGAGGGGTGAGTGATAGATATGGGATTTGTCCCTCCTAAGGGAGTTTGATGTCCATGGCCACTTGATGAGTAGGATTGAGAAAGGCATGCACATGCACGTGTGAATCAATATGTGATATTGATGTCACACATATCTCACCCGGTCTTCTCTGAGATCAAGGAAATGGATGAACGATGAAAGGATGACTGTACCATGCCTTGAGTTCATTCAGGACATTAGTGATAAAGTAATTATACATTCACTGTAACACCATTCACGGATTGTAGGATTGAAAGTTGTTCTCCAACTTTCTATTTCACTTGGGTAGCACTAATGTGTGACTAGGCACCGCTCTTTGCTTGTGAAGTCATAAGTGTTAAGGACTTTCACTGCCAACGTGAAATGGACCTACAGGGTCACACACATAGGATTTAACCTGGAAGAAGAGTTTTTCCACAAACAATGTTTAGATTGATTACTAAAGGAGTTTAGTAGATCAATTAAACACTCAGTTGATTGATAGATCAAAATCATAGTGTTCAAGGTGTTGGACCAATTGATTAGAGTATCAGATTGATTGAAACTGCGATTGACTGATTTTGAACAATCTGCACTTCCAACTGATCGACTCATGAGATGAACCGATCGGCTCAGGTTGGTGAACCGATCGACTCAATTGTTGAACTGGTCGTCTCATGTGACCAATGGAGATCGTTTGGAAAGTCAATTTTGCAAGTACAATTGTTTCACTTGTACAAATTTGATTTGGACAAGGATTAATATTTGATTAATCGGAAACAAATATGAAAGTCAATTTGAGTTGGAACAGGACCACGAATCGATCAAATCAGAAGTGAACCGATTAGCTCAGGTGCTTCAAATGATCGGTTCAGGTGTGAACCGATCGGCTCAGACCACCAACCGACCGTTTCAAGGTTGAAACAATCGGTTCAGGTGACGTAGTTGGTTGTTTTGTGGAAAATCTCGAATCCTTCTACTCCTGTTTAGTCCCACATTGCCCGGGGTAGAGAATCATGTCCCATGACCCTCCTATATATATAGGGGTATTGGGGGCTTCTCAAAGTACAACTCAGAACACCAGTTGCTCTGCAAAGTTGTCATTCTCTCTGGTTTTAGTAACCGAGAGAGCCCGAGCAAGTGCTACCCGATAAGGGAGGCACAATAAGGGAAAGACAACTGCAGAAAGGCAACTGGTTGCAGGAGAGTGTGTCGGTGACTAGTACACTGATAGAAGGGTATGAATCCTTCTGATTCCTTATGGGACAAGGAGATCGGAGTTCCAGGCAGTCTGTGTGGACGAATGCAGAGGCAAGAGACTTCTGCCGCTTGGAGGACAACTGTCAATCCCGACAGTCCCTGTGAGACCAGGAGCTGCTCAGACACCGTCCAAGACCGGAGGTGAAGACCGCGCAAGCCGTGAGGTAACATCGCCGAGCAAGCCTCAGGACAATGTACGCCTCCACAAACCATCCTTCCTATTGTATAGACGTTGACGTGATTCCTTATTCTGGGTTTGGGAGAAGAAAATTTTTGTTTCTGCTGCCTTCTCTGTCTCCCCTAAAACCCAACATAGACAATCTTAAATATTTTAGTTAATTTAGGAGAGATAATATAATTTAAAGAACAAAATATTATATCATATGTTGAAAAAAATTAATTAATTTCAAAATCATGTTCTCACATTTAATGTTGCTTATAGGCCAAGTTTCATATTTTTAGAGAGTTTCTAGATGCCTTTAATAGGCTTGTAAATGGATATCCTAAATCTGCACATTCAATCCGAATTTGAGTCCAAAGTTTTGAAAAAAAATCTGACATCTGCATAATTCGGATTGGATTTAGGATATCAAATTTCATATCTGAAAATTTCGGATAGTATTTCGGATATGGCTATATCCTCTCTGAAAAAATCCAAAATCAGACAAATATATATATATATAATCAAATATATATAATATATATATAAAAACATAAAAATATAGATATTTTATCATATATATTCATAGTGATATCAATGTTTTCTATATATAATGTATTAATAACAATATATTTATGACTTTTGGTTCAGATCGGATATTTATCCGAATTCGAATATTATTTCTCAGATCGGATTCAGATATTATCACATAATATCTGTCAGATATCAGATCAGATTTTCCCCTTCAGATTTAGATATCAGATATAGTAGTATCCACTCCATATTCGATCCATTTACAGGTCCACCTCTAATACATTAAAGGAATAAAATAAGTGATCAAAAATAAAAATTAATGCCATTCATCGCAGCCCGCATGAACAATAATTACAGACCAAGGTCTAATATTTTGGACATAACTCCCTTGTTTCTCAATGAAACTTTACAAAATGAGTTACATTGGATTGAAAATTTAATTTTGCATCCATCCCCTACTCAAGACTTATAATGGATAATTCTAGAAACGTCTAACTTGTTTCTCAAGTCTTCTGAAGCAACTACTCACACACCACTTGAAACTCAAATTTCTATAAATAGGACTCTACCCTCATATGAAACGTACACCCAAAGATTCACCTCTGGTTTCAATTTTTCCTTGCATCATCATTTCATCCACCGCCAGACGTGGTTCTTGGTTTGAGTTTGCAGATCCTCTTCCCGATGTCTTGCTTCTTTAGAGCATAACTTGACCTCAGATAAACAACTTTGACACTTGTTCATCATGATTGGGTAGTTAGTTTCACGAGCGAGCAACGAATGAATTTTTACCCAAACTCTTAGACAAGATTATCCTTGCCCATCCGACCATGGCGTGTGTAGCGGGGAAGGGGATGATCCCTTGTGCTTTCCCCCTTTTGCCCCTCGATTCTCTTTTATTTTCTTTTTCTCATTATGGGTATTCTTATAAATCACCACATTTTAATTTGATTTGTGTCGGTTGTCACGTCATCACAAATAGAACATTTATACCCTTTCATAGCTTAAAGTTTTGATTTGTGATTTAAGGGCAAATTTTGTTTCTTGTAATTTAATTTCACAAATAAAATAGTAAATGAAGTGAATCTTGTAAAAACCATATCTTTTTATTAGAAGCTCCAAAAATTATAAATAAATTAATTTTGGAATTGAAAAAAATGTTTTGTATCTAATAAAAAATGTTCCAATGTCTGATTTCTATGTTTTTTTAAGGATGATTTTTAGGAAATAAAATATATGCATAAAATTCATAAAAATTGTAACTTAATCATATTAACTCCAAATTAATGTAAAAATGTGTTTTCTTGATTAGCAGATCCTAATAAGTCGATTGATGAGATTTTTAGTGTCAAAATCTAACTTTTTCTAAAAAGGGTCTAATTTTGGGTATCTTTATATTAATATACAATGTAAACTCTAATATACGTGAATAACATGAAAATATACAAAGTTGAACTTGGAATCATCTATAAGCGGTGAAAGTTGATAATTGAACTCAGTAAGAGAGGTATGTGCATTCTTACACCCTAAGTTGGGATATTTACAAACCTAACCCTAATTTCCCTAATGATGCATTATATGAACCCTAATCTCTCTATTATTACTTTTTTGCTATATTTGCCTCAAAATCAGTATTGAAATTCTAATTCGTGGTTCTTGTACCCTACTGCCATTTTTCAGATATATGATGCTTCTACTTGCTATAGTTTCTCTTTAGCATGTTGATTTTATTAGACTATTTAGATAATGTAGTGGTACTTTTGTACAACCACCCATAGATAGGGCATCTATTATTTCGCCTTAGGGAATGTGTTACTCTCACCTTTGTAGAATATTATGTAGGTGACTAGAATGTGTTACTCTCTCACCTATTTGGTTGAGGTCTGGTAGGTGCCTCAACCTTACTTAGTTAATGTAGCCAATATTAATCATGCATACAAATAATTTACTATTTTCTTATTATGGAAAGCATCTATTTGATTGTGCCCCATACTCTTGGATTTCTTTGTTCTTGATGAACATACACCCTTTTGTTATCCTTTGTTGATATTATCTTATTCTCGTTCCTTATTTTGACAAATACCTTGTTTCTTTCTCTTGCTGGATGATGTCCTGACCACCCAGGCCTAGGATCATAGTTGCGTAGCAGGAGCATGGAGGACCAGCCTAGGATTAGGACAAGGAGTGCATGGCTTTCAACATGGTGTTGGTATGTATGCCCTAAGAGCCAATCATGTGATGATTGTAATGGCATAAATGTAAAAGAATTTATTATTAATAAAGATAAGATTCCAATTTATTCTATTTGTTTAGTTATGAGATAATGAAATAACATAATAAATGTCTAGAAAATAATATTACTCAATGTCGTATGTGTTCAAGTATTAGACTTGAGAAATGAGATCATATGGATTTTTAGAGTACATATACATATTCTCATTATGTCCTGATCGATTATTATTGTGGAAGGTTGATAGACAACAATAGCACATAAGATCAGAGTGTGAGTTGGTTGATGGTTGAGTCTCATTGGTCATGATATGGCTATATCAAACAGACCCACCGTGAGACTGACATGTAGAAGCCATCATCATGGAAGTCATAGTCAGCTCTCACAGTAATGGTGGTGTTTGTTGTTCTTAGACCTAAAATCACTACACGCGTCACATGTCATTGGGTACACTTTTACATCATCAAACACGGTCTTAAAACATGGGTTGTTATAACAGTGATGATTGGGTGGCTTTGACACATGGGGATTAACTGTGAGTGATAGATATGGGATTTGTCCCTCCTATGGGAGTATGATATCCTAGGCCTCTTGATTAGCGAGACTGAGAAAATACATGGCCATGTACATGGAAGTCAATATGTTGAGCTTATATATATCTTGGATAGTCTGCTCTGGTTCAAGAAACAAGATTGAATAATAACGAGGGTGACTGCTCCATGTCTCTAGTTCAATCTGGATATCAGTGACAAAGGAACTATATAAAAATTGTAACACCATACACATATTGTAGGTTGAAGTTGTTCTCCAACTTTCCATTCACTTGGGTAACACTGATGTGCGACTAGGTACCTCTCTTTACTTGTGATGTCCTATGTTGTTATGGACATTCACCGCTAATGTGATATGGGACCTATAAGGTCACACACATAGGTCTCGACCTAGAAGAGGAGTTCAGATCTTGAATGACGTTTGAATTAAGTGCTAAAGTATTTAAGCATTTTATTCACACAACAAATAGGTTGATAGCACTGTCGAATGCCCATATCAAGTGCTGAGACGGTCGTCTGGAAGTGCCAAACGGTCATCTCAAGTGTTGAGACAGGCGTCTGGGTTTCAGGCCTAGTTTTGAGTTATAATTGATAAGGAACGAATCGACCCAACCAAACTGGCTCGACTCAGGTCACCAGATGACCGTCTTGCATGGGCGAGATGGTCCAATTTGGTCGGGGAAGGTTCTAGACTTTTTCCTATTCATTTTGCTTGATTAATGCTTGTTGCACAAGGAAATCAATGTCTAACATTGATGGGAATTGATTTGCTAAATTTGTGTACAAATGGGAAACTGTTTAAACGACCATATCACAGTGTGAGATGGCCATCTCATAGTACAAGACTACTATATCTCTTGTGAGTGACCATTTCGGCTGTCGCATGTTGCGAAGTTTCCAGAATTGTTGCAAAAATTTGAGATTTTGTGGTCCCTTCCACTCCCGCATAGACTGGAAACCTGGACCCAAACCCCGCCTATAAATAGAGGGGTACTGGGGGCTTCCCAGAGTACAATACATACAATTGAGAATCAGTTGCCCTGACAAACGTTGTCCTCTCTGGTTGTGGTAACCACGAGAGCCAGATCAAGTTCTACCTGACTAGAGAGGAACGTCAAGGGAAAGAGCAATTGAGATCATTGTGTGAGAGAGCAAGTTGGTGACTAGTACACCAATGGGAGGGACAACTCCTTCTTGTCTGTTCTAGCAGGATGACATGAGTTCTAGTCTGTCTGTGTGGACTACCATAGAGGCGAGAGGCTGTTGTCTGTCGCTCGAAGGACAATGTCAGCCAGAAGTCCATGACAAGAGGAGCTGCTGAAGAAGACAACATTGTTGGCTGCAGTCTTTGGTGCGACCAGGAGGAGTTGCAACAGTCCTACTGCCTGATGTGTAGATCAGAGGGCATAACAGTTAGACGAGTCCCAGTGCAACAAGGAGTTGCAATAGACAACGTCTAAGACAGTTGTGCATAAACAACGATGAGGAAATGTTCATGGACTTGCTCCAGGATCAGGTATATCCTCAAAATCATCATTCCTACACAATAGTTATTGATGTGATCTGTTGATTAAGGGGAATAAGGTAAATATAATTTTTGTTTCTACTGCCTGCTCTGTAGCCTTATTTCCCTAAAGTGGTATCAGAGCCAACATCAATTTACTAAATTATGGGATAATTGATATGATCGCATTTTGGTTTTGTCATTCTATTACCGCATGCAATGTGTTATAATATCTTGTCAAATTCAATACCATGATAATCCCAAACTAATATATATATGATATATATATATATATATATATATATATATATATATGCAATTTGCACGTGTCACCCTGAAAGTGGTTTTATGGTAGATGTGTAACATGGTTATGGCCAATAATTCCTATCTTTGCATGGTTGTGTGTGGTTGGTTTATCAGTTTATCTCAGTCTGTGTATCGAGCCTCTATCTTATCTTTCCGATGTAAAGTTAATTGTCTTCTACCTTTGCTCCCCTCAAATGTAACTCAAGGTTTCCTTATAATCATGTAAAAGTAGGATAGTTTGCTTTATGTTATGATGAAGATGAAGATGAAGACGTCCTAAAGATGATCCGAACGAGTGAAAGACTTTGGATGACATGGTGGACAAGCCAGACTGATCGCCTGGTGGACCCGACCGATCCACTGGAGGATCTAGCATATGATGGACTGTTGGAGCCAGATGACCGGTGAGACGACCTAACAACCATCTTGGAGGTAAGCCGGTCAGTTCAAGGGTTGAACCGATCAACCCAGATTGGCAAGCACGAATCTTCATCAACAATAGGTTTCTGCATGTGATGTAGACCTTGATAACATAATTCCTTGTGGCTCCAAGGGATTATATTAGGACTGACCATAACCATCGCTTTCATTTATTGCATGTTTTCGTTGTGGGATATGACATGTATATGATATGTACTATATATATGTGGTGATTGGATTAAATATATGTATTTATACGAACTCTCTTAATTAAAAAATTAAGTCTTTGACGTTTTACATAAAACAACATACATGAAAAGCTTTATCGACCAAACGTGGGCACACCCTAGCATGGTGTGCCGTCTATCTCGTGGAAGTGTGATGGTAGATACGTGGGTCTATCCTAGCAGGGTGCATAGTCTATCATGTTGCCTTATGAGTCAAGCTTTACTAGGTGGTCTTAATTTGATTAAGCACCTAGAGGCATGGAGATGATTATGGCAAGGAGTTGTGCATATCATCTATCAAGAGTTGCATATGATGCAATTGGAAAAAGCTGACTACCTGATAGAATCAAGTTGTGGGTGACAACCCTAGTTGGCTCATGATTTGGAAGAAATCAGGATCTTGTCTCACTAGAATATTATACGATGCAATATTCCAAATTGATATTAAGGGTGTGTGAGTGATGATTAATTAAAGACCTAATTATTATTGACTTTTCAAATCAAATCAAATCAAAAAAAATTGACAAATACAAATTTCCTCTTGTAGAATCAAATGACAAATAATTCTACATTGCGATTGGATAAATTAAATGAGATTTATTTCCATAACTGGTTTAGGACCTTGAGAAGTGTTCTGCATGATCTTGAAATACCAGTGCCAGTATCCACTCCAAATTCCCCTAAGAATAACATAGATGCTTGTTTGAAGCATGCCAATGATGTTGTGAACATCAAGAACCTTATGCTGGGTTGTATGAACTATGAGTTGCATAAACAACATGATAAGCATGAAAGGTATAATGTCTCTAAGTCTCTATTTGAGTGCAAACTGACAGAAAGATATATAGTAGAGCCTCATGTGCTCAATATGATTGGGTTGAGAGACTGGGATTTCCTTTAGGTCAAGAGTTGGCCACATATATGATTTTGTGATCTTTGCCTAAATCATATACACAATTTATCGAGTGTTATTACTTGAGTAACATGGCTAGACTGCTGTCAGAGTTGCTTGACATCTGGATAGGTGTCAAAGCACAAATGAAGAAGGACAAATCTGTGATGATGATCAGTGAAGTTGAGTCCAAGGATAAAGGCAAGGCCAATCAGCTTTCTATGGCTAAGCTAAGGTTCAAGTCTTCATCACTCAAAATTAGGAAAAGGATAAGGGAACCTAGGAAGAAAGATATTGAGATCTCTACTTCTGGTGTATATGTTATTGAAGTTAACATCACTACTTACTCATCATGGGTATTAGATACCGTATGTGGATCACATAGTTGTTCAAATATGAATGATCTGAAAAGAAGTAGACCTTTGAGACTGACACATGGAAGCTATCATCATGTATTTGTGTGCTTGGTTTGATATAGCCATATCATGACCAATGAGACTCAATCATCAACCAACTCACACTAGGATCTTATGTGTTATTGTTGCCTATCAACCTTCCACAATAACAACTGATCATGGACATAATGAGAATATGTATATGTACTCTTAACATCTGTATGATCTCATTTCTCAAGTCTAATACTTGAAGACATATGTTATTAAGTAATATTATTCTCTAGACATTTATTATGCTATTTTATTATCTCATAACTGAACAAACAGAATAAATTTAAAGCTTGCCTTTATTAATGATCAAATCATTTATATTTATGTTGTTACAATAATCACATGATTGGCTCTTAGAGCATACATACCAACAGACTCCCACTTGCACTTAGAGCCAATCACCTATGAATCATATTCTAAGTGATCTTACATGTCCATCATGCTTTTGTTGTGAAAGTGCCTTTGTTAAGGGGTCACCAACATTGTTGTCGGTTGGTACTTTGAAAATCTTTACATCTCCTCATTGTACAATTTCTCATATGAGATGATACCTCCTTTGTATATGCTTTGAGCTCTCATTGATCTGGGTTCCTTATCTTGTACAATAGCTTTGTTGTTGTCACAATATGGATCTATTACCTCACTGATGGTAGAAATGACCCCAAGTTTTGTGATGAACTTCTTGATCCATACAACCTCCTTTGCTGCGCTCGGTGCAACAATATACTCGGCCACTGTTGTAGAATCGGCAACCGTTTCTTGCTTAGAACTCTTCCAGCTCACAACTCTGTTGTTTAGGCAAAACATGAATCCCAATTGTGACGTGTAATCATCTTGATCAGTCTGGCAGCTTGCATCGGTGTAACCTTTTACCACCAACTCTTCCTCTCCATCGTAGACCAAGAATTGATCCTTAGTCCTTCTCAAGTACTTGATGATTTTCTTCACAACTATCCAGTGAGCATCACTTGTATCTAACTGATATCTTCTCATCATGCTCAAGGCATACGAGACATCTGGATGGATACATTACATTGCATACATGATTGATCCAATTGACGAGGCATATGGAATCACACTCATGCATTCCCTTTCTTTACACGATCTGGGACATTGAGTTCTAGAGATGGGGACACCATTTCGCGTAGGCAGGTTTCCTCTCTTTGAGTTCTCCATGCTGAACTGCTTCAATACTTTGTCAATGTATGTGCTCTGACTTAGTTCGAGAAGTCTTCTAGATCTATCTCTATAGATCTTTATCCCCAATATGTAGGATACTTCTCCCAAGTCTTTCATAGAGAATGTATTTCCAAGACATGTCTTTACCTTTTATAAAGTAGGGATGTCATTCCCCATCAATAGTATGCCATCTACATACAATAGGAGGAATGTCACTATGCTCTCACTAACCTTCTTGTAGACATAAGGATCATCTTCATTCTGAATAAAGCCAAACTCTTTGACTATCTCATCAAAATGAAGATTCCAGATCCAAGACGCTCGCTTCAATCCATAGATTGACCTTTGTAGCTTATAAACTTTATTTGCTAACTTTGGATTTATAAAACCCTTAGACTGTGTCTTATACACATCCTTGACTAGATTCCCACTAAGGAATGTGGTTTTAACATCCATTTTCCAAATCTCATAGTCATGATAAGCTACAATAGCAAGCATGATCCTGTTGGACTTAACCATGGCCATTGGAGAAAAGGTTTCATCATAGTCAATACCTTGAACTTGTCTGAACCCTTTGCAACCAGTCTGACCATATAGGTTTGGACCTTTCCATCCATGTTGGTCTTCTTCTTGAAGACCCACTTACACCCTATGGGTTTTACCCCTTCAGGTGGATCCACCAGAGTCCATGGTTGGTATACATGGATTCCATCTCAGATCTCATGGCCTCAATCCATAAGACTCTAGTCCCTCAATAGCATATTTATAGGATATTGGCTCATCATCTATGACCAATTCACTACCTTCCTGAGTCACAAGATATCAAAATCTCTCAGGTTAAAGGCATGTCCTATTAGATCTACTAGGTTCATGTATCACCTGAGGAATTTGAGTCTCTATAACACTTTGTGATTCTTTGAGTTCCTATAGTTCATCTATTGGTTCTATGTTCTCTTGTTGGTCTTGAACTTCTTCAAGTTCCACTTTCCTCCCATTGATTCTTTTGGAAATGAATTCCTTTTCAAGAAATACAACATTTATGGAAACAACTATGTTTTTGTCAGTTGGGTGGAATAAGTATTATCCCCTTGTTTATTTGGGATATCCAACAAAATAACATTTATCATACTTAGGGCCAAGCTTTTCAGACTGAGGTTGAACTACATGTTGTAATTGGCATAAGAGTTGCAGCCAGAGCAGTTGGAACCTATGAGTTACCCCTGGCAAGTGGGCTTGTAATAGAGTTAGAGAATTGCTATTACATACCTACCATTAATAGGAACATCATATCTGTATCTTGTTTGGACAAGAATGGATTCAAATTTCTTATAAAGAATGGAAGATTTTCTATTATTAAAGATGGGATCTTTTATGGCATTAACCAATGTCTTATGGTCTATACTTGATAGATCTAGAGACAAATGTATATAATGTAAATACCAAAAGATAAAAACTCAATGACTCAAACCAAACATACCTTTGGCATTGTCGTCTGGGGCTCATAAATGAGAAACACATATATAGGCTCCATAAGGATGGTTATATGGACTCTTTTGATCTTGAATCAATAGAGACATGTAAATCTTGTTTGTTGGGAAAGATGACCAAGACTCCCTTTAATGATAAGAGTGAAAGGTTTAGTGATCTATTAGGACTCATACATACTGATGTATGTGGCCCTTTTAGAATAGATTATAGAGGTGGGTACAAGTACTTCATTACCTTTACTGATGACCTCAGTAGGTATGGCTATGTCTACCTAATGAGACACAAGTCAGAAACTCTTGAAAAGTTCAGAGAGTTTATGAATGAAGTATAGAACCAGCTTGGTAAAAGTATTAAGGAACTTTATTCTGATCGAGGTGGAGAATGCTTCAGCCAAGAGGTTGAGACTGACACATGTAAGCCATCATCATGGAAATCATAGTCAACTCTCACAGTGATGGTGATGTTTGTGGTTCTTAGACCTAAAATCACTACACTTGTCACATGTCGTTGGGTAAACTTTCACATCATCAAACACGGTACTGAAACATGGGTTGTTATAACGGTGATGATTGGGTGACTTTGACACATGGGTTTTGACTGTGAGTGATAGATATGAGATTTGTTCCTCCTATGGAAGCATGATATCCTAGGACTCTTGATTAGCGAGACTGATAAAATACATGGCCATGCACATGTAAGTCAATATGTTGAGCTAACATATATCTCAGACAGTCTGCTCTGGTTCAAGAAACATGATTGAATAATAATGAGGATGACTGCTCTATGCATGTAGTTCAATCTGGCTATCAGTGACAAAGGAACTATACAAACACTATAACACCATACACAGATTGTAGGTTGAAGTTGTTCTCCAACTTTCCATTCACTTGGGTAGCATTGATGTGCGACTAGGCACACTCTCTGTTTGTAATGTCATAAGTTGTTATATACATTCATTGCCAATGTGATATGGGACCTATATGGTCACACGCATAGGTCTCGACCTAGAAGAGGGATTCAGATCTTGAATGACATTTGAATTAAGTGCTAAAGCATTCATGCATTTGATTCACACAACAAATAGGATGACAACACTGCCAAACACCCATCTCAAATGTTGAGATGACAATCTGGAAGTGCCAAATGATCATTTCAAGTGTTTGGACGAGCGTCTGGGTGTCAGGTTTGGTTTTGAGTTGAAATTGGCAAGGAATGAATTGACCAACCAAACTGGCTCAACTTGGGTCACCAGACAATTGTCTGGGTGACCGAGATGGTTGTATTACATGGGTAAGATGGTCCAATTTGGTCGGGGAAGGTTCTAGACTTTTCCCTATTCATTTTTCTTGAGAAATGCTTGTTATACAAGGAAATCAATGTCTAACATTGATGGGAGTTTATTTGCCAAATTTGTGTACAATTGGGAAACTATGAAATGACCGTCTCACAGTGAGAAATGACCATCTCATAGTATGAGATGACCATCTTGCTTATGAGAAACCATTTCATCTGTTACGGGTTGCAAATTTTCCAGAATTGTTATGAAAATTTGAGATCTTCCGGTCCCTTCCACCCCTGCATAGACTGGGAACTTGGACCCAACCCCCCTATAAATAGAGGGGTATTGGGGGCTTCCTAAAGTACACCAGAGACAATTGAGAATCAGTTGCTCTAAAAAATGTTGTTCTCTTTGGTTGTGGTAACCTCGAGAGCCCTAGCTAGTTCTTCCCGACTAGGGAGGAACAACAAGGGAAAGAGCAATTAAGATCATTGGCGTGGGAGAATAAGTTGGTGACTAGTACACCAACGGGAGGGACAACTCCTTCCTATCCATTCTTGTAGGATGACAGGAGTTATAGGCGGTCTGTGTGGACTACCATAGAGGCAAGAGGTTGTTGTCTATCGCTCGGAGGACAACGTTAGGTAGCAGTATGTGACAAGAGGAGCTACTGAAGAAGATGGGGTTCATGGTTGTAGTTTCTGGTGCAACCAGGAGGAGTTATAGCAGTCCTATTGTCTGAGGTGCAGATCAAAGGGTGCAGTAGTTAGACAAGTCCCAGTGCAACAAGGAGCTACAAAGACGATGTCCAAGATAGTTGTGCATCAACGACGGTGAGGAGATTTGCTGGACTTACTCCAGGATCAAGTATATCCTCGAAATCATCCTTCCTATATTATAGCTATTGACGCGATCTACTGATTAAGGGGAATAAGGTAGATAAATTTTTTGTTTCCGCTACCTGCTCTGTAGCCTTATTTCCCTACACATGGACCTAACTCATGAAGTTTATGCTTGGAGACAAACTCAATATGGTTTAGATTTCCCTCTATCTAGATTCTTATGTTGTATCTTGCATGTCAACCCTATATGGGAGATGATGATGCACTATATAAATTGAATATAGTCATTACTTTTATTTCGCTGCTATACTTTGGTTGTTTTGAATACCATTATATGTGATTTGAAAGTTTTACACCTATTCTAGCATACCTCTTGAGTGTTTTTTGGAATGGATGTTTTATTCTTCAAAGTTTTAGTAGGGAGTGGATCCCCTCTGGGTCCCACTTCTTACAGTTGTCATTAGTATTTCTACTATGTCATCAATGGTTGGAACCTCACACAAGTTCACCCATATGAACTTCTTGATCCATACAATATCCTCTGTTGTTCACATAACATAGAGATACTCAACTTCTATTGTAAATTTAAATAATTGACATTAGTTCAAAACCCTTTTAAGCTTACAATTCTTGTTTAAGCTCAAACATAAACATAGATTGCGATCATTAATTTTATTTGTCATTTTGGAAGCTTGCATCGATGTAACCCTTTACACCCAACTATTCCTTATTACCATAACCAAGGAATCGATCCTTTTAGCACTTCTCAAGCACTTAAGGATGTTCTTTATGGTAGTCCAATGAATCTCACTAGCATCTGACATATACCCTCTTGTCGTGTCCAATACATATGAGATTGTTGGATGGGTTTATATATATTCTCTCATCATGTCCAATACATATGAGGTAATTAGATATTCTCTTGTCATGTCCAATACATATGAGATAACAAGATAAGTACATAGCATTGAGTTTGAGATAGATTCAATTTGTGAATGCATATGGCATCTATCCATGTGTGCATGTTCTTCACAAGAACTGGGACACTAGGCTCCTGAGAGACTAACTCCATGGAATATGGACAAGTTTTCTCTGATTGAGTCGTGTATGTTGAAACCCTTCGACATCTTTCGAATGTATTTTCTATTTCTTAGGTCAAGAAGCTTTCCATATCTATCTTTATAGATCTCAATTCCTATCACATAGGATGTCTTACCTAAACCCTTCATAGAGAAGGTGTTTCTAGCCAGGTTTTAACATTCAGAGGATAAGGACGTTATTCCCCATCATCATGTGGAATATAAATATGCTCCCACTAAATCTTTTGTAATCATAGATTCCCTCTTCATTATGACTCAAGTCAAACCCTTTGACTGTCTTGTTAAATAGAAGATTCCAGCTCTGAGATGCTTGCTTCAATTCAAAGATTGACCTTTGTAGTTTATAGACTTTATTTGGATTATTGGATTTATAAAACCTCTAGGTCATGCCACGTTACACATCCTCATAAATATTCCAGTTAAGGAATGTGGTTTTAACATCCATGTGCCAAATCTCATAGTCATACTAAGCTGCAACAACAAGCATGATCCTGATGGATTTAACCATAGTAATTGGTGAAAGACTTCATCATGGTCAACACCTTGAACTTTCTTGAATTTCTTTGCAACCAATTTACCCTTCCATGTTGGTATTCTTCCAAAAACCCAAATGCACCCTATGGGTTTTACCCCTTCAGGTGGATCCACTAAGGTCATACCTTGTATACATGGTCTCCATCTTGGATATGATGGCCCCAAGACATTTCTCATATTCTAGTTCCTCAGTAGCTTCTAGATAGGTAGTTGACTCATCATATATGATCAACCCACTACCTTCTTGAAGATATCGTAATCTTTCAAGCTCAAGGCATGTTATACTAGATCTATGAGGTTTTTTGTTACATAAGGAACTTGAGATTCTACAACAACTTGTGATTCTCCTTGTTCCTAATGTACCTCTTTAGGTTCAATGTTTTCTTATTTGTCTCGAACATTTTGATTTCTAATTTTACTCCCACTAGTTGCTTTGAAACTAAGTTCCTCTTCAGGAATACAACCATCCTGGTAACAAACAACTTTGTTGTTGGATTGAGATAAAAGTAATATTCAACAAAATAACATTTATGTGATTTTGGACAAAGCTTTTCAGAAGCTATTTTCTTATGCAAGCTTTCAATCCTAATCACTATAAAAGACATATTGGGACAATTCCCATGCCATATCTCATATGGTGTCTTTTTGAACCATTTTATATGGTAAATTGTTTAGTGTTAATCATATTCCCAAAAGAAAATCGGAAGATTAGCTAGATTTTATTGATAATCGCACCATGACTTAAAAAGGTGTGATTCCTTCTTTCCAATACACTTTCATGATACACTATCACTGTGTTACAGGTGAATTTCATCATGATACATTATCATGATATCCCTTGAAGGTTCTCAAACTATTGGTTTATAATATTTCAACATCGATCATATCAAAGTATCTTAATAATTTTACCAAGTTAGTCACGTACTTCATTCACAATCTCCTTAAACACTTCAAGAGATCTCATACTTGTATTTCATTAAATACAAATTTCCATATCTACTGATAGCATCGTTAAATGTAATGAGGTACTAGTAACTACCTTTAGCATTTGTTCCAAAAGCTATATATACATCAATATGTATGAGCCCTAATAGAATAATTTCTCTCCCACTACATCTAGTGAAGATGATTTTTTCATATTACACAACAAATAAGATACACATGTCTCTATTGCTTCAATAACCAAAATATTCTCTATAACCATCATATGGGTTCTAGAAATGCATTTCACATTTATGCGCTCTATATGGCAATGCTATAAATATTCATTGTTGGATTCATCAAGTCATTCATTATATGTGCCATACACACTTACTCTTACAACTATCAAGTATAGTTTATACGACATAGGGAATTGCCATATAAGATCTCATATGCTAAAATGAAACATCAATTTATTCTTGTCCATACAAGATACATGATGTTTTCATTAATGTCAAGTCCATAATATCATTCAATAATTCTATTATATGATCATGAATGATAGATACCAACTGTAGTGGCAACAATTCTTACTCCTAACAATTCTATCTTATTTCTTATTGGGTCCTAAAGTAGAGATCTCTATCTCTTCCTTTGTTCCTTTAAGTGGATAGGAAAAATTCCTTTGCACTTACCCTTCTCCATAACTCAAAAGAATTGGACATTAGCTTAGCCTCAGAACACTTCTTGGCCTTGCATTTTCCCTTGGACTCACTTCCACTGATCACCATCACAGGTTTGTCCTTTCTTCTTCTGTGCTTCAGCATTAAGCAACATGCCAAGCATTTGATAAACTAACTATATGATTTAGGCAACAGTTGTAGAATCATATCTGTTGACAACTCTTAACCTAAAAGAATATCCCAGTCTCTCTAGATCCCCAGTCATATTGAGCATATGTGGCTCTATTGGATATCCCTCTATCAATTTTCATTCAAACAACACTTTGGTGACATTACACATTACTTCCTTTACATGATTCTTAAGATGTGTTACCATCTTGATAATGTCCATATTTTCATGTTGCTCATGCAACTCATAGTTCATACAACATAGCATAAGGTACTCAAATTTCTTTGGAATCATGGGCATGCTTCTAGTAAACATCCATTTCAGCCTTAGGCACATTTAAAGCGAGTTCCTATGGCTTTGGTCCTTCAAGGATATAGAGATTTCACTCATTGATGAGAACGTTTCTCAAAGTCCTTAACCAGTTATGGAACTTTATCCCATCTAGTTTTGTGCTTCTCAAGGACTGATCACAATGATAATGTGTTTGTGTTTGACATTAGATTCTACAAATAAATATTACAACTTTTCAAAACATTTTTTATTTGTTTGATTTGATCATTTAACGATATTAATTAGGCCTTTAATTAATTATCACTCCCACTATTTTGTTCAAATTGATAACCCTCATGTATCAATTTGGAAGATTGTAGTGTGCAATCTTCTAGTGAGCCAAGAGCCATATTTCATCAAATCATGAGTTAGCTTTGAATGATCGTCCACAACTTGACTATTTATGTAGACAACGTTTGTGAATTGCATCTCATGCAACTCATGGATAGATGGTGTCCACAACTCTTTGTCATTGACCATTTTTATGCTTCTACGTGCTTAATGCCATTAAGATCACCTAGTTAAGCCTAACCCAAAAGCCAACATGATAGAATATGCACCCTACTTTGGCATATCTACATATCTACCATCACACTTCCACAAGATAGATGGCGCATCATGCTTTGGCGTAACCTACAATTGGCCGATCACATTTTTCATGTGTGTTGCTTATGGAAAGCATCTAAGACTTAATGCTATATTGAGAGGGATTTTTTATATAAATACATATACATATCCAATCACGACATACTTATAGTACATATCATATACATGCTATAAACAGAAATAAGAACATGCAATATAAAACACACAAGCGATGGTAATGGCCATACTAATGTAATTCCTTGGAGCCACAAGGAATTACTACCATCTAGGGTCCACATCATATACAACTTGTTGTTGATGAAGATATGTGCTCGAACCAATTCAGGTTGATCGGTTCAACACTTAAACTGGTCAACTTGCCTCCTGGTCACTTGGTTGGGCTCTTGAAACAGTCATTTGATTCTTAGGTCCAAGCAGCATTTGGACTCCTCTAGCCAATCAATTGGATCACTAGTCGACCAGTTTATCCTTCTATCATCTGGCCTCCTTGATCCTCCAATTGATTGGTCTGTCCCACAAGCCATTCGATCCGCTTTTGTGCAGAACTTCTTCTCAGATGATACATAAATTAAAACTATCCTATTTGTTATTATAATGTAAAATGGAAAATCTCAAGTTTCATTCGAGGGGAAATAGGAAGAAGAGCATGAATTTACATTTGGAAAGGAGAGAGAGACTCAATACACATACCAAGTAACAATAGAAATAAACAACCACAACCATGCACACATAGATCTAGGGTTATTGTCCATAACCATGTTTCACATACACCATCAAAACTGATTTTGGGGCGACAAGTATAAATTGCATATATATCATATATATATATATATATATATATATATATATATATATATATATATATATATATATATATATATATATATATATATATATATATATTAGTTTGTGGAGCCTATGTGATTCATATATGTACCTTAACTAGTTTAAAGCATTGTATGCGATAAAATGAATCTGATCATATCAATTTAAATCCCAGATACACCATAAATCGATCTGGCTTTGATACCACTATAGGGAAATCAAGCGTAGAAATAGGCAGCAAAAACAAAAAAAAAGTTAATTTCCCAAAACAACAAGATCGCATCAACAACAATGTATCTAGGAAGGAAAGGTTGCAAGGTATACCTGGTCCTGGAGCAAGTCTAGAGACATTACCCTTGTAATGGTATTGTGCTTCTTCTTCATTAGGTAGTAGCTCGCTCCTTCTTTAGCAGCAACAGTCGAACAGTCGTCTCCACCAGCCTCTTGGTGCAACACCATGATAGTGGTGGACGATGTCCTCCTAGCGGCAGACAAAGACATCCCGCATCTAGAGTAGTCCATGCGGACCACCAGGAACTCCACGTTGCGCTACCGGAGACAACATGTTGTCCCTTTCCAATGTCAACCTGCTAGAGTTGATACAGTCTCCCACATTTGTCTCTCCCTTGCTATCCCTCTATTTATTAGGTAGGACTTGCTCATGCTCTCTATTGGTTACTACAACCAAAGAGGACAACAATTGTTAGAGATGATTGTTATGTTCTGATAATCCCCCAGTACCCCTCTATTTATAGGAGAGGCCAGGGTGAGGGTTCCCAATCAGCGTGGGAGTCGAAAGGGTCGAATTCATAAATTTTCTAGAACATGTGCACAATGAACTAGTTAGTTTGCACACCCAACCGGTTAGTTGGTGCGTGAGTTGGTCAGTTTGCTAAGTGAAATGATTGGTTCATGCAGTTTTCTATTTTGAATAAAATTGGTAATCGATGTAATGCACAACATGACGTCAGCACCAATCCTTGATCCAATTGAATTGGAAACTGAATCGGGTGGTTCATCCCATGAACCGATCAGTTGGGATATGTGAACCGGAGATTCACTATTTGAACTGGTTGTCTCACTCTCTAGTTCAGCCTTTGATCAGCCAATGTTGATTCCAATCAACCTGACACTCCAACCGATCAGTTCAACCCTTAGATCGGCCGATTAAGATTCTAATAAATCAAATTTGAAACTCAGCTGTTTAATTGAATACCTAAACACCTTTAGTAATCAAATTAAACATCATTCATGAATACACTCCTTTAATTCAAGTGTATCCTATGTGTGTGAACCTATAGATCCAAAATTACGTTGGCAATGAATGTTCATAACTTACTTACAACATCACAAGCAAAGAGTGGCGTCTAGCAACACATCATTGCTACCCAAATAATTTGGAAATTTGGAGAACAACTTCAACCTAAAATCCATGATTAATGTTAACGTGATCATACTTTTGTCTCTGATACCCATATTGAACTTGAGGCATGGAATCATCATCCTCTCAATGTTCAATCCATGTTTCTTGAACTAGAGTAGACTGCCTAAGATGCACGTGTGTTCACATATCACATATTGAGTCACATGAGTATGGCCATACATTTTTCTATCTCACTTATCAAGAGGCCTTGTATATCAATCTCTTGTAGGAGGGACAAATCCCATCTACATCACTCACACTCTATCCCCATGTGTCACAATGCACCCAATCATCAGCTTTATGGCAACCCTTATTTAGGATTATGTGGGGGTGATGTCAAAGTACATGAACATCATGTGTTGAATGTAGTGACTCCAGGTCTAAGAACCACAATCACCACTATCAATATGAGAGATGATTCTAACTACCATTCCATGGTCTCCATGTACACTCTCATGGTGGGTCTGTCCGATACACTAATCTCTAACATGTGCATGTGTGCTTGACTTGATATCACATATCACGACTAATGAGACTTTGTCATTAGTCAACACACACTATAGTCTTATGTATTACCGTTGTCTATTTTTCTTCCATAGTAATATCTGACTAGGGAGATAACAAGAATGTATGCACTCTTATCATACATATGATCTCATCATTCAGGTCCTCAACCTGAAGGCATATTTCATCGAGTAACGTCATTCTTTAGACATCTACTATGTATGTGTCATCATCTCATGACTGAGACAAAAATAATAGATGGAATTACCTTTTTTTATTATAAAATCATGTTTCCAATGCCACACTCCAATCATAATATGATTCTCACTGGGCATGCATTCCAACAGACTCCCACTTGCACTTAGAGTCAATCACCCACGAATCTTATTCCAAGTGATCTTTAGCATGTCCATCATGTTTCTGCTGTGCAGATGATTTTATAGTGGGTTTAGCAATGTTTTCTTCAAGTCATTATTTTACAATTTTCACATCTCTTCACTGTATGACATCTCATATAATATATAAGTGCAATAGTATGCTATCTGAGATTCCCAGCCTAACCAGTAGCCCCATTGTTGTCATCAATATTTTTACTGTGTCATCAATGGTTGGAACCTCACACAAGTTCACCCATATGAATTTCTTGATTCATATAGTATCCTTTGTTGTTCACATTACACATAGATAACATGCTTCTATTGTAGATTTGAATAACTGTCATTATCTCGAATCCCTTTCCAGCTTACAGTTCTCATTTAAGGTCAAACATAAACATAGATTGCGATCATTAATTTTATTTGTCATTTTGGAAGCTTGCATCAGTGTAACCCTTTACACCCAACTCTTCCTTATTACCATAACTAAGGAACCAATCCTTTTAGTTCTTCTCAAGCACTTAAGGATGTTCTTTATGGTAGTCTAGTGACTATCATTGGCATCTGACATATACCCACTCATCATGTCCAATAGATGCGAGATTGCTAGATATGTATATATATCCTCTCATCATGTCCAATACATATGAGGTGACTGGATATTCTCCCTTCATGTCCAATACATATGCGATGATGGTTTAAGCACACAGAATTGCATTCAAGATAGATCCAATAGAGAATGCATACACACCAACTCAACCTACCCAGTATACCTCAAGACAGTGACTTTCATGAACTTTGAGCATAATGGAACCCTAATCACTATTCATGAACTTTTGATGTCTTAAATCTTCATTTATGACTTGTTTTGGACTATAATAATGTTCCTTGCCCTATTGTGATAATTTTGACACTTAGTATTATCTAATGCTAATAAACTTAGAAATTAGTAAGCTATGTCACCTCATGACTCCAATATCATTCCCTAATCTCATTTTGCTGTGGTAGTTATAGACAACACTGAGTATGCTTTAATGTGATCCTTTTATGTTGATGCCTTATTATACTTGAATCAAATAGTGACTTTGTCCCATTTAATGTATCAAATCCTCTTACATTATTTGAAAATAGTAACCTTGTATTTATTTATGACTCTAAATCCTATGATTAGCCCCCGTGCTCAATGGTGGTGCTTGTAATCCTATTTTGCCAAATGTGACTTGTTTGACTTGAATTGTGGTTTGTCTGCTTTGATGCATATGTGGATCCTTTTTTCTTGTCTTCCTCTCTCAAATTAGGGAATAATATATCCATTATGATAATTTGTATGTGTATGTCCTACCTAAGTCACATGTTAAACCTTGATGGCATATGTGAACTATGTGGATGATTGAATGTATGTGGATATGTTGATACAAATGTTGGACTTTGATGCCTTGACCCTAGGTGAAATCCATCTATATTTGATTATGCTACTTATATCATTATCTGCTGACCTAATGATGGAGTTTTGTTTTATGCAACACCACTAAAAATCCTAGAGATGATGAGTCTCTAAGTTTAGCCTTGCTAGTACTATGGTAAGAACTCCACCCACATGTGCTAAGACATGTGGAAGTCTTATCGTAGTATAGTTAAGGGTCGAATCCTCGGGACAACGGTCTTGACGAAGTCAAGATGGAAAACGTTTAGCCTTTACTTAACAACTTAAAGATTGATATTTAGATCGAAAGTTTGATTTGGTTGTTTTAAACTAAGTACAAAGAAAGTAAAGCAAGAAAGTAAATAAAGCAAGTAAATCTTAAGAGTTAACAAATGATGATGAATCACTGGGGTTAAGCAGGTATTTACCACCGCTACACATGCATTGTATATGTACTAAGCAAGACTTATAAGCTAGATGCATGGATGTTTCCACAAGACCGATGCCTTATAAGACAAGAGCGATGCGTTGCATCCAAGGGTGTTCCACAAGACCGATGCCCACATAAGACAAGAGCGATGCATTGCACCCTTCGATGTTCCACAAGACCAATGCCCATATAAGAAAAGGGCAATGCATCTCATCCTCCAAGGGTTAAGTAACTCTCATGCGGTACATCACTACGCGTCACTGAAGGATGTAGTCTCCGAAGAGAGAATCTTACTCAACCTCAAGAAACGTGCATCTAAAACTAACAAGCGAGCGATAATTACCAAATCGAATAGCGTCCTTGTAGGCCTAGTCTCCTATTCGGATAACCTAGCTACGAGAAGTGCGGGAATGATGCAACGCCATCCATTCCCGAACAAATGGTCACATGCTTTACATCATTCCCCTCGCAAAGTGTGTTCCTCGACTTACCAAAGGTCTCTTCCATACAGATGGGAGTGTGCCAAATGATAGTGAGTTTACTCCACTCTTTGAGATACACTTCTAGACACCGAAACGGATGCGTGGTGGATACACACACCAGAAACCAACACTAAATCGGTATTCAAGCCTCGATAGCGGTCGTAGACAAACCACAACGAAAGACAATAAATGCATACAAGAACGTGGCCATCATTCAAGCATGTGTGAAACGATTTAGTATTAAAACGAAATGATAACATCTTTTTTACAGTACAAAATACAAAACATGGGCAGCGGGGCTAGTCCCCGCGCCCCGGTGGATGGAACTACTCGCTCCTCATAGAGGGAGCAACAAAGAAGGAGGCAAGAAGAGATAGAAAGAACATCATCTCCACCGAGGAGAGAAGGTTGAACCCTTGGTGGAGAGAGCAACGATCTCCACCCCTTGTAGCTTGCTTGATGACGGATCTTCTCCTCTCACCTTCCTTGTTGATGAGAGAGAAAGTAGCTTTCAATGGACGTGAGTCTCAGACCGGCAGCCTCGAGTGATGGATGGAGTTGTTCTGGTAGTGGAGAGACAGCCTCTGGACGTCTGGACTCTCCCTTTCATGGACGGCCCTGAGGTCTTATTTATAGGCTTTGAGTGAGATCCAAACGGTTTGGAGACCGTTTGGGCTCAAACGGTCTTGGGACCGTTTGGCGTCAAACGGTCTTGAGATCGTTTGGCGTCAGACGGTCTTGAGATCGTTTGGCGTCAAACGGTCTTGGGACCGTTTGGTGTCAAACGGTCTTGAGACCGTTTGAGCTCCATGCGGTCTTGGGACCGTTTGGCTTCATGCGGTCTTGGGACCGTTTGGCTTCATGCGGTCTCGGGACCGTTTGAACTCCATGCGGTCTTGGGACCGTTTGGCTTCATGCGGTCTCGGGACCGTTTGAACTCCATGCGGTCTTGGGACCGTTTGGCTTCATGCGGTCTCGGGACCGTTTGAACTCCATGCGGTCTTGGGACCGTTTGGCTTCATGCGGTCTCGGGACCGTTTGAACTCCATGCGGTCTTGGGACCGTTTGGCTTCATGCGGTCTCGGGACCGTTTGAACTCCATGCGGTCTTGAGACCGTTTGGCTTCATGCGGTCTCGGGACCGTTTGAACTCCATGCGGTCTTGGGACCGTTTGGCTTCATGCAGTCTCGGGACCGTTTGGCTTCATGCGGTCTCGGGACCGTTTGAACTCCATGCGGTCTTGGGACCGTTTGGCTTCATGCGGTCTCGGGACCGCTTGAACTCCATGTGGTCTTGGGACCGTTTGGCTTCATGCGGTCTCGGGACCGTTTGAACTCCATGCGGTCTTGGGACCGTTTGGCTTCATGCGGTCTCGGGACCGTTTGAACTCCATGCGGTCTTGGGACCGTTTGGATCCACTCGACCCTTGGGCTGGTTTATTCTTTTGTTATTTTTTTGTGCTTTTTCTGCAATTATAAAAGGAAAAGTTAGTTTGATGATGTATTTACAAAAAAGGGGTAAAATTAGGTTTAAGTACAATATAAATGTAGAAAGATTATGGGAAACTAAGGAAAAAGACTAAGATAAACTACTAAAATAGGAGGTTATCACCCCCCCTAACTTAGAGTCTAGCTTGTCCTCAAGTTAGATAGAGCTGAGGCATGAAATGGCGCGGCGATCTTAATTAAAAGTTCCGTACTCTTGCTTCAATTCTTGACCTGAGTTCCCCAGGGGTCGTATCTAGGCTTATTGCATGCCTTGATCCTTTTGGATTTCGAGAGTTGCTTGGATTTCAGGTTTTTCCGTATCTCAAAGTTTGCCTTGGGACCACATTTATTTTGTGCATGCTGTTGACTCTAATCAACTTTATACCTCTCTGGAAACCTATTGGAAGCTAGAGAGGGTATGAGGGTTGGCTAAAGGCTTTGAAGTGTAACTCCCCTTCGAGTGGGGGAGGGGCTGTCTATGCTTTTTAGGATCTCACTACCGGACACGACACATCTGCCTTTATGAGGGCAGCTGAATGTACCGGCCGGGCAAGTCCTTTATTAGCCTTTTCATATACTTGGAACTTTTAGGGTTTCACTACCGGACGCGACACATCTGCCTTTGTGAGGGCAGCGGAATGTGCCGGCCGGGTGAGCCCTTTATCAGTTCTTTATATAGGTCCTTATTCGTGGCACAACTCTCATGATTTTATTCGTCTCTCTGGCTTTTATTCAAAAACTCACAGGCTTGGGTTTTGGGATGAGGATTTATTTTGGGCGGCCAAGCCTCTTTTATTTTGAAGAGAGGAAAGTTGTTCTTAAAGTTTTTCAGCATGCACTTATTTGGTTTGTGGTCCACTTGCAGAGCTTTTTGACTTGGAAGTTGCCTGATTTCCCTCTCATCCTTGAGATCTCGGCTTATTTCTGCCCTGATTTTGACCTATGGAGAGTCAGATAAAGAATTGGAGCAAAAATATAGGATCCATAGTGGATGGGGGTTGATAAATCGCCATTTGATGTCTAAGTGCTAAATACTTGTAGAGACTAACATGATGTAGAGTTAGTTGAGGTGACTTATTTTAAGGAAAAGGGTGTATAGAGATTGATACCTGGCCCTTGTCTGATGACCCCCCCCTAACTCATCACACACTCTGTCCTCAGAGTGGGAAAGTGATAGGTTGAGAAGTCATTTGAACAAGGGCTGCGAGTTAGGCCAAAATTGCGGTAACCCCTGGAGATTGGAGTAGAGTGGATGCGAAATGGGGTGCCTTGTAGCGCTGACTCAGGTGCTTTATGGATGTCGCAGTGCATTCCTTTGCAATTGTGTCTTGATATTGTAGACGAAATCTGCAATTCTAGCAATGAATCTGCTAGACAATATCAAGACAAAATTGCAAAGGAGTGCACTGCGATATGTGCTGCTTGATTACACAAAAGTTCCCAAACGGTGTCTAAACCGTTTGGATCCAAACGGTTTGAAGACCGTTTGGTTCCAAATGGTTTGAGGACCGCTTGGAAAGCGAGAAGCCGCAGGTCGCCGGCGCGGGGGGAAGGTGGAACGGGGCGAAGGTGAAACGGGGCGAGGGTTTGAAGGTGGGTGGAAGAAACGGCGACTGACGCGATAGTGGCGACAGAACGGCACGGCAACGAAGAACATCATTTGACGACGACTGTGAAGGTGGCGCGGAGTGGGCAGCGTGCTTGGAGTCGCCGGGCAATCTTGTGGGAGGTGGATTGAGAAGCTTGCGCGGAAGCACAGAAGCAAAAAGGTGAAGTTCTGCGCATGAAAAGACTGTAGAGTGCGAAGATTCGAAGAGAGGAAGATGGAGATGCGGGGTCGGTATTTATAGCGGTGACTTATCGTATTCAAACGGTTTCAAGACCGTTTGGTTCCAAACGGTTTCAAGACCGTTTGGTCCCAAACGGTTTGAGGACCGTTTGGTCCCAAACGGTTTTAAGACCGTTTGGTCCCAAACGGTTTGAGGACCGTTTGGTCCCAAACGGTTTGAGGACCGTTTGGTCCCAAACGGTTTTAAGACCGTTTGGTCCCAAACGGTTTCAAGACCGTTTGGTCCCAAACGGTTTGAGGACCGTTTAGTCCCAAACGGTTTGAGGACCGTTTGGAGCATAAAAATATTTGTATATTTTTTTGTATTTTTAGATTTGGTAATGAAAGAACTTAAAGAAGCAAAACAAAATTAAGAGAGAATAAAACTAGAAAAGTGGAGAAATTGATACTCAGGTCTTGGGTTGCCTCCCAATAAGTGCCTTGGTTTTACGTCACTGGCTCGACGAAATTGTGGGCGTAGCGTTTCTGACATCGAGGGTTTGTTGATGTGTTTTGTCTTCCTGAGTGTAGTATTTTTTTAAACGGTGTCCGTTGACCGTTCGTTCTCCTCCGTTGTTGTTGATGATAATGGCAGCTCCAGTTGGGTATATATGTTTTATAGTGAAGGGTCCGGACCATCTTGTTCGAAGCTTTCCGGGGAATAATTTGAGCTTGGAATTGAATAAGAGCACTTTGTCACCAACGGTGATATCTTTTCTCCTAAGATGTCCATCGTGCCACATTTTCGTTTGCTCTTTATAGATTCTGGCACTGTGATATGCTGTCATGCGGAGTTCTTCTAGCTCCTGTAGTTGAAGTTGTCTGTTCTCTCCTGCACTTTTAAGGTCGAAGTTTAGTTGCTTGATGGCCCACCAGGCTTTATGTTCCAGTTCTACTGGAAGATGACATGATTTACCGTACACCAAGCGGAACGGAGTTGTTCCAATTGGTGTTTTGTAAGCCGTACGATATGCCCAGAGGGCGTCAGAAAGTTTGGTGGACCAATCAGTGCGATTTTTGTTCACTGTTTTTTCAAGAATCGCTTTTATCTGTCTATTGGATACTTCCACTTGGCCACTAGTTTGCGGGTGGTAAGGTGTGGCAACTTTGTGATGGACTCCATATCTTCTTAGTAATGCTTCGAAACTTCGTTCCAGAAAATGGGTTCCGCCATCAGATATGACCGTTCTTGGGACTCCAAATCTTGGAAAGATGGTATCTTTGAACAATTTGACAACAGGTTTGGAGTCATTAGATGCAGTGGGTACAGCTTCGACCCACTTCGAGACGTAATCCACAGCGACCAAAATGTACGAGAAACCATATGATGAGGGGAAAGGTCCCATGTAGTCTACCCCCCATACATCAAACAGCTCAATTTCCTGCCACATGGTAAGAGGCATTTCATCTCTTTTTGATATGTTGCCCGAAAATTGGCATTTATCACAGGATTTGACAAAATTATGTGAGTCTTTTGATATGGTGGGCCAGAAGAAACCAGATTGTAGAACTTTTATGGCAGTTTTCTTGGCGCCCATGTGCCCCCCCGTGGGTCCGGAGTGGCAGTGTTCCAAAACCGATGTTATTTCTTCTTCTGGAAGGCATCGACGAAAAAGTCCGTCGGCACAGAGGTAGAACAAGTAGGGTTCATCCCAATGATAACGTTTTACGTCATGAAGGAATTTCCTTTTATCTTGATAAGAAGCAGACGGGTGAATGATCCCTGTGGCCAGATAATTGACGATATCTGCAAACCAAGGGAAATTATGAGTGGCTTTCATAAGTTGATCATCAGGAAGAGAGTCCCTGATAGGGATTTTATCTTTGTCTTCAACCTCGATTCTACTGAGGTGATCGGTGACAACGTTCTCTACGCCACTTTTATCTTTGATTTCTAGATCGAATTCTTGAAGCATCAATACCCAGCGGATGAGCCTGGGTTTGGCATCCTGTTTCTGAATCAAATGTCTGATAGCAGAATGGTCAGTGTAGACAATTACCTTAGAGCCGATCAGGTAAGAGCGGAATTTTTCGAAGGCGTAGATGATAGCTAGGAACTCTTTTTCTGTGGTCGTGTAGTTTCTTTGTGCTTCATCAAGCGTTTTGGACGCATAGTAGATGACATAGGGTTTCTTGTCGATTCGTTGTCCTAAAACGGCCCCTATGGCATAGTCACTTGCGTCACACATAATTTCAAAGGGTTGCGACCAGTCTGGAGCCCTTAGAATAGGTGCAGAAATTAGTGCTTCTTTAAGGGTGGAGAAACTTTGCATACATTCTTGGTCAAAAATAAACTCGGCATCTTTTGTCAGGAGTTGGGTCATGGGTTTAGCTATTTTTGAGAAATCTTTGATGAACCTTCTGTAAAACCCGGCATGACCTAGGAAAGCTCGAACTCCTCTTATGTCCTTCGGAGGTGACAACTTCGAGATGACATCAATCTTTGCTTTGTCGACCTCGATCCCTCTTACTCTATGTCCGAGGACGATACCCTCTGTTACCATGAAATGGCATTTTTCCCAGTTCAGGATAAGGTTTGTTTCCTTGCAACGTTGCAGGACTTGTTCAAGATTATTTAGACAGTTATCGAAAGACTCTCCATAAACAGAGAAATCATCCATAAAGACTTCCATAATAGATTCAGTTAATCCGGCGAAAATGGCGGACATGCAGCGTTGGAAAGTAGCAGGAGCGTTACATAGCCCGAATGGCATTCTTCTAAAAGCATATGTCCCGAAGGGACAAGTGAAGGTGGTTTTTTCTTGGTCCTCTGGATGTATGGGTATTTGGTAGAACCCAGAATAACCATCGAGATAACAAAAGTATTTTTGGTGGGCCAAGCGCTCCAGGACTTCGTCTAGAAAGGGTAGAGGGTAGTGGTCTTTCCTTGTAGCTTTATTCAATTTCCTATAATCGATGCACATTCTCCACCCCGTTACAGTCCTAGTAGGTACGAGCTCATTTTTATCGTTGATCACTACAGTAGTGCCCCCTTTCTTTGGGACAACTTGAACTGGACTAACCCACTGAGAGTCGGAGATAGGGTAGATCATACCAGCTTTAAGCAGTTTGAGGACTTCCAAACGGACTACCTCTTTTAAATTTGGGTTCAGTTTTCTTTGATGTTCGCGAGTGGGTTTAAATTCTTCAACCATAGGAAGCTTGTGCATACACAGAGCCGGATTTATGCCTGTGAGGTCGGTTATTTTATAACCGATGACCTTTTTGTGTTTCCTTAGTTTGTCTAGAAGTTTGACTTCTTGGTCTTCGGTGAGGGTGGAGCTGATAATAACTGGGCATAGCTCTTCCTTATCCAGGAAAACATATTTGAGCCCTGTGGGTAAGGTCTTCAATTCAGGGGTTTTTGGTGGTTCTGCTGCTTCAATAGTCGTTATGGCTTTAAGCTCTTCAAAGGTAGCCTTTGGTGCTTCTTCTACCTTTTCTAGATATTGGATGCATTGCTGGACTAGTTCATTTGCAGAGAACTCGACTTCGGGATTGATAAGAGCATTTTCAAGTTCGTCGATTGGCTCGGAGATTTCTAGTTGCTACATTTGTTGGATTGCGTCTAAAAGAAAGACTTCTTCTTGAATGTTAGGGCCTTTCATGCTGTCAAGGACACGGAATTGAATGGCTTCCTTTCCGAGCCTAAGGATGATGGTTCCGGCTTCGACATCGATTAGTGCTCTGGCTGTAGCTAGGAAAGGCCTGCCGAAAATGATCGGATATCTCAAGTCCTCTTTAATATCCATGATGACAAAATCACATGGAACGTAAGCATCCTTGCCTATTCTTACTGGAACGTCTTCAATGATTCCCAAAGGTGCGGTTATGGTGGAGTCAGCAAGTTGAATAGTCATTGCTGTAGGTAGCAGATCTGTGAAACCGAGGCGTTGGCACATTGAGAAAGGCATAATGGATATACTAGCCCCGAGGTCAGCTAATCCTTTCTTTGTGGATGCGTTTCCAATGCAACATTGGATTCCGAAAGAACCTGGGTCCTTCTTCTTTTTGGGCAGTTTGTTCAAGATGATGTCAGAGGTGGTTTGGGCAAGCTTGACGGTTTCCTGCTCTTTGGTGATATACTTACGTGATAGCAAAGTTTTGAGATACCTTGCCCATGCTGGTACTTCGGATAGAGCATCGAGGAGTGGGATATCGATATAAAGTTTCTTCATTGCTTCCTTGAATTTCTGAAACCTGGCATCCATTTTTGTTTCTTGCAGTCTGCCTGGATATGGAATCCTTGGTTTGAATTGCGGGACCTTGGGTTCTGTGGGTACATACTCTTTGTTTTTGTCCTCGGTGTCTTCGGGAGATTTCCCAATCTCTTGTTGTGAGATCTCTTTCATCAAAAGAATGGGCACATCATCATCATCTAGAGTGATCTTGATGGGTTCAGGCAGAATGCGTCCCGACCTTGTGGTGATGGCGTTCAGCTGTTCGTGTTCATTTTGCCCATTTGGTTCAGGCTGCCTATCAGAAACGCCAGCCGAAGACTTCAACTGTGCAGCGATCTGAGCTAGCTGGGTTTCAACTGCCCTTTGTTGGGCTTGCTGGCTAGCTAGCATAGTTTGCTGAGACTGAAGCATTTGCTTTATCAAAGATAGTTCGTCTTCTGGTTGTTGCAGAGGTGTGGTTAACTGTGGCTGCAGGGGCTGCTGCAACTGGGGTTGCTGTGGCTGCTTCAACTGGGGTTGGTGCAACTGAGGGTGCAGTCCTGAATGAGTGTATTGGTAAAAAGGATTCCTGGGATAGTTAGGTCTTTGAAAACCTTGTATGTAATTCCCATGACTGAAATTATTCTGAAATCCCGGTGGTTGTCTGTTGAAAGATCCACCTTGTGCATGCTGATGTGGGTTGGCAGTCCCTGTAGGACTCCTGTATTGGAAACCAGGATGGTTCCTTGGTTTATCTGGGTTGTAATTCATTTGGCCAGGCATTGAATGTATGGAGTTGACTTGCTCTGGTATTTGGTCTTCGGGATGCTCGATGATGGGTTCATATTGCGGCATAGGTGGTTGTAAATCCATCATGACATTGTACAACAATCCACATGATAATGTGGGATGATCGGATGCATGACAGGCTTCACAAGTTCCAGTAGCTGCCTTAATTTGTTGAACCTGGGAGCTTTTCTTCTTATCATATTCCCCGAAAGAAGTTTCGAGGTCTTGTTGCTTGCTAGCAATAGTCTTCAAAGCCTCAGCAATGGCTTTGAGTTCCATAGATTCTTCCGCTTTGTAAACCTTGAGAACGCCTTTGGGTTGGTTAGATGACCTTCCCCAATTGGATTGGTTCTCGGCCCCCAACGTAACTATATTCCAGGCGTCTTCGTAGTTCTTTCTCATAAAGTTTCCTCCAGATGAGGAATCTAGGAATTGCTTGATATCATCACTTACTCCTCTGTAGAATGTTTCTATTAGTTGATTTTGAGAAATGCCATGGTGAGGACACTTTCTCAGGAGTTCTTTGAATCTTTCCCAAGCTTCAGAAAGTGTTTCTCCAGGTAATTGGGAAAAGTGATTAATTTGTCCCCTAATCTCATAGGTTAGGGAAGGTGGGAAGAATTTCTCAAGAAACTTCTCTTCTAAGGGAGTCCAGGTAGTGATGATAGGGTGTCTATCCAAAGCGTTGTACCAGCTTAGTGCTCTTCCAGATAGGGTGAAGTGGAAAAGGTGTAACATGATTGCTTCCATTGCAATGCCTGCTTGGGGTACAAGTCGGCAGAGTGACTTGAACCTCTTAAGGTGATCCATGCAATCATCTCCGTGTGCTCCGGAGAAAGAGATGCCTTGCATGATTTGGATCCATTGCGTCCGAATTTCAAAGTGTGGTATGTTGATAATCGGTGGTCGGACAGGATGATCATCTTCATAATTCTTTGGGACTGCATAGTCCCGAAGTTGCTTGTTTCTTAACGCAAGTTGAGCAGCAACCTGCTCTGCTTGGATGCGGGCTTGTTCCTCAGCTCGGATCTCAGCTTGCACCTGAGCACGAGTGTCAGCAATGAGTTGTGCTCGTTGTGCTGCTATGGCGGCGTTGACTCTTTCTGCAATAAGGCGTTGCTCTTCGGCCATCTGTCTGGCTCTTTGGCGGTTAAGTCTATTCCTTCGGTGAAAACTTCTTTCTACCTCAGAATCGTATTCTGGTTCAGGGGAGAATCCGATGCTATGCGGGGGTTGCATACACGTTTTCTACCTGAGTAGAAGGAAAATCTCAAGTTAGGAAAAATGGAAGGAAATGAAAAAGATCAAGAAATATTGGATTGGTTATTAAGAAAAAGTGTAAAATCCTAATCAACCAAGAAATTGGTAAGTAACCAATTTTTGATGGAGTTTTGTTTTATGCAACACCACTAAAAATCCTAGAGATGATGAGTCTCTAAGTTTAGCCTTGCTAGTACTATGGTAAGAACTCCACCCACATGTGCTAAGACATGTGGAAGTCTTATCGTAGTATAGTTAAGGGTCGAATCCTCGGGACAACGGTCTTGACGAAGTCAAGATGGAAAACGTTTAGCCTTTACTTAACAACTTAAAGATTGATATTTAGATCGAAAGTTTGATTTGGTTGTTTTAAACTAAGTACAAAGAAAGTAAAGCAAGAAAGTAAATAAAGCAAGTAAATCTTAAGAGTTAACAAATGATGATGAATCACTGGGGTTAAGCAGGTATTTACCACCGCTACACATGCATTGTATATGTACTAAGCAAGACTTATAAGCTAGATGCATGGATGTTTCCACAAGACCGATGCCTTATAAGACAAGAGCGATGCGTTGCATCCAAGGGTGTTCCACAAGACCGATGCCCACATAAGACAAGAGCGATGCATTGCACCCTTCGATGTTCCACAAGACCAATGCCCATATAAGAAAAGGGCAATGCATCTCATCCTCCAAGGGTTAAGTAACTCTCATGCGGTACATCACTACGCGTCACTGAAGGATGTAGTCTCCGAAGAGAGAATCTTACTCAACCTCAAGAAACGTGCATCTAAAACTAACAAGCGAGCGATAATTACCAAATCGAATAGCGTCCTTGTAGGCCTAGTCTCCTATTCGGATAACCTAGCTACGAGAAGTGCGGGAATGATGCAACGCCATCCATTCCCGAACAAATGGTCACATGCTTTACATCATTCCCCTCGCAAAGTGTGTTCCTCGACTTACCAAAGGTCTCTTCCATACAGATGGGAGTGTGCCAAATGATAGTGAGTTTACTCCACTCTTTGAGATACACTTCTAGACACCGAAACGGATGCGTGGTGGATACACACACCAGAAACCAACACTAAATCGGTATTCAAGCCTCGATAGCGGTCGTAGACAAACCACAACGAAAGACAATAAATGCATACAAGAACGTGGCCATCATTCAAGCATGTGTGAAACGATTTAGTATTAAAATGAAATGATAACATCTTTTTTACAGTACAAAATACAAAACATGGGCAGCGGGGCTAGTCCCCGCGCCCCGGTGGATGGAACTACTCGCTCCTCATAGAGGGAGCAACAAAGAAGGAGGCAAGAAGAGATAGAAAGAACATCATCTCCACCGAGGAGAGAAGGTTGAACCCTTGGTGGAGAGAGCAACGATCTCCACCCCTTGTAGCTTGCTTGATGACGGATCTTCTCCTCTCACCTTCCTTGTTGATGAGAGAGAAAGTAGCTTGCAATGGACGTGAGTCTCAGACCGGCAGCCTCGAGTGATGGATGGAGTTGTTCTGGTAGTGGAGAGACAGCCTCTGGACGTCTGGACTCTCCCTTTCATGGACGGCCCTGAGGTCTTATTTATAGGCTTTGAGTGAGATCCAAACGGTTTGGAGACCGTTTGGGCTCAAACGGTCTTGGGACCGTTTGGCGTCAAACGGTCTTGAGATCGTTTGGCGTCAAACGGTCTTGGGACTGTTTGGCGTCAAACGGTCTTGAGATCGTTTGGCGTCAGACGGTCTTGAGATCGTTTGGCGTCAAACGGTCTTGGGACCGTTTGGCGTCAAACGGTCTTGAGACCGTTTGAGCTCCATGCGGTCTTGGGACCGTTTGGCTTCATGCGGTCTTGGGACCGTTTGGCTTCATGCGGTCTCGGGACCGTTTGAACTCCATGCGGTCTTGGGACCGTTTGGCTTCATGCGGTCTCGGGACCGTTTGAACTCCATGCGGTCTTGAGACCGTTTGGCTTCATGCGGTCTCGGGACCGTTTGAACTCCATGCGGTCTTGGGACCGTTTGGCTTCATGCGGTCTCGGGACCGTTTGGCTTCATGCGGTCTCGGGACCGTTTGAACTCCATGCGGTCTTGGGACCGTTTGGCTTCATGCGGTCTCGGGACCGCTTGAACTCCATGCGGTCTTGGGACCGTTTGGCTTCATGCGGTCTCGGGACCGTTTGAACTCCATGCGGTCTTGGGACCGTTTGGCTTCATGCGGTCTCGGGACCGTTTGAACTCCATGCGGTCTTGGGACCGTTTGGATCCACTCGACCCTTGGGCTGGTTTATTCTTTTGTTATTTTTTTGTGCTTTTTCTGCAATTATAAAAGGAAAAGTTAGTTTGATGATGTATTTACAAAAAAGGGGTAAAATTAGGTTTAAGTACAATATAAATGTAGAAAGATTATGGGAAACTAAGGAAAAAGACTAAGATAAACTACTAAAATAGGAGGTTATCACCTAAACCTCTTATATGCTTGTTCTCATGCCTTGATGACGCTGGATCTTGTTTGCTCTATTTTGAGTCTTTTAACCCTAAAATGTAAATAAGTGACATGAATCTTGAGTTATTTGTATAAAATGCATGCAATCTCAAAATGACAAAATTGAACCACACCTTCATGATGAACTCTAAATCACTATAATATCATCAAACATGTAATCAATCAACCTTGAACCTAACTTGGCCAAAACCCTAAATGGATATAAATAGGGTTAATGATGAGAGTCTAATACATGCATGTAATCTTATGCATAATCGAGTGTTTCTTGTGGCTATATGGTCAAGGATAAATTAAGTTAAGAATATAGTATTGTAGTATTGTATATCAATGATTTGTCTTGTTGTTTTTATAACTTGAATACATAATATACATCTCCAACATACAAAGCATGTGCACCTTGAGGTAAGGACATAAGGTTGGGCATCTAACTTGAGTTGTCAGACCTTTATGATACAAGGGTTAGCTCTTGGTGACGGCCTTGAGGTCCCTTAATAATAGGGTTAGCTAATCTTCAACACTCTCACAAACTCTTCCAATGGGAAGTTAGTCAAAAGGCCTTATGAATACATGATATTTATGGTATAATTGAATTCAAATAACATAAAACACGAGTTCTTGTTTTGCTAAGCACTTAACTTGTTTATTCTTGTTCGTTTACTTGTACAATCTTTTGAACTATGCAAATCTTATAGATATGTATCTTTATTACCTGTACTCAACATCTCATGTGTTGACCCACTCATTTCATATATATTTTAGGTTCGTATATGGCTAGGAGATGATGGGATTGGTGAGCTACGTTTAGGTGTACTTATTGTAAGATCCCTAGTGTATATGAGCAGACTTGTGAAAATTTGACTCCCAACTTGTAATTGAAATTATGTAATAAAAGGTGTTGCTTAATAATACCATTGAATGTTGAGATTATGTTGGTGAATTTATCTTGTTATTTTCTCATGTATGCTAAGATTTATGCTTCTACATTTACACTTTCATAACACCATGCTAGGTATGGATGCCTATATCCTATCACCATTGATTTTGTAGTCATTTAGAGTTAGGATTTAGGTAATAAGAAATTCTATGACAATGCTCTATTCTAAACATCTTAAAAACATCCATGGTTCAAGGTTATAAAGAAATAACATGGAACAATGTAAAGAAAGGAGATGCTTACATGTTTGGGGTTTCAGAGAAGCAAATAAGCTAGGCTTGTGATTCCCAAGGAATAAGAAGGAGAAGAAGCATGCATGCAAAATCCTAAGAAAATCCATCATCGAGTGAAGCTCACTGACAAAAATAAAATTCATTGGTTGTCAACAACCAATAACAAGTACTTGCAGTTCCCTTTCTTTTTCTACTACACTAGATGCACAACAGGGCCCAGGGAGGGGAGGAGTAACGATATATATAGGTGGAGGGGAGAGGGAGAGAAGGTAATAAGGAGATAGGAGGATGAAGTACGATCAATACATGAACCCCTTTGGTCTTTTCCAGCCCCACCCTCAGTCTAGGCACACTAAGAGCCTTGTCGGCATCAGAAGCAATCAATTCATCAATTCATGGGTGCCTGGGACCCGTCAATTTGTGTGTTTACAAGACCATTGGTCTCTCGCTCACTCATTGACCCTCACATGGGAGGCATGTCACATGTGTGTAGCACCCTCTTCGGGTAGAGTGAGAGAGTCAGTTGGATCTCAACTTCATTGGATGATGTGCCTATGGCATACCCGACTAATAAAGTCCCAAATGAGGCACACATTTAATACAATCCATGCGCAAGTGCATGGGCTTGGGTTCACTATAGGAGAAAAAATTACAAGGTTGTATTCATAGAGAGAGTGGGGAAAATAGAGTTGAGTTTTTTGTACTAGGTTCCTAGAGCAGAGTGTAGGGTTTTTAGGGTTACAATGTGGGTGTTGTTGATTAAACTATTGGTGAAACATGTAATTATATAAACAAGAGTTATACCTAGATTAACCCTAAGAGTGGCCTCGTCAAGATAATAGGAATTTTCTAAATATTTCATTTTTTCTCACATGGACCACTACATCATCGATGGCTAAGAATGTCCTCCCCGAGATTATAGAGATTTTCCTACTATCTTTCTCCATGTCAAGTATATTAAAATCACCTAGGAAAATGGAAGATGTATGATTATCAATGTTCACTAACACATCATCCACCCTAACCCTTGGATTTTCACAGATCGACTAGCCAATTGATGAGTACAATTATCAATTCTAGTTGTCTTACACCATGCTCTATATGCATGTAATACAACATCAAATTCTCACTTGACCCCAAGTCTGAAAAGATAGCTCAATTTGGTTCCTACCAATCTCACAAGGGATGGTGGGAGACCCATGATCCTTTATCTTTTTAGGGACCACATGTTGTAAAATTGAACTCATATGTTAATCGAGTTTCATCTTTCAAGTCATCCTTCCCATAGACTTTATTTTGAATGTATACATGTCCTTGAGAAATTTTGCATATGTGAGAATTTTGTGACTTATCCAACAAAGGTGTATAGATGTGCACTAAATCTAGGGAGAGAGGCTCTTGTACATTATCTTGGGAAGAGAGAGATCATCCAAAGCATCTAGTAAGAAATTCTCTTACACATTATCTTGATCAAGAACAAGAGGATCTTTTCTCTCCATCATAATAGGAGCCACATGTGGTACAATGACATCCACTATCATAATATCACTACTTGATTTCACGATATCATCAATATCTGGAGTAACATTATCAACACTAATTATTCATCACAATATCATTTCCAACTTTCTCCCTAGGCCTTTCAAGTGTCTTGCCACTTATCAGAGGTTATATCATCCACATGCTTTTATGAGGAAGGGTGTGACAGTGAATAGTTACAACATATGTGATTGTAAAGGAGGTGGTGATGAATAAGTCATTGGTATTTTCAAAACATAGGGATAATACATATATCCTTTTCCATTTTTAGGTGGTAGTTGAATGGTGGTTGTGGTGGTGGATGTGTATCGGGATGTGGTGTGCCTTGGTATTGATGTTGGGCATATACTTGCACTTATCATGGAACATTAGGATTTTGAGGAGAAACCACTAACCCACTAGAGTTGTTCATATTCCCCATGGATCGGAAGGAAGTTTCTCTTCCACATGAAGGGAAATTGTCAAGGATAGTTGATCTAGTTTTTTACCAAGTCCATTGATATTTTGATCTTTATTAGACGTAATTCCTGAGACTTCATGAAATCCTTACAGCTTAGAGAGTATTCCATCCTAAAATCCTGAGTTGTATCTTTGAGCTTGTTTTCTTTCATGGTTTTCATTGTCCTTGATGTCATCAGTTGCTATAATATTGGAGGGTTTTTCCTCCTCTAGATCATCACCAACTTGCACAACATTACTTGAGGTACATCTTCCTTGATTCTTCATTTAGTTCAACATTTCATCTAGCATCTTCATTAAGTGAGGGTTTGATTCATCAATGTTAATAGGGTTGCAAGAGGTGTCACATTGATGTTGTAATCACAACTGTTGATCACACTAGAAGCTCAGTTCCTTGAATTTTCTTCTAAATGCCCAAAAAGGTCATGATTCTTCCAGGGGGCATAAAAACACCTCCACAAAATGAATCCACCATGGTTTGGCTCAATTGAATTAGCCCAAAGTAAATCGATTGCACAAGCTTCCATATAGGAATCTCATTATGAGGAAATTTTCTCAACATCTTTGGAAACCTTTCCCAAGTTTGATAGAATTTCTCATGATCAATTTGGCTGAAGTTCACAATAATGTCAAACTTGCAATATAATAGAATTTCTTCAAGAATATATTCATCATATCTTCCCAATTTATGATCTCTATTTTTGAGGAATACCAAACCTTGGGTTTGTCCTTTAGAAAGAAGGGGAACATAGTCAAACAAATGCATCATCAGTTTTGGCCACAATGCATAAAGTTGGGAATGATTCTAGAAAAGCATCAATATGCTTATAGGGATTTTGATGGTCCAAGCCATAGAATACTAGAAGCATTTTCACAAGGCCTACATACCAAAGTCTTGTCTTGACATAACATCAAACCTTGTTGCAATAGAGATATGTAAGTGTTTGGAAGGAAGTAGTTATAGAGAGGCCTTGGGGGCTCTACATTGTGGGGTGGTCCTCCACTGGGATTAGCCATCTCTTATTTATATAGTATGCACCATACCATGCACGTTTCATAATTAATAGGAGTTGGCAATGTAAAATGTAAAATAAACACAAAGAATAAATAATAGCATTGGTGAGGGAAGTGGGAAAAGGCAAAGTAAAACAAATTAGCTAGACCGAGAGCAACTATCTGCAAAAATGGTGTTAGAAATCTTGATGCACATATGGTACACCAGGCTAACAAAGTCTTGAATGAGGCACACTCTTAATACAACCAATCCACAAGTCCATGGGCTCATGATGTAGTATAGGAGAAGTAAGTGCAGTATCGTATCCCACCCAAAAAGAGTGGGGGCAGTCAGTCTGAGTTTGTTTGTATTGGGTTCCTAAAGCTGATTCTACGAACTTCAGGGTCCAAACAAGGTTTTTGTTGATTAAACTATGTGAGTGAACATGCTATTAGAGAAACAACAGTTAAACCTAAATTAACCCTACATAAATTATAATGAACTATGCAAAGAGGGCAATTACACTAACAAAGAAACAAAAATCCTAACTAGCACTAATCAAGTCAATTCACTAAGCAAGGAAAGATAACACTACACTGAGAAATTAATTACCCAAATCAATCAATAACAAGAACTAACCCTAACAAAGCACTTTTCAACAAGGCAATAGGACTAATGCAACAAGAAAGGAACCTAGATGAACTAAGGTAGTGGGATGGTGATTAGGGTTCTAATATACCAATTAGGGATAGTGGGCCTTTTTGGGGTTTTGTAACCATAAACCATTATTAAGGGTCATATCAAAGCAATCACATTGAACAAGCATGCTATCAAACCAAACAACTAAAAATAATGAGGATAGGTGGCCCTATTATACTAGTTGTCCATGGGTGGCATAGGGTAACTAAACTCACTAGTCCCTATCACCTTCTATACAACCTTAGAAGGCTCATATGACTAAGGAATTGCCGAAAAACAATCAGTATTACCCTTTTTAGGTTTCTAGGAGTGATTCTATTAAGATAGTTAGTGGTAAATAGAATGTAGGAGAAGTGTGTTTCACCTATTATTACCCCCATCCAACCACTTAACATTCTCCTTGCTAAATACATATAGAGGATCATACCTAGATACTTATATCTTAGACCAAGAGTTAGTTGAGTATAGGATTAGGTGGGAAAAGGGGAAACTATTTAAGGATCCAATGGTTGGATTTCAAACTTCCTCCCTCTCCTAACCTCTTATTTTTCCTTATTTCCATACCTTAGGTGTATTTATACATCAATAAATAAAGTGGGGACAAGCATGAATATAACACATTCCAATGAAATCAAAGTGCATTACATTAATAATTTCCATATGGTATCATAGTTACATAGTTTCCCCAAACAGTCCCCATAAGGGCTTAGCTATTGATAGTAAGAGCAACTGCAAAAAGGGAGAAGAAAGTGATAAAAATGGCCATGTAGTTCAAAGTAGAGGTTGTATTGTTATTCTCTAGTAGTATCAAGGTTGAGCTCCTCTCTCCTCCAAGGTGTAATGGCATGGAAATGTGGAAAGGAATGGTCAAAAGCCTATAAAACTAGGCTTTTGCATAGAAGATGGAAAGAAAATAGAAGAAAGGGGTTGGCGAGTCGTAGGTGGTGGTCTTAAAATTCTAGGAGGAGCTAACCCTTAACTACCATCCACCACTAATGTGTATATAGTTTCCTAGGAAGCCTAGGGTTAGGTGGGGGTAAAGTGGTAAAAGTAGTCTTATGAAGCATTGGGGTTAGATAGGTAGAACGACCGTGGTGGTTACCACAGCCAAACGGTCTTGATATGTTGGAAGAATGGTCATGACATAAGTATCAAAATGTTAGGGGAAATATGAAAATATGGGATAGGTAGCATGATCGTGGTGGTGAACACACATGTGGTGGAATGAGGGTGGCATAACTTTAGGGGGTAGCAAGGCCATGGTGAGGCGAGGAGGAGGGGACCGTACTAGGGAGCACGATGGTGCTGATTATTTGCTACTACAACCGTGGTGAGTACTATGGTTGTTCTAGTCCTGGCTTTCCATAGCCAATTTGGATGCCACAACCATGGTGGCTATGATGCCTTGTTCCTTGCAAATATGTGGTTCCACTGTGAATAAAGTTGGAGTGGCATGATCGTGGAAGAATACCATGATCATATGAAGGGGTTTCTGGGCACCTAAGTGCTGAACTTGTCCATCTATGGTGCTTATTTCATAAATTCAATCCTTGAATTCATGGGGAAGGTTGGGGTGTTGTTGGCATAACTTTGGACTCCTCATGGATATCTACTCATGCAAGTCTGTAACGACAAAAGGAGAAAATTCATAACTCCAATTATATCTTCATATGTGTTTGGATTTGAATGAATACAAAGATTCGAGTAGTGGCAGTGAAACCTAGTTCCACCCTAGTGTTTCCATCCATTGATAACTAAAACCTTAATCTAGCTCTTTTTGTTCTTACAACTTTAGTTGATCAAGCCAATTCAAACTTTGTGATAAATAGTAGTTCTTAATAGGTTACTTTGATTCAACAATCCTTAAACATGTAGTCCTTTGGGATTCAATACTCAACTATACTACAATAATATATGTTCGCTTGCGGGTGGCATTATTGCATGTTCATTTTGGTAAACTTTGGGAATTTCATTCCTAGTGAACTTGTAATGTATTAATTTCCACATTAGGTATGAGATGGTACTTCACTATAGGAGAGAGGAGGAGGAGGCCATTGACTCGCCCACAACCAGAAAAAACTTTCATGTTGTGGTTTTTACCCATTGACAAGCGGAGGGCAAACTGCACATGAGGAATCTGATTTGACCCCCCCACCAAGCACACCTTCTCTAACCTCTCTGATTGTAGACTCCCAAAAATTCCAGGAAAGGGGCATTGCATAACTTGAGCTTGAAGATAACAAAAGCCTACTTGAGCTCATCGGGTTCATACTGCCAGCTTGTGGTGGAAAGTGTGGCAATCCGCCATGCTAAATGAGATTATTCAAAACCAAAAATGTCAATAGGACAATAATCAATCATATCATCATAAATGTATAGAATTAAAATCAAAATAACCTTTTAAACATGTCATAGAACATTTACACAAAGGTCAAACATCTTTATACATATGCAACCATACTAGGTATCTTTACATTTATTCCGTGATCTCAACCACAACTTGTATACAAAATATATTGTCCACATATACACAACATGTACAAGGTACAAGTATACTATCAAAATATTGAGTTGATGTATATCATCTACAAAACTTCCCCTCTCGAGCCTGAGGTACAAATACAACTCTAGGATTCACTAAACCACCCACCAACCTTCTATCTCTACATATCTTCAAATTTCTCCTCCTTGCTACCACAGGTTGACGATGGTGTTGATGATCACCTAAAAAGCTGGGGTAACCCGCGAGGTGAGACCCATGTCCCAAAAAGAGATATAACTTCTAAAAAATATCTTTCTTACTAGGGTTATGTACTTTAAGCAATTAAAACAGATAACATTATAAAGTTGAAATATTAGATAGTATACACAAAAGGTCAAGCATAGCTAGAACCATAAATGCAACTCTTACTACATTATAAATTATCTACAAGTTAAAGGAACAAAGTAAGGATCATCATCTAATTTGAGTCACCAAGTAACCCTAATAGATATACTACATGACTGAAATATATATTTTATCAAGCCTTGGGTAGTATGAGGCATACCACTCAAACTACAAGGTGAGAATTGAGAAGTCGAAATCATCCCCATACAAGATATAGTATGACTGGAATTCTAAGATCTCTTCCCCTCAGGTAGTATGAGTCATATGTAGTGGCATAACAACCCAACTACAAAACAACATAGTTCGTACTGGGTACACAAACCGCAACACTAGAAAGCATGGTATATAACCATCAAAATGCAAATTATGACAACAATCACTCTTAACACATATCAACTACGAGACACAACCTCGACCATTCTATAAAACCTTGGGATCTGGATGGAAGAAACATACCCTCCCTACACTGCCATATACTCAACAATATACAAATTCGAGCTTCCATTGGGATTACCCATTTCACTATCCAGTAAGTTTTTACACTGGATTAGTTCTACGGTCATAGGGCGCTACATGATTAGGGTTACACTTGATTAATTAATGTTGTCTAAGTATTTTGACTGCATCAAATAAGTTAGAACAAGCTCTCAAAGTATGCCTACAAAATAAATTGTAGAGTATCAATTCCAAGGATATAAAATGTACACAAAATATTCCATGTTATTCCATCATTGTATATTAAACCACTCTTGGTCCTGTAAAGGCCTAAGCATCAAACTAGGGCACATCACAGTCCAAAATTCCATTTAGTAAAAATAGTAATAACTGTTGGAAAATCAGGGTGACAAATAAGGCATCAAAAACAAAAAATTTAAAGCCTGATTCCCCCTAACAGCAAGATCATGTCAACAATAATGTATCTCAGAAGGAAAGGTAACAAGAGTTATACTTGATCCTAGAGCAAGTCCAGTGACAACTCTTGATGCAGTAATTTGCTTCTTCTCCAAGAAGCAACACACTTATTCTTAATGAGCACTCAAACAATCATCAACAATGGCCTCCTAGTATGGCACCACAGATGATGATTGACAGTATTCTCCTAGTAGCAGATAATAGCCTCCCACCTCTAGAGTAGTCTGTGCAGACCACCAAGAACTCTATGTTGCGCTACCAGAGTCAATGGAAAGGAGTTGTCCCTTTCGAACGTCAACCTGATAGAGTTGATTCACTCTACCATAATTGTCTCTCCCCTGCTATCCCTCCCTGTATCGGGTAGGAGTAGCTTGAGATCTCTATTGGTTACCACAACCAGAGAGGACACTAATTATTAGAGCAATTGTTGTGTCTAAGAAGCTCCCAATACCCCTCTATTTATAAGAGAGGCCAGGGTCTGGGTTCTCAATCCGTTTGGGAGTAAAAAGAGAGAGATTCACACATTTTGTAGAGCCTACACATGACAAACCAGATTTTTTGCACACAAACTGGTCATTTTGTGTAGTTTCATGTTCTTAATTAAATTGGTAATCAATACTCGATTAATGCTAAATATGACATCAACATCAATCTTTATTCCAATTGAATTGGAAACTAAATCAGGTGAACCAGATGGTGAAACGGTCAGTTCACATAGTGAAACAGTCATTTCCCATGTCCAATACAAGCATAGTTCAACCAACGTCGATTCCCATTGACCTGACACTCCAACCGATTACTTCAACACTTGAACCGGTTGGTTCAAAGTCTAGTCAGTCAAATTTGAACCTCAGTTGTTTAACTAAATACCTAAACACTTTTGGTAATCAAGTTAAGTATCATTCATGAATATACTCCTATATCATATGTGTGTGACCCTATAGATCTAGAATTACGTTGGTAGTGAATGTTCATAACCAATTATGACATCACAAACAAAGAGTTGCGTCTAGCAACATGTGAGACCCCTAACCTTTCTTAAATGGCTGAACATGCTTAATTAACATAATTTAATGCTTATAACCTTAATATAACCTTGTGATATTCTTTGGAATCATAATACAACCTTAAGTTTCAAATTTGGTCCTATTTGGACATTGTTTGAGCAAGTTATGGAATTTTATGTACATTCTGGAATTTTCAGCAATTTACCCAATTGGGGGGGGGGTCTTTGTATATTGTCAAAGCATTACGATCTTTATAGGTTTCCTTATCATTCTCTACTTTGTTGGGCTATGGGGCTCCTAGTTGTTCTTGGTTTGGAGGTATTCCTCTTCAAGGACATTTTAGGTAGGGCTGGCAAAACCTGACCCGACCCGACCCGACCCGACTAAAGCGGGTTCGGGTCTTGATTTTTTCGACCCGACCCGAAATGACCCGAACCCGAAAAACCCGAAATTATTTGCGGGTCGGGTTCGGGTTTGCAATTCTCGACCCGCAAAACCCGCTCGACCCGAAATTAAATCTTCGTATGTGTATATATTTTTCCATGTTTCTAGCCATATAAATTTTTAACACACACAAACATAAATCTATGATAGTTTATATAAGTCTTTGCTTGCAAAACAATAATTAATAAGCAAATTCTGCAGCAATTTCGGGTCTAGCGGGTTTGAATTTTCGGGTTTTTCGGGTTTCTATTTTCGGGTTTTTCGGGTTTGCATTTTCGGGTTTTTCGGGTTTGCATATTATATAATATTTTCGGGTCCATCGGGTTCATCGGGTCAGACCCGCAAATATGAATTTCGGGTTCGGGTCAAGAAGGTATGACCCGTAATTATTTTCGGGTCGGGTTCGGGTCGAGTATATTTGATCTGACCCGAATTGACCCGAAATAGGACCCGCTCAACCCGGACCCGATTGCCAGCCCTAATTTTAGGGGTTTCCCCATTTATGGATACGGATAAGAGTAATGGTAAAGATAAGGATAAGGATAAGGATAAGGGTCAAGATAAGGATAAGGATAAAGATAAGTATAAGGGTATGGATAAAGGAGAGAAAGTGTAGGTGGTAAGTGAGGGAGGTGCTGCACGGACATAGAAGCTCTAGGATATGGACACGTGGAAAACTCATGCGTGATCCCTTCCTCATCCATGAATCTATATATACCCCCTCCTATCTCCAAAATGAAATCATTGCTCACTCCCTCTTTCCTCTAGATTAGAGAACTGACCTTGCTCTAATTATCTACAGAAAAAGTGGTCTAAGGTATAAGACAACCTCTTTTTGAGAAGGTCTCTTAGAGCTCCATCTCCATCTAGCCCTACCTAGGGTTTCTAAGGTCATCTTCTAGGGTTTTTGACCAAGGCAAGTTATTTTCTTCCTTCCTTCTCCATTTTTCCTGCTCTTCTCCTTCCTTAGACCTTCCTCCAGGTTATAACTTTGTTGTTCCATGGTAAAAGTTTCTTTAGAGCTCAGGATCCTACCTTTCTTGCTTCTTTTTCTAGGGTTTTGATTCCTTGTGAAGAAGAGTGCCTGCTTGGCCGAGTTTAGGGCTTCCTCTTGGGTTTTCTACCTTCTTGGATCGAGTTTCTTGCTTCTAGAAGTCTTTTCTTCTCAGTAGAGGTGATTTTTATAACCCTCTTTACTGATATTGGTTACTATAAGCTTGTTAGCTCATTTTCTTGCTTAAAAATGACGATTTAAGCATTTAGAAGCTAAGCTTGTTTGGGATTTCGATTTTTATTGTGTTTCCTGATTTGTTTCCAGTTCTAGATGGACCTTTAATCATGTGCATGTTCTTCCTAAGGAAGTATTTGATTTAGTTGAGGTTGGTATCATGACCTATGGTGCTAAACACCTATCAACCGATGGTCCATATTAGGTATTCTAGGTTGTTTCTTCTCTAAACACATGACACTTTGGTGTGGTCTTCATAACGACTGAAGGTGGTGACCAAGGGTTATGAAAGATGATGTGAACTAATAGTCACACCTTAGTTCAGTGTTAGGCTCTCTTGGAATCTCAATGAGCAATGGTTTGATTTTCTGATGATGTTATCAATTAATGATGTCATTAGCTTACTATCCGATGGTGTTAAATGAATATAGTGTTGATCTAACAATCGATGGCGACTTAATGATCACAACTAATGGTGGATTAGGTCATCACCACATATAGTGAGTTAAGGATGTAATTGTAGATTCGACTAAACCTTAAACCAATGGTTCCTTGGTTCAATTGATCGAATGGTTAGACCTATACTTCAATTGATAACTTTGAACAATGAAATCGATCCAATGAATGAGATTGGATGCTTCAACATCCAATGGATTAGAATGAATCCCATGATATTATATGTGGGTCCTAGTGATTAGAATTTTATGGTTCAATATCATTAATTTGGTCTTATACCTTTACTCTCCTATAGTTAAATTTGACAAATGACCATAATAAGTGGGGTGTGTAACTTCAATGTGATATAGTTTGCTATACCTAACCTTAATGTAATTAATTATGGTATTTGGTTATAATTATCCCTCTTGCATGATTAATGTGACAATGAATTACACTCTTCTTGAGTTTAAACCACAATGTTGTGCTATTTGAATATCATAGTCACCTATGGATAAATAACTGTTGATGATCTTTTGAGCTTTGTTTAAGGCATGGAATGATGAGGATGAACTTGCTATGAATAATGTGATTGTCTTAAATGACCTTTGGGAATGTTGAGCCATGATTGAGGTGAAATCCTTTTCATGTTCCAATAAGGGTTGAAACCCTGGAACTTGTGATAAGAAATGGATATCTTGAAATGATATGATGATAATGTGGTTCATTACAATGCAATGGATGATAGCATATGGTAATGTGATTAAGATCTATACTTTAAACATTTTATATCTTCTAAAGTTGCAATTCTTATACACTTGATAGAAATGAATTAGAGTTTGTATGATGAAGCCTTAATTCACCCAATTAGCAATAATTAATCAAGTGAAATTCTAATCATGTAGAGCCCTGTGCCATAGATCCATCTAAGTGTCAAAACTTGCCAGATGGTAAAATGAGTATTCCTAAGGGAAACTCAGAGCACATACTATTGAGTATGTGGGGTGCTTGTCATCCTAAATCCAAGTGTTTAGGGAGGATTACTATGGTCATACCTAGCCCTCTGTTTGAGAACTGATGTGATCGTGTCTCAATGATTATATATGTGATGAGATTGGAGGACAACTGTGGTTGTACCTCAGACGGTAGGGTATGCGTACCCACCTCCTTTCACTAGTGTCATGAACTGTACTAAGGACGGACTAGGCTATTAGTATCTTGACCTTATGTATCGCTGTGGCGGACCCGTACTGACCAGGGGTGGAGAAGATCTTAGGAGTCCAACTCTTCCTAGATCTTGTATAGCATTGATTTTGACTTAGCACTGGTCAGTTGGATTTTGAGTGGTATCCTAAAATTCCTCAGGGCAACATAATAAAATATGTAAGACAGTCGTTTAGCATATATGTTTAGGGTTATACACAATGCATCATATTAGATGGTAACCCTTGATTTCTTTCTTTGCACTGAGATCATGTATAGTACAATAAGAGATGATAGATATGCTTATGTTGTAGTTATGCTCATGTTGTAAACATACTTATGTTGTCAAATATACTGATACTGATAGTTAAGATGATGTTGCTAGATATGTTTAATATTACTATCCATGCCTATGTAACTAGAAATGCTTAAACTTCTAGTCATGCCTATGCAGTTAATTGTGTTATTATGTTAGTCTACTTATGATATAGATCTATTCCCATTATTTGTCATGCCAATATTGATAGCCATGTTATGTTATTTGATATATTCATAATGACAAGTTTGCTTATGATACTAGATTTCTTGTACTAGTAGAAAGGCATATGATGATAGTCTGATTAATAAAGATGATTGTTACTAGATGCAATTTGATGATATTTGAGTAGATATCTATCCAGAGAAATGGATTTATCTGTTACCTGCATATACATTGATACTCATACTCGTTGCTAAGATTATTTGCTTAATCTTTTTAGCATACTTGAACTGTTCAATCTGTTCAATTGCTTAGTAAATACTCCAACTACTCAGTTATCTATTATTTAATCTAATGTAATCAATAATTGTTGGAGAGAGTTATATCTCTTGTTGGGATTGGGTCTCACCTCATGGGTCACCACATTTTTAGGTGATCTGCAACAGTCATAGTAGAACCATGGTAGCAAGGGAAACTGAGGTGATGAATCCTAGAGATGGTTGTTTAGTTGTCTAGTGTGTCCTAGAGTCGTCCATGTACTCTCAAGTCTGGATGACAAGTTTGTATACAATGTTTTGATTGAATCAAGCTTTCTACAGCATGTTGATGCTTGTATATGTTGAATATGTGGATGGTGTACCTTTGCAAAATTTATGTTGTAGCTAAGGCTACAGGGAAGTTGTAAAGAATATTGAACATTATGTGAAGTTAAGCAACTTGTTGGGCTTTTATATAAATGTTTTTGAGTAATTGGGAATTGTTGAAATCAGTTTTAATTACCCTATTGTCTGGGTTTGTGTTTAATTAAGGAGTATTCATGTTTTGTGTTTTGAGTAATCTGATTTAGTGTAATGGCTTCTCACAAGTTGGTATCAGAGCTTTATGTTCATTGAGTCTACATGGACACTAGGACTTAGTATTAGGATGATGTTTAGGTTAGGAATATGACATAAAAACATGGTGCATACTGCCTAATCTGAGTACTTGGAGGCCCTAGCCAGGTATTCAGGTATTAAAGAAAATGTAAGTATGAAACTCTTAGATTGTTATCTTTCTTATTACTTTGATCAAGTACTCATTTTGAGACAACTTAAAGAGCATAATAAATCAGAAATCATGGTGCAAATATCTTAATCTTACCCTAAAGAAGATGAAAATTTCACCATAACCTATCAAAACTTGAATATTTAGTAACTATAAGAGAAAGATACAACACCATGAAACCTAAATATGAAAATAGATAAGCTAAAGAGGAGTTCTTGAAGTTGTAATTCAAGAAGATAATAAAGTAAAAGATAGATAAGTATGTGCTAGTAAAGTGATTCAAGGTATGAAATTCACATAAGATGGAGAGGACTCTTGTGATAAGCATAATATGAGAAAATGAATGAGAATAGTGGCAGATGAATAAAGTTGAATCTGAGTTAATCTTAGACCAACATATGTGCGTAAGAAGTGATAATTTACAATCTTCATAACACATGAAAGAAATTAAGGGAGATGATCCATGTCTAATGAAGAAGATGTGGAATATGATGATATATTCATTGATAAGTGGTTGAGAAACATGATAACATGAAAGGACATACATATGAATGATGAAGCGATAATGAGAAAAGAGCAATTAGATTTGATAATCTTAACAATTTCAATGCTAATGGCAAGGAACCCAAGTTGTAAGAGGTAAAATGATACACAAAAAGTGTAACCTTCATGGAAAAAAATTAAAATAGAATTGGTTACCTTGTGCTAGTGACCCCTAGACAATGCTTATTTTATGCGAGAAGTGTGTTTCCCTTTGTATTCCTTTCTTTTTTAGGCGTATCTTACAAGTGGATCTCATGACACTTGGTACACGTGGAATTGCTGTAATCCTAGGATGGATATCTTGATATGATGTATGATTGCCTTGGACCATTGTTCCAAAATATTTATATTTTGTAATGAGCATGCTTTTTATCCTTCCAAAAGTTAGGGGGATCATCCTATATGTTCTTAGTTGGTTATGCTATTGTAGAAGTGGATGAAACCAGGTTATGAGTTCTTTATAGCACATGTAGTGGATACCAAGGTAATGAATCCTAGTATCCATTATATATGAGTTACTATTAGATGAGTTGTCCAATGTTCCTCTCCAATAGAGTGAGTGAGAGAGAGAGATAGAAAGTTTATGTGGATCTTCCAAGTGTTGTTTAAGAAAAGAAGAATGATTTTATAATGTTATGTATGGTATGTTGATGGTTGGGCAAGACCACTATCAATGATAGATGGTTTGTTGATCAACATACATGCGTTACCGTGTTCCTTCAAAATAAACCTAGGATTAGGATATCAATGGATAAGAGCTAGGTGGATGACATAAGTTACATGACCATGATGAGTTTAGGGTTATGTTATTTAGACTAATGAATTTATCAATAGCATTCATAAATAGGAGGAACACAGTAATCATGTTATGTCTCATAAGTCGTGACAAGATTTGAATGATGACATCTCAAAGTATTTCAGAGATGGTCATTAACATGGTTAACATCTTGCTAAACCTTAAGAATGTTGAAGCAACCATACTCATGTGTGATAATTCAGCAAGAGTGAGTTGGGGGTTAACTAGAGTATCCTCTTGGAAGTTATGATACATCTACTAAGTGTGTTGTGTGAATCCTGGGAAGATGAAGACAATGTCATTACCGTACCCATAACAAGGTCAACTAGGAAGTTATATTTGTTAATGGTTGCAGACAAGTGTGTGATTCTTCAACTAGACTGATGGCAAGTCCATCATTAATATGATTGAAGAATCTTCTAAGAACATATGCCTTATAGTTCTTGACAATCAGGGGATGCTCACCTGATTGATTGAGTTGCTAATTACAACAATCATTAAAGGAACATAGAGATGAAACCTTATACAATTACACTCGATAAGAGATACATGATGTTCCATGTTGGTAAGATCCATCAAATATGACCTATAAAGGATGTGTGGTACAATAGACAGAATAGTGCAGGATGACATTTAGAGTCCCAAGTTGAAATGTACTACCAGACCTGTATAGGTGGCACAACAGTTCTTATGTTGAACCAAGGTGACACATGCAAGAGTTGAGGAAGAAGACAATGTCTTCTATGAGAATGATGTGACATCACTAGGTGATTAAAGTAACCATGTGTAAGATTGAGGATGACAAGTGTCCATCTGTGTATCTTGGATTTCGGGGGCAAAATCCCTATTAGGGGTTTATGGTTGTGAGACCCCTAACCTTGCTTAAATGGTTGAACATACTTAATTACCATAATTGAATGATTATAACCTTAATATAACCTTGTGATATTCTTTGGAATCATAATATAAGCTTAAGTTTCAAATTTGGTCCAATTTGGACATTTTTGAGCAAGTTATGAAATTTTATGTACATTCTAGACTATTCTACAATTTACCCAATTGCAAGGTTTTCTTTATATATTGTCACAAGCAATATGATCCTTATAGGTTTCCTTATCATTCTCGAATTTTTTGGTCTATGGGGATCCTAGTTGTTCTTGGTTTGGAGGTGTTCCTCTTCGAGGACATTTTAGGGGTTCCCCCTTTATGGAGAAGGACAAGAGTAATGGTAAAGATAAGGATAAGGATAAGGGTCAAGATAAGGATAAGGATAAAGATAAGTATAAGGGTATGGATAAATGGTATAAAGTATAGGTGGTAAGTGAGGTAGGTGTTGTATGGACATAGAATCTCTAGTATATGGACACATGGAAAACTCATGGACACCTCATGCTTGATCCCTTCCTTATCCATGAAGCTATATATACCCCTTCTTATATCCAAAACAAAATCATTGATCACTCCCTCTTTCCTCTAGCTTATAGAACTGACCTTGCTCTATTTGGCTACAAAATAAAGTGGTATAAGGTAGAATACAACCTCTTTTTGAGAAGAAGGTCTCTTAGAGCTCCATCTAGCCCTACATAGGGTTTCTAAGGTCATGTTCTAGGGTTTTCGACCAAGGCAAGTTGTTTTCTTCCATCCTTCTCCATTTTTCCTACTCTTCTCGTTCCTTAGACCTTCCTCCACATCAAAACTCTATTTTTCCATGGTAAAAGATGCTTTAGAGATCAAGATCCTACCTTTCTTGCTTCTTTTTCTAGGATTTTGATTCCTTATGAAGAAGAGTGTCTGCTTGGCTGAGTTCAGAGCTTCCTCTTAGGTTTTCTACCTTCTTGGTTCGAGTTTCTTGCTGCTAGAAGTCTTTTCTTCTCAATAGAAGTGAGTTTTATAACCCTCTTTACTTATATTGGTTACTATAAGCTTGTTAGCTCATGTTCTTGCTTAAAAATGGTGATTTAAGCATTTAGAAGCTAAGCTTGTTTGGGATTTCGATTTTTATGGTGTTTCCTGATTTGTTTCTAGTTATAGATGCACCTGTAATCATGTGCACATTCTTCCTAAGGAAGTATACGACTTAGTTCAGGTTGGTATCACGACCTATGGTGTTAAGCACCTATCAACCGATGGTCCATATTAGGGTTTCTAGGTTGTTTCTTCTCTAAACACATGACCCGTTGGTGTGATTTTCATAACAACCGAAGGTGGTGACCAAGGGTTATGAAAAATGATGTGAAGTAATAGTCAGACCTTAGGTCAATGTAATGCTCTCTTGGAATCTCAATGAGAAGTGGTTTGATTTTCTAATGATGTTATCTATCAACGATGACATTAGCTTACTATCTGATGGTGTTAAATGAATACAGTGTTGATTTAACAATCGATGGTGATTTAATGATCACAACTAATGGTGGATTAGGTCATCACCACATATAATGAGTTAAGGATGTAATTGTAGATTCAACTAAAGCTTAAACCAAGGGTTCCTTGGTTCAATTGATCTAATAGTTAGACCTATACTTCAATTGATAACTTTGAACAATGAACCCGATCCAATGAATGAGATTGGATGCTTCAACATCCACTGGATTAGAATGAGTCCCATGATATTATATGTGGGTCCTAGTGATGAGAATTCGATGGTTCAATGTCATTAATTTGGTGTTATACCTTTACTCTCCTATAGTTATATTTGATAAATGACCATAATAAGTGGGTGTGTAACTTAAATGTGATATAGTTTGCTATACCTAACCTTAATGTAATTAAATGATGGTGATTGGTTATAATCAGCCCTCTTGCATGATTAATGTGACAATGAATTACACTCTTCTTGTGTTTAAACCACAATGTAGTGCTATTTGAATATCATAGTACCTTGCCATAATAATACCTATGGATACATAATTGTTGATTATCTTTTGAGCCTTGTTTAAGGCATGGAATGATGAGGATGACCTTGCTATGAATAATGTGATGGCCTTAAATGACATTTGGGCATGTTGAGCCCTAATTGAGGTGAAATCCTTTTTATGTTCCAATAAGGGTTGAAACCCTGGAACTTGTGATAAAAAAATGGATATATTTAAATGATATGATGATAATGTGGTTCATTACAATGCAATAGATGATAACATATGGTAATGTGATTGAGATCTATACTTCAAACATTTTATATCTTCTAAAGTTGCAATTCTTATACACTTGATAGAAATGAATTAGACTGCATGTCCATTTGTATGATGAAGCCTTAATTCACCCAATTGGCAATAATTCATCAAGTGAAATTCTAATCATGTAGTGTCTTGTGCCATAGATCCATCTGAGTGTCAAAACTTACCATATGGTGAAACTAGTATTCCAAAGGGAAACTCAGAGCACATGCTATTGAGTATGTGGGGTGCTTGTCATCCTAAATCCTAGTATTTAGGGAGGATCACTATGGTCATACCTAGCCCTCTATTTGAGAATGGTTGTGGTCGTGTCTTGATGATTATATATGTGATGAGATTGGAGGACAACTGTGGTTGTACCTCAAATGGTAGGGTATGCGTACCCACCTCATTTCACTAGTGTCATGACCCATACCAAGGATGGACTAGGCTATTAGCAGCTTGACCTTATGTGTCACTGTGGCGGACTTGTATTAACTGGGGGTAGAGAAGATCTTAGGAGTCTGACTCTTCCTACATCTTGTGTAGCACTGATTTTGACTTAGTAGTGGTCTGTTGTATTTTGAGTGGTATCCTCAAATTCCTCGGGGCAACGTAATAAAAGATGTAAGACAGCCATGTAGCATATATGTTTAGGGTTATACACAACACATCATATTGGATGATAACCCTTGTTTTCTTTCTTTTCACTGAGATCATGTATAGTACAATAAGAGATGATAGATATGCTTATGTTGTAGTTATGCTCATGTTGTAAGCATACTTATGTTGTCAAATATACTGACACTAATAGTTAAGATGATGTTTCTAGCTATGTTTAATATTGATAGACATGCCTATGTAATTAGAAATGCTTAAACTGCTAATCATGCCTATGCAGTTAATTGTGTTATGATGTTAGTCTACTTATGATATAGATCCATTCCCTTTATTTGACATGCCAATATTGATAGCCATGTTATGTTATTAGACATATTCATGATGCCAGGTATGCTTATGATACTAGATTGCTTTTACTGGTAGAAAGGCGTATGATGATAGTCATATTAATAATGATGATTGTTATTAGATGCAATTTGATGAAATTTGAGTAGATATCTATCCAAAGAAATGGATTTATCTGTTACCTACATTTACATTGATAATCATACTCGTTGCTAAGATTATTTGCTTAATCTTTTTAGCATACATGAACTGTTCAATTTGTTCAATTGATTAGTAAATACTCTAACTACTAAGTTATCTACTGTTTAATCTGATGTAATCAATATCCATTGGAGAGAGTTATATCTCTCGCTGGGACTGGGTCTCACCTCATGGGTCACCACATTTTTTAGGTGATCAGTAACAGTGATAGCAGAACCATGGTAGCAAGGGAAACTAAGGTGATGAATCTTAGATATGGTTGTTTAGTTGTCTAGTGTGTCCTAGAGTCATCCTTGTACTTTCAGGACCAGATGAAAAGTTTGTATATGATGTTTTAATTGAATTGAGCTTTCTATAGCATGTTGATGCTTGTATATGTTGAATATGTGTACCTTTTCAAAGTTTATGTTAGCTGAGGCTACATGGCAGTTGTAAAGAATATTGAGCATTATGTGAAGTAAAGCAACTTGCTGGGCTTTTATATAAATGTTTCTGAGAAATTGGGAATTGTTGAAATTAGTTTTAATTTACCCTATTTTCTGGGTTTGTGTTTAATTAAGGAGTAATTGTGTTTTGTGTTTTGAGTAATCTCATTTAGTGTAACGACTTCCACAAAACACATCATTGCTATCCAAGTAATTCAAAAAGTTGGAGAACAACTTCAACCTACAATCCGTGATTAGTGTTACTGTGATTGTATAGTTCCTTTGTCTCTGATATTTGGGTTGAACTTGAGGCATGGAATCATCATCCTCTCAACGTTCAATTCATGTTCCTTGAACTAGAGAAGACTATCTGAGATGCATGTGAGTTCATATATCACATATTGATCACATGAGTATAGCCATACATTGCTCGGTCTTGCTTATCAAGTGGCCTGGATATAAATCTCCTATAGGAGGGACAAATCTCATATACATCACTCGCACTCAATCCCCATGTGTCACAATGTACCCAAGTACGACCTTTTATGGCAACCCTAATTCAGGGCCATGGTGGATGATGTCAAAGTACATGAAAGACATGTGATGAATATAATAACTTCAGGTCTAAGAACTACAACACCACTATCACTTGAGAGATGATTTTGACTACCATTCCATGGTCTCCATGTATCACTCTCATGGTGGGTTTGTCTGATAAATTGTTCTCTAACATGTATCTATGTGTTTGAATTGATATCACATATCATGACTAATGAGACTCTATCATGAGTCAACACAAACTCTAGCCTTATGTAGTACTATTGTCTATTTTGCTTCTAAAGTAATATCTGACTAGGGACATAACAAGAATGTATGCACTCTTCACATTTGTATGATCTCATTCTTCAAGTCACATACTTGACGACATACGTCATCGAGTAACATCATTCTTTATACATCTATTATATATGTGTCATCATCTCATGAGTGAGACAAACATAACAGACAAAATTACCTTATCATTATCAAATAAAGTATCTAATGCCACATTCCAATCATCACATGATTGGTCTGTGGGCATACATACCAACACTCTCCCACTTACACTTAGAGCCAATCACCCACAAATCTTATTCTAGTTGATCTTAACACGTCCATCATGTTTCTATTGTGTTGGTGCATTTATAAAGGGTTAGCAACATTTGCTTTAAGTCGGTATTTGAAAGTTTCACATCTCCTCATTGTATAGCATCTTGTATGAGATGGAAGTGATGTAGTATTCTAAACATATCCTCATTGTACAACATCTTGTATGAGATGTAAGTGATGTAGTATTCTATCTTAGATTCCTTACCTATCCAACAACTCTATTTTCGTCATAGTATTTCTAACGTGTCATCAATGGTTGGAACCTCCCACAAGTTCATATATATGAACTTCTAGATTCATACATTATCTTTTGTTATTCTCATAACACAAAGATACTCAGATTCTATTGTAGATTTAAATAACTATCTCTTGCTTAGAACCATTTCCAGCTTATAATTCTCATTTTAAGGTCAAACACTATTTAGATTGTGATCATTTTATTTGTCACTTTGGAATCTTTCATCGGTGTAACCTTTCACACCCAACTCTTCCTTATTACCTTAAGTAAGAAACTGATCCTTTTTGTTCTTCTCAAGTACTTAAGGATGTTCTTTATGGTGTTCTAGTAATATTCACTAGATCTGACAAATACCCTCTCACCATGTCCAATACATATAAGATTTCTAGATAAGTATATATATATCCTCTCATCATATCCAATAAATATGAGATAACATGATGAATAAATACATCATAGATATAATTGAGAATAAGGATGGTATCTATCCATGTGTTCATGTTCTTCACAAGAACTGGGATACTATGCTCTTGAGAGACTAATTCCATGTATATGGATAAGTTACCTCTCATTGAATCTTACACGTTGAACCCTTCAACATCTTGTCAATGTATGTGCTCTTTTAAGAAGATTTCCAAATCTATATTTATAGATCTAGATTCCTATCACATTGGATGCTTTGCCTAAACCCTTCTTATAGAGGTTACTTTCTTTTCCATGTTTTAATATTTGTAGGAAAAGGATAGTATTCCCCATCATCATGTGGAATATAAATATGCTCCCATTAAATCTTTTGTAATCACATATTCCATCTTCATTTTGACTCAAGTCAAACCCTTTGACTATCTTGTCAAATAGAAGACTCCAACTCTAAGATGCTTACTTCAATCTACATACTGATCTTTGTATCTTACAGACTTTATTTGCAATACTATATTTTTAAACCTTTAGAGTGTGTCACATACACATCCTCATAATAATTCCAATTAAGGAATGTGGTTTTAACATCCATATGCCAAATCGCATAGTCATACTAAGTTGCAATTGCCAGCATGATCCTGATGGATTTAACAATGGTAACTAGTGAAAGACTTCATCATTTGCAACACCTTGAACTTGCTTGAAACTCTTTACAAATAATCTAACCTTTCATGTTGGTTTTCTTCCTACAGACCCAATTGCACCCTATGGGTTTTACCCCTTCAAGTGGATCTACTAAGGTCATAACTTGTTGGTTTACATGGACTCCATATTGGATATTACAGTCTCAAGCCATGCTTTAGATTTTGGTCCCTCAATAGCTTCTAGGTAGGTTGTTGTCTCATCATATATAACCAACGCACTGCCTTTTGAGCCATATGATGTCATAATATTTTAATCTCAAGGCATGTTCTACTAGAACTATGAGTCTTGTGTGTTACGTAAGGAGCTTGAGATACCACAACAACTTGTGATTCTCCTTGTTCCTATTGTACCTCTTTAGGTTTAATGTTTTCTTTTTTGTCTCAAACATTTTGAGTTCTACTTTTACTCCCACTGATTCCTTTGGAACTAAGCCCCTCTTTAGGAATACAACCATCCAGATCAACAAACAACTTTGTTGTTGGATTGGGATAAGAGTAGTATTCTAACAAAATAACATTTATGTGATTTATGAACAAATTTGTTCAAAAACTACTTCTTATTTAAGCTTTCAATCCTAATCTTTATAATAGACATATTGGAACACTTTCCATGCCATATCTCATATGGTGTCTTATGAACCAATTTTATATGGTACATTGTTTTAGTATAAAGAATGTGCCCAAAAGAAATTGGAAGATTACTAGATTTTATTGATAATCACACCATGACTTAACAAGGTGTTAATCCTTATTTCCTATACACTCTCATGATACAATACCATTGTGTTTCAGGTGGAGTCATCATGATACATTATCATAGTCTCTAGAAGGTTCTCAAACTCTTGTTTCAAAATATTTCAACATTGATCACATCAAAGTATCTAAATACTTTTACCAAGTTAGCTATGTACTTCATTCATGATCACCTTGAACACTTCAAGAGATTCATACATGCATTTCATTAAATACAAACTTTCATATATAATGATAGAATCAGAACATATAATGAGGCATTGGTAACTACATTTAGCCTTTATTCTAAAAGGACGATTTCCGAATAGAATAATTGTTCTCCCACTACATGTAATGAAGATGATTTTGTTTCATATTTCCCAATAAATAAAACTTGCATGTCTCTAATGGTTCAATAACCAAAAGCGTCTAGATAACCATCATATGGATTCTAGAAATGCATATCTCATTTACCTAATTTTGATGACAATGCTATATGTTTTCAATGTTTGAGTCATCAATTCATTCAATATATGTGTCATACACATTTGTCTTTATGACTAACATGTATAGATTGTAATACATGGGGCATTGCCATATAACATCAATTCTTGTTCATACAAGATGCATGTTCAACGACATGTACATAATAACGATTCAGTAATTATATTACATGCCTATGGATGACAGATTCCAACTGTAGTGACAACAACTCTTTGTCCATACAGTTTTAGCTTACTTCTTATTGGGCCTTGAAGTAGATATCTCTATATTTCTTCATCTTACCCTTCTCCTTATCTTGAGTTCTGAAAACTTGGACTTCATCTTAGCCTTGGAACCCATCTTGGCCTTGCCTTTGTCCTTGAACTCACTTTTGCTAATCACTATTGTAGATTTGTCCTTCTTCATTCTTGCTTTGGCATTCATCAACATGCCAAGCAATTTAGAAAGTAGTTTGGCCAAGTTACTCAAGTGATAGCACTCGATAAACTGGCTATATGATTTAGGCAATGATTGTAGAATCATATCCGTGGCCAACTCTTGACCTAAAAGAAATCCCAATCTCTCCACATGTCCAATCATATTCAACACATGGGGCTCTATTGGATCTCCCATTGCCAGTTTGCACTCAAACAACACCTTGGAGACATTATACTTTTTGCTTTACATGATTCCTAAGACATGTTACCATCTCAAGAATGTCCATGTTTTCATGTTTCTCATGCAACTCATAGTTCATAGAACATAGCATAAGGTACTCAAATGTCTATGGCATCATTGGCATGCTTCCAGTAAGCATCAATTTCAGCCTTAAGCGCATTTAGAGTATATTCCTATGGCTCCGGGTTTTAAGGACATAGATTTTTCACTCATTTATGAGAACGCCTCTCAAAATCCTAAACCAGATGTGGAAGTTAATCCTGTTTAGTTTTTCCCTTCTCAAGGACTGGTCGCAATTGTGTTTGTTATTAGATTCTACAAAGCAATATTGCAACTTTTCAATTTTTTTTATTTTTTTGATTTGATAAGTTAATGATATTAATTAGGCCTTTAATTAATTATCGCTCCCACTATTTTGTTCAAATAGATAACATTCATGTATCGATTCATAAGATTGCACTGTACAATCTTATAGCGAGCCAAGATCCATAACAACTGAATTGTTACCTAGACAACACCAATGTCCATAACTAATTATTAAGGTAAGCAACTTTTACCAATTGCATCATATGCAATTCTTGGATAGATGATATGCACAACTTCTTGCCATAGTCATTTTCATACCTCTAGTGCTTAATCTCATTAAGGACACATAGTTTAGCCTGACCTGAAATCCATCACTATAATAATGCATCCCACTTGGCAGGCCCATATTATTACCATCACACTTCCATGAGATAGACAACACACCACCTTTGGGGTGCCCATGCTTAGTCGATCAAGCTTTTCATGTGAGTTTCTAGTGGAAAGCATCTAAGACTTAATATTTTATTAAGGGGTTTTATATATAAATACATATGTAATTCCAATCACCACATAGTTCTAGTATATATCATATACATGCTGAAAACATGCAATAATAAACACAAGCAATGGTTATGGCCATACTATGTAATTCCTTGGATCCATAAGGAATCACTACAACCTAAGGTATACATTACATTCAACAACATGTTGTTGCTGAAGATACATGTTTGGTCCAATTAGGGTTGATCAGTTTGACACTTGAACCGATCGGATCGCCTCCTGGCCGCTCGGTTGGGCTCTTGAAACAGTCATCTAGTCTTAGGTTTAACTGATGTTTAAACTCTTCCAGCCAATTAGTTGGATCACCAATTGATCTGTTCGTCCTCCAGTCATCTGGCTTCCTCAATCCTCCAATCGATCGGGTCCTTTCATGAGCTGGTCAGTTTGCCTTCGTGCAGAATTTCTTCTCACATCAAAACATAAATTAAAAAACTATCTCATTTTTTACATTGTAAAAGAGAAAACCTCAAGTTACATTCAAGGGGAAATAGGAAGATGAGAATTAATTTACATTTCAAAAAAGAGGGGAGAGGCTCGGTATGCAAACTGAGATATAAATAATAATAAACAACCACAACCATGCACACACAGATATAGGATTATTGGCCATAACCGTGCTAAACATCCACCATCGAAACTGATTTTAGGACAACGTGTGTAAATTGCACACACACACACACACACACACACACACACACACACATATATATATATATATATATATATATATATTAGTGTGTTGTGTCGTATGTGGTATTTAATCAAATATGCACATTAACCAGTTTAATATTCACATTGTACACAATAAAATAAATATGATCATATTGATTTAAATCCAGATACACTATAAATTGATGTGGCTCTGATATCACTATTGGAAAATAGGGGCGACATATAAGGCAACATAAACAAAAAAATTTATAAAACGATTCCCCTTAATAGTAAGATCGCGTCCATACAATGTATCTAGGAAGAAAAGGTAACAAGAGTTATACCTAGTCTTGGAGCAAGTCCAACGACAACTCTTGATGATGTATCATTCTTATTATCCAAGCAACAACACACTTCTTCTTCAGGAGCACTCGAACATTCCTCAACAACAGCCTCCTGGTATAGCACCACAAATTGCGGTTGACGGTGTTCTCCTAGCGATAGACAATTGGTCTCCCGCCTATAGAGTAGTCCATGTGGACCATAGGGAACTCCACATTGTGCTACCAAAGCTAATGGGAAGGAGTTGTCCCTTTTGAATGCCAACCTACTAGAGTTTATTTGCTCTCCCACAATTGTCTCTTCCTTACTTTCCCTCCCTTTATCAGGTAGGACTTGCTTGGGCTTTCTATTGGTTACCACAACGAGAGAGGAGAACAATTGTTAGAGAAACTATTGTGTCTAAGAAAGCCCAAGAATCCCTCTATTTATAGGAGAGACCAGAGTCAGGGTTCCCAACCTGTACGGGAGTCGAAAGAGACATATTCACAAATTTTCTAGAACTTGAGTACAATGAACATGTTGTTTCACATGTGAACCGATCATTTCGTGTAATTTTGTGTTCTTAATCAAATTGATAACCAATGCCCGATTAATGCTAAACATGACATCAACATCAATCCTTGTTCCAATCAAATCGGTAATTGAACCAGGCGACCCAGATGGTGAAGCGGTCAGTTTACATAGTGAAACAATCATTACACTTAGTGAAATGGTCGTTTCCATGTCCAATTCAGGCAGAGTTCAACCAATACTAATTTTAATTGACATGACACTCCAACCGATCAGTTCAACACTTGAACTAGTTGGTTCAAAGTCTAGTCAATGAACTTTGAACCTCAGTTGTTTAACTGAATATCTAAACACTTTTAGTAATCAAGTTAAACACCATTCATGAATGTACTCCTATTTTAAGTGTATCTTATGTGTGTGACCCTATAGGTCCAGAATTACGTTGACAATGAATGTTCATAACCAATTATGACATCACAAGCAAAGAGAGGCGTCTAGCAACACACTATTGCTACCCAAGTAATTCAGAAAATTGGAGAATAACTTTAACCTATAATATGTGATTAGTGTTATCGTGATCTAACAATTCCTTTGTCTATGATATTTGGATTGAACTCGAGGCATGGAATCATCATCTTCTCAACATTCAATCCATGTCCCTTGAACTAGAGCAGACTGTTTGAGATGCATGTGAGTTCACATATCACATACTGAATCATATGAGTACGTCGGTACATTTCTCAATCTTACTTATCAAGTGGCATGGATATCAATCTCCTGTAGGAGGGACAAATCCCATCTACATCACTCACACTCCATTCCTATGTGTCACAATGCACCCACGCACTACCTTTACAATAACTCTTATTCAGGATCATGGAAAGTCACAAACTTGAAGACATACGTCATCAAGTAACATCATTCTTTAGACATCTATTATATCCATGTCATCATCTCATGAGTAAGACAAACATAATAGATGGAATTACCTTATATCATCATCAAATCAAGTATCTAATGCTACATTGCAATGTTCATATGATTGGCTCTCTGGACATACATACCAATAATAACTTTGTGTAGGAATATCAATATCATCCAAAATTTTGTAGAGAGTTTCAAAAAGATATACAAGACATCATCCAAAATTCCAGCATAATTTCCCATTATATGTAAGAGTTATGGCATTTCCAAGAACTAGGCATTTATGTGACCTAAAACTTAGCATGAATGAGCTACATTCATCATTATGATTATATCCATAAATCACTTTAGCATGAAAATAGTAGGTAAAATCATTAAAACCACCATCGTTTAACCATCATATAGTAAATTTTAAAGTATTGGTCAGACTTATGTACAATGGGTACCAAAACAACACATGTATAACATTTTAAAAGTCATAACACCAATATTTTAGAATTTTAGACCTTACATGTTCAAGAGAAACTCGTTTACAGAAGGAGAAACGTTCATACATAATAAGGAAAGATTAACAACTTGTATAATCACCATTCTCATCTCAAACAGTGCACAAAAAGGCCTTCTTTCTTCATATTCTGAGTTTCTAGAACACGATTTACATAAAAACAAGTTATAAGTATGCAAAAAATGTATAAGAGGTTACATAAATCACCTCAAGGTGAAGAAGAACGTTCAAATATCAAGAAAACTCGAATAAAGGAAGGAAAGACCCAAGATTTGAACTCGAAAAGCTCCAAGATAGCTCCTACCTTCAAGAATGAGGTAGATCTAGGGTAAAATAAAGAAGAAAAAGGGTTCTTCATCCATGTGCATGAGTTTTCAGCAAGGAGTACCATGGATCTTGACCGCGGTGAAGGGAAGAAGAAGGAGAACAACAAGAAAATGAGGTTAGGTAAGAACATCTGACATGTATGGAGTAAGGAACTAGGTAAGAAAACTTTGATCCTTCCTAAAAGAGCTAGATCCAAGTCCTACCCCAACATGCAACCATAATTTAGCAAGGCTTCATCCTCAGGAAGCTTCTCTTTCACCAACTGAAGGTTTTAGATGAGCTCCAGTAATAAGAATGATTTTAGAAAGGAAAAGTTCGTTGGAGGAAGGAGGGGAGGGGTATATATAGTTAGGATGAGAGAGAAAGGAGGTCAAAGGTCAAAATCTGCTTTACCATCAGTCAAAGGTCAAGTTTTCCATCTATTTGTATAACTATCTAGTGTTTGAGTCAGAATAAACATTGGATTGTGACTTCTCCAAGGGAAAACCATCTAGTTTTTGAGTCATAACAACCATCTAGTGTTTGAGTCTTAACAACCATCAGATTGTGACTCCTCTAAGGGAAAACCATCTAGTGTTTGGGTCAGAACAATCATCTAGTATTTGAGTCAGAACAACCATTGGATTGTGATTCCTTGGAGGGAAAACCATCTAGTATTTGAGTTAGAAGAACCATCTAGTGTTTGATTCAAAACAACCATCAAATTGTCACTCCTCCAAGGGAAAACCATCTAGTGTTTGAGTCAGAACAACCATCAGATTGTGACTCCTCCAAGGGAAAACCATCTAGTGTTTGAGTCAGAACAACCATCCAATGTTTAAGTTAGAACAATCATCATATTATAATTCCTCTAATGGAAAACCATCGAGTTATAACTCCTAAGAGGGAAAACCATTGAATTATAACCCTCCAAGTATAAGAAGATGCAATTACCCTCATTTGTACACCAAAAGAACATCAATGGTTTATAGCTTCATGCATCAAGGTTCCAAAGCATTCAATAAGTCATACTTTATAATATTATGAAGAATAGCATAAAGAAAAGTATACATGTGTTAAAATTTCATTTAAATCCCTAGAAGAGGGAAAATTGCATAAAGATACATAGAAGTACATAAATTTTTGAAACTTAAGCAAACAAAGTTAGATTTGGACCAAATTTGAAATATAGCTTAATCAACCGATATCAAAACATAATCTAAGGTTTAATTAAGAAACTATGAACCTAATTAAATCAAGAAAGTACGTTAAACCATTAAGCCAAGCTAGGAGTCTTACAAAAAGCATGGCTACTACACTGGCGGTTGACGGTAAGATGTGCAACAACACCAATCCACTAGTGTAGTAGGGAGTCAAAGCCAAGGTGTAGGAGACAATGCAAGGTTTACAATTCTAATAGGCCCAGGGCTAGAAGATCTCCTTACATATACAACTTCTATTCATCTCCTAAGCACATCCATTGGCAGAGGCTGGCAATCAACAGATTTAATAGCAAGGCACACCGAGGCAGAGAACGCGACGAAAAGGGTTTTTCCTTGACATGTGACCATGAGAGGGAGAAGGAGACGATGAGGGGGATTCAGGTGGATTGTATATGGTTAGGTCACCTAGAAAATTTTCTCAGATGTGGTTACAACCATTGTTAGACTATCTAATGCATACTGAATATCCATTCATTTGTGATTCGGTTCGGTTCAGTTGGTATGGACCAGACTCATATAGTAAGGATATTTTTGCCATCCCTAGATTAGTCCAACGGGGACTTAGATAAACATTCTGAGACCCTAAAAGGTGAAGTAAAAGACAAAGTCAAAAACCATCCCCGCCGGTAGACATCTGATTTATGAGCAACACATAAATGGAAATGATAGGTGGAAACTTTCCAAATTGTACCTTATCTCCCACTCAACACCCTCGATGATGAGCATCCATACACAACATGCATGGATGATCTAGAATTTATCAGCCTAGAGAATCTCTCCCTTAATCTAGCTTTGACTACCATAATGAATTCCTAGATCATACAAGGACCGAAAATTTCATAATGAGAACCTAGCAAATAGAGGCAATATTATACCATGGGTATGACTTTGCTCCAACATCATCGTCGGGATCTTTATCATCCATAACTAGGTCCTCCTAAGGAACATTCTCATGTTCATACAATCTATAGATTTCCATATGTAGATCTAGATTTGCAATAACATCAACTTCACATAACAATTTAAATAAGCAAAACAGACACCATATTCTCACAAACTACAAATATAGCAGAAACAGAAGAATCACCAATCAAAACGTGCACTCAACCATCTTCAAACTTTATTTTTGGAAGAACAATGGGAAATTCAAAACCCAAATTTCACCACAAAATCTAAAATGACAAAACGAAAGCTAAAGGATGAAGGTTATACCTTCCCAGAGACGAATGGTGCTAAAACCACCAAAAAACACCATTGAAATTGGCGATCTAAAACTCATCTCCTCTGAAAATTTCCACCTACCATGATGCTAGGAAAAGACCATAGAATGCTTGGATATGCAGTGATGATCAATAACAGAACATCATGATGCACCATACGTTTTCCCTCCTCCAGTGAGTGTTGTTGTCATCTTCTCAGCCAAGCTATTTCGATCGTCGTCGCTTCTCAATAATAAAATAAATGAGTAGGACGGCTGACCTCCCCTCATTTCCCTCCTTCTAAAACAAAGTTTTGTATAAACTTACAAAGTGGTCCCTTTATTTATAGCATAATCTTCAAAATCTTCTAAAAGTCATCAAAACACAATTTTTTTTAAAACAATTGAAAAATACAAAAAAATTGTAATGATATGAAGATTTCAAATGTTGTCTTAAATGTTAAAAACAATTCTTTGGCTATTTAAAAACAAAATTTTGGTACACCATGGTATTGGACTATGACCTTAATTTAGGCCAAACTCAATTTTAATTCTCCTTGGGCACTTGATCATGAGATAAAACTAAACTAATCCCCAATTTTTAATTTTATATATTTTGAGCCTATGACCTTAAATCAAGACAACTTCATTTCATATCTTTTTTTGGGTCATGGGCTAAGAACTTAAACTAGACCAATTTCAATTCATAAGTATCTTTACGTCCTTGATAATGAATCAATACTTTTCTTTACTTTTCATATCTTTTTTTTGGGTCCTAGACTATGAGCCTAAACTAGATCAATCTCAATTGCCAAATATTTTTATGTCTTAGATCATGATCTAAAATTGAACCAATATTTTTCTTTATTTTTAAGCCTTTTTTGGGTCATGGACTATGACCTTAAACTAGATCGATTTCAAATTCCATATCCTTTGAGTCACAGATCATGACCTAAATCTAAAACAACCCTACTCTCATGTTTTCTAAATCTTTTTGTGTCTAAGATAATGGTCTAAAACTAAACTAATCTTGCCACGAACCAATTTTTGATCCCTACACCTGGTAGGAACTTCCAATAATCACATATGCTCTCATTTCCATATTTGATGATCCTTTCCTATTAGGGATGCAGTTCAAATTTAAGTTGATCAATTCAACTAAGAACTAGAAAGTCAAGGATAATCACTCATTGAATATCTAGGGAACCAAATGATGAACCAATAGGGGAATATGTCATGGATACCACCTTATCATAGATGATCACATGATGCTCGATCTCAAAATTTTAACACTATTCTTGTTACCTTTATCTTATAAGATTACAAATGTTGTGGGGAGCATGTCATTGACCAAAATAGTCACTGGACGTGAAGGTCACCTTATAACTGGGAATTTGTCTAACACCAAATTATCCATCTTGAGCTATCAAATTCCTATCTAAGATAGGAAAACTCACCATATTTTACCTTTTTAGGATTGTGGTACTGACCCTAAATAGGTTCACTCCACCATATCTCGTGATTGACCAAACTCACTCATGTATCTAATCACAAAACAAAACAAAAAAAGAGATAAAAGTAGGGAAAATGAGAGAGATGACGACTTTTCAACATTTTCATAGTCACATGCTTACCATGAGTTTTCAAGATCACAAACTCTTGATTTTAATAACCTCTAATAAACCTTTATCCAATCAACTTTTCAAATCCACCTTTTCTCACTAAGGCATAAGTCACGAAAGAATTGAACATGTATTAATGTAAGAACTTGAGTAATGACGAGAGTCAACTTTGGACCGATAAGCCTTGAATGGATCATAAACACTCCATGGGAATGAATGATTGATCAGATATAGGTAAGTGCCTCATCCGAAGCAACCCTTGTTCTGGAGATATCATCTATGCCCAATCTTTTATTTGTTACGAATGATTATTTCTTTAATCCATCCTTAGAAGGAAAACATATCAAATATTCTTTCAACCCTCCATAAGGGTTATAAAAATATCATTGATGAGTTTCACCTTTTTGGCTGTTGTGACCCAAAATGGGGGTCAGTGTTGGCTCAAGCTTACGATTCTCACTCTATCTCGAGCCTTGTCTTGAAAGGGGCAAAATATTGACACCCCATTTTTCTCACTCTATGGAAATTCATGATAATGTTCATCCGATAGATAATGATTGAGTTCATTTCTTCTATCCATCTTCTTTCCTACATTTTCCATGTTTTCCACATATTTAATCTATTTATTTTCACCCAAATTAATCTAGTTTGGAGCTTCCTGTATAGAAAATATTGTTTTCCAGACCAAGTACAATTCACTCACCAATTTTTATTTTTATAAGCCTCTCTCATAAAATTTCAATTGAATTATCCTGAATAAAATATTCTTCTTCTCCCAAATGGATATTCAATTGCCTTTTTCTAAAAAAATGTATATCTTTCTTTATAATAGTAAATGATAATTCTAAATTAATGTTTTTTCCTTACTTATTGCTTTTATTCACAATATATGTTTTCCATCAATTCTATATGATGTTTTCTAGAATATGCCTGAAGAAAATCAAGAAACATGCTATATCCTGCTTGGGCCACACGACGGTACACAGACATTCTTTGTGTGACACATGACAGATTGCCTTGACTGCAAGCATGCCTTCATGGTGCATTGGTGTGTTCTACCACCTCTTCTAGAGTATTATATCAAAAGACCTTAAAACCTAAATCTATCTTGTATATACCTCTATATCCAACATACCCAAGGCCCCTTTTGGCTTTCATTAAGGTATAAAATCAACTATCTCCCTCTTTATTTCTTGTATTGTTTATGTGCATATGATGCTCCCTCCAACAACACCTATTTTTTTAGCAATGTTAGGTTGCACAACAACAATTATGCATATCTAAACTGCGAATTCTTAATGTAACACCCGTCCAAGTATATACATATGTCACCGAAAGCAAAACCTATTTTATCCATAACATGTGTCACTTGGCTTGGAGGAACGTCACAAAACATGATATTCATAACAACAAGATAAATGAAACACCATGCATTATTCGAAATGTAGTTTTGTACATTGTTCTTGAAAGTAGAACATAAACGGTCTCATCTTAATCTCAAACCTTAATACATGTAGGCCAAGAAAATCTAATGCATGAGATAATAAACTAGACTAGGTAGTCTATTGAGTGGTAGATGGAACCCCACCAAGATAAAGTCTTACATGATGTCAGCTAGATGAAGGGCTCACTTCATTTCTCCTTTTCTCCTTAATCTAGGGACATCTCATCCCACGTCCATGCAAAAAAAAAAGACATACATCAGTAAGAGGCACTATACATTTTATAAGAATTGAAAAATAAGCATATATACTTGACTTGACAGAAAATCTCTACATGTATATAACTTAAGAATTCTTGATAACATGAATCTTATAACATGAAGAATTGATAATGTAATATATATATATATATATATATATATATATATATATATATATATATATATATATATATGACACACACTTAAGAGCACATGCTTGCTAGGAAAGCCCATAATTAGCAGAAATGCCCATGATTTGGCTAAAAAGCCCATAACGACCCCTTCAGGTCCATGATTGGATATGAAAGCCCATAATTGGCATAAATGCCCATATGACCCGTGGAGGTCCATGATTCCAAAAGCATATAAAAATTGATTCAATTTCATTTATCTTAACATTAACATTACCATAAACATGAATTTAATCTTGAACTCTGATCTTTAACATGATGGGATTTCTCCCTCTTGAAACTTGATCTTTAAATACATTAAACATTGATCATTAATCATAATCTTTAATATTAATGAGCATGATTATCATAAGACATAAAATATAGCAGTCATCAAGTAATTTATATAATGGACATGATTAGAGCATTGAACTTTGAAATTGAAATCATAATTCATAAACCATACATATCATACAATTCAACCAAAATACTTATGTATACTAGCATGACCCGCTTAACTTAGAGCAAAGTAGATCCTAAGTTGGTCTCTCTGATCTTGAATCAAATCCTAAATTTCCTGAGAGTTGTAGAAACCCTAATGTCCTAAAATTAATATACCTTATATTAGTTACCATCTTAACTACTACCTCAAACCTAATTTTGATAACATATGAATCCTTATTCCCAAATTCGATCCAAGATTCCAAAAAGGTTATAATTTACATATTAAGTCAAATTAAACAAGTTACAGTCATCAATTTCATTAATCTTATGAAATAGGGTTTTTCTCATATGAATTCACATTAAAGATAGAAATTTTACATAATTTTGGAATTGGAGTGGAAATCAGGATGCAAAACTAATTTTATTGAATTGTTCACATTTTTCTAATAAAAATACACTATTTATTTGCAATATTCTAATAATCCTACAATTTTCTTGCATTTTTAGAAATTTAATGCTTACTAGCCACTAGGGGCTCACCACCTAGGCGATGAGCCCAGGCCCCAGCTGTGCCAACTCGGTTGGGATGAGTCAATGAGCTCAAGCCAACTAGGCTGCCTGTTCTTGCGTGGCCAAGGGCAAGAGAAGGATGATGGTCGAGAATACCCTTACCTCGCATCAAAAGGTCAGAGGACATGGGGATAATTTCATCGTGATTCATCTTCAACCGCGGTGACTCACGAGCAACTTGCTTTGGCGAGTCAACACGATAGTTGACTTTAAGACCCTGGCTTCCTGAGTGACAAGTGATCATTCTGGCATCTTCACCACACCTCACCGGACTCAAGGGTGGTGGTTGATTGCCCAAAGGCAGCTAGAGCAGGGAAGATGATGAATGGGTCACTGACAGGGTTTAGAGAGACGACATGAGGGGAAGGAAGGACCTAGTGGAAAAATTGGAGATAGGGAAACATTATTGAGTCCAAAAAAAATCTCACAGACCAAAAATTTGGGTCTTGCGGGGAATGCTAGTCCTTATTTTGTAGTCATGCTTTCACTGGTCAAGCATTGGTCATGGCTGCAATTGGGAAGAATCGATGTAGCCTACCAAAGTCAATGAAACAGGGGCTTTGCTAGTTTGTAAATGCCTCCTGATCACTGGGAGGGTTTCTAGGAGTGTTCATGAACCAGAGAGAGAGAGAGATAGTAATTCATGAAATCAGATAGGAAAGGACAGTTCCTAGTTTCCTTTCTTGTGCGAGGTGGATGACAATCCAGGCATCATCGGATCTTAAATCCAATAGTTACAAGACATGTGTGACATCAAAAGGTGTTGGGCCCAAGATTTCTAATTCAATTGGAAATTGTGACATTTAATACATTTCCTTTCTAAATCATCACTTTAGGAAAATTTCAAATTTCCATCTCTCTCTCTCCTTTTACCCAAACGACTCCAAATTTTAAAGGAAGGTTTCCATTAATTAAATATCTATGTGGGCAATATTTGGGGTCAAAATACAAAAGGTAAAGGTACTTTTCTTTGCCTATAAGTAATCCCTTTATTTGATTTATTTAAGGCATTAGTTAAATGGTTTTCCCATTCAAACTTGGAAAGATCTCTAATTTTAGTATATTTTTCATTTGGGTTCAAGTTAGGATCGAATTATGCCCATTGGTTACTCTCAACATATTTTTTCTAGAAATTTCCACACAATTCTTATATAATATCCAATTCTTCATTGCTTTAGAAAATTCCTTTATTTCCTTAGCTAATAATTATCAAGAAGAAAAAGAAAGTCATTCACTATGGTCCAAGGAAGTAACTCATCTCAACTTTCTGAAAATGGTGCAAGGGACAATTTATTATTCTTTTTGAAAAGTCCACAGAGGAAGAGAGAGAAAGAAAGATATCGATGAATTTTATTTTGAAAGCTATCAAAGAAAAAAAGGTTTCTTGTTCAAGTCATCTAACTCTTAATTTCGGAATATTTGTCACTTGATCTTACTTTTTCATCTCTTTTAACCATTTTCAAGAATAGGAGAGCGAAAAAGGAAACTAACATTTATATCTTTGAATTAATTGTAACACATAATGCACATGTGAAATTAAAAGTCTATTTTAAGTCTTATTTTAATTTCCTTACTTCATTATCCTTTGAGAAATTTCATTTCATGGTATTTTTGCATTAATACCCTAAAATATTTTTATTTAAGAAAATTTTCATTCTAAGGTTTAAATTATTCTCGAAAATTTGGGATGTTACAATTCTACCCACCTTTTTCTTCCTCAAAATTTCCACTTACTACCCACCTTAGGATTTTACTTACTCTCTAATATTATCTTAAAGTCTCATATGCACCCTCAAGTTGTGACCTTCTCATGGAAAAATGTTATCCCTAACCTCATTCACTAACTATCTAATTAGGTTTAGGTGACTATATGTCTCAAACTTTTTACGCAACTCTTATTTCCTTTGTCTCCTTTGAATACATGCCGACCGCTCATGTATTCAGAGGTGACATGTGTTATCACACTTATCTTAGGACCTCCTTTGTGCACATGTCCCATATCACATGTACTTGAAGGATAAGACAAGAATGATTATGCACATAAAATTCTCTCTATAAAACCCCATGAGCCTGTATCCCATACCACAAACACGTAGGAAAAAGAGAGAGCATGATATATACAATTCTAGAGTTAACATAAAGATCCCAAACATCTAGGCACATAACCCAAATCTTAATTTAAACTTTTGTCTCCAACCTAGACCTCTACCTTGGTTTGCAATATCTTGGAACTTATTTCTTCTATATGTAGGGTTAGAACATGCAAATCTTTAGCTTAATGGTCATCTACTCATGGCTCTAATACCATATTGTAATGCCCCTCCAAGTATATACATACATCAGCAAAAGCAAACACTATGTTGTCCATAACATGGGTCACTTGACTTGGAGGAACGTCACAAAACATGATATAAATAGCAACAAGATAAATGAAGCACCGTGCATTATTCAAAATTTAGATTCATACATTGTTCTTGAAAGAAGAACATAAACTGTCCCATGTTAATCTCAAACCTTATACATGTAGGTCAAGAAAATCTAATGCATGAGATAATATACTAGACTAGGTAGTCTATTGACTGGTAGATGGCACCCCACCAAGCTAACATCTTCCTTGAAGTCAGCTAGTTGAAGGGATCACTTTAGTTCTCATTTTCTCCTTAATCTAGGGACATCTCGTCCAATGGCCATGTGAAAACAAAGACATACATCATTAAACGTCACTATACATTTTATAAGAACTAAAAAATAAGCTTATATACTTGACTTGAGAGAAAATCTTGACATGTATTTAACTTAAGCATTCTTGGTTACATGAATCTTACAACATGAAGAATTGAGCAGTAAATATATTTACCTCTCTATGACGCCCACTTAAGAGTACATGATCGTTAGGAAAGCCCATAATTGGCACGAATGCCCACGATTTGGCTAAAAATCCCATAACGATCCCTTGAGGTCTATGATTGGCTATGAAAGCCCTTTGTTGGCATAAATATCCATAACAACCCCTGGAGGTCCATGATTTGAGAAGCATATAAAAACTGATTTAATTCCATTTATCTTAACATTAACATTACCATAAACATGGATTTAATCTTGAAATCTAATTTTTAACATGACGAGATTTCTCCCTCTTGAAACTTGATCTATATGACTTTTGAGTAATGTGTTGATACAATAGATATAATTTTAGAATGATAGCTAGAATTTAAAGTTGAACATTACTACTAGAGTTGTACATGTGACACAACAAGTTTCTACATTCCATATTGAGAATTACATCATTAACTATCAAAACTTGAATGTTTGGTAACTATAAGAGAAATATACAACAACATGAAATCTAAATACGAATACAAATAAGCAAAAGAGGAGTTCTTAAAGATGTAACTCAAGAAGATAATAAAGTAAAAGATAGATAATTTTGTTCTTATAAAGTGATTCAAGGTATGAAATTCACATAAGACGGAGAGAATTCCTATGATAAGTATAAAATGAGAAGATGAATGGGAACAATAACAAAGGAATAAGGTTGAACCTGAGTTAATCTCAGACCAACCTATGTGTGTAAGAAATTGTTAATGTAAAATCAGTTTGGCATGTGAAAGGAATTAAGGGAGATGATCCCTGTTTAATGAAGAAAATGAAGAATATGATGATTTACCTGTTGATAAGTGGTTGAAAAACATAATAAAATAAGAGAACATACCCTAGTGGCATACATAGTCATTAAGGAAGGAGTAATGAGATATGTTAATCATGATGATTCCTATGATAATGTCAAGGAACCCAAAATGAAAAGGTAAAATGATACATAAGAAGTTGTAACCTGCATAATGAAAATAGAATTGGTTACCTTTTTGCTAGTAACCCTTGAACAATGATGCTATGATGTGGGAAGTGTGTTTCCCTTTGTCTTTCCTTTCTAGGGCACAACTTTCAAGTGGATCATTGCCACTTAGTATGTGTGGATTCGTTGTAAACATGAGGGTGGATATCTTATTATAACATAAGGTTTCTTAGATTGTGGTTCCAAGATCATAAAGTTTATGATGAGTTTGCTTTTGAGCCTTCCAATAATTAGGAAGACTCCTCTTATATGTCTTGAGATTTATTATGTTGGAAAAAGTAGATGAGATAAGGATGTGAGTTCCTTATAGCACATGAGGTGGATACCAAGGTAATGAATCCTAGTATACAAGATGTATCACCAGTATGGGATGTACGTGAAGGTTGGAGATGTTTATTAAATGAACATTCCAAGTATTCCTCTCCCTAAGAGACAGAGAGAGAGAGAGTTGATGATGACCCTATAAATGTTGTTTGGAAGGAAAACAAAAGTGATTCTATAATGTCGTGTATGGTTCAGTGATAGTTGGGCAAGACCACTATCAAGGATAGATGGTTTTTTGGTCAATATACATGTGATACTGTGTTCCTTTAAGATAAACCTATGATCAAACATCAATGCATAAGAGTTATATTGGATGACATAATTCACATGACCATGATGAGTTTAGGATTATGTCCTTTAGACTAACCAATGTACAAATAGAATTTATGAATAGGAGGAACAAAGTGTTATAGTCATGTCATACAAGTTATATCAAGCTTTGAATAATGACATGTCAAAGTATTTCAAAGATGGTCAAAATGATGATCAATATTTCTTCAAAAACCTTAGGGTTGCCGAAGCAGCAATAGCTATGAGACAAGTAGGTATCACAACTTTAGGTTCAATGAGTCTACATGGACACTAGGACTTAGGACTAGGATGATGTTTAAGTAAGGAACATGACATGAAAATATAGTGCATACTACTTAATCTCAACACTTGGATGCCCTGACTAGGTATTCAATTATTGAAGAAAAGGTAAGTATGGAACTTATAGATTGTTATCTTTTTTATTACTCTGATCAAGTAGTCATTTTGAAACAATCTAAACAGCATAATGAATCAGAAATCATGGTGCAGATAACTCAATATTACCTCAAGAGAATATGAGTATTCATGTTTAACCTTCTTATATGATGTCATGATGGTAGAATAATCTCCTTATATGATCATAACCTTAATGTGTTAATTGGTGGTTATCATAGCCACATGGTTGATACTTTCTTATGCTAAGCACGTGCATTATGAATATGATGAGGGTTAATCATATCTAGATTCCTTACATGTTGCTGCAATAAAGGAATATTCTTAATGTTAATATAACCCTGCTATGATTGTTTATGAATATGTCCTAGCTCATTAATGAAATATTGTGTTGATCTGGTGTATTATATGTAAGTGATGTTGTTGAGCCTTGTTATAAGGCATGCAAAGATAATGATGATCTTATAGGGAATAGTATGATGGTCTTAATGACCTTTGGGCATCGTTGAGCCCTGAATGAGGTGTAATCCTCTTGTGTTGATAAGGGTTGATACCTTGTGATATTGCGAAAAGGATTTATATCTTGTGATAGTATGATGACTAGTGTAGTCTCATGAATGGCAAGTGAGTAGTATCATGTGATGATGAGATGAGAAATTATGTTTCACACATTTTATATCTTTTGAAGTTGTGATATTTATATGCCTGCTAGAAGTGAATTAGGGTTGTATGTTCACTTGTTTGATGTAGCCTTAATTCACCAATTGGCATAATTAATCAAGTGCAAATCTAATCATGTAGTGCCCTGTGCCATAGAGCCATCTTCAGTGTCAGAACTTGTTGGATGGTGAAATGAGTATTCCTAAGGGAAAATCAAAGCGCATACTATTGAGTATGTGGGGGTGGCAAGTTGAGGATATATCCTTGTCATCCACAATGTAAGTTATGGAGGATGGATATGGTCATGCCTCAGACATTTGATGTGAATGAGGACAACTGCGGTTGTACCTCAGATTAGAGGGTTTTGTATACCCTGATTTCTAGTGCCGTGACCTGTACCAAGGGCAGACTTGTGGTTAGCATCTTGACTATATGTCGCTATAGTGGCAACTTTGACTGATACGTCACTGCCTTTTTACTCGTACTGACCGAGGGGAAGAGATCTTAGGATACCGTCACTCCTAGAACTTATACGGAACTGAATAGCCCTTCGCAGGGGTCAATTGGACTTTGGGTGGTACGACTCAAACTCCCCAAGGCGTAATAAAAGATGTAATACAACCATGTAGCATATTTGTTTAGGGTTATACAAAACGTTCCACATTGGATGATAACCCTTGTTTGTTATCTTTACATAAAGATGATGCTTAGTGCAATTAAGAGGTAGTAGATATACTTAGGTTGTGGATATGCTTAAGATTGTAGATGAGTACATACAGTAGCTATGCTTATGTTGATAACTATACTGCTACTGTTGATTATAATCATGATGCTAGCTATCTCATGTTGTTAGTTATTATGACGACCCACCATCAAACCGACAGCTAAATCACAACCAGTAAATATGTGAAATAACCATTAGCAGCGAATTAACAAAAATCACTAAAAATTAAAATCATTTTGTAAAGAGATCCATTGCCAGGAAACTCTTAAAGAAAAGAACTAGAACTTTATATACATCATGGTTCACATTGTAAATCCATTGTACCAGCTCATCTCGAGGATATCACATACCAGTTGCTTTTCCCAAACATATACATAAGCAACATAAAACCTCGAGGCATATGAGCCAAAATCTCATATCATTTATAAAACCATCACATACTAACTCCAAATGATGTGAGAGTATAGAGATGACACATATGACTTCTATCTATAAGACACGACAGAGAGTACACTCAACCTGAGTTGATACTGCTATTCCTTCTATTGTTGTCCTTCTTCTGCACTACAGTCTCTACCTCCTCATGCACGTTTACCTAAAAATTGTGGAACCCATGGTGTGAGACACAAGTCCCAACGAGAGATATAACTCTCCACCAACAATATTATTATCACAAGTAAAGATTATAAAACTGAGTAGAGGATCTTTTATGGAAATAAGCATGTTTAATCATTGTTTAAATATAGAACAAAGCAATAGCATTGTTTGAGTAGTTCAAAAATCCTTGATAGAGCTATAGATCATCTATTTACTTTATAAGGAATATGAAGAACATGTATAACATCTATCAATCTAAGATGTATAAAAGTAATGAAACATCAACCAATATTTTCATATTCATACCATAAGCAAATATGCTACACGGCTGATTACATGTTCACAATCACACTTATGTCCAGAGGAGATGAGGTATACCGCTCATACTCCAACCAACCACCGCTTAGTCAAAATCGGTACCATACAAGGTCAATGGAGGAGTCGGTTGCCATAACATCACCCATCTCAGTCAGTACGAGACCACTGGTAGTGACCACATGTCAAACTACAACTAGCTTACTGGGGTATAGCGACATCTTCACTATAGAGATACAGTCGCAACATGCACTCTCTTTAGGGAGATATCACATCAATCCCTAATATATTTTCATCAGGGCGATCACACGACAACCTTGGCATTCATCATGGAGATAACACATCAATCCCCATCTAGACTTAAGGATATGTTCGTCCTTCACCCCCACATATTCAAAAATATGCACTCTGAGTTAAACTCATTTCACCATTCAGCAAATCCTGACACCAAATGGGTCTATGGCCTGGGCACTACATGATAAGGTTTCATTTGATTAATTAAGCGTATTACAGTATCTTTTAGCATCAATCAAGTTAAAAGCATGGATTATAACATATTGCTAGAAAGAAAAGGTGTAATACATTTATCAAGTAATTTCATAATCTTTGGAACACAGTGAATACATAACACTCAGGATCTCAGTCCCTTATCACACTACTGGGAATTCTCATCCCTTAACATTATCATCATCATGATTACTAGATCTGGGTATTCAAACCCTTAGTTCATCACTGAACATAGTTACCTCTCATCAGGTAATTATCACTTCTAGGTCCTCAGACCAAGTATACATTATACTTATTGCACAAGTATATTATATGGCTCACAAGGCCCATTATTATGTATCATATGAAACATCATAGCTCATACCTGGCTATGCTCATCATCTCATAATACCTGCATGGTTAGTATTTCATGATAGAAGCAGTTTCAAGTACATAAAATCACCATGCAATACAAGAGGGATACAACCTTCTCATTATAGGGTTAGGGTTTCCCTTTTCAAGCCGATTAGGGTTTCAAGCCAATTAGGGTTTCAAGTTCATATTATCAAGAATCAAAACCCTGATTCATAGCCCCATACATATAGGGGTATCAATATATGCTCATTGAATGATTATCACACAAAGTATGAGTTTCTCTCTCATCCTTTCTAGGATAATGATTACATCATACTTTATTAAGTTGGCTCAATCCTTCTCTCAAGGTACATTGGCCCACAATTATTAAAATGTATTGAACTCTATACATCTTAATGTATCATTTGACATAACACACTTCATGTGTTACTCAATCAAGTATATTGGATTGAGGTTCTTCCACCATATCAGGCATGAGGTGTGTGTGTGATTCACACCATCTCGGGCAAAGAGGTGTGTGTGTGTGCTTCACACCATATCTGACAAAGAGGTGTGTGTATGCTTCACACCATATCGAGCAAAGAGGTGCTTCAACCTGATATTGGGTTGAGCCATGATGTCATCATCATCCCTTACTACTCTAGTTCATGGACAACAGTCCTATATCACTAATAGAACTCACAAATTCATCAATTATACAAGAAAACTCGAAATTAAAAGTAGATCATCAAGTATAGCAAGATTGAAGGTGAATAATAACATGTTTGGATTAAAGTTATATAACCCGCCTCAAGAACAAATTCAAAGCTCCAAGATCTAAAGATTCACATTTACAAGGTTGAATATGATCTTTGAAACTCCTCTATATACAAAGAATCACCATGGATAATTATTTGGTGAAGAAGAAAAGAAAGGAAGATTACAAATCTTGGTCCCTGCTTTAATCCAAGGTTGAAGATGATCGTAGCTTCACCTTAGGGTTAAGACTTGAGCTCCTTCTTGTTCCTTAGCACCATGAATGATACCTTACCACTAATTCATGATATCCCCTCACTTGTAGCCGATATCCCTTCACTTGTGGATGATATCACTTCACTTGTGGCCGATATCACTTTACTATGGCCGATATCACCTTGCTATGGCTGATATCACCTTGCTATGGTCGATATCACTTTGCTATGGCCATTACCAAGTCTTTATGCACGGTAACCGTTCACCTATGCATGATATATAAGAGAAAGAGGGTGGTAAGATTCGAAAAATTTCACTAGTAGGTTAAAGGAATGGTATATATAGTTGTGGTTCATGAAAAAGAGTGTATAAGAGGTGTCATCATTTTACACTACTAGGTGCCACATGTCCATGCATGGTTGACATGTGTCCATGCATGGTTGACACGTGTCCATGCATGCATATTTATCTTGACAAGCAAAACTCTTGAGGATAATCTAGGGATAATATGTCAACCATTAGTTATGTTGTTGAGCAAGATATTTCAACTCAACATCACTTTATTCACAAACCAATACACTTTTTCTAAGAAAAGTTGCAAACTGATATTCATCACCTCCTTGAGGTTCTTAAACCATAATGGCAAAGGCCAAGAGTTTTCAAAACGATATGGGACCTCCTCTAAGTCTCCTTGGCAGATAGGAACTCCCATATAAGCTCTACAACTCGATACAACTCAATTAGGGTCTCAACTATACAACTCTTCTTGGTTTTTTCATCACCAAGAATACCACTACTCAAAATGATTCAAACATGGTGCCTCTTTCTTTATCTCTCCTCTAGATGATTCTAAGAGAGATTAGGGACACTCTAGAGGTGATAATTTTCATATGAACCCTACATTTTTGGTAAATTGCAATTTGCACCAAAATTGGTACACAAGGCACATGCATTATTCAAACAAGCTCCAACTTGGAACTTAGGCTTTCCACAAGCCACCCCTTAGCATCATTCTCTCTCTTATGATGCTAAAGCAATTGAAGCATGTTCAAAATGTGACATATTGCAATATAACCCCTCATCTTGGGTAAATTGTACTTTACACCCAAACTATCATATAATGCACAAACAATTTGCAAATAAGCTCAAACTTGAAAATTAAACTCTAGAAGGGTCTTAATTACTTTTTAAAAGATTAAAATAAGTTTGTAAATTACTTACTTAAGCAAAACTTCCAGGTTTATGTCATAACCCAGGTCAGGGATGTTACAATTATCAACCCCTAATAGGGATTTCGTCCCCAAAATCTCATGAGAAAAGAGAAGGGTACTTCCTCCTCAATTATTCTTCCAGATCCCATGTGGCTTCTTCAATGACACGGTGATGCCAGAGACCTTTCACAAGAACTTTCTTTCTTTTTCAACTTTTGATTCTTCTGTCAAGAATCATCCTTGGTCCTTCCACATAGGATATACCTTCATTCAATTCTACCTCTATAGGTTGCAACACCAACTTTGTATCGGGGTGACACTTTATCAGCATAGATACATGAAACACTGGGTGTAGTCTATGTTGTTCAAGTGGCAACTCCAACCTATAAGCTACATTTCCAATCCGTGATGTCACTGGGTAAGGTCCCATAAATCTAGGAGCTAACTTACTCTTTTTCCCAAATCCGAGAACACCTTTTCAAGGAGAGACCTTGAGATACACTCTATCTCTAACTTGGAATTATAAAGGTCTACTACATTTATCAGCATATGACTTCTATCTATCTTGTGAAGCCTTCAACTATTGTTGTATTACTTTAATATTTCCAGTTGTTGGTTGCACTAATTCAGGACCCAGAAGTTGGTATTCTCCTATTTCATACCAGCATAATGGAGATCTACAACGTCTACCATATAATGCTTCATATGGTTCCATATCAATGCTGGTCTGATAACTATTGTTGTAGGAAAACTCGATTAAGCTCAAGTGTAAGTCCCAACTTCCTACAAACTGAAGAACACACGCCCTAAGTAAGTCCTCCAAAGTCTGTATAGTCCTTTCTGATTGTCCATCTGTCTAAGGGTGAAAAGTTGTGCTAAACTTTAATAGCGTACCCAAGGCTTTATGCAGTCGTTCCCACAAATGACTTGTAAACTGGGGACCTCTATCAGACACAATTGTCACTGGAACTCCGTGTAATCACACTACCTCATGTATGTAGATATGTGCAAGTTTTTCAGCAGTATACATTTTTCTAATAGGAAGAAAATGTGCTGACTTAGTCAACCTATCAACTATCACCCAAATGGAATCATAACTTTTAGCTATTTTGGGTAGACCAACCACAAAGTCCATTGCCACGTGATCTCATTTCCACTACGGTATAGGTAAGGGTTGCAATGTTCATGTAGGCTTCTGGTGTTCTGCTTTAACTTGCTGACACACTGGACACCACATAACAAACTCAGCTACATCCTTCTTCAAACTAGGCCACCAATACATATCTTTTAAGTTATGATACATTTTAGTACTCCATGGATGCATTGTATACATGGATGAGTGAGCTTCCTCCATAACAATATTTCTTAAGTCATTGGCATCAGGTACTACCATCCTACCATGGTACCATACTACATCATCCTTAGGCTCATGGAAACCGTCTTGTTTCTCACTACCATACTCTGACCTGATCTACTGAATCATAGTATCAGCATGTTGTGCCTCTTTAATCTGTTGTCTCAGAGTAGGTTTCACATGCATCTTAGCAAATAATCCAACTAATAAAGATACTTCTAGTTGTACATTCATTTGTCTCTAAGAGACAAACATGTCCCATTTAAAGCATATTAAAGAGTTCAACTATGCTTTATTTGTGGGTGGAGATGAAGATTTTCTACTCAATGCATCTGCAACTACATTAGCTTTCCCTAAATGATAATCAATTGTACAATCATAGTCCTTGATTAATTCCATCCAGCGGTGTTGTCTCATGTTCAACTCGTGTTGTGAGAAGATGTACTTTAAGTTTTTATGGTCTGTGAAAATCTGACATGTTTCTCTATAAAGATAATACCTCCAAATCTTCAATGTGTGGACCACTGCAGCTAATTCTAGATCATGTGTCGGATAATTCTCCTTGTATTTCTTAAGCTTTCGGGAAGCAAAAGAAACTACATGATCACTCTGCATCAACACACATCCTAGACCATTCTTAGAGGCATCACAGAAAATAATGTATTCCTTTCCCTGCTCTAGTAAAACCAACACATGTGCACTGGTCAACCTTTCTTTCAAAAACTATAAAGAACACTGACACTTGTCATTCCAGACAAAAGGAACCTCCTTCCTGATCAACCTAGTTAGGGGTAATGCTACAGAACTGAAGTTTTTAATAAACCTTCTGTAGTAACCTGCCAGACCTAGGAAACTGCGAATCTTAGTTGGTGTCTTGGGTTGTTCCTACTCTACAACAAACTCCACTTTCTTAGGATCAACACGAATACCTGAAGTAGATATAATGTGTCCTAGAAAAGACACTTATGACAACCAGAACTCACACTTGCTAAATTTAGCATATAGCTTGTGCTGTCTCAACAAAGTCAAGGCTTGACGAAGGTGTTTTTCATGTTGTTGACCATCTCTACTATATATTAAGATGTCGTCTATGAAGACCACTATGAACTGATCAAGGAATGGCCAGAAAATTCTATTCATCAGCTCCATGAATGCAGCTGGTGCATTAGTTAGTCCAAACGACATAACTACAAACTCATAATGACCATACCTTGTCCTACATGCAGACTTAGGTATGTCATCCTCCTTGATACGTAACTGATGATATCCTAACCTTAGATCTATCTTAGAGAACACTATTGCACCATGCACATGGTCAAATAGATCATCTATCCTTGGCAGAGGATATTTGTTCTTTTTAGTCACCTTGTTAAGCTGTCTATAGTCTATGCATAATATCATAGACCCATCTTTCTTTTTAACAAAAGGAACTGGATCACCCCATGGCGAAGTACTCGGTCGAATGAAACCTTTCTCAAGCAACTCCTATAATTTTTTCTTGAGTTCTGCCATTCCAGTAGGCACCATCCTATAAGGTGTTTGGGCTATGGGTTGGGTACCCAGAATTAGATTAATCTCGAAATCAATCTCTCGAGGTGGAGGAATATCTGGAAATTCTTTAGGAAATACATCCTTAAATTCCTTGACATCAGGAACTTTAGGAAGACTAGGACTTTCTGCTTTGGTGTCTACCACATGTGCCAAGAATGCTTCACATCCTTGTCACATCAATCTCTCTGCTACCATTACTGACACTAGACAGGTTGGAAGAATCTTTTTGTCCCCTTGAAAGACCCATGTCTCATCACTGTCTGTGAACATAGTTTTCTTGGAACCAAAATCCAAGACAACCTTATATTTTTCTAAGGTATCCATCCCAAGAATTACATCAAACTTGTGCATCTTAAGTGGTATAAGATCCACCTGAATGCTATATTCTAAAAAGGAAAGAACACAGGGAGAACACACCTCCCGCAAAACTGTAGATCCGACTAATGGAGTTTCTAATAACAGATTATCTGCTCTACGACTGACAGTCATATTGTAGTCATGAATCACTTCTCGAGTGATAAACGAATGTATAGCACACATATCAATCAAAACAGATACGAAGCAGGATGAAGACATATTAGAACGAAACAATTCCATCTGACCTATCATGACTCATGGATTGACTACTGCTCTGGCTGATTCATAGCAGAGAATCTCCTTGTTGCCTGTTGTTGACTTCATGCTATGTGGTTTGGTGCAGATGATCCTACTTGGGACGCTTGTCCATGTCCTCATGTGGCACTGTTGAATTGTTGCCTCTGAGAGCCTTGTTGACTCTGCCTCGATGGTTGGATTACCTCCATGTCTCTAACTGGACATTCTCTCATCATATGTCCTTTCTGCCCACACTTGAAGCAGTTTATGTCCTGTTGTGGTCTAGATGGCCCTGTTACTGATACAGATGCCATACTATGGGCTCCACTTGGCAGAAAACTATGGCCTCTACCCTTTCTTGATGTCCACTGTGTCTGGGCACTAAACCTCTATGGTGCTACTAGTGCAGAAAACCTTGGTTTCTGAAACTTCCAGACCTCTGTCCCTGGAACTGGGTAGGTACTTTCCTACTATTTGCCTCATGTTTCTCAATCACAAACCTCTCTATCCGCCTAACTAACTCTAGAAAGGTGGCAAACCTCTCTCTATTCTCTAGAGCAGATACATGTGTGGTTAACTTAGTGTTCAGGCCCTTCTCAAAATGTTGAATCCTCTCCTCATCTGTAGTAGCCATGTGTGGACAAAACCATAGAAGCTCCATAAACTTAGCTTCATACTCACTAATGTTCATCGGTCCTTATTTAATCCGCTCGAACTATGAGATTTTCTCATCCAGATAAGTCTTGGGAAAGTATCTACTAACAAACTCACGTCGGAATTCCTGCCATCCAATCTCAACACCATGTCTTTTCTCTTCTTCAATGGCCCACCGATGGCCAGCGCTTCCTTTGAAAAGGTACACAACATGCCTAACTTTATCAGTTTCTAGAATGCTAAGGATTCTAAAGGCTTTCTCCAGCTCAGTGAGCCATGAATCTGTGTCTGCTGGGTCAGTTGTACTGGCATATTCAGTGGATCATATCCGACGTAACCACTCAAAGGTCTTACCAGATCCATGTCCTTCATTGGAAACGGGTGCCCTAGGTGTTGGTGCTGGCATCCGATCTGCCATATGTGTCATTGTGGTCATGAACTTCCCGAAAAGAGCATGAAAGGTTGGGTTTTCTAGCATGGCTTAATCAAGATGGGGATTCTCATGCACTGATTCCTCTCTAGACTGTTCCCTTGCACCTCCTCCCAGTGCAACAACACTTCTCTCAACAACATGTTCTTCGTGTGCTCCGGTCATATTTTAGCTTTACTTCTTTTCCTATATGAGCAGAAGCCACTATAAGATAAACTGGAGGACACTAGAACAGACTGAACAACCTTAATCCTATGTCTCTGTAGACTCAGCAAACCTTAGGCTTTGATACTAAAACATTATGACGACCCACCATCAGACCGATAACTAAATTTCCACCAGTAATTATGCAGAATAACCATTAGCAACAAATTAATGAAAATCACTAAAAATTAAAATCATTTTGCAAATAGATCCATTGCCAGGAAACTCTTAAAGAAAAGAACCAGAACTTTATATACATCATGGTTCACATTGTACATCCATTGTACCATATCATCTCGAGGATATCATATACCAGTTGCTTTGCCCAAACATATACATAAACAATATAAAACCTCGAGGCATATGAGCCAAAATCTCAGATCGTTTATATAATCATCACATACTAACTCCCAAGGACTTGAGAGTACAAAGATGACACATATGACTTCTATCTACAAGACACAACAAACATTACACTCAACCTGAGTTGTTACTGCTGTTCCTGCTATTGTTGTCCTTCCTCTGTAGTACGGTCTCTACCTCCTCGTACATGTCCACCTAAAAATTGTGGAACCCACAGGGTGAGACACAAGTCCCAGTGAGAGATATAACTCTCTGCCAATACTATTATTATCACAGGTAAACATTATAAATCTGAGTAGATGATCTTTTATGGAAATAAGCATGTTTAACCATTGTTTATTTGCAAAACAAAGCAATAGCATTGTTTGAGTAGTTCAACTATCCATGATAGAGCTATAGATCATCTATTTACTTTATAAGGAATATGAAGAACATGTATAACATCTATCATTCTAAGATGTATAAAAGTAATGAAGCATCAACCAATATTTTTGTATTCATACCTTAAGCAAATACGCTACACGGTTGATTACATGTTCACAATCACACTTATGACCAGAGGAGATGAGCTATACTACTCATACTCCAACCGACCACCACTTAGTCAAAATTGGTACGATACAAGGTCAATGGAAGAGCCGGTTGCCATGACCTCACCTGTCTTGATCAGTACGAGACCATTGGAAGTGACCACATGTCAAATTGCAACTAGCTTGCCAGGGTATAGCAACATCTTTGCTCTAGAGATATAGCCACAACATGCACTCTCTTCGGGGAGATATCACATCAATCCCTGGTATGTTTTCATCAGGGCGATCACACGGCAACCCTGGAATTCATCAGGGAGATAACACATCAATCCCCATCTGGACATAAGGATATGTTCGTCCTTCACCCCCACATATTAAAAAATATGTACTCCGAGTTAAACTCGTTTCACCATTTAGCAAATCCTAATACCAAATGGATCTATGGCCTGGGCACTACATGATAAGGTTTCATTTGATTAATTAAGTATATTACAATATCTTTTAGCATCAATCAAGTTACAAGCATGGTTTATAATAGACTATAAAGAAAAAGGTGTAATACATTTATCAAGTAATTTCATAATCTTTGGAACACAGTGAATACATAACACTCGGGATCTTAGTCCCTTATCACATTACTGGGAATTCTCATCCCTTAACATTGTCATCATCATGATTACTAGATCTGGGTATTCAAACCCTTAGTTCAACACTGAACATAGTTACCTCTCATCAGGTAATTACCACCTCTAGGTCCTTAGACCAAGTATACATTATACTTATTGCACAAGTATATTATATGGCTCACAAGGCCCATTACTCTATATCATATGAAACATCATAGCTCATACCTGGTTATGCTCATCATCTCATAATACCTGCATGATTATTATTTCATGATAGAAGCAATTTCAAGTACATAACATCACCATGCAATACAAGAGGGGTACAACCTTCCCATTATTAGGGTTAGGGTTTCCCTTTTCAAGCCGATTAGGGTTTCAAGTTCATATTATCAAGAATCAAAACCTTGATTCATAGCCCCACACATATAAGGGTATCAATATATGCTCATTGAATGATTATCACACAAAGTAGGCTTTTCTCTCTTATCCTTTCTAGGATAATGATTACATCATACTTTATTAAATTGGCTCAATCCTTCTCTCAAGGTACATTGGCCCACAATTATCAAAATTCATTGAACTATATATTTTTTAATGTATCATTTGACATAACACACTTCATGTGTTACTCAATCAAGTATATTAGATTGAGGTGCTTCCACCATATCTGGCATGAGGTGTGTGTGTGCTTCACACCATATTGGGCAAAGAGGTGTGTATGTGCTTCACACCATATCGGGCAAAGAGGTGTGTGTATGCTTCACATCATATTAGGCAAAGAGGTGCTTCAACCTGATATCGAGTTGAGCCATGATGATGTCATCATCATCAAGCTCTAGAATTCGTTCCTTACTATTCTAGTTCATGGAAAACAGTCCTATGTCACTAATAGAACTCACAAATTCTTCAATTATACAAGAAAACTTGAAATTGAAAGTAGATAATCAAGTATAGCAAGATTGAAGGTGAATAATAACATGATTGGATTAAATTTATATAACCTGCCTCAAGAAAAACTTCAAAGATCCAAGCTCCAAAGATTCACATTTCCAAGGTTTAAGATGAGCTTCAAAAATCCTCTATATACAAATAATCACCATGGATAAGTATTTGGTGAAGAAGAAAAGAAAGGAAGATTACAACCCTAGATCCATGCTTTAATCCAAGGTTGAAGATGATCATGGCTTCACCTTAGGGTTAAGACTTGAGCTCCTTCTTGTTCCTTAGCACCATGCATGATACCTCACCACTCATGCACGATATCCCTTGTGGTCAATATCCCTTCACTTGTGGCCGATATCACTTCACTTGTGGCCGATATCACTTTACTATGGCCGATATCACCTTGCTATGGCTGATATCACCTTGCTATGGCTGATATCACTTTGCTATGGTCATTACCAAGGCTCTATGCATGATACCCCTTCACCTATGCACGATATCTAAGAGAAATAGGGTGGTAAGATTCGAAAATTTTCACTAGTAGGTTAAAGGAATGGTATATATAGTTGTGGTTCATGAAAAAGAGTGTATAAGAGGTGTCATCATTTTACACTACTAGATGCCACATGTCCATGCATGGTTGAAATGTGTCCATTCATGCATATTTATCTTGTAATGCAAAACTCTTGAGGATAATCTAGGGATAAGATTTCGGCCATTAGTTATCTTGTTGAGCAAGATATTTCAACTCAACATCACTTTATTCACAAACCAATACACTTTTTCTAAGGAAAGTTGCAAACACATATTCATCACCTCCTTGAGGTGCTTAACCCGTCATGGAAAAGGCCACGAGTTTTCAAAATGATATGGGACCTCGTATATGGTTCCTTGGCCGAGAGTAACTCCCATATAAGCTCTACAACTTGATACAACTCAATTATGGTCTCAACTATACAACTCTTCTTGGTCTTTTCATCACCAAGAATACCACTACTAAAAAATAATCAAACATGGTGCCTCTTTCTTTATCTATCCTTTAGATGATTCCAAGAGAGAGTAGGGATACTCTATAGGTGGTAATTTGCATATGAACCCTACATTTTGGATAAATTGCAATTTGCACAAAAATTGGTACACAAGGCACAAGCATTATTCAAACAAGCTCCAACTTGGAACTTAGGCTTTCCACAAGCCACCCCTTAGCATCATTCTCTCACTTATGATGCTAAATCACTTGAAGCATGTTCAAAATGTGACATATTGCAATATAACCCCTCATCTTGGGTAAATTGCACTTCACATCCAAACTATCATATAATGCACAACTAGTTTGCCAATAAGCTCAAACTTGAAAATTAAACTCTAGGAGGGTCTTAATTACTTTTCAAAAGATTAAAACAAGTTTTTAAATAACTTACTTAAGCAAAAATTATAGGTTTATGGCATAACCCATGTCAGGGATGTTATAGGTATGTTTAGCATGTTAGCCATGCCTTTGTAACTAGAGATGCATATACTACTAATCATGGTTATCCAGATTGTTGCACTTATGTTATTAGATCTTCTTATGATGTTGATGTGTTCAACCTGTTAGACATGTTGATGTTGTTAGCTATGCATATGATACTAGACTTATTCATGATGTTAGAAATGCTCATACTGCTAGACTCCTTATACTATTAATAGGGATATGAGAATAGTCTAGCTAATGAAGATAGTGATTATCTACTCCTTTATGTATTTTTGTTAATCATCAATGTTGTTGAGCTTATTTGTTATATATGATTAAACTGCTTAAACTGTCTCATTACCTAAAAATGTTGGAATCAATAAATGTTGTTGGAGGTTATATCTCTTACTAGGACATGGGTCTCACCCTTATGGTTCACCATATTTTTTTAGGTAATTGGAAGTGACAAAAACAAACACGTGGAAGCAAAGAGGAGCTATAGTAATGAGTCTTTGAGAAATTTGATTAGATATCTAGTGTGTCCTAGAGTCGTCCCTGTACTCTCAAGTCTGGGTAGGAAAAGTTTGTATATGGTGTTTCAAACGAATCAGAATTTTGTTAGCATGTTAATGTTTGTTTGTGTGGAATATACAAATATTATTATCCTATGTATATATGTTGTGGCTAAGGTGATAGAACAATTTGTATCAAATTCTTGTCATAGTATGGATACAAGAAAGATATTGGGCTCTTATACAAATGTTTCTGAGCGGGTGTTGATGTTGAAATCAATTTTAATTTACCCATATTTTTGGGGTATGTGGTTAATTGGCGATCGATTGTGTTTTATGTTTTGAGTAATCTCGTTTAGTATAATGGGTTCTTATAGGCATGGCCTGCTCACATTGGAGTAAGTTATATCCTAATTGGTCTCTCTGATCTCAGAGTCAAATCACAAATCTCCTGAGATTTGTAGAAACCCTAGTTTCCTGAAATTAATATACCTTATATCAATTACTATCATAACTACTATCTAACACCACTACAGAAATAGCTTATAACGTCACATTTAGAGGCATCGGTTGTATCCAAAAAACCGATGCCTAAACCCTACAACGTCGGCTGAAAACACAAACTGACATCTATATGTGAAGACCGACCAGACACGGGTATTGCTTTTTATTTAGCGCCGCTTGTTCAATAAGACACTGATGCCTAAAATTGCCCGCCAAATCCAAATTTTCCAGTGCAAAAAAATTACCTCCAAAATTTCACATACGACGTCGATTGTTTACCAAATAAACGATGACTAAAGATTTTCCCAGAGACAGAAATCGGCCCCATATTTTTCGTCAGTTTGCTTACAATAACTGACGCCGATGTGTGTTCGCACATTGTCCCTACGAAATTTTTTATCCCCCATATTGCCCAATTGGCGTCAGTGTTTTATGGAAACCGACGACTATGGTTGTAACTCAAGAACTTTTTTTTGTCGGCATATGTGGATAGACGTCGGTTGTTTTTGTAGAAACCGACGAAAAAAATGTGTATATACGTCGGCTGTAGTATAACCAACGCCTATGTCCCACTTAAGAATCACGAAATGTCCTCCCCTTCCCCGTTCTCTGTTTCATTCTCTACCCGACCTACTAACGCTTTGGTAATTTGTTCCTCCACCGCCACTCTCCCTTCTACTCTAGCCACCGCCGTTGTCGCTCTTTGGGATTTGTAGCCGCCACTGCAACTGTACCACCCCCACCACTTGTGAGGAGCTGCGCTCACTGTCGGACACCACACAACTGCTGCCGCCGCTGCACTACCACACAACCACCTCTGCCGCTACGCTAAGGAGCCACGAGCTCACGTCACTGCCTACAAGTACTTCCTGCTCTTCTTCTTCATGCTCCTTTTTCCTGCAATCCAGCCTACTCCTCTTCTTCCTCCACTCTTCTTCCTACTCCTTCTCACTGTTCTTCCTACTCCTCTTCCTCTGCCATGAGATAGGGTTTGTTTGATGGTGTTGGCGGCGAGTAGTGTATGAGAGGAGATTGGGATGGCTTTGTTGATGATGCGCTTTGCATTCGTGTGGGTCTCTTTGCTTATTTGGGTGGTAGCCATTGCGCTTCATTTTGTTTTTTTGTGTTTATCCTCTCTTGGTTGTGAACTTGTGCTATTGTGGGCATTCATGTTGTTTATGTACATACACTTGATTATTACTGTTAGTGATTTGAGGTTGTGGAATCATTTCATATGTGGTAGTTTCTATGCATGTTTGTTTGGCGTGAGTTTATATGGTAAGTTGTGCAACTCTTAATTGCTTTGTGGTATCTGAACCATTGGTAAACTTTCTCCTTTGGGTTGTGTTACTACCTCAGATTTGAGGAATGTGATGAGAGGACCGTTATGCTAGTTGCCTATTTGACCCCTAATTGGATATTGGGTACAAGTTTCCGCAATGCTGTTAATTCTTCCTGCTCCTCTAAAATTGATGTATATTGACCCCTAATTAATACATTATGACATAATTGAATCGTGCATTTGTGTTGCTGCAGGTGCTGAATTGAGTTGATGTGCTTGTGCTCTTGGGGCTGAATTGAGTTGTTGTGTCATCCATTTGTGCTGTTGACTTGCATATATTTCTTCTTCAGCTTTTAAGTGAGGTATAATATTCTCACTATCCCAATTAATGTGCCATTAGGCTTTATTTTGATTCAAATCTTTGATATATGGAATCATGGTTTATTTATTGTTTAGTATTTACTGACAAGCATGATTAAATGATGTTACACAAAACCTAGGATATGAATGATGAAAATAGGATTGTAGGTATAAGAATGACAACATACATGTATTTGTTGGCCTAGAAGCCCGTCCAAGATTTACTCATTAGGAGTAAATCTTGGATAGTCCCCAATTTGGGACTGTTCTTGAATACTTAATCTCACTTAGGATGTAAGTGTATAATGTGTATTGGGTTTTCAAGAAAATTTTGGCAACATTTCTCTATTTGTTCTCTAAGTACATATGTACTTGGAGAACAGCGGGGAAATGTTGCCGAAATTTTCTTGAAAACCCAATACACATTATACACTTACTAGTGAGATTAGGTGTTCAAGAATGAGATAGGTGGTACACATATATTATATATAAGACCTTAAACCCTAAACTTTTGACCATAAATCCTAATCTTTTAACCCTAAACCCTAATATATACTTGTTTTCTCTTTGATCATAGAATAGATAGATCATGGATGTCCATTCCAAATCATTGCACCCTAGAGTTTATTGCTGGTCTTGATCAGTTTATTAGATTTTCTGAGGAACATAGGAAACAACCTGAAGATTGGTTGTACTGTCCATGTAGGCATTGCGGTAACAACTTGAAAGTCAACACTAGTGATGAAATCAAAAGTCATGTCATGTGCAATGGGATTGTACAAGGCTATACAGAATGGCACTGGCATGGAGAGATTTCAAACCTGAAATCAGTGGATGTTGTTAGCAGTGCTTGTGTGGAAGAAGAAATTGCCTCCGATGATGTAGATGTGAACGAACCAGTTCCAGTAAACATCATTGATGTGATGTTGGATAGTTGTGGGGTAGAGCACACCAATCCACCTCCCATGTTTAGAAACATTGTGCATGATTTTGAGATACCGTTATACACAGGTTGTACTAAGTTTATGAAGCTTAGCGTTGTGTTGAGATTGTATAAGCTGAAAGCTAGCAATAGATGGAGCGACAAAAGCTTCACGTCATTGTTGTCTTTGTTGAAAGAAATTCTTCCTGAAGGAAACGAGCTGCCAATCTCAACATACCAGTTAAAGAAATTGTTGTGCCCAATGGGAATGGAGGCCAAGAAGATGCACACATGCCCGAATGATTATGTATTATTTCAAAAGGACTATGTGGATTTGAAAGATTGTCCAAAATGTGGTGCGTCAAGGTATAAATTGATGACTTCAGGGGAGTCCAAATCTGGTTCTCCTGCCAAGGTAATGTGGTATCTACCTATAATATCACGGTTTCAACGCTTATTTTCCAATCCGATAGTTGTGAAGAATTTGAGGTGGCATGCAAATGTTAAGAAAAATAATGATGGGAACCTACGACATGTGTCTGATTCCCCACAGTGGAAGAAGATTGATTTATTGTACCCTAAATTTGGTGAAGAAGTTAGGAATCTAAGACTTGGGATTTGTACAGATGGGATGAATCCGTACGTGACATTGAGCAACCAACATAGCACTTGGCTAGTTATGCTTGTTATATACAATCTTCCTCCCTGGTTGTGTATGAAAAATAAGTACGTTATGCTGTCATTGTTGATATCAGGCCCTAAACAACTTGGAAATGATATCGACATTTATCTTGAACCTCTGATTGATGACTTAAAGAAACTCTAGGGTGAAGGTGTGATGACCTATGATGCTTCACGAAGAGAGACATTTCGTTTGCATGCTATGTTGTTTTGCACTGTCAATGACTTTCCAACATATGGGAATTTGTCTGGATATAGTGTCAAAGGATCTAAAGCGTGTCCTATATGTGAAGAGAACACTGATTCAATATGACTAAAATATGGCGGCAAGACTGCATATCTTGGTCATCGAAGGTTTCTTCCAAAATTTCATCCATATCGTAGGTTGCGCAAAACATTCAATGGACGAAATGAGGAACAAAGTGCACCTAAACCTATACCAGGGGATGTTGTTTATGAAAGAGTAAAAGACTTTGCCAATGAATTTGGTAAGAGATCACAATGTACCATGGCCATGCAGAGTGACAAATCTTTATTCAAGAAGAAGTCAATATTTTAGGATCTTCCTTATTGGAGTTCTTTGGCAGTCAGGCATTGTATCGATGTCATGCACATTGAGAAAAATGTCCATGATAGCATCATTGGTACTCTGTTGAATATACCGGGTAAGACTAAAGATGGGATAAAATCCAAAATGGACCTACGTGAAATGAGAATAAGGACAAAATTAACAGAAGTAGTTAGAAGTGATCGGAGAACATACTTACTTCCTGCTTGTTACACGTTGTCTAGAAAGGAGAAGAAAGCTTTTTGTGAATGCTTGGTAAATGTTAAGGTGCCACAAGGTTACTCATTCAACATCCGTAGATTGGTATGAATGAAAGATCTGAAGTTCATAGGTCTTAAATCTCATGATTGTCACACTCTAATGCAACAAATACTGCCCGTGGCAATTCGATCTATATTACTGAAGCATGTAAGGTTTGCAATCACCATACTTTGTTTCTTTTTCAATAGTCTGTGCAGCAAAGTTATGGACCATGATACTCTCAATAAATTGCAAAGAGAAGTGATTGTTACCCTATGTCATCTTGAGATGTATTTTCCTCCTTCGTTCTTTGATATCATGGTACATCTTGTTGTCCACTTGACTAGGGAAGTGAAAATGTTGGAACCAATTTTCTTGCATTGGATGTATCCCTTTGAACGATACATGAGCATTTTTAAAGGTGATGTTCAAAACCGTTATCGGGATGAAGGGAGTATTTTTGAGGGTTATGTGGCAAGAGAGGTTATGGATTTTTGCAATGACTTTCTGAGTGGTAATGATGCTCCTGTTAATGACAAGAATATTGAGGAGTATTCCGACAAAGGAATTTTGGGATCACTGATGAAAGTAATCAGCCGTGAGTAGTTGGAACAAGGTCACTTGTATATTTTACACAACATCGATGAAGTGAGTGTTTATATCGAGGAACATACCAATTTCATCAAGAGACAATATCCTCAAGCCAATTCAATGTGGCTTGCTAGAGAGCATAACAAGACATTTATTAAGTTATTTGAAGATAAAGTCTTATATCAACTATCTCAAACACCAAATAATCTTACTAAAACTATCAAATGCCTTGCCTTTAAACCAAAATTGAATGTTATGTCTTATGAAGGGTTTGACATAAATGGATTCTCATATTACACAAAGCGTCAAGATGATAAGAGTGTCATCCAAAATAGTGGGGTCACCCTTCAAGCGTCTTCATTGTTTTTTGCAAGTGCAAAGGATAAGAGTCCACATGAAGCTAAAATGTCATATTACGGTGTCATTGAAGACATATGGGAGTTTGACTACGTAGATTTCATAATTCCGCTCTTTAAATGTAATTGTGTTGATAACACCAAAGGAGTTATAGTGGATGAATTGGGTTTCACATTAGTGAACTTTGAAAAGATTGGCGAGAAGGGTGAACCATTCATATTGGCATCACAGGTGAAACAAGTATTTTATATCGATGATCCTGCAAATGATAAATGGTCGGTTGTTCTTCATGGTAAAAGACAGTTCGTTGAAGATCCTATAGATGAAGAAGAGTACTATGATAAGTATGATGACTCCAGTCCATTCTCAATTGGGTTGCCAACACCACCAAATATTGAAGCTAATGATGACTTGTATGTGCATGGAGATCACAATGAAGGATTGTTAATTGATAAAAGATCACAATATTAGAGACATGCATGTTTATATTTTTTATATGTTTTATTTTTCTGAATGTGAACCTTACAATATTTTATTATCTTCTAGTTATGTCAAATGCTAAATGTTTGATTTTTTAATGACACTTTCAGATGGCTGAGCATGAGCATGATGACCGTGATGATGATTACCGTGACGGTGAGGATATCAATGTGCCGCCTCACAATGTAAGTTTTAAAAATATATCCTATATTTCTATCTATATGTCCATTTATAGTTATATCCTATAAGTGTGTTTATTTTGTCAAATTTTAGGTTGATGATGTACCCCCTGAAGAACTTGGGGCACTTGATGAGCAGCAAAAAAAAATTGAAAAAGTGAGGGACATCACTATGATGAACAAGTTACTACAACAAAGGGGCAATGGACCCAAACTGGTTGTGGATTTTGATCATGCAGGAAATCCAATTGGAGTGAACCGCAACTCATTTATTTCATATCTTGAGGTTCTTACTCATAGCCATTGTAGTCCTAATGTAGAATCTTGGCATAAAGTTCCTAAGGGGAATAAAGACATAGTATGGAAGGAACTATGCGTGAGTTATTATTATTTGCAATTCTATTTTGTAGATTACTAATTTTTAGGATACTAGTTAATAGCAATCCTATTTTGCAGAGTATATTTGAACTGGATAAAAAGTTGCATCATAAATGCGTGATGCAACACTGTGGGAGGGTCCTAAGGAACTATAGGACAAATCTCACCTGAGATTACATACGAGATACTGAGAAGAAGAAGACAACCACTGAGTAATGGAACTACCTGGACCCCAATGACTAGGAGGAGTTTGTTACCAAAAGAAAAACTGATGAATTCAAAGTATTAAGCATCACTCCCAATTTAATTAATATACATTCTTATGTATTCACCTATTCAAGATTAACCTTTAGTGTTACTAACCAAATCAATGTGCTTACTAACAAGGCTATCAGTGATGCTTAAAGAGCAAGGCGTGCACTAAATGTGCATGACCACATGATGGGTCCAAAAGGCTATGTAGGCGTTTGCCGAAGACTACAGGTTGAGTTTACTGCTCAGTCTGCTACTACTCAAGAGATAGCAAAGTCCTCTACTATTGGTCCTGCACCTTTGCCTTGCCATGCTATGTGGATAGCTAGGAGGCAAAACAAGAAGGGAGATATAACGAAGCCTGCAACTGCTGAGGCGGATGCAAAAATGGTAAAATTCAACTCTTAGATCAATCGATCGATATTGATTATTGTTATTTTTACTTACCAATTTCTGTTGATGGCGATTAGCGGGAGCTTCATGAGCTGAGGAAGGAAGGCAAGTTCATCCCTGAGGGTACAAGGGATAAATTGACAGTTTCTCTCGGTAACCTAGAGCATCCTAGATGTGTTAGGGGTGCATGTGCTGGTGTGGGCATAAAAGCATTCTTTGAGCCATCACAACACAAACCTATTGCAAAAGTGGAATTATCAAATGTTAAGGTAACCTATTCTTTTTTTAGAATGTTATTTCGAAAGGGAATTCAATAATCCAAATTTAACGTTTTTTTTGTCGATGTATAGGTAGATGACTTAATTAATAAGAGAATCCAAGAAGCAATGGTGAAGTGGCAGGTGTCTCAGACTGCCACTCAGACAGTACCTGTGGCGTGCTGCTCTTCTCCTACTACAGAGGTTGGGAGTAATCATATAGACCCACCTAGCACATCTACTGTAAGTATTTTTATGACATAGTATCTAGTCTTTTCAAGATGATATGTTTATGTATATATGTATATAACATTCTTTACGTAAATTTGTAGAGGTTGAAGCCATGCCGTCTAAAAAGTCAAGAATATATCGTTGCAGAGCCTGAGGCTTACCCACCCCTTCCAGGGGACATGTTTCATGGGACTCCAGTACTAGATGGTGCGATTCGTGTGAGCCTGATACATGTACTCTCCAATTGGAGGGATCTTCCATTGCCATATGCCCACCCAGATTCTAAAATGCTTGGTGAGGTAGAAGGCAAAGTGATATTGTGGCTCAAAGCAGATGTCGTCTATACTAATATTGTATGGTAAATTTACATTACGTTAATTTGTTAGTGTGTATATATGAGTCAATTGATCTGAAATTATATATACATGTCAAAAGGAAGACACCCTATACATCTCGACCTCCACCTCCACCTCATGAAGTACCAAGTTGGCTTCCAAGGGACCTACATGCCTTGTTAGGTGCTAATTGTAGGGGTATGATAATATGGATAGGCGAACATGATCCAAATTTCCCTATAAATGTTTCTATTCCGTAGGATGCTGCAGGTCAATCATACGATAACAATCTATTTCTACAAGATATTTTGGAGTGGTTTCGTTATGATTGGCTGAATACATCTATGATAGAAATATGGATATGGTGAGATCTTATTTATACATCCATATACCTTGTTTTATATACGGTGATCTGGTTTCTTATATATTAATGCATATGTAATACATGTTTTACAACCACTTACACATGATATGTACATATTTTTCATTTTCTCATGTGGAATTTTTGGTTACATCTTTGATTAGTCTTGTAGATAAAGACCCTTCATCAGTTACTTCATACTGCTCTGCTACTTTTAAATATTTTGGTAAAAAAAGAAGACGGTGGTAATAACTCCATTCAATGTTGAGTAAGTTTACTTTGCTTATAATTCGGACATAAGAAAATTACATTTTTATTATGGATTTTGAGTTATTAATTGTTAACTTTCTTACCTCTAGTGGTAGGCATTGGGAGTTACTAGCTATTGTCCCCAAGACGTTCACTATCTATTATCTAGATCTTGTGGGGAAGGAATTGAATACACTATATGGACACACAATAAAAAGGCCATTATTCCCGTGAGAAATATTTCATATTTTTATATCCGTTAACATCTGTTATTACATTACTATTTAATTATGCAATTTAATGTGTTACATTAACATGTAGGGCTTTACATGAGTTCAAAAAAGCTGGAGGAAAGGTCCCCAAGAAAAAGAAACAACCACTAATTTGGGATAATGTGAAAGTAATTTCCCGACTCCAATGTATATATTATTTATGTGAACTGTGCTTATTTGTATTTTTGAATATTTTTTATTTTTCAATTTATAGTGTGCTATACAAGACAACGGCTGGGCATGTACATACTATGTGATGCAATTTATGGACCTAATTATCAAACATGCTGCAATAGAAATCGATACCATACATCATGTATTATATATTGTCTCATTACATAATATGAAATATATCAATCTTATTATATATTATTAATTATATATATACGTCATTCTCTTTGCAGGTGTTTAAAACTGACTTCACTACAGGTCAAAAGTTATTAGATGTACATACTCCCTATACGATGGAAGACTTAAATGATGTAAGAGAACAATGGGCAAAAGCCCTACAAGTAGTGAGAATTTTTAAATATGATTGGGATACTGATGGCGATAATGACGATGATGAATAAAGAATGATATTTCTAAACTTTGTTTTTATAATTATTTTTGTGTGAATGTGAATGAATTTTTCTGAATTGTCATATGTGTGAATGTGAAGGTGATTAATACATGAATGTTTCTACATGTGTCTGAATGTGAAAAGAGATGAAATGAATGGAACTGTAGGTTGCTAAATGTGTGTGAAAATGGAGAAAATTTGAAATGGAACTACTGATTTCTACATGTGTGTGATGGAATTAAATGTGCTTATACATGTGTGTGATCATAAATTATTGTCCATCTTATTAATTTTGCAGGTTTGTGGCCTGTTGTTGGCTGATATCAATGGATGATGTAAACTTGCAGTTCAGAACTGTACTACAGGTTCTGCATCCTGCTGATCAGCCATACAGTAGACCTGCAAACTGATAAGAAAAAAACAGAACATAGGCATCAGTTATTAGTATAAAATTGATAACAAAGACATACAACGTCGGTTATTAGCAAAAAACTGACGTCTATGTGGCTCCCAGTACGGCCGTGGTGGGGTCTTCATGGCATTAGGGATATGGCATCGATTATTAGTATAAAACCAACATCTTTAGCTGGATATAATGTCAGTTATATATAAAAACTGACGCCGATGGTGCCCTTGCTGGCACATTTTATTGGTGGCGGGAAGGGTTATGACGTCAGGTTTTGTGAAACACCGACGTCTTTGACTTGGATATAATGTCAGTTTTATTAAATAACCGACACCTATAGTACCCTTGCTGGCGTGTTTTTGGTGACGGGAAGGGTTATGACGTCGGTGTTAAAATCGGCGCTGGAGGTTTTGACTTTTAGCAGTGCCCACTTGGGTGTCGCTTTGAAACCGATGCCAAAGGCCTTAAATAACAAACACTAAAGGTTAGTTATGTACCATTGTAAACCCTAATTTTGATAACATATGAATCTTTATTCCCAAATTTGATCCAATATTCCATAAATGTTATACTTTACATATTACGTCCTACTAAACAAGTTATGGTCATCAATTTCATTTGTCTTATGAAGTTAGGGTTTTTCTCATATGAAATCACATTAAAGACTACACTTTTATATACTTTTAGATTAGAGTGGAAATCAGGATATGAAACTAATTTTATTGAACTCCTCACATTTCTCTGATCAAAATACACTATTTATTTGCCATATTATGATAATCCTACAAATTTCTAGAATTTTTAAAAATTTAATGCTTATTGGACAACAAGGGCTCACCACCTAGGCGTTGAGCCCGAGCCCCGGTTGTGCCGACTTGGATGGGTCGAGCCAATGGGCTCAAGACAATTAGGATAACCGTGCTTGCATGGCTAAGGGAGAGAGAAGACTGATGGTTGAAAATGCCCTTACCTAAGATTAGAAGGTCATAGGCCAGGGGTGATTTCATCGCGATTCATCATCAACCTCGATGGATCGTGAACAACTTGCTTGGGTGAGTCAACATAATAGTTGACTTCGAGACTCTAGGTTCTTAAATGGCAAGTGATCATTCAGGCATCTTCTCCACACCTCTCCAGACTCGAGGGTGGTGGTTGATTTCCCGGAGGCGGCTGGAGTAGGGAGGACAATGAATGGGTCACAAATGAGGTTCAAAGAGATAACAGGAGGGAAAGGAAGGACCCAATTGAAAAATTGGAGGTAGGGGAAAGATCTCTGAGTCCAGAAGAATCTTGTGGACCCAAAACCCAGGTCTTGCAGGGAATGCTAGTCCTTTTTTATAGTCATGCTTTCATAGGTCGAGCACTGGTCATGGCTGCAATTGGGAAAAATCGTTGTAGCCTACCAAAGTCGATGAAACTAGGGCTTTCCCAGTTTGGAAATGCCTCTTGATCACACTGAGAGGGTTTCTAAGAGTGCTAGATAACTAGAGAGAGGAATTCATGAAATCAAATAGGGAAGGACACTTCTTAGTTTCCTTTCTTGTGCGAGGTTGGTGACGTTCCAAGCTTGGTCATATCTCAAATCCAACAGTCACCGGGCGTGTGTGACATCAAAAGGGGCCGGGCCCAAGGTTTCTAATTCAAACATAAATTATGACATTTAATACATTTCCTTTCTAAATCAAAACTTTAAGAAAATTTCCAAATTCCATATCTCTCTCCTTTTACCTAAATGACTCCAAATTTCAAAGAAAGGTTTCTATTAATTAAATCTTTGTGTGGGCAAGATTTGGGGTCAAAATATGAAATTTAAAGGTACTTTTATTTCCTCTAAGTAACCCCTTTATTTGATTTATTTAAGGCATTAATTAAATGTGATTCTCATTCAAATTGGCAATATCTCTAATTTTAGTATATCTTTCCTTTGGGTTCAAGTTAGGATTGAATTATGCCCATTGGTTACTCTCAAAATATTTTTTCTAGAAATTTCCACACAATTCTTATTTGATCTCCAATTCTTCATTGCTTTAGCAAATTCCTTTATTTCTTTAGCTTATAATTATCAAGAAGAAAAAGAAAGTCATTTACTATGGTCCAAGGAAGTAACTGATCACAATGTTTCAAAAATGGTGCAAGGGGTAGTTTATTCTTCTTTTTGCTAAGTCCAAAGAGGAAGAGAGAAAAAGAAAGATATTTATGGATTTTATTTTGAAATATATCAAAGAAAAGTAGGCTTCTTGTTCAAGTCATATAACTCTTACTTTCAAAATCTTTATCTCTTGCTCTTGCTCTTTCTCTTTCATCTCTTTTAAACATTTTCAAGAATGGGAGAGAGAAAATGGAAGCCGACATTTATATCTTTGAGTTAATTGTAACACATAATGAACATGTGAAATGAAAAGTCTATTTTGAGTCTTATTTTAATTTCCTTACTTTATTATCCTTTGAGAAATTTCATTTCATGGTTTTTTTGCATTAATACCCTTAAATATTTTTATTTAAGAAAAGGTACATTCTAAGGTTTAAATTATTCTAAAAAAATTGGGATGTTACACTTAACTATTCTTAACTTCTATCTCCTATATGTGATTAGGTTTTAACCATCATAGCTGCATATTTTCTTGTCTGACTGAATCATACCACTACCATGTGATCTGCTTATATAGCTAGATTCGATGATCGACCCCACAAAAAACCACTTGCCTTGATTGCAAACTTTGCCTCACTCATGCACAACATAGGATCAAATTCCCGACTGGTCACCCATTCTGGTACTACTTTGGGCTTAGCAAGCTTAACCACATAGTTCTTTAGTGACATGATCCCTAAAAAGAAGGTGCACTTTGGTGATATGGATAGTCAATCATGTCTTTTATATTATTTTATCAGAGGCCTCAAATCCTAGGATGTTACAATCACTCCTCTTAGAATCTTTACGTCCTCATCAAGACTCAACTATATGACCTCATAATATTTCACCATTTTAGTGCAGACCCAGAGTGGCCCACGAACACTCAACTCCTGATCACATAATATCAATGCAGGGGTGGCTACATCTCCATGGACAATCCTTTCCAACATGCCTATATCGCACAACTCAAGATTGGGATGACACATGCCCATGTGGGCTCCACCTATTAGAGGGGTTATGACTTTGATACCATTTAAAATATCTAGTCCCACTGTCCAAGACTCTACTAGAGTTTCAAGAATGACAACTGGCCCCATAGACAACCATTATCCTTAACTACATGCATTGTCCTTACTCACACGCAAGTCAGGATCAACTTCCTGACTGGTCAGCCATCCTAGTACTACTCTGGGTTGAGCACACTTAAATACATACTTTTTTTAGTTTTGGGATCCCTAAAAAGGAGGTGCACCTTGGTGATATGGGTGTCCAATCATTCCTTTAAGATCATTTTATCGAAGGACTCAAATCCTGGGACGTTACAACTACCATGTGATCTGCTTATATATCTGGAATTGACTATACAAATAAAGATCAAATCTTGCTTCTATTATATCCATTTTCATTGTCCTTTACTTTTTCCTCCTACTGAATGTTCCTAACCACCCTGGAAGGATCTATATTGTTGAAGATCTTGAGGCAATTAGGACCCAACACCTGAAAAACTAGGACCTTCGAGGAAATAATGGAAAAGTCACCAACATCCCCAGCCGCTAAGGTTCACAAACATAAAAATACTTTTTGAAATTTTCATCATTTTATTTCTTTTTAAGCAACTTGAAATAATCATATCTAGAGAACATAAAAAAACATGTTCAATATCGATTTATTGGACACGATGAGAGTGTGCAACCGTCCCCACTCGTAACAAGATCGTCAAATCTAATTTCTAGTTATATTTTCCATCTTTTTTACCTATCTGGTGTTTGGATGCTAGAGTTAGTTGGTTTCTAACGCAAACATAAAGAGTTCATCTTGTTTTTTTTTCATTTTAGTAACTAAACAAGGTGGCGACTCCAATCTCATCTTGTTTGATATCTTCGAACACGACAACCTGATTAATTTTCTCACCAAGATATGTATCTCGTACATACATACTTTTCGGATAGGTACCACACATAGTGTTTGGGTACATGTGCACTGGGTAATGGTATGTTGGCACACATGTTCTCGATGCGAGTGCATCAAGATAGGTATTTTGAAGCACTAATGTTTGGATGCTTGCACATTAGTGCTAAGAAGTTAGTTAACTAACTGATTTTAATATATCACATACAAATCTAATGCTTCCAAGATTATCTAGGACACAAAATTATTTGAAAAAAAAACCAATTTAGCACATTTTGTAAAAAGATTTACCAACATAGCACACTTTATAAAATATTTCCCAAAGTAGCACACTTTGGTTTGAAAATGTTGTGTGGAGCTTTTTGTAACTAAAATTGAAAAGCGCCGCAATAATTGACGTGTCTACTTTTAAATATTTTTTTTTGAAAAAAAGTAGAAAAACGCCACATGAAGTGGCGCTTTCCATTTGTGCAGTGGCGCTTTCCATTTGCACAAATGGAAAGCGCCACTTCATGTGGCATTTTTCTATTTTTTTATTTATTTTTCAAATTTTTTTAATTTAAAAGTAGACACGCCAATTATTGTGGCGCTTTTCAATCTCGTATATAAAAACGCCACTAAAAATGACGGGTTCCACACAAAGTGTGTTATTTTGGGAAATATATTACAAAGTGTGCTATGTTGGTAAATATTTTTATAAAAGTGTGCTAAATTGGTTTTTCTTCCAAATTATTTTCTTAGCTAGTTTCTATAATATAATCTCACATTTGGCCTAAATGTATATAATTGTCTATGTCAATGTTTTCAGAACTGGACCGGACCGGCCGGTCGGACCGGTAAACCGGTGGCTAACCGGTCCGGAACCTTAAAAAACCGGGTGTGATTCATTTATTAAGTGAACCGGTCAAAATACCGGTCGAACCGGTTGAACCGGTAGATCGGACCGAACCGGGTCCGACCAGTGGCCTCATCAACCGTCGAAAAGAAAAAACCAATTGTCATTGCATGCATAAATTCGGCCCAAAATCATTACTCATTTACTCCGGCAGCCGTAAACGAGGGTTACTAAACCCTATAAGTCTAGCCTTTGCGGCGGCAGTGCAACTACAATATTCCTAATTTGCTAGAGTATCAGACACCCTTTCAATCTGGTGTTCTCCTTCTACGTCGACGTTCTCCCGTGCTGGTGGATGGTTCTGGTCTTCTTCGATTCGATTCCGGTGCGTTATATTACTAATTCTGTCGAAGTTTGCTATTGCATCAGGCCGATACTCCTCTTCATCTTTGCTGAATTGTCTTAGATCCCTGTTCGTGAATGCATATTAAGTAAGTATTATATCCAATACTATTGTTGGCCGTCGTCGTTATTCTGGTTTACTCAATGGCATGGGCAGTAGGTGGCACCGTGGCAGTGAGAATAGGATCAACGCCTATGTTCATTGATGTCAAAAAATATTAGTTTCTTTTCCTTTCCCACACAAGCCGCAAATATGGAATAAAAATCATGATCATCTTGAAATTTCCGTTATCAAAATGAACGACACCAATATACAATTTTATTTAACAAACATGTCAAACAGTTAACAACATTGAATATCTCCGTTTGTGACTTATGCAATTATTTAATTATACATACAATGTATATTTTAGGACAACCGCCGTACATCTCATCATCTAATATTCTTAGTAAGATGTTACAAAATTCCTTCTTTTACAAATAGATCATGCTAGATACTTGGTTGTTATCTTGCTTCTAAGTATGTAGTCTTGTATCTAACCATCAATAAGTCTATTTAATTCATTGTAAGCATCTTAGAGACACTTTTATATCTGATTCTATTTTCATAATTGTACATATGGATGCTAATCTTGAACCTAATGATTCAACCAATGTCGAGAATGTTGATTCTCATATTCATGGTATACATCTGAATCCTAACCGAGCACTACAAGTTGATAATGGGTCTTGTTATTCTCATTAATGAGTGAATAATATGAATTTAAAGTAATATTATCTAGCCAAGTTATATATATATATATATATATATATTTGTGTTTCCGGTTCAACCGGTCCAACTGCTATTTGCCTTATACAAAGGTGACCGGTTCAGTTTTTCCCGGTTCAGAGTTCTGCTGATGTCATGCTGACGTCATTTCCGGTCTAACTGGTTCGACCACTCCGGTTGAACCCGGCTCAATCCGATTCGAGTCAACACCGGTTCGACCACCGGTCCGATTCTGAAAACATTGGTCTATGTACGGTGTGGATAACACGTCTAGGAGGTATTACAATCGGACCTTGACCGCTTCCCAACCACACCATCCCATCTCTCATCGTGTCTTTTTCTTTTCAAGTGTGAAAAGTGAAAATATGTGACATTGTCCTACGGAAAGAAGAAAAGCACCACAATTGGATCCCAGATCAAGGGATGCATGTAGTCGTATTAGCCGAACAACATGGTTATGAACGTAAGAAACTATCTCAACTTGTTGGAATATTATCTATATACGTTCCGGATTAGATCCAACACTTGCTCAGGTCATGTTTGGATGCAAATGTTGTAATATTAGTGTCGGGGTACCCCTAGGTTTGGGGGTAGTTTGTTCCTAATCTTGTTTGAAAGCTTCATCTCATTTCAACCTGCTCATGTTTCGGTATAATGTGAGTTAACATGAAATTGCATGTACTAATGCACACAAAGACAAGCCCTAACCTCAGTTGACATTTTAATTCAAAAGGCAGGGTTGGGCGACTCTTGAAACCATGATTACCTTAGGAGTAAAGACCCATATTATTTGGTTTCGACTCAAGTTTATCCAAACACACCAATACCCCAATACTACTTTGTTGTACAGACATATAGGACAAGAGAAAACCAGGTTTCATTCCTATCCAAATATGCTCTGTCATCGATCGGGAAACAAAATCCAGGTGGGGTACCCGTTGGATTGACAGAAGCTTGTTCATAATCCTTTTATGCAAACTCGCCCTAATTTCAACACGCTCACATTTGGGTTCCATAGATATAAAGACAAGCCCAAATACATAGCGATACCAATATGTGGGACATAAAATTGGGTTACTCTCAGAATAGCATATATTTGCCAATGTCCAATTTCACCGGAAGTTTACTTAGCCCATGCTTAGCAATAGATCATGGATTTAGAAATCCATATTGAGCTCGTCTGGTTGATGGAGTGAGATAATTTGTAGTTTAAGAATACAACTTTCTTCCAATATAGTTCTGATCAATATTTCAGAACAATGATGCTAATCTAAACATGAATATAAAATCCTATTTTGAGCACACCCCATTTTCTTACTTGTAATGGGAATGAAGAACATTCACGTTGATATGACGTCGACGTATTTAATAGTAAAAAATATTATCTATCTCGGATTCAGTTATGTGCAACGTGACCTTGTATAAGACACATAAAACAAGTCAAAATTTGACCCCTACTCAGTTTCGGGTCTAAATCTCCTGTTACTGTTATCTGTGCCCATTTGTGTGTTTAGGAGATCTCATCGGTTAGTTTGTGGGACTCATGATAAAGTGTACATTTGGAATTCAGCGGGCACACTGTGTCAAACTCCTCAGGTTCAGCTCTATTCGATCCTAGCTCATTTTTTTTGAACAGATCTAATTGTTCAAATAGCAAATACGCTCCCTAAAATATATGCACAATTTAGAAAATTGTGCATTTTACTTTGACACAAACCAACAAAATGACTTTTAACTCTTTAGTTATGAACCACTTACGAGCTAGTTCAACTAGTCAAACCCTTCTGCTTGTGAAGTGTATGTTACGAAATCAAATCTCAACAACTCATGTTAGGGTACTACAAGATGGGACTAAAAACTTTATGGAGTATAATTGGTTGTTCTCTCTCCTGATTAGCTTGGACCGGAATGAAATTCCCCGGTGCCCAAAAGAAACTCTTCGACTATTGGTGACTAAGATGGGGATTAAGATATCCAAACAAGCCACGATGTATTGTCGGTCCATAAAACTACAGATAAGCTTAAATATACTTAACAATCCATAAATCCAGACCTTTTAAAAATTCATCACCGATTTATACCCTTATCAGTCCACGAGAAAAGATGAAAATGATAAGAAGAAAAAGTCACTTTTTAAAAATTCATCAACGGTTTATACCCTTATCAGTATACTGGATAATATTAAAAGATGAAATGATGAGAAGAAAACGTCACTTTTTAAAAATTTATCACCGATTTATACCCTTATCAGTCCACTAGTAATAATGATAAAAGATGAAAATGATAAGAATAAAAAGTCACTTATAATTTTTTTTACCAGTTTGTCTTCCGGATAATGATAAAAGATAGAAATGACAGAAGAAAAAAAATCTGCTAATTACACTGCGAAGTCCGGTACGACAGATTTAGAGGCACAATAGCCCTGTCTTACAAAGAAAATGCTGGCTCTTTGACAGTTGATTGATTGGAAAAAAAAAAGTTGATTGATTGATGGAGGTAAGTTAGTCATGAGTATCCTAGCAACACTGTAGAAGATTTTATTTTTCTTTAAAGAAGCGTCCCGAGGAAGGCATCAGCGCGTGCCGTCCTCGGTCCTTCCCGCCCGCACGCATACAATTTCTTCAACCGAGCAGCGGCGCTTCGTTTGCTTCTGACTTTATAGACAAACCCTTTCCCTCATTTTTAGACTTCTGCTGCCTTTTGATCTCGTGGATTACTGTGATCGTCCCCTCCGGCAGCAAGAACAGAGCCGAGACCTTCATCCGTTCCCCTCTCAGTAAGAACCCGTATCCGCCCGCCATGGTCACGCTGAGGTTGATCTTCTTGCTGAGGTCGCGTTGCTTGGTTCGAAGGCAAAGTCGTCTTCGGCGAGCGCGAACCGTCGTCTCCCTCCGCCTCTTCTGCGAGGCCATGAAGCGCGCCACTGCCATGTACCCCGCGGGCTTCCTCTTCCGCTCCGCCGGGTTGGACGCCCCTGGCGGCTGGAAGAGGAAGGCTCTGGTGCCACTGGGCGATGTCTTGATGGCGTTCCACGTCTCCTTCACTAACCTCCTTACCGTCTTCACCGCCGTCGAGCGCCGGCCCTCCCGCCGCGACCGTTTCCTGTTTCTTCTGTTGCTCTGCGGCCTGAACGCCGCGTGGTTCATCAGGCAGTTTGTGCTGGATGCCGGACTTGCCGACGACGATAAGAGGTTTCAAGGACCCAGCAAGCCCTTCAGCCGCCACCGTCCGCTGCCTTTGGACCTGGTCCGGAACGTGCGCAAGTGATGATCTTCGTGATGGAATGGTGACGATAGAGCGTTTCAGGTCTGCCTTTCTTAGTTCTTCTCCTGGGTGGGTATACGAGCCCTGTAGCTGCTTCTTCTGGGGGTTTTCTTGATGAAATAGCGCGGCTATACTTTTTACTTCTCTCCTTTTGTACAGCGGAGAACGAAGTGCTTGGCAAGATATTGCCTCCATTTTGTAGTCTTAACACTGGTTTTCAAGTCTTACACTTCCCTTTGGCCCTCTGTTTTGCTTGAAACACGAATCTGATTTCAACTTCTGATTTCTTGACGGATGCATAAGCAAACAGATCACTGGTTTGAAGATACTCTGGCATTGGTGATCAATTTTATCTCCGTATGTTAATGGTTAAGCATATAGATTATTCCATTATAATCAGTACAGAGAGGTAAACTTTGCGGTTTTATTTGAGGTATGGCAGTATGGCACAGCTAAAATGATGAACAGTTATGTCTATGATTTGGATGAAACGGTGACGGCAAGCTTGTATAGGAATAGTCTTTAAGATAACACAACTTTGCCGGCTGCCTAATTATGTGTTTGTTTCTAGTGTCAGTATCGGTTATCAAATTCTGAATTTCATTTAGCCAATGTCAGTGCCAAAAAGTTTAGTCATTGTCTTACATTCTCACTTGACTGAAAGAGAAATTGCTTCAGGATAATATTGTGAGTTTCCCGTTTACCCCTTCTTTTGAGGAAATTTCAGGCAACACTAGGTTTTAACAAATACTTATATGCTCCCTCACACCATTATCTTCAGAAATTCCTAATTTGTTATAATCTGGTAGTGAACTAGTGATATCGCTACCAAAAAAAGATAATATGGACCGGTCCAATTGGTTCTTGATTAGAAAAGCTGATTGGATTTTTTGATAAGCTGACTTGGGAACAAATTTAAGCCTAGATTAACTTGGGAACAAGCTAGACTGTAAAATTGAAAACTGAACCTATCCGATCCCATTTCTATCAGCCTACTAAATCTGAAACCGGCTCAAATTTGGCAAAATAGAATCTTCTAAGCTAGATCTCTCAAAATTCTACTTCTTATTTGTAAAACCCATAACCGGTTTGATTGTGAAAACTGGAACACCGAATCAATCTTAAACCAAATTGTGTGATGGCAGTCTTGACCTAGTAATTGACTCAAAATGTCAAAACTAGCACCTAGAATCATATTTGTTATCTTTTGTGATGTATTTTATGAATCAAGAGGAAGTGTCAACTTGTCGCAAGACAAGTGACGCAAGTGATATGTATTCAAATAGTGGGAGATTCCACTTATGAAGAAGGAAATATAGGGTAGGGATCACAAAATTCAAATATTGAGAAGGTGGAATATACTTATGGTTAAAGTGTTGTGAAGACACCATGGAGTTGAAGAATGCACATGGGAGTCAGAAGAGGATATGTGAGGTGTTCACCCTAAGGTGCTTTTGAGTTTTGAAGATGGAACGTTTTTAAATGAAGAAAGATTTGTAATGACTCATATACATATTAAACCTAATCCAAGATTAGTTTCTAGGATTATCATATAATCACCTTTATGTCACTATGAATGAAACCCCCAACATTTTTACGTTTCTTGTGTACTTGATGATTTATATAATACAAATGACATGTGATGCATTAATGTAGTTGAATGCCATTTGAACTTGAATGGACAATGAGATCTAAGGCCATTGAGTTAGTGAGATAAATATATTAGAAAGAGTATACAAAGTAACTCCTTAATCTTATAAAGATGTATCATATGATAACTCAAAAAGAGAATATATGTTTGGGAGACAAACAATGGTTTAAGGTTCTTAATATAAAGTTTGAAGGTCTAGAATGAGCTTTGTAGGGTTTAGATTGTAGGTTCCATCATCTCCTCTACTATACATGATGTTCTTCCCCAAAGATGAGCAAGAATCTCATATTTCTTCTTTTATTTCCCAACCTTCTTCCTAAGGTTGGATTGGAGATCTAAAACTAGAAATTATCCAAAAGTTGGTGCTTTTTCTAAATCTAAGTAGTAGATAACAAAATGCTCCACTACTATCTACAATAATGAATCAATTATGCACAAATTCACCTCTTATGTTGTTATTCATGTAAATTGGAAAATTACACATAAGAGTAGATTAAAAGAAAGCCTTTTTTGTATCATTCAGATTTTCACCAATATGAATGATTATATACAACCGAGGATGATTCAATTTTACTTCATGATTATCTATTTACCCCGATTACATGTTTATGCTGAATTTTGGCTAACTTCAAGGATTAGTCAAAGATTCATGTAAATGCCATTATGATTAAGAAATAAGGTTAATTCTGAGAATGAACTGGAAATTTGAGTATCAATTACATGAATGTGATCTATCAATGATTCCTTATAATAACATCTTATACATCCTAAATTATAGCTTGTATTGCTTCATTACTGTAGTAGAACCCTAATTTTCTTGCTAATGGTGATTCACATGAACTACTGTGGGACTTATATGATCCGAATTACTTAAGATGAGTGAAAGTATCTATAGAGTGAAACCTACTCAAGAGTCTCCTACAACTCTGAGTGGATACCCTCCACAAAGAATTAAAATCCTATCATTATATGTCGAATCCAAATAAGGACATAGCCTCACTAGATCCATAAATTGAGATGCATAGTCATTCATTGACATTGTCCTCTGACATAGATTCTCAAACTGCATCATCTTCTCTCACAAGTACGACGGTGAAAAGATCATGCCCTTCCGATGGAAGAGAAAAACAAAGGAAATCGATGACTTGGTAGGTGTTATGATATCCGATGGAACTTCATCAACTAGCGGAGGATATCAGATCATCAAAATATGTCCATTTCATAACAAATTCATGGGCCCACTAGTCTATTTACAGGACCATCACCTTTAAAATCGATCCCAAACACTGCACATGTTAGCACCTCTTTGGTCCTATGCTCTTCCTCCATAGCCCACCAATTTCCAACATTGCTCTTCAAGATATAGATCATATTCTTGATCTTCTCCTCTTCTGGTATATCCACGATTTGGACCACCTTCTCAAGATATGTCAATCAAATATTTGTATCCACTGGATTTTCCATAATAGAATACTTGGTCTCTACAATTGTCCTAAAGACACTCAAAGGTCTTCTTTGACCTCCTTGGTTGGAGGGATTGGCATCTTATCTTCCATGTGTACGAAGGTAGAGATGAACTATGCAAGCATATCCTGAATAGTTGTCTCAACTAGTGTTGTAGGGTTTAGGGAAGGTTGTAGTCTTGGTGGATGAGATATCTTATAAAACCAATGAGTGGACGTTGATGGATGAGTTGAGAAGAAGAGAAGTCATTACAACATTACATATGAAAATTAGGAAAACGATGAAGACCACTTTGGAAAACCGGTGGATAATGAACAAATAAAACTAGATATTGGGTAAGGATTCATGTCACACATGGGGAAGATATTAGGAAACCCCACGATACCCTTGTGGTGTTGTATTTATTTTTTAAAAGAAATATGGATTATATGTGCAACACAAAATGGTAGGAAACCACCTAGAAAACAAAGATTAGATACAAAAAAGTTATGAGTGATCATCAACGTTGAGTACTCTTATCATCACACCACTGAGGGTTAGTAAGAGGGGGAGGATAGAGATCTACATGGTTTTTAAACCCAACCTACCTTGATTTTGCACTTTAGGGAGGTAGATATGAACCTTTCATCTCCTTTCTCTTTTGGTTCATAGGCGGGAAAGGGGTGGTTTAATCTCCAAATGATGGGGATCAATCACTCAAAATAATAGAATGGGGGGCTCTCTCCTAGAGTTCCTAAAGGCTAATCCTCTTTTTTCCAGCCTCTTGGGCTCAAGCCTCTATAAATGGTGATTGGGGGGCTATATTTATAGTTGTTGGGGGTAACCTAGGCCTAGGGATTTTAGAGGGATATCTCTCCCAATACAAAGTTATTTGGTAGGTAGAGGTGAGAGATAAAATGTCGCCCTCCTTCTAGATTTTCTAGATATGTTTCAATGATGTTGAGTTGATCGGTCAAGGAAAAACAAAGGGGGAGCACATGATAGGAAGGTACCCTCAATTTGTAGTCTTATAGACACATTTTGAATGTGTTTTGGTCAACTTAGTTAAAGCGGGAAGCATGGGACGCATGCCTATGATGCCTCCCTCCTTTTAGAGGCTTCTGAGTGCATAAATGTGGCGTTTGGTGTACCCAATGTAGGCGAGGAAGGCGGGGCACGTGATAAGTGGGCAATCTGCCCCCCGGTCTTGATTTGGATTGAACTGTCTAAACTTCGGGCTTACTTGAGGCATGGTCACACTTGGAAGGCACCCTTCCCGACCATAGCCCCTGTGGGCATGTAGTAGAGATGTGAAATTGGATATGATAAGGGTGTTGGGAAATATGTCAACATAATAGGCAGCGGAAATAAATTTTTTTATCTACCATATTCCCCATAAACTAACAGATCACGTCAATAACTATAACATGAGAAGGATGGTTTCGAGGATATACCTCGTCCTGGAGCAAGTCCAACGACATCTACTCGTTGTAGATGTGCAACTGTTGACTAGTTGCTCTTAGACGATGTATGTGCAGCTCCTGGTTTTCACCATGGACATCAGACTGGACAACTTCTACAGCGACTCCTGCGGTCTTTGCTACAGAATGCGAGTTGACATTGCTCTCCTAACAATAGCCAACAGACTCCTACCTCTAGAGTAGTCTACACGGACCGCCTAGAACTCCTGTCATCTTGCTAGAACAGACAATAAGGAGTTGTCCCTCCTGTTGGTGTACTAGTCACCAACTTACTCTCCTACAACAATGATCCTCAGTTGTTCTCTCCCGTTGCTATCCCTACCTAGTCGGGTAGGACTTTCTTAGGATCTTTTGGTTTAGAGGACAAAAATTTTCAGAGCAACTGATTCTGAATTGTCTGTGTTGTGTTCTGAGAAGCCCGCGATACCCATTTATTTATAGGAGGGGTTTGGGTCAGGGTTCCCGATCTGTGCGGGAGTGGAAGGGTTTGGAAGATCTTGAATTTTTGCAACCTACAACCACCAAACGGTTGTCTGCCAACCCAGACAATCGTCTGGAATGCGAGACGGTCATCTCACATTGTGAGACAGTCGTTTCACAGCTTCCCAATCACATATGAATTTGGCAATTTTGAATCCAATTAATGTACGACATGACGTCAACACTAATTCCTTGTTGCAATCAAATTTCCCACAACGTGAGTGATCTCACACATGAGAGACGGTCGTTTTGTCCACCCAGACGGTCATCTGGTGACCCGAGCCGAGTCGATTAGTTCAACAGAATGAACCAGTCGGTTCACACCTCAGGGCATAACTTAGACAATTCAATTTCTGATCAACTTGACAATCCAAACGACCGTCTCAACATTTGAGCCGACCATCAGGCACTCCAAACGGCCGTGAGATGATCATATGGCAGTGTAGCCAGTTGATCTATTGCGTGAATTGAATACCTAAATACTTTAGTAATCAATTCAATTATCATTCAAGATTAAACTCTTCTTCTAGGTCAAGACCTATGTGTGTGACCCTATATGTAAGAACCCGTTACACAAAACGAGATTACTCAAAACATAAAATAGAATCAATCACTAATTAATCACATACCAAAAATATGGATAAATTAAAACTGATTTTAGCATCAACACCCGCTCAGAAATGTTTGCATAAGAGCCTAACATCTTTCTTGTATCCATACCATGTCAAGAATTTGGTACAAATTGTTCTATCGCCTTAGCCACAACATATATACACATGAGAACAATATTTGTATATGCCACACAAATAAGCATTAACATGCTAATAAAAGTCCGATTTGTTTGAAACACCATATACAAACTTTTCCTGCCCAGACTTGAGAGTACATGGACGACTGTAGGACACACTAGACATCTAATCAACTTTCTCAAAGATTCATTACTGGTTCCTATTTACTTCCACAGTTCTATTGTCGTCACTGTCAATTATCTAAAAAGATGTGGCAAACCACAAGGGTGAGACCCATGTCCCAACAAGATATATAACCTCCAACAACGCTTATTATTTACAACATTTTAAATAGTAGATAACTGAGCAATTGGAGTATTTAATAATCAATTGAATATATTGAACAGTTCAAGTATGCTAAACAGATTAAGCAAATAATATTAGCAACAAGTATGATTATCAATGTATATATAGGTAACAAATAAATCCATTTCTCTAGATAGATATCTACTCAAATTTCATCTAATAACAATCATCATCGTTAATCTGACTATCATCATATTCCTTGCTAACTACACAAGCAATCTAGTAGCATAAACATCCCTGACATCATGAATATGTCTAGTAACATAACATGACTATCAATATTGGCATCTCAAATAAAGGGAATATATTTATATCATAAGTAGGACTAACATCATAGCACAATTAACTGCATAGGCATGATTAGCAGTTTAAGCATTTCTAATTACATAGGCATGGCTTGCAATATTAAACATAGATACCATCATCATCATCTTAACCATCAGTGTCAATATATTTGACAACATAATTATGTTTACAACATAAACATAACTACAACATAATCATATCTATTATCTCTTATTGTACTATACATGATCTCGATGAAAAGAAAGTAAACAAGGGTTATCATCCAATATGAAGCATTGTGTATAACTCTAAACAGATATGCTACACGATTGTCTTACATCTTTTATTATGCCATGGGGAATTTGAATCATACCATCTAAAGTTCAATCGATCCTTGCGAAGGGCTATTTGGTTCCGTACAAGATCTAGGAGTGCCGGTATCCTAAGATCTCTCATCCACTCGCTCAGTATGAGCCAAAAAGGTAGTGACATATTAGTCAATGCTACCACTACAACGACATATAGTCAAGCTGCTAACAACTAGTCCGCCCTTGGTACAGGTCACGATGCTAGAGAATAGGCTCATGCATGACCGTTCTATAAGAGGCACCTGCAGTTATACTGCTGCCTTTCACACATCACAATATCACAATATCCGAGGCATGACAATAGACATCCTCAATTACTTGATATTAGGGTACCAAGATATCCCCGCGTACTTATCATGTTATGTATGCACTCCGAGTTTCCCTTAGGAATACTCATTTCACCACCAGCAAGTTCTGACGCTGAAATGGTTCTATGGCACAAGGCATTACATGATTAGAGTTTCACTTGATTAGTTATTCCCAATTGGGTGAATTAAGACTGCATCAAACAAGTGGACATACAAACCCTAATTCATTTCTAGAAAACATTGCTATATAACAACTTCAGAAGATATAAAGCATATGAGACATAATTTTTCATCTCAACATCACATGGAAGTATTCACCTGCCAATAAAGTGATTATACTTATCATCAAATCATCATCACATGATACTATTGTCTTGCCATTCATGAGACTATACTTGTCATCATACTATCACATGATATAAATCCTTTTCACAATATTACAGGGTATCAACCCTTATCAACACAAGAGGATTACACCTTATTCAGGGCTCAATCATGCCCAAAGGTCATTAAGACCATCATACTATTCCCTGCAAGATCATCATTATCTTTCCACGCCTTATAACAAGGCTCAACAACATCACTTACATATAATACATCGGGCAACACAATATTGCATTAATGGGCTGAGAGATATTCATAAACAATCATAGCAGGGTTATATTGACATTAAGAACATTTTTTTATTACATCAACATGCAAGGAATCTAGATATGATTAACCCTCATCATATTCATAATGCACATGTTTAGCATAAGAAAGTATCAACCATGTGGCTATGATAACTACCAATTTACACATCAAGGTTATGATCATATTAAGGAGATTATTCCACCATCATGCCATCATATAAGAAGGTTAAAGCTGAATACTCATATTTATCTATTTGCATTAGAGTTAGGTTCAACAAGATAAATTATATTAATATTACTAATCAACACTCATACCCAAACCCTAACTCATTGAATCCCCATTGAATCATGGATGCCCAAGGTGAAACATCACCATCACATTCCATACCACTGTCACGTATAGATCCACACATAACTCAAGGTGTAACCATTAGGTCATAGCATACTAGGATTCAACCACAAGAGAGTACTCCATGTATCTATTCACCATTAAAGGACTATTCATAACCACTTACCAACATTTGGTTATATTAAGACTAGGTATAACAAGCTATACCTCATTAGGGTTACATATCAACACAATATGGTTATCATCCCTTCTATTCATATGAGTGAAAAGGTAAGACTACCTTATTAAGGTAACCCTCCATTTATTCCATCATCTTTCAACCCATATCACCATACCACTACGTCACCCAAAACCATTGGATGTTGAAAAGGTAAGACCATTGGTTGTTTACATAAGTAAACACCTTGGATAAACCACCTATGAAGTCATTGAGTTGTGATCCACAAAGAGTCACCATTTTACCATAGACATCCCTTTATTAACAACATAAAAAGTTCAATCGATTGTTTATTTAAAACAAGCCGTCAATAAATGAGCTTCTTAAATTGATATCATAAAGGAAATCATCTAAACCACTTTATTAGGACATACATATTACATTATGCATCATTCCAAATTATTGGATGAAGAATTCTTAGATCTTAACCATTGGGTCAAGTTCATGTATTAAAATCAACAATTGGAGTATAGGTCCAATCATTGCATCAAATGACCCAAGAAACCATTAGATTAAGGCTTAATTGATGCTACAACTACATGCTTAACTCACCATAGGTTGTGGAGACCTGATCCACTATCAGTAGTGACCATTAAGTCACCATAGGTTGTTAGATCAACACTATATTTATTAATCATCATCAGATATCAAGCTAATGTCACCCTTGATTAATAGCATCAGTAGGGTACTTAGATGTTGATCATTAAGATTCTAATTAAGTCAAAACTAGAACTAAGGGGTGAACGTCAGTTGACACCCTTGGTCACCATCATCAGTTGTCATGAAGAAAACACCATCAGTTGTTGCAATGGTACCACCATTGGGTCACGTGTTTATAGAAGAAATCAACTTTAAACTCTAAATTTGACCATTGGTTGATGGGTGCTTAGCACCACCGATTCTCAAAACAACCTGATCGAGGTCATCTTATATCTTAGGACGAATGTCCACATGATTAAAAGTTCATCTAGAATTGAAATCAGAACAGGGAACATCATAAAAATCAAAATCCAAGTCAAGCATAACTTTTTAGTGCATGGATCATCATTTTAAAACAAGAACATGAGCTAGCAAGCTTATGGTAAGAAATAAATGTGGAGTAAGTTATAAAACATGCCTCTAATGAGAAGATAAAATCCTAAACAGAAAAAAAATCAAGCATGTAGGTTAGAAAATCCAAGCACAAGCTCTGAACTCGTCCATCTAACGCCTTTCTCCATCAAAGAAGCAAACCCTAAGCATAAGGAGCAAGAAATGTAGGGTTTTTGAGATTTAGAGCAACTTCTACCATGAAACAACAAAGTTCTGACCTATAGGAAGGTCTAAGGAAGAAGAAGAGAAAGAAAAATAGAGAAGGAGGGAAGAAAACAACTTTCCTTGGTCGAAATCCCTAGAAGATGACCTTGGAAATCTTAGGTAGGGCTAGATGGAGTTCTAGGAGACCTTCCTGTTGACTCAAGGTCAATTAGGTCAATGTTGACTCACGTCTAAATTGACTAAACCCTTGTTTTGATGATGACTAACCATTCCACATATTGGTGTCTAATGCTTCTACATTGAGTGATTTCAGATTAGGTTTAGACACACTCCAAATGCCCTAACTTGCGCATATCAAATTGGAGAAAAGACAAGTCAAAATAGCTACAAGTGTGCAATTTGGGATCTCTATGTAAATGACCTTAGAATTGCTTTGTAACCACTTGTAATGATTGTATGACTTGTAATTAAGCTTAGAAAAATTATTGGGACACAAAAATCCATCATTTGTATAGTCAAACGAAAATTCCAAAATACCCATAACAGAGATTTTTTCGGCCGAATTCCAAACTCGGCCGATCCATATATTCTGGGATTTTTGTGAGATTCGGCCGAGTTGCAAACTCAGCCGATTCACGGTTTGGCCGAGTTGCAAACTCAGCCAATTCACGGTTCGGCTGAATTGCCTTTATAGAAACTCGGCCGATCAGACTGTACGAAAAAGTGTAGAAAAGTGATTCTAGCCGTTGTGGAGTTGCAACAAATGAAAATAGATCCGTTGCAAGCCACAAAACGGCTAGTTTTCGTTCACAAGTGTTCCCAAAGGCTAAGAGGCATCCCCATCTATAAATAGGACCCCTTGGGCTTCATTCCAAGGTTGAGAATTCATTGCAAACTCTTTATGAGGTTCCTATTCTATAGTTGAGTGCTTCCTACAGCCTCCTCTCTCTCTCTAAGCTTAATCATTTGCTACATCCATTAGAGTGAGTAGGAGATTTGTAAGAGAGCTAGTTCTACTTGTATATCTTGTGAGGCTCTCACTTCCACCACCTCCCCATCTCTCATTTGCAACCATGAAGATGAAGGTTCTCTCTCTTGTCCAAGAGAGGTGAAGAAGAACAAGGGAAGGAGTCCCTTGGTGAAGATCAAGGCAGAAGACTTGAAGCTAGAGTGGGTAAGCCCTTGGAGAAGGCAAAAGACTCAAGCTCAAGTAGGTAAGACCTTGGTGGAAAGCTTCTCCGAGTGAAGGTGAAGTCAAAGGCGGAAGATCCAAGAAGAGTGGGTAATTCCTGCAAGGCCGAAGACTTGTGCAAGGGTGGGTAAGTCCTTGGAGAAGGCCGAAGACTCTTGCAAAGTGGGTAATTCTTTGGTAAGGTTGAAGACTCTTTGTATTGGATAGGTAAGTCCTTTGTTGGTCATGTATTGTATGTCTTATTAATGAATATAAGAGTGCAATTGTTTGAAGTCCTAGAGGTTGACCTCTCTAGGCAAGTGGACTGCCACACTTCTAGTTTGAAGTGTGGAACCACTCTAAATAGCTTGTCTAATTGGTGCATGTTCAATCTCTATTATCCTTTCTATGCATGATTTAGTTGCACTCAAATTACCTATTTAGCAACCTTATCTTGTCATATATTTTGAAGGTTTAATGAATTTTGTGTAAGTGCTTTCAGCTCTATTCACCCTCCCCTCTAGAGCACCTAAGTCACCCATCTAGGATCCAACAAGTGGTATCAGAGCGGGTCTTCTCCAAGCATACTTCTACAAGTAGGAGAAGATGGGTGACTACCTAGGAGGGAGACTCTCTACCAGCCTTCCAATCTTCAATGGGAGCAACTTCCTCTATTGGAGAAGAAGACTTCAATTCTTCATCCAAGGATCAAGTCTCGAGATGTGGCAAATGGTGAACAGCCCATACATTCTACCAAAGACAAACATTGAAGAATGGGATGAAGCCACCTTGATGAAAGCAACCTTGAATGCTAGAGCCATGCACATCCTATATGCCTCCATGTCCCCCACCGAGTTCAACCGGATTTCCTCTTGTGAGACGGCCTATGAGGTATGGAGAAATCTTTGCATCACTTATGAAGGGACAAATCAAGTGAAGGAAAGCAAAGTCTACATGCTCAAAGGGTTGCTTGAGAACTTCAAGATGGGAAAGGAGGAGAGCATAGCCAACATGTACTCAAGGCTCAACACCATCTTGAATGGTCTTGCTATTCTAGGACATCCTATGTCTAGTGGAGAGATCAACTCAAAGATCCTTAGAACTCTCCCAAGAGATGGGAATCCAAGGTGACTTCCATTGAAGAAGCAAGGTCTCTTAGGGATATTCCTATTGAAGAGCTCATTGGAAATCTACAAGCACATGAAGCCACGCTTGACAAGAGGGAGGAAGTAGAAAGACAAGAGAAGAAAGAGCTAAAGAGAATGAAGAAGGCTGAAATGAAGGCTCAAATTGAAGCTATCATGGAACAAGTCTCTCCATCCTCTCAAGCTAAAGAAGATGCCATGTACTCCAAAGGTCGACTCTACAAAGGCAAGTCCTCCTCCATCTGGTGCTTCACATGTGGAAAGAAGGGTCACTACAAGGAAGATTTCCCACAAGGCAAAAAGACCCATCTTCACAAGAAGAAATGGCAATCAAGCTCAAGTGGCTCCTCCAACTCAAGCTCAAGTGAAGATTCATGTGAAGGATCAAGCTCAAGCTCTAGTGATGAGAGAGAATGCCATTTTGCTCTTATAGCATCAACAAGTGAAGACTCAAGTGAGGTAAATCTAGACTCTTTAGATAAAGAATCTTTAATTGCTATTATTCATGATATTTGTGCCTCTTATAAGTCTTCTAAAAAGAAAAAGAAAAAGCTTGCTAAAATTGTTGATAATTTGCATATAGAACTAGATGATCTTGAATATGCTAATTCTTGCTTGCTTATTGATAAAAATGATTGTCTTAGCCAAGTAGACTCTCTTAAACTTGAAAATGCTAGTTTACTTGATAAGATTAAATTTCTAGAAGCTCAACCTCTCATGCCTAGTTTAAATGAAGAGCATACTTTAATTGTTGATTCTCTCATGCATGACATTGATGTTCTTAAATCTGAAAACAAGGACAAAGATTTTGTTTTGCATGAATTAGAAATAGAAAATGCCTCCTTGCTTGCTAAAATCAATGGGCATGAATCTTGTTCTAGTTCTACAAATAGAGAGAATGATGTTGCTGCTCTTCATATTGATAGAGATTCTTATTTAACTAAATCTCTTTGCTTAGAAAATGATCTTTTGCATGCTAAAGAAAATATAAATAATTTGTCTTCTACTATTGCTTCTCTTAAGCATGATAATGATAGTTTGAGATATTCTTTGCAAAGATTCTTAGTGGGTAAAAAGAATCTTAATCAAATCCTAGACCATACTACTAAACAAATTGGTAGACATGGTTTAGGGTATGATAGTAGTCAAGGGAACAACAAAGAAAAAGGACCTCCAATATTTCATGGAGAATCCTCTAGTTCCAAGACTATGGGCACATGCAACTATTGCAATGAATTTGGTCATTATTCTACTTGTTGTCCTTTTAGGAAAGCACCCAAGAGCAATAGGACTTGAGTTGCTAAACTAACCCCTCCGGACCCAAAAACATGATTGGGGACCATTTCATCTTTCTTCTTGTAGGTACTTGCAAATGGATTGACTTGAGGTATTGAATTGCAAATTGACTTGTCAATCCACATGAAAGAAGAAAGGTGAGATGTGTAGAGGGTGACAACAAGTGGAAAAGCAATGGTAAGTACAAAGGTAATGGTTTTATTGCTTATAACCATTTCTAACTTGTTTTGTCAAGTTAGTGTGCACTATACATATGGTTTTTGAGTTAAAAGTGGCATTTTGTGATTCTCTTCACACTCTTGCTCAAAAACTGTTTCTAATGCTTCTATAGTGCATTACTAACTTGCTTAGACATGTTTGGATATGGTTTGTATTTTTAGCATGCCTTCAAATATGTTTTTATGAAATATATGTGCTTTTTGACAGCTGCTCTGTCGGTCGAGTTTGCCCTATTGAAACTCGACCGATAGGCACCAATGAGTGTTGCCAACAGCTGTCATCGGTCGAGTTGTCCATGCACAGAACTCGACCGATTACACTGTGCACAGAATATACATCTGGCTTATTGAGTGAGAATTTCCCTCTCAACTAGATTTTCTCAACCAATAGCCTTATTCTTTGGCACTCTCATTTGGTACCTTTATATATGCATATTGCCTTGTTCTACATTGTCTATCTTGCTTACAACTCTATCTATCTAATTGCTCTAAATTGGTAAATCTATATGTTGCAATTACTTGCTTTGAGTTGTTTTGCAGGTTTTGATGATGGTCGCTTTGGATCTCTTGGTTGTGTCTAAAAATTACTTCCGCTGTACTCTAACTTGCTACATCTATCTCGGTGTATATCTTGTTTTGATACAACTTTGAGGTTCTTAGGGGTAATCATATTATGGTAAGGATGCATATATAGTGAGTTATATCCTCTCATGCTTCTAAAATTGCATATCTCTTGGTTTGGATATATCTCTATATCTACTCATAGCTTGCTTTATCTTGTGTATCTCTTGCTATGATCTAGATCCTACTAGTAGTCCTAACTTGTGATATCATCTACTAGTAGTTCATATACATGTAGTTCTAGCCTTGTTTAAAATTGCCATCTTTGATCATCTATATGTTATGCTTGTATCTTATCTCATGCATACTCAAGATTGTTCCTTGAATTGCATATCTACTATCTTGAGTTGCTTGCATAACATTGTGATGCAGGGTACATAGATCTACATGATATGTAGAAATTGAAGTATTTTTGGATTTTATGCAGCTTTTGCTCCAGTTTCAGTTTTTGGTGCAAGTATAGTGTTTTTCATGCAGAAATGACCTTCTGAGCAAGGCTCATTGCTATGCCATGAGCTCTGATGGTTTTTGGTCAAATTCCATCATCTTGAGGGTCAAAATTGCAATTTATTGTTTTTTTTTGCAGCACTTCATCTTGCATTTTGGGTTGTTCAAGTATATACTTTAACTTGCTTTTCTTTCTATGCTTGGACAAGCCCCTATCTGTGCTCTTCTACTCTCCTTATATAACTTTTGTTATCTTCTTTCTCTTAACAAGTGGTGTTTCTTAGTTTCTTCACACCCCCACCTTTTTGAAATGACAAAGGGGGAGAAAGATATGTCTTCTTTTGACAACAGGGAGAAGACATGTCTTACATGAAGCAAAGAAGCGTGTCCATGTAAAGGGGAGAAGGTAAATGGGAGAAGACATATATGTGTAGAAAATATATGAGTAGAAGACATAGTTTCTATAAATGTTATGAAAGCTAACCATGCAGGAGAAATATCATCAATTGAGGGGGAGTATGAGAACTCCATGCGCATCAATTGAGGGGGAGCATATGAGCTCAATCCTATTGAAACCCCTAGGTTTCTCCGAAGGTATGATTTTACGTACAAGCTTTCAATACATTTATGGAATGGTTTGTCATCTTCAAAAAGGGGGAGAATGTTGACTCAAGGTCAATTAGGTCAATGTTGACTCACGTCTAAATTGACTAAACCCTTGTTTTGATGATGACTAACCATTCCACATATTGGTGTCTAATGCTTCTACATTGAGTGATTTTAGATTAGGTTTAGACACACTCCAAATGCCCTAACTTGCGCATATCAAATTGGAGAAAAGACAAGTCAAAATAGCTACAAGTGTGCAATTTGGGATCTCTATGTAAATGACCTTAGAATTGCTTTGTAACCACTTGTAATGATTGTATGACTTGTAATTAAGCTTAGAAAAATTATTGGGACACAAAAATCCATCATTTGTATAGTCAAATGAAAATTCTAAAATACCCATAACAGGGATTTTGTCGGCCGAATTCCAAACTCGGCCGATCCATATATTCTGGGATTTTTGTGAGATTCGGCCGAGTTGCAAACTCAGCCGATTCACGGTTCGGCCGAGTTGCAAACTCATCCGATTCACGGTTCGGCTGAATTGCCTTTATAGAAACTCGGCCGATCAGACTGTACGAAAAAGTGCAGAAAAGTGATTCTAGCCGTTGTGGAGTTGCAACAAGTGAAAATAGATCTGTTGCAAGCCACAAAACGGCTAGTTTTCGTTCACAAGTGTTCCCAAAGGCTAAGAGGCATCCCCATCTATAAATAGGACCCCTTGGGCTTCATTCTAAGGTTGAGCATTCATTACAAACTCTTTATGAGGTTCCTATTCTATAGTTGAGTGCTTCCTACAACCTCCTCTCTCTCTCTAAGCTTAATCACTTGCTACATCCATTAGAGTGAGTAGGAGATTTGTAAGAGAGCTAGTTCTACTTGTATATCTTGTGAGGCTCTCACTTCCACCACCTCGCCATCTCTCATTTGCAACCATGAAGATGAAGGTTCTCTCTCTTGTCCAAGAGAGGTGAAGAAGAACAAGGGAAGGAGTCCCTTGGTGAAGATCAAGGCAGAAGACTTGGAGCTAGAGTGGGTAAGCCCTTGGAGAAGGCAAAAGACTCAAGCTCAAGTAGGTAAGACCTTGGTGGAAAGCTTCTCCGAGTGAAGGTGAAGTCAAAGGAGGAAGATCCAAGAAGAGTGGGTAATTCCTGCAAGGCCGAAGACTTGTGCAAGAGTGGGTAAGTCCTTGGAGATGGCCGAAGACTCTTGCAAAGTGGGTAAGTCCTTGGTAAGGTTGAAGACTCTTTGTATTGGATAGGTAAGTACTTTGTTGGTCATGTATTGTATGTCTTATTAATGAATATAAGAGTGCAATTGTTTGAAGTCCTAGAGGTTGACCTCTCTAGGCAAGTGGACTGCCACACTTCTAGTTTGAAGTGTGGAACCACTCTAAATAGCTTGTCTAATTGGTGCATGTTCAATCTCTCTTATCCTTGCTATGCATGATTTAGTTGCACTCAAATTACCTATTTAGCAACCTTATCTTGTCATATATTTTGAAGGTTTAATGAATTTTGTGTAAGTGCTTTCAGCTCTATTCACCCCCTCTCTAGAGCACCTAAGTCACCCATCTAGGATCCAACACTTCCTCTCTCAAAAGAGGTTGTCTTCTACCTCAAAACACTTGTTTCCATAGAAAAATAGAGTGGAGTCATTGCTTCAGGTTAGAGGAAAGAGAAAGCAAGCAAAACATTCATACTTGGGCAAGGAATAGGTAGATATAGCCCATAGATAAGGATGGAAGCAAGTATGAGGTGTACAAGTAGCTTCCCCATGTGTCCATGGCCTTAAACTACTAAGGATATACAAGCAGCCACACAAGCAGTTGACCCACCGTCCATGGAGACCTGCTTAGCCCTCGTTTCTTGATTTTGGAAGCAAAGCAAATAAACCATTTGCTTGATAGCTCCTAAAGGTAGCTCATCCATAAATGGGTAAACCCTAAAATACCCTTGAGGAAAACAGCTGCAAACCAAGGTTCAACTAGGCACCCCATGGTTCAACAAGCTCACAAATGATGAATAAACATCCAAATAAAATAATGCAAGTGATAAATTGCAAGAAAAACCTCCCAATTGGGTAAATTGCATAAAAGTCCAAAATATATATAAAATTGTATAACTTGCTCAAACAGTGTCCAAATTGGACCAAATTTGAAACTTAAGCTTGTATTATGATTCCAAACCATATAACAAGGTTATATTATAGTTCTAAGAATTCCATTATAATAATTAAGCTTTTTCAACACTTTAAGCAAGGTTAGGGGTCTCACAACCACAAACCCCTATCAGGGAAACACGTGTACACACCTAATGATAATCATATATGTATAATACATAGCCATATACAATGATGTTTAGAATGTTATCTAATCAACTCCAATGGTGATATCTAATCCTAATGCACTCTAAGATAAGGGAGGGCAATGGTTCTCAGGTTGATGGTTGAACCTAGTCTTGTAAACCATAATCGGTTAAAAGGAAACCCTAACCCTAATAATAATGAACTATGATTTTTCTTGTTTCTCCATCATGGAATGGTTATGATGTTATGTGGTTACCTCTCCTGTTTATAAGCTTCTAACCATGCAGGTGTTATGAGTTTGATAATCATAGCTAGTGTAGGCTATGGTGATGAGACATGATATAAGTTGAATGAGCCCAGAGAGGCATGTTGAGGCACTTGTGATACTGGAAAAGCTGAGTTGAGGGATTGATATTCCATAGCATGTGATTATGGTACTGATGATGTGATAAATGACAATAATACATGCATCATGGGGTGATAGTGTGACAAGTTCACAACCTATATGTTTATATCTACTGGAAGAGTACTATGCCTTTATCTTTGTAGAATTTGTTATGATTTTATAGGTTGTAACTTCATTGATGTTAAAAGATACTTAATTGACTTAACTAATCAAGTGGAACTCAATCATGTAGTTTTTTCCTGTGCCATATATCCATCTCAGTTTCAACACTTGCTGGATGGTGAAACAGATTTTCCTTAGAGGAAGCTTGGAGTCATATATTGTTGAGTATATGCATTCACAAAATTGACTACGGGCCATACTGCTACAACCCTGATTTTGGGTTCATTTGGTGAGAAATGTAATTTCTCATATCAAAGATATTTGAACAAATAATGATATAATTTGTTTTGAATACATGGATTTTGTTTGCAATAGCCTTGATGTTTGTGTTGTGGGCTTTATTGGCTATTGGGCCCAAATAACAAGAAAATTCAATTAGTGAACGAATGATTGAATATTTGAGAAAAGAATAATGTGGAAACCTCTAGAAGGCAAATATAAAGAGGGATTTTGTGCCTCTTGGGTTCCAAGGAGTCCAAAGTTGCATAAAGAGTGCAATAAGAAAAGAAAAGATCAATTAAATATTTCTTTATTAAGAAAGAAATTGAAAATAATGATAAAATGTGGAAATCAAGTGAAAAGAGGTATAATTGAGTTATCCTTTGTGGAATTTCGTATCCCAAGGATTCCTAATGATAAAAAGGAATACCAATGAGGAAAATAAAAGAGAAGTAAAGGGAAATCCTCAAAAAGGAAATATTTTAATAAGGAATAAACAAGATAATGAAGAATAATGCATATAGATGCACTAGAAGGATAATAAATATCCTTGGAAAAGGATTTTGAAATTTTGGAGTTTCTTGGGGGTCCAAGGATCCCTAATGAAGAAAGAGAGAAAATAACAATAATGACTAATAGGAAGATGATATGATACATTATTAATGATTTTGGTGGCTTTGTGAAAAAGGAAGTGATTTCTATTAAACGAAAATAGAAATTTGTGCCAAAGAATTAAAAAGCAAGAATAAAGAGAATAAGGGAAAATGTTTTTGAATTTATGAATATTCAAATAACATAGTTATCTAAGGATATAATGAAGAGAGAGAGATGGTTGCTTCACACCCAAGGAAAATATGTTTCCTTTCAAGAATAGGACTTGAGTCCTCAAGGAGGCACACTGTAAAGAGTGGGACCCGATAGTGGGCCCACTCAATGGTAAAAACACAAGCCATGTAATATTTAAGCAGCAGAAAACATAACTATTTATAAAGTTACAAAATGTTCTCATGTACATAACTTTCTCACCCTAAGGGTGGTACATAAAATGAAAAGATTACACCTATTCACACATATGCCCATATGTAGAGGGTAACAAGGCTATCTCAAATTGTCCTTATGTCCATCAATTAGCTCACAAACATCCTGAGTCTTTGTCCTGTCAAGCACCTACACCTGGGTGGAGGTAACACCCAGAAGAATAGGAAAACAAGATATGTATCAGCAAAAGCTGAGTATTACATTAGAGGATTAACAAGGGCATTAAAAAGTAAAGTAAGATGTTCCCATCAAAAGGGCCACTAAAGCTAGGTAAGTTTCAATGAGAAGTAACAAGAGAAAGAATTTCCAAAAGAATGAGGCATATAAATAAACAAGTGAAATAACACATCTTGCCATTAACCATTCACAATATCATAAAAATCATAATAATTTTGCATGTAGATATATTTGACTAAAGCAACTAAAGTAGGGCCACGACACCACTGAGTCATTGGCCTAAGTAAAATGGGTGGAAAAGCACACCCTAGGCGGAAAAGCACGCCTCTGTATATATAAGGGTAGAAAAGCATACCCTGGGTAGAAAAGCATACCCTAATGGTTACGCATAAGCGTCTACAATAGTTAAACTAGTCGAACTATCTAACATGCATAAATAGAGTGGCAAGATATACCTTTCACAAACATGTGGCATGATTTAAGCACAATAGCAGATGGGGTCATTAACCCAATTCGACATGATAGTAATTTCAAAAGAATAATAATAAATCCAACTGAAAGTATATGAATTGTCCAACAAATGGAATAAGAGCAAGTATTTCAAATGATGCCTCATTATGGGAAGATTTAGTCATATAAATGCCCAGTTATAAATAGGGAGGAGTACATACCTGATCTTCACAACTAAACCTATTTCTAGTAGTCCAATCACAGTTTGTCCTTCTTGACCTAAAAGTATTTTATACACACATTGGTCCATAATTACTTATTTATCATTAAAGGTATATTCACCTAATGTTAAATTAGGGTTTGGGGACACCAACATATGAGTCTTTATTATGTAAGGTTATATATAAATATGTATATATATATTGATTATTCAATTTACTCATTGTTAATATCCATAATTCTCAATTGAGTTTCTTTCTCTAATAACCATATCTATCACAAACGATCCTCTTTATCAGCATAGGTTCACATATTTCAAGGTAATTTATCCATCCAAATCATAGGGTGTATTCTCTAATTTAGATCTTCCATTATCATGTGTTTTAAAATTAGTCACTTTAGACCATTGATCCATTGAATGCAAAATTGTTTATCTAGACACCCTTAGTTGTGAGATCTAGGGTTTGTAATATATAAAAAGAATAGTATTGCTATTTCGGATATGTACAATACGGTTACTGAGTTTTCAAAGTAATCTATTTACTAAAAAGGATATACTATCACATATATAATCACTACTAGGAAAAGTACATTAAATTAACCACATTTTATACTCAACAATTTCTTATTATCATTTTTTCTTATAGGATGTAATATGGTCATTTGAGCCTCTTCATATTCAAGTATTACATGCTTGTTACATACTTCTATTTATACATCACTATTTTAGATACTCAATATGATTCTTGAAATTAAACAATTTGATTGTTATGATTATTGGTAATATACATATACTCTCATAAGCGTTGTTTAAAATAATGGTTTGGGTTACATACCTACTAGGTTCAACTATTCATTCACATATGTATATGCAACTACTATAGGATATGGTGAATATGCTTAGTTGACTATGTAACTTTATTAACACGTTTGAGGCTTAAATCATCCTTATAATATCTACATTACCCTACTGTATAACTGATTATCTGAATCATTATCACTTCTTTATCTATTTAAGTGCATCATGATGAGTAAACGCTCAAAGGAAGAAGAGCCTGACCTGCAGTTTCCATAGCATTACAGATCTCTGGTGATCGGTCTATTGTTTAAGGCTGTGGATGGACTCTGCTTAAAATTTAGCTTCACCATTGACTGGGGTAATAGAAGACAGCTCCAAGTGCTGAAATTACCACAGATGGTTGTATATGTAGGCTGAATGTACCATTCCATCACCCAGTCGCTATGGTATGCAAGTGCAGCCACTGTTGCCGGAACATGTGCCCGCAACCAGGAAACAAGTCTTCTTTAGCCCTTCATCTGAACTTGGAGCAATAGGCGGAATGAGAGGGAGCGGTCGTATGTTTTCCTCATGTATGTAGGCCATCTTCAGATGCCTTAAATAAAGGATGGGAGTGAAGTGTAAACAAAACTGATGAGGATGAAGAAGATAGAAGCAATCTGTGTATTCAAGTCTGCATCCTCCATGCTAATTTTCATACCTGCAATGATGGTGGCAGGGTTACATGGTGGTATGACTGGAGGAGGTAGGATGCGTCATGATGGTTGGAGTGGACTGTAACGAGGTAAGTGTTGTTGTTGTAGGTGCAAGCCAAAGGAATCTAGTTTCAGAGGCCAGCGGTGATGCTGGGTAGGCAGTGATTGCTTGCGGCTGTCAGGGAGGATCTGTAGCACCACCTTCTGTTGTGGAGTCTGTAGGATTTTGTTGAGACGGGGAAACGAAGTGCATCCGTTGGCAGTGGTGGTTTCTGGGTGATCTCGGCCACGACAAAAGGTGGGTGGCTAGGCGCTATATAATAGGAGGAGGAAATTGATTGCCAAGTTGTGTCCATGGACAAACCTTGTGCGCTGCCCAGCAAGGAGAGACAGAGAGGGCGGTGTATCTAGAGTTGTTACAGGCCATCAGCTGATCAGGGAGGAATTGGCATACACTGTCGACGATCAGTGTTGTGTGATGTCGCTCGACGCTACTTGATGCTCCTCGACGCTGCTTGGTGCCGTTCAACGCTGTTGGGTGCCGCTCAGGCGTAGCTTGGTGCCGTTCGATGCTGCTCTCCTCTGCCTAACTTTGGAGGTTGTGGTTAGATGCACACAAGAAGTAAGGGCACGTGTGGGTTTTGGCTAGAGAAGGGAGGTGCATAGGCGCCGCTCTAGTAGGACAGGCGGCGGTGTCTCACTGCTAAGGCGTCGGCCACATGGTGATGAAAAGTCCTGACGGCTAGGGTTTATGGGAATGAAGGAGAAGCAAGGACGGAAGACAGATATATGGAAGGGAGGTAGATAGGAAGAGAAGAGGAGGAGGGCATCAGATGGTGCTGGTTACCGGTGGTCTGCGGGCGGCATCATCGCCAGAACGCGCGGGTCGTGTTTGAGGCAAGGGTAACGCATGATGAAGCGTTACAATGGGAATCAATTGCCAATGGCATCTAACGTACTTAATAGGGGGTTATAAGTACATTGGAGTTACTTACCGATTAATTGAATGGTAAAAGTGACACTAAATAGAACAAGGATTAAAGGGTAGGCAATGCAAGGTGTGAGGAGTTATAATTTACCATCAGTTTCTTCTTCCCAAGACATTTGGTATTTTATACAATCATTTTAAGTTAAATGATCATTAAGCCCCTTTATAAAAGTATTTGTTTATTTAAACCTAATATTGCATATATGAAGGATACTTATAAGTACATTTTGTTATTTGGCTCCAATAAATCGTAGTACACTTAAGATTTAGTGAGAAGCTTATCATGATAATTAAAGGGTCCAAGAAGAAGTAAGTTTAAGCTTTTATCCAAGATTTGAGTATGTTACACACGCCTTAGGGCTTTGAACTCCCCCTATATAAGGGGTAAGGCATTGGGCCGAGTTCAGAATATCACACACACCAACTTCTCTTCTTCTTCCATGTTTCTCGTTCATAAACCCTAGCGGAGGTAAGCGATGCGATCCTGGCACAACAAGGGGACCAAGCGTGGTTGCGAAGGAAGCTGAATCTGCCCCGATGACATAGCAAGCTTTAGCCAGCATTGCCATGCCCTAAACAACGTGCCCTACCAGCAGCACGACTGCACATGGTGGATGTAATGGCGGGCAAACCCTGCCAACCCTGGCCATCTTGGCTGAGTCTTTAGGGTGCTATGGGTGCGCCCAGCCTTGGAGGAGGTGGGGTGAAGGTTGGCATGGAGTTTCAGACCTTAGAGAGGGCGGAGCAGCCCTGCAAAGAGTTGTCCTCGGCGGCCATTACGGCTGAACGAAGGTAGGAGACGACCTAAGGGTCGTTAGACGGTTCTACCCCTCCGCACTGTGCTGGATCGGCTGGTTAAGTGGGGGCAAACACGTCATTTCGTTATGTTTCCAATAAGGCAAGCTGCGTCGCATGGATGGGGTGATGTGGCGCTCCGTGATTGGTCCAAAAAGGTAACTCTTGCTAAATTCATAATTAAAGATTGGTAACTCTGATTAGGACATGTAATATATGAATTTTGATCAGGAGAATGAGAGGAATCCAATAAAAATGATATAAAAGATTGATTCTGTTACAACCTCAATTTTGGGTTCTTTTGCTGAGAAATGCAATTTCTTATATTAAAGATAAATGAACAAATAATGAATAAATGGATTTCGTTTAAAATAGCATTGTTGTTTGATTTGTGGGCTCTTTTGGCTATTGGGCCGAATAACAAGGAAAGGATAATAGGAATTCCACTATTATCAAGTAAATAAGAAAATAGAGAAAAAGGAAAAGTGCGGAAACCTCTAGGAGGCAAAGGAATGTAATCCAAGAATGAATTTTGGGCCTCTTGGGTTCCTTGGGTTCCAAGGAGTCCAAGGTGGCATAGAGAATACAATGATAAAAGAAAATATCAATTAACTATTTCCTTATCGAGAAATAAATTGATGATAATGGTAATATGTGGAAAACATGTGAAAAGAGGTGCAATTGAGTTATCCTTAGTGGGATTTCGTATCCCAATGATTCCCAATGATAAAAGGAATACCAATGAGGAAAATAAAAGAGAAATAAAGATAAATCCTCAAAAGGGAATTATTTTAATAAGAAATAAACAAGATAATGTGAAATATTGTATATAGATGCATCCGGATGGATAATGAGTGTCCATTAAAAGGATTTCGAAATAATAGAGATTCTTGGGATCCAAAGAGTCCCAATAAAGAAGAAGAGAGAGAAAATACCCATAATAGCAAATAGGAAGATAATATGATACATTAGTAATGATTTTGGTAGCTTTGTGAAAAAGGAAGTGATTTCTATTAAAAAGAAAATAGAATTTCGTGCCCAAGAATCAAAAGGCAAGAGTAGGGAGAATAGGGAAAAAGGTTTTTGATTTTCTAAATACCCAAATAGTATGGTTAAATTAGAAGTATATGAAGAGAGAAAAGGTTACTTCATAATGAAGGTAAAACCCTTTTTGAATAGGAAAATCCTTGCTTTCTTTGTGGGCAAACGTTCATGGGCATGGGTACCCCTCTATATAAAGGGGTAGACCCCCTAGATCGAGTTTCAGAGATAAATCCCACGACTCCTTCTCTCCTTTTCCTTCTTCTTCTTTGTCCGAACCCTAAGCAAAGGGTATAGAACCAAACCTGTGCAGCGGGGACGCGTGGGGTCACCAAGATCGATGAGGAAGGTTCCATGATGTCAGGGGAAAGCTCTGCCGTCGTTTCCATGCCCAAACCTAGGTAGGGCTATCGCAGCTTGGCTGCAAAGCGTGCAGGTGGCCGCGGACGTGGCCAACGCGAGTTGCTTCCTTCAGACTCAAGTCGAGGACACCCTAAAGTGCGGGTAGGTCCGGCGGAGGCCTGGGGTCCTTCTCTGGTGGCCGGAGATGTTCGGGGAGGGCAACCTAGCCGCACCTGCAGCTTGCTAGCCGCTGCTGCGTTAGGTCACGCGGAGGAAGGGGACGAGCTGGCGTTAGACGGTTTTGCCCCTCGGGGATGAAAAGAGCCCAGGAGCCGCTCAAGGGTATAAGAGACAAATCGAAATGTTTTCAAAACCCAGCGAGCAGCATGCATGCAAGGAGCGACGTGGCACGCTCTGATTGGCTCTGGTAAGTGAAATCTTACTAAAATCATAATTAAATATCCATAGCTCGGATAGATATGCATAAAATATGAAAGTTGCTCAGAAAAATGAGGGGAATCCATTAAAAATATAATTGAAGTCTGATTCTAATTGCAATTTGAAAAGTGATGAAAGTTATTAACTTTAATGTAAAGATGATTAAGAAACCCTATTTTGATATAATTAATGTGATTCGTAGGGTTTAATTGATGATTAAAGTTGATATTAACCTAATTAATCATAAAGAGACATATTAAGATCGAGAAAGATGTATTTTGCACATAATTAGTTTAATTGAAAGTTCATGAGTCTGAATATGCTTTAATGGGCCTTGAAACCCTAATGTTGGTAATTAGGGCTAATAATGACTTTAATTATTCAATTTCATGTATAGAACTGAGTTTTCATGGTTATAAGATATTTCGAGCGTTAAAGTTCCTAACTTTTGGATAAATACCCTAAACAAAGTAATTAGGGTTTTCTCACGAATAAAAGGTAGAATTAATGGCATAAGTTCTTTTCATCGCTAAAAAATTCACTCTCCCCCGTTCGAACCCTAGTTGCTCTGGCGACTGGCGAACGGCGGTGGGAGTCCTCCCTCTTCCTCTGTGGAAACCCTAATCTCCCTAGTGGTTACCCTTCCTCTTACAGGTTCAAGGCGGGTTTGTGCAGGTTCTCGTCTCCGCAGACTCGGTTCCCCTGAGATGGCAGAAGATTTGGTTACTCATTGTGCACAACTAAGACTGGAGGATGATGATGAAACAGATATAGTTGATCTGAGCACGGAACAACAGGAGGGTGAGGAGAATCACGTTGGCCTAGCTCTGGCCGCACGACTCCTAACGGACAGACCCTTCAATTTCTGGGCAATGAAAAGAACGCTGACACAAGCCTGGGCTCTATCGCACAAAGTGCTGTTCAAGCAGGTGGATACAGTGGTTTTCATAATACAATTCTTACACTGGAAGGACAAGAAGAAAGTCCTTGAAGGTGGCCCGTGGAACTTCGAGAATAGACTTCTAGTCACGAAGGAGATTGAGGAAGGCAACAGACCGGAGACAATGCTGATCAAAGATTGTGCCTTTTGGATCCGGCTATATGGTCTTCCATTGTGTCATAGATCGGAAGGTGCTATACGTTTGATTTCTGGCAAGATTGGGACTGTTATGGCAGTCGACAAAGATGAACTGGGCTAGGAGGTGGCTCCTAGAATCCGAGTAGGATTGGACGTTATCAAGCCGCTGAAGAGGGTGCAACAAATTAAAGATAAAAAGGGCAATGTTATTCCACTGGAGATCAAGTATGAAAGGCTACCAAATTTTTGCTTCCTATGTGGGCTGTTAGGCCATGTGGACAAGGATTGCACTATTGAGGCGGAGGGGGAAGATACGGCGTGGAATTGGGGGGCCTGGCTCAAGGCCTCGCCGAGGAAACCGCGACTGATGGTGGCAGAGGAAATCTATGGTGAAGGCACGACGAAGAGGGCCCTCACTTTCTTTACCAAACCGGCGACCACGGTGCCTCTACATCTGTCACAAAGGAAAGTCAGCGGCGGGAGCGGGAGAGACAAGGGACGCACAGTGGCAAGGAAAGGCGAGGAAAACCCTAGGATGACGGGGGAGAAAGATCGACAGAGTGAAGCAACCCTACATGACAGTGATAGGGAGCAGCCAAACATAGAGGGTTTGTGCAGAAACCCTAGGCGGGAGGTTAGTGATGTACTTTCTAGTCTGCCGGCGGAGAAGATAGAAACCGCAGAGATGACGGAAATACAGAAGTCAATGTTGAGCGTCGACAGAACTCAAGTGAAGGAGGGTGCGGAGATCACCCTGGTACCCCCAACCATCCAGAGCTTGAAGAATGCCTTGCAGGGGTCGAGAGAGGGAACTGATGGCACAGTGGTAGTAATGGACATAGAAGTGGAGGCGGTGCTGTCGCGAGAAAACGATCAGCATACGGGCTGCCATACAGCTGATGAGGTGTCGAACATAACAAAGCAGGGGCTCCAAGATCAAATAGAGAGGATTATCCGTTTCGAAGGTGGATGGGTGGAAGCACGGAAGTTGACGAGGGGTCAAAAGAAGAGAACCTCCCCGCGCCAGATGGAAGGAAAGGTGACAGCTGAGACGAGGAATGAGATGAAGCTACGGAAACCATACATTGTCAGAAGGAGAAATCTTGTGCAGGAGGACGAACCAAACATTGATGCTGATATGAGAAACAGTATTGGGAAGAGAATAAGTCCAGATGATCCCATGATCATGGATGAAAGTGGTTGCACTACAAATGGTGAGGTGTCAAAAAAACAGGCTACAGGAAAGGAGAAGACACAGATGGGATGGCTCACATCTCAAGTAGCGGGCTCTGGTGTTGACCGGGCTCGTGAACAGAAATGAAAATCTTAGCCTGGAACTGCCAGGGCATGGGTAAACCTGGCAGTTCGGATGCCCTTCGGAGCTGGTGCTGGAGGGAATGCCCATCCTTGGTCTTCATCTCAGAGTCCAAGATTGGTGACACGCAGCTAGAAAAAGTTCGTAGGAAATGTGGCTTCACGGCAGGGGTATGCATCCCTAGTGTGGGGAGAGCGGGGGGTCTTGGGATGTGGTGGAAGGATATTGATGTGACTTTGGTCTCTTACTCACAAAGGCACGTGGATCTGACAGTCAAGGATGTTGTGAATAACTCAACTTGGAGAGCTATTGGTATCTATGGGTGGTTGGAGCAAGCAAACAAGTACAAGACCTGGGATCTGATGAGGGAGTTAAAAGCACAAAGCACTCTTCCGGTTATTTTCTTTGGCAACTTTAATGAAATTACATCAAATGAAGAGAAACTTGGGGGCCCACCAAAGGCTAAAAGGTGGCTTCAGGACTTCCGAGACGCCATTGATGACTGTGATCTCCTTGATCTTTGTTTTTCAGGTAGCCCCTTCACCTGGGAAAGGGGGCTTACTATGGAGACATTGGTTCGAGAAAGACTGGATAGGGCACTGGCTATGTTTGAGTGGAGACAGATGTTCAACTACTGCAAAATTCTCCATTTACCGAGATATAAATCTGACCACTCACCGATCATCATCTCCTTTGACAAACAACATCTGCAGGACAAGAAAAAGGAGAGATATTTCCGTTTTGAGCCGTTTTGGCTCCAGGACCCTGAATGTGGACAGATTGTAGAAGATTCTTGGGCGCAAGGGATGAGAGATGGTCTACAGGCAAAAATTGCAGGGTGTGGTTTGAAACTTGAAGAATGGGCAGAGAAAAAATTCGGACATATGAAGAAGATGATAAAAGAGACAGAAGACTTACTGAAAAAAGAACAAGAAAAAGCACCTGATAATGTTGTTCTGAAAAGGTGTGAAGATCTCTCAAAGAAGCTTGAATACTAGCATAGACTAAAGGATGATTATTGGTGTGCTCGTGCTAGAGTTAATGAAATGAAGGGTGGGGACAAGAACACAAAATATTGCCATCTTAAGGCGTCTCATAGGAAAAGGAGAAATCATATAGCTGGTCTCAAAGATGAGGAGGGGAAGTGGTGCACCGAGGAGAAAGATATCACTGCGGTAATTCTTAATTTCTTTGATAAGCTTTTTCAAACCAGTAATCCCTCGGGTTTTGAGGCAGCTACCATTGGTATCACTAGACAAGTTTCTGACGATATGAATGCCTTACTTGAGAAAGATATAGTTGATGAAGAAATCTTTTCATCCTTGCAGCAAATGCATCCAAACAAAGCCCCGGGCCCTGATGGTATGAAAGCAATGTTTTTTCAAAAATTCTGGAATATTGTTGGGAAGGATATATCAAATTATATTACAGGGTGGTGGAAAGGCGAAGTTTCTATTGATGAGGTGAACTCTACTTTAGTTGTGCTTATACCAAAGGTGGAACACCCGAAGGATATGGCTGAATATCGACCCATCAGTTTGTGCAATGTGGTGTACAAAATCGTCACAAAGGTCATGGCAAACAGGTTGAATCCTATGATGGATAAGATCATCTCACAGAATCAAAGTGCTTTTATTCCAGGCAGGATGATCACAGACAATGCCCTCATCGCTTATGAGTTGTTTCACAAAATGAAAAAAGGAGCCAGTAGGAAAAAAGGGAGCATGGCGATCAAACTGGATATGTCAAAAGCCTACGATAGGGTTGAATGGAGTTTTCTCGATCATGTTATGTTGAAGATGGGTTTCTCAACCTTGTGGCGACGTCGTGTTCTGGACTGTGTTTCCTCGGTTAGCCACTCTTTTGCCATTAATGGGGACTGATCTTTGGAGATGAAGCCATCCCGCGGCCTGCGACAGGGTGACCCTCTCTCCCCCTATCTCTTTATCTTATGTGCTGAAGCTTTTTCAACAACCATTATTCATTCTTCTGACAGCAAGAGCGTGCACGGGCTTAGTGTGTGCCGCCTTGCTCCACATATTTCTCACTTGTTCTTTGCAGATGACAGTATCCTCTTCACTAGAGCAACTCAGAATGAATGCTTGACCATAGCTAATATTATTAGCCAATATGAACAAGCATCGGGCCAAAAAATCAACTATGACAAGACTGAGGTTGTCTTTAGTAAAGGAGTCAGTGCGGATGTTCGTGAAAGTTTGCAGGAAATTCTCAATGTGAGAGAAGTGGACAAGCACGCCAAGTACTTGGGTCTTCCTACTGCTATTGGAAGGTCAAAGCGACAAGTCTTCAACTTTGTTAAGGAGCGAGTCTGGAAGAAGCTACAGGGATGGAAGGAACAGTTTCTATCCAAACCGGGGAAAGAGGTTCTCATTAAATCCATCGCACAGGCCATACCGTCGTATATTATGAGTGTGTTCCAACTTCCTTCGACGCTTATTCAAGAGATTCATAGTTGTGTGGCCAATTTTTGGTGGGGAGCAAAGGGTAATGAGAGAAAGATAGCTTGGCAATGTTGGGAGCGGTTGTGCAAACCAAAAAAAGCAGGCGGCATGGGATTTAGAGACCTACATAGTTTCAATCAGGCTCTTCTTGCAGAACAAGTATGGAGGTTACTTATAAAGCCGACATCACTAGTCTCGCAGGTTCTCAAAGCAAGATATTATCCACGTTCATCCATTTTGGAAGCACACAGAGGATACAACTCGAGCTATACATGGAGGAGTTTGTGGGGAGCGAAGGCATTGATTTGTGAAGGGGTGAGCTAGAGGGTGGGTGACAAAGCACTAGTGGACCTATGGAACAGCAGATGGGTTATGAACCTACAAGGCACGTTGGGAGGTATATGTCCGGAGGCACAGGAGGCATACCCGTCACTACGGGTCAGCGACCTTTTCGATCAGGACAACAGTGTTTGGAAGGAAGAGGAGGTACGGTCCATCTTTCCGCAAGTCGTCGCAGCGGCCATAGTTTCCACACCGCTCAGCTCGAGGAGACCATCCGACACGCCTTTCTGGTGGCCGAGGCCGAGGGGAGACTTCACGACCCGCTCAGCTTATTGGCTGGGTTATCTTGGCAGCGAGGAGTATCTACGGAGTCGTAGGGAGTAGGGTCAACTGACATGGCATTGGATCTGGAAGACCCAGTGGCCACCGCGTCTCGCGCACTTCCTGTGGCAGGTTTGTATGGGCAGCATGGCCATGATGGGCAGACTTTATGACCATCATTGCGATGTGGACTTCCGCTGTCCAATATGCCATACGGAGAAGGAAACCATTGAGCATCTGTTGTTTGATTGCCCAGAGGTGCAGCAGATGTGGAATGAACATCCATTGAAGGAGAAGATAGTACAGTCGAGCAACCGTCCTCTAGTTGACAGACTCCAGCACCTTGCCGACAACCTTTCTTGTGAGGAGCTGGAGATGGCAGCCGGTGTGTGGTGGGGGCTGTGGCACTGGAGAAACCGGCGAGTGTTTGATCAGGAGAGTCTGGATAAGCGGACCATCATCAGCAGATACATGGGCATCATAGGCGAGTACAAGGAAAACACGGCGGTGACCACCACCGACGATGCGGCGAGTGTGCAGCTGCAGACCCAGCGCTGGAGGAGACCGCCTCAGGATAGCCTGAAGTTGAATACTGATGTCACGATGGGTCCTCACGGCATGATCGGGCTTGGAGGTGTGCTGCGCGATCACTCGGGGAGGGTGGTCGAAACATTTAGGTCACGGCGGGAAGCAATAGTAGCGGTGGAGATGGGAGAGGCCCTTGCTCTCCTCTTCGGTTTGCGGCGAGCTGCGGAAATGGGGTGCACGAACCTGATCTGCGAGACGGATTCTCAAGTCCTACACCTGGAACTCATTGGAGTGACGCAACACTTGGACCATCTGGGTCTAATTTTAGATGATATACGTAACTTAGCTCTGTCTTTTGTTTCTATTTCCTTTGTTTTTGCTCCTAGGAGCTGTAATAAAGTTGCTCACGCCATGGCCAAATGGGCTCTGTACGCTGGCAATGACTATGGACAGACTGGAGAAATGGTACCTCCTTCCATCTCTCCGCTGGTTTTGTATGATTCTGGTGATTAGTTGAATACAAGACCAGTCCTTAACCTAAAAAAAAAGGTAGAATTAATGGCAAATCAAGTTCGGTTGTGAATTGGACCATGATGAACTATGAATTGATGATAATTGTGTATAATGATCTTGTCATGGATTGAAAGGATAAAAATAGTAGATTTAATGTAAAGGAGGCTTAATGAACTTAATGGTCAATTATGCCTTTAATCCGGAATTGAGGATTAGATGTTAAAATAATTAGGGTTGGTGATTAATTGCTTTAAATTAGGTTTTGAAATAGTAAAAGATGGAGGGAAACCCTAACTGCAATGGAAACCCTAAAAGTGGACTAGAAACCCTAGGAAGCGATCTAGATTTAATAGATCTTAATGACATGAGTAATAAAAGGAAATTGTATAATTATTTCAGGATTTTGTTGAAAATGCTTGCTTGCTTGGATTCTTATTTGCATGGATATTTCTGTTCAAATCATCATATCAGGTATGTGGTTACGCCTATGAATATCCCGAATTAGATTCCCGAGGATTTTCGAGGTTTTATCGATGGCTTAAATTAAACTGTTGGATGTTTTTAATGCATGCAAATTATAATGTGAATATGACTATCACATAAGAGATATGCCTACTAGCTCAGATCCTAGTCCCCTCTGTAGCTTTATAGATTGACCTAGTAAATGGCTACCAAAGGGTAGGTCCATCATGTCATTAAATGACTTAGTAAATGGCTACCAATGGGGTAGGTCCATCAAGTCACTGTGAGTCAGGGATTGGTCTACCTATGGGTAGGACTATGCGACTCCATAACCCTAGGTATTGGCTACCTGTGTGGTAGGGCCATGGGGGTAAGGATCTACCATATGAGAGAGGTGGTATCCATGTCCACTGCAGGGACGTTACAGAGAAAGGGGATATGCAAGGATTGAGTAGTATTGCTTAAAACGTAATCTTGGTTGTTAAATGATATTTGGTTGATTACATTGTTAATATAGTTGCACAATTATTGTTTTCCCCACATACCAGCTTCAGCTGACCGATGCTTTGTTTGTCGGCGTTTTAGGTACAAATGAAAAGAACAAATAGTAAAGTGACATATGTGGTATTAAATGAGAAATAACGTGCACAGGAGGATTAGTTAGATTAACATCTTCTTGGATAGAAGTTTAGAAATTCTAGTTTTTCCAAGGTAAGAAAAGTTTTATTTTATACCCGTTTTCAGTTTAGTTGGTAAAGTTTATTAATTATTATTGATTATTTGATGAACCTTTGATCCTGTTAATTGAATAACGACTCTGACCTTCGGGTCTCCCTTAATTGGGGGTTACCGGGAGGCGGGGTCGTAACAATTGGTATCAGATCCTAGGTTCCTCATCTAATCTTTAATAATTATTAGATTTTACAAACTCCATAGAACCCAAGGGAGTTATTAGAGGATTATCCGAAAGACAGAGGTGTCTAGAAAAGGATCACGACCGGGGGCTGGAAATATTTTCCTCCGCACTGCTAGTCGGAATACGAGGACTCCCGGATCCATGTGACTGCCTGGCCAAAGTCTTAGGGTATGACTCAAAATAATATACCTTTAGGACTCTCTCATCTTGTTCATCCCTTCTCAAATCAAATTCTATTAAGGACCTTAAGGATTAGGGTTTTCTCTCTTCTCCTCACCCTCTTGAGGTATGGGTAAGTTTGATAAGGATTAAGGAATCCTCCACCAAATTAATAAAAAACATGTAAATAAGATGTCATGGACATAAGCTTAATAGAGTAAGCAAAAAAGGAATAGATACATGCTTAGGTCGTATGACACGAGTTGTCATTGCCCTCAGGAGAGACCCGAGGATAGACCTCCTTGGTAGGAGGATGAGTAGAGAGAGTTAGTATTGGAGGTAGAGACCTCCATTAAAGGTAGAGACCTAGCACATCCTTTGAGGATGATGGTAACCCTAACCCTAAGTGAAGGTTAGAGAGAGAGATGACACGATGAGTTAGATGTCTTAGTAGACCGGGTGTTTGGATGGACATGCCTTTGGATTGCCATATGAACCATGAGAAGTTGATGATAGAGTACCTTTGGTAACCCAACCCTGGGAAGGGTCGTGCATGCCATAGCGAAGGATAACTCCTTCGCGGATGAGGTTAGAGGAGAACCTATAGAACCCTATGGGCTTGTGCAAGAAGAGTGTAGCTTGCACCCAGGATACGTCAGTGGTGCTGACAGTAGGATGAAACCCTAGACAATGAATCATGGTGGGTGTCTTATGAGAGCTAAAGGCTTCACCCAGGTAGGGATATGCTGGTAAGCTTGATCCAACTTCATAAAGAAAGGATTGATCTAGAGAGAGAAAGCAGGACCCAAGAAAGGAGGTTGGAAGCTTAAATTCTGAGACATGAGGAAAAGTGGGGATGCTTCTAGTACCTACGGTATAGGTAATTACCTGATGGATGAGAGATAAAGTGTGCTTTATACCTTGAAGAGGATGAAGTAGCAAGTTGTGAAGCCTTGTACCTAGTTGACTATCCTAGAAGAGGACTCAACTCTGAGGTGTTACTCGTATAAAACGATCATGGAAGTACATGACGTACCTTGGACATGCTTGATTCGTGGTAAGGGATTGAGCATGCAGGTTCCTAGGCCTAAGAGGGGAAGCAGTGTACCCAATGCTCATAATGAGATTTGAGTCTCTATAGTTTTGAGCATGGTACTCCTCATGCGTAGAGGAAAAATAAACCCCCCTTAAGTTAAGGGTGTGTTTGATGAACCCCTCACAACTAAGTTGATCTAATGTTGAGGAAAGAGAACAAGTGTGACCTAGCATGGTTTGGTAGGTAGTTTTCTTGTGCCTTAGTAGCTTGCTAGGGTTAAACATACTCAAGTGGATGCAAACCCTAAGGACAGTTGTGAACTTATCGTCAAGGGTTGTAGTTTCCTCCCATCCTGGGAGAGGGACCCTTTGGTAGGGTGTATACCAGTTTTGTTGGTTTAAGGTGACCTAAAGAGGTTTCATAAGATCTTGAGAAGCTAAGTGAAAAGTACATGGCGTGAAAATGAACCTGTAGACCCATACATAGACATCTCTAAAGTGCATGTGGATGTGTTACCATGGAGGTAACCGGTATGGGACCTGACCATGGAAGACAGGTTGCCATGACCCCTATGAAGGGATGAAAGATAATCGTGAATGAAGAGAGAGATGATGAAGGCTTGGGTAAGGTTCTAAGTTGGACATGTACTATGTTTGAATCCTAAGTCTATCCTAGGGTCAGGTAGGGATAAGACCGATGGAAGCAGGAGTTGCCTAATTCCCCAGTTGTACATGACCATAGGGTCGAGAGGTAACAACTATCATTGTACGAGGGCCATGGGTTAGGAGATTGATCACCTTCATGAACTCATGGGACCCAAAGGGCAGATGAGTAGGGCACTCTCTGGATGCATAAGGGAAGAGGGTTGACCCCAAAAGTGTCGGTACCCTATAGACCTAGAGGAGATGACCAAGGATTTTGTGGTGACCCAACTAGGTTTTAGATAAGTTTTCCATGGATGTAATGTGGATATCATGATGTTTGTAATGTAGAGACATAAGTTGCACGTTTCAACTTAGATTGAAAGGTGTACTGGCAAGGTGGGTTGTACCATCTCTACTCTTGGAACAGTGAGAACTCTGTATTTGGACTGCAACCAAATGCTTATTTCCTCTTGTTATGGGATTGAGAGATAGGATAATACGCATGTCATACACCAAGAATAGAGACGATGTGAGTTGGAATGTTGCTACGAGGTATGAGGACAGAGATGATGAAATACCTGGGTGGAGTAAATGATACATGGACAGGTACAAACGATAGGAGTATTAAGATAATCACCTTGTGAGGATGTTCTATCATGAGCCATGTGGAACTTACCAGTTATTCAAGGTTGAGTTTGATCACTATGAGGATGAGCTCAGAGTTTCTTGATGAAGACCAATTCAGAGTTGAGATGAGATGATAAGTATAATACATGGAGGTGTATGTTACCTAACACCTAAGGATAAGAAGTGGTAATGGTGGAGATATAGTGCCTAGTTTAGATGGGAGCTAGAAGAAGTTGAGGTTGTTAGGCTAACCTTAAGTTGAGAAAAAGAGATAAGGTTGGCTAACACTCAGATATAACGAGATCTGTTGAACAAGATTAGTAGTTATTTGGTTAGCCACTTTAGTCCTTGATGTAGTGAAAGGATGGTTTAGAGCCTCAGATGTACTTCTTTGGAAAGGAAAGTGATAAAACCCTGATAAGAGTGGAAATCATGATCACCATACACCATGGAACTACAAAGATAGTAAGTGATAGTAGCACTTTGGATGCTTAAAATAAAGTTGCGAGTAGCATGTGTCCATGCAAGCTAGGAGGTGAAGGACGCAAACTAGTAACCCAGTACATGGATATAACATATAAAGAGTTCCCGAGAGGGAATGGGAGTTCATCACTGTGGATGTTGTGAGTCTCCCCTAAAACAAGGAATGTCAAGATGCAATATGGGTTATGGTAGATCGCCTTACCTAGATGACATGAGAAAGATAGAGTTTTGTCAAGGGACAGACTTGATTGAACTACTTATAAGAGAGAGATAGTTCAGCTATACCAGGATGTGAGTACAAAAGTTCTGGAGTATGACCTAAAGGTTCACTTCCTTAAGATGGAAGTAGGTACATGAAGGACTCGATGTTAGTACCGCTTATCACCCCTAACTAATGGTTAGTATGATCCAGGCTAGAGGGTCTGATGAGAGCATGTGTTCTCATTCAAGGTGATATATAAGGACAGTTCTTAAGATGTGATGTTAACCACCCTAGCCTTTATCAGGATGCAAGAGGTTCTATAAGGAGGTTGTGTCGGTCACCACTTTCATTATGATGATGTTGGTGCAGGAGACCTCGCGAAGGTCAAGAAAGAACCACAGTGTGTGTGCAGATGAAGTCACTTGATCATGCAATGGCTAGAGAGAGCCCAAGGGTGACATGAGTCACGAGTTGATGCAAAGAAGACTGACATGCAATTCACTGTGGGAGAATATAATGTGAGAATCCGACCCCTCTAAACTACAACTGAGAAAGCTGAGTCCCCGATATATGTGGGTCCATTTGAGATGGACTGGTGGAGATGGTTGTGTTTAGCCTTGCCCCTCGGGATAACATGATGTGTAATGTGTTCCATGAGTCCGATCTAGAGCACTATGTGAGGTATCCAAGCCATGTGTTGAGCCCTGAACCTATTCAGCTTTTGAAAGGCTAAAAAGTCCCGAGTCACCTATGAGGGTACGATATACCAAGGTAAGAAAGAGCTCAGATGGAAGAAAATGAGATAATGAAGGTTCTTGGGAAACACCATGGAAAGGGTGAAGCCACATGGGAGCCATGATGGACATATGATAGGTTTATCCTGTTTGTTTGCTTGCTTGATGGAATTTTGAGGGCAAAATTCTCATAAGAAGGGAAGGATGTTACAGCCTCAATTTTGGGTTCTTTTGCTGAGAAATGCAATTTCTTATATTAAAGATAAATGAAAAAATAATGAATAAATGGATTTCGTTTAAAATAGCATTGTTGTTTGATTTGTGGGCTCTTTTGGCTATTGGGCCGAATAACAAGGAAAGGATAATAGGAATTCCACTATTATCAAGTAAAGAAGAAAATAGAGAAAAAGGAAAAGTGCGGAAACCTCTAGGAGGCAAAGGAATGTAATCCAAGAATGAATTTCGGGCCTCTTAGGTTCCTTGGGTTCCAAGGAGTCCAAGATGGCATAGAGAATAGAATAATAAAAGAAAATATCAATTAACTATTTCCTTATCGAGAAATAAATTGATGATAATGGTAATATGTGGAAAACATGTGAAAAGAGGTGTAATTGAGTTATCTCTAGTGGGATTTCGTATCCCAATGATTCCTAATGATAAAAGGAATACCAATGAGGAAAATAAAAGAGAAATAAAGAGAAATCCTCAAAAGGGAATTATTTTAATAAGAAATAAACAAGATAATGTGAAATATTGTATATAGATGCATCCGGATGGATAATGAGTGTCCATTAAAAGGATTTCGAAATAATAGAGATTCTTGGGATCCAAAGAGTCCCAATAAAGAAGAAGAGAGAGAAAATACCCATAATAGCAAATAGGAAGATAATATGATACATTATTAATGATTTTGGTAGCTTTGCGAAAAAGGAAGTGATTTCTATTAAAAAGAAAATAGAATTTCGTGCCCAAGAATCAAAAGGCAAGAGTAGGGAGAATAGGGGAAAAGGTTTTTGATTTTCTAAATACCCAAATAGTATGGTTATATTAGAAGTATATGAAGAGAGAAAAGGTTACTTCATAATGAAGGTAAAACCCTTTTTGAATAGGAAAATCCTTGCTTTCTTTGTGGGCAAACGTTCATGGGCTTGGGTACCCGTCTATATAAAAGGGTAGACCCCCTGGATCAAGTTTCAGAGATAAATCCCACGACTCCTTCTCTCCTTTTCCTTCTTCTTCTTCTTCGTCCGAACCCTAAGAAAAGGGTATAGAACCAACCCTATGCAGCGGGGATGCGTGGGGTCACCAAGATCGATGAGGAAGGTTCCATGATGTCAGGGGAAAGCTCTGCCGTCGTTTCCATGCCCAAACCTAGGCAGGGCTATCGCAGCTTGGCTGCAAAGCGTGCAGGTGGTCGTGGACGCGGCCAACGTGAGTTTCTTCCTTCAGACTCAAGCCTAGGACACCCTGAAGTGCGGGTAGGTCCGGCGGAGGCCTGGGGTCCTTCTCCGGTGGCTGGAGATGTTCGGGAAGGGTGGCCTAGCCGCACCTGCAACTTGCTAGCCGCGACTGCATTAGGTCACGCGGAGGAAGGGGACGAGCTGGCGTTAGATGGTTTTGCCCCTCGGGGATGAAAAGAGCCCAGGAGCCGCTCGGGGGTATAAGAGACAAATCGAAATGTTTTCAAAACCCAGCGAGTAGCATGCATGCAAGGAGCGACGTGGCACGCTCTGATTGGCTCTGGTAAGTGAAATCTTACTAAAATCATAATTAAATATCCATAGCTCGGATAGATATGCATAAAATATGAAAGTTGCTCAGAAAAATGAGGGGAATCCATTAAAAATATAATTGAAGTCTGATTCTAATTGCAATTTGAAAAGTGATGAAAGTTATTAACTTTAATGTAAAGATGATTAAGAAACCCTATTTTGATATAATTAATGTGATTCGTAGGGTTTAATTGATGATTAAAGTTGATATTAACCTAATTAATCATAAAGAGACATATTAAGATCGAGAAAGATGTATTTTGCACATAATTAGTTTAATTGAAAGTTCATGAGTCTGAATATGCTTTAATGGGCCTTGAAACCCTAATGTTGGTAATTAGGGCTAATAATGACTTTAATTATTCGATTTCATGTATAGAACTGAGTTTTCATGGTTATAAGATATTTTGAGCGTTAAAGTTCCTAACTTGTGGATAAATACCCTAAAAAAAGTAATTAGGGTTTTCTCATGAATAAAAGGTAGAATTAATGGCAAATCAAGTTCGGTTGTGAATTGGACCATGATGAACTATGAATTGATGATAATTGTGTATAATGATCTTGTCATGGATTGAAAGGATAAAAATAGTAGATTTAATGTAAAGGAGGCTTAATGAACTTACTTAATGGTTAATTATGCCTTTAATCCGGAATTGAGGATTAGATGTTAAAATAATTAGGGTTGGTGATTAATTGCTTTAAATTAGGTTTTGAAATAGTAAAAAATGGAGGGAAACCCTAACTGCAATGGAAACCCTAAAAGTGGACTAGAAACCCTAGGAAGCGATCTAGATTTAATAGATCTTAATGACATGAGTAATAAAAGGAAATTGTATAATTATTTCAGGATTTTGTTGAAAATGCTTGCTTGCTTGGATTCTTATTTGCATGGATATTTCTGTTCAAATCATCAGACCAGGTATGTGGTTATGCCTATGAATATCCCGAATTAGATTTCCGAGGATTTTTGAGGTTTTATCGATGGCTTAAATTAAACTGTTGGATGTTTTTAATTCATGCAAATTATAATGTGAATATGACTATCAAATAAGAGATATGCCTACTAGCTCAGATGCTAGTCCCCTCTGTAGCTTTGTAGATTGACCTAGTAAATGGCTACCAAAGGGTAGGTCCATCAGGTCATTAAATGACTTAGTAAATGGCTACCAATGGGGTAGGTCCATCAAGTCATTGTGAGTCAGGGATTGGTCTACCTATGGGTAGGACTATGCGACTCCATAAATCTAGGTATTGGCTACCTGTGTGGTAGGGCCATGGGGGTAAGGATCTACCGTATGAGAGAGGTGGTATCGATGTCCACTGCAGGGACGTTACAGAGAAAGGGGATAGGCAAGGATTGAGTAGTATTGCTTAAAACGTAATCTTGGTTGTTAAATGATATTTGGTTGATTACATTGTTAATATAGTTGCACAATTATTGTTTTCCCCGACATACCAGCTTCGGCTGACCGACGTTTTGTTTGTCGGCGTTTTAGGTACAAATGAAAATAACAAACAGTAAAGTGACATCTGTGGAATAAAATGAGAAATAACGTGCACAAGAGGATTAGTTAGATTAACATCTTCATGGATAGAAGTTTAGAAATCCCAATTTTTCCAAGGTAAGAAAAGTTTTATTTTATACCCGTTTTCAGTTTAGTTGGTAAAGTTTATTAATTATTATTGATTATTTGATGAACCTTTGATCCTGTTATTTGAATAACGGCTCTGACCTTCGGGTCTCCCTTAATTGGGGGTTACCGGGAGGCGGGGTCGTAACAGATTCTGTTCCTAATTGCAAAAGTACTATAAGTTGATGAAAAGTGTATTAAAGTTAAGTTAAAAACCCTATTTGTGATTAAAGGTTGAATCTAGTATCCTTAATGGGTTAATTCAAGTATTAATAACCTGTTGAACGATAATGTTAGATTCGAACCTGATCTAGATGTAAAATTGCATGATTTAGGGTTTTTACCTCATATGAGAATGGTTAAGCATTCAGAAACCCTAATTTAGGGTAAAAGAAGATAAGATCATATTTAATTTGAAAGATATGAAAATATGTTGTTATATGATGGTTCTAATTTATTTCAAGCATTAAAGTTCCTAATTATGGATAAAAACCCTAAATGTAGTAATTAGGGTTTCCTCATGAATAAAAGGTAGATTATGGCAAATCGAGTTCATATGTGATTAAACCATAGTGAATTTTGAATTAATGATAAATGCGTATAATGATCTTGTCATGGATTAAAAGGATAAAAATAGTAGATTTAATATAAAAGAAGCTTAATGAGAGTAATTGATGGTTAATGGTACTCTTAATCTAAGAATAAGGTTATATGTGGATAAGGTAACCTTAATATTGAAGAAAAGAGGAGATAATAAGGGTTTATGAGTAATGGTATAAAATTAGGGTTTGAAATAGTAAAATATGAAGGGAAACCCTAATTGCAATGGAAACCCTAAAAGTGAATTAGAAACCCTAGGAGGCGAGCTAGGTTTAATAGATCTTCATGACATGAGTAATAAAAAGGGAATTACATGATTATTTTAGCACCTTGTTGAAAATGCTTGCTTGCTTGGATTCTTATTTGCATGGATATTTCTATTCAAATCATCAAATCAGGTATGTGGTTACGCTTATGATTATCCCAACTAGTTTTTCGGGGATTTTATCGACGTTTCCCTCATGGCTTGAAATAATTGTTGGATGCTTTTATTTCATGCAACTATAGAATGACTATGACTATCACTATGAATATACATGTATAACTGGCTAGATCCGGGACCACCTCTGTGGCTTGTAAAGGCTAAAAAGGGGTAACCTAGAGTAAGGTCTAGGTTATCGTGGGTTAGAAATTGGGCTACCAAGTGTAGTGCCATGAGACCCATTAGCATGCCATGAGTTAAGGAGTGGGCTACTTATGAGTAGTGCCATGTGACTCAACCCTAGAAACTGGTTCACTTATAGGTGGGACCATGAGGGGTTTAATGAGGATCTACCATAAGGAAGGTAGTATCCAGGTCCACTGTAGGGATAACACAGAGGATAGGGTACTCATGGATCACAGAGTTATATTTAGAATGTAATTTTGGTTGTTAAATGATTAATTGAATGATTATGTTGTTATCATAGTTGCACGTTTATTGTTTCCCCCACATACCAGCTTCGGCTGACCGACGTTTTGTTTGTCGGCATTTTAGGTACAAGCCAAAAGGACAAACAGTAAATTGTCATATTGTGAAATACATGAAGTAAAATACAATGAGGATTAGTTAGAAGAGAATCCAGTAGTGGATAGAAGTTTAGAGATCCAAGTTTACAAAAAGGCATGCAAAAGTTTATTTTCTTACAGTTTTCCCATTTAGTATGTTAAAATTTGATAATTATTCTTGGTTAATTTCCGAACCTTTGATCCAGAAGTTATGGGTGCGGCTTCGACCTCTCAGTCTCCCTTAATTGGGGGTTATCAGGAGGTGGGGTTGTAACATTTGGTATCAGAGCGTAGGTTCCTCACTTAACCATTAATAATTATTAAATTTTACATACTCCATAGAACCCAAGGGAGTTATTAGAGGATTATCTGAAAGACGGAGGTGTCTAGAAAATGATCACGACCGGGGGATGGCAATATTTTCCTCCGCACCACTAGTCGGAATACGAGGACTCCCGGATCCGTGTGACTGCCTGACCAAAGTCTTAGGGTATGAATCGAAATAAGATACCTTTAGGACTTGCTCATATTATTCATCCCTTCTCATCACAAATTTTGTTAAGGACCTTAAGGATTAGGTTTTTCCCTCTTCTCCTCACCCTCTTAAGGTATTGGTAAGATTAATAAGGTCTAAGGAATCCTCCATCAAATTAATGAAAAGCATGTAAATAAGATGTCATGGACATAGGCTTAATAGAGTAAGCGTAAACTAAAGAATAGGTACATGCTTAGGTCGTATGACATAAGTTGTCATGCCCTCAGGAGAGACTTGAGAATAGACCTCCTTGTTAGGATGATAAGTAAAGAGAGTTAGTCATGGAGGTAGAGATCTCCATTATAGGCAGAGACCTGGAACATCCTCTGAGGATGGTGTTAACCCTAACCCTAAGTGTGGGATAAAGAGAGATGAAGTGGTGAATAGATATCACGATAGACCAGATGTTTGAAAGGACATGCCTTTGGGATGCCATATGATCCATGGGTGACCTAGCACCTTTGGTAACCCAACCCTGGGACGGGTCGTACATGTTTGAGCGAAGGATAGCTCCTTCATGGATGAGGTTAGAGAAGAACCTATGGAAACTGCATGAGCTTTTATGGGCATAATAGGCACCCAGAATGTGTCAGTAGTGCGAGTATTAGGTTGAAACCCTGGCCGAGAGAGTATGGTGGATAGCTTATGTGATAAGAATAAGGGTTATGGATAACCTTGAGCGAACATGAGTTGAACGTAGGCTTCATCCAGGTTGGGGCATGCTTTTGACCATTCACGAAGAGAGGACCTCTAATGGTAAGGTTGGTTGTAGGGTTAGCTCTAGAAAGAGAGAGTAGGAAGTCACACAAGAAGGTTGGAATCATAGACTCCAGGATATGAGGAAAAGTAGAGAGTTGAGGAAGATGCGACCTAAGTGGATGATATTGGTCGCCACATGCTTGATACCTAGAGGTTGATGATGTCTTAGTTGCCACGAGAGGAACCAAACCCTAGAGAGAGGATGAGTCTACTGGTACCTCGATACCTATGTTATAGAAGAGTTCCTTAGACCTAGAGAGGTATAGTAATAGGTTATGATGCCTTATACCTTGTTGGTTGTCCTTAAGGAGGACCCAACTCTAAGTGTTTCTCGAGTTGAAGGATGACAAGAAGTGCATGTCATGCCTTTTGCATGCTTGGTTCATGGTTAAGAGATAGAGCATGCAGTTGGACACCTACAAGTGAACCTAGGGTTCCTAGGCCTAAGAGGGGAAATGGTGTACCTAGTGCTCATGATGAGAGTTGAATTCCTATAGAAGCGAGCATGGTACTTTTTATGTTGAGAGGAAAGGGAAACCCCTTAAGTTTAAGATGAACCCCTCCCAACTAAGTTGACGACATGGGAAGGTATGATCTTGATCCAATGTTGAAGAATGAGAACCCAGATGACCTAGCCTGGTTTAGTGATCTTCTTGTCCCTTAATAGCTTACTAGGGTTAAGCATATGGATGTAAACCCTAGACTTAAGGATGTTTGTTACCTTGTTGTCAAGAGGTGTAGTTTCCTCCCATCCTGGGAGAGGGACCCTTTGGTAGGGTGTATACCAGTATTGTGGCTCTGAGGAAACCTAAAGAGGTCTCATATGATCTTAAGAAGCTATGTGTAAATTACATGGTATGAAAATGAACCTCTAGACCCATAACCATCTCTAAGTGTATATGGACGTGTTACCATGGAGGTAACCAGTATGGGGCTTGACCAAGGTGGGCAGGATTGCCACGATGAAAGTCAGCCCATGAATGTAGAGAGAGAGAGAGATGATGAAGGCTTGGGTAAGGTTCTAAGGTGAACATGTACTATAAGAGAATCCTAAGTCTATCATAGGGTCAGGTAGGGATAAGACCGATGGAAGTAGGAGTTGCCTAATTCCCTAGTTGCACATGACCATAGGGTCGGGAGGTAACATCTATCCTTGTCTGACGGCCATGGGTTAGGAGATTAATCACCTTCATGAACTCATGGGGCCCAAAGGGCAGATGAGTAGGGCACTCTCTAAATGCATAAGGGAAGAGGGATGACCCCAAAAGTGTCGACATCCTATAGACCTAGAGGAGAGGACCAAGGATTGTGTGGTAACCCAAGTAGGTTCGAGACCAGTTTTCCATGGAGGAGACTTTGATAGTAAGATGATTGTAATATAGAGGCATAAATGGCATGTTTCGATTTAGATTTGAAGGTGTAATGGCAAGGTGGGATGTACCATCTCTACTCTTGGAAAAGGAACAACTCTATATTTGGACGACCGCCAAATGCTTATTTCTTCTTGTTATGGGAGTGAGAGATAGGACAGTACACATGCCATACACCAAGAATAAAAGATGATGTGAGTTGGAACATTGCTACGAGGCATGAGGATAGAGAGGATAACATGCCCTGGTAAAGTGAATGATACATGGATGGTTTTCAAATACTAAGAGGAATAATGTAGTCACCTTATGAGGGTGTTTTTATCATGAGATATGAGTCATACAAGGTTGAGTTTGGTCACCAAGAAGATGAGCTCAAGGTGTTCTCAATAAAGTAGACTTAAAGCTAAAATGAGATAATAAGTGGAATACATGAAGGTGTATGACATCAACTTTACCTAATGCATAAGAAGGTGAAGTGGTAATGGATGCTCTGGTTGAGATATATCTGCCTAGTTTGGCTAAAAGAGGTTGTTAGACTAACCCTAAGTTTGGAAAAGAAGATATGTTTGGCTAACATTAATGTAACAAGATCAATTAATGGTTAGCTAGTTTAGTCCTTGATGCAACGAAATAATGGTGGTAGAATCTCAGATGCACTTCTTTGGAAAAGAAGGCGATGAAACCCCGACTAGAATGTTTTAGGGTTTTGAGGTATTGATCTTTAGGAATAATGACATACAGGAGATCATGATTTTAAGATCACCATACACCGTACTACGAAGATAATAAGTGACAGTAGTACTTTAGATACCTAAGATTATGTTGCATGTGGTATATGGCCATGCAAGCCGAGGGTGAAGGATGAACACCAGTAACCCAGTGTGCGGATATAAAGGATAAAGAGTCCCCGAAAGAGAAAGGGAGTTCATCACTATGGATGTTATAAGTCTCCCCTAGACCAAGGAAGGTCAAGATGCAATATGGGTTATGGTAGATCGCCTTACCTAGATGACATGAGAAAGAAAGAGTTCTGTCAAGGGACAGATCAGGTTGAACTACATATGAGAGAGATGGTTCAACTACACCATGAGGTTGAGTATAAAAGTTCTTGAGTTTGACCTAAATGTTCCCTTCCAAAAGGTGGAAGTAGGTACATGAAGAACTCAATGTTAGTACATCTTATCACCCCTAACTAATGGTTAGTATGATCCAGACTAAAGGGTCTGATGATATCATATGTTCTCGTTCAGGGTGATAGCTAGAGACAGTTCTTGTCCTATGAAAGATGTGAAGATAACCACCATAGCCAATATCGGGATTTAAAGAAGCTCTGTAAGTCAGTCACCACTTCAGTAAGGTGATGTTGGTGAAAGGACCACGTGATGGTTAGAAAAGGACCACAATGTGTGTAGATGAAGTCGCTTTGATCGTGCAATGGATGAAAGGAGCCTAGAGACGACAAGAGTTGTGAGCAAATGCAAAGTAGACTGACATGCAGTTCACTGTGGGAGAATATGTGACATGAAAATCCGACCCCTCTAAGTTATAGCTAAGAGAGTGGAGTCCCTGATGCATGGGTTCTTTTGACATGGTTTGGTGGAGAAGGTTAAGTTTGACCTTACCCCTCAGGATAAAGTAATGTGTGATGAGTTCAATGTGTCCAATTTAGAGCACTATGTGAGATACCCCAACCATGTGCTGAATAATGAACCTAGTGAGCCCCAAGGGAGGCAGAAATGTCCTGAGTCACCTGTGTGGATTATAGATTCCAAGGTGAAGGAACTCAGAGAAAAGGATATGTGATGATAAAGGTTCTTTGGAAGCACCATGGATAGGGTAAATCCACATAAGGGCCAATGATGGATATGGAAAAGTCTTATCCTGAATTGTTTGTTTGCTTGATAGAATTTTGAGGATAAAATTCCTATAAGAGGGGAAGGATGTTACAACCATGATTTTGGGTTCATTTGGTGAGAAATGTAATTTCTCATATCAAAGATATTTGAACAAATAATGATATAATTTGTTTTGAATACATGGATTTTGTTTACAATAGCCTTGATGTTTGTGTTGTGGGCTTTATTGGCTATTGGGCCCAAATAATAAGAAAATTCAATTAGTGAATGAATAATTGAATATTTGAGAAAAGAATAATGTGGAAACCTCTAGAAGGAAAATCCAAAGAGGGATTTCGTGCCTCTTGGGTTCCTTGGGTTCCAAGGAGTCCAAAGTTGCATAAAGAGTGCAATAAGAAAAGAAAAGATCAATTAAGTATTTCTTTATTAAGAAAGAAATTGAAAATAATGATAAAATGTGGAAATCAAGTGAAAAGAGGTATAATTGAGTTATCCTTTGTGGAATTTCGTATCCTAAGGATTCCTAATGATAAAAAGGAATACCAATGAGGAAAATAAAAGAGAAGTAAAGGGAAATCCTCAAAAAGGAAATATTTTAATAAGGAATAAATAAGATAATGAAGAATAATGCATATAGATGCATCTAGAAGGATAATAAATATCCTTGGAAAAGGATTTCAAAATTTTGGAGTTTCTTGGGGTCCAAGGATCCCTAATGAAGAAAGAGAGAAAATAACAATAATGACAAATAGGAAGATGATATGATACATTATTAATGATTTTGGTGGCTTTGTGAAAAAGGAAGTGATTTCTATTAAAAGAAAATAGAAATTTGTGCCAAAGAATTAAAAAGCAAGAATAAAGAGAATAAGGGAAAATGTTTTTGAATTTATGAATATTCAAATAACATAGTTATCTAAGGAGATAATGAAGAGAGAGAGAGATGGTTGCTTCACACCCAAGGAAAATATGTTTCCTTTCAAGAATAGGACTTGAGTTCTCAAGGAGGCATGCCTTAGGGCTTTGAACTCCCCCTATATAAGGGGTAAGGCATTGGGCCAAGTTCAGAAGATCACACACACCGACTTCTCTTCTTCTTCCATGTTTTTCGTTCATAAACCCTAGTGGAGGTAAGCGATGCGATCCTGGCACAATAAGGGGACCAAGCGTGGTTGCGAAGGAAGCTGGATCTGCCCCGATGACATAGCAAGCTTTAGCCAGCATCACCATGCCCTAAACAGCGCGCCCTAGCAGCAGCACGGCTGGACAGGGCGGCTGCAATGGCGGGCAAACCCTGCCAACCCTGGACATCTTGGTAGAGTCTTTAGGGTGCTATGGGTGTGCCCAGCCTTGGCGGAGGTGGGGCGAAGGTTGGCGTGGAGTTTCAGACCTTAGAGAGGGCGAAGCAGCCCTGTAAAGAGCTGTCCTCGGCGGCCATTGCGGCTGGACGAAGGTAGGAGATGACCTAAGGGTCGTTAGACATTTATACCCCTCCACACTGTGCTGGATCGGCTGGTTAAGTGGGGGCAAGCACGTGATTTTGTTATGTTTCCAATAAGGCAAGTTGCGTCGCATGGATGGGGTGATGTGGCACTCCGTGATTGGTCCAAAAAGGTAACTCTTGCTAAATTCATAATTAAAGATCGGTAACTCCGATTAGGACAAGTAATATATGAATTTTGATCAGGAGAACGAGAGGAATCCAATAAAAATGATATAAAAGATTGATTCCGTTCCTAATTGCAAAAGTACTATAAGTTGATAAAAAGTGCATTAAAGTTAAGTTAAAAACCCTATTTGTGATTAAAGGTTGAATCTAGTATGCTTAATGGGTTAATTGAAGTATTAATAACCTATTGAATGATAATGTTAGATTCGAACCTGATCTAGATGTAAAATTGCATGATTTAGGGTTTTTACCTCATATGAGAATGGTTAAGCATTCAGAAACCCTAATTTAGGGTAAAAGAAGATAAGATCATATTTGATTTGAAAGATATGAAAATATGTTATTATATGATGGTTCTAATTTATTTCGAGCATTAAAGTTCCTAATTATGGATAAAAACCCTAAATGTAGTAATTAGGGTTTTCTCATGAATAAAAGGTAGATTATGGCAAATCGAGTTCATATGTGATTAAACCATAGTGAATTTTGAATTAATGATAAATGCGTATAATGATCTTGTCATGGATTAAAAGGATAAAAATAGTAGATTTAATATAAAAGAAGTTTAATGAGAGTAATTGATGGTTAATGGTACTCTTAATCTGAGAATAGGGTTATATGTGGATAAGATAACCTTAATATTGAAGAAAAGAGGAGATAATAAGGGTTTATGAGTAATGGTATAAAATTAGGGTTTGAAATAGTAAAATATGAAGGGAAACCCTAATTGCAATGGAAACCCTAAAAGTGAATTAGAAACCCTAGGAGGCGAGTTAGGTTTAATAGATCTTCATGACATGAGTAATAAAAAGGGAATTACATGATTATTTCAGGACCTTGTTGAAAATGCTTGCTTGCTTGGATTCTTATTTGCATGGATATTTATGTTCAAATCATCAAATCAGGTATTTGGTTACGCTTATGATTATCTTGACTAGTTTTCTGGGGATTTTATCGACATTTCCCTCATGGCTTGAAATAACTGTTGGATGCTTTTATTTCATACAACTATAGAGTGACTATGACTATCACTATGAATATACATGTATAACCGGCTAGATCCAGGACCACCTCTGTGGCTTGTAAAGGCTAAAAAGGGGTAATCTAGAGTAAGGTCTAGGTTATCGTGGGTTAGAAATTGGGCTACCAAGTGTAGTGCCATGAGACCCATTAGCATGCCATGAGTTAAGGAGTGGGCTACTTACTAGTAGTGCCATTCGACTCAACCCTAGAAACTGGTTCACTTATAGGTGGGGCCATGAAGGGTTTAATGAGGATCTACCATAAGGAAGGTAGTATCCAGGTCCACTGCAGGGATATCACAGAGGATACGGTACTCATGGATCGCGGAGTTATATTTAAAACATAATCTTGGTTGTTAAATGATTAATTGAATGATTATGTTGTTATCATAGTTGCACGTTTATTGTTTCCCCCACATACCAGCTTTCGTTGATCGATGTTTTGTTTGTCGATGTTTTAGGTACAAGCCAAAAGGACAAACAATAAATCGTCATATTGTGAAATACATGAAGTAAAATACAAGGAGGATTAGTTAGAATAGAATCCATAAGTTGATAGAAGTTTAGAGATCCAAGTTTTCAAAAAGGTATGCAAAAGTTTATTTTCTTACAATTTTCCCATTTAGTATGTTAAAATTTGATAATTATTCTTGGTTAATTTCCAAACCTTTGATCCGGAAGTTATGGGTGCAGCTTCGACCTCTCGGTCTCCCTTAATTGGGGGTTATCAGGAGGTGGGGTTGTAACACATACTCTGGTAGGAGTGCGACTACGGGCTATAGCTCAGTGATATATTTTTTATGAGGTTTCACAGGATTGGCTGCGGGCCATACCCTGGCAGGAGTGCGACTGTAGGCCATAGCTCAGTTTCACTAGAGTTGTGACCTGTACCAAGGCGGGATATGACTTTCATTATTGACTATATGTCACAGGTTGTAGTTGACTGGTATGTCTATGCTATTTTCTCATATACTGACAATGAGGTTTGGTGATGTTGTGGATTCTGACTCTTCTATAGACATTGTATGGCACCAATTTTGACTTAGTAGTGGTCAGTTGGGTTTTGGTAGTACAACTCAAATTCTTAGAGCATAATAAAATATGTAATCATCCATGTAGTATTTTTCTTAGGTCCAAATACGAAAATATTGGATGAAGCCTTACTTGTTTTTGTACAATATAGTTGGTAGTGAATATACATGTTCTTCATATTCCTTTTATGATGATAATATGTTTCATAATCTAATTGTAATTGCTTATCCTATTAGTGATGATTACTTGCTTATCATAGATGTAGCTTTACTACTGCTCTTTAATTATCTTATCTATGCTAATAATAGTGTTGGTGGATAGTTATATCTCCCGTTGAGACTTGGAATATCACTATGAGGATTTCCCACATCTTTTTAGGTGGACATGCATGAGGAGGTAGAGATCATGCAACAGAGGTTGAGCAGCAGTAAGAAGGACAGTAGATGACAAGGCTGGAAGTGCTGCTTGTGGTCCTTTTGTTGTTAGAGTCCTAGAATCATCCATGTACACTCAAGTCTTTAGGATAGTTTTTGGGACGTGTTTTGTAGACTTGTTTCATTACATGGTTTGGTTTGCATGTCCTTTTTATGTATGGATATGGTGGATATGCATATATATATGTTTGGGACATTTTTTTGTAACAGGCTGATGGCATACATGGTAAGTACCTTGTGTCATGAAATGACTCATATGTAAAAGTTTTTATTGTTTGGGAGCTTAATGTAATGGTTTTATTTTTTTAGTGTTTTTCGATAATCTGCTTTTTAAGTTTTGTTTCCACAGTTAGTTTTGAGTTATTTTGTGGTTTGTGGCGTGGGGCGTCACAGTTTGGTTGGTATCAGAGCTTTAGGTTCATTGAGTCTACATGGACCTAAGACTAGGGTTTTTGTCTGTTCTTGTGTCCTCCAGTCTGTCTTATAGTGACTTCTGCTTCTATAGAAGAAGAAGAAAGCCTAAAGATGTCTAGAGAACATGAAGAACACACTACTGAGAGCAGTGTTGTTGCACTAGGAGGAGGTGCAAGGAACCAAGCACGAGCCTGAAGGTCCCCCATTTGACCCAACTATGATTGAAAACCTTGCCTTTCCGTCTCTTTTTGGGTAGTTTATGGCTACGATGACGCATATGGAGGACATAATGCCCACACCTCAGCCTAGGGCACCAGTTCCCAATGTAGAATCTTTAGGAATTAGGAAGACCTTTGTGCGCTTTTGCTGTGTTGGAGCGATGGAGTATGTGGGGACGTCTGATCTGACAGATGCAGACCTGTGGCTTACTAAGCTCAAGAAAGCCTTCAAGATCCTCCGCATCCTGGAGGCGGACAAGGTTAAGCATGCGGTGTACCTTTTGAAGGGGAGTGCTGGCCATTGGTGGGCCATAGAAGAGGAGAAGAGACCTGATCCGAGGTAGGTTGGGAGGGGTTCCGACGTGAGTTTGTCACTCAGTACTTTTCACGGATCTATATGGACAAGAAGATCAGTCAGTTTGAGCGAATCTGGCATGGATCCATGTCTATCAATGAGTACGAGACTAAGTTTATGGAGCTTCTTTGGTTCTCTCCGCACATGATCTCCGCACATGGATTCTACGGATGATGAGAGGATTTGCCATTTTGAGAAGGGGTTGAATGTTGAGTTGTCTACCCCGACAGTTGCCTTAGAGAATCGAGAAAAGTTTGCCATGTTTGTGGAGTCTGTTCAGAGGATAGAGTGATCTGTGATAGAGAAGCAGGAGGAAAGTTCCAGGAAGAGGCCTGCTCAGTCCCAAGGACAATCGTCAAGAGATTTTAAGTAGTCAAGGTTTTTTGCATCACCAACATCAGAGAAGTTCAGCATGCAGACGCAGTGGTCACCTAGTAAAGGTAGAGACCGTAGCCTTCAACTTGGGATCTCACAACACATCGTTAGTGTCGGTGATGGGGCCGTCTAGGTCGTAGTTTGAGACCAGAGCTTGCCACAAGTGTGGACATGTAGGACACCTGAGGCAAGAGTGCCTAGTGAGAGATGATGAGGTGACCTAGCAACTGAGGCAGAGATAGTAGGGCTCATAGAGTAAACAAAATAGTGGTGCATGAGAACAAGGACGTGGCCAAGCGTCAGAATCCGAATCATCTGCTTAGGGAATCAGAGGATGGGGGCAAGAATAGGTAATTACTAGATTCTATGCTATGAGTCAGCTGAAGGTGGTAGTCGACCCGCGAGTAGTGACATGTCAGATGGAGTTATTTCATCTTGATTTGTCTTCTTCTTGCTCTATATCTATTTAGGTTGACTCGGGTGCAACACACTCTTTTATCACTCGCGAAGTGCTTGATAGTTGTCTTTTGCCTATTAGTCGTAGGAGAGATAGTTTGTTGCTAGAAACCCTATTAGTTGGTTCTACAATGTTGTAGGAGGTGTGTCCTTCCTATTCCCTTTCTTTTTAGTGCACAACATTTAAGTGGATTGCATGGGTTCGATGTAATCCTTAGAATGAACACCTTGGAGAAGTATAGAGTGGTCTTGGACTGTGGTTTCAAGCAGGTGACGTTTGTAGATGGTGGTAAGATGTGGATCTTTCAAGGAGATAGGAAGATTCTTCTGACATGTCTGGTGTTGGCAATGGTGGCTGAGAAGCTATTGAGATAGGGTTGTGAGATGTTCTTGGCACATGTATTGAATATTGAGGTGAGGATTCCTAGTATCCAGGAGGTTCTAGTTGTCAGAGAGTTTGAGGATGTGTTTTCTAAGGAGTTTCTAGGTGTTCCCCCACCCCGAGAGATTAATTTTGAGATCAATCTGGCTCCCGACACTCAACCTATAGCTAGACACCGTACATGGTTGCTCCAGTAGAGATGACAGAGTTGAAGAGACAATTGCAAGAGCTTCTTCACATGGGTTTCATCAGGTCGAGTACATCACCTTAGGATGCTCCAATGCTGTTCATGAAGAAGAAGGATGGGTCCATGAGACTATGTATAGACTACATGCAGTTGAATAAGGTGATGATAAAGAAAAAGTATCCCTTGCCAAGGATAGACGACCTGGGGTTGGTTGCTATAGTCCATGCCTTGAAGATCTGGAGGCACTACCTTTATGGTGAGAAGTGTCAGATCTTTATGGATCACAAGAAACTGAAGTACATCTTCTCACAACAGGAGCTGAATATGAGGCAGCAACACTGGATGAAATTAATCAAGGACTATGACTATACGATTGATTATCACCTAGGGAAGGCGAATGTTGTAGCAGATGCGTTAAGCAGGAAGTCTTCGTCTTCGCCTATAGATAGAGCCCAGTTGAGTTCTTTAGTGTGCCACTAGTTAGACATGCTGATCTCCCTATGTCAGATGAATGTTAAGCTGGAAGTTTCCTTGCTATTAGGATTGTTAGCACAGTTACATGTGACACCCACACTGAGACAACAGATCAGAGAGGCACAACATGTTGATGCCATAATACAACAAATTAGATCAGAGTTTGGCAACAAGAAACATGATGGATTCCATGAGTCAGATGATGGGATAGTTTGTTACCATTGTAGAGTAGTGGTTCCTGATGTCAATGATCTAAGGAAGATGGTTCTGGAAGAGGTTCACTCGTTTATGTATGCTATGCACCCATGTAGCACCAAGATGTATCATAATCTAAATGATATGTATTGGTGGCCTGGTTTGAAGAAGAACACGGTTGAGTTCGTTGCGAGATGCATTGTGCCTCAAGATTAGATTAGAGTTTGACAGCTAGAAGCATGATGGATTCCACAATCCAGATGATGTGATGGTTTGCTACCATTGCAGAGTAGTGGTTCCTGATGTCAATTGTCTAAGGAAGATGGTTCTAGAAGAGGCTCACTCGTCTATGTATGCTATGCACCCAGGTAACAGCAAGATGTATCATAATCTACATGATATGTATTGGTGGCCTGGCTTGAAGAAGAACGTGGTTGCGTTTGTTGCAAGATGCGCTGTGCCTCAGTAGGTCAAAGCCGAGCATCAGAAGCCTGTAGGGACGTTACAACCGTTGCCTAAACTACAGTGGAAATGAGATCATGTGACAATAGACTTTGTGGTTGGCCTGCCTATGACAGCCAAAGGTCATGATTCTATGTAGGTGATCATTGATAGGTTGACCAAAGCAACATATTTTCTTCATGTGAAGATGACATGTACAACTGAGAAGCTTGCCTAGATCCACGTTGATGAGATAGTGTGTCTGCATGGTGTTCCAGAAACTATCATGTCTGATAAAGGACCTTAGTTCACAAGTTGCTTTTGGGAGCGATTGCACACAACTTTGGGTATGGAGTTGAGGTTCAACACTGCCTTTCACCCAGAGAAAGATGGTCAGTCTGAGAGGACCATTAAAACCTTAGATGATCTGTTGAGAGCTTGTGTTCTTTAGTTTTTAGGTGGCTGGGACAGACACCTCAGTTTGATAGAGTTCACATACAATAATAGTTATCAACAAATTATCGACATGGCACCTTATGAGGCATTGTACGGGAGGTGTAGTAGGTCTTAGTTGTGTTGGTATGAGATGGGAGAATACCAGCTTCTTAGTCCTGAGCTTGTACAACAAATGACAGAAAAGATCAAAGTGATACAACAACAGTAAAAGGCAGCACAGAACAATTTGCATATAACCGTCGTAGACCCTTGGAGTTCTAAGTAGGAGACAGAATATACTTCAAGGTCTCTCCCTAGAAAGGTGTTTTAAGGTTTGGGAAGAAGGTAAGTTGGCTCCCAGATTTATGGGACCTTATCCTATGATGACACATGTTGGAAAGGTGGCCTACAAGTTGGAGTTTTCACCTGCGTTGCATAGGTTGCATCCAATCGTGTAAGTATGTTGAGAAAGTGCCATCCTGATACCGAGTTAGTGTTGCAGCCAGTAGAGGTCAAGCTTGATGAGGACATGTTATATGTCGAAGGTCCAGTGTTGATCCTTGACAAATGGGTGAAGAAGCTGAAGAAGAAGTACATAGTGCTTGTGAAGATTCAGTGGCATTACCATGGTGATGAGGAATCCATGTGGGAGATCAAGGAAGAGATGAGGAGGAAGTACACCTCTCTTTTCTCTTAGGATTTTTGGGGTGAAATCCTTGTTAGGGGTTTATTGCTTGTAAGGACCCTGACTTGAGTTTTGGGGTAACCCTATTTGCTTTGGCTTAATCATATTATTAGAACCTTGCTCTAATCTTGTGAGATGTAATTAGGGATTGTGGCGTGCTTAAGTTTCAAGTTTGAACTTGTTTGGATGATGTTTGTGCTTTTTGTGTTAGTTTTGGTAAAAATTGCAATTTACCCAATATGGAGGATTGATGTGCAATTTGCCACCTCTAGAGTGTTCCTTCTCTCTTCTGGATGCATGAGAGAGAGTGTGGTGTTTGGAGGTGATTTGTTTGACCCTTATTTGTGTGGTGTCATCCTTAGTGGTGATTAGGGTTTTCTAGGGTTTGTGTGCTTTGACCTGTGACCTTTGTTAGGTTGTCTCGACCTAGATCGCGACCTAGGGCTTGTTGAGGTTGTTTCACGGTCAAGACATTTCCCCTTGGTGTGGTGGTCATGGACAAGGTTGTCTTGGGTCGAGACAAAGGCTTGGAGAGGTGTGTTTCAACCTAAGTTGCTTGTGGTGGTCTTGGTGCCACGACCAAGTGGCGTTGTTAGGGTGTATCACGACCATGGAGACCCTTGGTGTGTCGTGGTTGTGACATAAAGGGTGGAGTTTCTTAGGTGGTCGAGACACTACCTAGAGTGTATCACCATGTCTTGCATGTCATGTTTAAGTTGTTGCATGTGGATGCATGTTGGTATTTTACGAGGACAAGTGCCCCTTAGGTTCCTTAGTGTGTTGACACCTCACCCTTTGTTCTCTCTCTCATCCAACATCTATATAACCCCTTATCCCTTCTTGCTTGCAACCCTTTCGGAAAACCATCTTCTTCCTCCTTCTTTGCTTATTCTTGGAGCTTGGTGGAGCAAGGAGGTTCGTCCTTGGATCTTGAGGAACCAATCTCCTATTGCATGTGGATGTGGTGGTGATTTGAGTTCATCTCTCATCTTTGGTAAGTGTTTACCTTCTAAGTTGATGTTCCTTTGATCTCATACCTTCATCTCCTTCTTTTTTCTCGGCCTTAGACCATGGTTCTCCCATGGTGGTCGTTTAGGAGGGAGACTCCTCATCAGAAGGGTCATAGACCATGTCCTGACAAGGTAGACCCATGTGCGAAGAGGATTTCTCCTCTCTTTTCCCCTTTCTCTTTGGATCGGCCAAGAGCTTACTTGCTTCTTTCCTTGAGCTACCCTTTGACCTTGGTGTGTCCCCTTTCTTGAGTGCTCTTGAGTTCGAGTGTGGAGCTTTTGGTGGAACTTTTCCAACCCTCAGATCTGTGCTTGGATCTCTTGATCTTAGAGTTTGAAACTCTTGGTGGTGATCATCTTAAGGCGGGATATATAACACCAAACCTACTCTATTATTGAACTTCTTAATGCGTTTTAGTACATTATTCTTCCTCTAAACCACCTTCTCACCATGTTTGTGCTTAGTGGTAATCTCTAGAGTTTGTTTGGTGGAGATCCTTTACTAAGTTTTAAAGCAATCCGAAACCCTAACCTTTTGTTCCCATTTTGGTAGATGGTGTGTTATGAAGGTTTTTATACATGTTTTTCTCTTTACCTTACCCTCATGCATGATATTCATGTACTTAGAGGTCAGAGAGATGTTAGGTCCGGTTTTAGTTATCTTGAGTATGGTTTTCTCTTCCTTGGAAAGGGTTCATCCTTAATAGTTTCTTGACCCATGCTGTAGGGTTTTGGTGATTGGTTGTATGTGACCTTTTCTTCATGGTAACTGTGGGTTCACCTTTAGTTTCAGTTCTGTTTTGGAGACCTAGGTGGTGCATCTTGGGAGACCGCTACATTCCGATCATGAAGGTCACGACGTTGATAGCTTTTGGGTCGAGATGCTCCTTTGAGGTTGAGCCCGACCTAGTGATGTTAGGTTGAGACCCTTGGTGTTGCACCTGCCTTGCTTGAGTTGAGACTCATCCTAGAAAGTAGGGTCACGACCGTGATGGTCTTGGTTCGTGAAATGGGTGGATGTTGATTGTCTGGGGTCACAACATAGGTTGGGGTCGAGATATCTTCAGGTCGAGATGCTTTAGAAGAAACCCTAACCATAAGTGTCGCGTGCCTGACATGGCTAGAAGTTGAAGGTCGTAACATGTGATAGATGGTTGAAGCACATGAGGGTTGTGGTCGCGACATGGACCATAGTGGGTGGTCATGACCTATGTGGTTATGTGATCAACATAGGGTGATGGTAGGTGGATGGGAAACACATGTAAACACCTAATGATAATCATATATGTATAATACATACCCATATACAATCCTATTTAGAATGTTATCTAATCAACTCCAATGGTACTTTCTAATCCTTATGCACTCCAAGATAAGGGAGGGTGATGGTTCTCGGGTTGATGATTGAACCTAGTCTTGTAAACCCTAATCAGTTAAAAGGAAACCCTAACCCTAATAATAATGAACGATGATTTTGCTTATTTCTCCATCATGGAATGGTTATGATGTTATGTGGTTACCTCTCATGTTTATAAGCTTCTAACCATACAAGTGTTATGAGTTTGATAATCATATCTAGTGTATGCTATGGTGATTTGACATGATATAAGTTGAATGAACCTAGAGAGGCATGTTGAGGTACTTGTGATACAAAAAAGCTGAGCTGAGGGATTGATATCCCATAGCATGTGATTATGGTACTGATGATGTGATAAATGGAAATAATACATGCATCATGTGGTGATAGTGTGACAAGTTCACAGTCTATATGTTTATATCTACTGGAAGAGTACTATGCCTTTATCTTTTGCAGATTTTTTTTATGATTTTATATGTTGTAACTTGATTAATGTTAAAAGTCACTTAATTAACATAACTAATCAAGTGGAACTTAATCACGTAGTTTTGCCCTGTGCCATAGATCCATCTCTGTGTTAGCACTTGCTGGATGATGAAACATGTTTTCCTTAGAGGAAGCCTAGAGTCATATACTGTTGAGTATATGCATTCACAGGATTGGATGTGGGCCATACCCTGGCAGGAGTGCGGCTACGGACTGTAGCTCAGTGATATGTTTCTTATGAGGTTTCATAGGATTGACTATGGGCCATACCCTGGTAGGAGTGCGGCTGTGGGCCGTAGCTCAGTTTCAATAGTGTAGTGACCTATACTAAGGTGGGCTAGGACTTTCACTGTTGACTATATGTCACAGTCTGCAGTTGACTAGTATGTCTCTGCTGTGTACTTGTGTACTGACCACGAGGTTTGGTGAGGTCATGGATTCCGACTCTTCCATAGACCTTGTATGGAACTGATTTTGACTTAGTCGTGGTCGGTTGGGTTCGGGTGGTATGACTCAAATCCTCAGGGGGCATAATAAAATACATAATCAACCCTGTAGTATCTTGCTTAGGTCCAAATATAAAAATATTGGATGAAGCCTTGTTTGCTTCTGTACAGTATAATTGGTAGTGAATATACATGTTCTTCATATTCCTTTTATGATATCCTGTTAGTGATGATTACTTGCTTATCATAGATGTAGCTTTACTGCTGTTCTTTAATTATCTTATCTGTGCTAATAATAGTGTTGGTGGAGAGTTATATCTCCCGATGAGATTTGGAATCTCATCCCGTGAGTTTCCCACATCTTTTTAGGTGGGCGTACATGAGGTAGAGACCATGTAGTAGAGGCTGAGCAACAACAAGAAGGACAATAGCTGATAAGGTTGGAAGTCCTGGTTGTGTTCATTTTGTTGTTAGAGTCCTAAAGTCATCTTTGTACACTCATGTCCTTGGGATAGTTTTTGGGATGTGTTTTGTAGACATGTTTCATTACATGGTTTAACTTGTATGTCTTTTTTATGTATAGATATGGTGGATATGCATATATATGTTTGGGACAAGTTTTTTTGAATAGGCTGATGGCATACATGGTAAGTACCTAGTGACATGAAATGACTCATATGTAAAGGTTTTTTGTATTTGGGAGCTTAATGAAATGGTTTTAATTTCCAATGTTTTCTAATAATCTGTTTGTTTAAGTTTTGTTTCCGCCGTTAGTTTTGAGTTATTTTGTGGTTTGTGGCATGGGCGTCACACCATGTGTCACAGTCACCCAATCATAACCTTTATTAAAACCCATGTTTCAGGACTGCTTTTGATGATGTCAAAGCATACCGAACAACATGTGATGAGTGCAGTGATTTCAGGTCTAAGAACCACAAACACCACCATCATTGTGAGAGCTCACTATGACTTCCATGGGAATGGTTTCCATGTGTCGGTCTCATGGTGGGCCTGTCTAATACTCTATTCTCTAGCATGTATTTGCATGCTTGGTTTGATATTACCATATCATAAATAATGAGACTATGTCATCAACCAACTCACACTCTGATTTTGTGTGTCATTGTTGTCTATCAACCTTCCACAACAATTGATTAGGGACATAATGAGAATATATATGTACTCTTCACATTCATATGATCTAATTTGCCTAAGTCACGTACTTGAAGACATACATTGTTGAGTAATATAATTCTCTAGACATTTATAATGTTACATCATTATCTCATAACTAAATTAAAGAAAATAAATTGGAAGCTTGCCTTTATTAATTAATCAAATCAATTACAAGTTATGCCATTACATTCATCATATGATTGGCTCTCAGGGCATACATACCAATAGTCTCCTAATTGCACTTAGATCTAATCACCCATGAATCTTATCCCAAGTGATCTAATATGACCATCATGCTTCTTCTACTAAAGGTCCTTTGTCAAGGGGTCAACAATATTGTTCTCAGCTGGTACTCTATAAATATTTACATATCCTCATTATACAATCTCTCGTATGAGATGGAACCAACTTTGTATGTGCTTTGAGCACTGATGCGATCTGGGTTCCTTAGCTTATGCAATAGCTCCATTGTTGTCACAATATAGCTCAATTGCGTCACTGATGCTTGGAGCGACCCTGAGTTTTGTAATGAATTTCTTAACCCATACAACCTCATTCGATGCATTTGATGCAGCAATATACTTGACCTCTGTTGTAGAATTCACAATTGTCTGTTTCTTGGAACTCTTCCAGCTTATAACTCTATTATTTAGGTAGAACATGAATCCTGATTGCAATTTGTAATCATCTTTGTCAGTCTAGAAGAATGCATCGGTGTAACTTCTTACCACCAACTCTTCCTCTCCTCCGTAGACCAAGAACTGATCCTTGGTTCTTCTCAAGTACTTGAGGATGTTCTTCACGACTGTCTAGTGAGCATCGCCTAGATCTGACTGATATTTTCTCATCATGCTCATGGCCTCTAAGACGTCTAGACGGGTACACAACATTGCATACATGATTGATCCTACTGCTGAGGCATATGGAATCAAACTCATGCGTTCCCTTTCTCCATAAGAACTGAGACTTTGACCCTTAGAGATGGTAACTCCATGTAACATGGACATGTTTCCTCTCATTGAATTCTCCATGCCAAACTGTTTCAGCACTTTGTTAATATATGTGGTTCTACTTAGTCCAAGAAGCCTTTTGGATCTATCTCTATAGATTTTTATCGCCAAAATGTAGGATGCTTCTCCCAAGTCTTTCATAGAACGTATTTCCAAGCCATGTCTTTACCTTTTGTAAAGTAGGGATGTCATTCCCCATCAATAATATGTCATATATATATATATAATATGCTGAATGTCACTATGCTCCCACTAACCTTCTTGTACACACAAGGTTCATCTTCATTTTGAACAAGCCAAACTCTTTGACTATTTCATCAAAATGAAGATTTCAAATCTGAGATGCTTGCTTCAATCCATAGACTAACCTTTGTAGCTTACAGACTTTATTTGCTAGCTTTGGATTTATAAAACCCTCAGATTATGTCATATACACATCCTCAAGAAGATTCACGTTAAGGAATGTGGTTTTAACATCCATATGCCAAATCTCATAGTGATAAGGTACAATAGAAAACATGATCCTGATGGACTTAACCATAACCAATGGAGAAAAGGTTTCGTCATAGTCAACACCTTGAACTTGTCTGAAACCCTTTGCAACCAATCTTCCCTTATAGGTTTGTACTTTACCATCCATGTCAATTTTTTCTTGAAGACCCACTTGCACCCTATGGGTTTTACCCCTTCAGGTGGATCCACCAAAGTCCATACTTTGCTGGTATACGTGGATTCCATCTCAGATCTCATGGCTTCTAGCCATTTCTCAGACTCTGGTTCCTCTATAGCATCTTGATAGGTTATTGGCTCATCATTTATGACCAATTCACTACCTTCCTGAGTTACAAGATATCTAAATCTTTCAAGCTCAAGGTGTGTCCTATTATATCTACAATGTTCCTTTGTTACTTGAGGAATTTGAGATTCCAAAACACCTTGTGATTCTCTTTGTTCCTCTTATTCATCTATCTATTCTTTGGTCTCTTGTTAGTCTCAAACATCTTCAAGTTCCACTTTCCTCCCACTGATTCCTTTCGGAAATGAAACCCATCTCAAGGAATACATCATCCCTGGCAACAAACACTTTGTTTCCAGATAGGGAATAAAAGTAATTTCCTTTTGTCTCTTCAGGATATCCAACAAAATAACATTTATCGAATTTAGAGCCAAAATTATCAGAAACCATTCTTTTGACATAAGCTTCACATCTCTAAATCCTCATAAAAGACATATTGGGACGCTTCCCAGTCCATATCTCATAGGATCTCTTTTGAACCGATTTAGATGGTACCCGATTTAGTGTAAATGCGATGGTTTCTAGAGCATACCCCCAAAAGGTAGTCAAAAGATCAAGTAAACTCATTATCAATCACACCATGTCCAGTAATGCACAATTCCTTCTTTTAGACACACCATTATGCTGTGGTGTTCCAGGTGGAGTCCATTGGGATACAATCCCATGGTTTTAAAGAAGATTTTCAAACTCTTGGTTTAAGTATTCTCCACCTCGATCGGAACAAAGTACCTTAATACTTTTACCAAGTTGGTTTTGTACTTTATTCATAAACTCCCTGAACCTGTCAAGAGTTTGACTTATATTTCATTGAATAAACATAGCCATACCTACTGAAGTCATCACTAAAGGTAATAAAGTACTGATACCCACCTGTAGTTGTTATTGTAAAAGGTCCACACACATCAGTATGTATGAGTCATAATAGATCACTAGCCCTCTCATTGTTTCCAGTGAAAGGGGTTTTAGTCATCCTTCCCAACAAACAAGATTCACATGTCTCTATTGATTCTAGATCAAAAGAGTCTAGATAACCATTTTTATGGAGTCTAGATATGCAGTTCTCATTTATGTGCCCTAGACGACAATGCCAAAGGTATGTTTTGTTTGAGTTTTTGAAATTTAGTCTTTTGGTATTAACGTCATAAACATCTATCTTTAGATCTAATAAGTAAAGACCATAAGACATTGGGGCACTGCCACAAAAGATCCAACCTTTGAAAATAGAATATTGACCATTTTTAACATGGAATTCAAATGCATCCTTGTCCATACAAGATATAGAAATGATGTTTCTATTTATAGCAGGTACATACTAGTAGTTTTTTAAACTCTATTACAAGCCATGTGGGCAGAGATAAAATATAAGTTTCAATTGTTCTAGTTGCAACTCTTGTGCCATTAGCAACTCACAGTTCCACCTCACCCTTTCCCAAATGCCTACTTCCTTTCAGATCCTGCATATTCGAACATATGTGAGATCCACATCCGATATCTGTTACCCATGATGAATAAGTAGATAGATTTATCTCATTAACATATATACCTGAAGTGGAGATCACTATCTCCATATTCTTCTTCTTGAATGCCTTCAAGTACAAAAGATGAGTTCCTCTTGTACTTTCCTTTCTCCTTGTCTTGAGTGTTGAAGATTTGGATTTATGCATGACCTCAGAACTCTTCTCGGCCTTGCTTTGATCCTTGGACTCAGCTCCACTGATCACCATCATGGTCTTTCCCTTCTTCAATCTTGCTTCAACATGAATCAACATAGCAAGAAAGTCTGACATCGGTCTGGCCATATTAATCATGTAATAGCATGCAATAAAGTGGTTATATGATTATGACAATGTTTTTAGAATCATATCTATAGACAACTCTTGTCTCAAGGTGAATCCCTGATCTTCAAGATGACACACATGTCCAATCATATTGAGCACATGTTCTTCTACTAAGGTTCTCTCTGTCAACTTATACTCAGGTTGCACCTTTATGATATTGTCTCTTTCTTGTTTTTTACAGCCAAGTGTTACTTTCTTAAGATGTGTTACCATGCCAATAACACTCATGTCCTCACACTGCTCATGCAACTCATAGTTCATACAGTTAAGCATAAGGCACTTTATCTCCAATGCATCATTAGCATGCTTCCAGTAAGCATCCACTTGTGCCCTAGGCGCTTTAGGAGTAAGTAAATTTGGCATTGATTTGTTAAGGATGTAGAGCTTGCACTCTTCATTAAGAACCCTTCTCAAAGTCCAAAATTAATTCTGGAAATTTGTCCCATCAAGTTTGTCCTTCTTAAGGACCGATCACAATATGGATTTGTTATTCATTTGAGTCTACAATAGAAAATTTGTATTTATCAAAAACTTTTGATTTGATTTGAAAATTTTGACGATATTAATTAGTCCTTTAATTATTATTGCTCATATTATTTTTATTTCAAATTGATATCCCTCACATATCAATTTGAAATATTGCTGCTGACAAACAAAATTCAGAATATTGCAACATACAATATTCTAGTGGGTCAAATCCAAGATAATTCAACTATGACCCGACCAACATCAACATACATAGTCAATTATCAAGGTAGACAACTTTTTCCAATTGCATCATATGTAATTCTGGATAGATGATATGTAAAACTCCTCACCATACTCATCTGCATGCTTCTGGGCACAAACACTCTAAGAATCACTAGTTTAAGCCTGATCCAAAAGTCAACATGATAATAATGCACCCCACTTTGGCGTAACTATGTCATTACCATCAAATTTTCACGAAATAGATGACACCACAATTTGGTGTAACCTACATTTGGTTGATCAAGATTTTCATGTGTGCTGCTTTTGGAAAGCATCTAAAGCTTAATATATTTTTTATTTGAGGGAGTTTGTATTTATATATATTTTATCAAATCACCACATATATAGTACGTATCATATACATGCTATATCCCACAATGAAAATATGCAATAGACGAAAGCAATGGTTACGACCAACCTAATGTAATTCATTGGAGCAACAAGAAATTACCACATCCTAGGTCTACATCTATAATGACCTTGACCTGGGTTATGAGGTAACCCTGTTTGTTTTGGCTAAGTAAGTTTCTTAGAAATTTAATATAATCCTCTAAGGTGTTTTGTTATCATGTGACACACTTATGTTCCAAGTTTGGTCCTGATTGAATGTTGTTTGAGCAATGTTCCTTTGATTTGGACCAAAGTGCAATTTACCCAAGATGAGGAGTTATATTGCAATATGTCACATGTTGAATGTGAATTAAGTTCTTTAGCATCATAATAGAGAGAATTATGCTAAGTGGTGGCTTGTGGAAAGCCTAAATTCTAAGTTTGAACTTGTTTGAATAATGCTAGTACCTTGTGCACCAATTTTGGTACAAATTGTAATTTACCCAAAATGTGGGGTTCATATGAAAATTATCACCTCTAGAGTGTTACTACTTCCTCTATGTATCATTTAGAGTATATAGAAAGAGGGAGACATCATGTTTGAATAAATTATGAGTGATGGTAATCTTGGTGATGAAATGACCAAGAAAAGGGTTGAATATGAAACCTTAACTTGAGTTGTATCAAGTTGAAAAGCTTATATATGAGTGCCTATCGGCCAAGGAGCCATATTAGGATCCTAATATCAGTTTTTAGACTCTTGGAAAAGGCCATGACGTGCAAAGCACCTCAAGAAGGTGAAGGGTATCGATTTACAACTTCCTTAGAAAAGTTGTATCAGGTTGTGAATAAAGTGGTGATTTTGTTGATATAATTTATTCAAAGAGATAAGTAATGGATGAAATTTCATACCTAGACTATCCTCAAGTATTTTTCATGTCAAGATAAATTTTCATGCACGCATGTACACGTGTCACCCATGCATGGACACGTGGCACCTAGTAGCTCAAATTGATGACACCTCATTTTCACACTTCTTCATGAACAACAAGTATATATACCCCTTCCTTTCACCCCTAAGTGAACTTTTTCGAATACTACCACCTCCTTGCTCTTAGATATCGTGCATAGAGCCTTGGTATCGTGCATAGGTGATGTGATATCATGCATAGGGCTTGGGTATCGGCCATATCAAGTGGTAACGGCCATAGCATGTTGATATTGGCCATAGCATGTTGATATCGGCCAAGTGGAGTGTTTTTGGTCACAAGTGAGGGGGATATCGGCCAAAAGTGATGTCATATTGTGCATGAGTAGTGAGTTATTGTTTAAGGTGCTAAGGATCAAGAAGGAGCTCAAGTATTAACCCTAAGGTGAGGCCATGATCATCTTCAACCTTATATTGAAGCATGAATCTAGGGTTATGATCTTCCTTTCTTTTCTTCTTCATTAATTTCTTATCCATGGTGATTCTTTGCATATAGAGGAGTTGTGAAGTTCATATTTAACTTTAGGAACGTGAAGCTTTGGAGCTTGGAGCTTTGAAGTTGTTCTTGATGCGGGTTATATAACTTGAACTCTATCATGTTATTATTCATCACCTAAATTGCTATACTTAATGAACTACTTTTAATTCCGAAATTTTCTGAAATAGTTGATGAAATTATGAGTTCTAGTAGTTTATTAGACCTTTTTCCATGAAATATAACTATTATAACAAAGGTCTAGAGCTTGAAGAAGATGGCATCACCTTATAAAGTGATATCAGGTTCAAGCACACAAGCAAGCACCTCTAACCTGATATGGTGATGCACCTACTTCACTAAAATGATATGGATATGATTTTATACTTTCTTGCACGATATGGTGGTGTAGTATACACCTCTTTCACAATATGAGGTCAAGCATACACCTCAAAAATGATATTGGGTTAAGCACACACCTCTCTGCTTGATATGGTGTGAAGCACACACACCTCTCTTCCCGATATGGTGTGAAGCACACACACACCTCTCTACCTGATATGGTGTGAAGCACACACACACCTCTTTGCCTAATATGGTGTGAAGCACACACACACCTCTATGCCCAATATGGTGTGAAGCACATACACACCTCTCTACCCGATATGATGTGAAACACACACACACACCCCTCTTTGCCCGATATGGTGTGAAGCAAGCATACACCTCTTGCCCGATATGGTAAGCATACATACACCTATAAAGTGATATGAGTAGCAAGAATACACCTCTAAACTGATATTGGGTCAAGCATACACCTCTTGGACGATATGGTGTTGAGCACATATCTCTAAAATGATATGGTGGGTAACCCAATACACTAGATGACAAAAGTGGTAAGGTGGTTAATACCCTAGAACATGTGATGGCCAATACACTGAAGTATGGTGTGGCCAATATCTTCAAGAGAGGTTAGGACGTTACACTCATGTATGGTGAAGTTGATACACCATATGAATGGTAAGGTTGATACCTTCATGGGTACAGGTCTGAGGGATATGATGATGCCTAGATCGATATACACCTAATCCAATACATGTGTTCAACTTGACATACATGATTCAATCTGATGCACCTTGTAAAGGTGAGGGTAAAACACTCTTAGGAGTGATGAGTGTAACACCAAGTAATGATGTGGTTTGGTTAATACCTTGATAGGTATAACACCTAAAGTGGTTGATAATGGTATATCAACAATATCTTAACTCGAGATGAGTCTATATCACTTGATGATAGTTGGGTAATTCAAATGTGTGACTTATGACCAATACACTACATGATAAATGTGATGTGTTAGTGCATAAAGTATTAGGATGGGATATAACCTAATACAAGATAAGTTGATGAACTTAAGTAAGTTAAAAGCAACGAGGGAAGTAATACATTAAGGCATGATAAATACCACATCCAACACCTTAAGGTTGATGCACCTTGATGCACCTTAAATCCAATATACTTGGATGAGTAACACATGAAGTGTGTCATGTCAATTGTTACATTGAGATGTAATGCACTTTGATAAGTGTAGGCTAACATACCTTGAGAAAGGGTCAAGCCAAGATAATAAAGTATGATGTAAGAAATATCCTAGAGAGGATGATAGAGAAACTCATACCTTTTGTTGATAATCATTTAATGAAAAATGATGAGAACAAATAAGTATGATTGCATACTTATGATATGAATATACACTCCTATATGTGTGGAACAATGAATTAGGGTCTGGACTGATAATATTAACTTGAAACCCTATTCGGTTATAAAAGGAAACCCTAACCCTAATAGTGGGGAAGGATGTATTTCTCTTATTCCATAAGCCTTATAAGCCATGTTAAATACTTGTACAACAAGTATAATGATTAATGGCCTTGTGAGCCAAGTGAATGATTGTTGCCTAGGAAGAGGTGACAAGATGATTAATGGCCTTGTGAGCCATATGAATAAGTTGTTTCCTAGTGAGAGGTGACAAGATGTGTAATGGCCTTGTGAGCCATATGGAATACTTGTACAACAATTAAAATGAATACATGGGTCTGAGGACCTAGAGGAAATGTTTATTTGTTATAGAGATAACAATGTTGTGTGACGATCCAAGGGTTTGAATACCCAGAACCAATAACCATGATAATGATGTGAAGGGATGAGAATTCCCAGTAATGTGATGAGGGACTGAAATCCCAAGTATCATGTGTTTTAAAGATCTGAAAAGTACATGATAAATGTAGTACACTTTTGTTTGTAGAATTTGTTTTGATTAATAATGGTAACTTGTTTGATGCTAAAAGAATGATGTAATACATGTAATACATCATTAGGAACTATAAAACATTGCCCTGACCATAGATCTATCAACGTCAGGATATCCTGAATGGTGAAATGGGTTCCCCACGGCATAACCTGAAATGCATACTTTTGAGTATGTGGGAGCGTAAGTAAGGATGACCATGTGTGAGACGATCCCCTTACGAGCCCGAAATGAATGGGGATTTGGCTATATGTCATATCCTGGCTCGAGTGCGACTTCAGTCGTAGACTCTATGTTGAGCACAGTGAACTGGCCTATGGCTCAGAGTATGGTGCTTGTGTCACCATGACTCAATGATTTCATAACTGGGGACGGTTGTTAGTAGATGTTTTCCTAAGAGAGTGCAGTTGACGTTGTAGCTCTAAGCAAGGATGCCTACGTACCCTGGCACAACTATTTGTAGCCGACACAAGATGTCCTGCTAAACTTAAGTGGTCTTGTACTGACCGAGACAAGTGAGGTCATGGCGATCGGCTCTCCCATTGACCTTGTATGGTACCGACTTGTGAGAAGTTTGTGGTCAGTCGGAGATGAACGGGGTATGCTTCATCTCCTCAGGGCATAATCATGATTGTTAAAATATGTTCAACCATGTAGCATATCTACTTTAGGATCGAATACAAGAAACATTGATTGATGCACACTTCAGTTATACATCTTAGTTGATAGATGATATTTATGTGTCTTTACATTCCTTGCAAAGCAGATAGATGATCGATAATTCTACGATGGGTAGATGCAATGTTCTCCTTTAGAAAGGAGATTACTTCATTCTATTCATATAGTGAATTATCCCGCCTGATAATATAAAAAGAACCTCTTCTCAGTTTATGCATGCTTAATCTATGATAGTAATATGGTCGACAGAGAGTTATATCTCTCGATGGGACAATTGTCTCACCTCGTGGGATCCACATTTTTTTTAGGTGGACATGCACGAGGTGGTGAAGATCTTTCTACCGAGGAGGAACAACAACTGAGGCAGAACTGACAACTCAGGTTGAGTGTACTGTCTGTCGTGTCTTGTAGATAGAAGTCCTATGTGTCATCTCTGTACTCTCAGGTCCTTGGAGTTGGTTCGTACTGGTTTCATGAAAAATCTGAGATTTTGGCTTGAATGCCTTGAGGTTTTATGTTGCTCCAGTATGTGTTTTGATAGAGCAACTGTTATACGTTGTCCTCAAGATGAGATGTTGTACAATGTAATCATGATATGTATGAGTTTGGGATCTTTCAGTAAGAGTTTTCTAGAAAAGGATCTCCTTGCAAAACGGTTTTAAATTTTAGTGATTTTTGTTAATCCTCTTATTATGTTTATTCTGCTTAATTAGTAACAATTTGTTTTTCAGTTTGATGACGGTCGTTACAACATCAGATGCATAAACCTATTGTTGATGAAAATTCATGATTTCCAATTCGGGTTGATCGGTTCAACCCTTAAACCGGTCGGCTCGCCTCCTGTCCGATTGTTTGGTCGTTTCACCAGTCATCTGGTTATTCTGTCCACCATGCTGGCTCCTCCATCCAATTGGTTGGGTCCACCATCCAGTCAGTTTGGATCATCCATCTAGTCCTCCTCAGTCCTCCAGCCGGTCGGTTTGTCTCTTAGATGGCCGACTGGCATTGTCAGAATGTCTTTTTCTTTGTCATAATAGGAAACTAAACTATCCTACTTTTACATAATTATTGAGAAACCTCGAGTTACATTTGAGGGGAGCAAGGGTAGGAAAGAATTAATTTTACAAGGGGAAGATAAGATAGAGTCTCGGTACATAGACTGAGATATAAGGATAAACCAACAACACAACCATGCACATATAATATGTCTTATTGGCCATAACCATGCTACACATCCACCATCAAAACGGCTTTTAGGGCGACGCATGTAAATTGCATATATATCATATATATATTAGTTTGGGATTATGGTGGTATTTGATTGGATAGAAAATTATTTGCATCACATGCAATAATAGGATGATAAAATCAAAATATAGTAAATTGATGTTGCCTCTCATACCACAGTTGGGAAATATGGCAACAAAATAAGCAACAGAGACAAAAAAAATTATCTACCGTATTCCCTATAAATCAGCAGATCATGTCAATAACTATAAGATGAGAATGATGTTTTTGAGGATATACCTAGTCTTGGAGCAAGTTAGTCGACATATCCTCATCATTGTAGATGTGCAACTATTGACTAATTGTTCTTGATCAATGTCTGTGCATCACCTGGTCTTCACCACAGACAACATACTAGGCAGCTTTTGTAGTGAGTCCTACAATCTCGCCACAGACTACGAGTTGACATTGCTCTCCTAGCAGCAGCCAAAAGACTCTTGTCTCTAGAGTAGTCCACACGGACCACCTAGAACTCCTTTTGTCCTGCTAGAACAGACAGGATGGAGTTGTCTCTCCCGTTGGTGTACTAGTCACCAACTTGCTCACCCACAACAATCATCCTCACTTGTTCTCTCCCATTTCTATCCCTCCCTAGTTGGGCAAGACTTGCTTGGGTTCTCTTGGTTACCACAACCAGAGAGGATAACAATTGTCAGAGAAACTGTAAAGAGGTGAGATCACCTCCTTACTAAAATTTAAAAGAAATACAAAACATCCACTTTTTCCAAGAAAAATAGACATTTTAGATTGCATGTATAATAATCCAAGTAAATAAGCATGTTTCAGATACATGTAAAATGTCAATAGTAGCAGAGAGAAACTAAGTTATTACATTGCCTTTTGAACTCATTTCACTACATGAGTTTCTTTGAAAAGGAAAAATAGAAAAGAAACTATATGATCTATCAATAAGCAATCTAGTCATCCTTGATTGCAAAATTTGAATATACTACTCCTAAACTTGGTCACCTTGGCCTTATTCAACACCTTGATCTAACCCTGGGTGGTTGGGAAAGCACCCAACAAAAGGAAAAAAAATAAGGTATGTGTTAGAAAAAATGAACAAGGACAAAAGATAAATAAAGGCTATGTTTTCATCATAAGATGAAGATGATCAAAAGTATGAGGCATAAGTAAATAGATGATTTCCATAACAAAAATAGTAAAAAGGTTGCATTCATGATTAATATTGACTACCTAAACTATGTAGGGTTGAGGCACCTACCTAAACTCAACCAATATGTGAGTGAGAGTAACACATTCCAATCACCTACAAATATTCTATATTGGGGAGAGTAACACATCCCCCTAGGTGAATTTACACATGCCCTATCTATGGGTGGTTGTACAAAAGTGCCACTACAATAGTTAAATAGTCTAATAAAATCAACATGCTAAGAACTATGGAAAGTATAAGCATCAAGTGAATAAAGATATGGCAGTGGGGTAAAAGACCCAAGAAATAAATAATAAAATTGATTTTGAGGCAATTATTGTAAAGGAATTATCGAAAGAGTAATTATGATTTCATAGAAGCCTCATTAGGGAAACTAGGTTAGGGTTTGCAATGATTCCCAACTTAGTGTAAGGAAAGCACATACCTTTCTTAAAGAGATCCAATTACTTCTCCTTCACTACTTTTATCGATCCCAAAGCCCACTTTTCCTATTTTCAATGTATAACCATGAATTAGGGTTTACACATGTATAAAAGTAAGGAAACCCTAACTTTTATATTTTTGGATCAAAACCTCTATTTTGACTCTAAAATTATCACTATTGATCTTATTAGATTCTCCTAATTAAGAAAACATATAATTTAATCTATTTTGGAGTTATGAGGTTAAAAGTGCATTTTTGGTGATTTTTATGTATTAAATTCATTTTTAGAAAACACCTTTCGATAAAACTTAAAATCAGGTCTTGAAAACATTTTATTAGAAAGCTTACATTTTTTTGATTCTAAAACATATTTTCTTTTAATTTTTGGACAAAGGAGTAAAAAGATATGGTTTTTTGTATTCTAACCAATCAGAGAGTGCCACATCATCAAAGCCATTGCAGAGAGGTGAAGAGAGAGCGAAGAGTGGGCCTGCCTCTCTGACTTGACCCAATCAGAGTCGGCCAAGTCAGGGGTCAAAGGCTCGGCTTTGACTCACTCAAAGCAAAGCAAACGAGGGCGAAAAGACGATACTTAACTCAAGCGAAAAATAGGGAAAAAGAAAATGAGAAGGGCAGTAGAGGGAAACACACAGGGGATTCATCCCCTTCATCGTTCCACTCCATAGTCGACGAACAAAAGCTCGAAATCGGGTGAATTCACTAGAGTTGATCAAACTTGCAAGCAAGCACATGAAAAGGAAGAGGGAAGCACTACGAACTTGAGAAACCAATCAATTTGAACCGAGGTGCCAAGGAGTATGAGCATAATCCGCCGCAAGCTCTGGATCGAAATCGAACACTGGAACACAAAGATGTGAGCAAATGAGCAATTGAAGCCAGAGAAAGGCCGTGCAAGAGGTGAAGAAGAATAAGGGGGCACTATTTATAGGTGGGGGACCGTTAAGCCAGAGATGGCTAGGTCTTTCGAAATCCTTGGAGAATAAGAATTGGGTGTTTCCCAATTTCTTGACAGAACACAACAAATAAGGGATCTATCCGTGCGATTTTGTGTTTAGAATCTTTTAGAAAAGATTTCGTGAAATTTAATCCAGAAACGGTCGAGAAATCAACAAAATAAATCCTTGCTATATAGGTCCCTTTTTCCCGATCAAGGGGATCTAGGAGACGATCCGTGAGCCGTTGGATCACGAATCCAATGGTTGAGATTGCACAGGTCAAAGATCAACGCGTGACATATAAATCAAATTCCCAATCTTATTGGAATATAGTGTATTAATGCATTAATTTCCCTTTCTCCCTCTCTTCATTTGAGGGGGCAAACATGCTCCAAATTAAATGAAAATTGACACCAAACCTAAGTTTGGTATGAGGAATCTGAATATGCAATTACTTTTACCTTTTGAGACTTTTAATGTGTTAAATAAATCAAAACATTTTTCTCTTTCCTCCTCCATTAATGGCTACAAGATTCTCCAAATTTGATGAAACTTCAACCACAAGTCACATTAAGTGCCTTGTATACGAATTTGCCATCAATTTTATATGTTGGAGTTGTTTTTATGTTTATTTAATATTTTGAAGGTTCTACACACTTTCTCTCTCTTGATTTCTCCTTTTAATTAAATATTCTCCAAATTGAGTGAAAATTCACCCAAAGGCATATTTTAATGTGTAGATCACAAATTTGGCATTAATTGTTACTTTTGGATTCATTAATGATTTTACTTTATATTTTTGAGTTATCTCCTATTTCCCTTTTCAATTAATACAACAATACTTACTAATTTCCCAAAAGTTGTGAGACTTATCACCCAAGCAAACATGTACTCAAAGAAAATGAATTGGGTTTTAGAATTACCTTTTGAGTTCCACTTCTATGATGTTTAGGAAATTTACTCTTATTTTCACTCAATGGGAAAATTAATTTATCTAATGTCATATTGTTTTAGTTTTAGGATTTTCTTTTCTTTTTATCACACAAAGGGCATAGAAACTTCTAGATCAATTTTATTTTATTCTTATCCCTCTTAAGTGGACATTTTGCAAAGTAAACCCATTAGTAAACTTTCACCAACACATTTGTTCTTAACTCCTTAAAATGAAAAATATTGGAACAAATTTACACCAAACCTTTATAATTTCCAGTAATTCAACATCAAGGAAGAAATGAAGGAAAAAGCTTTGTAAAAAGGCTAAACTAATATTATACATGGATTTTAGTTCGTTACAACACTCCACCCATTAAAAAGGATTTCATCCCCAAAATCTCATACAAAAGAGAAGGGTGAGTACGTAATATCTCATCTATAAGCTCCTAAGTGGTTTCTTCCAAACCATGATACTGCCATGAGTCCTTCACCAACTCAATCTCCTTGTTCTTCAATTGTTTAACTCGAGAGTCAAGAATCTTCACAGGTTACTCTTCATAAGTTAGATTCTGCTGGATCTCCAAAGGTTCGATAGAGAGTATATGAGATGGGTCCTTCACATACTTTCGCAGCACAGAGACATGTAACACATTATGGATCTTGTCATATACATGAGGAAGAGATAAATGGTATGCATAGTATCCAACCTTATCCTAGATCTCAAATGGTCCAACATAGTGGGGACTATTCTTGTCTTTAACTTTAGATCTTGCAATAGAACATATAGTCTTGATCTTCAAGAAAGCACATTCACCTACTAGGAAACTCACTTTAGACCTCTTCTTATCATTATACATCTTCTGTCGATCTTGTGTAGCTCTCATACACTTCTTGATCAACTGAACCTTCTCTAACATCATCTGCATATCATCACTCTTCACTAGAGGATGTTCTCCCACATCATCCCAGTGTAACAGAGAATGACAAGGTCTTCCATACAAAGCTTCATAAGGTGGCATACCAATACTAACTTGGTAGCTATTATTGTAAGCAAACTCAGCTAATGGAAGAAACTTATCCCATGAACTCCCCAATCCATAACACAGACACAAATCAATTCTTCCAGAATTTGCACCGTCCTTTTAGATTGACCATCGATGTGTGGATGATAAGCCGTATTGAAACGCAAGTCAGTACCCATCTATGTTTGAATTTGACTCCACAAACGAGAGGTGAACTATGGGTCTTGATCATATACTATCAATTTAGGAACTCCTTGCAAATGAATGATTCAATCCACGTACAGCTGAGCATCTCATCAACCTTGTAAGTGGACTTGAATGGCAAAAAGTGGGCAGACTTTGTAAATCTATCAATCACAACTGGCACAACATCAAAACCTTTCCGGTCTTAGGGAAACCAATGATGAAGTTGATAGTAATCTTCTCCCATTTCCTTCTCAGAATCTCAAGCAGGTGTATGAGACCACCAAGTCATTGATGCTCAATCTTGACTTTCTAACAAGTCAAACACTTTGCAACAAACAGAGCGATATCCTTCTTCATGTTCTTCCCCAAAAGCTTCGTTGTAGGTCTTTGTACATCTTGGTAGTACCAGGGTGTATCATCTACTTAAACCAATGGGATTCACTCAAAACCTTCTATCTTAAACCACCAAACTCAGGTATCCACAACCTTTTTCGAAAACAAACATCACCATCCACACCAACTGAAAAGTTAGACCGTGGTTTCTCATCTACGACCTTCATCTCTTCAAGCTCAGAACTTTCAAGTTGAGCAGCAACAACTTCCGTGATCCAAGAAGCTGTAATGGACAAACTAGCCATGTGAACACACAACTTCTCAGCATCTTCTTTATCATCACGATGTCGTTGCCAACAAGAAAAATACTCCAAGTTCATAGCAGCACAAATTGCATTCTTCTTCTGACTCAAAGCATCAACAACTACATTCACTTTATTGGGATGATAGGTTATGGTAAAGTCATAGTATTTGAGATACTCCATCCTTCTTCGCTGCCTTAGATGCAGATCATTCTGTGTCAATAGATATCTCAAGCATTTGTGATATGAGAAAACTTCAAACTTCACTCCATACAGATAGTGTCTCCAGATCTTTAAAGCATGCACGATAGTAACTAGCTTTACATCATGAGTAGGCCAATTCTCTTCGATAGGTTTCAACTGGCGCGAAGCATAGGTGATCAATTGATCCTCTTGCATCAAGACACAACCTAATCCTTTCTTAAAAGCATTAATGAAGATGATGTAGGGTTTTCCTTCAACATGTAAAGTAAGAACAGGAGCAAATGTCAAACAACTCTTTAGCTTTTGAAAACTATCCTCACATTCAGGGGTCCTCACAAAATTGACTTCTTTGCTTGTCAACTTTATCAGAGGAAGAGCCAACTCGGAAAAACTCTTAATAAATCTCTGATAGTAACCTGCTAAACCGGGGAAACTATAGATCTCAGACGGAGTCTTTGGAGTTTTCCACTTGGTCACAACTTCTACCTTTGTAGGATCAACAACAATATGTCTGGAAGAATTCACATGACCCAAGAACATCACTTCCTTGATAGAACTCACACTTTGAGACTTTAGCATATAGGTGGTTTTCTCTTAGTGTGTTCAGAACAATTCACAGATGTTCACGATGTTGTTCTTCAAATTTAGAGTAGACCAAAACATCATCATCGAATATGAACACAAACCGATCGAGGTAGGAACGAAACACTCGATTCATCAAGTCCATGAAAGTAGTAGGGGCATTAGTCAAGCCGAAAGGCACGACCAGAAACTCGTATTGCCCATAACATGTTCTGAAAGTTGTCTTTGAGACATCCTCATCCTTCACATGCATCTGGTAGTATCCACTTCGCAGATCCATCTCCGAGAACATAGTGACTGACTTTAGCTGGTTGAACATGTCATCGATGCGAGGTAGAGGATAACGATTCTTTATCATCACTTGATTAAGCATAAGATAATCCATGCACATATGCAACGAACCATCCTTCTTCTTCATGAACAAGACATGTGCTCCCCATGGTGAAACACTAGGGCGCACAAAGCCCATGTCGAGAAGCTCTTGAAACTGTTTCTTAAGCTCAATGAGTTCTGTAAGGGCCAAGCAATAAGGAGGCTTTGAGATAGAAGAGGTTCTTGGTGCGAGCTCGATGGAAAACTCCACCTCGCGAGTGGGGGACAAGCTAGGAAACTCCTTAAGGAAAACATCAAGGAAGTCATTTACAACATCTATGTGATTGAGAGTAGGAGGTGTGGTATCGAGGACGATAGAGGCTAAGAATGCTCTACACCTTTGCGAGACAAGCTTTTCGGCTTTGATGGCGGAGATGACAAACTTCCTATCCTCTCGCTTCCTACCCTTGACACACATACTTCCCTCAATGAGATGTAACAAGCTGACCTTCGATACCTCACAAAACAAAGCAACTTTGTACCCCTTCAACCAATCCATCCCCAAAATGACATCAAAGGCGGTCATGTCAAACAAGACGAAATATGAGGGAAATATTATTCCAGAGATATAAAGGTCCATGGTCAGGAGTTTGAGATAAGAAGAGAAGATCCTACCACTAGGGGTTTTAACATCAAATACACGATCCATATATTCTGATTCTATCTCTAACATGGCAGCAAACTCAGTTGATATGAATGTAGCAGATGGACCAGAATCGAAGAGTGCTTTAATTGGATGCATATTAAGATGTAAGGTACCTTTGATGACTTCATTATCTCCTTCAGTTTCCTCAGCATTAAGGGCAAACACCCTTCCATTCTGCCTTTCCATAGATGGTTGTCGGCCTTGCCAGTTCTGATTGTTGTTGTTTCTTGGAGGCATATTCTGTCACTGTTGTGGCTGCTGGGCAGGCTGCAGAGCTGGAGTTGGTCCCCGCCCAAGCTTGGGGCAGTTAGGTCGAATGTGTCCAGCTTGACAACACTCATAGCAGATGGGTGTAGGTCGATCATCTCTACAGGGTTGACCATTGCCAGTAGGGCATCTTCCTGACAGGTGAGATCGTGAGCAATGGTTGCACTTTTCACACCCTTGGTTTCCACTAGTGTTCTTTCTCTTGTTGTTGTTGTTGTGCCTGGAAGACTGGAACTGGGGTATGACTCAATCACCAAAGCCTTGGCCAACATTTGTTGAAAAATCAACGACATCTGGGGAACAAGGTTGCATCCTATGATGTAGCTTAAACCCTGGAGGAACATGGTTGATCTTCTTTCAGCTCCTAGGTCCACCGAATAGCGCTCCAGGAGAAGAAAACATTACACATACTCAGAGATGCTCATGCTTCCTTGACATAGATAGTAAAACTATGCTTCCTTCCTCTTCAGATAGGCAGGGAAAATATACTTCTCACAGAAAAGTTTGAGGAACTCTTCCCAAGTCAGGCTCGAAGTATCACATGTACGAGACATACCCGTCCACTGAACCTGTGCTGGCCCATCCAACACATACATCGCAAAGCGAACCTTCTGGTGAGGAGGATAGTCATGCCATCGAAGGTACGTTCTAGAGCCAAAATCCAATTTTCAACTTTATCTACCATGTTTGGCTCACTCTTGCCATTGAAGTATGGTAGTTGCATCTTGATGAAGTTTGTAAGGGTGAACTCCTTCGGTTTAGCTGTAATAGTTGTAACATTGGAAATTTGTCCCACCAAGGTAGTCGAGAGCAGTTGGCGCAACATGTTAAACTCTTACTCATGGGTCAAAAGTGGGGTACCAATAGGGGCAGTAGGGACTGTCCCAGTGTTGGAGGGAGTCACTGGAGTATCCCAGTTGTTGGTGTTTCCACAGGTGGCTCCTGAAGAAGAGTCGTTCATGTTTCCAAACAAATATCCCTTCCTAAAAGATAAGGGTATAATGTAAGATAACAGGCGTAGACAACAAGGATAAATAAGGCTACTATTGCCTCTGAGCATACTATTTCAAGCAGTCAGTATCAGCACAGGCCAGGCAGGTATCGTATGGATTCGAGAGTCCTCATAAACCAAGCTAGTGGCATAGAGGAAAATATTGCCAACCCCTAAACCCTAATCCATTCTAGACACCCTTGCTTTCCACTTATGCCCTAGTAGTTTCCCAACATACTATGATACCATGATGTAAATAGGTGAGATCACCTCCTTACTAAAATTTAAAGGAAATACAAAACATCCACTTTTTTCAAGAAAAATAGACATTGTGGAATGCATGTATAATAATCCAACTAAATAAGCACGTTTCAGATACATGTAAAATGTCAATAGCAGCAGAAAGAAACTAAGTTATTACATTACATTTTGAACTCAGTTCACTACATAAGTTTCTTTGAAAAGGAAAAATAGAAAAGAAACTATAGGATCTATCAATAAGAAACCTAGTCATCCTTGATTGCAAAACTTGAATCTACTACTCCTGAACTTGGTCACCTTGGCCTTGTTCAACACCTTGAGTGGTTGGGAAACCAACCAGCAAAAGGGAAAGAAAACAAGGTATGTGCCAGAGAAAATGAACAAGGACAAAAGATAAGAAAACTATATGGAAATAAAGGCTATGTTCTCATCATAAGATGAATATGATCAAAAGTATGACACATAAGTAAATAGAAGCTTGCCATAAAAAAATAGTATAAAGGTTGCATGCATGATTAACATTACTACCTAAACTGTGTAGGGTTGAGGCACTTACCTAACCTCAACCAATTGGTGAGGGAGAGTAACACATTCCAATCACCTACAATATTCTATATTGGGGAGAGTAACACATTCCCCTGGGTGAATTTGCACATGCCCTATCTATGGGTGGTTGTACAAAAGTACCACTACACTAGTTAAATAGTCTAATAAAATCAACAGGCTAAGAACTATGGCAAGTATAAGCATCAAGTAAATAAAGATATGGCAGTGGGGTACAAGACCAATAAATAAATAATAAACTAATTTTGAGGCAATTATAGTAAAGGAATTATCAAAAGAGAAATTAGGGTTTCATAGAAGCCTCATTAGGGAAACTAGGTTAGGGTTTGCAATGATTCCCAACTTAGGTGTAAGGAAAGCACATACCTTTCTTAAAAAGATCCAATTACTTCTCCTTCACTACTTTAATCGATCCCAAATCCCACTTTTCCTATTTTCAATGTATAACCATGAATGACGGTTTACACATGTATAAAGGTAAGGAAACCCTAACTTTTAGATTTTTGGAGCAAAACCTTGATTTTGACTATGAAATTATCCCCATCGATCTTATTAGGTTCTCCTAATTAAGAAAACAAATAATTTTATCTATTTTGGAGTTATGAGGTTAAAAGTGCATTTTTGGCAATTTTTATGTATTAAATTCATTTTTAGAAACACCTTTCAATAAAACTTAAAATCAGGCTCGAAAACATTTTTATTGGAAAGCTTACATATTTTCTTTTAATTTTTGGACAAAGGAGTAAAAATATATGATTTTCCCTATTCTAACCAATTAGAGAGTGCCATGTCATCAAAGCCATCACAGGGAGGCGAAGAGAGAGCGAAGAGAGGGCCCACCTCACTGACTTGGCCCAATCAGATCCATCCAAGTCAGGAGTCAAAGGTGCGGCTTTGATTCGCTCAAAGCAAAGCAAACAAGGGCAAAAAGACGATACTACCCTTAAGAGGAAAACAAAGGGAAGAAGAAAATGAGAAGGGCAGTAGAGGGAAAACACACATGGGATTCATCTACTTCATCACATCACTCCATGGTTGACGAATAGAAGCTCGAAATTGGGTGAATTCACGAGAGTTGATCAAACTCACAAGCAAGTACACGAAAAGGAAAATGGAAGCACTACGAACCTAAGGAACCAATCAATTTGAACCGAGGTGCTAAGGAGTACGATTATGATTTGCCACAAGCTCTGGATCAAATTTGTACACTGGAACATGAAGATGTGAGCAAACGAGCAATTGAAGCTAGAGAAAGGTCAAGCAAGAGGCGAAGAAGACCGAGGGACACTATTTATAGGTGTGGGACCATGAAGCCAGAGATGCTAGGTCACCAAAAATCCTTGGATAATAAGAACTAGTCATTTCCCAATTTTTTAACAAAACACAAGAAATAGGGGATCGGTCAGTGTAGTTTTGTGTTTAGAATCTTTTAAAAAAGATTTTGTGAAGTTTAATTCAGAAACAATCGAGAAATCAACAAAATAAATCCTTGCTATATAGGTTCCTGTTTACCGATCAGTGGGATCTAGGAGACGATCAGCAAGCCGTTGGATCGTAGATCTAACGGTTGAGATCGAGTGGGTCAAATGTCAACTTGTGATATATAAATCAAATTCCCAATCTTATTGGAATATAGTGTATTAATTCATTAATTTCCCTTTTTCTCTCTCCTCATTTGAGGGGGCAAATATACTCCAAATTAAATGAAAATTGACACCAAACCTAAGTTTGATATGAGGAATCTAAATATGAAATTAGTTTTAACTTTTGGGAACTTTTAATATGTTAAATAAATCAAATAAATTTTCTATTTCCTCCATTAATGGTTATAAGATTCTTCAAATTTGATGAAACTTCACCCACAAGTCATACTAAGTGCCTTGGATATGAATTTCCCATCAATTTTACATGTTGGAGTTATTTGTACATTTATTTAATATTTTGAAGGTTCTACACACTTTCGCTCTCCCGATTTCTCCTTTTAATCAAATATTCTCCAAATTGAGTGAAAATTCACCCAAAGGCATATTTTAATGTGTAGATCACGAATTTGGCATTAATTGTTACTGTTGGAGTCATTAAAGATTTTATTATATATTTTTGACTTATCTCCTATTTTCCTTTTTAATTAATACAACAATACTTACTAATGTCCCAAAAGTTGTGAGATTTATCACCCAAGAAAACTTGTACTCAGAGAAAATGAGTTGAGATTTAGAATTACCTTTTGAGTTCCACTTCTATGATTTTTAGGCAATTTATTCATATTTTCTCTCAATGGGAAAATTAATTTCTTTAATGTCATATTATCTTAGTTTTAGGATTTTCTTTTCTTTTTCCCACACAAAGGGCATATAAACTTCTAGATCGGTTTTATTTTATCCTTATCCCTCTTAAGTGGACATTTTGCAAAGTAAGCCCATTAGTAAACTTTCACTAAGGAATTTGTGCTTAACTCCTTATAATGAAAAATATTGGGAACAAATGTACACCAAACCTATATAATTTCCACTAATTCAACATCAAGGATAGAAATGAAAGAAAAATCTCTGGAAAAAGGATAAACTAATATTATAAATGGATTTCAGTTCATTACAACAACTGATTCTCAATTGTCTGTTGATGTGCACAAATCATATCATCTTTTGGATCATGTTTGGTTGCATATTCATGTTGTTTTGACTCAATTATCACTCTCATTCATGCTAGATTCTATATTTTTAGCTATTCTTACTTGTCTCATGGTTTGGATTGTAGGTACTATATTTTGTAATGAAATGATGAGGAATATATCATATTATCTCTTATTGGATCACTCCTCAAGTATCTACATGTTTTGGGGTTCGAAACTACGCAAATACCACTTTTTACGGCATGTAATTCGGACCTACACGCTAAAAGTTATGATCAGAATACACAACAGCCCAGAACAGGCAAGTGCACGCCGTGCACCTGGGAGCGTCAGGCAGACCAAAGTTTCTGGAAAGTTGCACGGCGTGCACCTAGGAGCTGGAATTTTTTGGAAAGTTGCATGGCGTGCATTTCTTTAGCGCACGCCGTGCACAGTGTATTCTGGAGTAAATTGAAAGTTTCTGGAAAGTTGCACGGCGTGCACTTTAAGTGCACGACGTGCACCTGGCAGTTTCAGCATTTTGAAAAATATGAGTTTTTGTTTAAAATGAAGGGGGAACTTAATGGCCGGTTATGCCCGGTCATTTATGAACGTTCTCTCGTCCCAGAGCAAGCCTAGAGCAGAGGAGGGCGATTTTGAGGAGATCAAGGGTGGTTTCTTGGGAAAGGAGTCCATTTCTTCTTCTCTTCTTCTCCATTGTCTTCTTCAAGGTGCAGCCAAGCTTCCCCAACTTCTTACAACTTCTCGGGAGAGGAGCCAGTCCGTTTTGGAGCAGCTTTAGGAGTGGAATTTCGTCCCCAAGACGGAATTATACTTCTCTTGGGTTACACTTTCAATTCTCCTAGTTTTTCCTTCTCTAAACCATATTAAACTCTGAAAATTCTGTAGCATTTCTGCAATACATGATCATGGACGAGTAGAATCCGAATCTTGGACATGGGAGAGTAACTCCCATGTCATAGCTTGTATGAACATATGAATTTCGTACTAAATGTTAGTTTCTTGCATGTTCCAAGAGTTGTTTCAGATCTGAAATGCTTGTTTGTGTGATTGGCCATCATACTTGCATGTTTTATGCTTTCTTTCATAATCTGAGAAGATTTGTTTGAGAGTATGGTGTTACTCTTTTGGCAACTTGTCCTTGACCGCGAGAGTGGTTGGGATTAAGTTGAGGAGCAAGGTTTGTGATTCAAAATGAAATACATGCACGAGAGTGATGTATGGAGTTAAAATCGTCATTACTTCACCGGGAGGTGAGTGATGACTACAAACCCCCTTTGCAAGTTAATTAACATGTTTAAATTCATATTTTAATATACGCTATAATGTGATAGTGAAATCCCAAGTCTAAGATCCTTACAAATCTGTATCTTAACCTTTCTTAAGTGATAATTTACTGTTTTGTTTTAAATCTATAATTTAGTTATTCTAGTCCAATCATCTTATGTATAATGATCTAGATTATTGAAAATCATAACTCTTGCGCCTAACTAACCAACGCTCCTTGTGTTTGACCTCGACTACAACTACTCACGTATACTTGCGGGATATAGCTAGTTGAGTAAAAGATCATTCTTATAATTGTGACCACCCCTATTGAACTAAAAATCTCTTGCTTGGGTGTTTAAGTTAAATTGATGGCCATGAGTATAAACATGTTGATCGTGGTTGGCTTGGTCTTATACACATCTTTCTTTTCATTTGATATATGCATGACCTTGACAATTCTTCATTTGCGTTTCTATACTCTTTTTGCTTGAGGACAAGCAATGGTTTAAGCTTAGGGGGATTTGATGTGCACAAATCATATCATCTTTTGGATCATGTTTGGTTGCATATCCATATTGTTTTGACTCAATTATCACTCTCATTCATGCTAGATTCTATATTTTTAGCTATTCTTACTTGTCTCATGGTTTGGATTGTAGGTACTACATTTTGCAATAAAATGATGAGGAATATATCATATTATCACTTATTGGATCTCTCCTTAAGTATCTACATGTTTTGGGGTTCGAAACTATGCAAATACCACTTTTTACGGTATGTAAATCAGACCTACACGCTGAAAGTTATGAGCAGAATACACAACAACCCAGAACAGCCAAGTGCACGCCGTGTCTTGAAAATGCACGCCGTGTCTTGAAAATGCACGCCGTGCACCTGGAGCATCGAGCAGAATGAAAGTTTCTAGAAAGTTGTATGGCGTGCACCTGAGAGCTAAAAGTTTCTGGAAAGTTGCACGACATGCATTTCTTCAGTGCACGCCGTGCATAGTGCATTCTGGAGCAAATTGAAAGTTTCTGGAAAGTTGCACGGCGTGCATTTTAAGTGCACGGCGTGCACCTGGAAGTTTCAGCATTTTGTAAAATACAAGTTTTTGTTTAAAACGAAGTGGGAACTTAATGGGCGGTTATTCCCGATCATTTATGAATGTTCCCTCATCCCAGAGCAAGCCTAGAGTAGAGGAGGGCGATTTTGAGGAGATCAAGGGTGGTTTCTTGGGAAAGGAGTCCATTTCTTCTTCTCTTCTTCTCCAATGTCTTCTCCAAGGTGCAGCCAAGCTTCCCCAACTTCGTGCAGCTTCTCGAGAGAGGAGCCAGTCCGTTTTGGAGCAGCTTTAGGAGTGGAATTTTGTCCCCAAGATGGAATTCTACTTCTCTTGGGTTACACTTTCAATTCTCCTAGTTTTTCCTTCTCTAAACCATGTTAAACTCTGAAAATTCTATAGCATTTCTGCAATACATGATCATGGACGAGTAGAATCCGAATCTTGGACATGGGAGAGTAACTCCCATGTCATAGCTTATATGAACATATGAATTTTGTACTAAATGTTAGTTTTTTGCATGTTCCAAGAGTTGTTTCAGATCTGAAATGCTTGTTTGTGTGATTGGCCATCATACTTGCATGTTTTATGCTTTCTTTCATAATATGAGAAGATGTGTTTGAGAGTATGGTGTTACTCTTTTGGCAACTTGTCCTTGACCGTGAGAGTGGATGGGATTAAGTTGAGGAGCAAGGTTTGTGATTCAAAATGAAATACATGCACGAGAGTAATGTATGGAGTTAAAATCGTCATTACTTCACCGGGAGGTGAGTGATGACTACAAACCTCCTTTGCAAGTTAATTAACATGTTTAAATTCATATTTTAATATAAGCTATGATGTGATAATGAAATCCCAAGTCTAAGATCCTCCTAAATCTGAATCTTAACCTTTCTTAAGTGATAATTTACTATTTTGTTTTAAATCTGTAATTTAGTTGTTTGAATCCAATCATATTGTGTACAATGATCTAGATTATTGAAAATCATAACTCTTGCGCCTAACTAACCAACGCTCCTTGTGTTCGACCTCGACTACAACTACTCTCGTATACTTGCGGGATATAGCTGGTTGAGTAAAAGATCATCCTTAATGATTGAAACTCGTTAGTGTAAACAACCAACAAGTTTTTGGTGCCGTTGCCGGGGAGCTACGGTAATTTAATTGGAGTAATAAGTATTATTTAGTATTCGAGACTAGACCATCATTCATCATCTTCGAATTTCCATATACCTCTTAGTGTGTTCTTAATTTCTCTTGTTATTTTTCAGGTTGTATGCGTCGTTCACAACGAGGTCTCCAAACATCTGCTTTGTTAGACCTTGAAATAGAGCGAACTCTTTCAATTTTGAGGAGAACAAGAAGAGTGGAACAACCACTATTTGGAGGTACTTCACCGTCACCACCGCCATCATCACCATCACCATCTTCTTCATCTTCTGCAGTAGCTACTCCAAGTATTTCAGCCATGGAGGACGATCGCCCTCTAAAAGATTTCTCTATGCCGGTTGCCAAAAATATTTGTGGAGCCATCGACCTACCTGCCGTGGAAGCAAATAACTTTTCAATTACCCCTTCCATGATGCAAATGATTCAGCAAAATCATTTTGGGGGTACGGCCAATGAACTTCATATTGCAGAATTTCTGGAATATCTGAATACCTTTAAGATTAATGGAGTATCTGCTGATGGAATTAGACTGATGTTATTTCCCTTCACTCTAAGAGATAGAGCCAAGGCGTGGCTTTTGTCTCTTCCTAAGAAGTCTATTAGAAGTTGGGACCAATTGCATAATGCTTTCCTTGCAAAGTACTTTCCGCCAAGCAAGACAACTCACTTGAGGAACCAACTTACAAATTTCTCCCAAAATGAAGGAGAAACCTTATATGATACATGGGAATGGTTCAAGGATCTTCAACGCCTTTGCCCGCACCATGGTTTGACAAATTGGCTCTTGCTGCAAACCTTCTATAATGGACTGTTTTACAATACTCAGTTGACTCTAGATGCCGCAGCTGGCGGTGCACTAATGACCAAGTCCTATAGAGTGGCCTATGATATCATTGAAGATATATCACTCAATCACTGCCAATGGGGAGGAGATCGTAACATCCCTGACCTGGGTTATGAACTAACCCTATGTGTTTTACTTAATTATATAATTAGATACTTGTGATTATCTTTTGGTATGTAATTAAAGCTTTTGAGGAAACATATAATTCTATTTCTGCTCTTTTTGAACAATGTTATAATATTGTTTTGTTAATAGGGACTTATGTGCAAATTACCCAATTAAAAGGGGTTAACTTGCAAAGTGCACATTTTAATATGTTCCTATAGTGTTGAGACATCATAAGAATGAATGTGATGAAGTATGATGGATTTCCCAAGCTTGGGCATCAAGATGCAGCTTGTGGGGCAATCCTTGTGCTTAAAACCCTAATTTTGGTGTAAAGTGCAATTTACCCAAAATGTGGGGTGAAACTTGTAAAATATAATTTTTAGAATATCCTTTATGACTCTTGGCATCATTTAGAGTAATAATGATGAAGAGGGCGCTTCTTTTGAATAATTATATAAGAGGGAACACCTTTGTGGTTAAAATCACCAAGTTGTAAGTAAGGAGACCCTTATATATGTACACCTTAGTGATAAGTTGACCTTCTTTGCCTTTAGTTTTTTGTCTTTGAAGGAGTTTTTCCTTATAAATAAGGAGAAGGGACGTGAAAATAAGAAAGGAGGGACCTAGATGAGAAATGGAAAATTAGATGTCCTTATGTTGAAGTTTCACCCAAAGATATATATACAACTTTCCTTTGCAAACAAAGGAACGTTTCTCTTCTTCTATCACTTATCACCTTGCTTGGACCGACTAAGGCATAGCTTTGGAGCTCTGGATCAGAGGAGAACGACCAAGGAGAAGCTAGGTAAGCTTGGGTCATCTTCTTGCTCGAATTTATGGAGGAAAGTGGATTACAAGGTTGGTTTCATGGTTATCTTACTTAGTTCTTTCTTTCTAGCCGACTTTTCCCAACCTTTCCTTGGAGAAACACCTTTGGCCAACCTTTGGAGCTCAAGACGCCATTAAAGTCTTGAATCTTGGAATCTTGGAGCTCTAGGAACGACCATAAGGCGGGTTTTATAACTCTAAACCTTTTTCTTTCTTATGCATATCTTTGTTCTTGCAATTAGTACTTAGTTCTTCTTCTTCCCCACTCTTCCTTGCTTTATTGCAACTAAAACCACGAAGAACAGACCTTGATCTGGATGTAGAAGAATATGGGCGTGATTACCAATGTTACTTTATCAAACGGTCTTGCCCCCCCTCCTTTGGCCAAACGGTTTGCAAAACCGTTTGGGGCAAACGGTTTGCAAAACCGTTTGAAGGGCAAACGGTTTCACAAGGTCGGTTGGAGAAAACGGTCTCGAAGACCATTTGGTTGAGTTGACCAAGCATTGACCATTTGGTAGTTCTGTGCATAATTATGTAGTTTGATAACCCTCCAAATTTGAGGGATTAACTCCCAAGGAATCATGAGTTAAAGGCTAATCAATTAGGTAAACCTAATTGAATTAAGTTCTGATTTTCAACCTGATTAACTTGTCCTTTTTGAGAAAACGGTTTCAAAACCATTTGAGTGAGTTGACCAAGCGTTTACCGTTTGGGATTCCTGTTTATAATTATTTTATTTAATAACCCACCAAATTTTATATGTTAACTCCCAAGGAATCATGATTTAAAGGCTAATCAATTAGGCAAACCTAATTGGATTAAGTGCTGATTTTTCAGCTTGATTAATTGAAATTTTTGGGCAAACGGTTTCAAAACCGTTTGTGGGCGTTGACCAAGCGTTGATTATTTGATATTACTGTTCATAATTATGTTGGTTAATAACTCACCAAATTTGATAGGTTAATTCCAAAGGAATCATGAGTTGAAGGCTAATCAATTAGGTAAACCCTAATTGGATTATGTGCTGACTTTCAACTTGATTGATTTGACTTTTTGGGTTTTCTTGCCCAAACGGTCTCAAGACCATTTGGGGATCATCCAAACGATCTCAAGACCGTTTGGGGGTCACCCAAGACCGTTTTAAGGTCTAGGGTCAAGTATGGGTATGTGTTTGAAGATCCAAAGATGTGGTATGAACCCTAATCGGCTAAGTGCTGATTTTGCAAGTGATGAGTTGATTGTTTTGGGTTGATTGGCCCAAACGGTCTCAAGACCATTTGGGGATCACCCAAGACCGTTTGGAGGTATGGGGTTAAGTATAGTTGACCAATTGAAGGCCCAAAGGTACACAATTACAAAGCAATCAATTGCTGATTTGATGATCAACTCAATAGCTCAAACCCTAATGATTTTTCACTAGAATCCAAGGGTTGGGTGAGCTAAACGGTCTCAAGACCGTTTGGAACTCATCCAAACGGTCTCAAGACCGTTTGGAGGTCACCCAAGACCGTTTGGAGGTCTAGGGGTGAGTATGGTTAAGCAATTGATGATCCAATGATACTAAGTTGGAGTGTAATCAATTTCTGATTTGGTGATCAATCCAATGATCCAAACCTTAATTGATTGACTTGGATTTTGATGATATGATGGGAAAACAGTCTCAAGACCGTTTGGAGGTCATCCAAACGACCTCAATACCGTTTGGGGTCAGGTCATACCCAATTTGGATGATGGTTCTATGGTTTCAAAGTAACTAGTCTTACATTGATTAGTATTGAAGGATCATCGATTCCAAACCCTAATTCAATTGCATCAAACCCAAATTGATGAACAATTGAGGGTTAATTAAGGGTCAAATCAGTTGAAGGTTGACCTATTAAACTCAATTGAGGTATGAGTATAGGTCCAATTGATGATTGGTTCCATGAATTCAATGATTGAAGTAATAAACATTGGAAACCCTAATTCAATTGGATACCTTATGTAATGGAGGTCCAATGCGATTGAATCTTTGGGAATTAAGATGATGAATGTTCTATTGATCCAACGATGATTAGTAATGACAAACAATGAAGGCACAAAGGTTGAAACCCTAATAGTACCTAAGTGACTAGTACCGATTAAAGGGAGAATTCTTAATTTCTTATAGGATTAATAGCTTGATACACTATGTTAACCATAGTAGTATGTATTTGATTGAAGGGTTGATGTGACCTAATCAAGTTGAAAGAATGAAAGATTAGAATATATATATATACATATATATATATACATATATATACATATATATATATATGAATCATGTAATGATCTTCTGTAGCACGACCGTGTAAGGGAGCACGGCCGTGGTAGCCTTAACTTGCACGACCGTGCAAGGGAGCACAGCCGTGGTAGCCTTAATTTGCACAACCGTGCAAGGTGGCACGACCGTGGTGTCCTATAAAGAAATTGAAAAGTTTTGGTATTGTGCTAAGATTGTTATATATGCACATCCTTATTTGTATAAGTCATACATGTTGATATTATGAGGTGATCATAGCCAGGTAAGAGTTATGATGTCATATTCCTTGAATACAATTATAAGCTTTTAGAGTAATGATATGTGAAAAGTATATACATTGCTTCACTCATGGTCATGTTGTTATATGACTTGATGCTTATATGTCACTTGGTATCAAGTGTTATGAAAATCTGAGGGTTTGAATAACCATGTTCCTGAATCATATGATAAGATTGTTAGGAATTAATATCCATATGATGACTGATATGAGTTAAACTTGATACATTTAGTATTCTTCTTTTATAGTAGTGTTTTAATGATTAATGATTGAAAACATGCTTGATGCTAAAAGAATGCTAAAATGTACCTAAATTATCAAGTATAATCATATCATGTAGAGCCCTGATCATAGATCCATCATTGTCAGAAGCCAAATGATGGTGAAACAGGTTTTCCTAAGGGAACTCCTGGAACACATACTTTTGAGTATGTCGGGGATTATGGACGCGAATATCCTTACGTCCTAGTGTAGGAATTGATGTAGATGTATCTTAAATCTATCAACCCTTCACTATATGTTTATGCCGGGATGATGTATCACTAATCTCCCGAGGAAATCTTTAATGCCGCATCGATGAGAGATAAATAAGAGATCTTTCGATGATGAAGAGAGTACAGAACGCCACTATAACTATAATAGCAAAGTGCCAGAATACCCTGGTAAGCTATTGTAGCAGAGACACGAGATGTACTTCATGTTAATCCTCACACTGACTGAGGAAGATGAGGTCATAAGAATCCGGCTCTTTTGATGACCTATGTATGATACCGATGCGACTTAGTAGTGATTGGTTGGAGTATGAGCGGTATACCTCATCTCTGTAGGGCATAATAATGATTGAAAATCATAATCATCCACGTAGCATAACTGCTTAGGTTGAACTACGAGAAACAATGATTGATTTTACATTGTTTATAAATGTTCTAGTCAAGTAACTAGTATACATGTTCTTCATATTCCTTATTAATATGATTGCTTAAGTAAATGTTGTCTTACTTAATACCAAATCTATTGTTGAATGCCTTAAAGATTATATCACTTATGTTAATCCTTTATTGCTATAACAAAGCTTCTGGCGAAGAGTTATAACTCTCACTGGGACAATTATTCAAATTGTCTCACCCCCGTGGGATTCGACTTTTTAGGTGGATGTCGAGGACGGAGGAACCAATCCGAGGGTGGACAGTATCAGCAGCAGCAACACCAGGGGCAGCAGTGAATCTCAGGTGGAGATACTGACTGTCGAGTCTCGTAGATAGTATGTCTTATTTCGTCTCTGTACTCTCAGGTCCTAGGAGTCAGTAGGTCTGAGGTTTTTGGCTTAGTGCCTCGAGATTTTGTATCTTGCCTTCTTTAGATAATAAGGCAATGGATGTATGTAATCACAGAGATGTAATGTCAAGCTATGATGTAAACTGTTTACCTTGTTTTCTTATAAAGGAGTTATGGTTTAAAGTTCTTTTTCCAAAAAGTTTTAAAATTTAGTGATTTTTCATTATTCCACTGCTAATAATTCGCTTCCGCATTAGTTAATCTCGTTTTCTGCGATGGGTCGTCTCAATTTAGTGGTATCAGAGCTCTAGGTTCGCTGAGTCTACATAGACATAGGACTTAGGATGTCGAGTCTATTCTTAGTGTTTTCCAGTATATCTAATAGTGTCTTCTGCTCCTCAGGAGAAGAAGATAAGTTAAGGATGTATGGACCACATGAGGAATATGTGGCAGAGAGTAGCGTTGCTGCACCACGAGAAGGTGCAAGGAACCAGGAGATAGAACAACCTGTACCTGAGCCACCCCAATTCAATCCAACTGACATGGGGAATCCAGCCGTCCAGACCATGTTTGGGCAGTTTATGACTTCCATGACACACATAACAGATAGGATGCCCATGCCTGCACCTAGGGCACCTACCCAACTTGAAGGACAAGGAATCGACAAGACGTTTGAATGACTTCGCTGAGTTGGAGCAACCGAGTACTTTGGAACGACTGATCCCGTATATGCCGATCTGTGCTTGACCCAACTAGAGAAAGCTTTTAGAATCCTAAACATCCCAGAAGCTGAGAAGGTTAGACATACTATCTATCTTCTCAAAGGGAGTGCTGGTCACTGGTGGACCATGGAAGAGCAGAAGAGACCTAGTGTGGAGGTTGCGTGGGAAGTCTTTCGATCGTAATTTATCAATAGATATTTCCCTAAGACGTTCCTGGATGAGAAAATCTCTCAATTCGAAAGGTTAAGGCAAGGTCTGATGAACATTAGCGAGTACGAAGCTAAGTTCATGGAGTTGCTGCGGTTTTGTCTGCATATGGCTACTACAGATGAAGAAAGGATCAGGCGGTTCGAGAAAGGGTTGAACGCTGAGTTGACTACTCCCGTGTCTGCCCTAGAGAACCGGGAGAGGTTTTCTACCTTCATTGAGTCAGTCTGAAGGATAGAGAGATCCGTAGCAGAGAAGAGGCAAACCCATAAGAGATATCCTCAGTTCCAGTGATCTTCATCTAGAGACTTCAAGAAGCCTAGATTTTCTACGCCTATACCACCACAACCTAGACCTAGTGCTCAGACACAGTGGACACCGAGTAGAGGTAGAGGACGAAGCCTACCACTATAAGGGGCTCACAGTTCAACATCTATGTCAGTTACAGGACCACCAAGACCACAACAACTGGAAAGAAGTTGCTACATATGTGGGAAGGTGGGACATCTAATGAAGGATTGCAGAGCTAGACCAGCGAGTGTAACCCAACCACAGAGGCAGAGTCAGCAAGGATCCCAGAGGAGGCAGTTTCAAGGAGCAGCTAGAGGACGTGGACAAGCGTCCCAAGCTGGATCGTTAGCACCGAATCAACCTCAGGCGACAACGAGATTCTATGCAATGAATCCACCTGATGCAGTGATCAACCCTCGGGTTGTGTCAGGTCAGATGAAGTTGTTATATTCTGATATGTCTACATCCTGCATTGTATCTGTTTTGATTGATCCGGGTGCTACACACTCCTTTATCACTCGAAGGGTGATTCGTAACTGCAATATGACAGTTAGTGATAGAGCAGATAGTCTGTTTCTAGAGACTCTATTGAGAGGGTCTGCTGTGTTGCAGGAGGTATGCTCTTCCTACATTCTTTTCTTTTCTGAACACCGCATTCAAGTGGAACTTATACCACTTGAGATGCAAGGATTTGACATAATCCTTGGGATGGATACCTTGGAAAGGTATAAGGTTGTTTTGGATTGTGAATCCAAGCAAGCTGTGTTTGCTGATGAAAGAGACACATGGATCTTTCAAGGAGAGAGAAAGATTCTACCCACCTGTCTTGTGTCAGCTATGGTTGCTGAGAAGCTGATGAGGCAAGGATGTTACACATTCTTGGCCCATGTGGTAGATACTACCATGGAAAGTCCTAACCCTACTTAAGTTCCTGTAGTTAAGGAATTTGAAGATGTATTTCCTGAAGAACTTCCAGGTGTACCGCCGCCTCGGGAAATTGATTTTGAAATCAATTTGATCCCAGACACACAACCTATAGCACAAACACCATATAGGATGGCGCCTGCTAAAATGGCAGAACTCAAGAAACAGCTGCAGGAGTTGCTTGAGAAGGGTTTCATCCGACCGAGTACTTCGCCTTGGGGTGCTCTAGTGCTCTTTGTTAAAAATAAAGATGGATCAATGCGGTTATGCATTGATTACATACAGTTAAATAAAGTAACAATAAAGAATAAGTATCCTCTACCGAGGATTGATGATCTTTTTGACTAGTTCTGTGGTGCAACTATCTTCTCAAAGATAGATTTGAGACCGGGATATCATCAACTCCGTATTAAGGTCAGTGACATACCCAAGTATGCCTTTAGAATGAGGTATGGTCACTATGAGTTCACAGTTATGTCGTTTGGACTAACAAATGCACCAGCTACATTTATGGAACTCATGAATAGAATCTTCCGACCTTTCCTCGATCAGTGTGTTGTTGTCTTTATAGATGACATTCTGATCTATAGTAGAGATGCTCAACAGCATGAACAACATATTCGTCAGGCTCTAACTTTGCTAAGAGAACACAGGCTATATGCTAAATTTAGCAAGTGTGAATTCTGGTTACCGGAAGTATCTTTCCTTGGACATGTGATATCTGCCTCGGGTATTCGTGTTGACCCTAAAAAGGTAGAATCTGTCCTATAATGGGAACAGCCGAAGACACCGACAGAAATCCGTAGTTTCTTAGGGTTGGCTGGCTATTACCGAAGGTTCATTAAGAACTTCAGTTCCATAGCCCTACCTTTGACTAAGTTGACTAGGAAGGATGTTCCTTTTATTTGGAGTGATAAGTGTCAGCAATCCTTCCAGTCGCTGAAGGAGAGGTTGACAAGTGCACCTGTACTTGTGTTACCTGAACAAGGCAAAGGATACATAGTTTTCTGTGACGCCTCCAAGAATGGACTTGAATGTGTGTTGATGTAGGATAAACAAGTGATTTCTTTTGCTTCTTGACAGCTTAAGAAACATGAGGACAATTATCCGACACACGATCTAGAGCTAGCTGTTGTAGTTCATGCCTTGAAGATCTGGAGACACTATCTCTACGGAGAGACATTCCAGATTTTCACTGATCATAAGAACCTTAAGTATATCTTCTCTCAGCACGAACTTAACATGAGGCAACGTCGCTGGATGGAGTTAATCAAAGACTATGATTGTACAATTAATTACCATCCAGGGAAGGCCAATGTAGTTGCAGATGCTTTGAGTAGGAAATCAGCAACACCAGCCTTAGATAGGGCAGAACTAAACTCTTTAGTATGCTCTAGGAGAGATATGCTTATCTCCTTAAGGCAAGACAATGTACAATTGAAGGTGTCATTGTTAGCTGTGTTGTTAGCTGAGATGCATATAAAACCTACTCTAAGAGAGCAGATCAAGGAGGCACAACAAGTTGATGTTGCAGTTCAGCAGATCAGATCGGAGTTTGGTAATGAGAAACGGGATGGTTTCCATGACTCTGATGACCAAGTAGTCTGTTATCATGGGAGGATGATAGTTCCAGATGTGGATAACTTGAGAAAGTTAGTCCTAGAAGAAGCTCATTATTCGATGTATGCTATGCATCCAGGAAGCACCAAGATGTATCGAAACTTGAAAGATATGTATTGGTGGCCTAGGATGAAGAAAGATGTTGCTGAATTTGTTATGCGGTGTCCTGTGTGTCAGCAAGTTAAAGCTGAACACCAGAAGCCTGCAGGGACAATGCAACCATTGCCCATACCACAGTGGAAGTGGGATCATGTAACCATGGACTTTGTTGTTGGCCTACCTAGGACAAGCAAAGGGTATGATTCCATTTGGGTAATAGTTGATAGGTTGACAAAGACAACGCATTTATTACCTGTCAAAACAACCTATTCTGCTGAGAGGCTAGCACAGTTGTATATTCAGGAGATAGTGTGACTGCACAGAGTTCCAGTCACTATAGTTTCAGACAGGGGTCCCCAGTTTACGAGTCATTTTTGGGAACGACTTCATAAAGCTTTAGGCACCCAATTAAGGTTTAGTACGACCTTTCATCCTCAGACTGATGGACAGTCTGAAAGGACTATACAGACCTTGGAAGACTTGTTGAGGGCATGTGTTCTCTAGTTTATAGGGAGTTGGGATCTACACCTAAGCTTGATAGAGTTTGCCTACAACAATAGCTATCAACATAGCATTGACATGGCACCTTATGAAGATTTATTTGGTAGACGTTGTAGATCACCCCTATGTTGGTATGAAACCGGTGAATATCAACTGTTAGGTCCTAATCTAGTGCATCAGACCACTGGAAAAGATCAAAGTAATACAACAACAGATCAAGACTACACAGGATAGGCAGAAATCTTATGCTGACAAGCGTCGTAGACCTTTGGAGTTATAGGTTGGAGATAGAGTGTATCTCAAGGTCTCACCTTGAAGGGGAGTTCTGAGGTTTGGAAGGAAAGGGAAGTTAGCTTCTAGGTTTATGGGGCCTTATCTAATCATTGAACGGATAGGAAAAGTAGCATATAAACTAGAGTTACCCCCAGAGTTACAGAGGTTACACCCTGTGTTTCACATTTCTATGATGAGGAAATGTCACCCTGATACTGAGTCAGTTCTACAACCTATGGAGGTAGAATTGAATGATGATGTGTCAGACGAGGAAGGCCCAGTGTCAATCCTGGATAACAGAATTAAAAAGTTGAAAAAGAAAGATATAAGTCTTGTTAAAGTCCTTTGGAATCACTGTGGTGTTGAAGAAGCCACATGGGAACTAGAGGAGGAGATGAGAAGGAAATACCCTGCTCTTTTCTCTTAATATGTTTTGTTGATTTCGGGGACGAAATCCTTGTAAGGGGTGGATAATTTGTAACATCCCTAACCTGGGTTATGAACTAACCCTAGGTGTTTTGCTTAATTATGTAATTAGATACTTGTGATTATCTTTTGGTATGTAATTAAAGCTTCTGAGGAAACATATAATTCTATTTCTGCTCTTTTTGAACAATGTTATAATATTGTTTTGTTAATAGCGACTTATGTGCAAATTACCCAATTAAAAGGGGTTAACTTGCAAATTGCACATTTTAATATGTTCCTATAGTGTTGAGACATCATAATAATGAATATGATGAAGTATGATGGATTTCCCAAGCTTGGGCATCAAGATGCAGCTTGTGGGGCAATCCTTGTGCTTAAAACCCTAATTTTGGTGTAAAGTGCAATTTACCCAAAATGTGGGGTGCAACTTGTAAAATATACTTTTTAGAATATCCTTTATGACTCTTGGCATCATTTAGAGTAATAATTATGAAGAGGGCGCTTCTTTTGAATAATTATATAAGAGGGAACACCTTTGTGGTTAAAATCACCAAGTTGTAAGTAAGGAGACCCTTATATATGTACACCTTAGTGATAAGTTGACCTTCTTTGCCTTTAGTTTTTGGTCTTAGAAGGAGTTTTTCCTTAGAAATAAGGAGAATGGACGTGCAAATAAGAAAGGATGGACCTAGATGATAAATGGAAAATTAGATGTCCTTATGTTGAAGTTTCACCCAAAGATATATATACAACTTTCCTTTGCAAACAAAGGAACGTTTCTCTTCTTCTATCACTTATCACCTTGCTTGGACCAACTAAGGAAGAGATTTTGAGCTCTGGAGAAGAGGAGAACGACCAAGGAGAAGCTAGGTAAGCTTGGGTCATCTTCTTGCTCGAATTCATGGAGGAAAGTGGATTACAAGGTTGGTTTCATGGTTATCTTACTTAGTTCTTTCTTTCTAGCCGACTTTTCCCAACCTTTCCTTGGAGAAACACCTTTGGCCGACCTATGGAGCTCAAGATGCCATTAAAGTCTTGAAGCTTGGAGCTCTAGGAACGACCATAAGGCGGGTTTTATAACTCTAAACCTTTTGCTTTCTTATGCATATCTTTGTTCTTGCAATTAGTACTTAGTTCTTCTTCTTCCCCACTCTTCCTTGCTTTCTTGCAACTAAAACCACGAAGAACAGACCTTGATATGGAGGTATAAGAATATGGGCGTGATTACCAATGTTACTTTATCAAACGGTCTCCCCCCCCTCCTTTGGCCAAACGGTTTGCAAAACCGTTTGGGGCAAACGGTTTGCAAAACCGTTTGAAGGGCAAACGGTTTCACAAGGTCGGTTGGAGAAAACGGTCTCCAAGACCATTTGGTTGAGTTGACCAAGCATTGAACATTTGGGATTTCTGTTCATAATTATGTAGGTTGATAACCCTCCAAATTTGAGGGATTAGCTCCCAAGGAATCATGAGTTAAAGGCTAATCAATTAGGTAAACCTAATTGGATTAAATGCTGATTTTCAACCTGATTAACTTGACCTTTTTGAGAAAACGGTTTCAAAACCGTTTGAGTGAGTTGACAAAGCGTTGAATGTTTGGGATTCCTGTTCATAATTATGTTAGTTAATAACCCACCAAATTGGATAGCTGAACTCCCAAGGAATCATGAGTTAAAGGCTAATCAATTAGGCAAACTTAATTGGATTAAGTGCTGATTTTTCAGCTTGATTAATTGAACTTTTTGGGCAAACGGTTTCAAAACCATTTGAGGGCGTTGACCAAGCATTGACCGTTTTAGATTACTGTTCATAATTATGTTGGTTAATAACTCACCAAATTTTATAGGTTAATTCCAAAGGAATCATGAGTTGAAGGCTAATCAATTAGGTAAACCCTAATTGGATTATGTGCTGACTTTCAACTTGATTGATTTGACTTTTTGGGTTTTCTTGCCCAAACGGTCTCAAGACCGTTTGGGGGTCACCCAAGACTGTTTGAAGGTCTAGGGTCAAGTATGGATATGTGTTTGAAGATCCAAAGATGTGGTATGAACCCTAATCGGCTAAGTGCTGATTTTGCAAGTGATGAGTTGATTGTTTTGGGTTGATTGGCCCAAACGGTATCAAGACCGTTTGGGGATCACCCAAGACCGTTTGGAGGTCTGGGGTTAAGTATAGTTGACCAATTGAAGGCCCAAAGGTACACAATTACAAAGCAATCAATTGCTGATTTGATGATCAACTCAATAGCTCAAACCCTAATGATTTTTCACTAGAATCCAAGGGTTGGGTGAGCCAAACGGTCTCAAGACCGTTTGGAACTCATCCAAACAGTCTCAAGACCGTTTGGAGGTCACCCAAGACCGTTTGGAGGTCTAGGGGTGAGTATGGTTAAGCAATTGATGATCCAATGATACTAAGTTGGAGTGTAATCAATTTCTGATTTGGTGATCAATCCAATGATCCAAACCTTAATTGATTGACTTGGATTTTGATGATATGATGGGAAAACGGTCTCAAGACCATTTGGAGGTCATCCAAACGACCTCAAGACCGTTTGGGTTCAGGTCATACCCAATTTGGATGATGGTTCTATGGTTTCAAAGTAACTAGTCTTACATTGATTAGTATTGAAGGATCATCGATTCCAAACCCTAATTCAATTGAATCAAACCCAAATTGATGAACAATTGAGGGTTAATTAAGGGTCAAATCAGTTGAAGGTTGACCTATTAAACTCAATTGAGGTATGAGTATAGGTCCAATTGATGATTGGTTCCATGAATTCAATGATTGAAGTAATCAACATTGAAAACCCTAATTCAATTGGATACCTTATGTAATGGAGGTCCAATGTGATTGAATCTTTGGGAATTAAGATGATGAATGTTCAATTGATCCAATGATGATTAATAATGACAAACAATGAAGGCACAAAGGTTGAATTCCTAATAGTACCTAAGTGACTAGTACCAATTAAAGGGAGAATTCTTAATTGCTTATAGGATTAATAGCTTGATACACTATGTTAACCATAGTAGTATGTACTTGATTGAAGGGTTGATGTGACCTAATCAAGTTGAAAGAATGAAAGATTAGAATATATATATATATATATATATATATATATATATGATCATGTAATGGTCTTCTGTAGCACAACCGTGTAAGAGAGCACGGCCGTGGTAGCCTTAACTTGCACGACCGTGCAAGGGAGCACGACCGTGGTAGCCTTACTTTGCACGACTGTGCAAGGTGGCACGGCCGTGGTGTCCTATAAAGAAATTGAAAAGTTTTGGTATTGTGCTAAGATTGTTATATATGCATGTCCTTATTTGTATAAGTCATACAGGTTGATATTATGAGGTGATCATAGCTAGGTAAGAGTTATGATGTCATATTCCTTGAAAACAATTATAAGCTTTTAGAGTAATGATATGTGAAAAGTATATACATTTCTTCAATCATGGTCATGTTGTTAGATGACTTGATGCTTATATGTCACTTGGTAGCAAGTGTTATGATAATCTGAGGGTTTGAATAACCATGTTCCTGAATCATATGATAAGATGGTTAAGAATTAATATCCATATGATGACTGATATGAGTTAAACTTGATACATTTAGTATTCTCATTTTATAGTAGTGTTTTAATGATTAATGATTGAAAACATGCTTGATTCTAAAAGAATGCTAAAATGTACCTAAATAATCAAGTATAATCATATCATGTAGAGCCCTGATCATAGATCCATCATTGTCAAAAGCCAAACGATGGTGAAACAGGTTTTCCTAAGGGAACTCCTGGAACACATACTTTTGAGTATGTGGGGGATTATAGATGTGAATATCCTTACGTCCTAGTGTAGGAATTTATGTAGATGTATCTTAAATCTATCAACCCTTCACTATATGTTTATGCCGGGATGATGTATCACTAATCTCCCGAGGAAATCTTTAATGCCGCATCGATGAGAGATAAACAAGAGATCTTTCGATGACAAAGAGAGTATAGAACGCCACTGTAACTCTAATAGCGAAGTGCCAGAATACCCTGGTAAGCTATTGTAGCAGAGACACAAGATGTCCTGCATGTTTATCCTCACACTGACTGAGGAAGATGAGGTCATAAGAATCCGGCTCTTTTGATGACCTATGTATGATACCGATGTGACTTAGTAGTGATCGGTTGGAGTATGAGCAGTATACCTCATCTCTGCAGGGCATAATAATGATTGAAAATCATAATCAGCCGCGTAGCATAACTACTTAGGTTGAACTACGAGAAACAATGATTGATGTTACATTGTTTATAAATGTTCTAGTCAAGTAACTAGTATACATGTTCTTCATATTCCTTATTAATATGATTGCTTAAGTAAATGTTGTCTTACTTAATACCAAATCTATTGTTGAATGCCTTAAAGATTATATCGCTTATGTTAATCCTTTATTGCTATAACAAAGCTTCTGGCGAAGAGTTATAACTCTCGTTGGGACAATTATTCAAATTGTCTCACCCCCGTGGGTTTCGACTTTTTAGGTGGACGTCGAGGATGGAGGAACCAATCTGAGGGTGGATAGTATCAACAGCAGCAACACCAGGGGCAGCAATGAATCTCAGGTGGAGATATTGACTATCGAGTCTCGTAGATAGTATGTATTATGTCGTCTCTGTACTCTCAGGTCCTAGGAGTCAGTAGGTCTGAGGTTTTTAGCTTAGTGCCTCGAGATTTTGTATCTTTCCTTCTTCAGATAATAAGGCAATGGATATGTAATCACAGAGATGTAATGTCAAGCTATGATGTAAACTGTTTACCTTGTTTTCTTATAAAGGAGTTATGGTTTAAAGTTATTTTTCCAAAATGTTTTAAAATTTAGTGATTTTTCATTATTCCGCTGCTAATAATTTGCTTCCGCATTAGTTAATCTCATTTTCTGCGACGGGTCATCTCAGAGATAGAGGAGCTAAATCCACCTCTACAGCAAGCTCTTCTTCAGGGAAGCAAGGAGGAAAGCATACTATTGATGCTTTTGATCTAATTGCTGCAAAGCTAGATGTGCTCACACAGAAATTTGAGAAGATGACCACTCTGCCAATTCAATCTGCTGAAGCAACGTGTGAGGCTTGTGGTAAAATAGGACATACTTCTTCCTCTTGTTTTGCCCCTAATGCTATGGAAGGAAATTTTGAACAGGTTAATGCAGTTGGGATGCAAGGAAACAAGCAATACAACCCTTATTCCAACCAATATAATCCGGAATGGAGAGATCACCCTAATTTCTCTTACCGGAATGAAAGCAACACCCAAAATTTCCAACAAGGGCAGCAACAACAACAACATGTAAACCGTCAAGGAAATCCGTCGGGTTTCAATAACAGGGGTTTTCAACAACAACAACAACCCCAAAGTTCTTCTTTGGAAGCTATGATGGAGAAGTTCATATCAACACAGATGCAACAAAATGAGGAACTCCGAGGAAATGATAAGCTTTTAAAAGATGTTATTGCGCAACTCTCTGAAAAAGTGGATGGAATTTCCACCCACACCAAGATGTTGGAAAATCAGATAGCACAACAAGATTTGAGTCAACAAAGGACTCCACAATCCGAATCTCTTCCAAGTCAGCTGGAAGTAAACCCAAGGCAGCAAGCCCATGCTATTATCTTAAGAAGCGGAGCCGAAATTGAAAGACCTTCTCCGTCTGAGGAGAAGAACATGAAGCAAACTGTTGAAGAAGAGGCCAACACTCCAAATCGTAGTGAAGAGAAAGGTAAAGCTGAAATACCACCTTCTTTCAAAGCCAATGCACCTTTTCCTCAAAGATTAGCCAATAAGAAGGAAGACCAGAAATTCAGGAAATTTGTAGACATAATCAACAAATTGCATGTAAACCTTCCTTTTGCTGAAGTTATTGCCAAAATGCCTTCTTATGCAAAATTCTTAAAAGACATTCTGACTAAAAGAAGAAAGGTTGATCAAGTAGAAACTGTAATGCTTTTTGAACGAGTAAGCTCTATTATTCAGAATCGTCTCCCTCAAAAGCTTGATGATTTGGGAGCATTCACACTGCCTTGCAAGATTAATGGCACCACTTTTGACAAAGGTTTAGTAGATCTCGGTGCGAGTATCAGTCTCATTCCATTTACCTTATGGCAAAAATTAGATCTTGGGGAATTGAAGCCCACAAGGATGGCTATTGAATTAGCTGATCACTCTATTAAATATCCAAAAGGTATGGTGGAAGATGTACTTGTACAAATCGGGAAATTCTATAGACCTTGTGATTTTATTGTTCTTGACATGGCGGAAGTTCCTTCCAACCCTGTTCTTTTTGGGAGGCCTTTCTTGAGAACTGCCAGATGTCTTGTTGATGTCCGGGAAGGGAAGCTCACTTTACGTGTTGGGGAAGAGGCCATGGAATTTTCTATATATGAAGCTATGAAAGAACCCGCACATGTTGAAGAAATATGCTTGCTTGATATTGTTGATCCTGTTGAGAATGATAGTGAAGATGATGTCGATTTGATGGTTAATCTTTATGACGATGAAGCAACCGAATTCAATAATTCTGAAATTTCTGGAGCACTTTCTATTTCTAAAGCAACAACTATTGATGAAGATGCTCCACTTGTTGAAGACAAAATTGATGAAAGTACGACAGGAAAAAAGGTAGAATTAAAATCCCTTCCGCCCAGGCTAAGGTATGCATTTCTTGACCCAAATTCTACATCTCCTGTCATAATAAATAGTGAACTAACCAATGATCAAGAAAATAAATTGCTTGCCAAATTGCGTTTGTACAAAGATGTCATTGGTTACTCCATAGAGGATTTAAAAGGCATTCATACTTCCATTTGTATGCACAGAATAAATATGGAAGATGATGCTAAACCAACTCTTGAACCACCTAGACGTTTAAATCAAAATATGCTTGAGGTCGTAAAGAAAGAAATTTTCAAGTTAATTGACGCTGGAATCATATATCCAATAAGTGACAGCCCTTGGGTTAGTGCCATTCACGTGGTACCTAAGAAGGGGGTGCAACTGTCATTAAAGGAGATAATGATGAGTTAATACAAAAACGCATGGTTACCGGCTGGCGTATGTGTATTGACTATAGGCGTTTGAATAAAGCAACCCGCAAAGATCATTTCCCTTTGCCTTTTATTGATTTGATGCTTGAACGTCTTGCCAAACAATCATATTTCTGTTACTTGGACGGGTATTCAGGTTTATTTTCAGATTCCCATATATCTCCCCGACCAAGAAAAGACCACTTTCACATGCACTTATGGAACATATGCTTATCGCTGTATGCCGTTTGGTCTTTGTAATGCTCCCGCTACTTTTCAACGGTGCATGATGGATATATTCTCTGATTTTATTGAAAATATAATGGAAATTTTTATGGATGATTTCAGCGTGTACGGCGATTCTTTTGATCAATGCTTATTAAATCTGTCTCTTGTCTTAGCCCGCTATAAAAAGGTCAACCTAGTACTAAACTGGGAGAAGTGCCATTTTATGGTACAATCTGGTGTAGTACTAGGACATGTGGTATCTAACAAGGGTATTGAAGTGGACAGGGCAAAGGTCAAAGCAATTGAGAAGATGTGTACTCCATCTTCGGTAAAAGACATTCGCAGCTTTTTAGGACATGCAAGTTTTTATAGAAGATTCATTAAAGACTTTTTGAAAATTGCAAAGCCATTATGTTCTCTTCTTGCAAAAGACACATAATTTGTATTTGATGACGATTGCCAAGCAGCCTTTTCAAAACTCAAAGAGGCTCTCATTTCAGCCCCAATTATCCAACCTCCAGATTGGGATTCTCCCTTTGAACTCATGTGCGATGCAAGTGATTATGCAGTGGGAGCTGTTTTGGGACAGCAGAGAGACAAGAAGATTCATGCCATCTATTATGCCAGCAAAACTCTCGATGAAGCACAAATCAATTATACGACCACGGAGAAAGAAATGCTTGCGATCGTATATGCTTTCGACAAGTTCCGACAGTACTTAGTAGGATCAAAAGTGATTGTGTACACTGATCATGCTGCCATCAAGTATTTGCTGAATAAGAAAGATGCCAAACCATGCCTCATTCGCTGGATACTTCTCCTACAAGAATTTGATCTTGAAATCCGAGACAAAAAGGGTACCGAGAATAGTGTTGCTGATCACCTCTCTAGATTGACCATGGAAGTTGGAGATTTATTGCCAATTCAAGATCATTTGCCTATTGAGAAACTTTACTCATTATCGTCTATCCAAGCACCATGGTTTGCAGACATTGCTAATTTTCTTACTAATGGACAACTACCTCCGGGTTTGACATATCAACAAAAGAAGAAATTCTTTCATGACGTAAAGTTCTATTACTGGGATGACCCGTTGCTATTCAAGCATGGAAGCGATGGGCTAATCCGGAGATGTGTCGTTGAAGAGGAAGTCCCAAGTATCATTGTTGATTGCCATGCCTCTCCTTATGGAGGTCATTTTGGAGGAGAAAAGACCGCTGCAAAAATACTTCAAGTCGGTTTCTATTGGCCCACATTATTTAAAGATGTCAATCTATTCGTCAAATCTTGTGATAGGTGCCAAAGAACATGAGGTATATCCCGTCGAGACGACATGCCACTCAACTCTATTTTAGAGGTTGAGGTGTTCGATGTATGGGGAGTGGACTACATGGGACCATTCCCGTCTTCCTGCGTATATCAATATATTCTTGTTGCTTGTGAATACGTCTCTAAATGGGTTGAAGCCATTGCAACCCAAGCACCGGATGCCAAATCTATAATTAAGCTTTTTCAAAAGATTATATTCCCTCGGATTGGAGTTCCACGTGCCGTTATTTCAGATGGAGTCACACACTTTGCTGAAAAACAATTCAATAATCTTCTCTCCAAGTATGGTGTAACCCATAAACTCTCTACGCCCTATCATCCCCAAACATCCGGGCAAGTAGAGATTTCAAACAGGCAACTGAAGACTATTCTTGAAAAGACTGTCTCTAGTTCAAGGAAAGATTGGGCACTAAAGATTGATGATGCATTATGGGCATATCGCACAGCCTACAAAACCATCATTGGGACTACTCCATTCAAGCTAATCTATGGCAAATCATGTCACCTTCCGCTCAAATTGGAGCACCGTGCTTTATGGGCAGTAAAGTTCTTGAACTTCGACACGAAAAGAGCAGGAGAAAAGTGTTTGTTGTAGCTGTAGGAGCTTGAAGAACTTCGTCTTGATGCATATGAGAATGCAAAGTCGTATAAAGAAAGAACAAAATCTTGGCATGACAAAAGAATTCGCAGGAAGGACTTCCAAGAAGGAGATAAAGCATTGTTATTCAATTCCAGATTGAAGCTTTTTCCAGGAAAATTGAAATCCAAGTGGTTCGGCCCGTTTCTAGTACTCAAGATTTTTCCATATGGAGCTATAGAACTCCAAGGCAAAGATGGAACTTTCAAAGTCAATGGACAACGTTGCAAATGCTACTCATGCGGAGAAGAAGTGGAGAAAGGAGCTTCTTGCTCCCTACAAGATGCCTAAAGTTATAGAAGAAGTCTTACTCCAGACTCTAAATGGAGGACCTCATGGGAGTTGACCCCACATTAGGATAGATTTCTTTTAAGTTTTTCGAATTAGAAACACTCTTTCGTTTCATTAATAAGCTTGTCATGGATGAATGTAATAATTTAGACTTCATTTCTACTCAATTCGTCGTAGTTTACTGCTGACTGACTGCAATTTTCTGTAGAAATCGCAAAGTGCACGGCGTGTCTTTTAAAGACACGGCGTGCACTTCAATACAAATTACAGTAGGAAAAGTTCTGGAAACTGACACGGCGTGCATTTCCAATCTGCACGCTGTGCATCTGGTATGTGGGATCTGCAGAAAACTTTCTGGAAACTAACACGCCGTGCATAATCAACATGCACGACGTGCACCTGGGAAGTAAAAAGTTCGGCAACTTTCTGGAAACGTGCACGGTGTGCATTTAATAACTGCACGGTGTGTACCTGATCTTCGAGATTACTGTCAAGTTTCTGGAAACTTGCATGGTGTGCAATGTTCACACGCACGCTATGCACCTGGGTGATGGAAATCTGTAAATGTTCTGGAATCTCGCACGGCGTGCATTGTCAAAACGCACGCTGTGCACCTAGACGCAGAGGAGAATTTAGAATCTGGACTTTACAGAATCGCACGACGTGCATTCAAAATGCACGCCGTGCACTTTTAAGTAAAGTCTAGACAAAAAGGGCTGGAGTGCATGACCTAATCACTCTAACCCTAGAGCTGAGCACTCCGACCCTAGCAGCCGCCCGTCATTCGAGAAACCAAACCCTAGCCACCGTCTGCAGCCGTGCACCACCAGCCTCTCAGCCGTGCACCGCTCCGCCTCATCCCACAGTCGTGCGAAAGCATCCCGCAGCCGTGCACAGCTCGCCCCCCCTTTCTCCATTTGAGCCGCCGCAGCAAGCAACTCAACCCAATGCCTAGCAGCTACTCCTTCAACCATGCGCCGCTCCGCCTCCGCATGCAGCCACCGCCGTGCAGCCGCCGACCTACCGTCGCAACCTCCAGTACCACCACACCATCCCGTCGCCGCCGACACACCACTGCCTTCTTCTTCTTTTCTCAGTACAACAACAGCGCATCGCCATCGTCAAGTAGCCGCGGAGCTGCCGGCGTGCCGCCCCGCCGCCACAACAAGCTTCTCAGTCGACCAAGCAAGCCGAAATCGTTGAACAACCACTCCGTCGAGAGCACCAGCACCCACGTTGGGCGTCCTAGTTGTCGTCTGTGCAGATCCTGAATTTTTCCCCAAATCTGCATGTGCACGCCGTGCACTGAAACTGCACGTCGTGCACTGAAACTGCACGCCGTGCGTCTACCTGTCTAAAATAGATGACCAATCCATATGCACACCGTGCAATCTAAAGACACAGCGTGCACCCCTACAGACTGATGGCACCAATCAAGCGGAAGTCTGGTAGCCGCCCAGGATATCACGTTACAGCTGAGGCAGGATCTTCCACACCAACACCACAATCTTTTGTACCATCCACGCAATTCAGAGTAAAGCCTGAAGAAGACGCTGACTACCAATTTCTCATCACAAGGCATGTCTTGCCTTCACGGTACATGTGCGAGGAAGTCGTCACAAAGCTGGGTTTCAAAGATGAGGTAGTAAAAAACTTAACTTTCTTGGGATTATACTATCTCTGCACTCGGGTTGCTAAGACCTACCCCTGTCTTGTGTATGAGTTTCTCACTACCTTTAAAGCTGAGAGTGACCCACAACACCGTCATTTACCTTATCATAATATCAGTTTCCACCTGTTGGACAAACCGTTTTCCATGAATCTTGAGAGGTTTTGCACTTTACTCAAATGCAACTATGGCGGTTACACTGATTACCCTCCAACTTTTAATAGCAATCTATTTTGTTCCGAAATTTCTTCTGATACAGTGCATAGAGCAAGGAATGCTTGGGCTTCTAGCATCCACAATCCTGTTTTCTGAGTTATTCATCGTCTTCTAAGCACATGACCTTTTGCAAAGAATGAAACTCAGGGTGTTGTGGGAAAAACTGATATTTTCTTCTTATGGTGTGTGGTACAAAATGAGCAAATAAGTTCTGGTTATTTCATTGTACACAAGCTTCTTGATACTAAGAAGCAAAAGAAAAGGGAGGCGGGCGATATCATGTGTGGCGGGTTAATTAGCATCCTTGCTATGCAGCTGGGTTTGGATGTGGGTTCCCTAGAACCTGCACTGGGGAAGAATCTTGTGGATATAAACTATCTCATTTCATGCGGTCTAATCTCCAGACATGGCAGCAGCACGTCAAAGTTCATGGTTTTTATCACAAAGAAACAGTTCATCACAATCCCCGATGCAAGTCGGAATGACATAAAGAACAAGGCTACTTGGAAAGTACATCTACAACCAGAAAGTGATGAGGAGACACCCACCAGGGGTGCCAACAGCTCTACTCCAGGGCCTACACCAGGATCCCCTACCCCTCTGCCACCGTCCACTGGTACTCAGACTGAGTACGGCTGGATAATGCCGGATGTTCAACACTTTTACGGCTACGTGCAACGACGATTTGATCATTTGGACACCCGCCTAGACCAGATGGGCGCGCAGTATGACACCATGTTTGACCATCTGAGTGCACAGTCCTCAACTATGTACGACATGGTCAACCCGATGGATGCGCGACACATCTCGCAAGGCCACTACCCAGCACCGCAGTCATTCCAGTCCCCCTCCCGCCAGGAGACCACAGCTCCAGACGTTCCACCGCAGCCCCAGGACTACCAGCAACAGCATCCAGAATCATCCGCAATGCCGATGGATATGCCTGACATCATTAGTCAATTCTTCCCCGAGCAGGGAGGCGGCAGATCATTTTTCTGATCTATTCATGACAGGTATCCAGTTGTGAACTCCTAAAGTTTGATTAAAGCAGTGAGGACACTGCTGATTTCAAGCTTAGGGGGGAGCAACCGGACGGTATTGGTATCCTAGTTCTTTTAGTTTTTGTTTTTCATGTTATTTGCTTCTTGTCATTTGCTTTTGTTTTGTTTTTATTTTTCAGTTGTTGTTTTCAGTTCTTCTTTTTAGATAGCAAGTCTAGTATGTTATGAGATTCATCCTTTATATGTGGAAAGAATTCCTATGCTTAACTGTTTGTCCTCTTTTGATGAGAAATATCATTTGAAGAAGTTGTAAAAAGCATGCAGTAATCAAATGAAACCTTTTGACCATCAACTTGTGCTTAACTTTGGTTTATGCTTCTATCCTGAACATTCATTCTTTCACATCCTTGATTGCTTAAAACATGTAATGGTTTCAGTTTTTGTGAGTAAATCAACTTACAACATCATTTAGAATATGGGATGATCTTGCCAAGCTCTTAGTGCATTTGCAAACACTATTTCAATGAAAAATTTTCAAAACAGATGAATGAAATCTAGTTAATGTTGCAATTTAGTTGACTCTCACATGTTTTGGAAAAATTTAAATAACTCTTATACCCAATAAAGATGGCTAATCTGCCCACATATCATGCTAGCCTAGTGTAAGTCCGATCTAGCCACGATGGTTAGGTGGTATGTCTTAAAAGAGGGTAAAATACCCCAACCGACACTCCATGTGTGCATAAGCCTACATTAGCAGCCGAGTGTCGAAACCCATAATTCTTTGTCATATCATTTCTGGGAAAAGGAGAGTGCAGCAAAAATTGTCAATTTTTAACTAAGATTTCATCTTTTGTAATCCTTAATAGTTGAGAGTTTGAGTTGCACATCCACTGATTGTTTGGTTTGGTCATCCAAATTCTACATAGTGTTGTTTAATTGATTGATTCATTAAATCGATGCCACCCCTGCTGAACTAAAAATCTCTTTCTTGGGTGTTTGAGTTGAATTGATGGGTATGAGCATAAACATGTTGATCATGGTTGGTTTGGTTTTATACACATCTTTCATTTCATTTCATCTATTCATGTTCTTGACAATTCTTCATTTATATTTCCATGCTCTTTTTGCTTGAGGACAAGCAATGGTTTAAGCTTAGGGGGATTTGTTGTGTAATTTGTATATCATCTTTTCACATGTTATCACACACAACTTTGGTTCTTTCTAGTATAATTCAGTCTCTTTCATATTAGTTTTGCCATCTTTTTGTTGTTCTATGTGTCCCATAACTTGTATTGCAAATTTGCCACAAAAAGGACTAAATTCGGATGTTATTTCTACAGAAACAGAAGAATGCACGGCATGCAAACTCAGACGCACAGCGTGCACCATTCCAGGAAAAAGACTGGTTCGCTGAAGCAGTAAAGTGCACGGTGTGCAATTCAGAATGCACGACGTGCAACATTCCAGAGAAAATTCGGTATGTTCAGACAACAGAATGCATGGCGTGCACGATGAGAACGCATGACGTGCGAGATTCCAGAAATGTACAGAAGATGAAGACACGACGTGCATTTCCAAAATGCACGGCGTGCACCTGGAGCACATACTGCTGAAGAAAGTTTTGGAAAGTCGCACGTCGTGCAATTCCTCAGCGCACGCCGTGCACGGATCAGCCGGATGTCAACTGCACTGCAGGTGCACGGCGTGCACCTGGCAGTTTCAGAAATCTGAAATTTCAGAATACGATTTAAAAAAAAAGAGGGAAGCCAAGGGACAGTTACGTTCGACCATTTGGAGGGTTTCTTTTGTCCCAAAGATAGAGGAGAGCAGAGGAAGACGATTTGGGAGGAATCTAAGGTGGTTTCTTGCATAAAGAGACTTCTTCTTCTTCTCCACTTCTCCATTGTCTTCTTCAAGGTGCATCCAAGCATCCACAACTCCGAGCAACTTCTTGAGAGAGGAGTTAGCCCGAATTGGAGCAGCTAAAGGAGGGGAATTTCATCCTAAAGCCGGAATTCTTGCTTCTTGTGGTTACATCTTCAGTTCTCCTTGTCTTTTCTTCTCTAAACCATGTCTAGCACTAAAAATACTGTAGCAAATCTGCTGTACATTGTTATGAATGAGTAGACCTCTTTTTCTTGGGCATGGGAGAGTAACTCCCATGTCATAGCATGTAATGAACAAGTGATTTTGTACTAAATACATTTGATTCTTGTTTCTTTACCTTGAGAGTGCTAGTTTACTCTTTCCTTACATGTTTTGTTGGCCACCTTATATGCATATTTTCTGCTTTCTTGCTTAGTTTGAGAAGACAAGTAGGAATGTATGGAGGTGCTTTTCTTGGCAACTCTTCTTCTTCTATGAGAGTAGAGAGGAATGAGTTGAGGGACTGTTTGTGATCATAACGCAATTCAAGCACGAGAGTTTTGTTTTGAGTTGTGATCGTTACATTTACACCGGGAGGTGAAATGTAACACAACTTTTTCTTGAAACGTGATCTTATGTATGTTTAAATTATCTTGTTCTCTTGATTGCTATGGTATGTGAGTGAAATCCTAATGTCCAAGATTCATTAACTTTCTGAAATCGAACTTTCCTTGTAATCCTTGTTTGTTAATTAAAATATGAAATTCCTATAGTTAAAACCAAATTTTTATGCTTTTAGAACAAATCTCTTCTACTCTTTAAAATCGGTCTAGATTGTTGAACTTTAGTACTGTTGCGTTCAATTAAATTAGCTCAGCTCCTTGTGTCTGACCTTGACTATACTACCTCCATATACTTGCGGAGTTTGGTTCAGTTGAGTAAACTATCCATTATTTGGATTGAAACTCGTTTGTGTAAACAACCAACAAGTTTTTCAAAAACTTGTTGGTTGTTTTCACTAACGAGTTTCAATCATAAGAATGATCTTTTACTCAACTAGATATATCCCGCAAGTATACGAGAGTAGTTGTAGTCGAGGTTGAACACAAGGAGCATTGGTTAGTTAGGCGCAAGAGTTATGATTTTCAATAATCTAGATCATTGTACATAAGATGATTGGATTAGAACAACTAAATTATAGATTTAAAACAAAACAGTAAATTATCACTTAAGAAAGGTTAAGATACAGATTTGGAAGGATCTTAGACTTAGGTTTTCACTATCACATCATAGATTATATTAAAATATGAATTTAAACATGTTAATTAACTTGCAAAGGGGGTTTGTAGTCATCACTCACCTCCCAGTGAAGTAATGACGATTCTAACTCCATACATCACTCTCGTGCATGTATTTCATTTTGAATCACAAACCTTGCTCCTCAACTTAATCCCAACCACTCTCGCGGTCAAGGACAAGTTGCCAAAAGAGTAACACCATACTCTCAAACACATCTTCTCAGATTATGAAAAAAAGCATAAAACATGCAAGTATGATGGCCAATCACACAAACAAGCATTTCAGATCTGAAACAACTCTTGGAACATGTAAGAAACTAACATTTAGTACGAAATTCATATGTTCATACAAGCTATGACATGGGAGTTACTCTCCCATGTCCAAGATTCGGATTCTACTCGTCCATGATCATGTATTGCATAAATGCTACAAAATTTTCAGAGTTTAACATGGTTTAGAGAAGGAAAAACTAGGAGAATTGAAAGTGTAACCCAAGAGAAGTAGAATTCCATCTTGGGGACGAAATTCCACTCCTAAAGCTGCTCCAAAACGGACTGGATCCTCTCCCGAGAAGCTGTACGAAGTTGGGGAAGCTTGGCTGCACCTTGGAGAAGACAATGGAGAAGAAGAGAAGAAGAAATGGACTCCTTTCTCAAGAAACCACCCTTGATCTCCTCAAAATCACCCTCCTCTGCTCTAGGCTTGCTCTGGGATGAGGGAACGTTCATAAATGACCGGGCATAACCGCCCATTAAGTTCCCCCTTCGTTTTAAACAAAAACTTGTATTTTTCAAAATGCTGAAACTGCCAGGTGCACGTCGTTCACTTAAAGTGCACGCCGTGCAACTCTCTAGAAACTTTTAATTTGCTCCAGAATACACTGTGCACGGCGTGCGCTAAAGAAATGCACGCCGTGCAACTTTCCAGAAACTTTTAGCTCCCAGGTGCATGGCGTGCGATGAAGAAATGCATGCCGTGCAACTTTCTAGAAAATTCCAGCTCCCAGGTGCACGCCGTGCAACTTTCCAGAAACTTTGGTCTGCTTGACGCTCCCAGGTGCACGGCGTGCACTTGGCTGTTCTGGGCTGTTGTGTATTCTGATCATAACTTTTAGCATGTAGGTCCGAATTACATGCCGTAAAAAGTGGTATTTGCATAGTTTCGAACCCCAAAACATGTAGATACTTGAGGAGTGATCCAATAAGAGATAATATGATATATTCCTCATCATTTCATTGCAAAATATAGTACCTACAATCCAAACCATGAGACAAGTAAGAATAGCTAAAAATATAGAATCTAGTATGAATGAGAGTGATAATTGAGTCAAAACAACATGGATATGCAACCAAACATGATCCAAAAGATGATATGATTTGTGCACATCAAATCCCCCTAAGCTTAAACCATTGCTTGTCCTCAAGCAAAAAGAGCATAGAAATACAAGTGGAGAATTGTCAAGTTCATGCATAGATCAAATGAAAAGAAAGATGTGTATAAGGCCAAATCAACCATGATCAACATGTTTATACTCATAGCCATCAATTCAACTTAAACACCCAAGAAAGAGATTTTAAGTTCAGCAGGGGTGGTTATAATTAAATGAATCAATCAATTAAACAACACTATATAGAATTTTGATGACCAAACCAAGCAATTAGTGGATGTGCAACTCAAACTCTCAACTATTAAGGATACAAATGATGAAATCTTAGTTAAAATTGACAATTTTAGTTGTACTCTCCTTTCTCAAAAGTGATATTCTATGGATTATGGGTTCCGACACTCGGCTGCTAATGTAGGCTTATGCACACGTGGAGTGTCGGTTGGGGTATTTTACCCTATTTTAAGACATACCACCTAACCATCGTGGCCAGATCAGACTTACACTAGGCTAGCATGATATGTGGACAGTGTAGCCATCTTTTATGGGGTATAAAGATGAGATAAGCCAAAAGAAATTTTAAAATTTTCCAAAACATAGGAGAGTCAACTAAATTGCAACATCAGCTAGATTTCATTCATTTGTTTTGAATTTTTTTCATTGAAAGAGTGGTTGAAAATGCACTAAGCGCTTGACAAGGGCATCCCGTATTCCAAATGATGTTGTAAAGTTGATTTACTCACAAAACTTGAAACCATTACATGTTTTAAGCAATCAAGGATGTGAAAGATGAATGTTCAGGCTAGAAGCATAAACCAGAGTTAAACACATGTTGATGGCCAAAAGGTTTCATTTGATTAATGCATGCCTTTTACAATTTCTCCAAATGATATTTCTCATCAAAAGAGGACAATTAGTTAAGCATAGGAGTTCTATCCACATATAAAAGATAAACCTCATATCATACTAGATTTTCTACAAGAAGAGTAGAATTAAAAACAAAAGACTGATATGTGAACACAAAACAAAAGCAAATGACAAGAAGCAAATAACATGAAAGGGAAAAGCTAAAAGAACTAGGTTACCATCCAGTTGCTCCTCCCTAAGCTTGAAATCTGCAGTGTCCTCACTGCATAAATCAAACTAAAAAGGTTTCAACTGGGTACCTCATCATGGTGGAAACATCAAAGTCCATGGAGGACCGATGCTCTGATTTGCAGCTGGAAATTGTTGTGCTAAAGATTGATGCCTCCTTGCAAATATGTCCTTGATTTGGGGCAAGCGAAAGCAACTATTAGTTGCAACAAGAATAGTCTTTTGTATGCCAATACTATTTGTCTTTTCATTCTTCTTTGAAGCATCATCAAAATATGAGTTGGGAAGAGTGTTCTCATTATAAAGCAATGTGTCATCTATAGTGTGAGGAGGAAAGACATGTGGCTTGCTTGAAGAATTAACTTGTAGAGCATGTGTTGTAGCTTTCTCCCCTTTAGTTGCAACTTCATAATCATCATGGATATCAACATCATCATACTTTGAAGGATATAACTCTATAACAACTCCATTCTTCAATGTCACCAACCTGAAATATGTAGGATTTGTCTCCGGTGGACTAGGCAAGAAAGGTGGAAATGCTTCTTTGCTAGGAAGAGCTTGCTGGGAAATTTGTTTCTCCAAGATGTGTGCATGAGTGGCTATAGTCTCCACCTTAGAAGAGAGTTGGCAAATGGCACCCTTCATTGATTGTCTTTGTTGATGGAACTCCTCATTTTGCCGCATTTGAGATGAAATAAATGTTGCAAGCATGGGATCTAATCTAGAAGTTACTTGTGGTTGTGGCTGAATGAAATGTGGGTTCACATTGTTGTAGAAGTCTGGTGGAGTGTATACCATTAGAGAATAAATAGAAGAAGCATAACATGTAGAAGATGAGTGTCTAAGCAACCCACATGCATCACAAATAAAATTGGCTTCTTGAAATGGATGTGTGCTTAGCTTTTCAAACCTTTGTGATAAAGTGTCTAGCTTTGTTGCAATTATGTATATAGCATCAACCATGTGACTCCCCACTTGTATCTCGGATGTAGTAGCTGAATTAGATGTCTGGTAGCTTGTATCCGGGCTCCATTGGTAATGATTTGCTGCCATATCTTCAATGATAGCATAGGCTTCTCCATAATATTTGTTCATTAAAGCTCCATTTGCAGCTGCATCAATAGACATCCTTGTATTGTAGCACAAACCATTATAGAAAGATTGCAATAGAAGCCAATTGCTTAGACCGTGATGTGGACAAAGATGTTGAAGCTCTTTGAACCTCTCCCATGTATCATACAAGGTCTCTCCATCCCTTTGAGAATAATTGATGAGTTGACTCCTTAGCTGCAAAGTTTTGCTAGGTGGAAAATATCTTGCCAAAAAGACCTTTAGAAGCTCCTCCCAAGTGCCGATCGACTTCTTTGGTAAAGTATAGAGCCATGCCTTGGCTCTATCTCTAAGAGAGAATGGAAAAAGGATTAGGCGTATCCCATCAGTAGGAACACCATATATCTTTATAGTGCTTAGCAACTGCAGAAATTCAGCAATGTGGAGGTTTGGATCCTCCATTGGCGTCCCTCCAAATGCATTCAGCTGTAGCAATTGTATGATGGATGGTCTGATAGAAAACTCCTCTACCTCAAATTCTGAAATATTAATAGGCCCACTCATGTGCATTGCAGCTGTACCAAAGTAGTCCTTAAGAGGTAGGTCATCTTCCTTGATTAGTTCTTCATGTGGATCTGGAGGATTAGGTGGATGTGGCGTACATGGTAGTGGTGTATGTGGTATGGATGAAGGTGGTGAATATGAGGGTGTGGAAGAATGTGTATATGATGGCGGTGAATGAGGTGTGATTGATGGTGGTGTGGATGTAGGTGGCATGGGTGAATGTCGCTTAGATGATGGTGACATGGATGATGGTTGTATGGGTTGTGATTCCTCCATACATGTTTGGGTTTCACTCCTTCTTTCTCCATGAGGGCTGCAAATGATGTGTTCATTTTATGAATGTAGAGATATGCATGGTTCAAGGATCTTTTTATGAACACCCCATATGCTCCTGCAAATAAACAAGGTGAGTGAGATACAAAAACAAACATGGAAGATACAACAAATTATGATGATCATGATGAATAATGATTTAAGGATATGATGGTGGATATGAAGGTTGTGATCTAGTCTCATTTACTTATCAACAACTCTTACTCTAATAGGAATACCGATGCTCCCCGACAACGGTGCCAAAAACTTGTTGGTTGTTTACACAAACGAGTTTCAATCCAAATAATGGATATTTTACTCAACTTAACCAAACTCCGCAAGTATACGGAGGTAGTATAGTCAAGGTCGAACACAAGGAGCCGAGCTAATTTAATTGAACGCAACAATACTAAATTTCAACAATCTAGACCGATTTTAAAGAGTAGAAGAGATTTGTTCTAAAAGCATAAAAATTTGGTTTTAACTACAGGAATTTCAGATTTTAATTAACAAACAAGGATTACAAGGAAAGTTTGATTTCAGAAAGTTAATGAATCTTGGACATTAGGATTTCACTCACATACCATAGCAATAAAGAGAACAAGATAATTTAAACATACATAAGATCACGTTTCAAGGAAAAGTTGTGTTACATTTCACCTCCTGGTGTAAATGTAACGATCACAACTCAAAACAACACTCTCGTGCTTGAATTGCGTTATGATCACAAACAGTCCCTCAACTCATTCCTCTCTACTCTCGTAGAAGAAGAAGAGTTGCCAAGAAAAGCGCTTCCATGCATTCCTACTTGTCTTCTCAAACTAAGCAAGAAAGTAGAAAATATGCATATAAGGTGGCCAACAAAACATGCAAGGAAAGAGTAAATCAGCACTCTCAAGATAAAGAAACAAGAATCAAATGCATTTAGTACGAAATCACTTGTTCATTACATGCTATGAAATGGGAGTTACTCTCCCATGCCCAAGAAAAAGAGGTCTACTCGTCCATAACAATGGACATCAGATTTGCTACAGAATTTTTAGTGCTAGACATGGTTTAGAGAAGAAAAGACAAGGAGAACTGAAGATGTAACCACAAGAAGCAAGAATTCTGGCTTTAGGATGAAATTCCCCTCCTTTAGCTGCTCCAAGTCAGGCTAACTCCTCTCTCAAGAAGTTGCTCGAAGTTGTGGACGCTTGGCTGCACCTTGAAGAAGATAATGGAGAAGTGGAGAAGAAGAAGAAGAAGTCTCTTTATGCAAGAAACCACCTTAGATTCCTCCCAAATCGTCTTCCTCTGCTCTCCTCTAGCTTTGGGACAAAAGAAACTCTCCAAATGGCCGAACGTAACTGTCCCTTGGCTTCCCGCTTTCTTTTAAAATCATATTCTGAAATTTCGGATTTCTGAAACTGCCAGGTGCATGTCGTGCACCTGCAGTGCAGGTGACATCCGGTTGATCCGTGCACGACGTGCGCTGAGGAATTGCACGCCGTGCGACTTTCCAGAACTTTCTTCAGCAGTCTGCGCTCTAGGTGCACGCCATGCATTTTGGAAATGCACGCCGTGTCTTCGTCTTCTGTACATTTTTAGAATCTTGCACACCGTGCATTCTCATCGTGTACGCCGTGCATTCTGTTGTCTGAACAGACCGAATTTTCTCTGGAATGTTGCACGCTGTGCATTCTGAATTGCACGCCGTGCACTTTACTGCTTCAGCGAACCCGTCTTTTTCCTGGAATGGTGTACGTCATGCGTCTGAGTTTGCACGCTGTGCATTCTTCTATTTCTGTAGAAATAACATCCGAATTTAGTCCTTTTTGTGGCAAATTTGCAATACAAGTTATGGGACACATAGAACAACAAAAAGATGGCAAAACTAATATGAAAGAGACTGAATTATACTAGAAAGAACCAAATTTGTGTGTGATAACATGTGAAAAGATGATATACAAATTACACAACATCTGTGTTGTGTTTTGGGAAGCTCCCAGTACCCCTGTATCTGTGTTGGTCGGGGTTCTTAGTCCGTGAGGGAGTGGAAGGGATCAGAATATCTTGAATTTTCACAACATGCGACCACTGAAATAGTCATCTGGCAACCCAGATTTTCATCTCATACTACGTGACGACCGTTTTGAAATTTCCCAATCACATATGAATTGGGCAATTTCGAATCCAATTAATGCACAACATGACGTCAACACTAATTCCTTGTTGCAATCAAATTTCCCACGAACTAAGTGATCTTGCACATGTGAGACAGTCATTTTGCTCACCCAGAAGATTGTTTGGTGACCCGAGTTGAGTCAATCCATTCAACAAAAGGAACCGGTCGGTTCACACCTCAGCTTGGATAGAACTTAGATTTAATTTTTGATCAGCCTGACAATCCAAATGACCATCTCAACATTTGACCTGACCATCTAGCACTCTAAGAGACCATCTCATTGGGTGAGATGATCGTCTGGCAGTGTAGCCACCTGATATGTTGCATGAATTGAATACCCAAACACTTTAGTAATCAATTCAATTATTATTCAAGATTAAACTCCTCTTCTAGGTCAATACCTATGTGTGTGATCCTATAGGTCCGATATTACATAGGCAATGAATGTTCATAACAACTTATGACATCACAGCTAGTGAGCGGTGCCTAGTCGCACATCAATGCTATCCAAGTAAATGGAAAGTTGGGGAACAACTTCAAGATACAATTTGTGCTTGGTGTTACGATGTTTGTATAATTCCTCTATCTCTGATATCCAGATTGAACTCGAGGCATGGAGTAGTCACCCTCTTCAACATCCAATCTTGTATCTTGAAGAAGAGCATACTGTCTAAGATATATGTAAGCTCAATATCATATATTGACTCACATGTACATGGCCATGCATTTCTTAATTAGTCTCGCTAATCAAGAGGCCTAGGATATCATACTCTTATAGGAGGGACAAATCCCATCTCTATCACTCACAATCAGTCCCCATGTGTCACAATCACCCAATCATCACCTTTATAACAACCCATGTTTCAGGAATGCATTTGATGATGTCAAAGCATACCGAACAATGTGTGATGAGTGCAATGATTTTAGGTCTAAGAACCACAAACACCAGCATCACTATGAGAGCTGACTATGACTTGTATGGTAATGGTTTCCATGTGTCAATCTCATGGTGGGTCTGTGCGATACACTATTCTCTAACATATATCTTTGCGCTTCGTTTGATATTTCCATATCATGACTAATGAGACTCTATCATCAACCAACTCACACTCTGATCTTATGTGTCATTGTTGTCTATCAACCTTCCACAATAACAACTAATTAGGGACATAATGAGAATATATATGTACTCTTAACATTCGTATGATCTCATTTCCCCAATTCATGTACTTGAAGACATACGTCATTGAGTAATATAATTCTCTAGACATTTATAATATTATATCATTATCTCATAACTAAATTAAACAGAATAAATTGGAAGCTTGCCTTTATTAATAAATCAAATCAATTACAATTTATGCCATTACAATCATCATATGATTGGCTCTCAGGGCATACATACTAACAAATGGATCATAATCAGATGCATATTCAAGATGTCTTGTATTGACTTGAGCTAAAAGCTTTTCCTAGTGATAGAGACCAGGTTACATGACTATCTTGGGTCGGGGCCTTGATGACAATATCCAAGAAATGTAGTCCATAGTGAAGCATCCATGAATTGTATGTTCATCTCGGTCAGTGGCCTTCCCATTGATGAAATTTGTTACCTAAATTGTTTGAAAATGACCTCTAGTCATGAGATATCTAGATTTGTCTTTTGATAAATCCTCGAGTGACTATTGATATACCAATTGTTAGATTGTATTCAATATTTGATCATGCTAGTCATAATTCTCATGGCCAATCTAATATGTTGAGTATTACTTTAAATCATATTCTTCTTATATGTACATCTGCTGAGATGTTACTCATGGATTTAAGATGTTTGTATTGCTTGTCTCACTGTAGGGTAACCTTTATCACATCCCATCCATATTTTGGTGTCTATAGTTACACACACATTCGTCAATGAATATCTTATTTTTTATGCATATCTATCTTTGATACATTAGTCATCTTCATTTACACTTGTCATGATTTTACTCATTTAACGATTGGATCATGACAGTCTCAAATAAGGAGCATAAATAGTTTGTCCCTCTCAAGACAAGATCTTAAGCATGGTTGGTGAAACTTTCCCTGATAAGGGCTGAAGTATTGAGAGTAAATAATATACATTTTTTGTTGTGCATGTCAGTTTGAAGACAAGAATGTTTCTTGATGTTTGGGTACTATTATACCTATCAATCTGGGTCAAAATCCATGGGCACCCACGATCGACCTGTTTAAGTTTGGTTTGAGTAATGAAATTTTTCACCCGCTAGAAATCACTCAAACCCATACCCACTCATTTAGTTAGAAATGTTTGCAGGTGACCTGAAGGCAACCCAATTAACTAAAATAGATTTATTAGTATAAAAATAATACTAGTATAACTCTTAAGGCATCCCACACCAAATCATTTATCATGCAACTAAATGAGTAATGTGTAATGTATATAGTCGGACATGTCAATATGGGTTAAAATCCATGGGCATCCATGAGTCGACCCATTTAAGTTGGGTTTGGGGGATGAAGTTGGCCACCCTTTATAAATCACCCAAACCAATACCCAAGCGTTCCATTAGCAAGTTTTGAGGGTGACCCACATCCATCCATAGATGACCTGATTAAATAAAAATAAATATAATGATATAAACATAACACACATCTTACCCTTAAGTCATATCATACACATACATTATCAAGTAGTTGATGGGTGATGTGTTATGTATATTGTTACGACCCCATCTGAGCTTAACTGGTAAACTAGGGTTTACCTAGACAATTGCAAAGATTAATTGGAATAATCATTCTTGAAATCTAATTAATGACGATAACACAATTAGGATGTTTTAATTATGATAAGAAGCCTAAATGTTCTTTTGTCTTGTAATTAGGGTTTGAGAAGCATAGACCCTAATCGGCCCAATATAGGGTTTTGATGATACATGAATACAGAATTTGATAAGTAGAATGTCTCACTAAATGATTTTTAGTATTTTATTTGTAACTCTGATTTACTTCAAATTTTGATATGATTTGGATATATAAAATGTGAACAACATTGGAAAATATCAGAATTTTTTAAGAATGCTCTGACCTGTTTATCGGCCGAGTTTCAAACTCGACCGATCACATTTCCAGAATTTTACAGAAGTGTGGTAATTGAATTTTATCTTTTTATTGGTATATCCAATTGATCTCAAATTTTAACTGTGCTTGAAAAACGCAGTTTTAGACACTCTGTTACATTGTAATAATTTTTGGAGGACTTTTGAATCCCTACAGTAAGAGTGTCGGTCGAGTTTGTGCAGGACAAACTCGGCCGAATATTTTGCAGACTGCAATATAGCAGTGCACTGTTCTATTGTTAATTATTTATTGGTAACTCCAAATGATCTCAAATTTTAACTGAAGCTTTATAGATCAATTATTAACAACGTGATAAATTCCCATAATTGTTGGAGAATGTTTGATCTCTGAAATAAACGAATTACAGTAACTTTTGTATAACTGAATATTCAGCCAATATAATTAAAGTTAAGTGTTGGGTCAATATGCAATTGACCCAAGCAGCTCAATTGAATTATATGAGCAACCACACACACACACAGTTCTCATTCTTTGTCATCCATCCCAGAGAAATGAAAATCTAGAGAGAGAGGGAGAGTTAGGGCTTGAGTGGAGAAAGAGGAGGAATTGCTGAATTAGGGTTCTACGGTCCCAAGAGTGGTGAAATCAAGTAAGTTTGGATCCTTTGCATAGACTTTTATGGTGAATCTTCTCTCTCATGTCAAGATTCCGTCCATGCTCTGATTTGATCCAAGATGATGTCGAAATTTCCTCTTTTCTCACCCTTTCTTCATAATCCCTCATTTTCAAGGTTTCCAAGTTGAATGGAAGAAGAATTGGGAGATTTGCTAGGGATTTGATAGGAATTCGAGATTCCCTGAGTTGAGCTGCGGTTTTAAGGTGTTTTCACACCTTAGGGTGATTGGGTTCTTCCTTCAAACATTCTAATGCACGAATTTGATTATAACATCCAAATCCCTAAATGCTTAGCATGTGAATTCTAAATCCTGAAATGTCCATTTGATTTAAGTTATTGTAAATTGATATGATATGGATTCCTTCTCTGTTTGAATGACTCCTAAATGGTAGATTCATATCAGATACGTATACAACACTTTCAAGTGAGAATGCTTTTAGATTTATATCAAATGATGTAATTAGGGTTTGACCTAATTGAGATATCGCTAGAGTTTCAACCTTATTGAAAAGGACTAGTAATCCTATAAGTGGTTAGGATGTACCTCGTGGGTTATCTTAATTGAATCTTATTCTGGATACATGATATCGCAGTGATGATATGGAAAACCTAAATTTAGTTAAATTTCCATGGTTTCATGTCTATATTGATTGCATACGATTTGTTGGAAACAGTCTTTATTTAGTGAATGCTTATATCTTATGAGATCATGATAAGAGCCATGTGACAAGTGAATGAGGCAAATGAAACCCTAAGAGTAGGGTGTTGGCATGTGATGAATGAATAAGGTGAATGAAACCCTAAGGATAGGGTGTTCAATGAATCATGTTATGGTGACATGAAAGGTCTCAATATGAGATGTGGTGATACTTAACTGTTGAATTGTATGTTTCTAGTGCAGTTAACTTTATATGCTTGTTCTCTCTGAGATGATATCTACATACTGCAGGGCTTCTTATATTTCAATACATATCTCATAAATTGTAGGTGATGAGATATGACATGCCCTATAAAGGGATGTTACTGAGATATGATATATGTTGAATACATGAGTTTTGATGTTGCTATGTGATATTTCTGTCTAATTGTTTATCTGCTATCTAATTAATAGACCTAGATTCCCTAACACCGTAGAACCCCTTAGACGGGTCTGCAACTTTGGGGTGAAACTCGTGTTGCAACATCATCCGTGCTTGTGTCACGGACAAACGAGGAAAGAGAGAGGCAGTGTCTAACAACAATCGTGCTTGTGTCACGATGGCACTGCGATAACAAAAGAAAACTTGGTTATCTAACACCATTCGTGCTTGTGTCGCGAAGGTAACCCTGTGACTCTCCGCCGGTGTACTCAGGTTTAAGGAGGAGTCGAGAGCACACGTGGTTGTGCAGCACACGTGGATGTGCGAGGAGGCCGTAGAGCCTGTGTCCTGTGCAGACCAGGACGAGTAGTCAGACTTAGCACTTCCCGGGTGTGTCGCTAAGTCTTGTACGGTGGGACCGTAGCATGGACTTGTTGCGGATCCTTATATGCAGAGTACACTGCATATATTTAGGGCATAATCTAAAATATGATCATATAGGTTCACAGAGTTCCTTATAAATGAAAGAGTTAAGAAAGACTAGAGCATAGTTTTCTAGTAGTTATTATTTGGATGCAATATTTATATTCTTTGCTATTTCAATTATATTGTTTTAGAACTGCTCAGTGTAGTATTTATTGTTGTTAAATTTCATATCGTTTACTCAAATTATATCTTTGATCACATTAGTGCATTAGTCTGTTTCCATGAAGTACTCATTCACTGAGTGAGTAGGCTCACCCCTCTACTCAAACATTTTAGGGTTAATCGCGTGGACTTGAAGATGATCAGAGTGTCAGAGTAGATCTGCCACAGGAGTCAAGTATGAGATTAGTTGAGTCAGTCGGTCCTTGTCACTCTAGGTCCTCAGTAAGAGATAAGAGAGAGAGTTGTAAATACGATGTGTAATGTTGTTCCTCTTTGATATGTATGCTAATTAGCTAGTTTCATATGCATAATGAGTGAGAGACATCGTGAATGCTTATACATGTATCTTTACTATTAAAGTTTGATTAGTAAAGGAAATGTTCAGATTCCCTTGCTAAGATGTTTTATGTGGTTCAATGCGAAGAAACAAGAGTTTTTAAGAAAAGAAAAAGTTAAGGGTGTTCTTTGTGTTACATATAAATCCTATCTTACGCCCTAATCTCATGATTTGAGGAAATTGTGAGATCGGGGTGTAACAGCTTGGTATCAGAGCTTAGGGTGAGTTGTCAAGGACCATTAAGTTAGTAAGTTAGAGTCCTATGTGTGGCATATAGGAGATGTTTGATGTTAGCTTTGGGGATTTGAGTATTTGGATATCCTGGCCCGATATCTGAGTACTTGGATCAACCAGTACAAGCTACTCTGTCTATTCTCTCACGTATACCCTGGCCAGGTATACAATGGAAGAATGGGCTAGAGAGGAACCCTAGAAATGTTAGGGTTAGAAAACGAGAAAAGAAACAAGAATTAAGAGCATAAATGTAAAAGGAGATAGAACTTACATTTCATAATGTTGTTTTTGTTGGAAATGTATAGAAATGCTCTTATATGTTTGAATTGAAATATTCAATACTTTGAAATATGGGTCTTTAATATCTGTTGTACACTATGCAGTTGTAGCATTTATTGATTTCATTCTTTGTAACAAGTAGACTAGAATTGACCTTTTAATGAGCTTTTGTTTCTATGGTTTTGCCCGCTGATTCGAGTGAAATTGACATCAGCAGGTCTGTTTAGGTTTTCAGTCTGTGCGCGGTTCGGCCGAGTTCGTGTTTTGGTCGGCCGAGTTCCTTGTTTAGGATTTCAAACAGCGTTTTGGTCGGCCGAGTTTGGTCTTGAATCGGCCGAGTATCCTGCTGATCGGCCGAAGTTGGTCGGCCGAGTTTCAAAATCTGGAAGGTGATCGGCCGAGTTCCAGAGTGATCGGCCGAGTTTCTGAGCTGTGAGTGGCAGTTCAGGAAGAATGTAATTCTTGTAGCTCTTGGCCTCACGACTTCAGGTTTGGCCTGGTCCGGTTGGCAGGATGCGTTACTAGGATCTAATGAATCCTATCAATAGTATAATAAGAATAGAATTTGAATAATTAGACCCACATCAGAGTAAGAATGTACATACAGTAAGATGTTGAAACATATGGGCAACATCTAAACAACTAAGAATTAGTTGAAACTGATATCTGAGGTTCAATTTTGGGGCCTCATATGAGAAACCCTTAATTGGGAATAAAGGAACATGATATGAGATTCATAATCAGTTTATTGATTAATATTATATAAACTATACATATGAAATATAGAAAAGATATGTGAAATGTATGTATGGTTCAAGATAACAAGAATCAATCATGAAGAATGAATCATATAATAGCGTATAATGCTTTTATGAACCCTAAAGCAAAGGCTAAGTAGAGAATAGGGTTGAGCCTTCAATAGGTCCATAGAAGTGAAGAGTCTTCAAAAGAGTAAAAGTGAAGAGAATCATATGATCATATAATTCATAAGACTAGAACAACAAACTAGTTTCTAAGCAAAGAACATAGGTGTAGTTTAACGAATGAATAAGTCATATAAAGGTGGACTGTATTCAGAAGAGAAAAACTTGATTGAAAGAGAAACTATGTTTGACCCATGCATGATCCACTTGATTTAAAAATGAAGAATATGTAATGTATTCAACATGAGGAAAAACTAATAGAAGGACTATTAATTTAGAACGTTAACTTCACAATAGTATAAAAATAAAGGAGGAAATATGTGTAACATGGTATACATGACCATACATATGAATAAGCAACATGGTCATAAGAGAAAAATTTAGAATTAAAGATGAATGGTTAAAGAGTAGTATATGGTGAGAGGACTATGGAACATAAGAAAGGGTTTGAAATATGATGGAGAAGTTATAAAATAAAGAGGTTGTGAGATTCAAGCAAGTACTAATTAATCAAATATATCTGTTGATAACTAAGTAAAACTACATACGAGAATGTATTAAGGGAATGCTTGAATACAAGAATTCCAAGTCTTAAAATCATCTTCTCTTTCATATATTCCTTAACAATAGCAAGATGGGAATGAAATGATAAGAAAATGAATCATATATGATGCATAACTACCTTGGTAGGGTCATCTAGTGAATGTAATAGTGACATACAATATGATGAAGTGCGATAAGAAATAAATTCTTGTGTGATAGCAAGAATGATGGATAATCTACTCCTATCTTAAATGATTCAATGCTAATGATGTTTATTGTATATAATCATATGAAAGGATAGGTAGCAAAAAGGTAAAGAAGTAATGAATGAGCAGAGAGATATGGGAAAGCACTAGCTTTGTGTAATATGTGAATTTGTTTTTACATGTATGATTTGTTGAAGGCATATTAAGGTATGAAAGTTGGTTCTACATATGATTTCAGTATATTTGTGCAAGCTATATGTTAAATTAAAGGCGTATGATAGTTGTAGTAATTCATACCTGATATGCATCTTATCATTGTGTATTTTTTATATGGTGATACGGTTTGGATGATGTTAGAACACATGGAGAGATACCCTGAACAAGGTAGTCATACATATTCACTCATATTAATAGAAAGGGTTGATAATCAGATTGTTTGAACAAGTAACCCTAATGAGGTGTAGCTTGTTATACCTAGCTCTGATATAACTGAGTGATGATAATTGAGTATGATTAATTCTTGAATGACTGATACAATTGTGGATTACCTTATTACTGATGTTGAAACTCTAAAATGATATAATATGATGGTTACACTTTGAATTGTGTGTGGGCCCATAACCCACAGGTCCCAGGATCGAAACAGGATAGTATGGAATGAGGTGGTAATGCTTCACCTCATGCATCCATGACCCAATGGGGATGCCAAGAGTAGTATTGTGCAATTGATTGTTGAATTTAGTTTTTTTTATTCAAGACTATTTTGCTATTTGAATAGCACTTGATTAAAGTTTAAAACAGTATGGTGAACTTGCTTTTGTCACTTAAAGATGATACAGAACAATAGAACTCTCTGAACAACGTAAGTTGAGATAGTTGTATCAGAGTATCAGAGTTGCGCAGTGAAAGCGTGGTGGTTTATCTTTGCATTCTATGTTTGACTGTGGCATAAAGAATTTGCTTGATATCATTGATAACTATTTGAAATATGTTGTGATTTAGTAAAGAATTAAAAGATCTAATGTTGAAAACTACATTCAGGTATGAAATACAAGAATATGATGACATGGAAGGCTTTAGAAGCTTAGAATAACCTTGAATGTATCTTTCTTGTAGGTTTATGTTTCGAGGACGAAACATTCTAAGGGGGGAGAGTTGTTACGACCCCATCTGAGCTTAACTGGTAAACTAGGGTTTACCTAGACAATTGCAAAGATTAATTGGAATAATCATTCTTGAAATCTAATTAATGACGATAACACAATTAGGATGTTTTAATTATGATAAGAAGTCTAAATGTTCTTTTGTCTTGTAATTAGGGTTTGAGAAGCATAGACCCTAATCGGCCCAATATAGGGTTTGATGATACATGAATACAGAATTTGATAAGTAGAATGTCTCACTAAATGATTTTTAGTATTTTATGTGTAACTCTGATTTAATTCAAATTTGGATATGATTTGGATATATAAAAATGTGAACAACATTGGAAAATATCAGAATTTTTGAAGAATGCTCTGACCTGTTTATCGGCCGAGTTTCAAACTCGACCGATCACATTTCCAGAATTTTATAGTAGTGTGGTAATTGAATTTTATCTTTTTATTGGTATATCCAATTGATCTCAAATTTTAACTGTGCTTGAAAAACACAGTTTTAGACACTCTGTTAAATTGGAATAATTTTTGGAGGACTTTTGAATCCCTACAGTAAGAGTGTCGGTCGAGTTTGTGCAGGACAAACTCGGCCGAATATTTTGCAGACTGCAATATAGCAGTGCACTTTTCTATTTTTAATTATTTATTGGTAACTCCAAATGATCTCAAATTTTAACTGAAGCTTTATAGATCAATTATTAACAACGTGATAAATTCCCATAATTGTTGGATAATGTTTGATCTCTGAAATAAACGAATTACAGTAACTTTTGTATAACTGAATATTCAGCCAATATAATTAAAGTTAAGTGTTGGGTCAATATGCAATTGACCCAAGCAGCTCAATTGACTTATATGAGCAACCACACACACACACAGCTCTCATTCTTCGTCATCCATCCCAGAGAAATGAAAATCTAGAGAGAGAGGGAGAGTTAGGGCTTGAGTGGAGAAAGAGGAGGAATTGTTAAATTAGGGTTCTGCGGTCCCAAGAGTGGTGAAATCAAGTAAGTTTGGATCCTTTGCATAGACTTTTATGGTGAATCTTCTCTCTCATGTCAAGATTCTGTCCATGCTCTGATTTGATCCAAGATAATGTCGAAATTTCCTCTTTTCTCACCCTTTCTTCATAATCCCTCATTTTCAAGGTTTCTGAGTTGAATGGAAGAAGAATTGGGAGATTTGCTAGGGATTTGATAGGAATTCGAGATTCCCTGAGTTGAGCTGCGGTTTTAAGGTGTTTTCACACCTTAGGGTGAGTGAGTTCTTCCTTCAAACATTCTAATGTACGAATTTGATTATAACATCCAAATCCCTAAATGCTTAGCATGTGAATTCTAAATCCTGAAATGTCCATTTGATTTAAGTTATTGTAAATTGATATGATATGGATTCCTTCTCTGTTTGAATGACTCCTAAATGGTAGATTCATATCAGATACGTATACAACACTTTCAAGTGAGAATGCTTTTAGATTTATATCAAATGATGTAATTAGGGTTTGACCTAATTGAGATATCGCTAGAGTTTCAACCTTATTGAAAAGGACTAGTAATCCTATAAGTGGTTAGGATGTACCTCGTGGGTTATCTTAATTGAATCTTATTCTGGATACATGATATCACAGTGATGATATGGAAAACCTAAATTTAGTTAAATTTCCATGGTTTCATGTCTATATTGATTGCATACGATTTGTTGGAAACAATCTTTATTTAGTGAATGCTTATATCTTATGAGATCATGATAAGAGCCATGTGACAAGTGAATGAGGCAAATGAAACCCTAAGAGTAGGGTGTTGGCATGTGATGAATGAATAAGGTGAATGAAACCCTAAGGATAGGGTGTTCAATGAATCATGTTATGGTGACATGAAAGGTCTCAATATGAGATGTGGTGATACTTAACTGTTGAATTGTATGTTTCTAGTACAGTTAACTTTATATGCTTGTTCTCTCTGAGATGATATCTACATACTGCAGGGCTTCTTATATTTCAATACATATCTCGTAAATTGCAGGTGATGAGATATGACATGCCATAGAAAGGGATGTTACTGAGATATGATATATGTTGAATACATGAGTTTTGATGTTGCTATGTGATATTTCTGTCTAATTGTTTATCTGCTATCTAATTAATAGACCTAGATGCCCTAACACCGTAGAACCCCTTAGACGGGTCTGCAACTTTGGGGTGAAACTCGTGTTGCAACATCATCCGTGCTTGTGTCGCGGACAAACGAGGAAAGAGAGAGGCAGTGTCTAACAACAATCGTGCTTGTGTCACGATGGCACTGCGATAACAAAAGAAAACTTGGTTATCTAACACCATTCGTGCTTGTGTCGCGAAGGTAACCCTGTGACTCTCCGCCTGTGTACTCAGGTTTAAGGAGGAGTCGAGAGCACACGTGGTTGTGCAGCACACGTGGATGTGCGAGGAGGCCGTAGAGCCTGTGTCCTGTGCAGACCAGGACGAGTAGTCAGACTTAGCACTTCCCGGGTGTGTCGCTAAGTCTTGTACGGTGGGACTGTAGCATGGACTTGTTGCGGATCCTTATATGCAGAGTACACTGCATATATTTAGGGCATAATCTAAAATATGATCATATAGGTTCACAGAGTTCCTTATAAATGAAAGAGTTAAGAAAGACTAGAGCATAGTTTTCTAGTAGTTATTATTTGGATGCAATATTTATATTCTTTGCTATTTCAATTATATTGTTTTAGAACTGCTCAGTGTAGATTTATTGTTGTTAAATTTCATATCGTTTACTCAAATTATATCTTTGATCACATTAGTGCATTAGTCTGTTTCCATGAAGTACTCATTCACTGAGCGAGTAGGCTCACCCCTCTACTCAAACATTTTAGGGTTAATCGTGTGGACTTGAAGATGATCAGAGTGTCAGAGTAGATCTGCCACAGGAGTCAAGTATGAGATTAGTTGAGTCAGTCGGTCCTTTTCACTCTAGGTCCTCAGTAAGAGATAAGAGAGAGAGTTGTAAATACGATGTGTAATGTTGTTCCTCTTTGATATGTATGCTAATTAGCTAGTTTCATATGCATAATGAGTGAGAGACATCGTGAATGCTTATACATGTATCTTTACTATTAAAGTTTGATTAGTAAAGGAAATGTTCAAATTCCCTTGCTAAGATGTTTTATGTGGTTCAATGCGAAGAAATAAGAGTTTTTAAGAAAAGAAAAAGTTAAGGGTGTTCTTTGTGTTACATATAAATCCTATCTTACGCCCTAATCTCATGATTTGAGGAAATTGTGAGATCGGGGTGTAACATATATAGTCTACAAAGGCAAAGTCAAAAGGCCCTGACTGATATGTTTTACTATTTTTTTTACTAAAAAAACAAAATAGTTGTATTCCATATTGTTAGTTATGTTAACAAACATATAATGCAATGAATATTTTATATCTAGTTGCAGCAATTATATTCTCTTTATGTTCACTTTGTGTTGTAGATAACTACAAGCACATTCCATATTAAGAATTCCAACACTATATGAGAAAATATAATGTTGTAATAGTAATATAATATGTGATTTACAACATCTAATCATTTTTATGTTACATTGCAGTTGTTAGCTGTGTTCTTTCTTCTTCTTATAATTTTATATTAAAAAAACAATATTTTTTTAATATAAGCAAAGGGGGATCATTATACAATCACTAGAGCACAAAGAAGGAAGGTAACTGGGCTAAAATCTAAGCAATGTGCGAGTACAACCCGAGAAAAGAAGAAACATAAACCTTGGGTGTACAAGATGAGTAGAGGTGCCCGACTTGGCATCCTAGAGGAGGAGGAGGTGTGGGAAAAAAGGGTAGGGAAGTGGGATAGGAACTCGGAGTGGTGTGACATGGAGCTTGATGAACTACCAACAACTGGGACTGGTGAGAAGAAGGCAAAGCAAACTTCAACAGGGGGAACTACCTCAACCAAGGTTTGTGAGACCCAAGTAGCGGAGATTGGTAGTGTCCAATCCCGTAAAGGACAATGAAACTCTTCAGCTGGAACTATCAGGGATTGGGCGACCCTGACACGTGCATGGCTCTCTGATTGTGGTGTTGGAGAGAATGCCCGAATATAGTTTTCATTATGGAAACTATGATTGCTGGAAAGAATCTGGAAGGGGTTCAAAGAAGTTGCGGTTACAAAGATGGCTTGTGCATCTCTAGCACAGGCCGGGCAGGGGGTATCGGATTTTGGTGGAAAGATACAGAGGTGGAGGTTTCAGGGATTGGGCGACCCTGACACGTGCATGGCTCTCCGATTGTGGTGTTGGAGAGAATGCTCGAATATAGTTTTCATTATGGAAACTATGATTGCTGGAAAGAATCTGGAAGGGGTTCAAAGAAGTTGCGGTTACAAAGATGGCTTGTGCATCTCTAGCACAGGCCGGGCAGGGGGTATCGGATTTTGGTGGAAAGATACAGAGGTGGAGGTACCTAACTACTCTAATAGACATGTCACCGGTCTAGTCAAAGACAATGATACAGGGGCCACATGGCGTGCCATTAGGATATATGGGTGGGCGGATCAACAGAGAAAATCAAAGACATGGGACTTGATGAGGAGGCTAAAAGTAGAGGCTGAGGAGCCGATTCTCTTCTTTGGTGATTTTAACGAGATAGTATCTAATTCTGAAAAGAAAGGTGGACCACCCAGAGAGGAAAAGGTCATGCAAAACTCTAGGGACACCATTAATGACTACGAACTGGTGGACCTTGGCTTTGAAAGAAACATTTACACTTGGAGATGAGGGCTGTCCGAGAGAACCCTTGTGCAAGAAAGACTTGATAGATATCTTCTGGAGCTCAGTTGGCGGGATCTGATTAGGTACTGTAAGATCATCCATCTCCCTATCTATGAGTCGGATCATGCCCCTATTATCTTGAAGGCAGAAAATAGAAAACAAAAAGGAGGAAGGAGAAGAAAGTATTTTTCTTTTGAGCCCATGTGGGTAGGAGAGGAGGATTGTGAAAACATTATTGGGGAAGCATGGACAAGTGGTGGAGATCTGAAGACAAAGATAAATACTTGTAAGGATCATCTCAATAGGTGGGCTGCAAATAAGTTTGGGAATCGGAAAAAAAGATCCATGAGCTTGAAGGCGAGCTAAAAAAAATTCAGGCACAACATCCGGACCAAGTATACCTTCAAAGGGCAGAAGAGATATCTAGAGACCTTCAATATTGGCTCAGGAAAGATGAGGAGTACTGGGCAGTAAGGGCACGGGTCAAAGAACTCAAGGAGGGGGACCGCACCACATCCTATTTTCATCAAAAGGCATCTAGCAGGAAAAGATGAAACTAGATAGAGGGTCTTGAGGATGAACAAGGGAATTTCAAAACACATGAAGAAGATATTTCAAACATCATCACCAACTTCTTCTCCAACCTTTTCCAAACTAGAAATCCCACAAGGTTTGAACAAGCAGCAAGAGGCATTAGGAGGATGATCTGTGAGGAACAAAAAGAAGATCTTGAAAGAGAGATCACAGGTGAGGAGGTACAGGAAGTCCTTAGACAGATGCATCCTAATAAAGCACCAGGTCCAGATGGAATGAAAGCGATGTTCTATCAAAAATACTGGAGCAGAGTGGGTCAATATGTGGCCAACTACATTAAGGGGTGGTGGAAAGGGGAAAGGAGCTTAGAGGAGGTTAATGAAACACTGGTGGTGATGATCCCAAAGACTGACAAACCCAAAATAGTAGGAGAGTTTTGCTCGATCAGCCTTTGTAATGTCCTGTACAAGCTTGCTTCTAAAGTGATGACTAATAGATTAAAGCCTCTCATGAACAATATTATAACGGAGAATCAAAGTGCTTTTATTCCGGGGCGCATGACTACCGATAATGCTCTCATTGCTTATGAACTCTTTCATGCTTTGAAGAGGGACAAAGGAAAGAAGAAAGGCAACCTTGCTCTAAAGCTAGACATGTCCAAATCTTATGATAGGGTCGAATGGAGATTCCTAAACTATGTGATGGAGAAAATGGGTTTTGGGGTGGTATGGAGGGAGAAGATTTAAGACTGCATCACATCTGTCCAACATATGTTTGCCATCAACGGGGACCGAATCAGGAGAACAAAACCTTCACGGGCACTTCGCCAGGGTGACCCTCTCTCCCCCTATCTTTTCATCATATGTGCGGATGCTTTTTCTACCATGTTAAGTATTGTTGTTCGTGACAACCTTATACACGGTATCACTCCATGTAGAGGGGAGCCACACATATCTCACCTTTTCTTTGTAGATGACAACATCCTTTTCACTAGAGCAACCTCGTCAGAATGCTTGAAGATAGCTGAAATTATCAGCCAATATGAACAGGCATCCGATCAACAAATTAATCTATCAAAGACAGAGGTAGTTTTTAGCAAAGGGGTGACAGCCACAAAGCGAGAAGAACTCAAAGGTTTTCTGCAAGTAAAGGAGGTAGACATGCACTCAAAGTACCTAGCTCTCCCAAGAGTGATAGGAAGATCAAAGAAACACATTTTCAGCTTCGTGAAGGAGAGGATTTGGAAAAAAACTACAAGGTTGGTCTGAGAAGTTGCTATCCAAGCTCGGCAAGGAGGTCCTTATCAAGGCAGTGGCACAGGCTATCTCGACATATGTGATGAGTATTTTCTAGATACCAGTGGGCACACTTGATGACATTCAAAGTATCATAGCAAGGTTTTTGTGGGGTGCAAAAGGAAATGAAAGAAAGCTAGCATGTACAAGCTGGAAAAACATGTGTAAACCAAAAAAAGGTGAGAGGACTCAACTTTAGGAATTTCCATATCTTCAACCAAGCATTGCTAGTCAAACAATTATGGCGGTTAGGAGTGAACCCGCATTCACTTGTGCATAAGGTTTTGAAGGCCATATATTTTCCTAGATCATCTATTTGGGATGCAATGAGAGGCTATAATCCTAGCTATACATGGAGGAGCTTATGGGGAGCAAAGGCATTGTTGAAGGAAGGGATGGAGTGGAGGGTAGGAAATGGGAAAGACGTTGACATTTGGGAAGACTCATGGCTGTCGGGAGAGGAGGACACTCTTGCACACTTCAAGATCTCAGATGACATATGCTACGGGAAGGTGTGTGAGCTTATGACACCGGATGGCCTTGACTGGGATACTGAAAGACTTGAGGTTTGTTTCCCACCATCTTACATAGAAAGGATAAAAGCTATCCCGCTCAGCCTACATGAAAAAGATGGTATATGTTCGTGGTGGCTGAAAAAGAAAGGTATATTCACGGTGCGATCAGCATACTGGCTAGGCATGCTTGGAAAAGAGGAGGCCCGGAAGCAAGTAAGGCAGTAGGGTGACACCTTATGCCAGTGCATTTGGAGAGGGGGTGGGCACCTAAGATGGCTCACTTCATTTGGAGAGTGTGCACTGGGGGGGCTAGCAACCAAGGGGAGGCTGTTCAACATACATTGCATTGAGGATGGTACATGTCAACTGTGCATGTCAGAAAATGAATCTATTCCACATATGCTATTCCAGTACCCAATCGTTACTAAGGTCTAGGAACAACTGGAAAGAGGAATCCAAGAGTGGGTGGAAGACTATAAGGATGAAGATATTGTCATCACCATGGGGGCGGCTTTGAAGAGGGCAGACAAGGAGGCAATCACTGTAGCCATGTGGGTTGTTTGGAGGGGGGCAACATGTGTGTCTTCCAAGAGGGAGAAGTACACAGTGGCTACCTATACCATTCGATGCTGACATGGGCTAAGCATGATGGGGGAGAAAAGCAACTAAGGGGAAATAGCAATGCATAGTGGGGTAGTGAAGGAACACCGCGATGGGTCAAGGTAACACATGGACGAATGAAGATCAATGTCGACGCTTCATGTGTGGAGGACGAAGAGACAACCATAGGGATGGTGATGCACGACAGTGAAGGGGTGCTGATCAGGGTAGCGTGTGAGAAGATTAGCAGGCGCACAAGGATAGCAATGACAGAAGCCACAACCATGAGGGAAACACTCCAGTAGGTGCACAACCATGGGGACATACAGGTGGAGATGGAGACGAACGCACTTGAAGTTGTCCAAGCTTGCAGCGACTCCTCTACAAGGAGGGACTACGTGGGGATCCTTGCAGATAACATTAGGAACCTGAAACATCTCTTCTCTTTTTGCAGCATTTCTTATGTTAGTCGTTCTTGTAACAAACTTTCCCATGAAGTTGCCACCAGGGCACGAAAGGGACAAGTAGATAGGTTTACTCTTTTCCAGTCTTTTCCTTCAAGTTTTGTAAACCTTGCTTTGGCTGATTTAGCCTAATTAGTTTAGTTGGTGGGGCCCCCAATCATAGGACCCTCCGTCCTCTCTCAAAAAAAATATTAAAAAAATCAATAGGTATTGCATTATGCTTCACACCAAACATAATGGAGGGTGTTTCTTATTTTCTTATTTTGCACTAAAAGTTGTTAGTGAACCATTCTACTTCTAGTTTTAGAGAAGGGACTAGTGACATCTTTTTTATTGTATACATAATATATGAACACCCAAAGGTCTACCCACAACCTATTGGTTCGGGTTTGGGTTTGCTATTGATCCATCCAATATAACATTGTTTTTGTAACCCACACTCGCAATGACCCAATCGAAACCCAACCCACCCTCCCTTTTAACCAGTCTATATACATTTATACTTGACATGTTTGGTATGTTTTGTTAATTTTTAACAGAAACAAATTACTTATGTTCTTTATCATTGTCTATTTTAGTGATATAGTGTACTACATCTTCTATATTTAGTCACAACAATTATATTCTCCTTGTGTTCACTTTGTGGAATAAATAATCATAAGCACATGCTATATTAAGAACTTTTAAACTAAGATGAGAAAATATAATGGTGTAATGGTAATATATTATGCTATTAGCAACATCTATATCATATTTTTTTGATACTACATTTTAGTAGTTGACTGCTTTCTTATGTTTTTTACAATTTTCTATTAAAAAAATCAATAGTATTGAATTATGCTTGACACCAACCGTAGTGGATGGTTGTTCTTATTTTCCCAATTATGTTCTAATTTGTAATGAACCATTCTACTTCTTGTTGTAGACCAAAAACTAGCCAACATCTACTTTATCATACACACGAGACCCATACCCGCAATGAAACAAACCAAACCCAACCCAACCCACCTACCCATTTGGCATGTGTAGGTACAATCATACTCATGAAAGGAGTATAGCTAATCCAAGAAACCATATTTTTCTCATAAGAGTGATATGTGGATATACTACACATATCAAAATGATATTTGAATTACTACAAGGCATTAATATACTAGTAACATTGCTTGTATAAGCGAGGCTTGAAGTAATATGCTTATAACATAAGGCTTCAAATTGGGTTGCACATCTCTAAGAGGCTTGTTTATGTAAGAATTGGGCCAAGGGTCAAAATCTAGAGATTTGTGACATGTCCTAGATTTGCAAAGATAACCTGACATGGAAGCCTTCATAGAGATATTTAGAAGGGTATGAAAACATCATTCTAGGAATGTGGGTTTATCCTAGTTTACCATGCCATGTGCAGGCTATATGGTCGGCCTATAGATCCAACCAGGTGACTGAACCTGGGTAGGGCATGTACTTTGACGACACTCACCGTACATGGATGTTCGTGGGTTTAGGGGAGGGAGTAGGGTGTTATCACACATTTTTTGTAATGACCCCACCTCCTGGTAACCCCCAATTAAGGGAGACCTTAAGGTCAGAGTCGTTATTCAATTAACAGGATCAAAGGTTCGACAAATAATCAATAATAATTATGAAATTCTACTAACTAACTGGAATTAAAACTTTACTTACCTTTGAAAAGTTTGGAAATCTATCTATCCAGAGCTTAAATTATTCTATCTAATCCTCCTTGCACTTTATTTCTTATTTCCACAATGTGTCACTTTACTGTTTGTTCTTTCAATTGTTGTTCCTAAAACGCCGACAAACAAAACGTCGGTCAGTATATCAAAATATACTGGTATGTGGGAACAACCAAAAACTTGCAAATATAGCTAACAATTTAATAATCACAAACAAATTAATTAACAAGCCAAATTACACTTTTCAGTATGACATTCTCCACCACTTTTGCCCTAACCCTGGCATACCCACCTTAGGGTTCCCTTTGCCAATGACTTAAGGCCACCTTCTCAATCCCGAGCTTGGTGCCTGGGGGTCACCCCTCATGGTGCCCACTAGTCATGCAATATCATAGGCCACCTTCTCATTCCCGAGCTTGGTGCCTGGGGTCACCACTCAAGGTGTCCATTGGTCTACCCATCTCGGCCTGACCTTTGGCATCATCCATCAGGGTGGCAGGTAGGTGCAAGATTACATACTTCTATTTTTAATGTGATAATCATAGTGACTTTATGATTTGCAAGTATGAACATCCAATAGATAATTTGCATTCAATGCGATTAACCATCCGGAAAATCCACAGGAAACTAAGGCGGTTATTCATAATTAACCACATACCTGATTTGATGATTTCAGAAGCATTAAGAAAATCTAACCAAGCACGCAATCCAAGTAATTCAACAATTACATAATTCCTGAAAAGAATATGTACTCTATTTATTATACACTTTATCAAGAACCTACTTTATTAACTTGGATTCACTTTCTAGGTTTTATGTAACCATTTTAGGGTTTCATTTTGCAATTAGGGTTTCCCTTCATCTTTTACCATATTAAACCCTAATTGTATGCCATTACTCATAAACCCTAATTATCTTGTCTATTCTTCAACATTAAGGTTATCTTAACAACATAGAACACTATTTTCATATTACAGGCACATTAATCATCAATTAAGCTTCTTTTTCATTAAGGCTACTATTTTTATCCCTTTAATCCATGACAAGATCATTATACACATTTATCATCAATTTGTAGTTCATTATGCTCTAATACTCATATGAACGCTATTTATCATTAATTCTACCTTTTATTCATGAGAAAACCCTAATTACTACATTTAGGGTATTTATCTACAATTAGGAACTTTAATGCTCAAAATAGATTATAGCATGAAAACTCAGTTCTATACATGAAATTGAGTAATTAAATCCATTAGTAATCCTAATTACCAACATTAGGGTTTCAAGGCCCATTAAAGCTTATTTATGTGCATGAACCCTCAATTAAACTAATTATAGGAAAAGTTCATCTTCTTCGATATTAATGTTCCTTTTCATCATAAATAGGTTAATATCAACTTTAAACACTCATTAAACCCTTATAAATATATTATTCATATCATAATAGGGTTCTTTAAACATTAATACATTAAAGTTGACATCTTCCATTATTTTTCGAATTGCAAGAGGAATAAAGCTTCAATTATATTTTTAATGGATTCTTCACGTTTTTTTGATCAACTTTCATGTATTACATGTCCTTATTCGATCTACCAATTATTTACTATGAATTTATCAAAAATCACTTACTTTGGGCCAATGGCAGCGTGCCACCTAGCACTATGCTGGACGCGGCTTACTTGTTTGTGGGCCGGGTAGATGTCCCTTCTGCCCTTCTCGCACATTTACAAGGCTGAGGGCAAGGACGTCCTTTCATCAAGTCATCTTCTTCCCTACGAGCTCCCCATCCTGTTGTGTGAACTGGTGCTTGTCGTGGTCAACCTCAGGGTTGACCCTGAGCATCAGTATCCCCCAATCTCCGGTGGAGGCTGCCGCACCACCGCCGAGTTCCTCCAAACCCAAAGGGCCCCTCCAATTTCCCAAATGTGGCTCGATTCAACGGCATGGAGAAGTCCCTCCCCGATGAGAAGTTGCTCCAGGCAACGGTGAAAGCTGAGATCCTTCTCGAAATTGATTGAGCAAATCAACTTGTTTCTTCTACGCGAACTCGAAGGAAATCTTGGAGTCTTTTCTTAATGCGTGTAGCCCCCATGTATATATAGGGCAGGTGGACAAGGAGAGCCTGATCAGTTTTGGGTGTTTTTCTTGGCATCCATGAAACATACCAAAACCTAGGTCTCCTAGGTTCAGATTCCTCTCCTAAAACTACTGGACTGATTTCCTTTCTGATCTGTCCATTATCTTTCAAGATAATCGCTCTGGAAAACCCCAACTCATGCCCCCTATTTCTACATTCGAACAAGGAAAGTGAAAACACAACCACTGTTGGATCTGAATCCAACAGCTGTAATGTCACGCGCTAGATCAGAAAATAGGAATAATAGGATAATTCCCTTAGAAATAAAGAATTCCCTTTTTCTTTGGAAAACGCATAACTCTCAAATCGATTACCCAATTAATACCAAAATTTGAGGGAAAGTCCATAATGACTGTATATACCTCTGTACCAAAAGTGGGCTCATTATCTCAAAGGAAACGTTCATTTTCCTTAAGTGCAAGATATCTCTTAATTATATATATATTTCACCTATTTTCTCTTTCCTTTGCTATTAAATTATTATTTTGAGCTCCTTGAACCTCAAGGATCCTTAATGGCTCTAAATCCCATCTTGGGAATATTTATTTAGCCTCTTTCCTTATCTTTTTTCCTTTTTTTTCTTATTATCTTACTTTTCTTATTAAAATATCCCTTTTTGAGAATTTCTCTTTATCTCTCTTATTATTTTACTTATTGGAATTCCTTTTAACATTAGAAACCTCATGGATACGAAAATCCATCAAAGATAACTCAATTGTACTTCTTTTCACATATTTTCCACATTTTATCATTATTTTCAATTTCCTTCTTAACAAGGAAGTACTTAATTGATCTTTTCTTTTCTTGTTGCTTTATCTTTGCAACTTTGGACTCCTTGGAACCCAAAGAACCCAAGAGGCACGAAATTCCCTCTTTGGATTTTCCTTCTAGAGGTTTCCACACTTTTCTTTCCTCTATTTTCTTATTTACTAAATAATAGAATTTCCTTTGTCCTTTTCTTTGTTATTGGGCCCAATATCCAATAAAGCCCAAAAAGCAATCATCAAGGCTATTGTAAACGAAATTCATCTATCAAATTATATCATTATTTGTTCCAACATCTTTAATATGAGAAATTACACTTCTCACCAAAGGAACCCAAAATTTGGGGTTGTAACATCCTTCCCCTCTTATTAGAATTTTGTCCTCAAAATTCCATCAAGCAAACAAACAAACAGGATAAGCCTTTCATATGTCCATCATGGCTCCCATGTGGCTTCACCCTTTCCATGGTGCTTCCCAAGAACCTTCATCATCTCATATTCTTCCATCTGAGTTCTTTCTTACCTTGGTACATCGTACCCTCATAGGTGACTCAGGACATATCAGCCTCTCAAAAGCTGAATAGGTTCAGGGCTCAGCACATGGCTTGGGTACCTCACATAGTTCTCTAGATCAGACTCATGGAACACCTTACACATCATGTTATCCTGAGGGGTAAGGCTAAACAAAACCATCTCCACCAATCCATTTCAAATGGACCCATATATCGGGGACTCAGCTTTCTCAGCTGTAGCTTAGAGGGGTCGGATTTTCACATCACATATTCTCCCACAGTGAACCGCATGTCAGTCTGCTTTGCATCAACCTGTGACTCATGTCACCACTGGGCTCTCTCTCAGCCATTGCACGATCAAAGTGACTTCATCTACACACTATGGTTCTTTTCTGACCTTCGTGAGGCCTCCTTCACCAACATCATCTTAATGAAGTGGTGACTGACACAACCTCTCTATAAGACTTCTTGCATCCCGATAAAGGCTATGGTGGTTAACATCACATCTTAAGAACTATCTCTATGTATCACCCAGAATGAGCACACATGCTCTCATCAAATCATACTGTCCATTAGTAGGGGGTGATAAATTGTACTATCATCACGTTCTTCATGTATCCACTCCCACCTCATGGAAGTGAACCTTGGTCATACCCAAGAACTTTTGAACTCGCATCATGGTGTAGTTGAACCATCTCTCTCTTAAGTAGTTCAACTGAATTTGTCCCGTGACAGTACTCTTCCTTTCTCATGTCATCTAGGTAAGGCGATCTACCATAACCCATATTGCACCTCGAACCTCCTTGGTCTAGGGGAAACTTACCACAACATCCATAGTGATGAACTCCCATTCTCTCTCGGGGACTCTTTATACTTTATATCCATGCATTGGGTTACTGGTGTTCTTCCTTCACCTCCTGGCTTGCATGGCCACATGCAACATGTATCAGGCATCCAAAGCTCTACCGTCACTTACTATCTTTATAGTTTCATAGTGTATGGTGATCATGATTTCATGTATATCTTGATTCCTCAAGGTCGATTCCTCGGAAACCCTAAACCACTCTCATCAGGGTTCTATTACCTTCCTATCCAAAGAAGTACATCTGAGGTTCTACCACCATCCTTCCATTGCATCGAAGACTAGGATGGCTAACCAATCAACCATTTAACTTGATCAATCATTATCGCTACATCTGTGTGTTAGCCAATTTGTCCTCCTTTCTAAACTTAGGGTTAGCCTAACAGCCTCTTCTAACCTCTAGCCAAACTAGGCAGCTACATCTCATCCAGCTCTAAGCATATCTTCATCGAGAAACTATGTGCTCATCCTCTTAGTTTTTGAATTCAACCTTGTATGACTCATAGCTCGTGATAACAACATCCTTATAAGATGACTACATTATTCCTTTTATTGTTTGCAAACCATCCATGTATCATTCACTCCACCAAGGTATGTTATCATCTCTGTCCTCATACCTCATAGCAACGTTCCAACTCACGTCATCTTTACCCTTGGTGTATGGCATGCGTACTATCATATCTCTCACTCCCATAACAAGAAGAAATAAGCATTTGGCTGCAGTCCAAATACAAAGTTCTTCCTATTCCAAGAATAGAGATGGTACATCCCACCTTGCCAGTACACCTTCAAATCTAAGTTAGAACGTGCAACTTATGTCTCTACATCATGATATTAAAATTACTTCCATGGAAAAATGGTCTCAAACTTACTTGGTCCAAGCACAATCCTTGGTCATCTCCTCTAGGTCTATAGGGTGCCGACACTTTTGGGGTCATCCCTCTTCCCTTATGCATCCAGAGAGTGCCCTACTCATCTGCCCTTTGGGTCCCATGAATTCATGAAGGTGATCAATCTTCTAACCCATGGCCCTCAGACAATGATAGTTGTTACCTCCCGACCCTAGGGTCATGTGCAACTAGGGAATTAGGCAACTCCTACTTCCATTGGTCTTATCCCTACCTGACCCTAGGATAGACTTAGGATTCTCTTATAGTACATGTCCAACTTAGAACCTTACCCAATCCCTCATCATCTCTCCTTGCATTCTTGGGTTGTCTTTCATCCTTTCTCAGGGATCATGGCGACCTACCTACCTTGGTCAGACTCCATACCGGTTACCTCCATGGTAACACATCCATATGCACTTAGAGATGGTTAACTATGGGTCTACATGTTCAGTCTTATACCATGTACTTTTCACTTAGCTTCTCAAGATCCTATGGGACTTCTTTAGGTTACCTCAAAACCAGCAAAACTGGTATACACCCTACCAAAGGGTCTCTCTCCCAGGATGGGAGGAAACTACAACTCTTAACAACAAGGTCACAACTGTCCTTAGGGTTTACATTCACATGAACATGCCTAACCCAACAGCTACCAAGGCACAAGTAGATCACCTTTTAAACCATGCTAGGTCACACTTGTTCTCATCCTCAACATTAGACCAACTTAGTTGTGAAGGGTTCATCAAACCTACCTTCAACTTAAGGGGTTTCCTTTTCCTCTATACATGAAGAGTACCATGCTTCGAAACTATAGAGACTCAATTCTCATCATGAGCATTGGGTACACTACTTCCCCTCTTAGGCCTAGGAGCCCTAGGTTCACCTTTTGATATCCAACTGCATGCTCAAACTCTTAACCACGAATCAAACATGTCCAAGGTACATCATGTACTCCCATGACCCCTTTTATATGAGCAATACCTCAGAGTTGAGTCCCCCTCAAGGACATTCAACTAGGTATAAAACCTCACAACAGGTTACTTAAACCTCCTCAGGGTCTAAAACACTCTTTATCTCATCCAACAAGTAACCACTTCTACCATGGGTACTAGAAGAATCATACTCTCTCTAGGGTTTGGTTCCTCTAAAGGCAACCAAGATATCATCATCCTCCAGGAATCAAGCATAAGGCAACCACTATCATCCACGTAGGTCGCATCATCCTTAACTCCCCACTATTCCTCAAGTTTTAGGGTTTTAGACTTCCAACCTCCTTGTTGGGGTCCTGCTTCCTCTCTCTAGAGCTAACACCACCTCCAACCATACCTACTAGAGGTCCCTTCTCCATGAAGGCTCATGCTCTCAAGCAAACCTATGTGGTTGAAGCCTATTCTCAACTCATGTGGCTCAAGATTATTCATATCTTTTTATGCTTATATCATAAGCCATCCATCATGCCCTTCTGGCCAGGGTTTCAACCTACTACCGTACCACTGACGTACTCTGGGGGAATGCTATCCCTTACTTGCATAAGCCATAGGGTTTCTATAGGTACTTCACTAACTTCATCCATGAAGGAGCTACCCTTTTCTTTAACATGCACGACCCTTTCCCGGGTTGCCAAAGGTGCTAGGTCACCCAACCTCACATGGATCGTATGGTAGTCCAAAGGCATATCTATCCAAACACCCAGTCTACCATGACATCTAACTCATCATGTCATCTCTCTCTAACCTACACTTAGGGTTAGGGTTAACATCATCCTCAAAGGATGTGCTAGGTCTCTACCTTTAATGGAGGTCTCTACCTCCAAGACTAAACCTCTCTACTCATCCTCCTAACAAGAGGTCTATCCTGAGGCCTCTCTTGAGGGCGATGACAACTTGTGTCATATGACCTAACCATGCATCTATCCTTTTACGCTTACTCTATTAAGCTTATGTCCATGACATCTTATTTACATGCTTTTTATTAATTTGGTGGAGGATTCCTTAATCCTTATCAACCTTACCCATACCTCAAGAGGGTGAGGAGAAGAGAGGAAACCCTAATCCTTAAGGTCCTTATCAGAATTTGAGTTGCGAAGGGATGAACAAGAGGAGAGAGTCCTAAAGGTATCTTATCTCGATTCATACCCTAAGACTTTGGCCAGGCAGTCACACAGATCTGAGAGTCCTTGTATTCCGACTAGCGGTGCGGAGGAAAATATTGCCAGCCCCCGGTCGTGATCCTTTTCTAGACACCTCTGTCTTTCGGATAATCCTCTAATAACTCCCTTGGGTTCTACAGAATTTTTAAAATTTAATAATTATTAAAGATTAATTGAGGAACCTATGCTCTGATACCAATTGTAACGACCCCGCCTCCCGGTAACCCCCAATTAAGGGAGACCTGAAGGTCAGAACCATTATTCAATTAATAGGATCAAAGGTTCGACAAATAATCAATAATAATTATGAAATTCTACTAACTAACTGGAATTAAAACTTTACTTACCTTTGAAAAGTTTGGAAATCTATCTATCCAGAGCTTGAATTATTCTATCTAATTCTCCTTGCACTTTATTTCTTATTTCCACAATGTGTCACTTTACTATTTGTTCCTTCAATCGTTGTTCCTAAAACGCCGGCAAACAAAACGTCGGTTAGTATATCGAAATATATTGGTATGTGGGAACAACCAAAAACTTGCAAATATAGTTAACAATTTAATAATCACAAACAAATTAATTAACAACCCAAATTACACTTTTCAGTATGACATTCTCCACCACTTTTGCCCTAACCCTGGCATACCCACCTTAGGGTTCCCTTTGCCAATGACTTAAGGCCACCTTCTCAATCCCGAGCTTGGTGCCTGGGGGTCACCCCTCATGGTGCCCACTAGTCATGCAATAGCATAGGCCACCTTCTCATTCCTGAGCTTGGTGCCTGGGGTCACCACTCAAGGTGTCCATTGGTCTACCCATCTCGGCCTGACCTTTGGCATCATCCATCATGGTGGCAGGTAGGTGCGAGATTACATACTTCTATTTTTAATGTGATAATCATAGTGACTTTATGATTTGCAAATATGAACATCCAACAGATAATTTACATTCAATGCGATTAACCATCCAGAAAATCCGCGAGAAACTAAGGCGGTTATTCATAATTAACCACATACCTGATTTGATGATTTCAGAAGCATTAAGAAAATCCAACCAAGCATGCAATCCAAGTAATTCAACAATCACATAATTCTTGGAAAGAATATGTACTCTATTTATTACACACTTTATCAAGAACCTACTTTATTAACTTGGATTCACTTTCTAGGGTTTTTGTAACCATTTTAGGGTTTCGTTTTGCAATTAGAGTTTCCCTTCATATTTTACCATATTAAACCCTAATTTTATGCCATTACTCATAAACCCTAATTATCTCGTCTATTCTTCAACATTAAGGTTATCTTAACAACATATAACCCCATTTTCATATTACAGGCACATTAATAATCAATTAAGCTTCTTTTTCATTAAAGCTACTATTTTTATCCCTTTAATCCATGACAAGATCATTATACACATTTATCATCAATTTGTAGTTCATTATGCTCTAATACTCATAGGAACGCTATTTATCATTAATTCTACCTTTTATTCATGAAAAAACCCTAATTACTACATTTAGGGTATTTATCCACAATTAGGAACTTTAATGCTTGAAATAGCTTATAGTCATGAAAACTTAGTTCTATACATGAAATCAAGTAATTAAAGCCATTAGTAATCCTAATTACCAACATTAGGGTTTCAAGGCCCATTAAAGCTTATTTATGCACATGAACCCTCAATTAAACTAATTATAGGAAAAGTTCATCTTCTTCGATATTAATGTTCCTTTTCATCATAAATAGGTTAATATCAACTTTAAACACTCATTAAACCCTTATAAATATATTATTCATATCAAAATAGGGTTCTTTAAACATTAATACATTAAAGTTAACATCTTCCATTATTTTTCGAATTGCAAGAGGAATCAAGCTTCAATTATATTTTTAATGGATTCTTCACGTTTTTCTGATCAACTTTCATGTATAACATGTCCTTATTTGATCTACCAATTATTTACTATGAATTTATCAAAACTCACTTACTTTGGGCCAATGGCAGCGTGCCACCTAGCACTATGTTGGGCGTGACTTACTTGTTTGTGGGCCGGGTAGATGTCCCTTCTGCCCTTCTCACGCATTTACAAGGCTGAGGGCAAGGATTTCCTTTCGTCAAGTCATCTTCTTCCCTACGAGCTCCCCTTCCTGTTGCGTGAACTGGTGCTTGTCGTGGTCAACCTCAGGGTTGACCCCGAGCATCAGTTTCCCCCAATCTCCGGTGGAGGCTGCCGCACCACCGCCGAATTCCTCCGAACCCAAAGGGGCCCTCCAATTTGCCAAACGTGGCTCGATTCGATGGCATGGAGAAGTCCCTCCCCGACGAGAAGTTGCTCCAGGCAACAGTGAAAGCTGAGATCCTTCTCGAAATTAATTGAGAAAATCAACTTGTTTCTTCTACGCGAACTCGAAGGAAATCTTGGAGTCTTTTCTTAATGCGTGTAGCCCCCATGTATATATAGGGAAGGTGGACGAGGAGAGCTTGATCAGTTTTGGGTGTTTTTCTTGGCATCCACGAAACATACCAAAACCTAGGTCTCCTAGGTTCGGATTCCTCTCCTAAAACTAATGGACTGATTTCCTTTCTGATCCGTCCATTATCTTTCAAGATAATCGCTCTGGTAAACCCCAACTCATGCCCCCTATTTCCACATTCGAACAAGGAAAGTGAAAACACAGCCACTATTGGATCTGAATCCAACGGTTGTAATGTCACGCGCAAGATCAGAAAATAGGAATAATAGGATAATTCCCTTATAAATAAAGAATTCCCTTTTTCTTTGGAAAAAGCATAACTCTCAAATCGATTACCCAATTAATACCAAAATTTTAGGGAAAGTCCATAATGACTTTATATACCTCTGTACCAAAATTGGGCTCATTATCTCAAAGGAAACATTCATTTTCTTTAAGTGAAAGATATATCTTAATTATATATATTTTTCACCTATTTTCTGTTTCCTTTGCTATTAAATTATTATTTTGAGTTCCTTGAACCTCAAGGAACCTTAATGACTTGAAATCCCATCTTGGAAATATTTCTTTAGCCTCTTTCTTTATCATTCATCCTTTTTTTCTTATTATCTTACCTTTCTTATTAAAATATCCCTTTATGAGAATTTGTCTTTATCTCTCTTATTATTTTCCTTATTGGAATTCCTTTTAACATTAGAAACCTCATGGATACGAAAATCCATCAAAGATAACTCAATTGTACTTCTTTTCACATATTTTCCACATTTTATCATTATTTTCAATTTCCTTCTTAACAAGGAAGTACTTAATGGATCTTTTCTTTTCTTGTTGCTTTATCTTTGCAAATTTGGACTCCTTGGAACCCAAGGAACCCAAGAGGCACGAAATTCCCTCTTTGGATTTGCCTTCTAGAGGTTTCCACACTTTTCTTTCCTCTATTTTCTTATTTACTCAATAATAGAATTTCCTTTGTCCTTTTCTTTGTTATTGGGCCCAATAGCCAATAAAGCCCAAAAAGCAATCATCAAGGCTATTTTAAACAAAATTCATCTATCAAATTATATCATTATTTGTTCCAACATCTTTAATATGAGAAATTACACTTATCACCAAAGGAACCCAAAATTTGGGGTTGTAACATTTTTCTTCTTCTCAAATAGTGATTGTCAAAGGGGTGTTCATCAAGTGTGTGCCCTCTTTATAAGCACCCCTTCAAGACGACAGTTACATCACATCTAAAAGGGTGCATCTTTTGCTTTTTCAGTAGAAGATCTACGCCAAAGGAGAAAATGACCCTTTATCAGGATTCTTGGAACACATGTTTATGGGTTAGATGCTTAATACATGAGTGAACTTAGACTTGTATGTCTTTGCCAATTTGAAGCTGGATTGTGTTTGCATTAGAGGCAATATCTGACATAATAGGATAGAGGTTTCCCGATCGACCTCCATGTGTAGGGGATTTCTTACCTTCCCCACATCATAGTTGATACCAAACTATTGAGTGATGCTCAATAGTTCTAGGTCCCATAATTCCATTATTTTAGTTTTGGTCAAACCTACATGATACCATCATTAGAAGAGATGGCGAATATCACACAATTTTCATTGCATGATATGTGGTCATCCTAGTGCGCTTGTGACTCACTGGTGCATTTTTATATCCCGGTTATTGAGTGCAAAAATAGTAGCTATTTCTTGTTCCTAAGTAGGCATGGTGCAATGTTGCAGCTGTAGAATGTATGGAAGATGTGTACTTCATGCTTTCGGGGATTACATGGTCATATGCTGGCATCTTTTGAAACGTTGTTTGGGATGTTTTATCACCTTTGAGAGCAAGTATCAACACAAACACTTCTAGGCGTAGGGGTTGTTTTCAGGAGTGAGTGTGTCCTTTCCTTGATTTTGTCAAAGTTGTTCCAATGGTTCACAAATGTGAATCATAGTGGGATCATGAAAGACAAAGCTATCTACTAATTGCATATCTAGATAGCCATGCATATTAATTCCAATGAGTTTGTTCTACTGATGGCAAGGGATGTGAACATAATATGTCTATATCATAAGTCTTTCTAGTTTGTTGGGGTCAAACTTCCCTGAGCTTGAGGTTGGTTGGCATGATGGTTGGTGTAATTGGATGATCAAGACATCTATTGGGATAGGTTAGTGGCATGCAAAAGTGTAGGGTCTCATTAGTTAGTGATGGAGTGGTATTACAACCTTATCATGCTCCATGATTAAGGTGTTGTGTACCCTATTACCTAGTGGTATTCATTTAAAATATTAGTAGGTGTCATATTGATTATCTTGTATTGTATGATCTCCCTACCAAATGGCAAGAGGACTTGCCAAACAATAAGGTTGCCAACCTTCATGATCTTCAGTGGCACTGAAGCCATTTTGTGATGTTGGACAAACCTAGCTATCCTTAAGGATACAAGGTTTTACATATTATAAAATGCATCATATACAATGATCATGCATGGAGGTCACATCTATAAGTCAGGGGAAAATATTAGAAAGATCAGATCCATAGTTTTATTTATTTTCCTGAGGATTTTGTTTTTTTAGTATTTTCTATTTTTGTCGTGGAGTTGAGTCCATAAACATTTAATCATAGAATTCTCTCTTCTTGATTTTGAATGCATCATTAGTTCTTGACTTCCCTGATTTGAAATCCATAGTTTTGTTCCATTTATATGGCTCATGGTTACTAGTGGTACTAATAGGGTTTTTGCCAAGCAAGGAAACCAAAGACGTCATTGTATGGGATGGTGAGGTGGTTTAAGACATTTAATGTGTGGTTAGTTTTCACCTAATTTTCTCTATTAGTCCTATGACCAAATCCCCTAACCGATACTGAGGTCTTAGATATTGCTTATAAATCCTTTCTTTGTGAAGTTCCTACTAGATGAATATTTGTTTCAAGGGAAAAGAGATAGACTTGGTGCCTCACTAATTTTAGGCAACAATTTTCCCATAGGTGTGGACCATTTGGCTATCTCATTGTGGGTGACACTCGGCTACAAGTATTTATCATATGGTTTTATCAGTTAAGATGAATGTTTGGATAACGGTACTTACAAACTTAAGATGGAGGTTGGTTCCTCATTGATTGTTGAGATTGCATTGATTCTTGATTATTTTCTTGATATATACTAGAGTGTGTTGTCACAAGTACATACCTCATAGGTAGTGGTGAGAAGAGCCTTAGGATGGGTATGAAGTTCTGGAATGTAGAATTCAAGGAAATTGCCCAAGTTTTAGTCTTTGTGACTAAAATTTTAGGGTTTAGGATACATCATCCCCATCAATAGTAGTGTGAAGGATAATTGGTTGTAGGAACTAATCTTTATCACCACTAGATTTCTGGAATGAAGCCTTCATAGAGATCTTTAAAAGGGTATGAAAACATCATCCTAGGCATGTGGGTTTATCCTAGTTTACCACGTCATGTGCAGGCTATATGGTCGGCCTATAGATCCAACCAGGTGACTGAACCTGGGTAGGGCATGTACTTTGACGACACTCACCCTACATGGATGTTCGTGGGTTTAGGGGAGGGAGTGCGATGTTATCATACATTTTTATTCTTCTCAAATAGTGATTGTCAAAGGGGTGTTCATCAAGTGTGTTCCCTCTTTATAAGCACCCCTTCAAGATGACAGTTACATCACATCTAAAAGGGTGCATCGTTTGCTTTTTCAGTAGAAGATCTACAATGAAGGAGAAAATGACCCTTTATCAGGATTCTTGGAACACATGTTTATGGGTTAGATTCTTAATACATGAGTGAACTTATACTTCTATGTCTTTGCCAATTTGAAGCTGGAATGTAGTTACATTAGAGGCAATATATGACATAATAGGATAGAGGTTTCCCGGTCGACCTCCATGTGTAGGGGATTTCTTACCTTCCCCACATCATAGTTGATACCAAACTATTGAGTGATGCTCAATAGTTCTAGGTCCCAAAATTCCATCATTTTAGGTTTGGTTAAACCTACATGATACCATCATTAGAAGAGATGGAGAATATCACACAATTTTCATTGCATGATATGTGGTCATCCTAGTGTGCTCGTGACTCGCTGGTGCATTTTTATATCCTGGTTATTGAGTGCAAAAATAGTAGCTATGTCTTGTTCCTGAGTAGGCATGGTGCAATGTTGTAGCTATAGAATGTATGGAAGATATGTCCTTCATGCTTTCGGGGCTTACAAGGTCATATGTTGGCATCTTTTGAAACGTTGTTTGGGATGTTTTATCACCTTTGAGAGCAAGTATCAACACAAACACTTCTAGGTGTAGGGGTTGTTTTCAGGGGTGAGTGTGTCCTTTCCTTGATTTTGTCAAAGTTGTTCCAATGGTTCACAAATGTGAAGCATAGTGGGATCATGAAAGACAAAGCTATCTACTAATTGCATATCTAGATAGCCATGCATATTAATTCCAATGAGTTTGTTCTACTGATGGCAAGGGATGTGAACATAATATGTCTATATCATAAGTCATTCTAGTTTTTTGGGGTCAGACTTCCCTGAGCTCGAGGTTGGTTGCCATGATGGTTGGTGTAATTGGATGATCAAGACATCTATTGGGATAGGTTAGTGGCATGCAAAAGTGTAGGGACTCATTAGTTAGTGATGGAGTGGTATTACAACGTTATCATGCTCCATGATTAAGGTGTTGTGCACCCTATTACCTAGTGGTATTTATTTAAAATATTAGTAGGTGTCATATTGATTATCTTGTATTGTATGATCTCCCTACCAGATGGCAAGAGGACTTGCCAAACAATAATGTTGCCAACCTTCATGATCTTTAGTGGCACTGAAGCCATTTTGTGATGCTGGACAAACCTAGCTATCCTTAAGGATACAAGGTTTTACATATTATAAAATGCATCATATACAATGATCATGCATGGAGGACACATCTATAAGTCAGGGGAAAATATTAGAAAGATCAGATCCATAGTTTTATTTATTTTCCTGAGGATTTTGTTTTTTAGTCTTTTTTAGTATTTTCTATTTTTGTCATGGAGTTGAGTCCATAAACATTTAATCATAGAATTCTCTCTTATTGATTTTGAATGCATCATTGGTTCTTGACTTACCTGATTTAAAATCCATAGTTTTGTTCCATTTATATGGCTCATGGTTACTAGTGGTACTAATATGGTTTTTTCCAAGCAAGGCAACCAAGGACGTCATTGTATGGGATGGTGATGTGGTTTAAGACTAATGTGTGGTTTGTTGTCACCTACTTTTCTCTATTAGTTGACCGAATCCCCTAACCGATACTGAGGTCTTAGATATTGCCTATAAATCCTTTCTTTGTGAAGTTCCTACTAGATGAATATTTGTTTCTAGGGAAAAGAGATAGACTTGGTGCCTCACTAATTTTAGGCAATAATTTTCCCATAGGTGTGGACCATGAGGCTATCTCGTTGTGGGTGACACTCGGCTACAAGTATTTATCATATGGTTTTATCAGTTAAGATGAATATTTGGATAACGGTACTTACAAACTTAAGATGGAGGTTGGTTCCTCATTGATTGTTGAGATTGCATTGATTCTTGATTCTTTTCTTGATATACACTGGAGTGTGTTGTCATAAGTACATACCTCATAGGTAGTAGTGAGAAGAGCCTTAGTGTTACGACCCATATCAGGGTTAGTCAATAAATACCTCAAATTACGTGAAACACCTCAATTAGTGTTGAATATCAAATTAAAGATCATGGTTAATCAAATAAGTTAATATGTGAATCAATGGTTGAGATTGAAACCTCTGAGGCAATTAATGATAATTGCAGTGTAAATAATTAATTTAATCAAGTTGAATAAAGTACTCCAGATGCAATTAATTTATTGACCGGTAGTGACTAGATAATTACCATGCTTTCTCGCTTCGAGGTCATAATGAATTCCGTGCTTAAAATGATGCAAGAAGAATCGTCCAAATCGGACCTACGAGCCACAAGTTGTGATTTTTTTTAGTTTCTAGGGTTTAAGTTGTAATTTTTCCAGATATTCCTTTTCTTTACCCCTTTAATGGGTCGGCTACCCTCTTCTCCTCTATTTCTTCCCCGATAAAACAGTTGGAACCGCTTTAAGCGGCGCACACCTGCAAGGTGCGATCGACCAGTAGGTAAGGAGAAATCGAAGGGCGATCTTGGCCCTTAGCTCCACTCTAGCCGCACCTAGCTTCCCCTTCTCCTTCCTCTTCTTCAACCTTCCACCAATCTCGCCCATCTGTAGCCAAGATTAGCAGCAGGTCGACGCCCTATCCATGGCGGCCGGCCAAGCAGCAGCTGCTGCAGTTGCGGCGCCATTTAGAGGGTGGCTTGGTGCGGCCAGCACCTCAGAAAGCACTGCCTCGACTCCGTCTTGGTGGCCATGTGCAGACCTGCAACCATGGACGCACAGCAGCAAGGAGCTGCAGCGCACTGTAGCAGCGCCAACTATTGCGATCAAGATCCGCTGAAGGAGGTCGCTCAAGGGCGATTTAGTTCAAATCAGTTAGTGTTGGAGCTTCGTCCACCTCCGCCACCTTTCCTTTTCTCCTTGCTACCTTCTCCCTCACCCCAACACCCTTGGGCGGAATCCCCTTTTTTGCAGCTGCGGCCAGCAGCGCCGGCCAGCAGCAAGGTGGACGGCCAGAGGCCATTTTGGCGTGGCCAGCACCACCAAGCATCGGCCATGACCTCGGCCTTGAGGTCCACACCGGAATCCAGAGCTCCTAGCCAAGCTCCATCCACCAATCGAAGCTTTTCTCCAACCTGAACCAAGGCATGAAGGAGTTGCTGCTTGCAGCAGCATGCTTGATTAGGATCAACCTGGGCATAAAAGGTTTTAATGAGAGGTAGTTCTGACTTCGGCATAAGGTCTTGATCATGAATTCATAGTCTTAACTTAAGACTTAGTTTTTGATCGAGTTCATCTTCAATGAGTTTTCCGTTTCTGCACAGGTTGCACGGTGTGCAAATCAGTTTGTACGACGTGCAAAGTTACAGAAAAATAGGATAGAAAGTTGGCCAGTTTGCACGGCGTGTAGATCAGTTGCACAGGGTGCAGATCAGTTGCACGGCGTGCAGATCAGTTGCACGGGGTGCAAAGTTGCAGAAAAGCAGAATTAGGCATGTTTGTGGATGTTTTCGGTGGATACGAACACACCGAAGTGGGTGAGTAGTATTTCATTTATTTATCACTATCGAACTTGATTTCATTGTATATATTGCTTCAGTATCAGTTGGTATAACTCCTAATCTGTGTAGCACATACAATAGAGTACGATAGATTCATTGGAACTTGAAATACGTAATATGCTTAATGAAAATGATGAAATTTCCTGTATTATGGTTGCAATGTATTTGTTGATTTAAAAATGGATATTTAGCATGGAAACTGGATAAATGATACTGAATCATGTTTAAGGATGACAAATGTTATATATGTGTTTCAAGTAATGTTCAGAATGTGCAGTAAGTATGGAATGTGATATTCTTGTTTTAAATGGTTATATGTTAATCAGTTAATAGACTTAGGTGCCCTAACACCGTAGAACCCCTTTGACAGGTCTGCTTCTTAGGGGTGAAACTCATGTCCAACATCAACGCGTGCGATGTCACGGTGGCATGAGGATGGAAAGACAATGTTCAACAACAACGCGTGTGATGTCACGGTGGCACTGGAGTAAATAAGGGTTATTCAACAACAACGCGTGCGATGTCACGGTGGTAACCCAGACCTCCTGAGCCTGTGTACTCAGGTTAGAGGAGGAGTTCAGAGCACTCGATGTAGTGCAGATAGGCCGATGAGCCTGGGGTCCTGTGGCAGAGCAGGGCTGGCGTCAGACTTAGCATTTCCCGGGTGTGTCGCTAAGTCTTGTACGGTGGGATCGTAGTTCGCTACAGATCTTTATATGCAGAGTACACTGCATATGATTAGGGCATAATAAAAATAAATATGAATCACATAGGATCGTAGTAAATTTAATATGTTAAGAGATTTGAACTTCTATGCCAATTCTCTATAATTATTTATTGGTTTAAATCATCTGTTGTTGCATAGAAATGCGATTATATTCTGTAATCTGCTATGTCATTAGAACTGCCCTGCTTGTACTGCACTTATGTTTTATTTCAATTTTATAAACCTGATGATTTGTTTAGTGATAGCTAAATGAAATGCTATTCACTGAGCGAGTAGGCTCATACCTCTACTCACAACATTTTCAGGTCATCAACATCACAGGAATCTGGAGGATCCTTTTATCCTAACGCTCAGTCTGTAGAAGGTTTATGTAGTTAGTAGTTAGAGGTCTCTTAGTCCTTTCCCCTCGATCTTTGGGACAAGGTGTGGGTGAGAGAGAATGTGTATAAAGATGTAAATTAACTGTTATGCTTTATTTTATGTCGAACAATGTAATATGCTATAGACTCTGTTTATATTGCTAGTCAGTTTAATAAAAATGCTTCCGCAGTCTGTTTAGATTTAGTTTACATTATAAATCAGATTAACTTTTAATGTCTTTAAAAATGTTTTAAAAGCTTTGAGTGGTTTGACTTGTGTGTAATCCCTCCGTCGTGCCCTAATCTCGTGATTAGTGGGTAATGCGAGATCGGGGTGTGACAACTTGGTATCAGAGCCTAGGTTGAGTACATAGTTACTCAGAGCAGATCAGGGGACGATAAGAGACCAATAGGATTAAGGTTTATGAGTCTTTCTTCTATCTGTAATTTTCTAACAGGAAGTGTTCTGTTATACTATTGCAGATAGCAGGAAGAGGATGTGGTCAGGAGAATCAAGTAATGAGCTTAAGTTGAGTCGTTAAGAATCATTAAGGTCAAAAGATAAAGTTATAAGTGAGACGAATAATAAATGATGAGTTTTAGCTCTGGAAGGTCTGAGTGTTTAGATACCCTGGCCAGGTGTCTGAATACTTAGATTGACCAGTATCAAGCTACTCTGTATGTTCTTCTCTGGATGCCCTGGCCAGGTATGCAGAGGAAGGATGGGCTAGAGAGAAACCCTAGAAATCTTAGGGTTATGAGATAAGAAATTAATGTAGAAATAAGAGATTACATATAAGATGCAATTCAACTCTTGTCTATTATTGCTTATTTGATTTAAAGATCAAGAGAAATGCTTTTATATGCATGATATTAGATTTTTCAATTTGTAAAGTAAATATGATTCTTTTATATTGTTGTGTCATGAAGTGAATTGTTTAATGTTTGTTTTCTTTGTATTAAAGTAGACCCGAAATTATGTATAAATGAGTTTGCCCTAAGTGGATATTCTTTCCACATGTTTAAGATTAATAGGGGTTGATTAATCTCGAGTATCTCTTGGTTTCAGGACTACAGGTTCGGCCTGGTTCGGCTGGCAGGATGCGTTACTGAGATCTAATGACTCCTATTAATAGTAAAATAAGAATAGACTCTGGATGATTTAGACCCGTAACATAGTGAGAATGTATATACACTAGGATGTTTTAACTATGAGAAGAAGTCTAAACGTTCTTTTGTCTTGAGATTTAGGGTTTGAGAAGCATAGACCCTAATCGGCCCAAAATAGGGTTTTGATAATACATAAACACAAAATTTGATAAGTAAAGTGTCTCAGTAAATGATTTTAGTATTTTATGTGTAACTCTGATTTAGCTCAAATTTGGATATGATTTGGATATATAAAATGTAAACAACATTGGAAAATATCAGAATTTTTGAAGAATGTACTTGTTTATCAGCCGAGTTTCAAACTCGACCGATCACATTTTCAGAATGATATAGCAGTGTGGTAATTGAATTTTATCTTTTTATTTGTATATCCAATTGATCTCAAATTTTAACTGTGCTTGAAATTCACAATTTTAGACACTCTATTAAATTGGCGTAATTTTTGGATGACTTTTGATCTCTACAGTGAGGGTGTCGGCCGAGTTTACAACTCGACGGAATCTGCTGCAGACTGCAATATAGCAGTGCACTGTTGATTTTTAATTATTTATTGGTAATTATAAATGATCTAAAATTTTTAGTAAGGGTCTGAAACTTCATTAGGTATAACATATAAAATTTCCAGAATTTTTGGAGCTTCTGTTAGCTATTAAATAAACGAATTATAGAAAACTATTGTGAAAACTGAATTTTCAGCCAATATAATTAAAGTTGAGTGTTGGGTTAATATGCAATTGACCCAAGCAGATCAAATTGATCTTTATGATCGACCACACCCGCACACAATAACACTATGTTATTGATAAGGATCAAACCCTAGAATGATTAGAGTTGAAGTAGTTCAAGGGATGTCGCTAGTGATTTAAACTTGAATACTAGTATCTATGTAAAATAAGACCTTGAGATTTGTTCTATGTAAAGTAATCTGGCAGTGATAGTGATCTAGGGTTTATAGGTAGCTAATCTGAACGGTACATGAACAACATGAAATGACTTAGAGAAAAGAGTGAGACATAAACTTGAAATGTAACGATAAGAAAGTAGCATAGAATGCGGAGTATTATCCGATATATGATCTAAAGATAGCTGATGTAGTTCATGTTTTTAAGACATGGTGTCACTATCTTTATGATGTGACAATAGATTATCACCCTGGTAAAGAGAATGTGGTGGCTGATGCTTTCAGCAGAAAGTCAAGTTCAACAACTAATGCATTCTCTATGGCAGGTTTCAATAGAGACCTGTTAGTAGAAATGTGGGAGTTGAATTTCGACTTAGGGGTGACAACACAGAGTGTTTTGATTGTACATATGTAAGTTAAGCCTACTTCTTATGATCAGATCAAGGAACTACAATAGGGTGATAGTGAGTTAAACCAGACCATGCATGACATGATAGGAGGAAAAGAGACCAGAGTTTAAGTTTTTAAGATGATAAGGTGTTGTATTAGCATGACATGTTGTGTGTACCTCGAGATAGTGAGTTGAAAGAAAAGATTCTTATGGAAGTGTATGTATTGATGTATGCTATGCTTTTAGGAAACACTAAGATGTATATGAATCTCAAGAAGTTGAAATGGATGGAATAATTAGGTTGCTTGGTAATCCAGTTTCAATCATGTCATTTTGAGAACCTAAGTTCACATCTAGGATTGTAGAAACAGTTGCATCGTGCTTCGGGCACAAAGATAAGATTCAGTACAACCTTTTTACCCGCATACGGATGGTCAGTCTGAGAGAACCATTCAGACTCTTAAGGACATGCTGAGAGCATGTGTTATGCATCTCAGTGGAAGTTGGGAAGAACATTTAAGTCTTATAGAGTTTGCTTAGTGTGAATGTTGAGTTTAGAAATACACAAACGATAATGGTACGGTTTGGGTATAAACCCAGACAATACAGATTTGGTAAATCATTAGGTGCATGATTTCAAGGAAGTACGTTAGTATTAAAATATACAAATAAACCTAGTTGCATGCTTCCTGTTATGTTAATGGTTATGACTTAAAATTTTCATGAATTGGCACATTTCTCTGAGATATTATTAGGAATTCTCATGTACTATTAAATATTTGTGTATGATACGTAAATAACTCTTAATTGAGTTACGTGATGCATAAACCAGGATTTGGGTTAATATGCACGTACTTCAAGAAATTTCAGATAATTGATAAATATTACATATGGTTTCTTATAAGTGGAGTAAATTACTCTTATTGGTGTAATAGGATGTTCAATTACATGAATTCAGTATGTATGTTCCAAAATTGATTTGAGTTTGGAATATTTATGAATTTTTAATCTGTCTGCATGCATGATATAAAGATTACTCAGTAATTACAATGATTTTGAATATACTGCTCTGCCAGTTCTAGAATGATACCGTATTGTGATTTGAACTGCAATCAAATAGATGAGATAATGGAAACCCTAAGAGTAGGGTGTTGCCATGTGACTAGTGAATGAGATAACCCTAAGAGTAGGGTGTTGGCATGTGATGAATGAATAAGGCAAATGAAACCCTAAGGATAGGGTCTACGATGAATCAAGTATTTTGATATCAATTTTCATTATGAGATGTGATGATGTTTAACAGTTAAATTGCATGATTTTATTTTAGTACCAAATTGACATGCATTCTGTTTATTTAAGAATTTTAGTTTGTCTGCATGTATAGTATGATAATTTCTCAGTAATTACCATAAATTGAGATACTGTTATAACAGTTCTACAAAGACAATGTTTTGTGGTTTGATCTGGAATTAGATCAGATGTGTCCTATGTTGAGGGACCAATACAAATAGCTGATCTGAGGATCAAGAAACTTAAGAATCCTGAGATACCTTAGAGAAGGTTTTGTGGAGAAACTACAACCTAGAAGGAGCCACATGGGAAGTTTTGGGGTTAGATGTGTGTAACAAGTTTCCTTTTCTCTTTTAGGAATTTCGGGATGAAATTCTTATAAGGGAGGGAGATTGTTACGACCCATATAAGGGTTAGTCAATAAATACCTCGAATTACGTGAAACACCTCAATTAGTGTTGAATATCAAATTAAATATCATGGTTAATCAAATAAGTTAATATGTATATCAATGGTTGAGATTGAAACCTCTGAGGCAATTAATGATAATTGCAGTGTAAATAATTAATTTAATCAAGTTGAATAAAGTACTCCAGATGTAATTAATTTATTGACCGGTAGTGACTAGATAATTACCATGCTTTCTCGCTTCGAGGTCATAATGAATTCCGTGCTTAAAATGATGCAAGAAGAATCGTCCAAATCGGACCTACGAGCCACAAGTTGTGATTTTTTTTAGTTTCTAGGGTTTAAGTTGTAATTTTTCCAGATATTCCTTTTCTTTACCCCTTTAATGGGTCGGCTACCCTCTTCTCCTCTATTTCTTCCCCGATAAAATAGTAGGAACCGCTTTAAGCGGCGCACACCTGCAAGGTGCGATCGACCAGTAGGTAAGGAGAAATCGAAGGGCGATCTTGGCCCTTAGCTCCACTCTAGCCGCACCTAGCTTCCCCTTCTCCTTCCTCTTCTTCAACCTTCCACCAATCTCGCCCATCTGCAGCCAAGATTAGCAGTAGGTCGACGCCCTAGCCATGGCGGCCGGCCAAGCAGCAGTTGCTGCAGTTGCGGCGCCATTTAGAGGGTGGCTTGGTGCGGCCAGCACCTCAGAAAGCACTGCCTCGACTCCGTCTTGGTGGCCATGTGCAGACCTGCAACCATGGACGCACAGCAGCAAGGAGCTGCAGCGCACTGTAGCAGCGCCAACTATTGCGATCAAGATCCGCTGAAGGAGGTCGCTCAAGCGCGATTTAGTTCAAATCAGTTAGTGTTGGAGCTTCGTCCACCTCCGCCACCTTTCCTTTTCTCCTTGCTACCTTCTCCCTCACCCCAACACCCTTGGGCGGAATCCCCTTTTTTGCAGCTGCGGCCAACAGCGCCGGCCAGTAGCAAGGTGGACGACCAGAGGCTGTTTTGGCGTGGCCAGCACCACCAAGCACCGGCCATGACCTCGGCCTTGAGGTCCACACCGGAATCCAGAGCTCCTAGCCAAGCTCCATCCACCAATCGAAGCTTTTCTCCAACCTGAACCAAGGCGTGAAGGAGCTGCTGCTTGCAGCAGCATGCTTGATTAGGATCAACCTGGGCGTAAAAGGTTTTAATGAGAGGTAGTTCTGACTTCGGCATAAGGTCTTGATCATGAATTCGTAGTCTTAACTTAAGACTTAGTTTTTGATCGAGTTCATCTTCAATGAGTTTTCCGTTTCTGCACAGGTTGCACGGCGTGCAAATCAGTTTGCACGACGTGCAAAGTTACAGAAAAATAGGATAGAAAGTTGGCCAGTTTGCACGACGTGCAGATCAGTTGCACGGGGTGCAGATCAGTTGCAGGGTGTGCAGATCAGTTGCACGGGGTGCAAATCAGTTGCACGGGGTGCAAAGTTGCAGAAAAGCAGAATTAGGCGTGTTTGTGGATGTTTTCGGTGGATACGAACACACCAAAGTGGGTGAGTAGTATTTCATTTATTTATCACTATCGAACTCGATTTCATTGTATATATTGCTTCAGTATCAGTTGGTATAACTCCTAATCTGTGTAGCACATACAATAGAGTACGATAGATTCATTGGAACTTGAAATATGTAATATGCTTAATGAAAATGATGAAATTTCCTGTATTATGGTTGCAATGTATTTGTTGATTTAAAAATGGATATTTAGCATGGAAATTGGATAAATGATACTGAATCATGTTTAAGGATGACAAATGTTATATATGTGTTTCAAGTAATGTTCAGAATGTGCAGTAAGTATGGAATGTGATATTCTTGTTTTAAATGGTTATATGTTAATCAGTTAATAGACTTAGGTGCCCTAACACTGTAGAACCCCTTTGACAGGTCTTCTTCTTAGGGGTGAAACTCGTGTCCAACATCAACGCGTGCGATGTCACGGTGGCACGAGGATGGAAAGACAGTGTTCAACAACAACGCGTGTGATGTCACGGTGTCACTGGAGTAAATAGGGGTTATTCAACAACAACGCGTGTGATGTCACGGTGGTAACCCAGACCTCTTGAGCCTGTGTACTCAAGTTAGAGGAGGAGTTCAAAGCACTCAATGTAGTGCAGTGAGTCCGATGAGCCTGAAGGCCGATGAGCCTGGGGTCCTGTGGCACAGCAGGGCTGGCGTCAGACTTAGCATTTCCCGGGTGTGTCGCTAAGTCTTGTACGGTGGGATCGTAGTTCGCTACGGATCTTTATATGCAGAGTACACTGCATATGATTAGGGCATAATAAAAATAAATATGAATCACATAGGATCGCAGTAAATTTAATATGTTAAGAGATTTGAACTTCTATGCCAATTCTCTATAATTGTTTATTGGTTTAAATTATTTGTTGTTGCATAGAAATGCAATTATATTCTGTAATCTGCTATGTCATTAGAATTGCCCTGCTTGTACTGCACTTATGTTTTATTTCAATTTTATAAACCTGATGAGTTGTTTAGTGATAGCTAAATGAAATGCTATTCACTGAGCGAGTAGGCTCATACCTCTACTCACAACATTTTCAGGTCATCAACATCACAGGAATCTGGAGGATCCTTTTATCCTAACGCTCAGTCTGTAGAAGGTTTATGTAGTTAGTAGTTAGAGGTCTCTTAGTCCTTTCCCCTCGATCTTTGGGACAAGGTGTGGGTGAGAGAGAATGTGTATAAAGATGTAAATTAACTGTTATGCTTTATTTTATGTCGAACAATGTAATATGTTGTAGACTCTGTTTATATTGCTAGTCAGTTTAATAAAAATGCTTCCGCAGTCTGTTTAGATTTAGTTTACAGCATAAATCAGATTAACTTTTAATGTCTTTAAAAATGTTTTAAAAGCTTTGAGTGGTTTGACTTGTGTGTAATCCCTCCGTCGCACCCTAATCTCGTGATTAGTGGGTAATGTGAGATCGGGGTGTGACACTTAGGATGGGGATGAAGTTCTGGAATGTAGAATGCAAGGCAATTGCCCAAGTTTTAGTCTTTGTGACTAAAATTTTAGGGTTTAGGATACATCATCCCCATCAATAGTAGTGTGAAGGATAATTGGTTGTAGGAACTAATCTTTATCAATACCCGTTGGGTGGTGGATGAGGTGTAGGGTTGACCTTGGTCAGATGAATACTAAATATACCATTAAGGAGGTCTTCTATTGGAGTCTCTTAAACATAGTAGGCTCATCATGTCCCCTTTAAAGGTTAGAAAATTGATGGCATTTGTTGGCATGCCCATGAGGGAGTATCTTTGTCAGTAAGAGTATTTGTATAGACTATTAAGTTACTTGGAATAGGAGTAAATTGATTAAGTGGATGACTTTTAATTAACTTAGATTTGTGAAGTGAAAAGGATGATGATGAAAATCATGTGGTGTTTTTTATCAACCTCAAAGTTTTAGTTTATTTACCCTTGTCTTTTATAGTGGCCCATGATTGTACTATACTAGTTAATAAGGGTTCACAATATCAGTTTGGAATACAAAGATATGTAGTTTACTTATCATCAATAGTTGTAGTTCTTGACATGGCTAGCATTAATTGGTACCAGATGGATGTCACCATCCATGTCGTGTAGTTGCATAGTGCCACCATCATAGACTTTGTGTACAATGTACAACCCTTCCCATTTCAGGTTGAATGCACCCTAAGTGTCAGGGTTGAGGTACATGCACAAGACAAGGTTGTTTTTCTTGAAGCATCAGGGATGTACCTTCTTGGCAAAGGATTGAGCCACCCATTCCTGGTAGAAATGTTCTTAGTGTAAGGTGTGAAACCTTTTCTCCTCAATCATATCGAGGGTGTATACATGTTCTTGAACCCAATATGCACCAGAGATGTCTGCCTCTTGAAGTACATGCAAGAATGAAACTTCAAATTCGATTGGAAAAATACCCTTAGTCCCATAGATAAGGCATGTAGGATGTCTCTCTTGTTAATGTGCAAATGGATTTCATGTACTTCGATAGAGACATAGGAAACTATTTTGCCAACCATGAATAGATGATAGTATACTTAAGTATCTTGATACGATTCGTTTTGGCCACTTAAACTGCTCCATTCATGTGGTATCAATAAGAAGAAATCTTGTGGTGCTTGATGATGAAAGAATCCAAGATAATGTTGTGTTGATTTTGCAATGAGATCAGTGCCATTGTCAGAAATGAATTCATTGTGAAAACTAAATCTTTTGATGATGTTGTTGCAAAAGAACTTGATGACCAATGAGGTCGATGCAACAGATACCTGATTGCTTCCACTTATTTGGTGAAGAAGTCTTTGGCAATGAATGTGAAGCAATGACTATTAGAGGCCTTTAGGTGGATTTTTTCAATCACATTTGTTCCCCATACTATGACTGACAAGGCATTTCCTTTTTGTATAGATGACATGGATGCATGTGGATATGATTGACATGTAGATGGTACTTCTGCAAATTGACTCCAATTCATTCTAGTAGTATCCTAAGATATGGAGATGGTTGGCAAGGATGATGTCACCCATGTTACTACCAGAAATGCCTTCATGGATGTCTTGAATGACTCTTTAATCTTCAATTTCATTGAAGTGATGCAACAATGTCTGATTGAGGGAGTGTCAATACAATGTATCAACTCCCAAGATGCTTTTGAATGCCAAGAACTGTATTGCGTCCTGATCAAGTGTCAAAATACCTTCATGAAGGGGTTCCCTTTGAGGAATCACTTGATTCTTAGAACCATAGTTATTTATTGGTCAAATGGGTTATTTTAATTTTCAAGTAGTAGGTTAGTTGAGGTAGCATTTTGACTTCAAATGCAAAGCTATTTGTATTTTAAATATTAATGTAGGAATCTATAGTCACCAATGCATCATCATATGTAATCTTCTCCCTCTTATAGTGCATCAACCTGGTCTCATTAAATTTTCTTACTAATTTTGAGACAAATTTTTGGTATGGTATAAGATACTCCTACATTTTCTTCCACTCACCAGTGACTTGTGACACAATGAGTAAGGAATCACTAATGGAATAAAGTTTCGAAATGCCCATTCTCTTGGCTCTTGTAGGCCTAAGATGTGAGCTTTGCATTCATTTATGTTGTTGGTGATTCCAAACTATAGTATTTGGGCAAAGGAATGTACTATCCTTCCATTTTGATATATACTACCTCTATATAGTTGCCAAGCTCATTAAAGGCTTTATTAAAAACATGGTCCATGTGTTGTGATGAGAGGATGTAGCACATGTTGCAACATCAATCACAATGTTATCACCAACGGGGAAATCAAGATCCTCTTCAGTTGGAAAACAAAGGAGTTATCCTACTAGTTGGTTTGCTTAAAGTGTGGATGTTGATCATGTCCATGGATGCATACAAGATGTCAAATTTAGAGAGCAGAACATTTCATTTTGTGCATCTTCCCATCTAGGTTGGATGGTTGCATACATAGATCAATGGATTCTGGCATTCTTCTTGGAGAATTATATGAAAATTGGGTAATGTTGTTATTTCTTCATATCATGAAGTGAATTGAGGTAGTGTTTCTTGACCAATATATATTTGCCTTCTGTTTCTGGGAACTTCTTGGATATACAACAAATGGTATATTTTTCATTATTGGTTTTTTACATAAAGATTGCACCCAGTGGTTCTTCCATGATTGAGTGTCTCAACATTACTACACAACCTTGTAATGATGTCCTAAGAACATGTGAGTTGGATAAATATTTCTTTAAGTGGTCGAATGCAGCTTGACATTAATCATTCAAACTATCATTGGAATTTGTGTGCAACAGATTGAAGATTGATATCCAAATTGATTACATCTTCATGATTAATCAACTAATGTTGGGGACTCTTACTAGTAATTATCAAATCTCTCTATGTACGTGGATAGAATAACTCACAAGTTTTCTATATTAACCTCTATACCTTGTTAAATAACAATATATCCAATAGGTTGTCAGATGTGATGATAAAGGTACACCACTAGATTTTGATAGAGACAAAAATGTTGCAATATGCAATATAGCTATTCAAAACAGGCTACATGGTCTTGTGCTTTGTTTGACTTAGAGATCATGTTGTAATTGTAAACTTTGGTTGCATTATATATGAGGTCACTGGATAGAGCCACTACATCTCGTTGATACATTTCACCCATGTTCTTGAGTCCAAATGACATAACTTCATAGAAGAAAATTCCCCACTCTCTGATAAAGGTAATTTTCCCATGTCCGAGGATGCCATATTAATTTGATTTCATCTTGAGAATCCATCCATAACACTAAAGAGTTAATGTCCAATTCTATTGTCCAATAGAACATCAATTTGCATTAGTATAAAGTCATCTTTCGATATGGCTTTAATGAGGTCCCAATAGTCAATGCACATATAAATACATCTGTATTTTCGAGGATAGACACGACATTGGTAGTCATCAAGGATATGACATAGGGTGTATGAAGCATGTGTTATACTACTTCTGCACTTCCTCACTTATTTTCAACCCCTATTCTAGCCTGACATGTTTGTCCTTCTATTTTATGGTACACATTCTTGGTGTCGAGAGTTGATGTGTCGTGTTCGAATGTGCAAGACCTGCCATATTTGTAGGGAAATATGGCAATAGAGTTGGCAGAGGAAACAAAATTTTTCTATCCATACTCCTCATAACCAGTGGATCGCGTCAACAACTATGAATTGAGGAGGGTTTTGCAAGGCATATACTTGGTCCTGGAGCAAGTCCAATGTCAATCCTCACAAAGTCATGCTTCTTCTTCAAGCAACACATGAATGATTGTCGATGGTGGCCTCCTAGTGTAGCACCACAAATGGAGGTTGAAGGTGTTCTCCTAGCATGGTCGCAACAACCTCTATGCCTCTACCTAGTCCATGCGGACCATCAGAAACTCATGTTGTTCTTCTAGAACTGATGGAAATGATTCTCTTCTCGTGTTGTAAAGGTTCTAGCATTGACTTTTTCCCCTTTATCTATCTCTCCCTTTTACGGGATAGATGCTTCTAGATCTCACATAACCACAACATTTATATTAGGAGACTTGTCCTGAGAGTCTTGGCCACCCCCATTTTTATATAGGAGTGGATGGGTTAGGGTTTCCACGAATCTGGAGACATGAGGAGACAAGTTTCATTAATTTTCCACTACTATGAATCACAACCGATCAATTGGCCCACCAGTTAGTCGATTGGCTATATTTCCTTTTCGCATATATATTGGCTTTTAATGCACGACAATTAACACATTACACAACATCAACATCAATCCTTGATCCAATCTAACTGATAAAGTCAGTCGATTGGATGCTCAAGTCGGTCGACTCGCATTCCCAGTCCTACTGACTGGACACTCCAGTCAGCCAACTATCAGCCAATGTTGTTTAAGTTGATTACCTAAATACTTTAGTAACCAAGTCAAAAATGGTCAATGAATAAACTCATATTTCAGGTGCATCCTATGTGTGTGACCCTATAGGTCCCAAATTACGTTGATAATGATTGTCCATTACTAGATTATGACATCACAAACAATGAACGGTATTAGAAACATACCATTTCTACCCAAGTAATTGGAAAGTAGGAGAACAACTTCAACCTACAATTTGTGATCAGTGTTCAATGATCATATGGTTACTTTGTTGCTAATATCTAGATTGAATGTAAGGTACATAATTGCCATCCTCTTATTATTCAATCCCTGTTTCTTGAACCAGAGTCGACTGTTGAGATACACATGAGCTCAAGATCACATATTGACTCACATGAGCATGGCCATGCATTTATAAGTCTCACTTATCAAGTGGTCAGGATATGATCTCTGATAAGAGGGACAAATCCCATCTACATCACTCACATTCGATATCCATGTGTTACAACATACCTGATCACCACCTTTATGGAAACCCTAATTCAAGGTCATGTTGGATGGTCTCAAAGTTCATCGAACAACATGTGATGAGTGTAGTGATCTCAGGTCTGAGAACCACAATCACCACCATAATTTTGAGACATGATTCTAACTACCATTCAATGGTTCCATGTATCACTCTCAACCTGATGAGGTGATTCCACCACCACAAGAACCTGATGAGGTGATTCCACCACCACAAGAACCTGATGAGGTGATTTTCATTAATTCTTTTAGGTTGATGAACTAACAAACCTAATGAGGTGATTCCACCACCACAAGAACCTTACATTCCACCGTTATATTGTGAGATGATCCCTTATGAGCCCATTGTGTTGGGCACATGTCCTATAAAGGAATCAGATCTCCCCTCCAGCATAGTAAAGGAGCTTGTTAACTCCATAGGCATCCATGTTGATGGGATCTTTTATGAACAAGAGATAGACAATTCCCCAATAGAAATGGAACAACTTGGCTTGATCATTTTTTATAATTATGACGATAATTATGCCATCTATGAGTCATCCACACAAAATCCACTGGCTTCCATTTATGGGGCAAAGGATTCGGATGCACCTTGTTGCATAATCCACCAGGGAGACATACATCCCCATGTGATTGTTTACTCAGCTAACAAACTAGTTCTTCCAATACTGGCACCCTCTCCACAACATGTAGATCTAGGCAGAAAAAAGATACTCGAGCTAGATCCTCTGTCCGATATTTCAAATCCAACACTAGATGTGTTACCCAACTGGCACCCGCCAATCTCCCCCAATCCACATTCATCTCCAACACTACTTTCACTTTTGAAGGAAGATATGTGGATCCTACTCGAAGAATTGTGAGGCGACAAGCAACCTCATTCATAAAACCTCTTCAAGCTTCCACAACCACCCATCCATTGGGTGTACTATGAATATCCTTTGTTCAAAGCCCCAACCATCATCGACTTTCCCTTTAGATGGACATATTTTGAGCTACCAAGGCCTCCTGGTGAATCCAAGAATTTTCTTCCCTCCATATCAGGTTTAGGTTTTGCACGAGACGAGCAAAAATTTAAGTCTGTGGTGGAGGTGGGTGGTATGTTTCTAATTTCCCCCCTTATCTTTTCCTTTCAACATCTTGTTTTCCTTTGTTTTGCATATAGCTGCTTCTATATTTTCTTCTTTTATGGCCATGTTTTAGTTTCTTTTATTATAAAAAGGCCATTACCTAGTCGGCCAATTTGAATAGATGTTTATCAATTCACCCCCTTGAATTTAGTAAATTTTCTTGCAAAATCTATTACAAATTTCCATGTCTGAAACCACCGTGTCACCTAGGACCCCTAAATAACATCACTCCTTGGAAAAGTTGGCAAGTCATAAGGAATCGATCAGAACCAAGCATAATTTTTCCCTATATTTAAGCAATGGATTATCTTGTTATAAAATTTGTATGATGTGATTTATAGGAATACTCTAACTAGAGCAATGACACTCTCTGATAAAAATATATGAAAAAAATGTTGAAGTTATAAGCACAAGAAAATCTCTTCCTTCCCTCTATTTTTTTCTAAAAAAGAGAAGCAAAGAATCACCATCAGATAAAAATCAAGTCCGGGGTGACATGCTTCCCAAAATAAAAACTCCATACCCCACAAAGGGATGTACCATCAAAAGATGCCAAAAGTGCACATGAAAAAAAAAAACTGTGACCAATGTAGCCACAACTCCACAAATTCATATCCCGAGTCGAATAGAGGAGGGATCAATATTTTTTCATCACTTCTTTCTCTATTTTTGTGCCCCCCCCCCAATTTCATCTTGTTCTTGTGCAAAAACTTAAAAATAAAAATAAAAATTGAGAGAGTCAAAGTGAAAGTAAGATGAAGCCTATTTTTCTACAAAATCTCATTTTTGAAGTAAGATGTGATAATTGTTTGATAGGGAATATAGAATTTTATACTACATGGTTCTAGGAGATTGGGTCACTTGGCCAAAAATTGGAGGAAATGATTATAGTGATGTTACAAGGGTGAGGAATGACATATTGGGAGTATAAATTGGACCTTATTTGTAATTTAATTTACTTGAGGAAGCAAATATTCAAGTCTAGGGTATTTTGATGAATGCATATTCATCATTTATTTGTGCATCATTTAGGATAATTAATCAAGAGTTTTTTGATAATTTTATTTTAATTCAGAAATCAATTGTACTTTCATTCTCTCAACAGTCATTTTATGAATTCTTATGAGATTTCTCTCAATTTTTAGGAATTATTGAAGATAAGAAGAGATGAAGGTAAGATGCATTTCAGTTTTCCCACAACGCTGATTTAAATATATATCCTGCATCAAAATTGACATAAGTCTCACATCGCAAGACATAATTTAATGTTCAAATATGATTTGGAAAGGAAATTTAAAGTACTAAAAGAAAATCATATTTTTGGATGTACTTTAAATTTTATGGATAGCGGGAATTTGCTCGAAATCACTGATGTGAGAATCTTCATTAAAGAGAGTTACATGACCAAGATAATTAAAGACAATCAAGAGTCTATTGACTAGATCTAAAAAATTTTAACTACCCCCCCCCCCCGTTTCCCCCTCTTTTGAGATAAGCCTACCCCATCCTTCTCCTATAAAAGGAGGGGGTTCTCCATCTTTCACATCATCTTTTGTATCATCTTTGTACGAGATTTATGAGCAATCTTTTTTGTGTTCTTATGTTATTGTGTTCTATTCATCAATAAAGTTTGGTTTTTGCAAGCTAAGTGTTCCTTTCAATTATTTTTCTTACTTTGCTCATTTAGATCTAGTTTATTTCTTCTTCTTCTTCTCTTCCGTGGACTGGAGCAAGGGATTAAGCATCATCCATTTCTTTGTCTCTAGCCTAAGGAACTATCTTTTAGTAAGACTAGACTATGACTAGAACTCTTCTTCCCTCTGTCTCCCTTTTCTACACAAGCATGAGTGAGTCATTCTCTATCGAGGAAAGGGGAATAACCCCTTATCCATGGATTTATTGACTTTTCCTTAAAACGATCCTATATGGCTTTTGGGTTTGATAACTAATTGATCTATCAAAGTAATTAATTGGTTTGATCAAAAGTTAATCTGAATGGATATGACAGTGGAAGTTTGGATTTAGAACAACAAACCCAATCGCATAGTAGTTTTAAAATGACCGTGGATCTTCTTATTTTAGGTTGATGAATTAAGAAACATGAGCACTAGGACCAATGGGCTCATGTGGAGTTTTATCTTTAGTGGATTTTCATTAATTCACTTGCCTTCATCGAATCTGTTATTTTTAAGGATTAGTTTGTTTTTGCCTAAGATAAGGTGGTGAAAACCCCTAAAGCCTCGATTCCCATCTCTTGATTCCAATCACCGCTTATTTTTCTTCCTTTAATTCCCAGTCTTTTCATTCATAATAGTTTTCTTGTGCTAACAACAATCTTGATTTTTCTTGTGACAGGGCAAATTTATATTCTTATTAAGTGCATTTTCATTCCTGCATTTATTTCTCAAGTGTTAGTCATCAACCCCTAAACTTTACTTTTAATTTCTATTCCAAATATGAAAATACCAAAAATAAATAACAAGTTCTTCAAACAGTTAGGTTTAGATTTAATAATCTTAATAAAGTTGTCTCGTGGGATCGACCCTTTCTATACTAGCCTTAATCAGAAAGTTGAAAAAGGATTAAACTCTAGGATAATTATCTTAGTCATTGTAAGTGCACTGTGAGATATTAATAGTTTGTCCTTATCAAGGACCGATCACAATGAAAATGTGTTTTCCATTTGTTTCTACAAAAGAGATTTTGCATTTGTCAAAATACTTTTGCTTTGATAACACTAAAAAAATAATTAGGCCTTTAATTAATTATCGCTCCTGCTATTTTTTTTCAAATTGATATCCCTCACTCTCCATTCATAAGATTGTAGCGTACAACCTTGTAGTGAGCCAAGACCCATATTTCATCAAATCATGAGTCAGCTTTGGCTGATCACAAACTTAACTCTTTAGGTAGGCAACTTTTGCCAACTGTATCTAAATGCAACTCTTAGATAGATGGTGTGCACAATTCCTTGTCACATTCCATTTGTATGCTTCTAGACACTTAATATCATTAAGGTCACCTAGTTAAGCCTGACCGAAAAGCCAAAATCATAGAATATGCACCCTACTTTGCAGACCTACATATCTACCATCACACTTCCACGAGATAGATGATGCACCGTGCTTTGGCATAGTCTACGCTTATTCGATCAAGCTTTTCATGTGTGTTGCTTATAAAAAGCATTTGAGACTTAATATTTTGAGGTATTTTATTTATAAATACATATACATATCAAATCACCACATACTTATAATATGTATCATATACATACTATATCCACAAAACAAAACATGCAATCACAAACATACAATTGATGGTTATAGTCACTAATGAAATTATTTGGAGCCAAAAAGAACTTCTAACCACCTAAGGTCATACATCATATGCTTGCAACCTATAAAAGAAAAATTTGTGCTACAAACAAGCCGGTCGGTCAATTAGACTCTTCCAGTCGATTGATATGTTTGCCTGTCGTTTGATTGGCCTCCATCCGTCGATTGATTGGCTCATGGTTCAAATGACAGTCTAGATCTGGGCCTCGAGTTGATTGATTGGCTCCTCCAGTCTACTTTCTCTTTGGACCTTCAGTCGATCAACTTGAATTCCTAATCAGTTGACTCACCTGGTGCAGGATGTCTTTGCTTTCGCTGAAAAAGAAATTAAAGATAAGCCTCTATATATATTACACTGTAAAAGGTGAAAGCTTGAGTTACATTCGTGGAGAATATAGGGAGGAAAATATTAAATTACATATGAAGAAAGAGAGAGAGGCTCGATATGCAAATAAAAAAGAAAATACAAATCTTAAATAATTCAACCATGCACACACATCCATAAGGGGTATTGGCCATAACAACACATACATCCACCATCAAAATGATTTTAGGATGACACATATATATTGTATCATATATATAGGATCTGCGGGACATTCCATGGCGTATGTGGTATTTTAATTGGATATGCACATTAATCATTTAAATTATTTTCTTTGTATGCAAGTAAACAAAAGACAAAAATATTACCAATCATATCAATTAAATCTCAAAGTATAGTAAATTGGCATGACTTTGATACCACTGTAGGGAAATATGGCAATAGAGACAGCAATAGAAACAAAAAAAATTCTATCCATAATCCCCAAAACCAACAGATTGCATCAACAACCATGAATTAGGAAGGAGGGTTGTGAGGCATATACCTAGTCATGGAGCAAGTCTAATGATAATCCTTACAGATTCGTGCTTCTTCTTAAAATAGCACACAAACGATCATCAATAGTGGCCTCTTGGTATAGCACCATGAACGAAAGATGATGAGATTCTCCTAGAATCATGGAAATGGCCTCCATGCCTCTACGTAGTCCACACAGACCACCAAGAACTCGTGTTTTTTTTTCTAGAATTGACTGAAGGAATTGTACCTTGTGTTGTCTATGTGCTAGCATCAACTTTATCCCCTTTGTCTATCTCTCCCTTTTACAAGTAAGATACCTTTGTCTCTCACATTACCACAAAGTTGATACTAGGAGACTTATCTTGAGAGCCTTGGCCACCCCCTTTATATATAAGAGTGGATGGGTTAGGATTTCCACAAATCTGGGATATGAGGAGATAAATTTCATGAATTTTTGGCTATTGCTTATCACCAGTTGGTCAAATAGCATGTCAGTGGGTCGACTAGAATGCTAGTGGGTCAACTAAACACTCCACTCATTCGATTGGCTATATTTCCTTTTCAAAAACACATTGGATTTCAATGCAACAATTAATGCATGACATGATGTCAACATCAATCCTTGATCCACTCTTATTGTTCATCCAGTCAGTTGACTCACATTCCCAGTCAGTCAACTGGACACTCCAGTCATCCAACTGTTAACCAATGTTGTTTAAGTTGATTACATAAACAATTTAGTAACCAAGTCAAACCTTATCCATGAGTAAATTCTTATTCCAGGTGCATCCTATGTGTGTGATCCTATAGGTCCCTAATTATGTTGGCACTTATTGTCTATAACTAGATTATGACATCACAAACTATGAGCGGTATCTAGCAACACATCATTGCTATCCAAGTAATTAGAAAGTTGGCAAACAACTTCAACCTACAATCTTTTATCAGTGTCACATTGATCATATAGTTCCCTTGTTGTTGATATCCAAATTGAATGTGAGGCATGGAATCATCATTCTCTTAATTCTCAATCCATGATTTCTGAACCAGATTCGACCGTTGAGATACACATGAGCTCAATATCACATATTGACACACATGAGCATGTCCATGCATTTATCAGTCTCTCTTATCATGTGACCAAGATATCATCTCTGGTAGGAGGGACAAATCCCATCTACATCACTTATAGTCAATATCCATGTGTCACAATGTAACATACTAGATTTTAGACACTAAATCTATCTTGATCCATGATTCACCATTTCTCCTAAATCTAACTTGTCCCTCATTCCAAAGCTTACTCAATTACTTTAATCAATTCTCATGTCTTTGATATGAATTAGTCTTCTTTTGGGATTCTTGTGTTTAATTCACCTCCTTTTCCTCACATGAAAGACATTTACAAATGAGTCTCTCAGTTTAGTTTTGTGAGTGATTGAGATGTTAATTAGTACAATTTAAGTCATCGATGCATCAACATTTGACCTCACATGCATAAAATGCCCTCTCTCTTCTACATAATGGCTCGAAGTCAATTTCAATAAATGTGCTAAAGTTTTATCGAATTTAATTATATAATATATATAAATGCTTTGAAATTGGATCTATAGAGATATTAATAATTAAACGATTGGTCAAGTGTAATGGGGCTTTATAGCATAGAGTTACAAAACTTATACATAAATGGACTATGCCATTTATTAGTAATGACCAATTTAAAATAGAGGGACCTACCCCTTTAGGTCATCCTCAACCACCGATTATTATGGGGGGAGAAAATGGAAAATACATACTTTGCAATTGGTCTGGCATAGGCCGAGAACTAAACAACTCTCCTCCACATTGAATTCATTGATTGTGACTATAGGACTGCAAAATAGACCAAATTAGAATCATTATCGATCTGAAACTGACCTACAATTTCTTTTCTTCCCCATTAATCACCATTTTCATCCTCCTCGTAAAAACCCTACTATATGTTTGCATTCCCAAGCCACCACTCCAGGGATCCAAATAGACACCAAGACCTCCCTGACCCTGTCAAGATCTTCAGAGATGAAATTCTGTCCGTCCTTCCGTTCTATGCTCTACCAGGCTAATCATCCAACCTCTACAACGTTGTGCTTCCAACCCATGAACACATCCCGACAGCCACCTACAACTACAGGAAGTGGCACCACAGTCAGAGCTTGGTATCTCTGGATGATCGCCAGCAACATCCATCTCCAGTCTCAACCACCACCACATCCAATACCTCATCATTCGACACCCCATAAACAAACCTTCAACTCTTCACTTATAGGGAAGAATCACCTATCCCAAGCTTCTCTTACCTGACCCTTGAACAAATCATAGACCAAGGGCTTCACCTCCTTGTGTCTTCATGCAACAAACTTCGCCTATTACCCTTTCTTCATGATAGATCCCTAAACCAGTTTTGAACTCAAAGTGACCTGCATCACCACTTACTTCCCTGGCTTCACACCAACTAATGGGATCGATTTTGAATAGACCCACCATCATAGAGTCTGGGCTCTCCCACCTCTCCAGATCGTATGAGAGGCCAACGATGAGCGGGTGAGGCATTGTGACCAACCGATGTGCAATAATGATTTTCATGTGCAAATCTGAATGACTGGGTGCTAGACTGAAGAAGCTAAGCTTTCACAATCTCCTCCAATGACTGAAATACATGGATCTACCTTTAGTTGATTCTAGTAACTTCCACCATACCCTGGTCTCCTTCATCTGCTTCCAACAAGCTTGGCTTGAAACCACATGTTATTTTAGAGCATTGCCACGCACCTCAACCTTGGTTCTCTGTGACTCTTTAATTTGGACCACCAGAAGGGCTGACTATGGAGAAGACAAGTCAGCTAGGCACTGATCTAAAGAGTGATTGCAAGGACCCATACACATTCTCTAGAAATATGTATCAGGTTAGCTTCATCTCCTTTTCCTTATATTTTAAGATATCAAGCTTAATAGAATGATAAAACTCACTAGGGAAAGCCTTATGTATCATATATTAATGAGATTTCCACTCATGCTAAGTTAGTTGTATCAGTTGATCATTCAACTTTCATAAATGATAAAGTATTAAAACACTATGTATACGTCTATAGATTCAGTATACTTGTCTCATGCATCCCTAGTTTTATACAAGTGTATTAATAAAGAAGGAAATAGATAATATAAACACCAATGTCTAATAAGATTATGTTACCATGTCACATATAGTGGTATGTATGTATTCATATCCTAAATCACATGTATGTAAACATATTTGTATGTAAATGTATTTGTATTTATAGTACGCAAGGATAACTTTATATATATTGAATAGCAATAATATTTTAGATAATCCATGGTTATAACAATGCACTAAAACATTCTATTATAATTCATCTAAATCCTACTGGGTTTGGGAACATAATTGAGATACATGTATATTACTAGTGTATGACGAATTAAAGACCCTCACACATATACATATTATGGTAGTTTGAAATACAATATAGATCCCTAAAATATGTTTATATTTATTGATATAATTCAAATAATTTGGTATATAAGAGAAAGAATACATACAAGTAAAATAGTTTTGTGGCATAATTATCAATAACCTAGATATAGTCTTACCCAGAAATGTATCTTATGGAGATTCCACTCGTATGGAATTGCGTGCACCACTTAAAATCCTAAAGATAATAAGCCTTTAGGTTTAGCCTTGCTTATAATATATTAGAACTCCACCCATGTATGCTAGGATATGTGGAAGTCTTATCATAGTATAGTTAAGGGTCGAATCCATAGGAAAACGGTCTTGTTATGATCAACAAGATAGAAAACGTTCAAATTTCATTTAGCTCCTTAACAGTTGGTATTTAGATCAAAGAGTTGGTTTGGTTGGTTAAACTAAGTGTAAGTAAAGCAAAAGCAAGAAAGTAAATTGAAGGTTATAAATAATGTTAAGAAACCACTAGGATGAGATCGGCTTTCACCACCACTATGCATGGGTCAAAACATGCAACATAGTAACATAACCTGCAATAAGAGTCTAAACAGTTAGTATCTTTGTAGATTTAGTTTCCTTTCGAAGAACTAACTACGAGAAGTGTGGGAATGTTGCAATGCTAGCCATCCCTAAATGAATGGTCACTTGCTTTACAACATTCCCTTCACAAAGTGTGTTCCTCGACTTATTAAGATTGTACTTTCATACGTCAACTGATTCCATTTCATAGTATGAAAGTACGATGATGGAAGTGAGTTTACTCCACTTCTTGAAAGACACTCCTAGATACCAAAACAGATGCATGGTGGCTACATGCATCAAGAACCAACATTCAATTGAGATTCAAATCTAATAGTACAAACGTAGACAATTCATACCAAAAGATAATAGGTAACACAAGTTGGTGATCAAGCAACAAGCATTCAATAAACGATTGATGTTGAACTGAAAAGAAAGTATATCTCTATTGCAAACTTATGGATTACATTGCATGAAATGAAAACATGGGTAACGGGGCTAATCCCCGCACCCTAGTGTATGAGACAACTTGCTCATGGCAAGGACAAAGAAAGAGGCGAGAAGAGAGAGAGAGAGAACGTCATCTCCACGAAGGAGGGAGGAAGGTCGACCCCTTGGAGAGAGAGAGCAATGATCTTCACACTTTGCATGTTGCTTGATGATGAATCCTCCTCTTCCCACCTTCTTTGGTGATGAGAGAGAAAGTAGCTTGTGGATGGAGTATGGATCTCATACTGGCAGCCTCGGGGTAGTGGATGAAGGATGGAACAACTCTGGAACAACAGAGGCAGCCTTTGGATGTCTGAAAACTTGATACTTTGTGAGGACCCTTTGGGTCTTATTTATAGGCTTTGAGTGAAGTCCAAACGGTTTGGGCGGTTTTGGGCCCAAATGGTCATGAAAACCGTTTGGGTTTTGAGACCGTTTGGACTCTCTCGGTTTCGAAACCATTTGGATTCTCCCGGTTTGGAAACCGTTTGAGTCCTTGCGGTCTTGAAACCGTTTGCCTTTATTCGGTCTTGGGACCATGTAACTTTATGCGGTCTAGGGATCGGTTGATCTCCATTTGGTCTTGGGACCATTTGGTTTCATTCGGTCTTGGGACCGTTTGGTTTCATCCGGTCTTGGGACCGTTTGGTGTCCATTCGGTCTTGGGACCGTTTGGTATCCATTCGGTCTTGGGACCGTTTGGTGTCCATTCAGTCTTGGGACCGTTTGGTGTCCATTCGGTCTTGGGACCGTTTGGAGCTTTTGTAGTTTTTTTTGTACTTTTCTGTAAAAAATAAAAGGGGAAAAGTTAGGATAATGACATATTTACTAAAGAGTGGAAAATTAAAGATTATGTCTAATTTATTTAAGAAAGAGTATGGAAAACTGAGAAAAACCAATAAGATAACATCGCAAAGTGGGAGGTTATCACCCCCCCCTAACTTAGAGTCTAGCTTTTCCTCAAGCTAGATAGAGCTAAGGCATGTAGTGGCGAGGCAATTTTATTTAGTTAAGATTTCCATACTCTTGCTTCAATTCTAAACCAGAGATCTCTTAAGGTCGTATCGGAGCTTTTGCTTGCCCTAACTCTTTCAGGTGTTGAGAGTTGCTTGGATCTCAGGTTTCTTTCATATCACATAGCTCTCATTAGGACCACCCCTTGTTTTCTTGATTTTATTTTGTGCATGTCGTCGACTCTGATTAGTTTTATACTTCTCTAAAAATCTTGTCGGAAGCTAGAGTGGGTATGAAGGTTGGCTAAAGGCTGTTGTGTAACTCCCCCTTCAAGTGGGGGAGGGTTTGTCTATGCATTTAGGATCTCACTACCAGACACGATACATCTGCTTTTGTGAGGGCAGTTGAATGTACCGGCCGGGCGAGTCCTTTATCATCCTTTTCATATATTTGGATACCTTAGGGTCTCACTACCGGGCACGAAACATCTGCCTTTGTGAGGGCAGCTGAATGTACCGATCGAGCGAGACCTTTATTAGCTCTTTCATATAGATCCTTATGCATGGCACAACTCTCATATTTTTATTCAACACTCTGAGTTTTATTCATAAACTCACAGGCTTATGATTTGTGATTTTTGGGGTTTTGATTGGGTGGCCAAGCTTCTTTTATTGAAGAGAAGAAAGCCGTTCTTAGAGTTTCTCGACATGCACTTATTTGGTTTTTACTTGGTGGTCCACTTGTGAGGTTTATTGATTTGGATGTCACCTGATATCCCTCCCGTCCTTGAGAGTGTTTGGCTTGTTTCGGCCCTGATGTTGACCTATGGAAAGTCAGATGTAGAATTGAAGCAAAGGCATGAAAATTTAGTGTGAAGGTAATTTGTTGATTCACCATTTCATGCCTATATGCTATTCTTGTTATTGCTTTTGAGGACTAACTAGGTTCTAAATTTAGCTGGGGATGACCTTTTCTAAGAGGGATGTTATTCTTATGTGCATGATTTATTTTAATAGAGGAATTACTTAACACAAAATCTAAAAAAGTGCAAAGAAAGCTAAAGATTTTGTGCATAATTGAAAGAGAAGGTAGAGAGGGAAGGGTTTTAGAACCGATACCTCACCCTTGTCCAGTGTACTCCCCCCCCCCAACTTATCACTCACTTTGTCCTCAGAGTGTCAAAGTGATAGGTTGAGAAGTACAAGGACAAGGACATTAGGCTTCTATTTGTCCTTTGTTAGCTTCATGTATTTGGAGAAGATTAGCTATGAACTTTCCACGTAGAGCATGGTAATCCACGTCTTTCATGTCCTCTACTGGTCTTTCAAGGATCATGATGGTGTATATCTAGTAGAGGACGTGGAAACCACAGTCGTTTGACTCTCGGAGTTGCTGGGGAGATCTGTGGCAGAAGGTTGGGCGATGAAAGTGTTCTTTATCGTACACCCTTGTGTGCTTTCTTAGGAGATCATGTAGTTTGTCAGCACACTCCTTTGCCACCTCCTTCGTTGGCGTGTTAGCTGTCACATCATACTGCCTTTGGTTCGCATCAAACTGGCTATCAACACTGTTGTAGATGATAGTTGTTCCGTCGTGAAGGTTTGTTGCCAGTAGCATCCAGTGCTCGGAGTGAAGGAAAGGAAGCATAATGAACTTCGGAGTCGTGTGTTGGAGGAAAGAAATGAGTGCCTCAGTTGTTTTGAAGTTTTTTAGCTTTAGGAGATCATCCTTCATATATGTTGATGCCATATAGATCGTAGGGTGATTCCGTCCGAGGAGATATTGATAGGCGGTCATCAAACTCACATATAGAGGCCCTTTGAATTGTATAGTTTAACATAGCGCATCTGCCATAACCAGAATATCTCCGGCTAGAAAAACGAGATCATCTTTCTCGGCATAAAGCCTAGACATGATGAGCCAAAGTTCATTGTCGGACAGACTTTTGCAGGCTGTAAGGTCAAAATTAGGGAACGACGTTTTAATGGCAGACAGGGGCACCTTTTGCGAAGATGGTATGTTGACGGTGGCCCCAGTTAGCAATTTGGTGTCCCCTTTATCATCCACCAAATCAAAAGAGTAAGGATCCCATTGTTTCTTCTCGGGGGCCTTGGCGGGTTGTTGTTTTTCCAACTCCTTTTTTGTTTGCCGGAATGGCTATTTTTGAGGATGTTGGATGGATGAGTAGAGGTAGCGAGGAACGTCGTCAGGTGCCATAGTTGGGTCTTTGAAGAACCTTCTCTCACAAATTAGCTCCATGGCGTAGCATCCTCAGAGAGAATGAAAATCCTCTGTGGCCAGCTCGGTGAAAGGGATTTGTTGATTGAGCACTTGGATGTGGTGTATAGTGGAGAAAGTGCAATCCCCAGATCCTTCTTGTGTTTGGGCTTGTGGGTTTATGATTTGGAACCAGGGTTGGTTCCAACCATTTCAGAGGGATGGGCATGCATCCCAGATTAGTTTCAGAATCCGGAAAGGGATGCATCTTGCCTCCCCGCCTCCTAGACCAACAAAATTGATGATTCCGGCTTGAAGCTCACTGGTATAGAAATTGTACACCTTGGCGTCATGAGCCTTGGTGTCAACTATCATGAGCAGCCAGTGGTCGGAAACTTGGAAAGGTACTGTGATATATTGTACCTTTCGTGCAATCCCCCTACACAGCCGCTCGATAGATTTGTTGTGTAAATCCTTGTATAGCAGACTTAGAGCGAAGGCAGGTGAAGCATTGAATACCAGCTGCAATACCAGCTGTGGCCTTTTTGAGCTTCTGTATACTTCTATAGAATTGGCAAGGAGGACACGAAAGATCGCCATCTTTATCGTTGATTGGGGTCGAAGGATGAGGCGGAAATCTTCATGTGTCATATTGTGCAAAGTCTTTGTGTTTGTGTAAAGGATGTCCCCTTCTTCTTTGGCATCATCTACAATAGTGTTTAGGATGAAGATATCCTGAACATCTAGTGTAGATATGGCCGCCAAGTCAAGATCTTGCATTTTGTGAGGTAGAGGTGGCAGCTGGGGAAACTCTCGTAGGGGTGGGAGAGAAGTCTGCTCCAAGTCAACCATATAATGGTGCAGATCTTCATCTTTGTCTGAATCAGATTCAGAGTCGAGTCTATCATCTGTGTCTAGACTCACTCTGTCTTACTCTTCTTGTTCTGGGGGTAAATTAGACCTGTCAAACAGGTGGGTTGGTTGGGTTTGGGTTGGGTCATTGCGGGTGCGGGTCTGGCGGGAGCATGTCAAAAATATACACTTCTAAACGGGTAGAAGAAAAGCACACCCAAACCCGACCCAACGGGTTGCGGGTTGCTCGCGGATGACCATATAAAATGTGCACAATAAACAATAAGTTACCAGTTGCTTTCTTTAACACTAAAAAAACATTTGAAACAGCTTGTAGCTATTATTTTTATGTCAAATGTAGTGCAAAAGAACCAACCAACTACTATGTTTGACGTCAAACTATTCAATTATTTTTTGATATATGAAAAGGTAGAAGCTAGTTGTATGTTGATAGAAATTAGAAAAATCGATGTAGTTTTCATTGATAAATATCACAAGAAAAATACATAATTTTGTCATGTAACATTAGGCATTCCTAATATTACAAGTACTTGTTATTGTCTATTGCAAATACAAAATAAAGAGAATACAATTATTGTTGGTAAAGGTAAAGAATTAACTTGTACAAAACAAGCAACATCTTTTAATAGGTGTATGTGTATATTATGTATATGAATATATTTTCTTCAATTAACTGGGTCACCCACGGGTGCCCGCGGATCACCCGAAAAACCCGCTTAATAAATGGGTGGGTATGGGTTTGGGTGATTTTCAGTGGGTGGCAAATTTTGCCACCCAAACCCAACTTAAATGGGTCGACCCATGGGTGCTCGCAGATTTTGACCCAGTTTGACAGGTCTAGGGTAAATGCACCGATTGTACTGGTGCGTAGAATTGTTGAGCTGTTGTTGCTGGTGGACTAGTGCTGGTTCCCAAAATGCATTGATGGAACTCAGCAAAAGCCGCTTCTTTTGTAGCCTCCCCCAATGATCCCATGGTAGAGTAGTTAAGGAATTGATCCCCATAGGACATGTTAACATTGTCATTATGATTAGGGGAGTTGGGATCTTGTCCACCTTCGTGGTGACCTTTGTTGTCCTTCTTCTGTGAGGGTTCCACTCCTCGGCTGGTGCCCTCCCTAGCATGTCCTGGGTCATCAAGTTTATCGTCTGAGGAGGAGGTATCATCGTTGGAATCTATAGAGGAGTCAGAATCATCTTCTTCTTCATCTTTGTCTTCGTCATCTTCTTCCTTTTCTACCACCTTATCTTTTGGTTTCTTCTGTGTAGTCTTTTTGCACTACCGATGGATTGATTGTAGCTCATCAAAAGCCACTTGCACATGCTGATGCGTCTCAAGAAGTGTGTCGTGGGTTTGCTTGAGATCAGAGTATCGTCCCTCGGCAGAGAGGAGTCATGCAGAAAGATCTGTGACTTGAGCTCGAAGTTGATTGATATCATTGTTTGATGACTCCTCTTGGCGGCAGTTTAGTTGTGCCAGGATGTTGGTGACGTCGTCCAAGCACGTGCTTAAAGTAGTTTGTTGCTGCTTAAGCTCGCGAAGGGTCTCTGGCAAGGGTTGAGTTTGCATTGAGACCCTGTCGACTTGCTTGGCCAACGTTTCTTGTTGGCTTTTTACTCCAAGGATCAGCTCGGGAAAGTTTTTGTAGCGGTTGTCGATGAGGTCGACTTGTTTGGCCACTACTTCCTATCGTTGATGAATACTTTGGAGGATGCATGGCAAGGTGAGGTTATGCTCGTCCATCTTGGCGACCTGTTTAGTGAGATCCTGCACAAATGAAAAAATAGATTGCATTATGTTAGTAGGGTTGGTGAGGAGGTTTCGGATGGCGTCAAATTGACGTCCAAATTCCTCACCAACATTTGTAAAAGGGACCCCAGTTGTGGAAGGGTGGGGTGACTGGGGTTGGGGTGGATGGGTGGTAGTGCCTTGCATAAGAGACACTATTGATGGTCCCGCGAACTACGTGGTGACTGTAGATGGAGTCACCAACGGTGTCAGGGTGGTGGCGGATGGGAAGGTTGGTGACATTCTCGGTGAGAATTGTGGGACCGAGAATGTCAAGGGAAAAAGTGTGGAAATGGATGCGAAGGAGGTGAAGTTGGACATTGAAGTGGAGAAAGGGGTGCCCAAAGAGGAAAAATGGAGGCGGAAGATGTGGGTGGAGGAGTGGATGTGGGGAAAGGAATTGTTGGTGAAATTATTGTGGAGAATGGTTGAAGAGAGGTGGATGGTGGGAGGGTGGTGGATTGTGGAATGGTGGAGGATGGTAGTGTGGTGGGGGTGGTGGCGGAGGTAAGTTCAACATTTAGACTCTTGATCAAGGAGTCTAATGATGAGGTGGGGATGTGCTCTTCATGAAGAGGAGCTTCAACTTCTGGGTTTGGTCGTGATGTCAGTGTCCCTGACAGCTGATGTGCTTGCAAACGCCCTTTTGATGGTCATTTTATAGGTATTTTTGTTATTTTAGCTTCCGGGGCGGTGATACTGTGCTATGTCTGCCCCGCCTTGGTTTTCTTCTATTTTTCTTTGATTGAAGCTAGAAGAGTTGCAAGATCCTCTTCAGGGAAGAGTAACTTTTCATTGTCATAGTTGGCCAGCTCTGGTAGCGGTAGTAGAATCCTTGATGATTTAACTACAGGGCATAAGATGTAGTGCAACTTTGCGTCCTTCTCCTTTATGATGTATGAGTTCTTTGGAGTTTGCACATTGGTGAGGATGTCGCCCTTGATTTCTACACATCGGGGCAGTAATCTGTCCATCTTGAGATATTTTAGGATGGATGTTATGTGTCCACCCATATAGATTTCTTTGCTTAGGGCATAAGCAGAAAGCTTTTGTAGCATATGTCATCCAATGTTGATTGGCATCCCATGTAAGACGGACCAGAGGATAAAAAGATCAGAAATAAGAACATTCCCAGCCTCTATACTTAGGAAAAGCGCACCTGTAAGAATTTTGTGAAGCGTGCGCACCATCCCAGACTGAATATTTGAAGCCTTGCAGGTCTTTGCTTCAAAGTTTGGGATTCCTGTCAGGGATTTCCATAAGTTGTGTCTGTTAAATTGGGAGTTGTCTGTGCCAACATGTTTAGCTTTCTACAGTTGGTCTGGGTTGTTGATAAAGATATCATTTAACAAGTTTTCCGTAATGACAACCTTGTTACCAAAGATATTGGCGACCAGCCTGCGGTCACCTCCGTCCCTTTCTCTGTCCATAATGTCTACAGATTCTTTGGTGAGATGCGTGAAGAATTCTGTAGTGGGCTCAACATAAGAGATTTCAGGGACGAAGCAGAGCCTAGAGAGATTGGAGTTGTCGAGTAGGGTGAGGATTATGTCATATATTCCTATCTTCATTAGTACGCTTGAGCAAACATACTTTGTTGGTTTCAAAGTCTTGTCGATGGATGGGAGGGTGTGGATGAATAGGTTTTCTAGTGGTGGTGCTGTAGTGGTGATGGAAGGGAAGACAGGAGTGTTGGTGGTAGTAGGGGTGGTGGTAGCGGTTGATAGGATGTATCCTGCTAGGGTTTGTTCCCTAGCAGTGGCGGGGTGGATCTGCTTCCTTGCCCATTTCTTCTAAGGTTGTTCTGTGGAAGCTTGCTGGGCCGTCCTTTTCCCTTTGGAATTTGTAGTTGGGGATTCCTCCCCAGGGGTTGGCTCGTATTCTGAGCCTTCATCACTGGAAGAAATTTCTTCTACTTCTTGCTCAGGCTCCTCGGATAAACACCTATTGAGGCGGTCAATTTCATTCATGATCGCGAGAAGGTTGAATTTAGGTGGGATCGTTCTAGTCTTGTCATAGATGTCTATGATTTTCTGGAGCTTGGCTCAGTCCTCCAGTAGTTGATCCATTGTCCAGAACAGAGCGTCGGCAGTTCCGGTGGCTTCTTTTACATGTGATGCCATAACTGAAAAGTTAGTAGAAAGTCGTGTGTTAAAAGGGTTTGGATTTTGCACAGATAACAAGTTTATTAAAAGAAAAGTTTACATTATTTATGTGTTAATGTTTGTAGGTTTTAGTGGAATCCAAGTGGTTTGTAAGGCCAAATGGTTTCAGGACCATTTGGCTCCAAACGGGTTCAGGACCGTTTGGCTCCAAACGGGTTCAGGACCGTTTGGATCCAAATGGGTTCAGGACCGTTTGGCTCCAAACGGGTTCAGGACCGTTTGGCTCCAAATGGTCGAAACTGTGAGGAAGGTGGAACGTCGGGGGCGCGGAAGTCGATGGTGGAAAAGCATTAGCAGTGGCGATAGTGAAAATGTGGCGAACTGAAATGCCTTGGCGTGTCAGAGATGCTGGCGACTGTAATGGACTACCTTGGTGTGAGAAGGTGTTGCTGACGACGACAGAGTAGGTGATGATGGTAAAGAGGAGAGGAATGGTGATTATGAAGCGTGTCGATGGTGCAGAAGCATGTATCGAGGAAGAAACGTCGGTGAAGATGGAGGAATGAACAGGGGTTGTACGAGCAAGGTGCGCAGGAGTAGGGAAGCTGGAGAGATGGAACACTGCTTGCGCTTGGGTTTAGAAAACTAGAGATTCTAGAAGAAGAAAAAGGAAGGGATTATAGGATTTAGGGGTGACGAACTGTTTGGCTCCAAATGGTTTCGAGACCATTTGGCTCCAAACGGTTTCGAGATCGTTTGGCTCCAAATGATTTCAAGACCGATTGGGGTCCAAACAGTTTCGAGACCGTTTAGGATAAGATGGGTTGGGTTTTTTATTTTTATATTTTTATGTTTGTTTTGGTTGTTTATGTAAATTTTTATATTTTCATATTAAAGATGATAAAACTACGGTAAACAATTAAAAGACTAGAACAATTAACAAAATTAGGTAGAAAATAAAATGAAAAGTGGATACTCGGAACTTGGGTTGCCTCCCAAGTAGCGCCTTGGTTTTGCATCGCTGGCTCGATGAAGTTTTGATTTTGTTATGGTGATGTTGTGGGGTCTCAGATCTCAATAGTTTGTCTCAGAATTTTGTCAGCTAGAGTATAATATTTCTTCACTCTATGGCCATTGATTGTCCTCTCTCTTCCATTGTCATCAAAAATTAAGATGGCTCCAGTCAGATATATGTGCTTGATGGTAAAAGGCCCGGACCACTTTGTATGAAGTTTCCCGGGGAACATTTTGAGTTTGGAGTTGAAAAGAAGGACTTTGTCTCCAGTAGCGATGTCTTTCCTTTTGAGATGACCATCGTGCCACATCTTGGTTTGTTCTTTGTAGATCCTGGCACTTTGGTATGCAGTCATTCTGAGCTCCTCAAGTTCTTGCAACTGGAGTTGTCTATATTCGCCAGCACTTTTAAAGTCAAAATTCAATTGTTTAATGGCCCACTAGACCTTATGTTCCAGTTCAACTGGAAGATGACATGATTTCCCATATACCAGACGGAATGAGGTTGTTCCAATCAGTGTTTTATAAGCTGTGCGGTAGGCCCAAAGGGCATCGGGAAGTTTGGTGGACCAATCGGTACGATGTCTAGTGATAGTTTTCTCTAAAATTTCTTTCAGTTGTCTATTCGAAACTTCGACTTGGCCACTAGTTTGTGGATGGTAATGTGTGGCGACCTTATGGTTGACTCCATATTTTTTTGGAGGGCTTCGAAGCTTCTTTCTAGAAAATGGGTCCCTTCGTCAGATATGATGGTTCGGGGGACTCTGAATCTGGGGAAAATTATATCTTTGAACATCTTGATGACTGGCTTTGAATTGCTGGAAACGGTGGGTATGGCTTCTACCCATTTTGATACGTAATCCACAATGACTAATATGTAAGAAAATCCATAGGATGGGGGGAAGGGACCCCTGTAGTCTATTCCCCAAACATCAAAAAGTTCGATTTCTTGCCACAAAGTGAGAGGCATTTCATTCCTTTTAGTGATACTGCCAGAAAGCTGACATTTATTGCACGATCTTAAAAATTCATAGGAATCTCTTGCTATTGTAGGCCAAAGAAACCCGATTTTAGAACTTTCAGAGCGGTCTTTTTCAAACTCATGTGTCCCCCAGTGGGGCCAGAATGACAATGCTCTAAGACATGAGTGATAACTTCTTCTGGTATGCAGCGATAGAAAAGTTCATCTACACATAGACAAAAAAGATAGGGTTCGTCCCAGTAGTATTGTTTAATGTCATGGAGAAATTTCTTTTTATTGTGGTGAGAGGCGGAGGGATGGATGATTCCTATAACTAGATAGTTCACTATGTCAGCATACCAGGGGAATCCGGTAGAAACTTTCATAAGCTGGTCATCAGGGAGGGAGTCTTGGATAGGTACATTGTCGTTGTCTTGATATTCGATGTGACTTAGGTGGTCAGGGACGAAATTTTCCACTCCACTCTTGTCTTTTATTTCAAGATCAAATTCTTGCAGCATTAATACCCAACGGATGAGTTTGGGTTTTGCGTCCTGTTTCTGAATAAGGTATTTGATGGCGGAGTGGTCTGTATATACTACGACCTTTGATCCAATTAGATAGGAATGAAATTTTTCAAAAACGTAGATGACGGCTATGAATTCCTTTTCAGTAGTAGTATAATTCTTTTGCGCCTCATCTAACATCTTGGATGCGTAGTATATTGCATATGGCTTTTTGTCTATTCTCTGCCCCAGAACAGCCCCTATGGCATAGTCTCTAGCATCACACATTATTTCAAATGGTTGTGACCAATCAGGTTCTCTTAGAATGGGTGATGAGATTAGAGAATTCTTCAAAGTTGTAAAGTTTTACATGCATTTTTGGTCAAAGTTGAAATCAACATCCTTGGTCAATAGGTACATCATAGGTTTTTCTATTTTCGAGAAGTCTTTGATAAATCTTTGGTAGAACCCGACATGACCTAGAAAGGCTCGTACTCCCCTTATGTATTTGGGTGGTGACAACTTTGAGATGACATCAATTTTTACCTTGTCTACTTCAATTCCTCTTTCGCTTACTCAATGTCCGAAGACAACACCTTCTGTTACCATAGAGTGACATTTTTCCCAGTTTAGGATAAGGTTTGTTTCCTCGCATCTCTGTAGAACTTTACTTAGGTTGAGCAGACAGTTGTCAAAAGAATCTCCATATACTGAAAAATTGTCCATAAACACTTCCATAATTGTTTCGGTTAGTCCTGTGAAGATAGAAATCATGCACCTTTGGAAGGTTGTGGGTGCATTGCATAGCCCAAAGGGCATCCTTATGAAGGCATATGTTCCGAAAGGACAAGTAAATGTCTTTTTGTCTTGGTCTTCAGGGTGGATTGGGATTTGGTAGAACCCAAAATATCCGTCGAGGTAGCAGAAAAACTTTTGATGGGCTAGCCGCTCAAGGACTTCGTCAAGGAAGGGTAAGGGAAAATGGTCTTTCCTTGTTAATTTGTTCAATTTTCTATAATCTATGCACATTCTCCAACCAGTAACAGTCCTTGTAGGTACTAGTTCATTCTTATCATTTAAGACAATAGTGGTCCCCACTTTTTAGGGACTACTTGAATAGGACTAACCTACTAGGAGTCAGAAATTGGATAGATAATACCCGCTTTCAAGAGTTTAAGAACTTCAAGGTGAACTACCTCTTTCAGATTTGGGTTTAGTTTTCTCTGGTTCTCCCTTGAGGGTTTGAATTCTTCTATCATAGGTAATTTATGCATACACAGAGCTGGGTAATGCCTGTTAGGTCAGTCATTTTGTACCTAATTGCTTTCTTGTGCTTCCTTAATTCAGTAAGAAGTCTCTCTTCCTGATCGTCAACTAGAGAAGAGCTAATGATCATTGGACATAGTTTTTCTTCATCTAGGAAGACATGTTTGAGCCCAGATGTTAGAGTTTTCATTTCCGGAGCTTTGGGTACTTCTGTTGTCTCTAATATGGAGATGGATTTTAGTTATTCAAAAGTAGCTTCAGAGCCTTTTAAGCCTGCTCCAAGTATTGCAGGCATTGTTGAACTAACTCATTGGTTGAAAATTCAGCTTCCGAATTTATCAGAGTGTCTTCTTGGGCATCTGCTAGTTCTGGATTTGCTTTCTTGAGTTGAGACATTTTATCGATATCTTCAAGCAGAAAAACCTCTTCATGGATACTTGGGCTCTTCAGGCTATTGAAAACCCTGAACTGAACAATTTCTTTACCCAACCTCAATGTAATTGTTCAAGCCTCGACATCAATTAATGCTCTAGCTATGGTGAGAAAAGGTCTACTAAAAATTATTGGGTACCTTAGGTCTTCTTTTATATCCATAATGACGAAGTCACAAGGGACATAAGAGTCCCTCCCCACTCTAACTGGAATATCTTCAATGATTCCCAGGGGTGCAGTAATGGTGGAATCGGTGAGCTAGATGGTCATTGCTATAGGAAATAAGTCTATAAACCCCAGTCTTTTGCACATGGAAAATGGCATAATTGATTTGCTGGCTCCCAAGTCAGCCAATCCCTTTTTACAAGAAGTATTCCCAATAGAGCATTGTATGCCAAAGGAGCCAGGGTCCTTCTGTTTTTTTGGCATTTTATTCAAAATGATATCAGAGGTGGTTTGGGCTAGCTTGACAGTTTCATGCTCCTCTATCATATATTTCTTTGACAGCAAGGTCTTCAAGTATTTGGACTAGGTTGGGATTTTAGATAAGGTGTCGAGAAAGGGAATGTCAACATAAAGTTTCTTCATCACCTCTTTGAATTTCTAGAATCTAGAGTCTAGTCTGGTTTCCTTTAGCCTGCCAGGATAGGGTATCCTTGGCTTATATTGTGGAACCTCTGGTTCTTTGTGACCTTGTTCCTTTTCTTTCCTTTCTTTAGCATCTTGACTTGATTCTTCTGTTGGGACGATTTCAGTTACGTCCCTATCTTTTTGATTAATCAAGATGGCTTCAGTGAGAACACGACCAGACCTTGTTGTAACAACATTTAATTGTTCTGGTCTATGTTGGTTGTGCCTTGGATTTGCTTCTAGTTGGCCAGCGAAAGTACCTACTGGAGGTTTTAGCTGAGCTGCTATCTGTGCTAATTGAGTTTCCACAGCTTTTTGCTGGGCCTGCTGGTTAGCCAGCATGGTTTGTTGTGATTGCAGCATTTGCCTTATCAAGGACAATTCATCAGTCTGCTATGGTGGGGCATTCTTTTGTTGAAATTGAGTGAGTTGCTACTGCCCTTGAGGTGTCGACAACTGAGGTTTTTGCGGTTGTTGCAGCTGAGTTTATTGTAATTGCGAGTGCAGAGGAGGATAAGTATACTGGTAGTATGCGGAGGGATTTCTTGGATAGTTGGATCTTTGGACATTTTTTCTAAGATTCCCTTGATTTTGGTTGTAGTTGCTTTGAAATCCAGGTGGTGGTCTGTTGGAGGATCCATCTTGTGTTTGATGTTGCGGATTAGCAGTTCCTGTAGGATTTCCATATTGAAAACCAAGATGATTTCTCAGTTGATTTGGATTGTAGTAATCTTGTCCTGGTATGGAGTGAATGGAATTTACTTGTTCTGGCATTTGATCCTTAGGGTGTTCAATGATCGGCTCATACTGTGGTTGAGGTGGTTGCAAGTCCATCATTACATTGTACAGAAGACCACATGACAATGTGGGATGATCTGATGCATGACAGGCCTCACAAGTTCTTGTGGCTGATTTGACTTGTTGGGGGTTCTTCTTTCTGTCATACTCCCTAAATGATGCTTCAAGGGCTTGTTGTTTATTGGCTATGGTTTTCAAGGCTTTGGCTACGGCTTTCATTTCCATAGATTCTTCAGCTTTACAAACCTTCAGAACTCCTCATGTGGTCGCCCTCCCCCAATTGGATTGATTTTCTGCTCCAAGAGTGACGATTCTCCAGGCGTCTTCGTAGTTCTGCCTCATAAAGTTTCCTCCAGATGAGGAATCTAAGAACTTTTTGATTTCATCACTTACTCCCCTATAAAAAGTTTCTTTGAGTTGATTTTGCGAGATTCCATGGTGAGGGAACTTCCTCAAGAGTTCTTTGAACCTTTCCCATGAGTCAGCTAGTGACTCTCCCGGTAGTTGAAGGAATTAGTTGATTTGTCCTCTGATTTGGTAGGTTAGTGAAGGTGGGAAGAATTTCTCCAAAAACTTTTCTTCTAAGGGAGCCCAGGTGGTGATTGGCTCCCCGTCCAAGGAATTATACCAGCTTAGTGCTCTTCCCGACAAGGTGAAATTGAAGAGTCTCAACATAACTGCATCCATGGTTGTACCAGCTTATGGTACAAGCCTGCAAAGGGCTTTGAACCTCTTCAAATAGTCCATGCAGTCATCTCCGGCACTTCCAGAGAATGAGATGCCCTGCATTATTTGGATCCATTGTGTCCTAATCTCAAAATTAGGAGTGTTGATGAGTGGTGGTTGGACTGGGTGGTTGTCTTCATATTTCTTGGGAATGACGTAGTCCCTTAGTTGCTTTCTTCTTACCAACAGTTGAGCAGCGGCTTGGGCAGCTTCATTTTCAGCACGGATGCAGGCTTGCTCTTCAGCCCGTACTTCAGCCTGAACTTGGGCACGTGTGTTGGCAATGAGTTGCGCTCGCTGGGATGCTATGGCTGTGTTGACCCTTTCCATTACTAGTGCAGTCTGGCATTGATCTTCGGCCATTTATCTAGCTCTTTGATGGTTAAGTCTAATGTGGCGGTAGAATCTTCTCTCTACCTCAGAGTTGTACTCTGGATTAGGGGAGAATATGAGATTATGCGATGGTTGCATACACGTCTTCTACCTGAGTAGAGGAATAAACACACTTTTTAGATGATGTAGGAGATATGATGAAATCAAGAGAATATTGACTAATGTTTAAAGAAAAGTGTAAAACCCCAACCAACTAGCAAGATGATAAATGAAATTAAAACGTTTCATTGTCCCCGGCAACGACGCCAATTTTTGATGGAGCTTCCACTCGTGTGGAATTGTGTGCACCACTAAAAATCCTAAAGATAATAAGTCTTTAGTGTAAGGACCCTGACCTCCGTTTAGGGTTTATCCAGTTTGCTTTTCTCAAACCTGATGCTTAGTTGCTTGCTAATCACCTTTAGTGGTGATTAGGGTTTGTTGGTGCTTTTTTGAGAGTTGGAGGTGCTACTTGCAAATAACCCAAGTCTAGGGTTTGTGGGCAAGTTTGTCATCTTGTGAGGTGTTCCTCCCTCTCCTTTCTTCCTCTAGTCTTGAGAGGAAGGGTTGGGCTCGTTACTTGAGTTCCTTTGGGCTTGGATGAGCCTTGTTGGGTCTTGTGGTGCTTTGCCTTTGCCTTGTTGGACCTTTGTGTCAGGCATGTGAGCCTTGTGTCGGGCAGGAGTGGTTTGTGTCGGCCTATGGTGTGGCGGCCTAGGGAGTGTGTCGGCCATGGTGTGGAGGTGTGTCGCCCATGGACCCCTTTGACCTTCTTTGACCTCATTTGTGTCACCACTAGTGGACACTTGGAGCTTGATGCTTGCATGTGGCAATGGCCTTAGACATGTGTTTAGGACATGTTAGAGTGGTGGATTTGCACATGGACAAGTGTCCCTAGGTGGGCAACACCTTGCCTTGTCTTTCCTTGGTTTCTCCTCCATCCTCTCCTATATATGTGTTCCCTTTCTCTTGCTAAGGATCCCTTTAGTTCCTTAGTTTCCCTCTCCCTTGGTGCACGACACCCTCTTCCTTTGCTAGCTTGGTGGCCGATCCTTCTTGGAGTCTCCTTCTTCCTCTAGTGGTGGCCGAACCCTAGAGTGCCTTGCTCTCTTCTTATGGTGGTACTTAGAGCTAGGAGCTTGGAGCTTGCTTAAGGCAGCTTACATAACTCCTAACCCTAACTACCCTACCTTCTTTTATGCTTCTTATGATCATTTCGGTTATGTATGTTGCTAGTTTCTTGCTTAGTTGCTTCTTGTTAGCCGAACCTTGTTCTAGGGTTTCTTGTTGAGAAACACCCCTCTCCCTCCTTGGTCTTGAGAAGTGAGCTTAAACTCTAGTAATATGAGAAATACTCCTCACTCGTTTGAGTTGAGAGGTGAGCTTGTGTTCTAGTTGCTTGAGTAACACCCTTCTCTCACCATGGGTCCGAGAGGTGAGATTGGTGGTGGTTGTTGACCTTTGTTAGGGTTGATCCTTGTGTTGCCTGATTGGTGATAAGAAGCTAGGCAAGACCCCTCTCTCTTGGTTGTTGAGAGGTGAGCCTTCTTCTCGATCCATTAGGGTTTTGGTTCCCTTGTGCTTGAGGTTGGTGATGACCTTGTGGAGTTGCATCTTGGTCGATATGGCTTGGGGTTGGCATTGCTCGATACCCCTCTTGACCTAGAGCCTTACACGTCATGTTGTTGTGGCTGTGTTGGGCAATGCACTGTGGTCCTTGACCTTTTGTGTGTATGGCGTCACACTATGCTGACTACCCTGCTAGATATGCTTAGCCTTGTTTGGTGGTAGGCGTTGCACCTGGTTGAGTATCCTGCCCGGCACGCCTAGCTCAGGTGGTTGTTTAGTGATGTTACACCTTGAACGATAGGGGGCATTGTGGGATGACCTTGTGATGGGCGTCACACCTCTGTCCTTGCCTTGTGTCGGCCAATAGGTCATGGATAGAATGGTTGAACGACAGGTTCCTTGCTGTCCGTTTGAGTTGAACCTTTGGGCATTGCTTCTTGATGAGTGGTGTTTCCCGATACACCTAACCTGAGACGGTAGACTAGAGCCCATTATATCCTGGATGTTATGATGTTCATCGGTTAGCCTTGTGCTAGGCGTCATGGTGTTGCACGTTACTCTTGTTGCATGACACACCCCTTGGGCTCAGTTACACGATAGACCTTGCTGCACGTTACTCTTGGAGGTGCACGACACATCGTTGCACGATACACCCTAAGGTAGCCCGACACCCTTGTTGTTATGCTTGGCCGATATGTAGTTGGTTGCTTGACCATTATGTGGTGGGAGTGTTGGGCGATATGGGAGAGTCCCCTGCCCGATACTACCTTTGGTGAGAGTGCCCTACCTGTCACACCTTTTGGTGAGGGTAGTGGGCACTTCTAGGAAACTGATATGCTAAGCTCTTGTTCTTGTTATCACGTTTTGTTTATGATGGTGACCCTTGATATGCTTAATGGTAGTAAGGTAATTAATATGGTTATGATCATCTTGAATTATAGATAGAATGTTGAGTAAATGATAAGCATATAAGATGCCTTGCATGATGATATGACCTATGTCTATGGTCAGAGGTTGAGGCATGAATAATAAAGCATATAAGCATAAATGTTGCCCTATGTTTGATGATATGATCCTTCTGTTGATCCAGGATAACTGTGTATGCTAATCATGCAGGTGTTTCATACAGATGCATAGCCAGGTAAAGGGCTATGAGGTATATATGTTTGAGTAACACTACTTTGATGATGAGATGATATGCATGAGGTGTTGGTCCGAGGACCTGAGTTTGGCTAAAGTGCCCAGTTGAAGTGTTATCCTCTGATGATGATCGGGGATTGATATCCCAAGTGATGAGAATGCCTGTTGAGGCAGTGGTTTCTTGTGATGAGGGATTTAGATTCCGGAATAGCGGGATGGTAGTAATAATAATGTAGTTTCATGTTATGCATGTGTACAACTTGGTTGCCTCAACAATCCACTTAAAATATACTAACTAATCACAGTGGAACATATCATGTAGTTTGCCCTGGCCATAGATCCATCATCGTCAGGAGCTGGTGATGGTGAAACGGGTTCTCCTGCGGGTTAACCTGGAGCACATATTGTTGAATATGTGAGGTTTCTCCTAGCCTAAAATAGTGAGGATTCGAGTGCAGCTGCGGTTGCAGACTCAGGATATGTATAGAGCATGGTGAACAGGACCATGGCTCAGGATATGTGATATGGGAACATGAATGCATTCATGGCTCAGAGCACGATGAATAGGCCTGTGGCTCAGTTTCACTAGCGCCGAGACCTGTACCGAGGCGGGCTAGGCAGAGGGTAGCATGCGGGAGCTGGCCCTGTGGCTAAGGCCACTTAAGCATGACACTGTAGTCTTGCTTGTGTTGTACTCGTGCACTGACCACGAGGTGGGAGGTCGTGGAGTCCGGCTCTTCCATTTACCTTGTATGGCACCAGCTTTGGGTTTCGCAGCCGTCGGTTGGATTTGAGCGGTACGGCTCACTTCCTCAGGGCATAATAATATGTAATCCAGCCGTATAGTATTTATTGCTTAAGGCAAAACACGGAACATTGATTGAGGCCTTGTTTGTGTAGTTAATCTTTTTATACTTGCAGTTACTTATACATCCTTGTGATATGCGGTAAGATCTTATAAATCATATCTTGTCAATCATGTTCCATAAAGAGATCTTGGGTTATATGCCTTCCGTATAGCCTGGTAAGCTTGATGGTATGAATAGCTTTGCTATATAGACTGCTCTTGTTATACCTTTTATCAGTTATCTACTGCTATTACTTTACTATTCCTTCAGTTTTATGGTTTCGGCAGGGAGTTATGTTTCTTGCTGGGACTGTGTGTCTCACCCTGCTGGTTTACACCCTTTTTAGGTGTTCGCGCTAGACATGGTGATGTTCGCGGAGTTACAGCTGAGAAGCAAGATGGGAAGTAGAAGGCAAGAGATGGACATGCTGCTTTTGGTTGTTTTGTAGTAGAGTCTAGAGTCATCCCTGTACTCTCAGGTCCTTGGAGGCATTTTGACATTGTTTCACGATGTATAGTTGTTGATGGTTTGTATATCCTACTGCTGGCCGGATATGGGCCGTTATGTATATATAATAGGTGATGAACTCATGTGATAGCTTGACAGCTGATCTCCTAAGTCGTGGACACGTGTCAGGATTTTGTAAATGTTTATATAACCATTTCCTTGTAGGATATAGATCGGAATATAATAGTTTCTTGGTTACCTACTTTCTGCAATCAGTTTTAATTAACCCGTGTTTTGGTAATCTGTGGATTTCGGTGTTTTCCACATGTTTTCACGTAACACCTCATTGTATGTGTGATAGCGGGATGTGTTGCCACAAGTTTTGGTATCAGAACTCTAGGTTCGCTGAGTCTACAGGGATATAGGACTAGGTTGTGTCTGTTCTTGTGAGTTTTCTAGATTTTCTTACAATCATCTTCTGCCCTCAGTGGAAGAAAAGCCAAGATGTCTGGAAACCATGAAGAACACGCTGCCGAGAACAGCAATGATGCATCAGTTGATGGAGCTATAGGGCAGGCACATGAAGATCGGGTGCCTGAGGCCCCCCAACCTGACCCAGCCATTCTTGAACACCCTGCCTATCAATAGCTTATGGGGCAGATGATGGCTACGATGAATCTCATGGTAGAGAGATTGCCAATGCCTCCACCAAGAGCACATGCTCCCCATGGTGAAACATCATATATTGGGAAGACCTTTGAGCGGCTTCGCCGAGTCAGAGCTTCGGATTATGTTGGAATGGCTGATCCAACAGATGCATATCTGTGGCTGACAAGTCTTGAGAAGGCTTTTCGGATCCTCGACATCCCCAAAGCAGACAAAGTCAAGCACGTTGTCTACCTTCTGAAGGGTAGTGCTGGTCACTGGTGGACCATCGAGGAGGAGAAGCGACCTGGTGAGGTGATCGGTTGGGAAGTTTTTTGGCGTGAGTTCATCAGCAGATACTTTCCGAAGATGTATCTAGATGTGAAGATCAGTCAGTTTGAGCGCTTGCGCCAAGGAACGATGAACATCACCGAGTATGAGGCCAAGTTTATGGATCTGTTGAGGTTTTGTCCTCACATGGCAGCAACATATGAGGAGCGGATTAGACATTTTGAGAAAGGCCTGAGTGCTGAGCTGACAACACCTGTTTCTGCATTGGAGAACCAAGAGCGGTTTGCTACGTTTGTAGAATCTGTCCAGAGGATCGAATGATCTGTCAGGGAGAAGAGAGAGTCCATGTCCAAGAAGAGGCCTGCCCAATTCTAAGGATATATGTTTGGTGGCTTCAAGAAGCCAAGGTTTTCAGCACCTTCTGTGATGAGAGGTTCCAGTGTACCGTTACAGTGGTCTCTGAATAAGGGAAGAGGTTATGTTTCTTCACTGTAAAAAGCACATAGTACAACTTCTGTGGCAGTGACAGGGCCATCTAGGCCACAGTTTGAAGATAGGTCATGCCATCTTTGTGGTCGGATCGGGCATTTCAGGTTCAATTGCCCGAATAGAGATGTTGAAGTAACGCAACAGTTGAGACAGAATCAACGAGGGTCAGATAGAAAGCATCCCAGTAGTAGTAGAGGGCGAGGACGTGGTCCAGCGTCGCAAGTAGGATCGTCTACTCAAGGAAGCAGAGGTCGTGGATAGCAAGCAACGACTCGATTCTATGCTATGATTCAGCCAGAGGCGATAGTCAACCCACGAGTGGCGGCAGGTCAAATGGAGTTATTTCATTCTGATATGTCTTCTTCTTGCTTTATATCTGTTCTGGTTGACCCAGGTGCTACACACTCTTCTATCGCCTATAGTATGCTTGAAAACTGTCGTTTACCTGTTAGTTGTAAGAAGGATAGCTTGTTGTTAGAAACCCCTCTTGATGGTTCCTCGATGCTTCGAGAAGAGTGTCCATCTTGTGTCTTATCTTTTTTGAGACATAGTATACGAGTGGATCTTATACCACTTGATATGCATGGTTTCGATGTGATCCTTGGGATGGATACCTTAGAGAAGTATAAGGTTGTTTTGGACTGTGGTTCCAAGCAGGATGTGTTTGATGATGGCGGTAAGAAGTGGATCTTCCAAGGAGATAGGAAGATTCTTCCGACGTGTCTAGTATCAGTTATGGTGGCAGAAAAGTTGTTACGACAAGGATGTAAGGCGTTCTTAGCTCACGTTGTGGATACCAAGGTGAAAGGTCCTAGCCTTGAGGAGGTGTCGGTTGTCCGGGAGTTTGCGGATGTGTTTCCTGATGAGTTCCCCAGTGTTCCTCCACCCCAAAAGATTGATTTCGAGATCAATCTGGTTCCAGGAACGCATCCAGTTACACAAACACCCTATAGGATGACTCCAGTAGAGATGACAGAGCTTAAGAAGCAGTTGCAAGAGTTTTTGGAGAAAGGTTTCATCTGACCGAGTACGTCGCCTTGGGGTGCTCTAGTGTTGTTCGTTAAGAAGAAGGATGGATCGATGCGGCTATGTATAGATTACCGGTAGTTGAACAAAGTCACGATCAAGAACAAGTACCCATTGCCGAGGATAGATGATCTATTTGATCAGTTGTGTGGTGCTACAATGTTTTCAAAGATCGATCTACGGTCCAGATATCATCAGTTGAGGATTAAGGTGGATGACATACCAAAGTCAACGTTTAGGACAAGGTATGGTCACTTCGAGTTTGTGGTTATGCCGTTTGGGCTAACCAATGCACCTGCTGCTTTCATGGATTCGATGAATCGAGTGTTCCGTCCATTTCTAGATCAGTTTGTTGTAGTCTTTATATACGACATCTTGATCTATAGTCAGGACATGCAAGAGCATGAGTGACATCTTCGACTAGCATTGACTCTTCTTCGCCAACATCAGTTGTATGCCAAGTTCAGTAAGTGTGAGTTGTGGTTGGAGGAAGTGACTTTCTTGGGCCACGTAATATCCACAGAAGGAGTTAAGGTGGACCCTAAGAAGGTGGAGTCCATTGCAGAGTGGGAGTAGCCGAAGATGCCGACAGAAGTTTGTAGTTTCCTGGGTCTAGCAAGTTACTACAGGAGGTTTATCAAGGACTTCAGTGCGATTGTGTTTCCAATGACAAAGTTGACTAGAAAGGATGTACCTTTTGTCTGGGATGACCATTATCAGCAAGATTTCCAATGTTTGAAGGAGAAACTGACCAGTGCTCCAGTGTTAGTACTGCCAGAACCCAGAAAGGGCTACGTTGTTTTCTGTGATGCTTCCAAGAAAGGTTTAGGTTGTGTGCTGATGCAGGAAGATCATGTGGTCTCTTTTGCTTTGCGACAACTTAAGAAACATGAGGAGAATTATCCGACTCATGATTTGGAGTTGGCAGCCATGGTTCATGCGTTAAAGATTTGGAGACACTATCTTTACGGGGAAGTGTGTCAGATCTTCACAGACCATAAGAACTTGAAGTATATATTTTCACAGAACGAGCTAAACATGCGACAACGTCGATGGATGGAGTTAATCAATGATTACGATTGCACCATCGAGTACCATCCCGGTAAGGCGAATGTGGTAGCTGATGCGCTTAGTCGAAAGTCTTCTTCTCTTTTTACAAAGAAGGCACAATTGAGCTCCTTGGTATGCCATAGACGGGATATGCTTGTTTCCTTGCAACAAATGAATGTACAGATGGAAGTTTCCTTATTAGCTGGACTTTTAGCACATATGCAAGTCAAGCCTACACTGAGACAATAGATCAAAGATGCACAACAAATAGATGATGCAGTGCAGTTGATCAAATCAGAGTTTGACAGCGAAAAGCGTGATGGGTTCCATGAGTCCGAGGATGGACTAGTTTGTTATCATGATAGGATGGTGGTTCCCGATGCTGATGATCTGAGGAATCTAGTACTCGAAGAAGCACACACATCGATGTATGATATGCATCCAGGAGTCACCAAGATGTATCATAGTCTGAAGGACTTGTATTGGTGGCCCGGTTTGAAGAGAGATGTAGCCGAGTTTGTGGCTAGGTGTGCGGTATGTCAGCAAGTTAAGGCTGAACATCAGAAGTCGACAGGTACGTTGCAACCCCTACCGATACCACAATGGAAATGGGATCATATAACCATGGATTTCGTAGTTGGTCTGCCCAGGACAACTAGGAATCATGATTCCATTTGGGTAATAGTGGACAGATTGACGAAGTTTGCCCATTTCATACCGGTAAAGACAACATATACAGCTGAGAAGCTCACTCGGGTATATATGGATGAGATAGTATGTTTGCACGGTGTGCCAGCAACGATAGTTTCTGACAAAGGTCCTCAGTTCACAAGTCGTTTCTGGGAACAATTGCACAAAGTGTTGGGAACGTAGTTGAGGTTCAGTACCGCTTTCCACCCATAGATAGATGGACAGTCTGAGAGGACTATTCAGACTTTGGAGGACCTCCTTCGGGCTTGTGTCTTGTAGTTCCTAGGTAGTTGGGACGTACATCTCAGTTTGATAGAATTCACCTACAACAATAGTTATCAGCGGAGCATTGACATGGCTCCTTATGAGGCCTTATATGGCAGGAAGTGCAGATCTCCGTTGTGTTGGTATGAGTCTAGTGAATATCAGCTTTTGGGTCCTGAGTTAGTACAACAGACGACAGAGAAGATCAAGGTGATACAACAACAGTTGAAAGCGGCACAGGACAGACAAAAGTCTTACGCAGACAATCACCGACAACCTTTAGAGTTCCAAGTAGGAGACAAAGTGTATCTTAAAGTCTTGTCGTGGAAAGGTGTGCTAAGGTTTGTCCTGAAGGGTAAGCTAGCACCCTGATATATGGGGCCATACCCAGTCATAGCACGTATGGGCAAGGTAGCTTACGAGTTAGAGCTGCCGCCAGAGTTGCACAGGTTACACCCGGTGTTCCATGTCAGTATGCTGAAGAAAAGTCATCCGGATACAGGGACAGTGATACAGCCAGTCGAAGTTGAGCTTGATGAAGATGTGACCTACGAGGAAGGTCATGTGATGATCCTTGAAAGAAGAGTTAAGAAACTGAAGAGGAAAGACCTAGTTCTTGTGACGGTTCTTTGGCATCATCATGGCGTCGAGGAAGCCACGTGGGAGCTTGAGGAAGAGATGAGGAGGAAGTATCCCTCAATTTTCTCTTCAGATTTCGAGGATGAAATCCCTTTGTAGAGGGTTATAGCTTGTAAGGACCCTAACCTCCGTTTAGGGTTTATCCAGTTTGCTTTGCTCAAACCTGATGCTTAGTTGCTTGCTAATCACCTTTAGTGGTGATTAGGGTTTGTTGGTACTTTGTTGAGAGTTGGAGGTGCTACTTGCAAATAACCCAAGTCTAGGGTTTGTGGGCAAGTTTTTCATCTTGTGAGATGTTCCTCCCTCTCCTTGCTTCCTCTAGTGTTGAGAGGAAGGGTTGGGCTCGTTGCTTGAGTTCATTTGGGCTTGGATGAGCCTTGTTGGGCCTTGTGGTGCCTTGCCTTTGCCTTGTTGGACCTTTGTGTCAGGAAAGTGATCCTTGTGTCGGGTAGGAGTGCTTTGTGTCGACCTATGGTGTGTCGGCCTAGGGAGTGTGTCGGCCATGGTGTGGAGGTGTGTTGCCCATGGACCCCTTTGACCTTCTTTGACCTCGTTTGTGTCACCACTAGTGGACACTTGGAGCTTGATGCTTGCATGTGGCAATGGCCTTGGACATGTGTTTAGGACATGTTAGAGTGGTGGCTTTGCACATGGACAAGTGTCCCTAGGTGGGCGACACCTTGCCTTGTCTTTCCTTGGTTTCTCCTCCATCCTCTCCTATATATGTGTTCCATTTCTCTTGCTAAGGATCCCTTTAGTTGCTTAGTTTCCCTCTCCCTTGGTGCACGACACCCTTTTCCTTTGCTAGCTTGGTGGTCGATCCTTCTTGGAGTCTCCTTCTTCCTCTAGTGGTGGCCGAACCCTAGAGTGTCTTTCTCTCTTCTTGTGGTGGTGCTTGGAGCTTGCTTAAGGCGGGTTACATAACTCCTAACCCTAACTACCCTACCTTCTTTTATGCTTCTTATGATCATTTTGGTTATGTATGTTGCTAGTTTCTTGCTTCTTGTTGGCTGAACCTTGTTCTAGGGTTTCTTGTTGAGCAACACCCCTCTCCCTCCTTGGTCTTGATAAGTGAGCTTAAACTCTAGTGATATGAGCAATACTCCTCTCTCGTTTGAGTTGAGAGGTGAGCTTGTGTTCTAGTTGCTTGAGTAACACCCTTCTCTCACCATGGATCCGAGAGGTGAGCTTGGTGGTGGTTGTAGACCTTTGTTAGGGTTGATCCTTGTGTTGCCCGATTGGTGATAAGAAGCTAGGCAAGACCCCTCTCTCTTGGTTATTGAGAGGTGAGCCTTCTTCTCAATCCATTAGGGTTTTGGTGCCCTTGTGCTTGAGGTTGGTGACGACCTTATGGAGTTGCATCTTGGCCGATATGGCTTGGGGTTGGCATTGCCTGATACCCCTCTTGACCTAGAGCCTTGGACGTCATGTTGTTGTGGCTGTGTTAGGAAATGCACCCTGGTCCTTGACCTTTTGTGTGTCGGGCGTCACACTATGCTGACTACCCTGCCCGATATGCTTAGCCTTGTTTGGTGGTAGGTGTTGCACCCGGTTGAGTATCTTGCCCGGGATGCCTAGCTCAGGTGGTTTCTTAGTGATGTTACACCTTGAACGATAGGGGGCGTTGTGGGCTGACATTGTGACGGGCGTCACACCTCTGTCCTTGCCTTGTGTCGGCCGATAGGTCATGGATAGACTGGTTGAACGACAGGTTCCTTGTTGTCCATTTGAGTTGCACCTTTGGGCATTGCTTCTTGATGAGTGGTGCTGCCTGATACACCTAACCTGAGACGGTAGCCTAGAGCCCATTATATCCTGGATGTTATGATGTTCAGTGGTTAGCCTTGTGTTGGGCGTCATGGTGTTGCACGTTACTCTTGTTGCATGACACGCCCCTTGGGCTCAGTTCACGATAGACCTTGCTGCATGTTACTCTTGGAGGTGCACGACACAGCGTTGCACGAGACACCCTAAGGTAGCCCGACACCCTTGCTATTATGCTTGGCCGATATGTAGCTGGTTGCTTGACCGTTATGTGGTGGGAGTGTTGGGCGATATGGGAGAGTCCCCTGCCCGATACTACCTTTGGTGAGGGTGCCCTACCTGTCACACCTTTTGGTGAGGGTAGTGGGCACTTCTAGGAAACCGATATGCTAAGCTCTTGTTCTTGTTATCACGTTTTGTTTATGATGGTGACCCTGGATATGCTTAATGGTAGTAAGGTAATTAATATGGTTATGATCATCTTGAATTATAGATAGAATGTTGAGTAAATGATAAGCATATAAGATGCCTTGCAAGATGATATGACCTATGTCTATGGTCACAGGTTGAGGCATGAATGATAAAGCATATAAGCATCAATATTGCCTATGTTTGATGATATGATCCTTCTATTGATCTAGGATAATTGTGTATGCTAATCATGCATGTGTTTCATACAGATGCAAAGCCAGGTAAAGGGCTATGAGGTATATATGTTTGAGTAACACTGCTTTGATGATGAGATGATATGCATGAGGTGTTGGTCCGAGGACCTAAGTTTGGCTAAAGTGCCCAGTTGAGGTGTTATCCTCTGATGATGATCGGGGATTGATATCCCAAGTGATGAGAATGCCTGTTGAGGCAATGGTTTCTTGTGATGAGGGATTTAGATCTCAGAATAGCATGATGGTAGTAATAATAATGTAGTTTCATGTTATGCATGTGTACAACTTGGTTGCCTCAACAATCCACTTAAAATATACTAACTAATCACAGTGGAACATATCATGTAGTTTGCCCTGGCCATAGATCCATCATCTTCAGGAGCTGGTGATGGTGAAATGGGTTCTCCTGTAGGTTAACCTGGAGCGCATATTGTTGAATATGTGAGGTTTCTCCTAGCCTAAAATAGTGAGGATTCGAGTGCAGCTGTAGTTGCAGACTCGGGATATGTATAGAGCATGGTGAACAGGCCCATGGCTTAGGATATGTGATATGGGAGCATGAATGCATTCATGGCTCAGAGCACAGTGAACAGGCATGTGGCTCAGTTTCACTAGCACCGAGACCTGTACCGAGGTGGGCTAGGCAGAGGGTAGCCTGCGGGAGCTGACCTTGTGGCTGAGGCCACTTAAGCATGAGACTGCGGTCCTGCTTGTGTTATACTCGTGCACTGACCACGAGGTGGGAGGTCATGGAGTCTAGCTCTTCCATTGACCTTGTATGGCACCGACTCTGGGTTTCGCAGTCGTCGGTTGGATTTGAGCGGTACGGCTCACTTCCTCAGGGCATAATAAATTGTAATCCAGCCGTATAGTATTTATTACTTAAAGCAAAACACGGGACATTGATTGAGGCCTTGCTTGTGTAGTTAATCTTGTTATACTTGCAGTTACTTATACATCCTTGTGTTATGCGGTAAGATCTTATAAATCATATCTTGTCAATCATGTTCCATAAAGAGATATTGGGTTATATGCCTTCTGTATAGCCTGGTAAGCTTGATGGTATGAATAGATTTTCTATATAGACTGCCCTTGTTATACCTTTTATTAGTTATCTACTGCTATTACTTTAATCTTCCTTCGGTTTTATGGTTTCGGTGGGGAGTTATGTTTCTCGATGGGACTATGTGTCTCACCCCGCTGGTTTACACCCTTTTTAGGTGTTCGCGCTAGACGTGGTGGTGGTCGCGGAGTTGCGGCTGAGCAGCAAGACGAGCAGTAGAAGGCAAGAGATGGACATGTTGTTGTTTTGGTTGTTTTGTAGTAGAGTCTAGAGTCATCCCTGTACTCTTAGGTCCTTGGAGGCGTTTTGAAGTTATTTCACGATGTATAGTTGTTGATGGTTTGTATATCTTGTTGCTGGCCAGATGTGGGCCGTTATGTATATATAACAGGTGATGAACTCAAATGATAGCTTGACAGCTGATCTCCTAAGCTGTGGACACGTGTCAGGATTTTGTAAATGTTTATATAACTGTTTCCTTGCAGGATATGGATCGGAATATAATAGTTTCTTCGTTACCTGCTATCTGCAATCGGTTTTAATTAACCCGTGTTTTGGTAATCTGTAGATTTTGGTGTTTTCCGCACGTTTTCGCGTAACACTTCACTGTCTGTGTGATAGCGGGATGTGTTGCCACATTTAGGTTTAGCCTTGCTTATACTAGATTAGAAATCCACCCACGTATGCTAGGATACGTGGAAGTCTTATCGTAGTATAGTTAAGGGTCAAATCCATAGGACAACGGTCTTTGTTATGATCAACACGATATAAAACGTTAGAATTTCATTTAGCTCCTTAACAGTTGGTATTTAGATCAAAGAGTTGGTTTGGTTGGTTAAACTAAGTGCAAGTAAAGCAAAAGCAAGAAAGTAAATTTAAGGTTGTAAACAATGTTAAGAAACTACTAGGATGAGATCGGCTTTCACCACCACTACGCATGGGTCAAAACATGCAACATAGTAACATAACCTACAATAAGAGTCTAAACAGTTAGTATCTTTGTAGATATAGTTTCCTTTCAGAGAACTAACTACGAGAAATGTGGGAATGTTGCAATGCCAACCATCCCCAAACTAATGGTCACTTGCTTTGCAACATTCTCTTCACAAAAGTGTGTTCCTTGACTTATCAAGATTGTACTTTCATACGTCAACTGATTCCATTTCATAGTATGAAAGTACGACGATGGAAGTGAGTTTACTCCACTTCTTGAAAGACACTCCTAGATACCGAAACAGATGCATGGTGGCTACATGCATCAAGAACCAACATTCAATCAAGATTCGAATCTAATAGTACAAACGTAGACAATTCATACCAAAAGATAATAGGTAACACAAGTTGGTGATCAAGCAACAAACATTCATTAAACTATTGATGTTGAACTGAAAAGAAAGTATATCTCTATTGCAAACTTATGGATTACATTGCATGAAATGAAAACATGGGTAGAGGGGCTACTCCCCGCACCCTAGTGTATGAGACTACTCGCTCATGGCAAGGACAAAGAAAGAGGCGAGAAGAGAGAGAGAGAACGTCATCTCCACGAAGGAGGGAGGAAGGTTGACCCCTTGGGGAGAGAGAGCAACAATCTTCACACTTCATAGGTTGCTTGATGAAGAATCCTCCTCTTCCCACCTTATTTGGTGATGAGAGAGAAAGTAGCTTGTGGATGGAGTATGGATCTCAGACCGACAGCCTCAGGGTGGTGGATGAAGGATGGAACAGCTCTAGAACAACAGAGGCAGCCTTTGGACGTCTAAAAACTTGATACTTTGTGAGGACCCTTTGGGTCTTATTTATAGACTTTGAGTGAAGTCCAAACGGTTTGGGCAGTTTTGGGCCCAAACGGTCATGAAAACCGTTTGGGTTCTGAGACCGTTTGGACTCTCTCGGTTTCGAAACTGTTTGGACTCTCCTGGTTTGGAAACTGTTTGAGTCCTTGCAGTCTTGAAACAGTTTGCCTTTATTCGGTCTTGAGACCGTGTAACTTTATGTAGTCTAGGGACCAGTTGATCTCCATTCGGTCTTGGGACCGTTTGGCTTTATACGGTCTTGGGACTGTTTGGTTTCATCCGGTCTTGGGGCCATTTGGTGTCCATTCGGTCTTGGGACTGTTTGGTATCCATTTGGTCTTGGGACCGTTTGGAGCTTTTGTAGTTTTTTTTGTACTTTTCTGTAAGAAATAAAAGGGGAAAAGTTAGGCTAATGACATATTTACAAAAGAGTGGAAAATTAAAGATTATGTCTAATTTATTTAAGAAAAAGTATTAAAAAACTGAGAAAAACCAATAAGATAACATCGCAAAGTGGGAGGTTATCAGTATCATTGAATAAGAAAGTATATCTTGAGACGATGGTGACCTAAGATTTTAAAATGATGGTATTATTATAAGACTTTGATTATATACATATATAAACTAGTTGGATTCCCTAGAAATGAGAATCATGGAAAATAGAAATAATAGTCCAAGATGGAAAACCCTAGACACTAATAATGAGATAAAAATTGAATATCAACTGATTTCAAGACAATAACCATATTGTTACAAATTGTAGATATTTTTGTTCATCAATTCTTGAAGATGTTTGAATCTTGATCATGAAAACTTTGGAGGTCTATACTTGGAATTTTTGCATTTTGAATACTTTTGATTCAAAGGCATGAAATTTCTATTTCTATTTGGAAAGTTATTTCCCTCATTGATTGCATGCATAATTAGATAGGTTGGTTGGCTTGAAATTGTTGTAAACCTTAGCCTTCCTTCTTGAAAGTCACCAATTATAAATTCTATAAGATAGTAGCACATTGTTTAAATGTCGAAAAGGGAAGACTAGTGCCCAAGTTCCCAATGATTTAGAGGAATAACACTTCCATAACCCTATACAGAGAGAAGGACATGAGGTCCCTCAGTATACTAGGAAATGCAATTGGTGTGTTGTCATTCACATGAAGAGAACATATGGCTTCCCCAACAACATAGACATTGACATGTGCTAACTATTGAAATTTGAATAACTCGTTTCAAAATATGGACATTGAATATTGTTGAATTTGAAAACCCATTGCTACCCTTTGATACTTACCTATATTGTTCATTCATTTGCATTTTGTCATATTAATTCTTTGTAGATATGTTCATACTATTTTACTTTCCAAATACTGATTTTTTACCAGTTTTGCTAACCTCAATTTCCCTTATTGGGGCCCACGTGTGGTTTTGTTCCTTTTGGGAACTCATGGGAAAGTTACCATAAAAGAAGTACAAGAGACTGCACAAGATAACCCTCTGTTAGAATATGAATCAATTTATTTGAGTTCTAGTATTCAATGTATATGTATCATTTAAAAAAAACTATCATGTACTTGAGAAAATTGTATGAATGAAAATATTGTTTATATTTTCTGATGCGATGCAAACTTTGTAATTATTTGATCATAAAGATCAAATCTTTACACACAACGTACCTGAGCACCGCCTTTATGGAAACCCTTATTCAAGGTCACATTGGATGGTCTCAAAGTTCATAGAACACCATGTGAGGAATGTAATGACTTCAGGTCTTAGAACCACAATCACCACTATCACTTTGAGATATAATTTTGACTACCATTCAATGGTTCCATGTATCAATCTCAAGGTGGATCAATCTAATTCATTGTTCTCTAAAATGTACCTATGTGTCTAGCTTGATATCATATATCATGACTAATGAGATTTTGTCATCATCCAACACACATTCTAGTCTTATGTATTATTGTCATCAATTTTGCTTCCACAATAATAACCAAATAGGAACATTATAAGAATGTACATACTCTTGTCACACATATGCTCTCTTTGTTTAGGTCCTTAACCTAAACACATATGTCATTGAGTAACACGATTCTTTAGACATCTATTACGTTATATCATTATCTCATAATTAAACAAAATATAATAGACGTAATTGCCTCTAATATTACCAAATCGATACCTTATTACAATCATCATATGACTGGCTCTCATGCATACATACCTACAATGTTGGCATATCTCTAAGAGAAGACGATGATGTATTTCTGAAGGAGCTCAGTGAATGCCGATTTTATAGATGGTAGTAAGCCAATGCCTTCATTCACAGGATGATGGAGGGAACCTATGCTTATGTGATCAATGTAACGACCCCACCTCCTGGTAACCCCCAATTAAGGGAGACCGAAAGGTCAGAGCCGTTAACCAATAACCCAGATCAAAGGTTCGACAAATAATCAATAATAATTATGAAATTCTACTACTAAACTAAAAACTGGTATAAAATAAAACTTTGATTACCTTTTAAAAACTGGGATTTCTAAACTTCTATCCATGAATATACTAATCTAACTAATTATACTGTGCACGTTAATTCTCATTTAATTCTGCATATGCCACTTTACTATTTGTTCTTTTCATTTGTACCTAAAACGCCAACAAACAAAACGTCAGTCAGCAAGAAGCTGGTATGTGGGGGAAACAATAATTGTGCAACTATGTTAACAATGTAGTCAACCAAATATCATTTAACATCCAATATTACGTTTTAAGCAATACTACTCAATCCTTGCCTATCCCCTATCTCTGTACCATCCCTGCAGTGGACATGGATACTACCTCTCTCATATTGTAGATCTTTACCCCCATGGCCCTACCACACAGGTAGCCAATTTCTAGGGTTATGGAGTTGCATGGCCAGACCCAAAGGTATCCCAATCCCTGACTCATGATGACTTGATGGTCCTACCACATTGGTAGCCATGTACTAAGTCATTCAATGACCTGATGGGCCTACCCCACTTGTAGCCATGTACTAGGTCAATCCATTAGGCTACAGAGGGGACTAGGATCTGAGCTAGTAGGCACATCTCTTATGTGATAGTCATATTCACATTATAATTTGCATGAATTAAATGCAACCAACAGTTTAATTCAAGTCATCGATAAAACCTCAAAAATCCTCGAGAAACTAATACGGGATATTCATAGGCGTAACCACATACTTGTAAAGTTGATGTGAGATAGAAATAATCCAATCAACCAATAGGCAAGAAAGCATTCTATAAGATCCTGAAACAATTATACAATTTCCTTTTATTACTCATGTCATTAAGACCTATTAAATCTAGCTCGCTTCCTAGGGTTTCTAGTCCACTTTTAGGGTTTTCATTGCAATTAGGGTTTCCCTTCATCTTTTACTATTTTAAACCCTAATTTAACACAATTGATCACAAACCCTAACTATCTCAACATCTAATCCTCAATTTCAGATTTAAGGCATAATTAACCATTAAATAAGTCCATTAAGCCTATTTTACATTAAAGCTACAATTTTCATCCTTTTAATATATAACAAGATCATTATGCTCATTTATCGTCAATTCATAGTTCATTACGATTGAATTCACGTGCAAACTCTATTTATCATTAATTCCATCTTGATTCATTCAAAAACCCTAATTTCTATATTAAGGTTATTTATCCACCATTTAGGAACTTTAATGCTCGAAATAGCCTAGGATCATTATGTCTCATCTTTATTCACCAATTTGAATAATTAAAGTTATTAAGAGTCAAATTTATCAACATTAGGATTTTAAGGCCCATTAAAGCATATTCATGTACATGAAACTCTAAATTAACTAATTACGTGCAAAATTCATCTTTTTCGATCTTAATGTATCTCTTTATGATTAACATGTTAATGTCAACTTTAACCATCAATTGAACCCTACTAATCGCATTAATCATATCCAAATAGGTTTCTTAATCACTATTACACTAAAGTTAACAACTTTCATTACTTTTCGAATTGCAAGCAGAATCAGGATTTAATTAAATTTTTAATGGATTCCCCTCGTTTTTCTGAGCAAAATTCATGTATAAACTTTTGTTATCCGAGCTACTATTAAAGAGTTATGATTTTAACAAAATCATTTACTTTGGGCCAATGAGGAGGCACCACGTAGCCTGCTTCATGCAACGTTTCCTTGTTGCTTTGGGAACATTTTGAAAAGACTGAATTGCCCACGGTTAAGTGATGGGTTTCTTTAGAACGTGGAGGGCAGAACCGTCTAGAGTGCCTTTCTCTTCTTCAACCTTCAGCAGCTCGACGGCTGCCACCCTAGCCGTCGCGTGCTGGGTTTCTCAAGCGTGCCTCCTCCTTCCCGGGCCCCACGGACCTCTGCCTATGGCCGCCTCAGCTTCCTTGGCCCTAGTCGCACCGAGGGCACCGCCCAGGTTGTAGTTTATCTGGCTAGTGCACGAGCACTGGTTCTTCCAAGCATTGTCGCCGTTGCAGCCACGTAGCTGTTGTTGTGTGAAGTCGGGGTCGATGGGGCGGTATCCAATCGACCCTGGGTGGTCGTGGAGGTCTCCTGCCTCAAGCAAGACCACCAAACACACCTATGTTGCTGCAGAGTAAGATCCATACCCTCGACTAGGGTTTAGACGTAAGGAAGAAGGAGAAGAGGTTGTTATGCGTGGGATCTCTCTCTGGACCTCGACCAGGGCTTTACCCCTTTATATAGGGTGGAGCATGAAGCCCTAAGGCGTGCCTCATGAGGTCCCAAGTCCCAAACTCGAAAGCAAACACACTTTCCTTGGTTGTGAAGCAACCATCTCTCTCTCTCTTCATTATCTCTTATTTCCTTGATATTCCTTGTTGCATGGATAATTAGAAATATGAAAATCCTTTCTCTTATTCTCTTTATTTATGCCTTTTAATACATTGGCCTTGAAATTATATTTTCCTTAAGTAGGAAATACTTCCTTTTAATAATACCATGAAATTCATTAATATAGTATCACTTTATCCTCTTATTTTGCAATTTTGGTATTTTCTCTTTCTTTCCTCATTATTGGGGTTCCTTGGACCCCAAGAAACTCTAATATTTCGAAATCCTTTTATTGGATACTCATTATCCTTCTAGATGCATCTAAATGCATTATTTCTCATTATCATGTTTATTTCTTATTAAAATATCACTTTTTGAGGATTTCTCTTTATTTCTCTTTTATTTTCCTCATTGGTATTCCTTTTATCATTAGGAATCCTTGGAATATGAAATTCCACCAAGAATAACTCAATTACACCTCTTTTCACTGGTTTTCCACATCTTACCATTGTTTTCAATTTCTTTCTTAATAAAGAAATACTTTATTAATCTTTTCTTTTCTTATTGCTTTTCTTTGCAATTTTAGACTCCTTGGGATCTAAGGAATCCAAGAGGCACGAAATCCATCTTTGGATCACATTCTTTTGCCTTCTAGAGGTTTCCACATTTTTCTTTTCTCGATTTCTTAATTAATTGAATTTCCTTGTTATTGGGCCCAATAGCCAATAAAGCCCACAGTACAATCATCAAGGCTATTGTAAACAAAATTACATCATTATTTGTCCCATATGAGAGTTTACATTTCTCATCAGATGAACCCAAAATTGGGGTTGTAACATCCTTCCCCCTTATAGGAATTTTGCCCTCAAAATTCCATCAAGCAAGCAAACAAACAGGATAATCCATTCATATGTCCATCATGGCTCCCATGTGGCTTCACCCTTTCCATGGTGCTTCCCAAGAACCTTCATCATCTCATATTCTTCCATATAAGTTCTTTCTTACCTTGGTATATCGTACCCTCATAGGTGACTTAGGATATTCCAGCCTCTGAAAAGCTTAATCGGTTCAGGGCTCAGCACATGGCTTGGGTACCTCACATAGTGCTCTAGATCAGACTCATGGAACACATTTATTCATCATATTATCCTGAGGGTCAAGGATAAATACAACCATCTCCACCAATCCATCTCAAATGGACTCATATATCGGGGACTCAACTTTCTCAACTATATCTCAGAGGGGTCGGATTTTCACATTATATTCTCCCATAGTGAACTGCATGTCAGTCTCTTTGCATCAGCTCGTGACTCATGTCACCCTTGGGCTCTCTCTTAGCCATTGCACGATCAAGAGACTTCATCTGCACACACTGTGGTTCTTTTCTGACCTTCGCGAGGCCTCCTTCACCAACATCATCATAATGAAGTGGTGACCAACACAACCTCCTTATAGAACTTCTTGCATCCCGATAAAGCTATGGTGGCTAACGTCACATCACAAGAACTATCTCTATGTATCATCCTGAATGAGCACACATGCTCTTATCAGACACTCTAGTCTGGATCATACTAACCATTAGTTAGTAGTGATAAAATGTTCTATCATCAAGTTCTTTATGTATCTACTTCCACCTCATGGAAGTGAATCTTTAGGTAATACTCAAAAACTTTGAACTCGCATCATGGTGTAGTTGAACCATCTCTCTCTTATAAGTAGTTCAACCGGATCTGTCCCATGACAATACTCTTTCTTTCTCATTTCATCTAGGTAAGACGATCTACCATAACCCATATTGCATCTTGACCTTCCATGGTCTAGGGGAGACCTTCCAAATCATCCACAGTGATGAACTCCCATCCCCTCTCAGGGACTCTTTTATCCTCTATATCTATTGATGCGATGATTTTGAGTCGCATTTATAGACTTGTTTTACTTGTATTTTATGCATTTATTGGTCATTTTGGTGGTTAATATTGCATAATTCATTTACTTTGGTCTATGAGCCTTCTAAACATCAATTCTCTCTTATTTTAGTGTTTTGAGCATAAATGATTACAATAATATGTTTTATTTCGGCTTATGTGGTTTTGTGTTGCAATTTCAGGAAAAACGAATATCTGCAGGTGTCAATACTATCGACAGCTGTCGATACCATCAACACGACCACAGGTTGTCAGTCACAAGGAGCCGCACAGAGTCGATACCATCGACACAGAAGTCGATGGTAGCGACTTACCATCAGATTGCTGGTGAGAAGAGAGTCGATACTATCGACTCCAAAGTCGATACTATCGACCCCAGGAGATTCAGTGACGGAAAATGATAAAAAGTGACGCCTAAGAGTGTTGATACCATCGACCCGCGTCGATGGTATCGAGTCAGCATTAGGCGCAACGAAGAAAAGGAAAGAAGATTTGTCGATATCACGCAGAGTCGATACCATCGACTTGCGTCGATGGTATCGACACTGTCAGATACAAGTTTGCTTCAGATCGATCTAAATCTGATGGCTGTGATATTTTTGCAACCTAACTCGGTGATTATACCTAATGACGGTGGCCAGAAGCAATCCATCATGTCATTAGCCATTGCACAAGTCCCGATAAGGTGTGGATAGAAGAACGGAGCCCAGAAGCACGCCCCAGTCATTCCGGAAGCCGAAGAAGACGTTTTCCACCGCCAAAAGGCTGTAGAGCATGCATTCCATGCTGAGGAATGCTTGGATCTTCTCCGTTCAGGGGTTTCTTTACTTATTCATGTTTTTCTCCATGTTTCCCCTTTTCTCTACCATGTATTGCTCTGAGATGAACATGCAGGGCTAATCCCCTTTATCTTTAGGACCAGGAGTAGCCCGGGGAAGCATTGTATGACGTTTTTATCATAGTAATTCATCATTTATCTCTTAAATTCGTGGTATGATTTTGTTTTCTCAATTATATTGTTATGCTTGATCACCATAATGGTAATCTAATGCCTTTAATTACTTTGAAAGAAGAATTAACGATAGAAAAGAGATGAAATTCACATTAATTAACAAATCCCTTGAACAAGGCGATGTACGGTTAATGGTAGACACCCAAAGGTCGATTTTAATGCACCTAGTTTAGGGTATAGGTTACTACGATGGTGGAACCGACCTAGACATAGGTAGTGAATTGTACCACGATAGTGGGCAATTCTGACTATAGGCCACTACCCAGATTGAGAGATGAACTTGTTTAACTATATAAAATTCATGCAATGAAAACCCGTGGTGAAACCGCAATCCTAAAGATCTCCACTTGAATTGATTAAACTAAACCCTTAATCGATTACTTTATTTTATTTTGTTTTCTTTTATTGTTACAACAACTCTCAAACTCTTTTAATCGGTTTAGCTGATCGCGAACAGTTAGTAGTAGTCTACTGATAATTCAGTGTCCCTGAGTTCGACTCGGGCCTCAAAAGGGCCTATACTAAATTGACGCGTACACTTGCGTTTTACACATGGTTAAAGTGTGTCAAGTTTTTGGCGTCATTGCCGGGGACACGGCAACTGTCGGCACTACGAGTGCTGCAAGCGGCCATTCTAGGCCACCAATTAATTTTATTTTTTATTATTCAATAATCATTTTTTTGAAATTCATAGTTTACCATTCATATTTAGCAGTTGTCTATCACGGTACTGAACTGAGATTACCATTTTTGCAGGTATTTTGCATGGTGCAGACGCGTAGCACCGACTACACGCAACGAGCACCAGAGGTTCCACTGCCGGGACCTGATGACGAGGAGGAGTACAATAAAAACCAACTGGAAGATATAGATTCCGACTCAGAACAAGAAGCCATGGCCGAAGAGCAGACGATATGGGAGAAGATCAAAGCTTCTTCCTCATCCGCTTCAAAGGGGCCAATCAAGAAGCAGGTGATCAACATTCCGACTTATAAGATTGATCTTGCATTGATCAACTTGGTCAAGTCAAATGCATTCCATGGGCTAAAGAATGAAGACTCAGTGACTCATATTAGCCAGTTCGTGGAGAACTGTGACATGATAAAAATAGATAGGTTCCCGCAGGAGACACTATACCTGAAGTTGTTCTCGAGTTCTTTGGCAGGTAATGCATGAGAGTGGTTGCACAATCTTGATGATGAATATGTGGAATCATGGAACCACATGGTGGAAGTGTTCTTCAAAAGATTTTTCCCGCCCGAGAAGACAAATGATATGATCAGAAAGATCCATAATTTCAGCCAGAAAGCAGGGGACATGTACTCCGAGACCTGGGAGCGGTTCCAGATCATGCTTAGGAGGTGCCCGCATCACAGGCTTGATAAGGAGACTCAGGTCAAAATCTTCTATTTTGCTCTCTCTGAGCATGATAGAAGTAATCTGGATTCCACAGGTTCAGGGTTCTTTTTGAGCAACACAGACACGAGGTGCTGGGAAATTCTGAAAAACATGGCCAAGAAGCAATCATGGGGTGACAGAGATGCCATAGAGCACATTCGTGTTGTGCGGGAGTCGAAGGCCATCAAAGAGCTGAATGAGAAGATGGACCTTCTAGAAAAGAAACTTCTTGCAAAAGAAGATACTGAAACAGATGATGAAGCTCAAGTCAAATTCATGCGCCAGCAGTAGAGGTACCGAAACAACGATTACTCATGGAGGAAGGACAAGAAATTTTCCTGGAAAGATCTGAATAACTTCTTGCAGGACCCCGATTCAAAACCTCAACCGGTGGCGGAGGATAAGAGCACGGAGTTGCTCAACCAAGTGATAAAGCAGAACCAAGAACGGATGAACACCTTTGGCCAGCAGATCAAGCAACATGGGGAATTCATGAATCAATTTGGGCAGACATTACAGAGCCATGGGGCTCAGATGAGGATGATTGAGATGTCTATGGCGCAAATGGCAGCTGAGATCGCCAATCTGAAGAAGCCAGCGCAACAAGGCTTTCCGGGTAACACAAACATTCCAGGAAGAAACCAGTAGACGAAGGCAATCTTGCTACGTAGTGGCAAGGAGATTTTAAACCCCAAGGCCGATGAACCAAGCACACACCAGTCAAAAACCAAAGGTGAGGCCACAAAGGAGGTGCCAATTCCAGTCACAGAACCGGTTGAGGATATAGTAGAGGAAGTCACAGTTGAACCTGCTACTACTGAAGAGGAGGAGACAAAGAAGAGGACACCATATGTGCCACCACATAAAAGGGCATAGACTGTCCCGGTCCCATATCCAAATAGTGTTAAAGCAAAGAAAGTGGATGCCCAGTTCAAGAAGTTTCTGGACGGTTTTAGAAAGCTCTCTGTCAATATTCCATTACTAGAAGAAATCGAGCAGATACCCTCCTACGGGAAGTTCTTGAAGGACATCATCACAAAGAAAAGAAAAATACCTGATACGGAGGTTGTGGTTCTCAAGGAGCAGGTGAGTGCTTTCATCATGGGCACGTTACCACCAAAAAGGTAGGATCCGGGCTGCTTCAATATTTCATGTTACATTGGTAAGGTGAAATTCGGTGAAGCACTGTGTGATTCTGGGGCAAGTATAAAACTGATGCCTCTCTCTACATTTAAGAAATTGGAATTAAAAGAATCAAGGCCGAGCAATATGACAATACAGTTGGCGGATAATTCAGTGGTGAAGCCCTACGGCATATGTGAGGACGTGTTGGTGAAGGTGGATCGGTTTGTATTTCCAACAGACTTTGTGGTAATGGAGATGCAAGATGAACAGGGTAATGAGTTACTCCTGGGACGACCTTTCCAAGCCACTGCTGACATGATACTGGAGATGGGGAGAGGTCGGTTGACCTTGGGTATCGTCGATGATAGGTTCGAGATGGTCATGCCTTCCAGCACCATGCAATTTAAAGCTAAGGAGCAATGCCGCATGGCGAAGAACTTTGATCAGAACATCTCTTTATGTCTAGGGAAGCCATTTTTAGACATGGCTCATGTAATGATAAAAGTGGAGAAGGGGACACTGGCTGTAGACATCATGGAGCAGACCAAGTTTGTGTCTCTTAAAAAGGTTGTGGGTTTTCCCAATGATGAAGAGGAGGACATCCCTCCCTCTACTGAAGATGAGGCCATAGCAAGCTCTATTTTCAATGCATATCCAGAGTTACCGCTTGAAGCCTTCCAGGTTAATATAACACATGATTGGATGAGAAGCACGTTACTACAAGAGTGTGCTAATATGCTTCAAGTGCTTCCAAGCTTTTACGCTAGGTACTATGAGGACCTTGGAGAACTTCCACCACCGCTTCAGTCATCCTTGATCAACCCGCCAGATTTAGAATTGAAGCCATTGCCACCGCACTTGAAATATGCATTCCTAGCTAAGGGTGAGAAGCTGCCTGTGATCATTTTGGCATACATGACTGTCGAGGAGGAAGATCAATTGTTGATTGTATTGAAGAACCACTGAGGTGCATTCAGGTGGTCAATAGCAGACATCAAGGGGATTTCCCCTACATTGTGCCAGCACAAGATCCGGCTTGAGGAGGGAGCCAAATTGGTGATTCAGCCACAGCGTCGACTAAATCCGAGCATGATGGAGGTCGTAAGGAAGGAGGTGATCAAGATCCTTTCTGCAGGTATCATCTATGCTATATCTGACTCGACATGGGTGAGTCCGACACAGGTAGTCCCTAAAAAGGGGGGAATTACTGTTACACATAATTTATTAAATGAACCCGTCACTACCCGCTTGGTAACCGGGTGGCGTGTATGTATAGACTGTCATAGATTGAATGCTACTACGCTTAAGGATCATTTCCCTCTTCCATTCATTGATCAGTTAGAGCGATTAGCGGGTCGATCTCATTTTTGTTTTCTCGATGGTTATTCGGGGTACAATCAGATTTCAATTGATCCTAAGGACCAAGAGAAGTCCACCTTCACTTGTCCTTACGGAACGTTTGCATACCGCCGTATGCCATTTGGTCTGTGTAATGCACCGACAACCTTTCAGCGTTGCATGCTTGCCATTTTCTCCGATATGGTTGAACGCTATTTGGAGGTTTTTATGGACGATTTCTATGTCTATGGTGCGTCCTTTGACGAATGTTTATACAATTTGGACAAGGTTTTGCAACGCTGTGAGGATACGCATTTGGTCCTCAATTGGGAGAAATGCCACATGATGGTCAGTGAAGGGATCGTGCTTGGACATAAAGTGTCTAGCAAGGGGTTGGAGGTAGACCCGGTGAAGATCGAAGTGATTTCCAAATTGCCCCCACCGAATTTGGTTAAACGGGTACAAAGTTTTTTAGGTCACGCCGGTTTCTATCGCCGCTTTATAAAAGATTTCTCTAAAATCACCAAACCATTATCTGAGTTGTTGGAAAAGGATGTTGTGTTTGATTTTAATGATAAGTGTTTACATGCGTTTAACGTGCTTAAAGAAAAATTGATTTTGGCACCGGTTGTGAAAACATCGGACTGGACCAAGCCGTTTGAATTGATGTGTGATGCATCGGATTTTGCAGTGGGGGTTGTATTGGGACAACGTGTGGACAATAAACCCGATGTGATTTTCTATGCATCCAAAACTTTAAATGACGCACAGTTAAACTACACGACAACTGAAAAAGAACTGCTCGCCGTTGTTTTTGCTTTTGAAAAATTTCGGCAATATCTTATAGGATCAAAAGTCGTGGTATGGACGGACCACGCCCCCATTAAGTACTTGATGGAGAAAAAGGATTCCAAACCTAGACTGATTAGGTGGATCCTACTGTTTCAAGAATTTTATATTGAAATCAAAGATAAGACAGGAATAAAAAATGTGGTTGCGGACCATCTTTCTAGGTTGGAAAGGGTAGATGAGAAGGATGTGCATATACCCATTACTGAGACGTTTCCTGATGAGAAACTTTTATCTGTGAAATCTAAAGATCCTTGGTTTTCTTATATAGTTAATTATCTTGCTTGCAAAATTATCCCGGATGATTGGACATACCAAGAGAAAAAGAAAATTTTCCATTCTTTGCGGTATTATTTTTGGGATGACCCTATTCTCTTGAAGCAATGTAGGGATGGTGTGTTCGCAGGTGTGTACCAGAAGTGGAATATGAAAGTGTCTTACATCATTGCCATACTCTACTGACGGGTGGCCACCATGCAAGTTCTATAACTGCGGCCAAGGTACTGGAAAGTGGTCTTTACTAGCCTACTTTGTTTAGGGATGCCTATGACTATGTGCGGCAATGCGATTCCTGCCAAAGGGCAGGTAACATTTCAAAAAGGCAGGACATGCCCCTCAATGTGTTTCAAGAGGTCGAGGTGTTCGATCTATGGGGTATTGATTTTATGGGACCCTTTGTGTCCTCAAATTCTAACTTGTACATTCTTTTAGTTGTTGATTATGTGTTGAAGAGGGTAGAGGCAATACCCACTAGGACTAATGATGCCGCCGTAGTGTGCAGGTTTGTCAAGGAATACATTTTCTGCAGGTTTGGTGTACCAAGAATGATAATTAGTGATGGAGGTACGCATTTACGGAATCAGAAGTTCGCGGCACTATTGAGAAAGTATGGGGTAAAGCACAACATTGGTACCATGTACCACCCGTAGACACAAGGGCAAGTGGAGGTCTCCAATCGGGAGATTAAGAAGATCTTGAAGCGCACTATGGCTTCAACAAGGAAAAATTGGAGTATCTTGCTACCGGACGCTTTGTGGGCGTACAGGACGGCGTTTAAGACACATATAGGCACTATGCCTTTTAGGTTGGCTTACGGTCGAGCCTGCCATTTGTCGGTTGAATTGGAGCATAAAGTGCATTGGGCGCTGAGAAAGCTGAATTTGAACTATGATGAAGCGGGAAAGAAGATGTTACTTGAGTTGAATGAACTTGACGAGTTGAGGATGAATGCATATGAAAGCTCACGGATCTACAAGGAGCGAACAAAGCTGATTCACGATCGCCATATTCAGATGCGTGTTTTCAAGAAAGGAGACTGTGTACTCTTGTTCAACTCCAGGTTGAAGATGCATCCCAGGAAATTGAAATCCTAATGGAGTGGACCGTTCACTGTATAGGAGGTCAGGCCACATGGCGCAATCATGGTGCATGATGGCGAGACAACATTCTTGGTTAATGGATAATGATTGAAGCTGTACTTCAGTGAAGATTACACGAGGAAAGTGCATGAGGTCAAACTCATTGCACTTACAGATACATGTGGAGCTTGATTCTGTCTAGCCTAAGACGTTAAATAAGGGCGCTTGTTGGGAGGCAACCCAGCCATAGGTAGTTTCATTTAGTTTCTTTCACGTTTGTAGGTTAGTTTGTTTTGATTTTGTTTTTAGTGTAAACAAGGTACCTTGATCGTTTGTTCAATGTGCAGGACTGAGGCAGGGTCGATACCATCGACCCTTGTGTCGATAGTATCGACATGGGTAAAGGTTGGCGGCTACAGAAATTTCACTACACCGATACTATCAACAGCCTCATCGATAGTATCGACACACCAATAGGCTGATCGCAAAAATGAGGTCGATAGTATCGACATGCATTTCGATACTATCGAGATCTCTGGAGATATTCAGACGAAAATTGTCTCAGTGAAGTCGATACCATCGACAGGCCTGTCGATGGTATCAACCCGACTACAGGCAGAAGGCGGCGGTCGAGCCTCGCGAGGGTGTTGCCCTAAGCAGAAGTTGATACTATCGACTTGTGTCGGTAGTATCGACGCGACATGTCACCGATCCGCGAGAGGGAATCAACGGCGATCGCTGCAACAAGAGAGTCGATCCGTGGGATGGGTCGATACCATCGACACTCGTCGATGGTATCGACGTGTCATCGATCCGGGCCCCCAAATCAAGCTATCGACAACCGTCGATACTAGTGGAAGACGGATTGTGCTACAGGAGTCGATACCATCGACTCGCGTCGATGGTATCGACGGGCACACAGCAGCGCCAGCCACGATTATAAAAGGGATGCTTTGTCATCATTTAACGTCACACCTTCAGATCTTTCTTCCTCCACTTGCATCGAGCATCTTATTGAGCGATCGGAGCCCGGCTACGAGCATCCAAGGAGCGTGTTCTTCCATGAGCCTTCACCAAGCGGAGATCGTCTTCTCCGATCTTCACCGAGCTCCGTCTTCTACCCTTTCTTTTTCGACAATGGTGCATACTGCCGGCGCATCTTCTTCACGTGTGACACCAATAGAAATCCCAGTGTTCATTCCTCCACCGACTGCGTCTATTCCACGACCGCGGATTGTCCATCCTTCTGCTGAGGTCAAGAAGGTTTACAAGGAAATGATGAAGCGCAAGATAGAGACAACCCGTTATGTCGACCGGGACATGATCCGCAATCTAGGGTTCGAGGCCAATATTGCCTACGTTCTCAAGGGCCAAGCAAGGCATACGGGCAAGAGGCCCGATGAGATGGAATTCCATGCCGACGGGCAGCCCTTTTTTGGGGAATGGCCCACATAAAAGGAGCTAGTGGCAGAGTTCATGGCGTCGTTGCATATTTGTGTCGTGCCAAATGACATCATAGCCACTGATCGGGAATGGATCAAAGGTCGGGTTTCTTTCTGGCTGTATAACAACGATTACACTCTCACCCTGCGGCAGTTCAATTCCATCTACAACTAGAATCATGGGCGAGAGCAGTACCGGCGGCCAGACAATAGGACAGACTATGATGCTATCTTCGTTGAGTTAGTGACTGCACCGCTTGGAAAATCTGTGAGCTACCACAATGCAGAGGTGGCAGATTTTGAGCATCCGTTCATGCAGATTCTTCACCGCATGCTCTGTACTACCTTGTTTGCTTGTGGTGATCTATCTCTCAGCAAGTTTCAAGAGACAGAGTTGTTTTTCTTATACAAGTTGCTGAAGTGAGAAGAATGTAATTGGGGCGCATTTTTCTTGACTCACGTGTTGGCTGTAAAGAGGAATACACAGAAGGATCTCATCCACTTTGGAGGGCTCATCACACCGTTAGTCCATTATCTTGGCTTGAACTTCTCCCAAATTACTCCCCTCTCCAATCGAAGCAAAGTCAACCCACAGCATCTGCATCGCTCCAGCCTCATCTTGCTTTGTGATGGCCTGGCATACGCACATTGCCATGTTAATCACACCTATCAAGAGTGTTCACTTCCCGACCCTATCTTCCACATCGAGGGCGCTCAGCATTTTAGGTGGCCTGTCATCGCCATCGAGAGCTCGGATGAAGACGGCGGCAACGATGACAACGACAATGACGGCAAAGAGAATGAAGAGGAAGAGGAGGCTTTCACCCCTCTTCGCGCACGAGTGGCACCTCAGAAGCATCCTCATATGCATCCGAGTGCATCTTCATCTTTGCAGCCTCCGCCACCACAGCCCTCGCAGCCAAGCGAGGATGTCTACTCCATGCAGGGGATGTATGCCATGCTACAGGATATTCATCAGACGCAGCAGCAGCAGCATACAACGTCATATGCCGGTATTCAGGATACGACGAACCGACTGCTAGATAATTAGAGGGCAATTTTTGAAAATGAGCGCCTCCTCCTCGACAACCAACAACACATACACGATAGGTTGCATAGGATGGAGATGCAGCAGCAGCCCTTCTATGATCATTACTGGAGCCAGAATTACTTCGGGGGGTATCCACAACCTCCACCAATGCCTCAGTATGATCTGAGCTTTTAGGGGCAGTACCCGTCTTGGGATCCCACGGCCCCGCAGTACCCACCTCCTCCATAAGAATGATCGGTATCTCTATTCCACCTTTTAAGTTTGTTTTTTACTATGAGGCCATAGTCGAATTCAAGCTTGGGGGGTTGTTGGAACAACTCTATCCTTTAGTTTTTAGTTTTTATTGTTTTGTCTTTTAGTTCTTCCAATTTTTAGTTTGTTTGTAGGATCCACACTCTATGTAGTGTAATTGTGGGTGTCTTAAGTCATGTGTCATCTTGTTGCTTGTACATGGGAATCAGGGGAAAAAAAATAGTGTTTTGGAAGCTTGTGTTGTTCAACTTTGAGCACATAACTTAAGGAAATAATTAGGTTTGTCAACTCTAAAACAGAAAATCACAACTGTACATTCTCATGATTCATGAAAAGTGGACGGAATTGGTTGGTTGACCCTAAACTGATCAAATGATACTGAGACTCTAATTTGAAGTAAGAGAGAGAAACCTCTTAATTACCACACAGGTCAATAAGGAGGGACACATAATAAATTACAAAGGTTCAGTCAATTAGTCTTGTGATCTATCCACTCCATTATTTTCATACTCCACCATAAGAATTGGAAGTACATTACGGTTTTAATTTCTTTGATTGCATCCCATGTAGATAGGACTTGCATTGCAACTATTTGCACATATTTCGCATAAAAAAATAGATTAGCTATACATGCAGATTATCCTTAGTTGCATGTCATTTAGTTGCATAATATCATTTTGTAGCTGCATTCACATTTGTATGCATATGCAATACATCATGTATCTGATTTCTTCTGAAACGTTAAAGGTGATAAACTTGTTCCATACCTTCTGAATGCTTCAAGTATATAGTGCAACAAGAAGTGAGCCTGACAAATAATTCATTGTCATTTATGGATATAAGGGCCTTGTTAAAAAAACAAAGAAAAGAATTGAGAAATAAATAGGAATGAGGGGGAGAAAGGAACATGTTCTCACTACATATTAAGAAGGATAAGTACATAATGTAGTTTTCTTAGATATTCCATCTCACTTTGAGACGGAGCAATAGTGCATGCATCATTCCACCCAAATGTAGGCATTAGGGCATTTTCATTTGCATATGCATCATTTAGGCATTTTGGCTTTGTGCATGTTAGAATCGTATAATGCTTCCATTTCTTCCATGAGCCACCCATTCCATCCACCCGTTGCTCGAATTGGTAGGCCACTGTGATTTTCTCCTCATTTATGAATATCAGGAGAGTTGCTTCCATGTAGATGGTAGTTAGGGCGAGCAACGTAGAATAGAATATCACAAGATGAACCGAGTCTGAATTGGCAAATTTTATTATGTTAACTGCCTTATATGATAGTGTTCATCAATTTTGAGGTAGATATCTTTTATGGATGATTACTGTCACCTTTAGGGTAATTATCATTCTGTGATTAGTAAGGGCCGGTTTGTGAATGTCTGGTGGGAATCATATAGTGATGTTTGTTGTGATGATCTGTTCTTTAGTTGACCCTCGCAATTCTATTCTAAATTTTAGCTGCTCGAGGGCGAGCAATGTTCAAGCTTAGGGGAGTTTGATGCGATGATTTTGAGTCGCATTTATAGACTTGTTTTACTTGTGTTTTATGCATTTATTGGTCATTTTGGTGGTTAATATTGCATAATTCATTTACTTTGATCTATGAGACTTCTAAACATCAATTCTCCCTTATTTTAGTGTTTTGAGCATAAATGATTACGATAATATGTTTTATTTCAGCTTATGTGGTTTTGTGTTGCAATTTCAGGAAAAACGAATATCTGTAGGTGTCGATACTATCGACAGCTGTCGATACCATCGACACGACCACAGGTTGTCAGCCGCAAGGAGCCGCACAGAGTCGATACCATCGACACGGAAGTCGATGGTAGCGACTTACCATCAGGTTGCTGGTGAGAAGAGAGTCGATACTATCGACCCCAGGAGATTCAGTGACGGAAAAGGACAAAAATCGATGCCTAAGAGTGTCGATACCATCGACCCGCATCGATGGTATCGAGTCAGCATCAGGCACAACGAAGAAAAGGAAAGAAGATTTGTCGATATCGCGCAGAGTCGATACCATCGACTCACGTCGATGGTATCGATACCGTCAGATACAAGTTTGCTTCAGATCGATCTAAATCTGACGGTTGTGATATTTTTGCAACCTAACTCGGTGATTATACCTAATGACAGCGGCCAGGAGCAATCCATCACGTCATTAGTTGCTGCACAAGTCCCGAGAAGGTGTGGAGAGAAGAACGGAGCCCAGAAGCACGCCCCAGCCATTCCGGAAGCCGAAGAAGACATTTTCCACCGCCGAAAGGCTGTAGAGCACGCATTCTACACCGAGGAACGCTTGGATCTTCTCCGTTCAGGGGTTTCTTTACTTATTCACGTTTTTCTCCATGTTTCCCCTTTTCTCTACCATGTTTTGCTCTGAGATGAACATGCGGGGCTAATCCCCTTTGTCTTTAGGACCGGGAGTAGCCCGGGGAAGCATTGTATGACGTTTTTATCATAGTAATTCATCATTTATCTCTTAAATCCGTGGTATGATTTCATTTTCTCAATTATATTGTTATTCTTGATCACCATAATGATAATCTAATGCCTTTAATTACTTTGAAAGAAGAATTAACGGTTGAAAAGAGATGAAATTCACATTAATTAACAAATCCCTTGAACAAGGCGATGTACGGTTAATGGTGGACACCCAGAGGTCAATTTTAATGCACCTAGTTTAGGGTATAGGTTACTAAGACGGTGGAACCGACCTAGACATAGGTAGTGAATTGTACCATGATAGTGGGAAATTCTGACTACAGGCCACTACCCGGATTGAGAGATGAACTTGTTTAACTATATAAAAATTCATGCAATGAAAACCCGCGGTGAAACCGCAATCCTAAAGATCTCCACTTGAATTGATTAAACTAAACCCTTAATCGATTGCTTTATTTTATTTTGTTTTCTTTTATTTTTACAACAAATGTCAAACTCTTTTAATCGGTTTAGCTGATCGCGAACAGTTAGTAGTAGTCTACTGATAGTTTAGTGTCCCTGAGTTTGACTCGGGCCTCACAAGGGCCTATACTACATTGACGCGTACACTTGCATTTTACGCACGGTTAAAGCGTGTCATCTATACATTGGGTTACTGGTGTTCGTCCTTTGCCTCCTAGCTTGCATGGCCACATGCTACATGCAACTTTGTTTTAAGCATCCAAAGTGCTACTATCACTTACTATCTTCATAGTTTCACGGTGTGTGGTGATCTTAAAATCATGATTTCCTATGTATCATGATTCCTCAAGATCGATTCCTCAGAAACCCTAAACCACTCTCATCAGGGTTCTATTACCTTCCTATCCAAAGAAGTGCATCCAAAGACTAGGTTGGCTAACCAATCAACCATTAACTTGATCAATCATTATCGTTACATCTGTGTGTTAGCCAAACTTTCCTCCTTTCTAAACTTAGGGTTAGCCTAACAACCTCTTCTAGTCTCTAGCCAAACTAGGCAGCTACATCTCAACCAGAGCATATATTACCACTTCATATCCTTAGGTGTTAGGTCAAATTGAATACATACAACTCCATGTATTCTACTTATTATCTCATCTCAACTCTAAGCCTATCTTCATCGAGAAACTCTGAGCTCATCCTCTTAGTTTTTGAATTCAACCTTGTATGACTCATAGCTCATGATAAAAGCATCCTTATAAGATGACTAGATTATTCCTTTTATTGTTTGCAAATCATCCATGTATCATTCACTCCACCAAGGTATGTTATCATCTCTGTCCTCATACCTTATAGCAATGTTCCAACTCACATCATCTTTTATCCTTGGTGTATGACATGCGTACTGTCCCATCTCTCCCTCCCATAACAAGAAGAAATAAGCATTTGGAGGCCGTCCAAATATAGAGTTCTTCCTATTCCAAGAGTAGAGATGGTACATCCCACCTTGCCAGTACACCTTCAAATCTAGGTTGAAACGTTCCATCATCTTGATATCCACATTACTTCCATGGAAAACTAGTCTCGAACCTACTTGGGTCACCACACAATCCTTAGTCATTTCCTCTAGGTCTATAGGGTGTCGATACTTTTGGGGTCATCCCTTTTCCTTCATGCATCCAGAGAGTGCCCTACTCATATGCCCTTTGGGTCCCATGAGTTCATGAAGGTGATCAATCTCCTAACCCATGGCCCTCAGACAATGATAGTTGTTACCTCCTGACCCTATGGTCATGTGCACTAGGGAATTAGGCAACTCCTACTTCCATAGGTCTTATCCCTACCTGACCCTAGGATAGACTTAGGATTCTCTTATAGTACATGTTCAACTCAAAACCTTACCCAAGCATTCATCATCTCTCTTCCTGCATTCTTGGGTTGTCTTTCATCCTTTCTCAGGGATCATGGCGACCTGCCTACCTTGGTCAGGCCCCATACCGGTTACCTCCATGGTAATACATCCATATGCACTTAGAGATGGTTAGCTATGGGTCTACAAGTTCAATCTCATGCCATGTACTCTTCACTTAGCTTCTCAAGATCCTATGAAACCTCCTTAGGTTACCTCAAAACCAACCAACTGGTAAACTCCCTACCAAAGGGTCCCTATCCCAGGATGGGAGGAAACTACACCTTGATAACAAAGGTCACAAGTGTCCTTAGGGTTTACATTCACATGAGCATGCTTAACCTAGCAGCTACTAAGGCACAAGCAGACCACCTATTAAACCATGCTAGGTCATGCTTGTTCTCTTTCCTCAACATTAGATAAACTTAGTTGTGAGGGATTCATCAAACATACCTTTAACTTAATGGATTTCCTTTACCTCTACTCATGAGGAGTACCATGCTCGAAACTATAGAGACTCAAATCTCATCATGAGTATTGGGTACACTGCTTCCCCTCTTAGGCCTAGAAACCCTAGGTCCACCTTCGGGTGTCCAACTGCATGCTCAACCTCTTAACCAAAAATCAAGCATGTCCAAGGTATGTCATCCTTTCATTTGAGCAACATTTCATAGTTGAGTCCTCTTCCAGGACAACCAACTAGGTAAAAGGCTTCACAACTTGCTACTTCACCCTCTTTAAGTCTAAGAAACTCTTCTACCTATCTCAGGAGGTAAACACCTATACCATAGGCACAGAGGTACCATCAGACTCATCCTCTCTCTAGGGTTTGGTTCCTCTCATGGAAACCAAGACATCATTAGCCTCCAAGGGTCAAGCATACGACAACCACTATCATCCACTTAGGTCGCATCATCCTCAACTCCCAATGTTCCTCAAGTTTCAAGGTTTTAGGCTTCCAACCTTCTTGTCTGGGGTCCTGCTCTCTCTCTAGAGATAACCCTACAACCAACCTCTCCACTAGAGGTCCTCTCTTCATGAAGGATCAAGCTCACAGACATACCTTTACGCGGGTGAAGCCTATGCTCAAACTTATGTTTGCTCATGATTATCCATAGCCCCTTATGCTTATCTCATAAGCCATCCATCCTGTCCTTCCAGCCTCGGTTTTCAACTTACTGCCACACCACTGACGTACTCTGGGTGCAAGCTATACCCTACTTGCACAAGCACATAGGGTTCTATGGGTTCTTCTCTAACTTTGTCCATGAAGGAGCTATCCTTTGTTCTAACATGCACGACCCTCTCTAGGGTTGGGTTGCCGAAGGTACTAGGCCATCTAACCTATCATGGCTCATATGGCATCCAAGGCATGTCTATACAAACATCTAGTCTACCAAGACAACTAACTCATCATGTCATCTCTCTAACCTTCACTTAGGGTTAGGGTTAACATCATCCTCAGAGGATGTGCTAGGTCTCTACTTTTAATGGATGTCTCTACCTCCAAGACAACTCTCGCTCTACTCATCCTCCTACCAAGGAGGTCTATCCTCAGGTCTCTCCCGAGAGAAATGACAACTCGTGTCATACGACCTAAGCATGTATCTATTCTTTAGTTTACGCTTACTCTATTAAGTTTATGTCCATGACATCTTATTTACATGCTATTTATTAATTTGGTGGAGGATTCCTTAATCCTTATTAACCTTACCCATATCTCAAGAGGGTGAGGAGAAGAGAGGAAACCCTAATCCTTAAGGTCCTTAAGAGAATTTGAGTTGAGAAGGGATGAATAAGATGAGAGAGTCCTAAAGGTATCTTATTTCGATTCATACCCTAAGACTTTGTCCAGGCAGTCACACGGATCTGGGAGTCCTTGTATTCCGACTAGCGGTGCAGAGGAAAATATTGCCAGCCCCCGGTTGTGATCCTTTTCTAGACACCTCAGTCTTTCAAACAATCCTCTAATAACTCCCTCGGTTCTATGGAATTTGTAAAATTTAATAATTATTAAAGATTAAGTGAGGAACCTTCACTCTAATACCAATTGTAACGACCCCACCTCCCGGTAACCCCCAATTAAGGGAGACCGAAAGGTCAGAGCCATTAACCAATAACCCAGATCAAAGGTTCGACAAATAATCAATAATAATTATGAAATTCTACTACTAAACTGAAAACTGGTATAAAATAAAACTTTGATTACCTTTTAAAAATTGGGATTTCTAAACTTCTATCCATGAAGATACTAATCTAACTAATCCTCCTGTGCACGTTAATTCTCATTTAATTCTGCATATGCCACTTTACTGTTTGTTCTTTTCATTTGTACCTAAAATGCCGACAAATAAAACGCCGGTCAGCAAGAAGCAGGTATGTGGGGGAAACAATAATTGTGCAACTATGTTAACAATGTAGTCAACCAAATATCATTTAACATCCAAGATTATGTTTTAAACAATGCTACTCAATCCTTGCCTATCCCCTATCTCTGTACCGTCCCTGCTGTGGACATGGATACTACCTCTCTCATATTGTAGATCCTTACCTCCATGGCCCTACCATACAGGTAGCCAATTCCTAGGGTTATGGAGTCGCATGGCCCTACCCAAAGGTATCCCAATCCCTGACTCATGATGACTTGATGGTCCTACCCCATTGGTAGCCATGTACTAAGTCATTCAATGACCTGATGGGCCTACCCCACTGGTAGCCATGTACTAGGTCAATCCATTAGGCTACAGAGGGGACTAGGGTCTGAGCTAGTAGGCACATCTCTTATGTGATAGTCACATTCACATTATATTTTTCATGAATTAAATGCAACCAACAGTTTAATTCAAGTCATCGATAAAACCTCAAAAATCCTCGAGAAACTAATTCAGGATATTCATAGGCGTAAGCACATACCTGTCAAGTTGATGTGAGACAGAAATAATCCAATCAACCAATAGGAAAGCAAGCATTCAACAAGATCCTGAAACAATTATACAATTTCCTTTTATTACTCATATCATTAAGATCTATTAAATCTAGCTCGCTTCCTAGGGTTTCTAGTCCACTTTTAGGGTTTTCATTGTAATTAGGGTTTCCCTTCATCTTTTACTATTTTAAACCCTAATTTAACGCAATTGATCACAAACCCTAATTATCTCAACATCTAATTCTCATTTTCAGATTTAAGGCATAATTAACCATTAAATAAGTCCATTAAGCCTATTTTACATTAAAGCTACAATTTTCATCCTTTTAATATATAACAAGATCATTATGCTTATTTATCATCAATTCATAGTTCATTATGATTGAATTCACATGCAAACTCTATTTGTCATTAATTCCATCTTGATTCATTCAAAAACCCTAATTTCTATATTAAGGTTATTTATCCACCATTTAGGAACTTTAATGCTCGAAATAGCCTAGGATCATTATGTCTCATCTTTATTCACCACTTTGAATAATTAAAGCTATTAAGAGTCGAATTTACCAACATTAGGGTTTCAAGGCCCATTAAAGTATATTCATGTACATGAAACTCTAAATTAACTAATTATGTGCAAAATTCATCTTTTTCGATCTTAATGTATCTCTTTATGATTAACAGGTTAATATCAACTTTAACCATCAATTAAACCCTACTAATCACAATAATCATATCCAAATAGGGTTTCTTAATCACTATTACACTAAAGTTAACAACTTCCATTACTTTTTGAATTGCAAGCAGAAGCAGGATTTCATTATATTTTTAATGGATTCCCCTCGTTTTTCTGAGCAAAATTCATGTATAAACTTTTGTTATCCGAGCTACTATTAAAGAGTTATGATTTTAACAAAATCACTTACTTCGGGCCAATGAGGAGGCGCCACGTAGCCTGCTTCATGCAACGTTTCCTTGTTGCTTTGGGAACATTTTGAAAAGACTGAATTGCCCACAGTTAAGTGATGGGTTTCTTTAGAACTCGGAGGGCAGAACCGTCTAGAGTGCCTTTCTCTTCTTCAACCTTCAACAGCCCGACGGCTGCCGCCCTAGCCGCCGCGTGTTGGGTTTCTCAAGCGTGCCTCCTCCTTCCCGGGCCCCAAGGACCTCCGCCGATGGCCGCCTCAGCTTCCCTGGCCCTAGTCACACCTAGGGCACTGCCCAGGTCGCAGTTTATCCGGCTAGTGCACGAGCACTGGTTCTTCCAAGCATTGCCGCCGTTGCAGCCACATAGCTGTTGTTGTGTGAAGTCGGGGTCGATGGGGCGGTATCCAATCGGCCCTGGGTGGTCGTGGAGGTCTCCTGCCTCAAGCAAGACCACCAAACACACCTATTTTGCTGCATAGTAAGATCCATACCCTCGACTAGGGTTTACACATAAGGAAGAAGGAGAAGAGGTTGTTTTGCGTGGGATCTCTCTCTGGACCTCGACCAGGGCTTTACCCCTTTATATAGGGTGGAGTATGAAGCCCTAAGGCGTGCCTCATGAGGTCCCAAGTCCCAAACTCGAAAGGAAAAACACTTTCCTTGGTTGTGAAGCAACCATCTCTCTCTCTCTCTCTCTCTTCATTGTCTCTTATTTCCTTGATATTCCTTGTTGCATGGATAATTAGAAATACAAAAATCCTTTCTCTTATTCTCTTTATTTATGCCTTTTAATACATTGGCCTTGAAATTATATTTTCCTTAAGTAGGAAACACTTCCTTTTAATAATACCATGAAATTCATTAATATAGTATCACTTTATCCTCTTATTTTGTAATTTTGGTATTTTTTCTTTCTTTCCTCTTTATTGGGGTTCCATGGACCCCAAGAAACTCTAATATTTCGAAATCCTTTTATTGGATACTCATTATCCTTCTAGATGCATCTAAATGCATTATTTATCATTATCATGTTTATTTCTTATTAAAATATCACTTTTTGAGGATTTGTCTTTTATTTTCCTCATTGGTATTCCTTTTATCATTAGGAATCCTTGGAATACGAAATTCCACCAAGAATAACTCAATTACACCTCTTTTCACTGGTTTTCTACATCTTACCATTGTTTTCAATTTCTTTCTTAATAAAGAAATACTTTATTAATCTTTTCTTTTCTTATTGCTTTTCTTTGCAATTTTGGACTCCTTAGGATCTAAGGAATCCAAGAGGCACGAAATCCATCTTTGGATCACATTCTTTTGCCTTCTAGAGGTTTCCACATTTTTCTTTTCTCAATTTCTTAATTAATTGAATTTCCTTGTTATTGGGCTCAATAGCCAATAAAGCCCACAATACAATCATCAAGGCTATTGTAAATGAAATTACATCATTATTTGTCCCATATGAGAGTTTACATTTCTCATCAGATGAACCCAAAATTGGGGTTGTAACAATCAATCTATGCTTTCTACATGATAGGGAGCAAATGGCATTGTATAGTTATATATTATGGGATGACTATACCTTGTGGGGTTTGTAGACTAGGACAATCATAATGTCTTGAAATAGCTTATATTGGACCACATGCATGTGATGGGCAATTTCCAAATTTGTCTTGCTGGTTACCAAATAAATATTTTTTGCAACGTGAGTTGTGATAACCCACCACACGAGTGAGATTACTCAAGAAAAAACTTTTATTATCACTAATAAAGCACCATTAAGAAAAACTTGCATAGGAAAAAATATGGAATAAAAGTTATGAATTTAAACCATGAGATAATTGCAACAAGGATAATTCCATATATTCATATCAATACGTAACTTTACAACTAATTATGTATGGATCTCAGTCACACTTGTATACAAAAGAGTATGTCTGTTAACTTATATAAAATAGGTAAAACAAGTACAACACTATGACACATACACGCCAAAACAAAGAGTTATAAGATAAAACCACTATTAAACTCCCCACTAGTACATAAGATTATATGGACAATTATAACATGATACTCCAAAAAGACATCACCAACTTATGATGTACCGACATCCTCTAAGAGACGAATACTCACCATCACAACCAAGGTTACTCTGCTATTTATCTAAAAGATGTGGAAAACCATAAGGTTGAGACCCTAGGTCCCAACGATATGATACAACAATTGAATACATTTATTAATTACAACTTGTAATCCAAATACATAAAGAGCATGTAGTTCAAAAAGAAGAAAACGTGTACCAAGTACGTGCCAAGAAGATATACAAATTCAAATGCAGATATAGATTATGACTCACAATTTGTTTTATCACAGTTAGTAACATCATATGATATCACATCCAATGTGATTCATCTATAAAACTCAATTAGATATACTTCAAGGTTGGTTGTGTGTTGTATTGAGACATGTATAGTTTGAGATGTACAACTCAAACTACTAGCTAGTTGTTGTAAAATCCAAACTTGTCCCATATAAGATTTTAGGATTACCAAAATCCATTATAACTCTCCACATCTCGAATCTAAGCGAGCTTAGATAAAGGTAGAGTGAACAAAGGCTGATCTACCTTGGATTGCTCAAAGGCGACATATAATGAGCCCTCTAGCCCTAAAAAAATTACACCCATATCCACCATCAACAAATGTCTCATTTGACTCTCGTGAAGCCAGAGAGTGGTACCCTATCTTGATTAGACTCCAAAATGATGATTGTTTAGAAGATCTCTTTTAGAATGATGATTATGATATAATGGGAGGTTGTGGGAATGGTTAGGAGGCACCAAGATCCTATTGATCTAATACATTTGTTTTGCATGTTCATCTTTTCATTAGAACTTGATCAAAATCATATTTGCTTTTACTAGTTATCAACTTGTTCACGGCATAACTACTCCTATACTTGTCCATCCTGCAACAACTTTCCATGCTTAATTAATCAACATCCTTATAATATTTCTTGTCGTCTTAAAAAAGTGCATCTTTCTCATAATTGACTAGTTATCTCTAATACATCTTAATTAATCAGAACATGTGAACTTATAAACATTAAAATCATTAAACACATACACAACTAGATCTTGCTTAATATACCCGACTTTTCATTTACAATGTTTCCATGTGTGTTCCCACATATCATCCCAACCATCTGGGATGGATCTGTAGTGTGGGATATCCCGAGGTAGTTAGAATTTCTTCATCAAATCAAAGTATTTGAGGATGATGACTGAGAGTTTTCCATTGATGTTAAGTCTTCAAAGAATCACACATCTAAATCAAGTTTTTTCTTACTTATTTTGTTTTTCTTAACCAAACCCAATCAAATACTTGTTATGAAGTCAAGAATTCAAACAAAATACCATTTTTTAGGCGACATGATGGTGCTAACACCTTCCCCCACCTAAAAAATATTGACATTTTGAGTCGCATGGGGACATTCCTTATTTTTTTTGGTGACCGAGAGAACCCACCTCGGGCGAGCTCGGCATGGTAAACTCTCGAGGCATGAGAGGGTGTGTTCCGGTCACCCCCCTCTCGTGCCTAATCGGCATGGATTGCCGTTCGCAAAGTGCCTTCGGTGAGGTTCAAACTTGGGTCCTTCATTGGGACTTACTGAGCTCTTACCACCCGGGCTACTATGGCCAGACAGGGACATTCCTTATTTTATTCACTCCGATGAAGAGTGAATAAAATAAGGGACATTCCTTATTTTATTCACTCTTCATTAGAGTTATGTTTTTGCATTCTACTCTTGATTTTAAAGAACATCTATATGTTTCTTTATTTTCCTTACAAAACAAGGTGGCAACCGTTGAATTTCCTTATCTTTCAAGTTTTTCTTCTTTAATTTTATAGTGACCGTCGATATTAGATCTTAAGAAGAATCTTCTCCACAGGTAAAATATACAGTGAGGATAAATGATAGTCTTGCTTGTTACATGCTTACCCAATAACCTATTGTCTTACTATGCAAGGATAAGGCATCATACATATTTTTAAAAAAAGTATCTATTAATATGTTGCTTTTGTATGAATTAAATGCATCGTGATTTACTTCACTATATGATACTACTAATTGCGGTGTTCCCTACTTTTGTTAGGCTAGTTTGTCTCTATGTATAACATCTTAAAGAGTAAACCACACATGTATAACCAAACAAGAATATGCATTGCATTCACCATTTTAGAGTGATTTAGGTGTTTTTTTCCGCTTCATTTGGGACTAATTTGATTGTGTATACAACAATATTTACATTTGTAAGACATGGTTCTCTATAACAAAAAAGATTGTCCATACAACAAATTTTGTGTGCTATTATTTTATGCATGCAACAACATTGCCTTGGTAGTAAGTTTTGAATATAGTAAGTTGTGACTATACCAACATGCAAGAGTCATTACGATTACTTTGAATGGCTCTTGAGCACAATACTACGTAGTTTAGATATCTACATGATTTAAGCAACTCTACTTGATACGACATGTTGCAAAAAAAATGTTCACAGTGGACAAGAGGGTAAGGGGTGAACATACGTACGGTAAGCTAATCCCTTACCCTCTCAGGCATATCCTTCCTGGTTGACATTCATAAGCAGAGGATGATCCCATTCACATATTGCAATGTGAAAGGAAGAAACCAATGCTACTTCATAAGAAAGAAAACTGAATACCATTTTAGTGAACATAGTTTTGTATGCATTAACTATATAGTTGATTAATCATACCCTCTTTTGCTATGTATATGAACATATAAGTTGGCGAGTACTATTAATTGCCATCCATATATATGACGTGATACTAGGGAGATACGTGGAGCATTTCCCACAATGATTCCCAAACTATCCTCTATTGAGTACATTTGTTGTTAACCTTCTTGGTCATGTGTCATGTCCTTTGCTAAACCTCCCTTGCCAATTAAAACTTTACATGAAGCTCTTGGATTTAGACGGCTCCTATACTTAATGAAGCCGTTACACGCATCATCAAGAAATGTTAGTTTCTTTCCATTCAGGCTGGCAGTCGCAGTAGGGGCTATTAGAAGGCCGGCAATGCCGTAATTGGAAGACCTAATATCCCAGTTGAAGCTCCAACATCTCCCCTTGTGAAGTAGAGAAGTACAATAACATTTATTGTTGTTATTACATTCCATTTAAGACGGATAACAGTAGGGGAAGTAGGCCTACCCTCGCAATCTAAATAGTCGAAGCGAGTTAGAGAGGTAAACCGGGACACCATCGACAATGACGGTTCATGGTTTGGACTCAGCGAGCTACAACTGCCTTGTTATTCCCAAGATACTCCCCACCGACTAGCATTTTCCTGGCGTTTGCTATTCAACATAAGTCAACAGTGGGCGAGCTTTACAGGGATACATATCTTTTTCAATGTTATACAACCCGCCGCCCCAATCGTATCCCACCTCCTACAGGGACTTTGGCGGCTACTCGCCCCGGGGTCATCTCACCGGCGCACCACTTCCTGCTCCTCCGCTATGCCGTTCCGATCCTCGGCTTTGTCCTCCTCCGCTGTTACGTCTTCGTGGTGCTCCTCGTGACCCGCCGCCGAGCCGCCGGCGACGAAGTTCATGAGGTCCGCCCCGGCATTGTCCGCTGCGTCTTCGTCAGCCTGCGGCGGTGAGATGACCCGGAGGATCGCGACGGCGGCGAGGAAGACCCCGGTGGAGAGGAAGAGAGGCCAGAAGAAGTTGACCACGGTTGTGAAACTGGGACCGACCTGGGACAGAGCGATGGCCGTCACGGCGAGGACAGCGGCGATGGCACCGTAGAAGCGGAAGTCCGTGCTTGGTGGTGAGCTGGCATGCTGCTTTCTCTGAGCGGAGCTCCGGATGCTCGCGTCCGCCACCGATGCATCTGGAGCTGGTGCCGGTGGCGCCGGCGCCGGATCGTCGGTGGAGGAGGAGGCGGCGGAGGAGGACATGATTGTTTTCTCTCTGCTTCTCTCTCTCCTCCAATCTCTTTCTGGGGGTGTCTAGGGCTTTGATGTGAGAGAGTTGGAAAGGGACGGGATGAGATTATTTAGAGAGAGAAAGGACGGGTCGGCGTAATAATAATGGTGGGCGCTGTGTGTGGGTGCGAGATAGGACGACGACGATGTTATCTTGTCCTGCGGAGATTCTCTGTGTTGCTGTCACGAGGCGGAAGGCCTTTGTTCTTTTCTTTCGTTCCAGCTACCACCCATCCCAGATGCTATTCCTCCTCCAACGCACCAAATTCCTGAAATCACCCTTGCCGTTTCTGGGGTTGGGACCGCTGCACAGACGCCAAATGAGGGCAGTTTAGCCAATTTCATACCAATTCAGTTAATTTAATAGCGGTTAACTTTTGAGAGTGTAAAGGACGGGTTTCTTTTTCATTTATTATTATACAGTGCAAATGTCCGTTCCTTGTCGGCGCCTTATTAACATAACGTTCATTTACCTTGGCAGGGGCTTGACGTGATCGAATGCCACGTGATGGAATCTGACGGCTGTGTTTGTTCTACTACAGATAAAATCCAGTTAGGGTTAGGCTCTTGATTCTAACTTGGAACTAACGCAATCTGTTACGGTCTGCGCTTGCCATGTAAATGCAACTCCGCAAAGACCACGCTGCGGCATTACATTACATATGGGCAAGTATGTGGTCCTTTATTTGCAGCATTAATTAGTTTTCAAAACACTTCTTATAAAGTGACATGAATAGATAGGGGAATAAAAGGGTCGCCTTGATATACACCCCCAATTAGCTATGGCCACAACAGAGGGAAAGTCATTACAACAAACATGACAATCCACTCATAATACTAATGCCATGATAAGCTTAGTCATATTAGAGAAGAAGGTGTATGTCGAAATTTAATATTTTCTATGAATAGTCCATGATTTATATGACACAATATTAGCACCACCACGTTGGGAGAAGAATGGTGGTAACACTTTCTGAGCCAACAGCAAAAAAAAAAAAAAAGGATCTTGCATTAGTAACATAAATGTATATTTAAAATTATATCTCAACAAGATGGATTGACATATAGGTAAGACACCATCTGGCTACACAAAGTTGGGCCTTCAATATCAAGCAAGAGGATTGTGCACCTCCGCTAAATTAGGGAGCACGGTAAGCATTGCTCTGATCAAAAGATTCCAAACACACATATCAAAGAAAAAGCACATGTAATCACAACAATATAAGAGGGACAAATCCATATAACAAGCAAGTTCACATGCCATCAGCTAGCAAACTCATCTATGATGACACTTGGTTGGATCCTCATGGCTATATTTGAAAGATTGGAGTCACATGTTTTCTTCAAAGAAGAGAATAGATGGAAAATTTTGAACGGATATGTATCAGCCTCAATCAATTACATCATGCATGTTGGAAAAATAAAGATATTCTTGGATGATGACATCAACAAGTATGACTCAAAACTACTAATGTAACTATTATAAAGGAGCATAACGATCATATTTGTTCAAGAATTTAAATAAAAGTATCTTCATCATATTGTTGTTCCATTTGGTGTTCGTAGTGATCAACTAGTATGATCATAAGAGAACTTTTTGAAGAACAGTTCGACCACTTCACATAGCATAATGAAGTTTTTCCAACACCAATTTGGGCAAGATTCAATTCATCCTCAATTAAGCCAAAATATTATCTAAGTAAATATAATTAACCAATATAAGCTAATAATTAGATGCAAAATATAAATGTGAATGTATAATTATATATGATATTGGAGGTGATTAAGTTGGGAGAATTTATAAGGAGATTGGATGTAAACAATTTTCTACTCACAAGATGAGGTTCGAAGCATAAAAAGGAAAAGTCTCTAGTAAAGACTATTAGATAATTTCAACATAGCCTAACAATGCAATGACTTTCCTTTTCATAATAATAGATATGCATGCTACTTAATGATACCTAATCATCCACAACCTTAATTGATACTATTATGATAACTAACACTCTTTACTCTAATATGCAAAGACTGGTATAATTGTATAATGGAAAGTTATAATATGTATTTATGTTCTTATAGAACCCAATTGTGATGATGGTTACTTAAACCTCTAAAGTAAAATAGGGCTCAATTCAAGACCATGTGATGGAATTTAAGTAATAAGGAATCTCCAAAATTTTTTAATACCCGATCTTTACGATCAAGTATATACAAAACGTATCAAAAGTATAACCAATCTTAATTACAATCATGCTTTACATCGGAGTCGCGTAATCTTACAAATATGATCACATAGTTTAAGAATAAGCATTGATTTCTATCTAATCTTCAATAGGGGACAACTCATGCATGTCTCTTCTAGTCCTTCTTTGTATCACTTGTCTATTAGTTTCTAGAGGGAACAATACCACACATGGACCCCATGAAGGGAAAATATAGGTGAGCTATACTGGTACTAAATCAAATTATTAAGCTATTATAAAAATAAAGAATTATGATATCAAATCTAAATAAGATTGCTTGGTGGATTATGAGAATAACAAAAGATAATCTAGTTACCATGCTAGTTTAAAAAAGGTACAACAATTCAAAGTGGTAACTAGAAGATAATAAAGAGATTCTCAAAACAAATATCAAGATTTTGAAATAAAATGATTTTTCTCAAAACTAATATCAAGATATAGAATGATCCTGTAACACCCCTTTTAAGCATGCATGTGTCTGCGGAAGCAACTCCCATGTTTTCCATAACATGAGGGGACTTTAGCTCAAAAGGGCATCCCAAGAATAGTCAACATTGCAATTAAAGAAAACAAACACTACACATTAATGTTGTTATTGATTCATACATTGTTCATAGGCTAGTATAATACAGTTGAGTTCTTGAATATATCATCTAATATCTAAATATGATTTAGAACATGAAGACAACTCTAACTGAATGATTGGATCGTCTAGACAGATGCCACCCCCACCAAGCAAAACCTTGATATATATGCTCCTTGGATAAGCTCCCTTATTGTCTCCTCCTACGAACATCGCCTCCCCAACCATGCATTCAAAACAGAAAACAAGTTAGAGTAAGTGACATTGAGTAGTGTTATAATGACATAATAACTTGATAATAAGAAACATGAAATTAATTGAAAAATAAAATTGGCTTCACATATTATGATATGAGTGGTTGATTATAATGTCCTCTAATCTTATGCACCAACTATGCTCATAAGTCTCGTAGGCTCAATTGATGTTCCACTTGAACTGATGATTTGCACATGCGTGCCATTATTAATGCTCTAATTGAGCTCAGGATTGCACGTAAGTGCCACTATGTTCCATTTGAACTCATGATTTGCACATAAGTGCCTCTATGTTCTATTTGAAATCATGATTTTCACATGAGCGCCACTATGTTCCATTTGAACTCATAAGGCCTGAGGCTCAACATTAACATGGTGAGGACAACATAATATAACCAATTACATGATTCATCATTAACTTCAAATAATTAATCTTTACTTGGATTTCACATGAACATGACATGGTTTCTTGAAATTGAACTTGAAAGCATAAACATCATATAATAACTTTTGGGGAACATTAATTCAAGAATTTCTAAAAATTGAATACATATCTATGCATATAATTCATTCTGGTCATCATAATAAATTATAAGGCAATTAAAACTAATACTTAATACTCAAAGTGCATGGACCCACTTACCTCTCTCTTAGAGAAGATCCTAGTTGCTTCTTTGGATTGATGAAACCCTTTTAACATTGTTAGAGTGTATTGAAACCCTAATTAACATGTTAAATCAATTTATCAATCATTAATATTTTAAATTCAAGTCAATTATTAGGGTTTCATGGATATATAATGAATCAGGGGAGAACATATTCAAAATAAGATATGAATCCTAATCCATCATCTAGATCTCAAAAAAGTGAAAAAGTCCATAAATGGTTCAACCCAAATAGAGCTTTACTTTAATTACTATGAATTTTCAAAGATAAATTGTCTTTCAACCAATTAGGGATCAAAGAAAAGACACATATATAAATATACATCATCCAGTAGGCTAGTCGCTGGCCTGTCAGGCACTATACCTAATTCATACATAAGAAAGTCAAAAATCTATTATTCTCTTGATTTGGAAAACACAACTTTCTAAATTTTCTTTTTTGGGATAAACATGAATTAATTACATAGGATAACCTATTAATTTAAGGCTCATACTATTGATAATGACATATCTTATCGAGTCAATACTCATTTCAAAATTACCAGACCAAATTATGATTGTTAACAAGGTTAATTTCATTCCAACCCCTATCTGTCACGAATTTGCTAATTATGATTCCTTTTGATAAAAATGAATTACAATTGGGTTGATAATATATAATTATCTTTGGATTCAATATAACATGATCTAAACATTATAATTAGGTCTTATTGTCACCTTAGGGTTCAATTGAAGCATCCAATTACAAATTTGAAATTTTAGGTTTCAAATTAGGGGATATTTGTACTGAAGTACATGATTTGAACTAAATTCATGGAAAGATTTCTCCTAGGACCCTATTCTTATTTTACTTAAAAATTTTGGATGTTACAATTCTACCCATCTTAATTAAATTTTATCCTCAAAATTTCATTAGGTTACTACCCATCTAAGGGTTTTATTTACCCCTTTATTTGTGTGAACAATTTCTCTAAGTTCCTTAAGTTTCATAGTCTTGCACATTACATTCAATGTTTCTCCTTCAAACTCCACTTTGGGTCTGTGGAAATGAAGATTTTTTTTCTAAGGGGACCCAACTTTGATCTAGAGATAACTTTCTAACATTAGGTCTAGATGACTACCTATTTTAGGTACTTTGTGCTACCCATCTTTTTGACATCCCCAGGCTTGTGTTGATCAGTCACATACCCAACAACATGAGTTCCTAGTTATGGTACCATTCACCAACCTAATAGTACACATGTCCCATACCACACGTATTAATAAGAAAGGAATAAATGCATAGTAAGACTTATTTAATGACATCCCCTCTACAACTCTCAATTGGTTGGCCATCTCCATTAAGAAAAGGGAGACATGTCATTATCTAAGGTTAGGTTAATATTTGAGATATAAACTAGATAAACATCCATTCCTAACATGTCCTTCTACTCTAGGGTGGAAACTCTAATTCTTTTAGGGTCTGATATCCTTCGTTGGAAATCTATCCTCGTGCCCTAATTTCATATCTTTATTTTAAGGCTGACTATATGAATCTTATTTTTGCCTAGTGGCCATCTACCTATTTTCTCTGATACCATTATTGTAGCACCCCCTTTAAGCAAACGCATATCAGCTAAAGCAACTCCCATGTTGTAATGACCACACTTGTGCTTAATTGGTAAACTGGGGTTTACCTGAATGATTACATGCTTGATTAGATTGAACATCGTTTAGATTTGATTAATGATAGTAGATCAATTGTGACGTTTCAAACCTAATAAGAAACTCTAAATATGATTTTAGTTTGAAGAATTAGGGTTTGAGAAATGTAAACCCTAATCGGCAAAAATTAGGGTTTTGATAGTACATGAATATGGAATTTGATCAGGATACAAGTGTGGTTAATGATTTTTCATATTTTATACAAATTTTGTATTTAATTTAATTTTGGATATGATATGGATAACTCAATCTTTCATATTGGAGAAAAATTTCAGAATTTTTGAGTGTTCTTTGAATGTGGTTCTCGGTTGAACTATACTTCAACCAAAATGCTGACCGAGTGCTTTTTAGCAGTGTAGTGTTTTGTTTTTTTTATTTATTGGTAACTCCAAATGATCTAAAATTTTAACTGGAGATCTGAAACTTAATAATAAATAATATGTAAAATTTTCATAATTTTTAGATGCGTTTAGACCTTATCAGTAGACGAATTACAGTAATATGCTTATGACAGAAAATTGAGCTGAAATAAGAGAAAGTATAGTGAGGGGTCAATGTGCAATTGACCCAAGCAGCTCAATTGCTCTATATGGTCAAACTAACACAAAAGGAGCTCTCATAATTTGTGATTCAATCTAGAAAAACGAAATCCTAGAGAGAGAGAGGGAGAGTTAGGGTTTGAGAGGAGAAAGTGATGGAGATGCTGACCCAGGGTTTTACAGTCTGAGGAATGATGAAATCATGTAAGTTTAGCTTCTTTGCAGAGACTTTAATGGTGAATCTTCTCTCACATGTCAATATTTTTGTCCCTCCTCTTATTTGATCTGAAATGGTATCAAAACTTCCCCTTTTCTCACTCTTTCTTCATAATCCCTCATTTCTAGGGTTTCTGAGTTGAAAGGAAGAAGAATCAGGTGAATTGCTAGGGATTTGATATGAGATCAAGATTTTCGGGGATGAACTGCATTTTTAAGGTGTTTTCACACCTTAGGGTGAGTGGGAACTTCCTTTAAACAGTATATTGCACGAAAATTGGTTAAATCATCCATAATCTTTAATTGCTTAGTATGTGACTACAAACTTTGAATTGTCTATTTGATCTAAGTTGTTGCAAAATGATATGAAATGGATTCTTCTTCTGTTTTTTTGAATTTCATATGATAAATTCATATTAGAAATGTATAAAATACATCCTAATGAGAATTCCCTAAGTATTCACAAAGGTTATAAGAGTAAACTAAAATATAGGGAATTTGTCTGTGACTGAAATTGCTGTATAATTAAATAGAGAAATTTGTTTATCTGGATCCGCTTGGTTATGAATGATTGTTTATCTGAATGCGTAGTACATATATGTCAGATATTATTTTAGATTTCATGTGATGTGAATAGTGTTTGCTTGATATCTTCGTAAAGAGGAAGCCCTATATGAGTGGAAAGTTGGAAATTTGTGAATAAATATGGTGAAATCCATTTGAAGTGTTTTTCTTGGCATCATAGACTCTATTTATGCAATGTTATTCTCGATTCATAATAGCTCAATGAATGGCATGGAAAACCCTAATTTAGCTCAATTCGAGGATTTCATACATATGTTGATTGTATATGACTTGTTTAAAGCAATCTGTATTTAGTGGATGTTTATGACATATTAAATCCTTATGAGAGCCATGTGATAAGTGAATGAGGTAAATGAAACCCTAATGATAGGGTGTTCAATGAATTAAGCATTTTTATTACCATGTTCTCCGTATGAGATGTAAAACCCATGATTTGGGTCGATGTGCACATTTTCCAAGAAAGTGCAAATAATTTATGGGTGCAAATGATGATTACTCGTATGCCAAGTAATTAGCTCTTATCAGTATATTAAGATGTTTAATTGCATGATTCTAGTGTATAAGTGCCAAATGGATATGCATTATGTTTATTTATGTATTTCAGTCTGCCTGCATGTATAGTATGTTGATTTCTCAGTATATTACAGTGTTTGAATATACTGCTTTGCCAAGTTAAGGATGATATACATGTTGTGTTATAAACTTAAAATAAATAGACACGGTAACATAGCGATACCAGAGTCAAGTATAAGTAAGGGAAAAGATAGAATATAGTAAGAGCTTTCCAAGAAAATTAAAATAATAGACTTAAGAGCCCTAAACACCGTAGATTCTCTATGGGAGGTTTGCACCGTAGGGATGAAACGAACTAACCCTGGTAGTGTCCAATATATGGGGGTCGGAACGTACTAACAGGTGGTACTGGGGACAAAGCCCTAGTGGAAGTCTCCTTAATATACATGTAGTGTCCAACATCAACTAGAGGTCCTAGTGGCACTAGAGTACAGAGAAGCCAGTAGGTGGCTTGACTCTCCGCCTGTGTGCTCAGGTTAGAGGAGGAGTCTAGTTTTACAACATAATAGGTGTGTTGAGGCTAGAGATCCATTTTCCTATTGTAGACTAGCGACGTAGTTAGGCTTAGCATTCCCAGGTGTGTCAGCTAAGTCTTGTACGGTGAGATCGTAGTTTGCTACGAGTCTTCATATGTAGAGTACACTGCATATGATCAGGGCATAAGCTAAAATATGTTCATATAGGTTTAAAGAGTTTCTTATAAGTAAGAAAGGCTAAGAAAGATTCGAGTACAATTTTCCAACAATTATTCTTTGTATGTTTCTGAATTGTTAGTTCTCGTTGAAATTAATCAAGCATGCTCATATATTGATTTACTCTTGTTGATATCTAAAGTATCTTGTCATATTTATGATTGTCAATGATCAATATCTTTTAAGCTTACTACTGTTATAATTGGTATCATTTTCTCAAAAGTATATCTGTAATTATATCAGTGCTTTAGACTATTTCTTTGAAGTACTCATTCACTGAGCAAGTAGGCTCACCCCTCTACTCACAATTTTTAGGGAAACCACGTGGACTTGAAGAAGGTCTAAGCATCAGAGTAGATCTACCACATGAGTTATGTGGGCTCCGATCTCCAAACCACGAAATAATCACGATTTAAACATGAGCGGAAGCAATCGGTAATCAGCGGAAGACAAAAATCACGGGAAATTAAAACTTTTCGAGACAAGAGCTTGAAACCACAAACCTTTTCCATAGAAAAAAGATTTAAACTGTATACATCTCTGTCAAATTACTTCTTGAGTAATTATATACAACATGATACAAAATATCAAGAACTCATAACCAAAATACTCCAAGACCTGAGAGTACAGAGGACACATAGGACTGACTCTAACTACACCACATAGCAGGCTGAATCTCCACTTGAGATTTACTGCTGCTCCTGGTGCTGCTGCTGCTGGGATTGGTCACCTTTAGACCGGTTCCTCCGTCTTCGACGACCACCTAACAAGTTGAAGTCTACGGGGTGAGACAATTATACATAATTGCTCCAGCGAGAGTTATAACTCTTCACTAGAAGCTTTATAAGTAAACAAAGAATAACTTAAGCAGTAAAAGCCTTCAAAGTATTCATTAGCAGTTTTGATGATAAGCAAGAGTTCAACATTTATGAAACATGAAGAACATCTACACTATTCAATGTAATATCAATCAAGCAACTTGTAGTTAACTCTAACAGATATACTACGCTGTTGATTATGTTTTTCAAACATTATTATGGCCTGTGGAGATGAGACATACCACTCATACTCCAACTGATCGCTAAGAAGTCACATCAGTATCATACATAGGTCATTAAAAGAGCCAGATTCTTATGACCTCATCTTCCTCAGTCAGTTAGAGGATTGTTTGCAGGACATCTGGCAGGACGTCTGCTATTTATAGCTCACCAGGGTAAACTGGACCTTCGCTATTTTAGAGTTGCAGTGGCGTTCTGTACTCTCTTCGTCATCGGAAGATTTCTTGTTTATCTTTCACCGATGCGGTGTTTTGTGTTTTCTTGGGAGAATAGTGATACATCTCACCTTTTGGGTTTTGTAGTGAAGGTTTGACGGACTATAAAATCTACATCAATTCCTACACTAGGATGTAAGGTTCTACACATCCATATACCCCACATACTCAAAAGTATGTGATCCATGAGTTCCCTTGGGAAAACCTGTTTCACCATCATTTAGACTCTGACAATGATGGGTCTATGATCAGGGATCTACATTACAATTGATTAGTTAGGTACATTCAGTATTCTTTTAACATCATACATTGTTCTTCAAACAATAACATTATCATAACAGCTATAAAAAGAATACTAAAATGTAGCAGGCCTAACTCTTTTCAATCATCAGTTCTCAATCATCTCATCATAAGTCATCTGTCAAGCATGACCTTGATGGTATTTATGGCTCTTACAGCCCATAAATCTCAATAGATGTCACTAACAGTGCATCAAGATATTTCACTTATTCATAAAGCTTAAGACATGCTTTCAATGAATATAGTATTGTAATCCATACCTGGTTATGATCATCATCTCATGACAACCTGCAAGGTTAATTCAACTGGTAACAATAGACAATTCATTCTAGAGGTTATACCTTCAAACTCATAGAAGAATCAAGTTCTCCAATTTTCATCAATCAGGGTTTACTATTCATATTACATGTCATCCCCCTAGAATTAGGGTTTACTATTCACCCCATGGTGAATTGTATTCATTACATTATCATGTAAGAGAAACATCATCATTAAAGCTCTTAAATAAGATTAAGATTCATTAGACATCATAATTAGGGTTTCCATGATCTCACATAGGTGGATCATTTCCTAATCATGCACATTCATGTGTATTGAAAGTATCTTACTTGAGTTTCCACCTTAAAAAGGGTACTTTCTCTCTCTTAGGATACTTTCTCTCTCCTCTTACTAGTAGATGGTGATAACACCACTCTAGATTAGGTTGGGTTAAGTCCTTATTGACTAACATAAGCCAAACCATCACTATCATGTGATTAGGGTTTGATTAGAACAAGGTTTCACTCCTTTAAACCCCTCAAGGGTATTTTGGTAATTTGCCTCATGATCACCATCATGGGTTAACTCATTAATCACCTAGTCCCTTAATGACCTAGGTTACCATTGAACCAATTACACCATCAATTGATTCAGTACAAACTACCTTGATCATCTTCAAACGATTTCAACCTTCAAATGGTTTCAACCTTCAACCACCAAACGGTCTTGAGACCGTATGACCTCAAACGGTCTTGAGACCGTTTGGAAGTGTTGACCGTTTAGAAGGGTTGACTGTCCAAACCGTTTGAACTCAATCGGTTTGAAACCGTTTGATCAAAACGACTTGAGATCGATTGGACCAAACGACCTTGAGATCGTTTGAGCCCAAACGGTCTTGAGACCATTTGGTCCAAATGGGTTCAAACCGTTTGGACCTCCAAAGTGGTTCAAAAGTTACAATTGGTCATGGATATGTATGTTGAACCCCTCAATTAACCAAATCCATGATAACCACTTATAAATTGAGTTAACTAAGATTAGCCTTAATCAATTGGGCATCAAATTGACCCTCAATTGAAAGCCAATTAGGGTTGAATCCCTCTCAATTAGGGTTTCAAATCGGATAGTCATCAATATTCAACAATGTGAATCAATTCAAGGTTGAACCTATCAATTGACCTCCAATTGGGCCCAAACTTGGCCCAAACGGTCTTGAGGTCGTTTGGACATCATCCAAACGGTCTTGAGACCATTTTCCCAAAGTTTGACCAAAAACCAAGTCAGTTAGATTAGGGTTGAACTCCAATTAGGTCAAAAATCAGCATTTTTATCAATTCATCAACTTGTTGCAATTGGACCTTCAAACCATTAGATTATCTCAATCCTAGACCTTCAAATGGTCTTGGGTTGTGCCCAAACGGTCTTGAGACCGTTTGGAGGAACCCCCAAATGGTATTGAGACCGTTTGGGTCCTTCAACCCAAAACTCAACAAAATCTATGCTTTAAAACAGTAATTTCAACCCGATTAGGGTTAGGATGTTGAAGTGCCTTCAACTCTCAATCGGTTAAGAATTAATCTTCGATTCTTTGCAGGAATAAAATTCAACATATTACCATCAGACCCTCAAATGGTGGTCCCTTGGTCAACCCTATAAAATGGTCTTGAGACCGTTTCAATCCAAACGGTCTTGCAAGACCGTTTGAGAGCAAACGGTTTGAAACCGTTTGACCTTAAACGGCTTGCAACCGTTTGGACCAAAAGGGTCCAAGGTCATTTGATAGAGTAGCATAGGAATTCACGCCCATCATCTTTAACCTTGGTTAAGGTCAGTTATCCCACCGTTTTACTTGCAAAAGTGCAAGGAAAGAGGGAGGTAAAAGAAGAAGTATCATGCTAATTTGCAAGAACTAAATATGCATATAAAGCAAAGAGTTTAGAGTTATAAAACCCGCCTAAAGGTCGTTCCTTGAGCTCCAAGCTTTCAAGCTCCAAGATTTAATGGCGTCTTTGAGCTCCACAGGTTCGGCCAAGGTGAATTCTCCAAGGAAACGTTGGAAAGGAAAGGCTAGAAAGATAGAGCTAGGTGAGCTAGCCATGAATCTAACCTTGAAAACGAGTTTCCTCCATGAATTCAAGAAAAAGGGATGATCTAAACTTACCTAGAACCCTTGGTCGTCCCTCTCTGCTCCAGATCTAACCTTGGTCAGTTGAGAAAGAAGAGAAGAAGTGAAGGAAATGAAGGATCCGTTCACTTATTTGCAAGGAAATGGCTTATATACTTTAGCCCTTTTTACACCATAAGGACCTCTCAAGTTATGGAATTACATCTAAGTCCCTTCTTGCTCAAGGGCACGTCCAAAACCATCTAACCTTATGCAAAACTCATGAATTCTCAAGATATAAGGGTAAAGAAAGCCAACCTTCAACTAGGGTACATACATGAAAGGTCTCCATACCCATATTAGGTGACTTTCACCACAAAGATCACTTTTCGTATCTGATTATTCATTGATGTGCCCCTTTCATCATTTCTACTCTAAATGATGACAAGAGTTATAAAAGATGTTCTAGAAAGTGAAAATTACAAGTTGCACCCCTCAATTTGGGTAAATTACACTTTACTCCAAATTAGGGTTTTCAAGCATAAGGATTGCTTCCACAGCTGCACCTTGGTGCTCAAGCTTGGGAAATCCTTCAAACTTCATCATAAACATCCTCATGATGTTTCAACATCAAAGTAACATCTTAACTTGTGAATTTGCAAGTTGAACCCTTAAACTGGGTAATTTGCACATAGGTCCCTGCATACAACACAATGCTACAAATTTGTTTAAAAAGGAGCAAAAATTGAAATATATATGTTCCTGAGGAACTTAATTACATGCCAGGGAGTATTCAAAAGTAAATAATTACATATTTAGGCAAAACTTCCAGGGTTAGGTTATAACCCAGGTCAGGGATGTTACAAATTATCCACCCCTTCACAAGGATTTCGTCCCTGAAATCGATAAGGCATATTAAGAGAAAAGAGTAGGATATTTCCTTCTCATCTCATCCTCTAGTTCCCAAGTGGCTTCTTCAACACCACGATGGTTCCAGAGGACTTTCACAAGGCGTATATCCTTCTTCTTTAACTTTTTAGTTTTGTTATCAAGGATTGACATTGGTCCCTCCTCATATGTAATATCTTCATTCAATTCTACTTCCATTGGTTGTAGAATTGTCTCGGTGTCTGGGTGACATTTCCTCAGCATGGAAATGTGAAACACAGGGTGTAGCTTCTGCAACTCCTGAGGTAACTCTAGTCTATAGGCCACCTTTCCAACTCTTTCAATAATTAGATAAGGCCCCATAAATCTAGGAGCTAACTTCCCTTTCCTTCCAAAACGAAGGACTCCTTTCCAAGGTGAGACCTTAAGATATACTCTGTCTCCAACCTGGAACTCTAGGGGTCTACGACGTTTATCAGCATATGACTTCTTCCTATCATGTGCAGTCTTAAGTTGTTGTTGTATAACTTCAATCTTCTCAGTAGTTTGCTCCACAAGATCAGGACCTAACAACTGGTGTTCACCAGTCTCATACCAACACAAGGGTGATCTACAACGTCTACCATATAAGGCTTCATAGGGTGCCATATCAATGCTATGCTGATAGCTATTGTTACAGGCAAACTCTATCAAGTTGAGATGTAGATCCCAACTCCCAATAAACTGGAGAATACATGCTCTCAACAGATCTTCCAAGGTCTGTATAGTCCTTTCCGACTGTCCATCAGTCTGTGGGTGAAAGGCTGTACTAAACCTTAGTTTGGTGCCTAAGGCTCTGTGTAACTGCTCCCAAAAGCGACTTGTAAATTGGGGACCTCTGTCAGAAACTATTGTGACAGGAACTCCGTGCAAACGCACTATCTCTTATACATACAACTGTGATAACCTTTCAGCAGAATAGGTTGTTTTGACAGGTAGGAAATGTGCTGTCTTTGTCAACCTATCAACAACTACCCAAATGGAATCATGTCCTTTGTTTGTCCTGGGTAGGCCAACAACAAAGTCCATGGTCACATGGTCCCACTTCCATTGTGGTATGGGTAAGGGTTGCATTGTTCCTGCAGGTTTTTGGTGCTCAGCCCTTGACCTGCTGACACACAGGACACCTTAGAACAAACTCAGCTATATCCTTCTTCATCCCAGGCCACCAATACATATCCTTCAAGTTTCGATACATCTTGGTGCTCCCTGGGTGCATGGCATACATCGAAGAATGAGCTTCCTCCAGAACTAATTTCCTCAGGTTATCTACATCTGGCACTATCATCCTCCCATGATAGCATGCCACCTGGTCATCTGAATCATGAAAACCTTCTTACTTCTTTCTACCATATGCGGATCTAAACTGCTGAACTGCAGCATCTACTTGTTGTGCCTCCTTTATCTGCTCTCTTAGGGTAGGTTTAATCTGCATCTCAGCTAACAAACCAGCTAACAATGACACCTTCAACTGTACATTGTTTTGCCTTAAAGAGATTAGCATATCTCTCCTAGAGCATACTAAGGAACTTAGTTGTGCTCTATCCATGGTCGATGTTGCTGATTTCCTACTCAAGGCATCTGCAACCACATTGGCCTTGCCTGGATGGTAATCAATTGTACAGTCGTAGTCCTTGATTAACTCCATCCAGCGACGTTGCCTCGTGTTAAGTTCATGCTGAGAGAAGATATACTTAAGGTTCTTGTGGTCTGTGAAAATCTGGAAGGTTTCTCCGTAGAGATAATGTCTTCAGATCTTCAAAGCATGGACCACAGCAGCTAACTCTAGATCGTGTGTTGGATAATTCTCCTCGTGTTTCTTAAGCTGTCGGGAAGCAAAAGAAATCACCTGTTTATCCTGCATCAACACACATCCAAGTCCATTCTTGGAGGCATCACTGGAGACTACATATCCTTTCCCTTGCTCAGGTAGCACAAGCACAGGTGCACTTGTCAACCTCTCCTTCAACAGTTGAAAAGACTGTTGACACTCATCACTCCAGGTAAAAGGAACATCTTTCCGGGTTAACTTGGTCAAAGATAAGGCTATAGAACTGAAATTCTTAATAAACCTTCGATAATAACCAGCTAACCCCAAGAAACTTCTAATCTCCGTCGGTGTCTTCGGTTGTTCCCACTGTAGAACAGATTCCACCTTTGCAGGGTCAACACGAATTCCCGAGGCAGATATCACATGTCCAAGAAAAGATACCTCCGGCAGCCAGAACTCACACTTGCTAAATTTAGCGTATAGCTTGTGTTCTCTTAGCAAGGCCAGAGCTTGGTGAAGATGCTGCTCATGCTGCTGAGCATCTTTACTATAAATCAGGATGTCATCTATAAAGACGACAACACACTGATCAAGGAAGGGTCGAAAAACTCTATTCATGAGCTCCATGAATGTAGCTGGTGCATTGGTTAGTCCAAACGACATAACCGTGAACTCATAGTGACCATATCTTGTCCTAAAGGCAGACTTGGATATGTCACTGTCCTTAATGCGGAGTTGATGATATCCTGATCTCAAATCTATCTTTGAGAAGACTGTTGCACCACGCAACTGGTCAAAAAGATCATCAATCCTCGGAAAAGGGTACTTGTTCTTTATTGTTACTTTATTGAGTTGTCTATAGTCAATGCACAACCGCATTGATCCATCTTTCTTTTTAACAAACAAAACCGAAGCACCCCAAGGTGAGGTACTCGGTCAGATGAAACCCTTCTCAAGTAACTCTTGAAGCTGTTTCTTGAGTTCTGCCATTTCGGCAGGCGCCATCCTTTAAGGAGTATGGGCTATAGGTTTCGTATCTGGGACCAAATTGATCTCAAAATCAATCTCCCGAGGTGGTGGTATACCAGGAAGTTCTTCAGGAAACACATCATCGAATTCCCTGACTATAGGAACTTCAACAGGGTTGGGACTCTCCTTGGTAACATCTACCACATGGGCCAAGAATGCATAACATCCTTGCCTCATCAGCTTATCAGCAACCATAGCTGATATAAGACAAGTGGGAAGAATCTTTCTTTCTCCTTGAAAGATCCATGTGTTGCTTTCATCAGCAAACACTGCCAACTTGGACTCACAATCCAAGACAACTTTATACCTTTCCAAGGTATCCATCCCGAGGATTATATCAAATCCTTGCATATCAAGCGGTATAAGGTCCACTTGAATGCGATGATCAGAAAAGAAGAGGATGCAGGGAGAACATACCTCCTGCAAAACGGCAGACCCACTCAACGGAGTCTCCAACAACAAACTATCTGCCCTATGACTAGCTGTCATATTGCAGTTACGAATCACTCTCCGAGTGATAAAAGAGTGTGTAGCACCCGGGTCAATCAGAACAGATACTACACAAGATGTAGACATATCAGAATATAAAAGTTTCATCTGACCTGTCACCACTTGTGGATCGACCACTGCCTCTGGTGGGTTCATAGCATAGAACCTCGCTGTCGTCTGGTGTTGAGGTGGTGCTGATGATCCAGCTTGAGACGCTTGTCCACATCCTCGAGCTGCTCCTTGAGATTGCATTCTCTGAGATCCTTGTTGATTCTGTCTCGGAGGCTGTGTCACACTGACAGGCTTAGATCGGCAGTCCTTCATCAAATGTCCCACTTTACCATAGTTGTAGCAACTTCTCTCCAGTTGTTGTGGTCTGGGTGGTCCTGTAACTGACATTGATGCAGAACTCTGAGTCTCCTGAGGTGGTTGTCTTCGTCCTCTACCTCTACTTGGAGACCACTGAGTTTGAGAACTAGATCTAGGTGGTGGAGGGTTAGGTGTAGAGGATCTAGGATTCTTAAAGTCCCTAGATAAAGAACCCTGGAACTGTGGATATCTTTTCTGAGTTTGCCTCTTCTCAACCACAGATCTCTCTATCCTTCGGACTGACTCAACGAAGGTAGAGAATCTCTCTCGGTTTTCTAAGGCAGAGATAGGGGTTGATATATCAGCATTCAAACCCTTTTCGAATCTTCTGATTCTTTCCTCCTTTGTGGCAGCCATGTGCGGACAGAACCGCAGCAACTCCATGAACTTAGCTTCATACTCGCTAATGTTCATCATACCCTGCCTTAGTCTCTCAAACTGAGAGATCTTCTCATCTAGGAAGGTCTTTGGAAAATATCTATTGATAAATTCCCGACGAAACTCTTCCCATGAGAACTCTATTCCAGGTCTCTTATGCTCTTCCATGTTCCACCAGTGACCAGCACTGCCTTTGAGAAGATAGACAGCGTATCTAACCTTCTCAGCTTCTGGGATAATAAGAATCTTGAAAGCCTTCTCCAACTCTGTCAGCCATAAATCAGCATCTGCGGGGTCGGCAGTCCCAAAGTACTCGGTAGCTCCGACACGACGAAGTCGTTCGAACGTCTTACCGATACCTTGTCCTTCAGGCTGGGCAGGTGCCCTAGGTGCAGGCATAGGCATCCTGTCGGTTATGTGTGTCATGACAGTCATAAACTGCCCAAACATCATTTGTACTGCTGGGTTACCCATGTCAGCTGGGTCAAACTGGGGTGGCTCCCTGAGTGGCTCAGGTGTAGGTTGTTCTATTCTTGGAATCCTTGCACCGTCTTGAGATGCACTAGCACTACTCTCTGCCACGTACTCATCATGAGGCTCAGCCATCCTTATGTATCTTCTTCTCCTGAGGAGCAGAAGATTCTATTAGATAAGGAAGGAGTACTAAAGATAGACTCGATATCCTAAGTCCTATGCCTCTGTAGACTCAACTGACCTAGAGCTCTGATACCACTTAATTGTGGGCTCCGATCTCCAAACCACGAAATAATCACGATTTAAACATGAGCGGAAGCAATCGGTAATCAGCGGAAGACAAAAATCATGGGAAATTAAAACTTTTCGAAACAAGAGCTTGAAACCACAAACCTTTTCCATAGAAAAAGGATTTAAACTGTATACATCTCTGTCAAATTACTTCTTGAGTAATTATATACAACATGATACAAAATCTCAAGAACTCATAACCAAAATACTCCAAGACTTGAGAGTACAGAGGACACATAGGACTGACTCTAACTACACCACATAGCAGGCTGAATCTCCACCTGAAATTTACTGCTGCTCCTGGTGCTGCTGCTGCTGGGATTGGTCACCTTTAGACCGGTTCCTCCGTCTTCGATGACCACCTAACAAGTTGAAGTCTACGGGGTGAGACAATTATACATAATTGCCCCAGTGAGAGTTATAACTCTTCACTAGAAGCTTTATAAGTAAACAAAGAATAACTTAAGCAGTTAAAGCCTTCAAAGTATTCATTAGCAGTTTTGATGATAAGCAAGAGTTCAACATTTATGAAACATGAAGAACATCTACACTATTCAATGTAATATCAATCAAGCAACTCGTAGTTAACTCTAACAGATATACTACGATGTTGATTATATTTTTCAAACATTATTATGCCTTGTGGAGATGAGGCATACCACTCATACTCCAACTGATCGCTAAGAAGTCACATCAGTATCATACATAGGTCATTAAAAGAGCTAGATTCTTATGACCTCATCTTCCTCAGTCAGTTAGAGGATTGTTTGCAGGACATCTGGCAGGACGTCTGCTATTTATAGCTCACCAGGGTAAACTGGACCTTCGCTATTTTAGAGTTGCAGTGGCGTTCTGTACTCTCTTCGTCATCGGAAGATTTCTTGTTTATCTTTCACCGATGCGGTGTTTTGTGTTTTCTTGGGAGAATAGTGATACATCTCACCTTTTGGGTTTTGTAGTGAAGGTTTGACAGACTATAAAATCTACATCAATTCCTACACTAGGATGTAAGGTTCTACACATCCATATACCCCACATACTCAAAAGTATGTGATCCAGGAGTTCCCTTGGGAAAACCTGTTTCACCATCATTTAGACTCTGACAATGATGGGTCTATGATCAGGGCTCTACATTACAATTGATTAGTTAGGTACATTCAGTATTCTTTTAACATCATACATTGTTCTTCAAACAATAACATTAGCATAACAGCTATAAAAAGAATACTAAAATGTAGCAGGCCTAACTCTTTTCAATCATCAGTTCTCAATCATCTCATCATAAGTCATCTGTCAAGCATGACCTTGATGGTATTTATGGCTCTTAATGCCCATAAATCTCAATAGATGTCACTAACAATGCATCAAGATATTTCACTTATTCATAAAGCTTAAGACATGCTTTCAATGAATATAGTATTGTAATCCATACCTGGTTATGATCATCATCTCATGACAACCTGCAAGGTTAATTCAACTGGTAACAATAGACAATTCATTCTAGAGGTTATACCTTCAAACTCATAGAAGAATCAAGTTCTCTAATTTTCATCAATCAGGGTTTACTATTCATATTACATGTCATCACCCTAGAATTAGGGTTTACTATTCACCCCATGGTGAATTGTATTCATTACATTATCATGTAAGGGAAACATCATCATTAAAGCTCTTAAATAAGATTAAGATTCATTAGACATCATAATTAGGGTTTCCATGATCTCACATAGGTGGATCATTTCCTAATCATGCACATTCATGTGTATTGAAAGTATCTTACTTGAGTTTCCACCTTAAAAAGGGTACTTTCTCTCTCTTAGGATACTTTCTCTCTCCTCTTACTAGTAGATGGTGATAACACCACTCTAGATTAGGTTGGGTTAAGTCCTTATTAACTAACATAAGCCAAAACATCACTATCATGTGATTAGGGTTTGATTAGAACAAGGTTTCACTCCTTTAAACCCCTTAAGGGTATTTTGGTAATTTGCTTCATGATCACCATCATGGGTTAACTCATTAATCACCTAGTCCCTTAATGACCTAGGTTACCATTGAACCAACTACACCATCAATTGATTAAGTACAAACTACCTTGATCATCTTCAAACGGTTTCAACCTTCAAATGGTTTCAACCTACAACCACCAAACGGTCTTGAGACCGTTTGGAAGTGTTGACCGTTTAGAAGGGTTGACTTTCCAAACCGTTTGAACTCAATCGGTTTGAAATTGTTTGATCAAAACGACTTGAGATCGATTGGACCAAATGATCTTGAGATCGTTTGAGCCCAAACGGTCTTGAGACCGTTTGGCCCCAAACGGTCTTGAGACCGTTTGGCCTCAAACGGTCTTGAGACCATTTGGATCCAAACGGTCTTGAGACCGTTTGGTCCAAATGGGCTCAAACCGTTTGGACCTCCAAAGTGGTTCAAAAGTTACAATTGGTCATGGATATGTATGTTGAACCCCTCAATTAACCAAATCCATGATAACCACTTATAAATTGAGTTAACTAAGATTAGCCTTAATCAATTGGGCATCAAATTTACCCTCAATTGAAAGCCAATTAGGGTTGAATCCCTCTCAATTAGGGTTTCAAATAGGATAGTCATCAATATTCAACAATGTGAATCAATTCAAGGTTGAACCTATCAATTGACCTCCAATTGGGCCCAAACTTGGCCCAAACGGTCTTGAGGTCATTTGGACATCATCCAAACGGTCTTGAGACCATTTTCCCAAAGTTTGACCAAAAACCAAGTCGGTTAGATTAGGGTTGAACTCCTATTAGGTCAAAAATCAGCATTTTTATCAATTCATCAACTTGTTGCAATTGGACCTTCAAACCATTAGATTATCTCAATCCTAGACCTTCAAATGGTCTTGCGTTGTGCCCAAACGGTCTTGAGACCGTTTGGAGGAACCCCCAAACGGTCTTGAGACCGTTTGGGTCCTTCAACCCAAAACTCAACAAGATCTATGCTTTAAAACAGTAATTTCAACCCGATTAGGGTTAGGATGTTGAAGTGCCTTCAACTCTCAATTGGTTAAGAATTAATCTTCGATTCTTTGCAGGAATAAAACTCAACATATTACCATCAGACCCTCAAATGGTCGTCCCTTGGTCAACCCTATCAAACGGTCTTGAGACCGTTTCAATCCAAACGGTCTTGCAAGACCGTTTGAGAGCAAACGGTTTGAAACCGTTTGACCTTAAACGGTTTGCAACCGTTTGGACCAAAAGGGTCCAAGGTCGTTTGATAAAGTAGCATAGGAATTCACGCCCATCATCTTCAACCTTGGTTAAGTTCGGTTATCCCACCGTTTTACTTGCAAAAGTGCAAGGAAAGAGGGAGGTAAAAGAAGAAGTATCATGCTAATTTGCAAGAACTAAATATGCATATAAAGCAAAGAGTTTAGAGTTATAAAACCCGCCTAAAGGTCATTAATTGAGCTCCAAGCTTTCAAGATCCAAGATTTAATGGCGTCTTTGAGCTCCACAGGTTTGGCCAAGGTGAATTCTCCAAGGAAACGTTGGAAAGGAAAGGCTAGAAAGATAGAGCTAGGTGAGCTAGCCATGAATCTAACCTTGAAAACGAGTTTCCTCCATGAATTCAAGCAAAAGGGATGATCTAAACTTACCTCGAACCCTTGGTCGTCCCTCTCTGCTCCAGAGCTAGCCTTGGTCGGTTGAGAAAGAAGAGAAGAAGTGAAGGAAATGAAGGATCCGTTCACTTATTTGCAAGGAAATGGCTTATATACTTTAGCCCTTTTTACACCATAAGGACCTCTCAAGTTATGGAATTACATCTAAGTCCCTTCTTGATCAAGGGCACGTCCAAACCCATCTAACCTTTTGCAAAACTCATGAATTCTCAAGATCTAAGGGTAAAGAAAGCCAACCTTCAACTAGGGTACATACATGAAAGGTCTCCATACCCATATTAGGTGACTTTCACCACAAAGATCACTTTTCTTATCTGATTATTCATTGATGTGCCCCTTTCATCATTTCTACTCTAAATGATGACAAGAGTTATAAAAGATGTTCTAGAAAGTGAAAATTACAAGTTTCACCCCTCATTTTGGGTAAATTGCACTTTACTCCAAATTAGGGTTTTCAAGCATAAGGATTGCTTCCACAGCTGCACCTTGGTGCTCAAGCTTGGGAAATCCTTCAAACTTCATCATAAACATCCTCATGATGTTTCAACATCAAAGGAACATATTAACTTGTGAATTTTCAAGTTGAACCCTTAAACTGGGTAATTTTCAAATAGGTCCCTGCATACAACACAATGCTACAACTTTGTTTAAAAAGGAGCAAAAATTGAAATATATATGTTCCTGAGGAACTTAATTACATGCCAGGGAGTATTCACAAGTAAATAATTACATATTTAGTCAAAACTTCCAGGGTTAGGTTATAACCCAGGTCAGGGATGTTACAAGTTAAGTATGATATTGGTTAAGTTTAGTCGGTCCCTGTCACTCTAGGTCCTAGTATAGATGTGAGAGTGTTTTAAGTAATGTTTTGTATCTTTGTTTCCTTAATAAGAGAGAATGTATCTGATTATCATGCCATATGTACCTAAGAATGAATGTATGGATGTGTATCATTTATGTTGAGATCATATTAAAGAAATCCATGTTTAGATTCCCTTGTAAAGTTAGTTTATGTGGTTCAATGCGAGAAAACAAAGAGTTTGAAAAAGAACAAAAAGTTAAGGGTGACCTTTGTATTACGTTAAATCTTCAATTTATGCCCTATTCTCATGATTAGTGGTAATTGTGAGATCGGGGTGTAACAACTTGGTATCAGAGCTTAGACTGAGTTGTCAGGGACCATTAGGATACAAAGTCAGAGTTATAAGTGTGGCAGATAGTAGGTGATGTGTCTTTAGCTTTGGGAGGTCTGGGTATTTAGATACCCTGGCCAGGTATCTGAATACTTAGATTGACTAGTATCAAGCTACTCTGTCTATTCTTCTCTGGGTTCCCTGGCCAGGTATGCAGAGGAAGGATGGAATAGAGAGAAACCCTAGAAATGTTATGGTTAGGAGACTGAAAAGTAATGATGGAGTAAGAGATTAAACATTGAATGTGATACAACTCTTTCTTTATATTGCTTCTTTGATTGTAGATAAATAGAAATGATCTTATATGTATGAATTCATAATATCAGTTAGTAAAATATATATGGTTCTTTTATATTGTTGTGTATCATGAAGTGATTCAGTTATTATTTATATTCTTTGTATCATGTAGACCAGAAGTTATGTTTAAATGAGTTTTCCCTAAGTGGTTATTCATTCCAAATGTTTGAGATGAATAGGAGTTGAGTAATCCTGAGTAGCTCTTGGCTTCAGGACTACAGATTCGGCCTGGTCTGGCTGGCAGGGTGCGTTACTGGGATCTAATGACTCCTATTAAAAATATAATAAGAGTAGACTCTAAATAATTTAGACACACATCATAGTGAGAATGTACATACACTAAGATGTTGAAACATATAGGAAAGATTATAATAGCTAAGAATCAGTTGGAACTGATATCTGAGATCCAACTTTGGGGCCTCATATGAGAAACCTTTAATTGGGAATAAAGGAACACAACATAAGGTTCAGATTAAGTTTAATTATTAGTATTATATGAGCTCCAAATATGAAATATGGAAAAGATACGAGAAAAGTATGTAAGGGGCCAAGATAGTAAGAATCAATCATGAGGAATGGATTATATAACCGAGGACAATGTTTTTTTGTACTCCAAAGCAAAGGGAAAATAGAAGAAAAGAGTTAAGTATATGATAAGTACATAGAAGTGAAGAGTCTTCAGAAGAGTTAAAGTGAAGAGAACTAGATGAGCATGTAAATCATAAAACTAGGATAAGAAACTTAGTTAAAACAAAGAGAAATGTTGGAAATAATGAGCTTGTTTAAGGAATAAGGGTTATGATATAATTGAGAGCATGAAATGTATACCTTTATTAATAAGTTTAATACATTCATCCTTACTTCCCTTGGATTCTAAGTCTTTATAGAACAACAAACTAGTTTCTAAAATAAGAACAAAAGTGTAGCTAAACAAATGAATAAATCATATAAAGGTAGACTATATTCAGGAAGGAAAAACTTGATTGAAAGAGAAACTATGTTTCACCCATGCATGAGCCGTTTGATTTAAAATGAAGGATATGTAATATATTAAACATGAGGTGAAACTAGTAGAGAGATTATTGATTTAGAATATCAAATTAACATTAGTAGAAGGATAAAAAGAAATATATGCAACATGGTATACATGATCATACACATAAATGAAGCAACATGATCATAAGAGAAAACTAGAATTTAAAGATGACATGTGGAATAGTAGTATATGGTAAGGGGATTATGGAAAGTAAAGAAGGGTATGAAACATAATGGAGTAATATAGATTATAAAAGAAAGAGGTTGCAAGATTCAAGAAAGTGATAATTAGTCAAGTATCCTTGTTGATAATTAATTAAACCTACATATGAGAAATGTATTAATGAATGTTTGAAGATAAGAATTCTAATTCTAAAAATTATATTCTCTTTCATATCTTCCTTAATGAGAGCAATGTGGGAATGAAGTGATAAGAAAATGAATCATATATGATGCATAACCACCATGGTAGAGACATCTAGTGAATGTAATAATGACATACAATATGATGATGAAACCCTAGCAGGGTAAATTGAGAATGTAATTTATCTGAATGGCCAAGTAAGAGAAAGGAAATTTAATTGATAAGATAAGGAAGACTTTAGTAAAACTTGTGAGATCCAAAGTTTGACTTTCAAATTAAGGGAGCAAAGTCACACCACAATAACGTCATGCTACTGATAAGGACCAACCCTATAATGTTTAGAGTTGTAGTAGCTCAAGGGTTGTCACTAGTGATTTGGCCTTGAATCCTAGCATCTCTATAAAACAAGATTATGAGATTTGCACTATGAGAAGTAAACTAGCACTGATAGTAATCCAGGGTTTAAAGATAGCTAATCTAAAAGGTAGATAAACAATATGGAAATGATTCAGAGTAAAGAGTAAGATATAAATTTGAAATGTAACAAGTGTGTTTTGATCAAAAGGAGAAATACAATATGAGTGAAGTGTGATATGAGATAAATTGTTGTAGTGATAGAAAGAATGATGAATAATCTATTTGTACCTTGTATGATTTAATTTTAGGAATGTTTAATCTACATGATTAAAATGAGAAGGATAAGTAGCAAAAAGTAAGTAGTAGTGAATGAGGAGAGAGATAAGAGATAACAATGTCTTTTAGTAATATGTGAATTTGTTTTTAGAAGTATAATTTGTTGAAGGTATATTAAGGGATGTAAATTGGTTTTACATATGATTTCAGTTGTACATGTGCAAGCAATATGTTAATTAAAGGTGTCTGATAGTTGAAGTCATTCACACCAGTAATCCATCTTAGTATTGTACAATTGTGGTATGGTGATATGGGTTGAATAATGATGGAACAAATGAAGGTTTACCCTAAATAAGGTAGTCTTACCTATTCACTCATATGAATAGAAGAGATGATAACCATATTGTATTGATATGTAATCCTAATGAGGTATAGGTTGTTATACCTAGCTTTAATATAACTAAGTGATGGTAATTGGGTATGAATAGTCCTTGAATGACTAATACAATCATGGAGTACTTTGATACTATTTTTGAAACCCTAGTATGCTATAACTCGATGGTTACACCTTGAATTATGTGTGGGTTCATACTTGAGAACAGTATGAGATGTGATGGTGATGCTTCACCTTATGCATCCATGATGCAATGGGGATGTTGTGAGTAGTATTGTACAATTGTTGTTGAATCTAGTCTTCCAACTCAAGACTGTTTTGCTATTTGAGTAGCACAATAGTAAAATTCAAAACAACATGGTGAACTCTCTTTTGTGACTTAGAGGTAATACATAACAATAGTACATATTGAGCCGTATGAATTGAGATAGTTGGATCAGATTATCAATGTTGAGGTAACACCTCAAGAGTATAAAATTTTTGAAATGGTTGTTTCTCTCTCTATCCTATGATTGATTTTGGCATAGAGAATTTGTTGGATATCATTGGGAACTATTTCAGACATGTTGTGATTAGAAAAGAAATAAAGGACATAATGTTGAAAACTACATTCAAGTATGAAATACAAGAATATAATGACAAGTAAGATTTCAAAAGCTTAAAATAAACTTTGAATATACTTTGTTTGCATATTTATGTTTAGGGGATGAAACTTTTTAAGGGGGTGAGAATTGTAATGACCATATTTGTGCTTAATTGGTAAACTAGGGTTTACCTAAATGATTACAAGCTTGATTAGATTGAACATCGTTTAGACTTGATTAATGATAGTAGATCAATTGTGATGTTTCAAACCTAATAAGAAACTCTAACTATGATTTTTGTTTGAAGAATTAGGGTTTGAGAAATGTAAACCCTAATCGGCAAAAATTAGGGTTTTGATAGTACATGAGTATGGAATTTGATCAGGATAGTAGTGTGGTAAATGATTTTTCATATTTTCTATAATATTTTATTTAATTGAATTTTGGATATGATATGGATAACGCAATCATTCATATTGGAGAAAAATTTCAGAATTTTTTAGTGTTCTTTGAATGTGGTTCTCGGTCAAACTATACTTCGACCAAAATGCTGACAGAGTGCTTTTATGTAGTGTAGTATTTTATTTTTAATTATGTATTGGTAACACCAAATGATCTTAAATTTTAACTGGTGATCTAAAATACAATCATAAAGAACATGTAAAATTTGCATAATTTTTGGATGCGTGTAGATTGTATCAGTAGATGAATTACATTAATATTTTTATGACAGAAAATTCAGCTGAAATAAGAGAAAGTATAGTGAGGGGTCAATGTGTAATTGACCCAAGCAGCTCAATTGCTCTATATGGTCAACATAACACACAAGGAGAGCTCATAATTTGTGATTCAATCCATAGAAATGAAATCCTAGAGAGAGAGGGAGAGTTAGGGTTTGAGAGGAGAAAGTGATGGAGATGCTGACCTAGGGTTTTGCGGTCCGAGGAATGATGAAATCATGTAAGTTTAGCTTCTTTGCATAGACTTTAATGGCGAATATTCTCTCACATGTCAATATTTCCGTCCCTCCTATAATTTGATCCGAAATGGTATCAATACTTCCCCTTTTCCCACTCTTTCTTCATAATCCCTCATTTCTAGGGTTTCCGATTTGAAAGGAAGAAGAATCAGGTGAATTGCTAGGTATTTGACATGAGATCGAGATTTTTAGGGATGAGATGCGTTTTTAAGGTATTTTCACACCTTAGGGTGAGTGGGAACTTCCTTTAAATAGTATATTGCATGAAAATTAGATAAATCATCCATAATCTTTAATTGCTTAGTATGCGACTACAAACCCTGAATTGTCTGATTGATCTAAGTTGTTGCCAAATGATATGAAATGGATTTTTCCTCTATTTGTTTGAATTTAAGATGATAAATTCATATTAGAAATGTATACAATGCATCCTAATGATAATTCCCTAAGTATTCACAAAGGTTATAAGAGTAAACTGAAATATAGGGAATTTGTCTGTGACTGAAATTGCTGTATAATTAAATAGAGAAATTTGTTTATCTGGATTCCCTTGGTTATGAATGATTGTTTATCTGAATCCATAGTACATATATGTAAGATACTATTTTGGATTTCATGTGATGTGAATTAGTGTTTGCTTGATATCTTTGTAAAGAGGGTGAAGCCCTGTATGAGTGGAAATTTGGAAATTTGTGAATAAATATGGTGAAATCCATTTGAAGTGTTTTTCTTGGCATCATAGACTCTATTTATGCAATGTTATTCTTGATTTGTAATATCTCAATGAACGGCTTGGAAAACCCTAATTTAGCTCAATTTGAGGATTTCATACATATGTTGATTGTATATGACTTGTTTAAAGCAATATGTATTTAGTGGATGTTTATGACATTAAATCCTTATGAGAGCCATGTGATAAGTGAATGAGGTAAATGAAACCCTAAGGATAGGGTGTTCAATGAATTAAGCATTTTTATTACCATGTTCTCCATATGAGATGTAAAACCCATGATTTGGGTCGATGTGCACGTTTTCAAGAAAGTGCAAATAATTTATGGGTGCAAATGACGATTACTCGTAAGCCAAGTAATTAGCTCTTATCAGTATATTAAGATGTTGAATTGCATGATTCTAGTGTATAAGTGCCAAATGGATATGCATTATGTTTATTTATGTATTTCAATCTGCCTGCATGTATAGTATGTTGATTTCTCAGTATATTACAATGTTTGAATATACTGCTCTGCCAAGTTAAGGATGATATACATGTTGTGTTATAAACTTAAAATAAATAGACACGGTAACATAGAGATACCAGAGTCAAGTATAAGTAAGGGAAAAGATAGAATATAGTAAGAGCTTTCCAAGAAAATTAAAATAATAGACTTAAGAGCCCTAAACACAGTAGATTCCCCATGAGAGGTTTGCACCGTAGGGATGAAATGAACTAACCCTGGTAGTGTCCAATATATGGGGGTCGGAACGTACTAACAGGTGGTACTGGGGACAAAGCCCTAGTGGAAGTCTCCTTAATATACAACATGTAGTGTCCAACATCAACCAGAGGTCCTGGTGGCACTAGAGTACAGAAAAGCCAATAGGTGGCTTGAATCTCTGCCTGTGTGCTCAGGTTAGAGGAGGAGTCCAGTTTTTACAAAATAATAGGTGCGCCAAGGCTAGAGAGCCATTTTCCTATTGTAGACCAATGACGTAGTTAGGCTTAGCATTCCCGGGTGTGTCAGCTAAGTCTTGTACGATGAGATCGTAGTTTGCTACGAGTCTTCATATGTAGAGTACACTACATATGACCAAGGCATAAGCTAAAATATGTTCATATAGGTTTAAAGAGTTTCTTATAAGTAAGAAAGACTAAGAAAGATTTGAGTACAGTTTCCCAACAATTATTCTTTGTATGTTTCTGAATTATTAGTTCTCATTGAAATTAATCAAGCATGCTCATATATTGATTTACTCTTGTTGATATCTAGAGTATCCTGTCATATTTATGATTGTCAATGATCAATCTCTTTAAAGTTTACTGCTGTTATAATTGATATCATTTGCTCAAAAGTATATCTGTAATTATATCAGTGCTTTAGACTATTTCTTTGAAGTACTCATTCACTGAGCAAGTAGGCTCACCCCTCTACTCAAAATTTTTAGGGAAACCACATGGACTTGAAGAAGGTCAAAATATCAGAGTAGATCTACCACATAAGTTAAGTATGAGATTAGTTAAGTTCAATCAGTCCCTGTCACTCTAGGTCCTAGTATAGATGTGAGAGTGTTGTAAGTAATGTTTTGTATCTTTGTTTCCTTAATAAGAGAGAATGTATCTGATTATCATGTCATATGTACCTGAGAATGAATGTATGGATGTGTATCATTTATGTTGAGATCATATTAAAGAAATCAATGTTTAGATTCCCTTGTAAAGTTAGTTTTTGTGGTTCAATGCGAGAAAAAAAAGAGTTTGAAATGAACAAAAAGTTAAGGGTGATATTTGTATTACGTTAAATCCTCAATTTATGCCCTAATCTCATGATTAGTGGTAATTGTGAGATCGGGGTGTAACACGTATTCCATAACATGAGGGGACTTTAGCTCAAAAGGGTATCACAAGAATAGTAAACATTGCAATTAAAGTAAACAAGCACTACACATTAATAATATTATTGGTTTATACATTGTTCAAAGGGAAATCTAGTACAATTGAGTTCTTGAATATATCATATAACATCTAAATATGATTTAGAACATGAAGACAACTCTAATCTAAATGATTAGATCATCTAGGCAGATGGCACCCCTCCAAGAAAAACTTTGAGATGTATGCTCCTTGGATAAGCTCCCTCATTCTCTCCTCCTGGCAACATCGCGTCCCCAACCTTACATTCAAAAAGGAAAACACGTTAGAGTAAGTGACATTGATTATTGTTATAATGACATAATAACTTGACAATAAGAAACATGAAATTAATTGAGAAATAAAATTGGCTTCACATATTATGATACGAGTGATTGATTATAATGTCCTCTACTCTTATGCACCAATTGTGCTCATAAGATCGTAGGCTCAATTGATGTTCCACTTGAACTCATGATTTGCACATTAGTGCCATTATTAATGCTCTAATTGAGCTCATGACTGCACATAAGTGCCACTATGTTCCATTTGAACTCATGATTTGCACATAAGTGCCTCTATGTTCCATTTGAACTCATGATTTGAACATAAGTGCCACTATATTCCATTTGAACTCATAAGGCCCGAGGGCTCAACATTAACATGGCGAGGACAACATAATACAAGCAATTACATGTTTCATCATTAACTTGAAATCAATAATCTTTACTTGGATTTCACATTAACATGACATGGTTTCTTGAAATGGAACTTGAAAACATAAGCATCATATAATAACTTTTGGGAAACACTAATTCAAGAATTTTTTAAAATTGAATACATATCTATGCATATAATTCATCCTGGTCATCATAATAAATTATAAGGTGATTAAAACCAATACTTAATACTCAAAGTGCATGGACCCACTTACCTCTCTCTTAGAGAAAATTCTAGTTGTTTCTTTAGATTAATGAAACCCTTTTCACATTGTTAGGGTCTATTGAAACCCTAATTACCCTGATAAAGAAATTTATCATTCATTAATAATTTAAATTCAAGTCGATTTCTTGGGTTTCATGGCTCTCTAATGAATCAGGGGAGAGTGCAGTTAAATCAAGATATCAATCCTAATCCATCATATAGATCTCGAAAAATTGAACAAAAGTGGTATATGGTTCGACCCAAACAGAGATCTACTTTTATTACTATGAATTTTCAAAGATAAATTGCCTTTCAACTAATTAGGCATAAAGAAAAGCGACATATATAAATATACATCATCCAGTAGGTGGGGTAGCTTGCCTCACTAGATTAATAGGAGCCTACCACTAGCCAGGGTCTCTCTGATAACAAACTCATGTGGCTAAAAGGACCGAGGCACGGAAAACCCTAAATTGTGCATACCCAGGCGTGACAGGAAAATCAACCCACAAGGGAAAACACGATGATTCTCCACTACTCATCTTCTTTATTCATTGAGATTTAGGAGTAGGGATGAGTAGAGGAACCCCGATATTGAACCAAACTCAAAAACTCAATGAACATGAGAATAAGAAACTCTAGGTGTTGAATTCCTACACAGAACCGAACCTAAAGACCCTTGACTTGGGTCTTGGGGTGGTCGATGGTGCCTAACAGATGCTCCGTCCCGACAGCCATGAAACTACAACCTAGTGGCAAAAAAGGGCATAAAAACACTAATTTGACACCCAAACCAAAAGTCATGGGTGATCCATTACACAAAAACAAAGACAAAACATGGAGAAATCGACATTCATATGTAGATGTGACTTCAATTGGGTTATGGTTTCATGGGTAGCAACAAAGGAGGAAAATAGGAGAAGGTACATGCCACCTTGTCAACTTGGTATATGAAAGACATCCCCAGAAATGTAAACACCAAAACTGGTTCTTTTCCATTAGTTAGAGACAAAAAAGGTCCTGGGATGACCTCCAGAATTAGGTCGACAGAGAAGGGGGAAGATCGAGAGATGCTAAATGGTGGCAACGATGGATTGCAGGGACCCTCAAGTGATCTCTAGTTTCTTTATTCATCTCTGGAGCTATAATGAAGCTTATGGGAGGGTTTTATATATAGACGGAGGTCTGATGATGGCATGGTAGCAAGACAGTGGTTGAGTTTGAGTGGAACCTCAACTCCGTGTCATATGGAGTATATGGGTAAGGAGTCCCACGGAAGCTGGAATATCTAGCTTTGTATCTGAGAGTTGAAGATGTAGTGGGTTTTATTGAGCGTGAGATCTCAAGGAGGGGAAGAGAGTGGATATGGGGAGAGTCTGAACTCCCATTGGACTGGGGAGTCCCTGCGGGTGAAGGAGACAACTTCTGGAGTCACTATTGACTCCAAATATGAGTTTAACCCGGTTAGATCCCTCCAGAAGAGCCCGCGATGAGCCATGTTTAAATTAAGGCAGCTGGAGCATAGTTCCACTTAGTTAGGGTTATATTTATTTAGGAAATATTAAGTATTTAGGTTAATTATTTCCCAGATAAAAAAGAATCCTCTATGAGAGTTCAAATCTAACCAAAACTGACACTATACCTAATTCATACATAAGGAAATAAAAAATCTAATTATTTTCTTGATATGGAAAACACAACTTTCTAAATTTTCCTATTTGGGATAAACATGAATTAATTACATAGGAAAACCTATTAATTTAAGGCTCATACTATTGATAATGACATATATTACTGAGTCAACACTCATTTCAAAATTACCGGATCAAATAATGATTGTTAATATGGTTAATTTCATTGCGACCCCTATGTGTTACTAATTTTCTAATTATGATTAACTTTAATAAAAATGAATTACAATTGGGTTGATGATATATAATTATCTTTGAATTTAATATAACATGATCTAAACATTGTAATTAGGTCTTATTGTACCTTAGGGTTCAATTGCAGCATCTAGTTACAAATTTGAAATTTGGGTTTCAAATTAGGGTTTATTTATATTGGAGTACATGATTTGAACTAAATTCATGGAAAGATTTATCCTAGGACCCTATCCTTATTTTACTCAAAATTTTTGGATGTTACACAGATCCAAAGTGAAATAAGTTATCCATTGACACAATCAATCTAGTATTTTGTCTTTGGTAGTTGCTAGGTTCCTAGTGGTCTCCCCTCTATGAGAGAATAACACTTTCGCCTATGGGGGTAACCAGTACCGGGGGATCATTAGTTGTTCATTATATACTGTCACATGATTGGGGGATATGACCTGTCAAATCTAGTGATCCAAAGCTCTTAGCCAATATTTTGAGTTTTTGTGCTATATCAAAATTAAACAATATTTTGATTTCTTAACAATGTTCCACATTCAGTTTGGTCTTGGTAAACTTCAACAAGAGGAAAAGGCTAATAAAATGGGTTCACCACTTTTGCAAAAGTATGTAGATGAATCTCAGGAGGGAAATAAATGGTTAATAAAGAATCAAGAATTTAGTACCTTTTCTCACAACAAGATTCCAAGATGTTTCACACTCAAGGTTCAATGAGCTCCAACATTTAAGATCTAATAAGAAAGAAAGTTTGTGTCATCGTAGGTTTATTGGATTGAAAATCACTTGTTGTTCATTTTTAGTTGTCTAATTTAGATTTTCAATCTAGGCTTAATGTTCCATGTTTTCCAATTGTCTTCCTTTCTAGAGTTTCTGATTTCTTTATGTACATAATCAATCTTATATATGTGTATACAACCATAGTATTAATCATACAAATAGTGCTCACATTATCATATACTTATATCTCATATTATCAAGTATCATATTCCCATTTTACAGATTTTATAAATTCAATATTTTCTCTCCAACCATCTTTATCAAAATAGACCCATGTGAATGTATGTGTAGGGATTTATATTTTCACCTATCTCTGATTTAGTCTCATAGTCAAATATATTCATGTTACTTATTTAGATAGGTTTGAATATGATCATAATATCCATTTGTGTATCTAGGATTTAATTTCTTATTATGGTTGTAATTGATGTACATGAGTATCATACTAACAATTTGTGAACTAGTTTTCTATATAATTTCATAAGTTACTCATGTTACCCAGTAGTGTAACACGATTACAAAACTTATTAGTTACTCCTTTTTCTTATTATATCTATGTTTCATGTATATAAACTCTTACTAATGAATTCGTTTCAAATATGTAAATGGTATGCAGATCAAAGTCAATTTTCTATATATTACTAATGTATTTGTGGTTTAGAGTTGGTATTCATGATCAATTCGTCTAGGATAGTATTACGAATATGTTTGTTTTACTACGTGTCTTGATATTACCAAACTGGTTGTTTTAAGCTATCAATGTAATGAATGAGTAATAATGAAATAAGATCATGACTTACTGACACACATTTAGTTGTAGTCACCATGGATCCACTAGTACATAACCGACCTTTAGTGTCAGTTAGTTAAGGCCTTTAGTGTCAGTTTCTAAGCGACACCTATGTGGGTGATGCTAAAAGCCCAACTGTTATGCGTCGGTTCAAAAACCGACGCCAAAACCCTTCGCGCGCCACCGAAAACGCCCTAGCAGGGCACTATAGGCGTCGGTTATTAGATAAGAAACCGACGCCATATACCTTCGCGCCATAGAAAGGGAGCCATCTTGGGCACTATCAGCGTCGGTTATTAGATAAGAAACCAATGCCATAGGTACTATAGGCGTCGGTTATTAGATATGAAACCGACGCCATATACCTTCGCGCCACAGAAAGGGTGCCATCTTGGGCACTATCACATCGGTTATTAGATAAGAACCGACGTCATATAAATCCCAACACGGCCGTGCTGGCCAGCACGGCCGTAGTGTCTGGTCCGCTGCCACGGCCGTGCTGGCCAGCACGGCCGTGGTGTTAAGGAAATAGACGTCAGTTACTATTTGAAACTGACACTGTAACTATGTGGCGTCGGTTTTATACAAATAACTGACGCCTATTTTTTGTTTGTTTTTTTCTGTCAGTCTGCAGACCTGCTGTATGGCTGGTCGCAGGATGAGAAACCTGCAGTTTAGTTATGAACTGCAGGTTTTACGACATCCATTGATATCATCCAACAACAGGCCACAAACCTGCAAAATTAACAACAAAAATATTCACACATTTAGCAATGCAACCTGCAGTTCCATTTGATTTTCACACATTTAGAAACATTCATGTAGCTAGCAATCTGTAGTTCCATTCATTTTCACATTCACACATGTAGAAACATTCATATAACAACCAACAGTTTCATTCATTTTCACTCAGACACATGTAGAAACATCCAAACATGTAGAAACATTCACACATATATTATAATTCAGAAATTCATTTACAAAATATCATTCTTTAGTCATTATTCACTATCAACATCCCAATTATATCTTAAATCCCCCACTACTTGTATGGCTGTTGCCCATTCTTCTCTTACTTCATTTAATTCTCCCATCGTATAGGGAGCATGTACATCTGGTAAGGTTTTTCCTATAGTGTGGTCAGTTTTAAACACCTGTAAAGAGAATGATGTATATATATAATTAATGAGCTATAAATAAGATTGATATATTTTATATTATCTAATGAGACTATATAATACCTCAGCAATACAATCGATGTCCATTGCGGCATATTTGATAATCATGTGCATAAATCACATCACATAGTATCCACATGCCCATCCGTTGTCTTGTGTAGCACACTATAAATTTAAACATACAAAATATTAAAAAATACAACTAATTAAGCACTGTTCACATAAATAATATATACATATATTGCAGTCAGGAACTTACTTTCACGTTCTTCCAAATTATTGGCTGGTTCTTTTTCGTGGGGACCTTTCCTCCAGCCTTTTTGAACTCATCAAAACCCCTACATGTTAATGTAACACAATATATTGCATAATAAAATAGTAATGTAATAACATACGTTAACAGATATGAAAATGAAATATTTCTCACCGGAATAATGTCATTTTCATTATGTGTCCATATTTTGTATTCAATTTACTCCCCTTAGGATCTAGATAATAGACAGTGAACGTCTCAGGGACAATAACCAGTAACTCCCAATGCATACCACTAGAGGTAAAAAAGTTAAAAATTAATAACTCAAAATCCACAATAAAAATGTATTTTCTTAAGTCCAAATTATAATAAGCAAAGTTAACTTACTCTACATTGAATGGAGCCATTATCATCGTCTTCTTATTTTGAGCAAAAATTGTAAAAGCCTCACAACAGTATTGTTGAACTGACGGAGGGTCTTTAGCTACTAGACTAATCAAAGATGGAATCAACAATCCTACATGTTCGAATGCAAAATCTGCACATATCTTGTCTAAGTAGCTGCAAAATATGTATTAATTACGAATGCATTAATAAATAAGAAACCAGATCACCAGATCCTACACAAGGTATATGGATGTATAAAGAAGATCTCACCTTATCCATAGCTCTATCACAGATGTATTTAGCCAATCATATCGAAACAACTCCAAAATATCTTGTATAAATAGTTTGCTTTCGTATGATTGACCTGCAACATCTGAATCTATAGAAACAGTTATAGGGCAATTTATATCATGTTCGCCTAACCATATTGCCATACCCCTACAGTTAGGACCTATCGGGACAGGTAGGTCCTGTGGAACCCAACTGGGTAATGTAGGAGGTGGAAGTGAAGGCCTAGATGTTGTGGGTGTCTTCTTTTTAACCTGTATATATATAATAATTTCAGATCAACTGACATCATATACACACACTACCAATTTAACATAATGTAAATTTACCATACAATTTCAGTAAAGATGACATCCGCTTTTAGCCACAATATCACTCCGCCTTCTGCCTCACCAAGCGTTTCACAATCTGGGTGGGCATATGGCAATGGAAGATCCATCCACTTGGGGAATATATGTACCGGGCTCACACGAATCCAACCAGTTGGTAATGGAGACCCGTGAAACATTTCCCCTGGTAGGGATGGGTAAGCCGACGTCTCTGCAATGACATATTCATTAACTTTTAGACGACATGGCTTCAACCCCTACAAATTTTTGTTTAAAGAATGTTATATACATATATACATATCATCTTGAATTAAAAAACTAGTTACTATGTCATAAAAATACTTACAGCGGATTTACTAGGTGGTGGGTCTACAGGATTACTCCCAACCTCTGCAGTAGGAGTAGAGCCTGCAGTAGGAGACACCATAGGTACTGTCTGGTAAGTGACAGTTTGAGATGCCTGCCACTTTTTCATTACTTCTTCGAGTTTCCTATCAAATAGCTTATCTACCTATACATGGATAAAAGAAACGTCAAATTCTAATTATTGAATTCTCTTTTACAGTAACATCCACAAGGAAAAAATATGTTACCTCTTCTTGTGAAAGTCCCACTTTTGGGACATGTTTGTGCTAGGATGGCCCAAAAAAAGCTTTGATGCTCACACCAGCGCCTGCAGCCCTAACACGTCCAGGATGCTCTGGGTTACCCAGATCAACTGTCAATTAATCCCTTGTGCCCTCAGGGATGAACTTGCCTTGTTTCCTCAGCTTGTGCAGCTCCCGCTAATCGCCAAAACAAAAATTTGTAATTAAGTAAACACCACAAATAATCAATATTTGAACGATTGCTATAAGAGTTGTATTTTACCATTTTTGCAGCCGCCTCAGCAATTGCGGGCTTCCTTATTTCTCCCTTCTTATTTTGCCTCCCAGCTATCTAGACATCATGGCGAGGCAGAGGTGTGCTACCTATAGTGGAGGACTCCTGAGTAGCAGCAGACTGAGCAGTAGCCTCAGACTGTAGTCTTTGGCGAATGCCTGCATACCCCTTTGGACCCATTGTGTGGTCATGCACATTCAGTGCACGCCTTGATCTTTGTGCCTCACTGAGGGCCTAGTTAGTATGCACATTAATGATTTGGTTAGTAACAGTAAATGTTAATCTTGAATAGGTGAATACAACATATATTAATGAGATTGGGACTGACGCCTAATACCTTGAATTCATCAGTTTGTCTCGAAGCAACAAACGCGTCCCATTATTCTTTGTCCAAGAAGTTCCACTGTTCAGTGGCGGTCTTCTTCCTCTTGTCAGCTTATTTTATGTATTCTCGGGTGAGATTTGTCCTATAGTTTCTTAGGACTCTCCCACAGCGTTGCATCACGCATTTACGATGCAACTTTTCATCCAATTCAAATATACTCTGCAAAATAGAATTGCTATTAACTAGTATCCAAAAAAATAGTAATCTACAAAATAGAATTGCAAATTAATAATAACTCACGCATAAATCCTTCCATATTATGTCTTTCTTCTCCTTAGAAACTTTATGCCAAGAATCTATCTTACAATCGCAATGTCTACGAGTAACATACCCAAGATATGAAACAAATGAATTGCGATTCACACCAAATGCATTTCCTACATTATCAAAATCCACAACAAGTTTGGGTCCATTGCCCTTTTGCGCTATTAACTTCTTCATCATAGTGATGCCCCTTCTCTTGTCAACTTTTTGTGTTGTTGATCAAGTGCCTCAAGTGCTTCAGATGGTACATGTGCATCATCAACCTAAATTTGACAAAATAAACACATTTACAAGATATAAATGGACATATAGATATAAATATATGATATATTGTTAAAACTTACATTATGAGGCGGCACATTGATGTCCTCACCCTCACGGTAATCATTAGCACGGTCATCAGGAGAATGCTCAGCCATCTGAAAATTCACATTCACATTGTAAAGTTCACATTGTCACTCCATCTATTGTTAGCTTTCAGCTTATACAATATCAACAGAGCGCTAAGCTTCATAAACTTAGTACAACCTGTGTATAACGATATCTCAACATCATGCACAATGTTTCTAAAAATGGGAGGTGGATCGGTGTGCTCTACCCCACAACTATCCAGCATCGCATCAACGATGTCTACTAGAACTGGTTCATTCATATCTACATCATCGTAGGCAATTTCTTCTTCCACACAAGCACTGCTATCGACATCCACTGGTTTCGGGTTTGAAATCTCTTCATGCCAGTGCCATTATGTATAGCCTTGTACAATCCCGTTGCACATGACATGACTTTTGATTTCGTCACCAGTGCTGACTTTTAAGTTGTTACCGCAATGCCTACATGGATAGTAGAACCTATCTCCAGGTTGTTTCCTATGTTCCTCGACCAATCTAATAAACTGGTCAAGACCAGAAATAAACTCTGGGGTGCAGCGATTGCGAATGGACATCCATGATCTATCCATTCTATGATCAAAGAGAAAACAAGTATATATTACAACAAGATTAGGGTCTAGGGTTAACAGATTAGAGTTTTTGCATGGTTAAAACTTTAGGCCAACAAATACATGTGTTGTCATTCTTATATATAATAAATGTGTATCACCTATCCCATTCTTGAACACCTAATCTCACAAGTAAGTGTATAATGTGTATTGGGTTTTCGATAAAATTTCGGCAACATTTCCCTGCTGTTCTCTAAGTACATATGTACTTAGAGAACAAACGGGGAAATGCTACCAAAATTTTCTCGAAAACCCAATACACATTATACACTTACATCCTAAGTGAGATTAGGTGTTCAAGAACTGTCCCAAACCGGGGACTATCCAAGATTTACTCCTAATGAGTAAATCTTGGATGGGTTTCTAGGCCAACAAATACATGTGTTGTCATTCTTATACCTACAATCCTAGTTTCATCATTCATATCCTAGTTCTTCAAGTTAGGTGATTAACATTGTCAATATACTCAAAAAGGAAACAAGTTACCAATTTCATAGTTAGGACGGTAGAGATACCCTAAGATCTAGATCTAATGGTTCATAATGAGTCTGTGATAAAGTTACATCACTAGATGATTATATAATTTCAAAAGTAGTACACAAATAAATTCAAATGATTAGATAACTAAATAAAAACAGTAGACAAAAAAATACAAATAAGTAGATGAATAAATACAAATCTATTGATAAACTAATATAAATAAGTAGATGATGATCAATTAATTGCTGAATCAGTGCATAAATAAATACAAACATTAGATGAATACATATAGATCAATTGAAAAATATAGTTAAATCAGTTGATAAATAAATTTCATTAAGTAGATGATTAAATCATAACAAAATCAGTACATAAATAAACACAAATAAGTAAACAACTTAAAAAAAAAAAAAAAAACGCCCAGCAGCAGCCTAGGCGTGCCTTGGCACCGCCCAAGCAGCCGCCGGAGCAGAGGAAGAAGGAAGAAGGTAGGACGGGCATACCTTGAGGGCAGAGGAGAGCAGCGGTCGGAGCAAGACCTAGCAGCAGCTGGCAGCCAACGTCGGCGGTGAGGAGAAGAGCGGCGACGGGGGCGGTGAGGAGAGGACAACAGCCACCGGCGGGGGCGGCGGTGAGGAGAGGAGAGGCGCTGGCGAGGAGCGGCGGCAGAAGGGAGAGCAGCAGAAGCGGCAGCGAGGGCGTAGACCAGGAGTGCTAGAGGCGCGGGGGATCAACAGAGGCTGGGGCAACAACGGCGGTGACGGCGGGGAGCAGAATCGGCAGACCTAGCAGAGTCGCAATCAAACAGAGACAATGGGGAAAAGAGATCTGTTTCGCGGGGCTATTAACTGTACCATAGGTGTCGGTTATTCAAATAAACCGACACATAAAATTAACAGTGTCAGTTCTCCACAAAAACCGACACCTATTCTCAACTATAGTTGTCGGTTGTAACTACAAAACAACCGACGTCTAAATACATATGCCGATTAAACAAATTGTTCTCGATTAATGACCATAGTCGTCGGTGTCTTCTGACAACTGACGCTTAAAGGGTGTGAAAAATTCCCCGCAGACAGTGCGGGAAAACTCATAAGCGTCGGTCATTGTGGTTAAACCGACGACCAAAATGTGCCCAATTTCTATCTCGCGAATAACCTTTAGTCATCGGTTTATTATTTATCAATAATTTTTTCCGTTGGAAATTTTGGATTTGGCGGTTAATTTTAGGCGTCGGTTTTTTTATTAAGTAACTGACACTGAATAGAAGCGGTACCCGTGTTTGGGTGCCCTTCATAGATTGGATGTCAGTTTATGTTATCAACCGACACTGTATAGTTTCGGTGTCGGTTTATTTATACAACCGACACCTGTAAAAGTGACTTTATAAGCCATTTCTGTAGTAGTGATCGTGATGGGAGGAGAGTTTCCTTCTACACTTGATGTGGATGAGTGGGAACTACACTACCCTTGATGGTGGAATTCTTCATATCATATCCACACGTGATTGTAGTCTTGTAGATAGGTAGGTTGGTTCCTCCTAGTTAGGATGCCTTAGTCTTAATCAGAGGTGCAATCCAGACAAAGACTCTCCTCGGAGATGGCCGTAGGTCATTCACATATCCAACGGGGTTAGGGATGTCATTGTGCAAAGTAGGAGGTAAAGTCAGGGTGGCTTGGATCAACTATGATGTGTTGTAGGTCATGCTTTCTTGATGTGATGGTGAGGTAGGAGGAGGTGAAGGGAGTTGAAGGTTGCAAGTCTGTGTACAAGACTTGTTGCATGTATAAAAGGAGGGTGGTGAGGGTGGTATTTGCAGGCTTGTTGTTGTTCTCCTATAGATAGAATGAAGGGTGCAAGGAAAGAGAGGTAGAGGCATCAAGGCTGGCAATCTAGGTGTTGCACTATTTCATGTCACCCTGGTTTCTGATCTGCACAGTTTCTTCTTCATCTGACATTAGAGTTCTGAGGAGTGGGTAGTGACCAGGGTTGTATTCAGCAGTATCGATGGTTGGGTATCTAAAAGGTGAATGTGCTGGTAGTGAAGGGGATGACTACATCACTATGATCATGTAATGGTTATGTATGAACTGGAGGTGATGCGGCGGTGGTTATGTTGTATTTGGCAATCGAGTGTTTTACAGGGTTGAAGGCTAGGGCTACAACAACCAGACTAAGGAGTTAATGGTGCCTTTGTGTGGCTATGAGGTGTTGTGGTTCAGTTGTACGAGGAGGGCGGCAGCCTGTAATGGAAACACTATTGTTTCTTGGTGAGTAGGTGTCATGGTGGCCAGTAATGGTCACACTACTGCTTCTTCGGCTGCAAGGCGACAACCAGGCTGCGATACATTTTGGCATGTTGGGGAGAAGTTCGACAGTGGCCCTTATTGCATTCCGTGACACCAAAAATGGTAGGGATCTCAAAAACTTTAGGGTTTGTAGGGTAAATCAGGGGTTAGGAATGGTCAACGTCAGTTTGACTGTGTCATTGATTTAGATATTAGTTCATATTTTTATTTTTATTTTTGTTCTTTAATTTTTTTAACTGTCAACATTTATATGACTTAAGTTATGAAATATTTTAACCCAAAATTTTAACCAAACCTTGAAATCACATTAAGCTAAAATTTAAAAGACCCTATCTTTATGATCAAATATTTACAAAATGTATAAAAGTATAAAAAATCTTTATTACAATCATGCTTTAGTTCAGAGTCACAAAAGCTTACAAATATGATTATAAAGTTTAAGAATAGGCATTGACTCCTATCTAATCTTCAACAGGGGACAACTCATGCACATCTCTTCCAGTCCTTCTTTGAATCACCTGTCCATGAGTTCCTAGAGGGAACGAAACCACACATGGACCCCATGAAGAGAAACTATAGGTCATCTAGGCTGGTACTAAATCCAATTATTTAGCTATTTTAAAAATAAAGAGTTATGAGATCAAATATAGGTAAGATTACTTGGTGGACTATGGGAATAATAAAACATAATCTAGTTACCATGCTAGTTTCAAAAAGATACAATAATTCGAAGATAGCTAGAAAACAATAAAGAGATTCATAAAACTAATAATCTAGGTTTCAAAATGAAATGATTTTTCTCAAAACTAATACCAAGATATCAAATGACCCAAAATGAAATGATTTATCCATTGACACAATCAATATAATATTTTGTCATCTCTAGTGGCTAGGTTCCTAATGATCTCCCCTCTATGAGAGAACAACACTTTCGCATGTGGGGGTAAACAATACTGTGGAACCTCTAAGTGTTCATTATCCACAATGTAGCGTTGGGGGATATGACCCACCGAATCTAGTGAGCCACAAATCTTAAATAATATTTTGAATTTTTATACCAATATCAAAATCAAACAATATTTCAATTTTTCAACAATGTTCCACATTCAATTTACTCCCTATGAACATCAACAAGAGGGAAAGGCTAATAAAATGGGTTCACCACTTTTGCAAAATTATATAGATGAAACTCAAGAGGGAAATAAACCTTTCAATGAATAATCAAGAGTTTAGTACCTTTTTCTCAAAGCAAGATTCCAAGATGTTTCATACTCAAGGTTCAATGAGCTCAAAAGTTTAAGATCTAATAAAATAAAAAGTTTGTGTCATCATAGGTTTATTGGCTCAAAAATCACTTATTGTTCATTTTTAGTTGTCTAAGATTAGATTTTCAATCTAGGCTTAATGTTCCACGTTTTCCCATTGTCTTCTTTTCTAGGGATTTATGTATATAATCAATCTTATATAAGTGTATATAACCATAGTATTAATCATATAAATAGTTCTCACATTATCATATACTTATATCTCATATTATCAAGGATCATATTTCTATTCTAGAGATTTTATGGATTCAATATTTTCTCTTCAACCAATTTATCAAAATAGACCAATGTGTGTGCATGTGTAGGAATTTGTATTTTCACCTATCTTCGATTTATATTGTATTGATTGACGAAAGTAAAGATGGTTTGAATGATAAAGTTGAACTTTGGAGAAAGGCATTGGAATCAAATGGATTGATGATTAGTAGGATCAAAACTAAGTATATGCATTGCAATATCAACCAATCTCACAATGTGAATGGTGGAGCCAAGTTGGAAAAAGTAGATATACCAAAATGTGATAAATTTTGTTACTTGGGATCTATCATTCAAACATATGGCGATGTCCAAAATGACATTTGTCATAGGATCACTACAGGATGGAAAATGGAGGAGTGCAACTGGAGTATTATGTGATCAGAAGATCCCTCTCAGACTAAAAAGCAAGTTTTTATAAAACTGCTATACGACCAACCATGTTCTATGAGAGTGAATGTTAGACGGTGAAGAAACAAGGATTCAACAAGATGAATGTGGCTGAAATGCATATGTTGAGATGGATGTGTGGGAAGACATGAAAAGATCGCTTGAGAAATGACTATATCAGGAATAAAGTGGGGGGCTAACGAGCATTGGGGACAAGTTGCGCGAGGGCCGTCTCAAATGGTATGGACATGTGCAACGCAGACCGACTAATGCGCCTATATGAAGCAATACTATTGAGGCAAGCACAATTATAGAAGAAGAGGAAGGCTTATATTAACATGGGAAGAGCTTATAAAGAGGGATTTTAAATCTCTACATCTCAACCAGAATATGACCCATGATAGAGTTGAATGGAAAAGAAGGATCCATGTAGTCGACTCCAACATAGTTGGGATTGAGGCTTAGTTAATGATGATGATGACCTATCTTCAATTTAATCCTATAGTCAAATATATATTCATATTACTTATTTAGATAGGTTTGAATGTGATCATAATATCCATTTGCGTATCTAGGGATTTAATTTCTTATTATGAATATAATTAATGTACATGAGTATTGTACTAACAATTTTTTTAACTAGTTTACTATAGAATTTCATTAGTTACTCATGTTACCCAGTAGCTAACACGATTACAAAACTTATTAGTTACTCATTTTTCTTATTCGATCTATATTTTAGATATAAAAACTCTTACTAATGAACTTTTTCTAAAAATATAAATGGTATGCGGATAAAAGTCAATTTTCTATATATTACTAATGTATTTGTGGTTTAGAATCAATATTCATGATTCGTTAATCTAGGATAGTATTACTAATATGTTTGTTTTAATGGGTGTCCTGATATTATCAAACCTTTGTTTTAAGATAACAATGTAACGAATGAGTTAGAGTGAAACAAGATCACGACTTACCTACACACATTTAGTTGGAGTCACCATGGCCCGTGATGGGAGGAGAGTCTCCTTCTACACTTGATATGGATGAGTGGGAACTGGACTTCCCTTGATGGTGGAGTTCTTTAGATCAGTTCACGTGATCGCAATCTTGTGATAAGTAGGTCAGTTCCTCCTTGTCAGGATGCCTTAGTCTTAACCAAAGCTGCATTCCAGACGAAGACTCCTCATAGATGATCGTAGGTCATCCACACCACTGGCGGGGTTGGAGCTGGCGTTGTGCAAAGCAGGAGGGAAAGAAATGACGGTTGGGGTCAACTCTACTATGTTGCATGTCAGGGTTGCCAGTGGTGTTGGTGAGGCAGGCGACAATGATGGGACTTGAAGGTTGCAGGTCTGTGTATAGGGATGGTTGCATGTATAAAAGGAGGGTGGCGATAGTGGTATTTATAGGCCTACAGGTGTTGTCCTACAGCCAGGCTGAAGGGCCTAAGGAGAGAGAGGTAGAGGCATCGAGATTGAAAATCTAGGCCCCTGTTTGGTTCGGGACTGGCTTTATGCAAGCCTGCCTGGCTTGGACGGGTTTAGGCCTGCTGGAGTCTGATTCTGTTTGGCAAACCAATCTGATTCTGTTTGGCAAACCAGTCTCATTCTGGGGGGCTGGACTCGTTTCAGACTCGTTTCAAGCTGATTCTGTTTGGCTGTGCAGGCTGGGTTTAGTCTGATTCTGTTTGGCAACTGTAGGAAGGATTAGCTGAATCTGTCCTATTCTCGCAGAACTGTTGTTAGAAATGTGGCCTTGTGATGCCGTTTTTAACAGAAGTTTTTTAAAAAAAAGTAACTTAAAAATAACTTAATTGTTATCTATATCACTTTGGTTTAAAAACTCTCATTTTGTTGTTGAGATGTGAGTCAGGCGTGTTACCCTTTTGTGGGGTGTTTATGTGGGTGTTTTGGTTGTTTCATTAATGTTGAATATGCCTAACATGCTATGTTTAATACCCCAAGATATGAGGTAACCCCGTCAGACCAAGAAACACGTTCGAAAAATAGCCAAACATGAACATCATTTTTAAAGTAAAACAGATTCAGCTACATTCGATAAATATAAATTGTCTTAGTGGGCAGGCACCCATAACAAGCCTGTAATGCTATATAAACAAAATAAAGATAATACACAAAACAAAAAAACTAATAATTGTTTGTTGATGCAACAGATTCAACATCAGTTTCTTCATCACTAGAGGAGATTAAGATTGGTGGTTGGTGGCAGTCTCTGACAAACAGGGCTGTAGCCGAGTCTGAAGTAGATGATATATAACCCTCTGGTCTCGGGTAAATATACCTAAGCAATTCAGAGTTGTCCCCATCACCACAAATCCACAAATAAAAGCTTGTAGGGCGAGTGTCGTCCTTGGGTTTTGGTTGTAGGGTCACAGTCCATTCAGGTTTGGCTTTTAGTCTGTCCAACATTTCAGCCCAACCTTCATCCATGATTAAATATTTACCTTTCTTATTCCATATTCTTTCTTTAGGTGTAGACCACCTGATCTGTACATCAAAGTTGATTCTGCCTACCCCCACCATAGCATAGCCAGGAGTTATCTTAAATGGCTCGCACATCTAGGTTAGGGGAAGGGATACGTGTCTCATAAACTCCCTGTTTGAGAGATCATACTCCTTTACAGGGAAACGAGATCCCATGTTACCTGTAATAAACAAGAAGAACAAGAACAACAAGAAGATAAGAAGAAGAACAGAAGAAGAAAAATAACAAGAAGATAAGAAGAACAAAAATAACAAGAAGATAAGAAGAACAAAAATAACAAGAACAATAATAACTGTTATGTTCACCTAAGTTCACTACTATCATGTATTAGGTTTATTATCATTCTATGATTTTGTCTCCATCTAAGCCTCTGTCGTATACACTCCATCAACACACCTTCCGAAATCATATTGGGTTCTCATCCTACCTCTGAGATCCATATCATGCTCCAAACACCACACAAAATGAGGAGGCGTCGAATGACTAAGCATATTAGTTAATATGTAAGTTCCAAACAACAGAGCATGGCATATCCATTTTCAAAAAACAATCAACAACACTTAACACGGGAACTTCCAAACAACAAAAATAAAATGGAAAACCGATGACGCGAATGAAAGGTATGGCCGCCATTCGATGTTACGACGTCGCCAGGGGTGAAGGAGTGTCCAACAGAAGCCTACATTGTTCCTCCAGTTCTTCTACGTAGCGTTCTAGATACTCATGCTCATACTTTTTGTTGGTGTAAACATCATGGTGGTTGTGATGAATTTCAACAAAATCTTTGAAGTTCATTGTCTGACCCCACAATGACTTGCACTCGAGCGTGAGTAACGCAATCTCAGCTTTCAGAGAATCAATTGTAGGACTGAGATCGATTGCCCAGCAAAATTATCTGCATCGATCTTTTCCCTAAAAAATATTATGAAGTTTACGTAAATGACAATGAATGTGTAACGTACACAGTGGCTACATAATATGTGTGTACAAGCGCACCTCGCGAGAAGGACATATGTAATACATTTCACCTGGTCTTTCACTGAGAATTCCAAAGTCATACAACCCTGCATCGTCAGTCTTAAGTCGCAAGCCTGCCTCTAACCCACAGTCACACCGCACAACTTCAGTTGTATTAATAGACATCTACACCATGCATTTGAATCAGTCAAACGGTTTATGGTAATGAAGTTAGATTGAAAATCAAAACAATAACATACAAGACAGACCCCATTGTTTGTTAAATCTATTACAGATAAACTTATGTTATGAATGTTGGACAGACATCAATGATGTTATACATCTATGATGTATTGTAACCGTCCTCATTGGAAGTGTTGTCGTCGCTAGTTATGTGAAGACGTTGGCGAAGATATTGGGACCGCGATCGTAGATCTGTAATTTCTACTTGTAGCCTATCAGTGTCTGCTCTACTGGAACAGACAAAGGCACACTGGGAAGACCATAGTTGACGTTCACTGCGTGCATATGCAAGTTGTGCAAGCATTGCAGCCCTAACGGCAGTTAGTGTGGCAATTGTGGGTACAACCCGTTGCGCGGGCAACCTCATATGACATCTATTTTGATTTTGAACCCTACTGCACGTAAAATATGGCATGTGTGGGTTCTTGTCTTCAAAACGTCCGTTTTGTGCATCCTTGGCATCCATATATACGCGTACAATGGATTGAAGGCCACATTGACAACGAGGCATTCCGTTCTCCATTTGAAGACAACCTATATTGACACAATGTGACGATTCTGATCAGGTTCGAAATAAACAATTCAGGAATCAATCTATTACAGATACTCTACTAACGAGTTTCCCAAATGAGATTAGCAATGGATTCACATAACACTTCGCCCTCCCTTGAATCGGCCTGAGTTGAACCTTGACCTGAACTCGGGGGAACGGCGGCTGGGGGAATGGCAGACGATGAATTCTCATCTGGGAGTTCATCCATTATGGTGTCTCCGTCATTTTTTCGTCGGATGAAATTGTGTAGGATACAACAAGCAAGTACGATGCGACACTGCGAATGAATAGGATATGTCGGCCCCTTCTTAAGGTATGCAAACCGTCTCTTCAGCACCCCAAATGCTCTTTCTGACAATATTACGTAGTTGAGCATGTCTGTGGTTGAACATCTCTTTCTTGCTGGTGTAGGTATGTCTGTTTCCTCGGTACTCAGCAATATGGTATGCTGTGTTGCGATAGGGTGCAACAAATTCACGAGTGTTGGCATACCCTGCATCTACCAGGTAAAACTTCCCCGGTGGAACTGTAAACCCGCTATGGGTCCTTGCCGATTGTAGGACCCTTTGGTCGGCAGCCGACCCCTCCCACCCAATGATGACATATGTAAACTCCATGTAGAAGTCTACTACAACCATGACATTGAGAGAGACATTCCCTTTTCTATCACGGTATCGATTTTGTTTGTCTCTGCTGACCAAGACAAGGATGTGTGTTCCGTCAATAGCCCCTATGGCATTCTATAAACCAAAATAATGTTGTAAACATACAGAATGTTTGAAAATTAATTAAATTTATTAGGGGGTTAACTATTACCATGAAGTATGGGTAGAACCTTGCGTTATGTAAAATGCGAGTATGTGTTGTTGTGCATGTAGTTGCGGTTTGCATGACAATGTAGTCATGGGTCAACGCACAAACAGCGTCCAAGACTTCATTGAACTTTCTGCTAATGGTCTCACCGGAGTAAATGTAGTCCTCCGCCAAAGCACGATTTGTGTGTCCATGGCCAACCATCTGCAGGAAATAGCATACGGCCTCAACTGAGGTGACACCTCTAGTACCTCGCAACAAGCCACGACTCTCAAGCTTGTCGACAAAGGTCATTATAGTTTGTGGACGCATCCGGTATAGGTCATAAGCCCTTTGTTCATGACCGGTCAATATTTCTAAGACCTTTATGTGGCCAATCCTGATGCTAACTGACCTAGGGATACGAGGTGGTGTGGAGGCATCAACGTCTACTGCGTCCATGATTGAGTATGCAATAGAGTCGGCAATTAAATCACCAACGTGAATCACTGGCCACAACAAGGTATCTAATAAAAGGTTGTTGAGCATGTCTTGTGTTTGCGGTTGGTTATTGCCAGACATGATGCCTACATGTACAATGAAAACAACTACATAATAATTGCTACAACATAAGACAATCCAATTAACGTGCCAAAAATAAATTATTACAACACTCAATCAAATGAAATTGTACGGATATGTAATGTGTGTGCAGAAAGTAAATTATTACAACAGTCAATGAAATATAAATGTTTGGATGGAAAATAATTAACATCAAATGCATACGAAATAACCCGTGCAATTATGTTCCCGATGGGCCAGCATCACTGGATGAAGGAAACCACATCGGTGGCACGCCTGGGAAGTTGGGTGGCGGGATAAATGGTGGCTGAGACGATGTGCCTGGGAAGTTGGGTGAAGAGGAAGATGACATAAATGGTGGGTGAGACGACGTGCTGTTGAAGTTGGGTGAAGGGAATGGTGGCACAAATGATTATTGAGATGACGTGCTGTTGAAGTTGGGTGAAGGGAATGGTTGCGGAGACGGGAAATAATATGAAGGCATTGGAGGTATAGATGTGGAAAAACCGATTTGTGACCTTTCACAAAGGTCGTTTAACCACAAGGTTATCTTTGCAGGGGTGTTTTTGAGGCTAAGGTAGATGTTGCGGTTGGTAGAGTCCTTGATGGCGTTCACAAGTGTAGTAAAAACAGCGGTGGGGGCATCGGGGAAATTGGCATTAAAATGTTCTAAAATGTTTGACAACTCTTCTTTTTCATAGGCTTTGGTCATCATGGATGTGCCTAACTCGTGAACCTTTGTGTAAACCTGTGTGAACTCAGCCAGAACTTCATTGGAAAGACCACAACGCTCTTGCGGCGTTGATTGGCGTCTCCTGCGTGCATGGGTAGAAGGACTCCTGCCCCCAACTGACGGGTTATCCATTCCCACAGGCCGCGCGCTTTCACCCTCACTTTGCCCGGTAGTTGCGGGTACGCTACGCTCGTCTGTTGCCGAGTGTGTGTACATGGGTGTATCAGGCGCGCCTAGGTCGACACTTACATCATCCTCAGACGCAACATCTGCAGGAATCTGAGTGTCCGCCGAAGACATTGCATGGTGTCCTCTAGCAATGTTCCTCCCCGCCATTAGCTCTATGTCGTAGTAGTGGGGAAACGGGCGCCTAAGCAACCTAGTCAGGTCCCTGTCTGCCTACGCTTTAAAAAAATGTGTATTAAGATAATCATGTTTACATGTACAGTTACAATTTGTTAGGATAAAAGTCATGTATAGTGTGCGTACCGCAATGGCCTCTTTCCACTCAGGGGTGTCCGGTACAATGGGCTTGTGCCTTTCTTCATCCCATCCAACGCCACTCTTGTTGGTCAAACCCTTCAAATGGACGTAGTCCTTTTTAAGGTTCTTCCAGTGACATCTTATTTGGTCTAACTTAAACACGGCGCCAACCCTATTATTGACATCAGAAGTTATTTCCCTCCAAGAGTCCCTAGTAAAATTACCATCAATACACCTGCCTAGGTCATATTGTCTACGCAATGCTGTCACCACAGCGGCATCATACTCTCTTATCCATACCATACGGTTGTTAGGGTCGACGGGAGGCATACTCGTGTAGTTTCTGCAATATTTGATGACATAATCAGTGTAAATGTTTAATATAATTCAGTCACAACAGAAACCATTTATGAAGGGAATGTCCCTGATTTATAAAATGAATCTGGTCAGTCCCTGATATCAATGAATGAGAATGGACCTGGTTTTGGGTCAGCAGAGACAAACAAAATGGACCCAAATTCAGCTATTGCTTGTTTATAAAATGAATCTGGTCAGTCCCTGATTTATGAATGAATGAGAATGGACCTGGTACCACATGTATGTGAACCGGTATAGACCCAAAACCTTGCTACGGTTCTAGTACTTATTCAGTTGAAGTCATAGAAGGAAATACAACAATAAATGAACTGAAGCATGAACAATCAGAAATTATCTGAATGACATAAGCTACAAGGACTATAGAAACACACTAAGTAATTAAAGGAATTGAACCAAGCTACTAAACATGAAGTGGACCAAGCTACATAACATGAACGACCATGATCCTTGTTTGGTGGTTATGGAAAGCCTCCTATTCAGTTGGAGTCATAGAAGGAAATAGAGCAATAAATGAACAGAAGGATGAACAATCATGATTTGCAGAATAAGTGTAGACTTCTAATACAATTATCAATGACTGCAAAGTATGTAATGAAACTTGATTGACACATGAAAGAGACCCATGTTCAGGTGTATATGTACCTGCCGGGAAGCAAACCCCATTAGGGAACAGTCTAAATCCAACTCATGAGCATAGTTTGGAAAACAACTAGGCTATAACTAAACTAGACATACATAATTTCATCATGATTGAATGTTCAGGTTGATGAGATTAAACTGACCCAAATTATAAAAAGTGTGGCATGTAACAAAGTGGTGGCGTCAATTACATAATGAAGAAGTAAACTATGTGTTTGACAATCAAAGAGATATGTAAGTTGGAATCAGAGGTATAATAACATTGTCATATTATTATTGTGTGACTCATTGTCACTTATCAGGCATCCTACATTACTAACTCCACCTCTATAAAATATGGTCACCTACTATGTGTCATTATTTCTAGCACATGATCATTTAAAATTAAAATTGTCTCACTTCTATATAATCTGGTACCAGTTTACAAAACGGGTTTCTCCAAGACCACCTGTTGGCTCATAGAATTTCTTCATATTGGTAGAACTATAATTTTATCTGACCCCACTTTAACTTTACCAGCTGCACAATGTGAGATAGAATGATGTAACAAGTTGTTGCATAATATCTACTTAATCTTCTTCAAAAAGATCACTATAAGTCGTATAACTCTATATTTTTTCTTACTTTAATCACTTGAATGAGTTCTCTCAACATGCCATTTGTTCATGTGATACTTGTCATCTACATATGTGCAAAGAAATGTATATTTCTGACTGTTAACCATACAAACTATGAAAGATACTTAAAACACAACACAATAATCTTGTTATTTGTTAGTATGATTGTCTGTTTATAATGATCAATAAACTTATGAACAACTCTGGTCACACAAATATACTGTATCTCCCCATGTCTCTCACTTAACACATATATACTAATGTGAAATTGTTTCATATGAAATTGGAAATGAATGAACAATACATTTCAACTATATAAGTTTATTTTAGGAACTATTCCACCCCTTACTGTCACTTGAGTTTGCACTATTACTAGTACAATTAAGTTTATTATGTAGATAGCCACGCCTACTATGCAACTCATGTATATCTGTAAGGAGCCTTGTAGTGTCTGATTTTGTAGAAGTACGGTGATTGGAAAATGCACTATAAGGAGCTAAGGGAATATTTAGCAGCATACTTCTATAATCCCAGAAAATTAAACATGGGAAGGATTTTTAAGCAGTATAGCAATTATAGCTGATATGTGCATGATTGAAATCGAGATTCTGGACTGTCGAGTATGCTCTAGTGTGTAAAATAAAGATATGATACTCACTAATATTAAACTTTAAACAAATAGTATTAATGTTACATGTCTTTTCTCCATCCAAGGCAGTATCTTGTGTGCATTTGTTTTGATCATAGATATAAATCTCAAAGTGAGGGCCATGTCGAGTACCAAAAAATAAAGAACCAAAAAATAGGATTCTTCACCATGAAGAGAAAGTGATCTTACAAAAAAATGAAACCACAATGTGTTTGTGAATGAGAATGCATTCAACTTCTATTGAGAAACCCATGGCATTTTGAGAAAAGTCAAACAAAATTTGTTTGCTATGATTTTAGGCATGTATATAGTTTGATTCATTTTTTTTTCACTCTGTTTTTTCTTACTCTTGTGTAATTAGATATGTGAAACAAGATGGGCCTACAATGATACAACCATATATAGAAGGAAAAGAAAAACCAAAAATGTTACTTTTGATAGTTGGAATAGTATCAATCTCTACACAGGCAAACTATATCACATTATACACTATCATGAATCAAGGAGATCCCAATTTAGTGAGTGATGATAGTAATCACTAGGTGGGTGTACAAACCAAGCTTAAAACTAATTCTAGTGGTTGAGTGTTTTCCTAACCGAACATGTTGCTGACAAGTTGTAGGTGAACAAAAAAGTGTTGCCAAATTCGGTCCAAAGTAAGAAACTACTTGCATATTAAAAAGTAAATATTTTTATAATGGTATTAGCCTGAGTTTGAGGATAGTATTGATGATATTTAATTAAAATACCTAATATAGTTTGACAATAAAATATTATTTGCATAATATCTCCATGCATGGAACTCATCATCCAATGATCAAAAGTGCCCTATATTTGGTGGTTTGAGTTACCTTTATTATAATTTTGAAATAATAATCTAATATGTGGTTATTTAAGTAACAAAGTGATGTTTGCATATAACTATATAATGTTTATGACATACATCTTATAGATTCCTATTTTTAGTATATTATATTTAATCTATTTAAATTTTAACAAATACTAGAAATACAAGCATACACATTATATAGTAAATTTTCTTCTCTTACCATTGGAAACAAAATAGAAACACACTAGGGATTCAATTTTCTTAAGTAATAACCTTTTACTTACATATTCATATGTAATAGAACTGACAATATAAATAAGCCTGTACTCGAACTCCTTAAAACTCAACATTTCTACAAGCATTCACAACAATCCAATTTGAACATAAGATTTGAGTAAAAGATTGAGCAGTTCTGCTCATACAGTGCAAACAGATCACTAATTAGCTAATCAGGAGCATGTAACCTGATATATAGAAGGTAATATACAGAGAAGCTAAACAATGCACTATAAGGAGCTAAGGGCATATTTGGCAGCATACTTCTATAATCCTAGAAAATTAAACATGGGAAGGATTATTAAGCAGTATAGCAAGTATAGCTGATATGTGCATGATTGAAATTGAGATTCTGGACTGGAATAATTTTTGAGTTCATTCATACAGGTCCTAAGGTATTTTCTATCATCATCACCACAGTAGCTTTGAGGCTCATGTTTTGTCAGTTCATTCAAGCTGGCTCCTTGCAGCCTTTTTGACAATGGAAGTCGAAGATACCATTTTGTCCCAGAAATTTGTGTAATTACGAGGTACTCTAAAGTAGTCTATCATCATCACCTTGATACTTTGAAATGTTACTGAAAAGCAGGTCGACAGAGACCATGCTACAGACCACATCAGTTCAGAGACCATGCTCGTCCAGAGCATCAAACCAATAACAAATATGTTCTGTGCAGAGTAAACAACGGGAAAGGGAAAAGCATCAAACCAATAACAAATATGTTCTGTGCCCTAAAACCGTACATGTTTCCATAAAGAACATCATTTCACAAATGTTTTACTACTTAATTCGACATTGCCCTATTCCACATTGTGCACTAAAACCGAAATAACCCTATTTAACATTGTTCCCTAAAACCGAAATAACCCTCTACCCTAGACAGAGACCAACCTGAGCAGAATCTCTCCTTGGAGTGACGACGGAAGCGGCGGAAGCTGGGCACAAGCGTCGACCTGGGCAGCGCCGGCAGACCACGAGCAAGCAACAACGATCTTCTGCGGAAGTCCAGCACCTCACAACACTTGGACGAACAAGCTTGTGTAGAAGTCCAGCACCTCGCAGCACCACACCGCCAATTTAAAGCCACAACTGTAACATACTAGATCTAGAACCCTACCCTGGAACTTTGATCCTTTTGGTCTTATCCAAACAAGGTTAAGGTTAGAGTGATCCTAATAATCTAATGCATGAATAATGTAAATAATATGTCACATAATTCAATTGGTGATAATAAGATGATAAATAACTTAATTGGATGCATAATATGGCTAATGGGACTTTAATAGGCCTAATGGCATAATCCATGTAATAAAGTCTCAAATTAAATAATAGACTCCAAATTCGTAATCTATACATCAAAATAAGCCTACATGTCAAATTTCATTTAATTTGGACAACCTTGAAATAATATGGTAATATTAAGAGAGAGAAATTGCCTAAAAGGTGTAAATAATAAATAAATATAATAATTGACTTCAAAAGAGGAAAATAATGTTATATTCGTGATCTATATAATAAATATAGCCTTTGGGTGAATTTTCATCCAATTTGGAGAAAGTTTGCTTAAAAGGTAAAATCAGGAGAGAGAAAATATGTAGAACCTTCAAAATATTAATTAAATATTCAAACAACTCCAATATGTAAAATTGATGGCAAATTCGTGTTCAACACATTAAATATGACTTGTGTGTCAAGTTTCATAAAATTTGGATAATCCTAATACCATAAATGAAGGAGGAAAGAGAAAATATGATTTGATTTATTTGACACATTAAAAGTTCTCAAAAGGCAAATCTAATTTTAGATTCGGAATCTACATGCTTTAATTAACCTCTGTGCAAAATTTTACCTAATTTGGAGTTCGTTTGCACCCTCAAATAAGGAAAGAGAGAAAAGGAAATAATGTTAATATCTACTTTAATCGAATTAATTTTTGGATAATGTTTTCTCTGTCATGCCTGTTTCCCAATTTCGGCTTGCTTCTGGACCGTTGATCTGTGATCTAACGGCTCTGATTTCATGTCCTAGCTCAGATAGGAGTAGGAACACAGGTTGTTCCTTGCGATTTTCGGTTGACGATATCTCTCTCTACAATTGTTCTTTCTTCGAGATTTCTTCGCCTTTAGATTCCAAATCGAATTCCGCAACTTTTGATCCCTGGCACATGGGTATTTATACCCCGTGTCAACCAATCTGTTGGCGCCGCCTCCTCGCTCTGTTCACGGCTCTATTTCCTGCTTCGTGCCATCTTCTAGCCACCTCAAGCGATCGGACTGCTTGGGACATGTTCCCTTACCTCCGTTGGGGTCCTAGGAGGTAGTCGGTCTCCTTGGTTTGGGGACATCCGACCCCAACCTTCCTTTCCCTTCTCCATATGCCACGTCGGAGAGCCTGTGTTGGGGGCGAGACCTTCGACCATCGCAACCTCCTGGAGATGGGCGGAAATTGTTCCACGAGTCATCGCGAAGGTAGACCCCATCTCAATTTCTCAGTTTGTTCCGCAATGCACCTTTCCCCCTTTCGAGTTCAGCCTCTCCCGCGACCATGGAAGAAGACCTTGACGCGTGTTCTGAGCATCTCTTGATCTTTGAGAAGGGTCTTTGTGTTCGACGAGCTGTCAGGAAGATGATGAGCATCATTGTTGCTGACCATCTTGCTTGTTTCGGCTTTATGGATTCATGGTTTTGCGATTTGGTTGTCCTGAAGCTCTGCGTTCTCGCGAGGAAGATAACCCAGCTTGTTTACCCCTTTTGCCCTCCGGTTTTACTTCTTTCGCAGTGCTTCTTGCCTAGGGGTATTTTCGTCTTTTTGGCGGCTTTAGTCTTTTCCTTCAGATGAAGCCACGCGAGGTTTGGTCGGTGATTTGGCCAGCTGTGATTGGGCCAAGTCACGCGGGCCCCACTCCTTCTTTTCCTCTCACGATGCTTTTGCTGACGTGTATTTTCCTAATTGGCCAAGGTTTAAAAATTAATAACTAATTATTGGACGATCAGAAAAATACAAATAAATAGTCGTTGGATTCAGAAAAATGAGAGCTTTCTTATGGTTTTGGTTTTATCGCCTGAATCTAATGGTTTAAACATGTGTTTTTAATGGATCTAATTAAATAAGATAATAACTTGTATAATTCATAACTAAATATTTATAAGTCAGGAAAATATAATAAAATATGTTTTAGACTCGTAATAACATAACCTAAAATATGGAATAGTTTTCATAACCTAATTCACACATATATAAAAAGGTAGTTTTTAGGGTTTGGTTTATGTATATGAAATTGACATAAAATCAGTATATGTGTTTAATAGGTGTTTTGGAGGCCTAGGCTTGGACCTAGTTGGACAGTGGATTGTTTGAATCTGATGTTGAGGTATGTTAGCATCTCCTATTTTTCTTTATTAAGCAATAACCTAAATTTTCATTCTCTTGGTCCTATGGACAATAAACTAAAAACCATCTCTTTTCCTTTTTGCAAATGATGCTTCATGTGAAGTATCTTATTTTGTTATTGATCTTATGATCATAGATATTCTCTTGACTCTGTTTCATATGCCTTGGTGCATGTTGGACTTTTGATATTATATGCCCACTGTGATGTGGATTTTTACTTGTTGATATATGCCCACTTTGAAGTGGATTTGCTTATATGTTTGAGTTGTCCATTGTGTGATGGCAACCTTGATAATTCTGACTATACTTTTACTTGCCTCTATATTTACATGCTATGTGATTCAATAGCACTAGAGTAGTGTAAGTGCATTGGTTTTGTTTATAGCAGATGTGTTATTTCCTGCTCTTTTTGGGACGGCAAGGAACCTCGTACCCAGGGCAAGATGTGTGATTCTTGGCCCATGTTTTTATATATAATTGGGAGATTGGCAGTATTCCTTTCTCTATCAGGCTTCAGCTTTATGGGGGTTGGCCGCCAATTGTAATTTATATTGTTCTAGTGTTATGTTTATCTCACAATGCATGCAGGATATTGTTTGTGGGGTGTGCCCTACTTGTGCTTTGTTTACCACCATGGTAGTGGATTTATTTATGGCACAATCCTTTTATATGTTTTGTTTTATGGCAAGTATCACTTTTGTTATGATCTTTTCACTTGATACCCGTTTGGGTGATACTTATCTCTTGCATGGGAAGCCTTGTATATTTTGATGTCCCTATATCCTTATATTGCTCGAAATTGTTTTTAGTATGCACATACCAGCCTTTGCTGATGTCTCCTTTGTTTCTCTTTTGTTGGGGTATGCTTCCAACCCTAGGTAGAGGACATGGATGGCAAGACGTGTTGACCTGGACTTAGCTTGAGCTGATAAAGCTTGGAGACAATCTTGAGGTGGTTTAGATTTCCTCTACATGGATCCTTATGTTGTAAGTTTGTAACCCTTTGTTTTATAATTGAATAGTCAAATATTTTCTTCCGCTGCTATACTTTGGTCTTTTGATTACCATTAATAAAGATTTGAAAATTTTACACCCACTCCAACATACGTTTTGAGTGTGTTTGGATTGGAGGTTCTATTGTTCAAATTTTTAGTAAGGAGGTGTTTTCACTTCTTTACAACAACACTGACTAGGGTTTCGGGTTCCTCTTCTGTGCTGCCTACTCCTTCCTCTGTAGACGACTTGACCAGGCATGGCAGACCATGCTTTTGACCGCCCTAGCTCGGCGGTGGCAGGAAGCAGCTACACCGAAGGTAGCTGCGTCGGGAGCAGATGCCTCACATTTACTTCATGGCCTGCTTTTCCAGGAAGACGGCTGCTTCGCCAGGAAGAGGGAGGGAAGATGTCACGAGGGACAAAGCGAGAGACGCGAGACGCGAGTCGGGGTAATCTCAAACCGGGTTTGAGATTCCAAACCTGCCTCAACCTGTACTGCGTCAAGCTCGAAAACAGGACTGACTAAACCCAAAACGGGGTCCGAACCAGTCTCATTGCCAAACGGAAACACAGCCCGAGCCGGACTGGTTTGGGCCTACGTGTCGCTATGTGACAGTTCCCAAAGCCGGTCCAGGCCGTTTCCAAACAGGGGCTAGGTGCCTCTCTATTGCAGGTCTCCCTAGTTTCCGATATGCATAGTTTCTTCTTTGTCCGACATTAGGGTTATGAGGTGTGGGTGGAGACCAGGGTTGTACTCTATAGTGGTTTGGTATCTAAAAGGCAAATGTTCTGGTAGTGAAGGAGACGATGACACCATTGCAATCATGTGACGGTTGCATCCGAATGGGAGGTGATGTAATAGTAGTTATGTTGTGTTTGGCAGTTGAGTTTTTATAGGGTTGAAGGCTAGGTCTACGACAAGAAAGCCGAGGAGTTAATGGCACCTTTGCATGGCCGTGAGGGCATTGTGGTTCATATACATTAGGAGGGCGGTGATCTGTAATGGAAATGTTGTTGTTTCCTATCCATGAGGTGTTATGGAGGCCGGTAATGGCCACACTGCCGCTTCTTCGGCTGCAAGACGGCGACCAGGCTGGGGTTCATTCTAACCGGTTGGGGAGAGGTTCGACGACATCCTTAATGCATTTGGAAACACCAAAATGGAAGAGGGGAGGGCTCTCACAAACTTCAGGGTTTGTAGGGTAAATTGAGGGTTAGGGATGGTCAACGCCAATTTGACCATGTCATTGATATAGATAGTAATTCATTTTTTTATTTTTATTTTTTGTTCTTTAATTTCTTTAACTTTCAACATTTATATCTCTTAAGTTATAAACCCTTTTAACCCAAAATTTTAACCAAACCTTGAAATCACATTAATCTAAAATTTAAAAATACTAACTCCCATAATTATGATTATGAGGTTGATAATAAATTTACTCTCTTAATTAACATAATTATATTATCTCATTTCGTTTTTATGGGATCAAAATCCAAGAATATTTAATTGAATTTCATTATTTTTCAAATGAAATGATTGGATCAAAATGAGGATAATTTACATTTTATTGCTCAAATTTCAAGATAATTGAATCGAGTACAAATATGAATGCAATTTTAGCAAAAGAGGATTTCATGTTTGGAGGATATGTATCATAGCTCAAGAGAGGAAAGGTACTAGAGAGGAAAGGTACATTAATAATTTAAAGATGTTATCATAGGTGTGGATTGTTGATATCATCTATAGGGGAAACCCATTTACCTGGGTCAGAGGGAAAAGATTGGAGACCACAATCATGGAAAGACTTGACAGGGCTCTCTCCAATCTCACGTGGAGCTCAATTTTTCCAACATGAGTTGTTATTCACCTCATGAGATTAAATTTTGATCATGTGCCCATAATTCTTAAAGTCAATAAAGACAAGGAAAATCATAAGGTTAACCATATCTTCAAGATGGAACAACTGTGGCTTCTGGACCCCGAATGCAAAGATATAATCAACAAAAGTTGGGTTGGGGGTAACAATCTGAACATCATCCAAAAACTTGATAGCTAGTCATATGCCCTCGACAAATGGGCTAAAGGAAAATTTGATGATATTAATAAAAATCTCAAAAAAGGATGAAATAGATCTACTCAGATATCAAGCAACTCTGATGTCAGCAAATAATATTTAGAAATGTAAAAGGCTCTGAAAGGACATCAATCAACTCTACAAACAAAAGGAATCATACTGGTATGCTAGAGAAAAAGTGAAAGAGATGAAGGATGGGGATCAGAACATGACATATTTCCATAGTAAAGCTTCATAAAGGAAGAGGAGGAATGATATCAAATGCCGTGGAAACAATGTGGGAGTCTGGAAACACAAAGAAGATGACATTGCAAAGATTGTTGTGGATTATTATGAGGACCTTTTCAACTCTCAAGGGGGAAATACTGCTGATATAATTCTGGAGGGAACTATTACTGAAGAAATGAATATATCCTTGAAAAAGAACCTAATGAAGAGGAGATAAGAAAGGCTACCTTTGACATACACCCAAATAAGGCTCCGGGACTAGACGATTATCATGCAGGACTTTTTAAAAACTTAATGGGGGACCGTTGGAAAAGACATTGCAAACTATATTAAAGGGTGGTGGAAATGAGAGCACGGGCTACATGATATCAATAAAACTAATATTTTCCTCATTCCTAAGTGTTGTGAGCCCAACAATATGAAAGACTTTAGACCAATAAGTCTGTGAAATACGGTGTACAAGGTTATTTCCAAAGTTCTTGATTATAGAGTTAAACCATATCTCAACAAGATCATATCCCCTAATCAAAGTACTTTTATCCCCAACCAGCTCATCACAGAAAAAATGTGTTTCTTTTGAGACTTTCCACTCCATGAAACGTGAAAATAAAGGAAGAAAAGGATAGATGGCAATCAAATTGGATATGAGCAAAGTTTATGACCATGTAGAGTGGGACTTCATCAACAAAGTTATCAAGTCTATGGGATTTGGAAACAAATGGCATGAGAAGATTAATGAATGTCTAAGTAGTGTAACTTTTTCTTTTATTATAAATGGTTCCAAGAAGGGTCATGTTGTCCCTAAAAGAGGGATCTGCCAAGGCGACCCCATATCCCCTTATCTCTTTCTTTTTTGTGCAGATGCTCTATCTTATATTATAAATAGAGTTGCCTCAGAGGGGTCCATCACTGGATCACGAGTATGTAGAAGGGGCCCAAAAACCACACATATTTTCTTTGTTGATGACAACATTCATTTTTCCAAGGTAAATCTTCAAGAAGCTAAAAAAATTGTCTCTCTTTTGAGCTACTATGAGAAGAATTTTGGTCAGAAAATAAACTACACCAAGACGGAGATTTCTTTTAGCAAGAATGTCATTGAAGCGACAAGAGTATAGATCAAAGAAGCAATCTAGGTCCAGGAAGTGGGTATCCATTGAAAATATTTGGGGCTCCCAACTTATATTGGTAGATCAAAGGGAAAGGTGTTTGGGGATATAAAAGACAAAATGTGGAGGAAAATCAATGGATGGAAGGATAAACTACTCAGTCAAGTAGGCAAAGAGGTACTTATCAAGTCTATAGTCTAGGAAATTCCCACATATATGATGGGTGTAATCCATATACCTGACACTATCATTGAAGACCTCACATGTATGCTAACCAATTTTTGGTGGGGTAGTAGGGATGGAAAGAGGAAGTTGCACTGGGCCTCTTGGTCAAAATTGTGTGAGTCAAAGAAGATGGGTGGTCTAGGGTTTCATGACCTCAAAGTTTTCAACTCCGCGCTACTAGCTAAACAAGCATGGGAACTGCATAAGAACCTTGAATCTATTATAGCTACTATTCTAAAAGCAAGATACCATTCCTATAAGTCTCCATGGCCCATCATCTACGTAATGGTATCCATCCCCAAATGGTATATTTATTGTACATTCAGCTTATTAGTTGGACCTGAAGGGTCATAACAGCCAATGGAACACTACAAATGGTATGAATCAACAAGATCTATGGAACAAAATCTGGCACACAAATGCCCCTCCTATGTCGAAACATTTCCTGTGGTGTTGCTGCATAAATCACCTCCCCACTAAATAGAATCTAAAAGCTAGGCACACTTATGATAACGAATTATGTGATATTTGCAAGTATGAAACTAAATCAACTATCCATACGTTGACAAGTTGCACACATGTTGCTACCATATGGTCCAAGCTCCCAATGACAGCCACCCTAGAGGATGCTCCTCTTACCAGCTTCGCAACACTTACTAATTGGTTCCTCACAAAGAGTGATACCACATCCTTTCTGAATTTTACAAGTAACTTCCTTGTAATGTGGATATGAAAAAATGATGCCATCTTCAGTGAAGGTTTGGTTCAACCACTCATAACCTTACATGTTTTGATGCACTGGTCACGTAGCTTTCTCCAAGGTAGGGGTAACGAGAAACCAATGAATAAAACCTCACATTGCGGTAGGGAACCAGGTGGGTATCTCCCAATAGGGGGCTAGTTAAAATAAACATCGATGCAACTTTTTTAACTGATAATAGGATCAATGTGAATGCTATTTTTAGGGACCATTTGGGTGAGGTACATATGATGGTACCAAAAACAACCATTGAATTCTGGTCGTCTTACCTTGATGAAACTCTTGGGATACTTTTTGGCTTACAAATTGGACTGGATAACAACTTCAAACATGTCGAAGTGGAAATGGATGCAGCTAATGTATACAATAGAATTTCAAAGAGTGCGCAGGGAGAGAGTCATACTGATCTAATCTTCAGGGATATCCTTTCCCTTTCATGAGCTTTAGACACTGTTGTGTATTCACACACATTCAGATAGGGTAATGAGGCAACTCATAAACTTGCAAAAATGGGCTTAGGTTTTGATCGGGTTTGGATCTCATCATGTCAATTCCCTTTCATTCCAAATGATCCTGTTGTATTGTTAGTAATTAATACAAAGGATAGGCTTCACATAAAAAAATAATAGCTTAAGATTGAATTTAGTGCTAAACTCTGATATGTTACAACTTTTGAGGGGATCTTTGACTTCTCTATATTCTATAAAAGGAAATATGACATTTCTTTTTTATTTTAAATTTAAAAACTGAAGTAGAGTTTTGATCATGAAAACTTCTATTATGGTGGGACCATTTTTGTGGAATCTAGGGTTAGTTTTACAAAAAAAATTGATGTTTGGGGAACAAGTTACAATTTCCTAGGGGAAAAGACCAAAGAAATGAACTAAAAAATTATAAATAATAGTAATATCACTAAATATCCTTTTATTAGATGGACATGAGCTTTTGATATGAATCCACATGTTCCAAGTTATTGACGGAGACCATTGTCATCTTTAACCTTTGACAAGAGGATTTTGTTGCAAGGACCAATTTTTGCTTAGACAAGAAAGTAGGGTTTACTTGTCTAGTGTGTGCTTTGCGTGTTTGATACTTTCTTATATCATAATAAATAAATATTTTACTATATGTGTTGAACTTATTTATACTTTCATTACAAATAAAATTATAAATATAATTGTCACTGTAATTTACAGTACCTCCTGCTCCTCACGTACGATTTTTAAGTGGGGGTCCCACTATATTCTAAGCATTATTTGGTTAAAACTAGTTAGGATTTGGTAAGTTATAGTCATGTATTTGGTTGGATTGAGTTTGAGGTGAATTCACTTAATTCAGTGAATATTATTGAAATGTGTATGAAACTCTAAGCGTAATTTCATTAAAAATGGTATCATCAAATAAAATATATATCTAATTATATGTTTAAGCATCAACTATTGATAATACATATTTGAGGGATGGCAGAAAACCCTACCTTTCTGGATCACAGTTTTGGGTATTAGTGTTTATGCCTGATAATTGAACATATTTCTATATCTTGGAAATGTCTTAGGGTTATAATGAAGTTCTATAATGATTTTTGAAATCATATAACATGATATAGGTTGATATGGAAGTCACCTTTCGAAGGTTGATATATTTTGGCCTAAATATGGGATATAATGAAAAAACATATGAAAAAGACACTATTTACATGAGAACCATGACTAGATGAAAAGGTTCAAACATGACCATAATAACCTAAAAACGTAATTCTATACTATAAATTCTAAAATGAAGAGAAGGAGATGAGATTTAGGGTTTGGTAGATTTTCCCAAAATGTGACAATTCCACAGTTTTTAGCTGAAGTTGGGGTGAAACTAAGGTAAGAAACATTTATACTCATGAATTCTTATTCGTGTTAGTATATTACATCCTTATTGATAAATTCTATCTAAACACTTCTCCTAACCCTAATTCTAACCTCTTTCTTCCCAAAATGATCACATATGAAAACACTGAGGTAGTTTTGGTTGTGGATTCTAAATACGAAGAAGATTGGAGGAAGATTTCACAAATATATGAGTTTACCAACTTGGTATATTGTTGGTGAGTGGTTTAATCATAATTTAGATATTTGACTACACTTTAAGCTCATTTGGATGAAACTATACCAACAAACCTTAAATGGAATTGATTTGGGTATTTGACAACTTTTATAAATTTGATGTGAAGTTCCAAATTTGATCTTTTGTTTAAAACTTTACCATAATATATCGTCATTTAACCCATTAAGTTATTGTGAGCTAGTTTTATTAAAATGTAAATTTTATCTAAACTATGCTCAATTTCAATATTTTTAATTCCAATTTAGGTAGTAAATGCCAAAATAAGAATATTTCTGGATGAACTTTTTCAGATCAATTTAACTAGAATGGGGTATTAAAGGTGTTAGTTATGATTATTTGAGACACCATTGGGAAATTATTTCATATTTGGAAAGTGAGTAATTATGCACAAGTAGGTTTTGATTGACCCAATAATTGATGGTTCTTAGTTAATAGAAATATTGTAGTGGATCATTCTGATCATATATTACATTTAAAGTTAAAAAATAACAATTTCTTCATAGAGAACTTAGTGTAATAGTTATGCTAGTTGAGTTATGAAGTAAGTTCATATCCTATAATCCTATAAATCCTTTTTTAATTAATCATGAAGAATTATGCTCTAAAATTTGAAATAATATACTAATAATAAGAAACATTGCTATTAAGTATTTATTACCTAATTGTAATTTAAGAAGTTGTGTCAAGGCCTTCTAACCCTTATATCTCTCACATGGTCATTTTATGGTTAAAGTAGAAAATACCACTTAAACACAAGTTCTCACTAATAAATCATAAGGTGATGAGTTCACTAATACGATCTTTTGATATGAATACAATTAACTCAAACATAATAGTCACTATAGTGTGAAGGTTCTTTCTTAGAATGATCAATATTAGACCATTGAATATGAATATTATGGAATATGAAGGATTGAGATTAAAAAAGTGAATGCACATATGGATTTAGTTGAGTTATGATTATAATTGTACATATACAATAAAAAATAGAACTTTATATAACTTATTTAATTTAAGGATTTTAGCGTCATATGGAGGAACAAGTACCACACATTGGTCTAGAGAAAACCTAAGTGAGTAGTAACATTATGTATCAATTTATCAATTCCAATGATTCGACCAAAAATTATTAATGAATATGAGAAAAAAAGGTAACAAAAGGAATTACATGCTAATGATGAATTAGGTAAGAAAGTTAAAGTGATGGAGCTAAAACTCAACTATAATCCTAATATAATGAGTCTCACAATGGAAATGAATGATATTTTTAATGATGGAAAAGTGAACGGGTTATAATGTATTTAACATATTTTTGTTAAAAGATATGAGATTCATGTATGAGATTAGAAGTTCATCGCTCGGTAGCCTAAGATGTTAATGAGTTGAGACATCCTGAAATTAATCAGATCATGATTGTAACAAGAGATTATGGTTTCTACTAAATAGTTAGAGAAAATTTTATTGGTTGAAAGTCTTTGGTGAATATTTTATGTTATGAAATATTATACCAATTAGGCTCTTAGTTTCCATAAAAAAACCTTATTATGGTGATTTTTAGAAGTGTACTTTTAAATTGTCAAATAGTTAAGAATTTAAACGAGTTGAAATATAATATTCATCCTTTTAGTATTATCTCATAACACATAAGTGGATTTAGTTGAGAGTGGATACAATTCTACACATAAATCCTATTTAGGACATGTTGACCAACAAGAGATAACTTTTATACTAAGCTTGTAGGTTTAAATATAAGAACATCATAAATAATTAGTAAAAGTCTAACTTGAGATTATGATCAGAAATAATAATGAATGTGATGAAATGTGGTGTTTATATCGTAAATCACTTATGAATCCTTATTCAGGGTTACATCATGGGAACATAATCATGTTTAGGATAAGTGGCCCAATTAGGATGCTCCATAAAACATTATGTGAAAATGAAATATAATTAGGATGTTATTATAATTATTATGATATTGTTCTATTTAAATGATTGGCTGCTATAGATCTATTAGTGCAATGAATGTGCCTTTTTATATGCTAAAAATGTAGTTATAATATTCACAATTCAGAATTGGTACTTGAGTTGGTATGATAAAAATCCTTATTAGCATGTAATATGTTTCTAAAATGTGTGTGGAGTAATTTTAATCCTAATTCATAGTATAGTTTACACCCTAGAAATCATATATATTCCCTTGGGATCAGTGTTGGAAATTGGAATGGGTTCTCTTGTAGTAGTCTACATGATCATGAGAAGGTTATCAAAAAAAATGTGACGTTCATTTCCAACAATAAATTAGGAAGATATGAATGGGAGTCTCTGGAACTCATAGGAGTATGGATGGCCCACTTATTTACAAGACATCAAGATTTGAATGAGGGGCCTCTTAAGGAGAGGGAAATCTGCAAATCCAATATAGCTATACAATTGTATTTCTTCACTTTTATTGAGTGTTGCCTTTAGACATACCCAAGTTAAGGATATAAGAGAGAGTGATACACACACACACACACACATATATATATATATATATATATATATATATATATATATATATTCTCATAGGTCCAGTCTTTGATATTGTAAAGTTAACTTGTACATGATGGGTTAGTGTCAACCTTGGTGGTACTGATAACCATATGATATAATAGTGAGCTATCCAAACTCAATCAATATACTCACAAACTGTGTGGATGCAACCAAGTTAATTAGGACAATATAAGGTAATCCAATCATAATTGTTGTCTGTGTCGTTCTCTTTATTTACATGAAATTTGTGTTTGATTCATAGGTTAGGGAATGCCTAGCTTGTTCGTTATCTATTGTACTCATATAAACAACCTTAGTTATGGAATGATAATATGCTTATATATTACATGTTTAATACCTCAATATGATACAATTTTTTAGAAATCAATTTAAAAGATGCACTCCTTTTAATATATTCTTTTTTTATACAAGTAACTATTTAAGTAATGAATATTTTCTAAATTAAATGTCTCTAATTCATCATTGATACATTTTATCTATCTTGAGGGAAAATGTTGTCTACTCACTAGGACACTCTGTGTTTCATACTAATTGTTTAGTTGCAATTAGATTTGATCTCAATAGTTAAAAGTTTGGATCAAGAAAGACATGAATAGTGGAAATGTGAATCAAATTAGATTATATATCCTCTTAATTTGTTGGGGTGAGTGTAGTATACTAGGTTATGTCTTTACATGTATATGTAGCTTGATGTAAGAAACATTGTGAATATATAATAAGATTGGTTTAGTTTATTAGATCTAAATGTGGATTGACTATCTATTAGTGTGTTGGCATTTGATGATGTGGCATGCTCAACATATGATTTTGTTCATTTTTTGTTTTATCAAACATTTTCTTGCATTTTCCAACCACTAATTTTATTTGCATTTCTTAAATATGTAACGATCTAGATTAACTTGGGTTCTATCTCAAGGAGAAAATGAAATGAATTCTTAGTCTTCAATTCTCCTATGAATATCTTCCCAACTTAACTCAGCTCTAGATGTTCTATCCCATATGTTATAAAAAAATTCTCAAGTGCAGTGGGTATCCACAATGAGAAATCTAGATTTTGTTTTGTCAAAGATTGAAGATAAATGATGAAAATGAAGACTTTTAATATAAGAGTTGAAATACATTTGATGATCCACCTAAAAAACAATGAGAATAGAAGGCTCATGCTAGTTAACACAGACCATCACTTCTTGGGAGGAAACCAAAGCCTTTTTAATATCGTTCTTCTTTCTTCTCAAATGATTTGTTTTCTTTTTGGCCTAACTATCCCTTTTTGGTCTGAATTTTGCATTTGTATATAATGACTTTGCAAATATAAACCCATCAAATTTAATTTAGTTATCCTTTCTTATATTTTTTCCCACTTGATTTGATGACACTGGGGAGATGATGATCATTGTAAATAGTGAATGCTTCCAACCCTCTCTTTCTTACACATATTTTTATACTTTGACACTTTGAGGAAAGAGTGATGATAAGTTAAAGGGGTGTAAATAAGTGAGGAGGTAAACCCTAAACCACAATTTTATTACCATATGTTGATAGTCTAATTTATTTTTTATAATTGAGTTTTTTTTTCAAAAAAAATATGCATATATATTCTGCCTCTACTACATGATGCATCGAATAAGTACTTTTCTTCTTCTCATATCAGGGTAATTTAGTAATAGTGATCCAGTTCCCAATATGTTCATCGTCCAACCCAGGACAACTTTTAGTGTCTTCAAGCTAGGGATAATTTACTCATGTTACACCTAAAATACTTAGGTGTTTATCCTAGCCTTCTTTCAAAGGACCAAGAACGTGCTCTCTATTGATGAAAGTCCCTCACGAGAGCATCATCTGTAGAAATTATTGTAATCATTTCCATCTTACTTCATATGATAATTTGGTTCAAATGTTGACTAGAAGTGTACAACACCAAATTAGAAAAAAGTTGCTAACGTTGTACCATAATAATCCCTATGAAATAGGGCTTGGAAGCCCACTAAAACCCTAAAAGACAAGAGATTCTCAAAATCCCAAAAAGAGTAAGCTAGAAAAATCATAGTGTGAATAAAAGAATGAGAGTTGTGCCATACTAGGGATATAAGGATACTACCCAATCGATGTATTGATGCACTCACAAATGCAAATACAATGTGACTGGTAGTATTACCTAAAATTTTTGTAGAATAAACCCTTGGCATAACTGATATTCACTAAAGCTAGAGCAAAATGGGGTACTTGCAAGTAGCATGTGAAACCAATATTGTAAAGCCAACTGGATTGGCATGTCGGGACCACTTGCCTATTACAAAAACCTCTAGTTGAGTGACCCAAAGAAGTATGAATAACACCCATAGAGTTCAACCAACCTACTGACTGTACTTTATAACCAAAAATAAAAATACATGTGTGGAAGCTACCTCTAAAAGGGTTGAAATAGAGCCAAATGGATTTTGGAGTTGACATCATAACTAGAAACCTACCATGTGAAATGAAGCTATGTCAGGTAACATTAGTGCATTCTAAGCTCCTACACAACCTATATGCATGGAATAGCTCAGTAAATAGATGTTATAACACCCATTATAACAGTGTAGGAAACTTAAGAAGAACATTGACAGAAATATATGCCCATTTTCTATCTTGACCTTCCATGTTTATAGCCTTAGTTTGTTTAATCCCTATTTTGACCTTAATTTTTCACTTGAGAATAAGTTAAATGGTAAGTTTGGGGGTTGATAACATAGATTTTTTGGATGTTTGTACCTAGTACCCTTATTTTCCTTATCAATTAGGCACATGACACCATTTATATATATATATATATATATGTTTGTGCCATATTTTTATACTTACTATTCTAATTTGGTGACCTCACATTTTCATGGCAATTACTCACTTTTAGAGCCTTTTTCGTTCATTGGAACCAACACAATGGTGTACATTTTCCCCCCTACAACAACATAAGTCTCTGTAGACCCCCCAATGCTACCACATTGGGCTTCTAGGCACTTTGATGTCATAACATTGGGGCCCATGCTTCATAAGATCATAGTGTCAGGTTCCCAAGAGCCCAATGACACCACAATAAGCCTCCCAAAAATAGAGGACCCTACATTAGTCAACGCCTAACTCATTGCATCCATCTCGAGTAAGCCAAGATATGGAGGCAACCACATTGTATAGCTACTTCCACAACCAATTGATGCCACAAAAATGGACAATTGCTACCGTGCTCGATGTTTTAGATAGACAAAGACACCACACTTGACACACACTAAAGGTATTATCAAATCTGAATACATCCTCCAAGGTTCCTGATGGAAGGAGCACGACATTGGGCAAGCGCTCCATTGCTTTGGGTTCAAAAGAAGACGTCATGAAGGGATCAAATATGAGTTTTGTTGCCTCAAAACATAATCGTAGGGTATAAAAGATACATGGGATTCTATAAGAAGTCATATCATTATTTCACTCATGTGGAAGCGTTGCTGCTACCACATGTGAGTCTAAGAGAGGAAAGCATTATCTCCTAAACTCGACCTTGCCTCTTCTCAGTTATCACATAGACTTCAATGCCTAACCTCAAGAGAGGGAAGGCTCATAGGGTTCCTTAATCCTCATAATTTCCATTCTACCTTCTAAGTAGGATGGTCATAAGCTTGTCTAATCCCTATTGCACCTCCTCTTTCATCAACAATGCCCAAACCTGAGTGAAGATGCCTAATCTATATGTGATGAGAGGATTTATAGGCCAAGGCATGGTATCTACAAGAGGATCTACAATTAGTTCCCTCTTTTCTTCCTTATTTCATTATGTTTTACACTATTTAGCTCTATATTCTCCCTACTTATTTCCTTATGGACATTTTTAGCATGAATATTTGTTGTTCATTATCATTATGAGTGTTTAAAGCACTTAATTGGGAGCATCCATGAGGTCCTCCCGACCATGTAAATACTTTTAGATCTGGTTGAATTTATGTTCTTAGCATGTTTGTCTCTTTGCTCTTATTTACAAATAACTAGTTGTATGCTTAGCTGCCATCTTGTGATGTTTGATTTCAAATAACATTGAGAGGTTTTTATTTAGTATAGACCTGGAAAATGGAGTAGTGTGGATTCATGAGAATGATGCTCATGGAATAGGAATCTTGCTTCAAGTCATAGATCTACCCTAATCTCGAAAGAGGGAGGGAGTGGAAGCAAATGATGACTTCTCACAAATTATGTTGAGGGTATAATATGCATCTTTAGGTGTATGTCTGTTTGGTGAGTGCACATGGTAGGTGAAACCTGACTGGAGTTCCCCCATTATCATATGAATCACATCATCTATCACCACGTTTTCTTTTCTTTTCTTTTTTATCTTAGATTTTATTTTCCTTTTTTATGTTTCTTGTGCATGATGTTAACCAGTGGTGGATCCAGAAACCCATGGCATGAGGGGCTAAGTTAGTATAGATAGTGGCATATCCAGACTATGAATATTGAGGGACAAGTTCATACTTGTGTAGACAAAATTGAAAATAAAAAATAAACCTAATAGTTTATCATTGCTTCCAACATAAATAAATCTTTTTATATAACATGAAAATACAAATATAATGACATGAATAATTCTCTATATCAAAATTGTTGATAACATCAACTTTTATGCATAATACTCAACTCTTTCATAATAGAGAATCATCTGATTAAGTGATTAGGGATCACAAATTCCTTCATTTTACACTTAGTTACCAAATACTTAGATCTGACTAATTCTTATGCAAATTGTAGAAATTGAACTCGAATTTGTAAAGATCGATGGCCTATCCATCAACCTCCAAGATTGATCATCACTAATGACAAAGATGTCAACCCCAACAAAGAATCACAGTCCATCAACCTCTCAGGTTGATAATTGAACCAAGATCAAGAGATCGATATATAGATCTATCGATCCTTTTATGCTAAGAGAGCTATTGACACTTAGAATGATGGATCCTAGGTCGACACTATGATGGATGGATCCTAGCTTGACACTCAAAATGGTGGATTCATGCTCAAAAAGACCCATCGAGATGAAGCCTTGCACTATACCATCGACCATAGTTTGATAACCAGAAAAACAAGACCCATGAAGATATTAGACTGACCACTATCGACCTTCCCATCGATAGACCATTATAAGGCAACCATGAACCACCAGATCAATGATTGGAAGCTCAAGGGTCAGTACCATATGGACCAATGATAGATTGACATGGCATAAGTCAAACCCTATAAATAAACCCCCAATGCATTTGTTCAAGGCATCTTGTTTTCTTTGAACAAGACGAAGGGCTACTACAGAGACTAAGAACAAGTCTAGAACAGTTGACCAAGATAGATATATCAACTTAGCAAAGCCCATTGAAATGTAGTTTCTAGCACCCACTTTCTCCATTAGGTGGAGATACCAGCCTTGACCAAGTTATGACAATAAGAGAAGTGGAGACCATCGATCCCTTATAGGGAAATTGACCTCCTAGTCAGATTTAGCTAGAAGGTTGGTAGATTGATCACTTGATCTACCCTTGTATCAACTTCTCCCCCTTTTTTTCTTATTGTCGCATAATTTTCATTTAAGAACTATGATTTGTTCAAGTCATAATCTTTTTCCTTCTTGCACTATGAGTGGCTTAACACGTATCTTGGGTTTGGAGTAGCCATCAGGCCCTTCCGACCATGTAATCTTTCCTTCTTCTATTTAATACATGTGTTCTTATAGTTTTCTTTCTATACTCTTATTTTAATGTGTCACTTATTTGATTAGATACCTTTTTGTGATGCTTAATATGGATTAATTTGAGAGAATGAGTTCAATGATATGTAGAGTATGTATTAGTAACGAGACATGAGAGTGAGGAGTTACCATAACAAAAGTGATACAATTATTCTTGATCTTTTGGTTATCATCTCGAGAGAGAGATACGTTTGGATAGAAATCTACCTGGATCTGGAGAGAAGGAAGGAATAATTTCTTTTATGACTATTTGCAATGCATGTCAAGATCGTATATAAATTGGAAGAGAAGGATGGTTGATGATCATTTGATTGGTGAAACCCAATCCAAGTCCCCTTTTATCGTATCCACAATTCTCTTTTTTTTTGTTTAAATCCTTCATAACTTAGATTACTACTTTGTTTTAATTCATTCCTTAATTGGAAAACAATATTCACTCCTTTTGATTTGACGAAACTAAGTAAGCCTTTTACGTTCTTATTATATTGTTTTCCTTGTCCTGATGTTTGACCATGTATTACTACATAGACTCTATATTGAGTTGCAGACGTCCCTTGAAGTCAGGTATAAATTTAAAGTTTGGTATATTTGACTAGGCAATCATGTTTACACTTTTGACCCACAAAAAGGAGTGATATACTTTTGGTGCCATTTTTAAGGATAAGGCAACAAGAAACCACTAAGAACTCAAAGTTTATTTAGAATTAGTCTATGTTCTTAAGTTTAGCAATAGACTTAATTACAACCTTTATCTTTGTTTCATCACACCCACCTTTAGTATCATTTATGTTTTTCAATTATTGACTCTGACTCGTCTAATTCTTTTCAGGTAGTCAATTTAACTTTTTCCTACATTGAAGGAGATTTTTTGTGACTTTCCACAAATTGAGCAAACCAACCACATGATAGGCACCAGAGAATCGTTCATATTTCCATTTGTTGGCCACAACCTATTCCAATGATAACATGATATATGTAGTAATACCTCGCATACCGATGGCCACTTCCTAACTAAAGCTTGCTTTACTTAATATCCTTCAGCATCAAACTGTTAGAGGCAATTCTATCGAAGAAAACCCCTACCATCATATTGATGCATTCAAAAACATGTGTGACACCCTTAAAGTAAAAAAGGTTCCTCAATACATCTATTACCTCAAGGGTTTTTATTTTCTTAAAGGACAAGGCTCTATCTTGGTATCTATCACTAAAGAGAGATACCACTTGGCAACAACTAGATGAATCCTTTGTTACAAAATTTTCTCTATTGAGAAGACGGTTTGGTGCAATTACAAAATCACCAGTTTTAAACAAAAGGCCAATAAGAATTTGTAAAAATCTTAGGAAAGGTACCAAAAATGTGAGACTTTCCACATCACAACTTCGAAGAAATTTTTATTATAACCACCTTCTATGAAGGGCTCACCTAGACAGAAAGAACTTCTCTCTGCACAGTGGTAGGGAGATAGTTCATGAAACATGATGCTAAGAATTCTAGGGAGATCATTAATAATATGGCTACACTACAATCAAGATGAGACTAAGACAGTGGATCTATTAGAACCACATCAACCATCAACAACACTTTGTCACCTTTTAATACCACTTTTGAATCAAATTTTCTTGAAAATTTGAACACCAAGCTGAAAAAATGGAATTATATGAGCACAATTTGAAAGAATCCAACTCTAAATACCACACTGAAGCAATCATGAAATGCATTACTTGTGGAGAAGGCGGTCATAGATTCAATCACTGCATATATACTCGTGAATCAAAAGACCAACAAATGATCCATGTAAAAATGTATCTTATGTAAGTTACAATAGACCTGACCACCCAAGTTTCTTGTATGGAAATACATTTGCAATAGAATATTCTTACCAAATGAACCAACCATCTCAAATGATGGGCAGAGGACAAGATATGGTATGAGGAAATCCCCCAGTATTCCCACAAAATAATAATAAAGCACCACATCAACAAGGAAATCTCGACGGGCCGCCCAAGCGAAGCCTTAACCAGCAACAATGGAACTCCATAAACCAGTTAAGATCCCTAACTAAGAGATTGGGGAAATTTATCGTGAGCAATAGTAACCTTATGTCCAGCATGCAAGCATAGTTATAGAATGTGAACACTCAAATTAGGGACTTGCAACAACACAATAGAATGATGGACCAACAACTCACCTCCATAGATGCATTGAATGAGAACCCAATTGGGCAGTTTCCCTCTAGCACTGAAGATAACAAAAAGAGTGAGACTAGAAGGATGGTAACACTCTAGTCTGGTACCACCACAAATTTACCACTTACAATGCCACTTATAGTTGGAGAAGATGATGGCTCGATTAATCCAAAAAAAGGAGGCATTTCGGCAATAAAGAAATCATGAGGAACGACCAAGTCCATACCCTCTATAAGGACTTCCAAAATCCTTTTTGAAGCACCTTTTCCCCACAGGTTTATTAAAGCATATATGTAGAAAAGATACAATAAATTTCTAGATACTATTAGGAAGATAACCTTGACATCACTTTCCTCGATGTCATTGATGAAATACCAACATATGTCAAATTTTTGAAAGATCTTAACACCAAGAAGAGAAAAAGAGGAGAGATAAACATTGTATGTTTGACTAGGATGTCCACAAACTTCTACCAGTTGACTATGCCAACTGAAAAAAGGATCCCACAACTTTCACTATTCCAATTCTTATAGGAGACACTTTAGTAAGATATGGCTTGGCTTTAGCCGACTTAGGTGCAAGCATAAGACTCATGCCACATTCTCTCACAATCCAAGTAGGACTGACATACATACTCCCCTCAAATATGAGGATCCGATTATCCAATAACTCTTACACCAAGCCAGTTGGTGTAGTCAAAGATGTCACTGCTCTATTGGAAATTTCTTCATCCCTTATGATATAGTAATCATCAACTTCATTGAAGATCTTATGTGCCTGATAATTTTGAGCCAACCATTTCTGTCCTCTACAAAAAGTTGATTTACATTGTAGATAGGCTGATAACTATTTGAGTTTCCAATGAGAACATTGACTTCAATTTGTTAGACCACATGAAAGGACCCTCTCCAGCAGAGACAAGTTATTTCACTAATTGTTACATCCAATTGTGTGCTAAAATCCAAGAACATAACACTATTGTAGTCTCCCTAATACGGGCACTCACTAATCCAACTTCTAGGATTATAGATCCTGAAGTAGAAGAGATGTTGGCCTACCTAGATGCTGTAGAAGAGGAGTAAGAAAATCAACAAGACACTATTGAAAATGCCAAGTAGATGTCTCTTTATGGAGAACCAAAGGACATTTCTACACTAAAGATTTCCCTAGAATTGAAATCTCTGCTAGAAGATTTGAAGTATTAATTTTTAGATGTTGAACAAAGGAACCATGTGATTGTAAGTTCTCAACTATCATCCGATCAACAAGGACAACTCCTGACTGAACTCAAACTTTGATGGAAGGCTCTTGGATATTGTATAAATGACATCAAGGGACTCAACTTAACCATTTGTGTGGATCAGATCAACATAGAGGACACTGCCTGACCTCATGTTTAAGGTCAAAGAAAGTTAAATGATAAAATACACAAGATCGTGCTCAAGGAATATATGAAACTATATGATACTGGAATCATTTATGCCATTAGCAATAGTAATCGGGTAAGCTCGGTCCATGTAGTGTCAAAGAAAGTAGGGATGACTATAATTATAGGAGGCGATGGCAAGGAATTAGCCACATGCACAATAACTAGTTGGTGAATGCGCAATGACTACAATTATTAAATGACATGACAATAAAGGATTATTTCCATCTTCCATTCATTAATGAAGTCCTAGAAACCTGGCACATCACTCCCACTTCTTTTATTTGGACGGTTACTCTAGTTTCTACCAAGTACCTATCCATCCAGATGATCAAGAGAAGACCACTTTTACTTTTCTCTATGGAACTAATGCTTTCTGCCAAATGCCACTTGAATTCTACAATACCCATGCCACCTTTCAAAGGTGTATGTCAGTTATAAATCCTAATTTCATTGAGGAAATCATGGAAGTTTTCATGGAAATTTTCTTAGTCTACGGGTCATATTTTGATGATTGTCTAAAGAACTTATCTCATGTACTAGAAAGGTGCAAAGAAAAATAGCTCGTTATGAACTAGGAGGTGTCATTTTATGGTATGAGAAGGCATTGTTCTCAGACATAAGGTGTTTGAAGTCAACATTGAAGTCAAAAAATGCAATATGGAAACTATTTCCAAGCTACCACCCCCTTCTTCTGTCTCTGATGTCCCAAGATTTCTAGGTCAGACTGGGTATTATTGTTGTTTTATCAAAGATTTTTCCAAAATCTCAAAGCCTATGGCTAAACTTTTAGGGAAAGACTCTCCATTTGTTTTCAACGAATAATGTATTAAACCTTTATATGCACTAAAAGATGCCCTTACTTCCGTACCAATCGTGAAAGCTCCAGATTGGAACCTTCCCTTCTAGCTTATGTGTGATGCTAGTGACTTCATTGTTGGGGATAGTCTTTGAGAAAAACAAGGACAAGAAATATCATGTGATTTATTAACACCAACAAGACTCTTGATGAGGCGCAAATAAACTACACTACAACTAAAAATGAAATGCTCGCAATCATTATGCCTTTGATAAATTTCAATCATATTTCTTGGGAGGAAAAGTAACCATCTATACTAACCATGGAGCAATCAAATACTTAATGAGCAAAAAGGATTTTAAACCTCAACTTCTTCGATGGGTTCTCCTATTACAAGAGTTCGATCATGAAATTATTGACAAAAAGGGATCCGAGAATGTGGTTGCAGATCACCTTTCTGGTATTATTATGGAAGCCCCTTACCAATTGATGAATCCTATCGAGATGAGTCTCTATTATCCGTTCATACCATGGAGCCTGTCACACCATGGTATGCTGATTTTTACAATTACCTTGGTTGCCAACAACTGCCACATGAAATGACATATAACAAAAAAAAGAAATTCTTTTCAGATTTGAAGAATTATTACTTGTAAGACCCCTGACCTGGCTTTTTAGGTTAACCTTGTTTTCTTTTATCGATTATATGCTTAGAACCTTAATCTAATCCTTTGAGATGTTTTCAAAACATGTGATGCGCTTAAGTTTTCAGTTTGGTTCTGTTTGGATGTTATTTGTGCTATGTATGCTTGTTTTGGGACCAATTGCAATTTACCCAAGTATGAGGGTTATATTGCAAATTTTCACCTCTAGAGTGTGCCCTCTATGTATTTTGACTTCATGAGAGAGAGTATGGAGCACATCTTTCTTGGACCTTGGTTGATAATGTAACTCCTTGTGGTGACATTAGGGTTTCTAGGGTTTGGCTTTGGTGATCTGTAGCGACCTTGAGCTTGAGTTGGGAGTGTTGTGACCGCAACACCTCACTTAGAGGAGTCTTGCTACCATAACACTTGCCCTAGATGATGGTCATTTCGACATAGATGCCCTAGAGGTGGTTTGGTCACAAGGATGACCCTCTTGAGAAGTGTTTCGACGATGTGAGGTTTGGGCGACTTAGTGTTGCGATCACAACATGTGCTTGGTGTGTTGCGACTGCAACAAGGGTGGTTGCTAACCTAAGTGGTCACAACACCACATAGGTTGTATCACCCTTTGATGCATGGATGTATATAGTGGATGCATGGCTTTTTTCTTGGTGGGAAAGTGTCCTTTTGATGCCCTCTTGTGTTGACACCTCATATCCACCTTACCTCCCTCCTCCTTCATGTATATAACCCCTTTCTTCTTCATACAAGCATTCTTTTCATATTTCCTTCCTTCCGCCTCTCTTGTACTCGACCTTGGTGCTTTGTGGAGCAAAGGAGGGCTGACCTAGGTGCCTTGGTGGCCGAACAACCTTGCTTGTTGTGCTTTGGAGCATGATCATCCTCTTGGTGGCGATCTTTGGTGTTCTTCTTCCTTAGTAAGTGGATCTGTTCCCTTGATCACGTTTTCTCTTGGACTTCTACCCTTCCTTCTTATCTTTTCTTGTCTGTAGACTTTGGTTCATCCATGGTGGTCATATTTTGATAATCTTCTCTTCGCAAAGGACATAGACTATGGTTCGTCCATGGTGGAGTCTAGTGGAGAAGGAGTTTTCTCTCTCTTTCATCTTCTTCTCCCATGATCAGCTAGGGTTTGGTGTTTTTCTTTACCATGAGCTATCGTTTGACCTTGGTATGTTTCCTCTTTCTTGAGGTGATCTTTTGGCCAAGGGTAATCTTCAGTGAAGCTTCATCTTCCTCCTTGGTGATCAAGAGCTTGGAGCTTGTTTCTTTACCTAAGGCAGATTATATAACTCTTCTCTCACTATTATTGCACCCCTTTCATACATGCATGTTACTAATTTCATCTCTAAATCATAACCCTAATATGCTAGGGTAAGTTATCATGATCTAGAGCTTGATTTATGGTGACAATCATGTGTGATTTGATTAAAATCCGAAACCCTAGTTTGCATGTACAAGGTTGTTGAGAATGGTGCTAAATGACATGCTTTCTTCTTGCTATTTGTTGTGGGAATGCATCCCTATTTTTATGGTTGGTTCACCTTGATTGAGATAAGGTTTTAGTTCTGTTTGCATGCAAGATATTTTGACTTTCACCCCTTTGATCATAGAGTTTTGTGGTGGATCTATGTAACCTATATCTTAGGTTGTGTTGGTCATCTTTTGGTGGAGTTTTCCCCTTAGATGGTGCTAAGTGTCTTGGTGGTTAACCTTCTATTTTGGCCATGCTTTGGTGTTGTTCTAGGCTGAGTTGTGTGGTGAACTTACGATTGCTACACCCTTGACCTTTTGGGCCTTCTTTGCTACACCTACGGGTGGGTGTTGCGGTTGCAACAACCCTAACCCAAAGGTGGTCACTACTCTTGTGTTATGTTGGTTCCATATTCTATTTTTACTTAGTTAGTCGCTACCCCTTGAGTTGTTTGGGTCAACGACTCAATTTTGGTCTTTTGTTCGCTACCTAGGTGGATGTTGAGGTCGAGACATGTGATGATGGGTGAAGGGTAGCAGACGCTACACATGTTGCTTGATCTGGTCACAACAAGTGTGCCTGGTCGCTACACTTAACCTCATGGTCACTACACTTGCTTGTGTTTGGTCACAACACTATATGCTTGGACATTAAATGATGATGTGCATGTGTATAGTTAATTAAGATTAATTATGCTTAACCCTAATGCTCTTCAAACATGTGGTAGGTGTCTAATCTAGGGTTTGGTTATTGAATAATGCTATGAAACCTAAATTGGATATACATGTAACCCTAACTCTAATTTCAGGGTATGTGACATGTGTGATCATCTCATTTGAAGTGATTATCATAATATGATGTTTTATCTATCCTATTTATAAACCCCTAACCTTGTAGGTGAAATGAATGTCATAGGTATGAGAATTCTATGGTGAGCTATATGTTATACATGGTGGTGATTGTGAGCATTGTTGAGGCGTAATGTAATATCGAATGTGTAGGAGTTGTGTAATTGGGTCTGATGACCTGGAAAAGGGTTTGTGCCTAAATTGAGGTGATAACCTCTAGAGATGTGATTAAGGGATTAACACCCCATTGTGAGTTGATACTCCATTGTGATGTGATAATGGTGATGGCCTTGTGAATGGTAGTGGTACAAGTGTCATGTGAAGATGTGACAAGTTCATACTTTATACGTTTTATATCTTCTGAAGTTGTTTCACAATTATGCTTGCTAGATTGAATTAGGTTTTTATATGCCCACTCATATGATGAAGCCTTAATTCACCCAATTGGCAAAATTAATAAAGTTAAACCCTAATCATGTATTTTACATGTGCCATATATCCTTTCCAATGTCAATTTGAATTGCTGGATTGGTGAAACGAGTAACTCCTACGGGAAGCTCAGAGTGCATATTGTTGAATATGTCGGGGCTCAAGTTCAGTGGATATCCTTGCGTCCACAATCATACGTATTATGGAGGGTGACTGTAGTTATGCCTCAGAGATTGTGATATGTGATATGTGTGATGGAAGTAGTGCAACTGCATATGCCTTTTTATGGGACGTCCATGTGTGAGCCTGTCCTCTAGCTCTGTGACTTGTACCAAGGTAGGCTAGGAGTTTTCAACTTGACTATATGTTATTGTTGGAGTTTACTGATATGTCTCTGCGGTGTTCTCTTATACTGACCAAGAGGTGTTGGAGAGGTCGTGGATTCTGACTCTTCCATGGACCTTGTATGGCACTAATTTTGACTTTGAAGTGGTCAGTTGGATTTGGGTGGTACGACTCAAATCCCCAGGCATTAATAAAAGATGTAACGCAACCATGTAGCATATTTCCATAGGCTAAATGAGAATATCATTGGATGACCCTTTGCCTTGTTTCTTGTACAGTTAGGTTGATAAAGGATATGCATGTTCTTCATACTCCTTTCCAAATTATATGATGTTCTATTATCTTGTTGTAGGTACTTAAACTGGTTTTACAATGTTATCATCTCCAAAATGCTCATTTAGCTAAATCTATTTATCTTGTTAACAACTTAACTTTCTTCACTTCATTATCTTATATCTATGTTACAATAGTGTTGGAGGAGAGTTATATCTCGTGTTGAGACATGGGTCTCACCCCATGGATTTTCCACATCTTTTAGGTGGTCGTGCACAGAGAAGTAGAGATCATGTAGCTGAGGAAGAGCAACAACAAGAGCAGTAGTTTTTAAAGGTTGGATGTATTGCTAGTCTTTTGGATATAGAGTCCTAGATGTCATCCCTGTACATTCAGGTCTTTAGGGGTGTTCTCAATGTGTTTGTGGATATGATAATCGATACAAGGTTTTTGGGCATGTGTAGATATGGCACGTATATATGTATATATGTGAAACATCTATTTCATGTAATAGGTTGATGAACAGGAATGTAAACATCTTGTGATATGTTATGTGATACATGTAGCATGGTTATGGACTCAAATGTAACGATTTTATGCTAATTATGTTTTCAGAAATTGACTTTAATTTCCTATGTTTTCTGGTAATCCACATGTTTAATGATAATTTCTCATTTTGGTTTGAGTAATCTCGCTTTGTGTGGCGTGGGGCGTCACATTATTGGGATGACCCACTCCTGTTTACAAGATGTGAAGACAATGTTCATAGACATTTTGTATTAGATGATGAAGCTCACTCTATCATTGAGAAATGCCATGCAACATATTATGAAGGACATTTGGGCGTCAAGAAGTTTTCTATGAAGATTTTGAATTTAGGATTTTATTGGCCAACCATCTTTAAAAAATCACATGCCTGTGTTCTAGCATGCAATGTATGTCAATGAACTAGAAATATAAGTAAGAGGAATGAAATGTCCCTCACTGATTGGACCGAAGTTTAAATTTTGACGTTTGGGGAATCGACTTCATGATACCTTTTCCTTCTTATTTTAGGAGTCAATACATATCAGTCATTGTCGACTATGTATCAAAATGGGTAGAAGTTGTGGTTTCTCCTAATATGTGACTGCACAATAGTCGTGTGCCTCTTTATAAATCATATTTCTAAGATTTGCAGTCCGAAGAACAATAATAAGTGATGGCGGTTCACACTTTATCAAAGAAACAGTTTGAAGCTCTTCTTAAGTGATATGGGGTAAGGCACAAATCTCGTCTCCATAACATCCACAAACTTCAAGTCAAGTGGAAGTTTCAAATCTGAAAATTTAAAAAATATTGAAAATATAGTGGGAAAATTTAGGAAGATTGGTCCTCAAAACTTAACAATGCACTTTGGGCATATCAGACTGCATATCATTGAGATAAGGTCCCAATGAAATACCACCCTAGTCCCTTTCTTTGACCCCCTTGCTGCTACAGACCCATATCATTGCGAGTTTCCCTTGGAGTTTGGCTATAAGTTTGAGTTTCAACCATGAGGATGAAATCTCTTTTATTTTTAGTTTGAACCCACATCCTAAGACACTCACGATACTTTTTTTTAGATCTATAGAACTACAATACTTATATAATTTTGCATACTAGCAACACATATAGTTAACATGTATTAAATGAAACATGCACTCTACATTAACACTCTTATATAAATGTCCCAAGTCACTTCAAGAAGTCCATCAAACAACATAACAAAATTGAGCAGTTGCACACTATCCAAGTTCGACAAAAATTGCCAAACAATGATAAACAATCTTGAGTGAATCAACAAACAACCCAATCCAATTCAAAAAATCACCAAATATGTATAATATATATGTGTGTGTGTATATATATATATATATATTGTGTGTGTGTAAGTGTGTGTACCCTACAATCTTTGCATAGCATGGACAACCACCCAAAGCTGGAAATTTCCACTTTATTCAATTGATATCACTTCAAATAAGCACTATACACACATAAACAAAAGCATATTCACCATGTTTTTGAAGTAAAATTTCATTATATATATATATATATATATATATATATATATATATATACATACATACACACACACACACACACACACATATATATATATATATATATATATATATATTGTTCAACATGTATTGAAGTGGGAATAACTAGGTAGGATGATCATGATACAACACTTGTACTCCCATCATTCTCCAACTCCTTCTTACACATTCGTTCATTAAGTTATTGAACATATAATAATGATATAATCTTATTGAACAATTATTGAATTGAATATAATATTAACAATAAAAAATTGGATGCAATCTGAAATACATATACAAGCTGAAATTGAGGAAGTTGGATGCAATCTGAAATTGATAACATCTTTACATTCATCCAATTAAGTTATACAATGAATAAATAAAATCGGTAGCTACTCTATGTGAGTAAAACTAATGAATTAATTACCACATTTAATCTCTTATGAGCCAACATATTGCATAATTAGTGAAATGAGTGGCCATCAACTATATGCCATTAAAACACGTAAAGAAACGAACAACAAAAGACTTGTGTACCACAAAGGTGGTTCTAACTAGAGATGAATATCATTACCAAGAAGGAAAACATTTGAGTATGATGGGTGGATGTCAACTACCTTAAAGGTTATTACTTGTAGAAATGTAAAACCTTTTATAATGCCTCTTTGGTTTGGAAGCCATTAATGTTCCATTGTGTAATGTTTCCATAAAAATAGGTTCACGAATATTCATGGTCAAAACATAAGTATTGTGAAGAGACTAATGGTTATCAAATAATTCAATATCTTGATATGGTCATAGTCCCTAGAGATATTATGAAGTTTGGAAAAGAGAAGCTTACCCCTCTTTCTTATTTATCCAAAAAGAATAGTCGGCTACCTCCAAGTCTTGACATGTTTGTGCTATCTTAATGAACTAATTGTTTCCAAATTGGAAACTCTAATACGATCTTATTTTACAGGAAGGAGTTAGAAAATTTGAGATTCCATTGTGGTACAAGTGTCTTGTAGTAGCAAAGGGTATGTAACAAAACACCTTATTATAATAGAATAGAAACTAATACACATAATACATGGACATGTGTGTTGAAAGACATAGATAGTCTATTTTATTTCTTATTCTCTTCTCTCCCTATTTCATACGCTATTGTTTACATACCTAAAATTAGTAAAAGGGTAGTACGCTAAGTACACAAAAAACAAACCACAAACATATATTAATATTGGAAGAATTGACTTTCAAATAAACATGCAACATTAATATGCTCAAAATCTTATTTAAATAAACCAAAATATATGGTAATTTGTATCCCACACCAATACAAATAAAATAAGAATATTATCTACAATGTAAATATGAATACAATGTTAATCCAAACAATTCCCTTTCTCATCTCTATAATTCACTAGCATGCATGGATGATGAATGTGCACTTTTAGTTCACTAAATCTAAAATGGCCTAAGATATTATAGGTGTCATGATATAAGTGAGAAGAGAAGACACACATTATGTTGTAAGGAAAAATAATATAAACCTTCACACTATCCATGTTCTCTATAGAACATGATGTCAAATTTCCAAGATCCATAGGCAACCTAAAATAATGACTTTTCACCATATTGTGCTTTTATAAAGGTTCATCAAAAATAGATTTTTCCCTAAAAAGATGAATTTATGAGTACTGAGATGTGTATGGCCTTATCTATAATATATTAGATTTAGGTTGAGTTCTAATAAATAGTATTAGTTATAATAAATGAGAAGAATGAAAGTATGAATCCAAGATTAAATTATAACTTTGCCTTTCTCATCCTCAAACAATTGAAGTTCACTATGTTGAACATAATTCATAATTTGGTAACATGTTGTGGATGATAATGTAAATGGCAAGAAGGTGAAATATACTAATATGGTAACCTTTTCATGACATAAGTGGAAGAAATACACATACATTCTGGTGTAAGAAGAAATAATACCAACCTTCACATTGTCCATGTTCATTAGTAGAACTTGATTAGCAATTTCAAAGTTCTAAACATAATCCAACCAAATGATTTTTCACAAAGCTATTCTTTGGGGAATTCTCATGAATATTCCAATCTATATAACAATCAGATGTTGATGGTGTTCTATATAAAAGTGAGTTTTTAAACATAGAAATGGCCTATTTTGTCAGTGTTTAGCAATTTGAACTTCTTAGGATAGATCATACTCAAATTTTAAATATTTTTAGAATTTATATAATGGTTTCATAAGAATACCAATATAAATCATACTAGTTAGATTGTGGGACAATGACAAACCAATGTAAGTATTCTCTCTTACAATGAATATAATACCTAGAGATCCACCTAGGGTTTCTCGCATATGATAAAACTATGCATTTACCTCTTATAAATAAGTGTGGTGTATCAACTATTTATTTTGTATGTTGTGATACTATACAAATAGTAATTGACAATTCAATAATATTGACCACTGGGCTTAATGTCGGGCACATATTTATCAACTAGTAATATGTCATAGTCAACAATTATACTAAATAAGAACATAAAGAAAATAACTTACTTGATGATTGGGAATGTGCTTTACATGTTTAGAACCATGATATGGTCCAATACTAATTATATGATATGATGTGATGGTTTTTTGAGCTTCTCATGTGGATCCTCCTTTTATGCTAGTACTACATGCCTTGATAGTAGACCTATGAAATATCTCACTACCACACTTATTCCTCATATTCTTCTTCTAAGGAGAAAACCCAATAGATTTTGACATTATTCTATGGAATAGGTGAGTGGTGATAGAGGCACAACTATATGGTGATGAATCTATAGAGCGTTAGTCAAAAATAAATTTATTTTATAGAGGAATTTTAGGGTTTAATAGGCAAAAGGTGGGTATATCATACTTTTTCTATCATTGTATAGGATTACATTATGAAGCATATGAGGGAATATGGGAAGGGAAGACTACCTCTTGTGGGTTTGTCTTGTGGAGGTGCATATGTGTCTATGCCTAGTTTTGTAGCTATTGCTAGCAGTTCCTACTACTCCTAGTGCCAATAATGGCTATAGATGCTAGTGGTCGAGCTAGGGATCAAACTTATTGAGCCGAGAAGAGATAATGGTTGGTGGAGATGGTATCTTTGTAAATGTTGAACGAAGATGACATTTATGATGCATATGGAGAAATAATGATTGGAGCGATGTTGTTACTACATGATCTCCTTTACTGTTGGATCTTGTAATATCGAGGAAGTGAAATCTAAATGGTTGGATGATAAAGTAGTGAAAAATTTTGTGGGGTTATTGGGGGTATATAGTACAATGGTTATAATATGACAGTATATCATCTAATATAGTGATTTACTTAAATAAACCCCATAAATATTAATCAACGACTACTTAGAAAACTATTCAAACTTTATTTCATGTAAAAGTTATTTTGCAAAACTATTGTCCTAAAGTTAAAGCAAAAGAGAAATTTTGGTTCCATGTGTATGAAAGCTCAACCAATTATGTGGGAATATTTTTTGATGTCATATGATAGGTATCATGACCACAATAAGCAGGACAGGCTCAAGACTTTTATGTAGGTCATAGACTGATGAGTCCCTATCTTTTGACTTGCACCAAGGAAGGTGTGGATGGATCTTAGTAAGAATAGTTAATCCAAAAATCATTTATCATAGGCTAGGGGAAATTCGAATCATTGTGTAGTATTTTGCTTCATACATCCCAACTACCCATGGCTTAATAGTAAAAATGGTAAACAAACCATGTAGCATTACATGTGTATTCACTTTTCTGGCTTTTTGTAAATTTCTCTTATTACTTCAAATGTCCAATAAAAGTTTCTTCATAGAAGAGAATTGCATAATTTACTAGATATAGTAGCACTTTCATAGTTTACTTACTCTATAGATGCATCATCTCTCATTGGAATTTAGTCTCACCCTCATGGTTTTCTACCATTTTTAGGTTCTCAGTACCTAATCTATGGGTTTTTTTAGTGAGGAGACACCTTCTTAAGGGCTACAGTGATGATACACACATAATAATAGCAATTATATATGCTAATTTAGGGTTATTTATCCATTGATTTATCTCATTTGCATACATTTGCATTCATTTATCACTAAATTAGTATATATTCATTTGTGCATCAATGATTCCTATTTTTGCATGTAACTATGAATTTTATTATAACAATTTTTGGAAATAGTTCCCTATTTTATTATAGGATAAGTTGAGAAGGAACTCAAAAGTTAGTGGCAACGACCACTAGTTAGTATCACTAACATAGCACTCAGAGATGATAAAGAGACTAAGGATTCAAGTATGCCTAAGGATGATATACTGACTTTTAAATCAGTGGAATCACTTCTTCTATACAAAATGATTAATCCCTAACATCAAAGTCGGTGTAACCAACTTCCAAGTTGGTATTAATGACTCAATTAGGATAAAAAAGGGAAAGTAAAATTGATGGCACCGACTTCAAGTCATTGCCACCGACTCTACCACATCATCAATCTAATGACTAATGTGTTAACTTGGACCTTTTGATTCTCTTAATATCTAATGCATACAAAGACACCAACCCATATTGGTATCTATGATTGTATGGTCGAGGAGAAGAGAAGATAGGAGAAAGTAGAGAAATGTTCTTCGTAGTGGACTAAAGAGGTGATTTAGTGACAAAAACAACAACAGATCACACTAACGATCTATGAGGGGCTTCATTATTCATTTCTCAAGGCCTTATTGTCATTATTCCATGTTTTGTTCTTCTTCAATTTTCTATTTTTATACCATGTTAAAAATGTTTGGTGAGTTTTCTTAATCTCTAGGAATAAGGAGTATCCCAGTTTAATACTCTATTATATGCTTGATTTTTATTAATATAATTTCATCACATAGTTTCTATGGAATTCAAATATATTAATATTATATATGCATGATCAACTTAGACATTTAAAATCATTTATTGCTCCAAAAGAGGGATTTTATGTTGAGTCATTGATTTAGTTAATTGTGTGCTACAAAAGTGGGCTCACAAATAAGAGTGAAAATCAAGAGATCAGACTTCATAATTCAACTTGGAACAAGGAATACCATAGAAGTAGGATTTTGAACAAGTTGAACATGGCATGATGCTTAAAGGGAGAATGATGCTAATTTCAGACCCTTAACTATAATAAATGATAAATTGTTATTAATATAATTTTGTTTTAAATTGAATATAAATTAATTCATACAACATCATGGTGAAATGGATACAACTAGGGATTTTATTCATATTGATTCATAATCCAGTTTTAAATTGCTCTCTAAAAACATCCAATTTTGTGTATGTTACATGAATTCATTATCCTTTATTTCCTTTATTACCTTAGGTTTATGTGAATATTCATGCATCTACTTGTTTTCTCTTCTTTACATTTGAAAACAGTAACTTTCTACTTTTCTATAGAAAACCATTGGCTCCAAGAAATGCATCCAATCCATAGGTAGATGGTTTTCAACAAGAAATGAATCCAATGACTCCCATAGACACAAACAAACAATTGGTTTTTGACATATGTTACCCATCAATTGATGGAATTCAACAAGCATAGATCAACCATATGTAGCCATCAATGAAGAAACATTAGAGTTGCAAACTGATAGATTGTCAAGGCCAGTCTTCATATGGAAAGACATGCATCCATAAACCTATGTCCTTATAGGCCACCTACCTACGAAAGCACAACATGCTATCATATTTCAATGGTTTCACATAACACCACCAGTCGATGGAAATGCTGACTATCACCTTTGTTAGTTTAGTTGCTAGTGTCTACTAACAGTCTCACAACCTCCATCTTTCAGTTTGAGATAGATAGTCACCTCAAGGTGATACGTATAGCCAAAAAAATGTCCCTAGTGGTATCACCAACAAATGACCCTACTAGCATCACTAATCAAGGGTTCTACAAGCTTTGCCTTCTGATGCTTCTACAAAACAGTTGTATGTCGATGGAACCTATAAGGCCCCTGAACTTGGTTAATGAGTTGAATGAGCTTAATTACCATAATTGAATGCTTATAAACCTAATCTAACCTTTTTTATATGTTTTGAAATCATAAGACAAGCTTAAGTTTCAAATTTGGTCCAATTTAGACACTGTTTGAGCAAGTTATGCAATTTTCTGTACATTTTGGACTTTTCTACAATTTACCTAATTGGGGGGGTTTCTTTGGAATTTGTCACATACATTTTGTTCCTTAGATGTTATATTATAATTATTGAATGTTTTGAGCCGTGGGATTCCTAGTTGAGCCATTGTTTGAATGTGTTTTCCTCAAGGGTATTTCAGGGTTTACCCCTTCATGGATGAGCTACCTTTAGTAGTTATCAACTAATGAATTATGTGATTGGCTGGGAAATTCGACAAAGGAAATCTAAGAAGGTCTATATGGACGGTGGGAGATCTTCTTGTGTGTGTTCTTGTATATTCTTAATAGTTTAAGGCCATAGACACATGGGGAAGCTACTTTTACACCTCATGCTTGCTTCCATCCTTATCCATGGGATATATTTACCTCTTCCTTGCCCAAATATGAAACTATGCTTGCTTTTTCTTTCCTCTAACCTGGATAAATGACTCCACTCTATTTTTCTGCAGAACCAAGTGCTCTAAGGTAGAATACAACCCCTTTTTGGAAAAGAAGGTCTCCTAGAGCTCCATCTAGCCCTATCTAGGGTTTCTAAGGTCATCTTCTAGGGATTTTGACCAAGGCAAGTTGTTTTCTTGCTTTTCCTTAGACCTTCCTCCAGGTCGGAACCCTACTGTTCCATGGTGAAAGTGGCTCTAGAACTCAAAAATCTATCCTTCTTGTTTCTTTTTCTAGGGTTTTGCTTCCTTGTGGAGAGAATTGCTTATTTGGCCAAGTTCAGATCTAAATACAAGGTTTTCTTGCCCTATTTGCTTGGGCTTATTTCTGTTTGGGATCTAACCTACTCTATAGAGGCGAGTTATATAACATTCTTCACTTATATTGCTAGTTAGAAGCTTGTTAGTTCATGTTTATGCTTTAATGTGATGAATTAAGCATAGAGAAACCATGCTTGTTTAGAATTACGAATTTTTGTGGTGTTCCCTATTTTGTTCCAATTCTATATGAACTTGTAAACATGTGTTCAACATTTCTAAGGTGTAACATGATCTGGTATAGGTTGATAGCAACAACCTATGGTGCTAAGAACAAAACAATCGATGGTTCAAATTAGGGTTGTCAAGCTATTTCCTTCACTATCACACAACTAATGGTCATGCCATTCAAAAACCAATGGTGTATCTATCTTGGCAACTGATGTTCGTGATCAAGGGTGTCAAATTTATGGTGACAACCTATGATCACCCCTTTAGGTCAGGTTTTGTCTCAATTAGACGTTTAATTATCATTTACGAAGTATTCTAATGATGTTATCAATCGATGATGACATTAGCTTAATATTTGATGGTGTTAACTGAATGTATTACTGATCTGACAACCAATGGTGATCTAAAGATCACAATTAATGGTTGATCAGGTCATCACCATATATGATGAGTTAACAATGTAATTTTAGATTTGATTAAACCTTGAACCAATGGTTCATTGGTTCAATTGATCTAATGGTTAGACCTATACTTCAATTGATAACCTTGAACAATGAACCTGATCCAATGAATAATATTGGATGCTTTAACATCCAATGGATTAGAATAAATCACATGGTATTATATGTGGGTCCTAGTGATCATCCAATGCATTAGAATAAATCACATGGTATTATATGTGGGTCCTAGTGATGATAATTTGATGGTTCAATACCATTAATTTGTAGTCTTACCTTTGCCATTATATAATTATATTTGATAAATCACTATAATAAGTGGATGTGTAAATCCCATGTGATCTAGCTTATTATATCTAACCTTAATGTAATTATATGATGTTGGTTGGTTATAATCAGACCTATTGAATGATTAATGTGATAATGAATTACACTCTTCTTGTGTTGAAATCACAATATAGTACTATTTGAATATCATAGTGCCTTGCCATGTTAATATCTATGGACATATATGTGCTAATGATATTTTTAGCCTTGTTTAAGGAATGGAATGATGATTATAACCTTACTATGAATAATTTGATGGTCTTGACGACCTTTGGGAATGTTTGAAGCCATGATTGAGGTGAAATCCTTTTCTTCCAATAAGGGTTAAAACCTTGGAACTTGTGATAAGATATTTGTATCTTGTAATCGTATGATGATAAGTGTGGTCCATTAATTTGCAATGAATTATAGCATGTGGTAATGTGATTAAGACTTATATCTCAAATGTTTTATATCTTTTGAAGTTGTTATACATATACTCTTGTTAGAAAAGAATTAGGGTTTGAATGTCCACTTGTGTGATAAAGCCTTAATGCATTCAATTGGCAGTAATTAATCAAGTGTAACCTTAATCATGTAGAGCCCTATGACGTAGAGCCATCTTTAGTGTCAGAACTTATTGGATGGTGAAACGAGTATTCCCAAGGGAAACTCGGAGTGCATACTGTTGAGTATGTGGGGGCGGAAAGTTGAGGATATATCCTTGTCATCCACAATTTTAGGTTATGGAGGATGGCTATGGTCATGTCTCTGACATTTGATATGATTGAGGATAACTGTGGTTGTACCTCATATTAGAGGGTTTTGTATACCCTATTTTCTAGTGTCGTAACTTGTACCAAGTACGGACTAGTTGCTATCAGTTGACTATATGTCACTGTTGGTAGTTTGACTGGTATGTCAATGTAGTTTACTCATACTGACCTAGGAGATCTTAGGATACCGACACTCCTAGATCTTATACGGAACTGAATATCACTTTACAATGGTCAGTTAGACTTTGAGTGGTGCGACTCAAACTCCCCAGGGCATAATAATAAAAGATATAATACCAGTCATGTAGTATGATTGTTAGGGTTTAATAAGTATCACATTGGTTGATTAACATGTGCCTTGTCTTTACACTACATAGTTCTTACATGATGCAGACTTATGAAAATTGTGTACTTCTACTTGATGTTACAACTTATTTGCTTAACTGCTTTGTATGCTTAAATTGTTCATTATGTTCATATTTCTTATTCAATGTCCTAACTGCTCAATGTATTTACTGTTAATTAATATGTTATAATCAATATATGTTAGAGAGAGTTATATCTCTCGTTGGGACTGGGTCTCACCTGTGGGTCACCACATTTTTTTTAGGTGGTCGCAGGCAACAAGGTCGAGGTCACGCTGTGGAGGAGAACCAACATGGTAATCAATAGATTCAAAAGGTTGGTTAGTTGTAGATGTTAGTAGTAGAGTCCTAGTGTCGTCCCTGTACTCTCAGGTCAGGGTATGGGATGTGTTTTCTGGATGATATACTCTTATCGACACAAGATTTTGGTAGCATGCCAATGTTTGTAAATATATGGCATGTACATGTGAAATATCTTTTGTATGCAGAATGTGATTGAGGTCTTTGGACCCATATGTAAATACTTGTTACAGTATATGAGAATGGAATGATTGACCTTTTATAAGTTCTCTAGAGTTTATTTACATTGTTGGAATTGGTTTTAATTATCCTACATTTTTACTATGTGATTAATTAGTAGTTTATCATGTTTTGTGTTTTGAGTAATCTCATTTAGTGTGATGAGGTGTCACAGTTAAGTTGGTATCATAGCTCTAAGTTTACTTAGTCTATGGGGACATAGGAATTAGGTTTGATTTTGTTCTTATGTATCCAACATATCTGATCATAGTTTATGCTTATGCAGTCTGGAGGCATGAAGAACACGTTGAGAGTAGCTATGTTGCACCAGGAGGAGGTGTAGGGAGGCAGGAATGTGATGAGAGAGTGCCATAAGTAGGGCCAGAGAAGCCCTCAATGCCTCATCTAGACCCGACAATGATGGCCAATCCTGAGTTTCAGTCAATGTTTAGACAGATGATGGCCACAATTACACATATCACTGACAGAGCGCCAACACCTCAAGCTAGGGAAGTTGCCTCCGATGTGGAGTCCCAAGGTGTCAGGGAGACATTTGAACGTTCTAGACGTGTTGGGGTGATTGAATATGTAGGTACTTCTAATCCAGCAGACGCTGACATGTGGTTGACTGAGTTGGAAAAGGTGTTCAAAATCCTAAACATCACTGAAGAAGACAAAGTTAAGCATCCAGTATACTTGTTGAAGAGTAGTGATGGCCGTTGGTGGGCCATAGAAGAGAAGAAAAGGCCAGGAGTTGTGATAGGATGGGAGGAGTTTCGAAGGGAACTTGTTAGCCGATATTTTCTAGAGACCTACAAAGATGAGAAAATCTCTCAGTTCGAGAAGATTTGTAAGGGAACTATGACTATCAATGAGTATGAATCAAAGTTTATGGAACTTATGAGGTTCTGCCCACACATGGAAGCAACAGACAAGGAAAGGATCTGGAGATTAGAGAAGGGTCTGAGTACGGAGTTGACTACTACAACATCAGCCTTGGAGAATAGGGAAAGGTTTTCCACCTTTGTGGAATCTGTTAGGAGGATTGAGAGGTCTTCCATAGAGAAGCGTGAAGCTAATGCTCAGAAGTGACCTATGTAGTTTAAAGGGAAATCATCTGGAGGCTTTAAGAAGCCAAGGTTTTTCCCACCATCTTCACAACCAAGGTCAACCTTCAGTGAACCAAGATCACATGCACCATCACAGTGGACCCTGAGTTGGGGTAGAGGTCACAATTTTCCGCCAACGGAAGCCCACATTACCTCATCGGTTTAAGTGACAGGGCCGTTTAGGCCATATCAAGACACCAGAACATGTTACAAGTGTGGGAAAGTAGGCCATACAAGACCTTATTGCCTTATGAAAGATGAGGAGGTGACTCAACAGCCAAGGAAAAGTCAACAAGGTCCACAACAACGACAGTTTAGTAGTGGCAGTGGAAGAGGATGTTGTCAGGTGTCCCAAACAGGATCCTCTGGACAAGCAAGTAGAGGACATGGACAATAGCAGGGGACAACAAGGTTCTTTGCCATGACCCAGCCGGAAGTAGGGTCAGTCCATGAGTCGTGACAGTTCAGATGGAATTATTTCATTCTGATTTGTCTGCTTCTTATTTTGTATCTGTGTTAGTAGATTTGAGTGTGACACACTCTTTTATCACCAGAGAGGTGATAGATAGTTGTTATATACTTGTTAGTCTTAGATCTGATAGCCTGCAACTAGAGACTCCTTTGGTTGATTCCACTGAGTTGCGAGAAGTGTACCCTTCTTGTGTTATTTCTTTTTCTGGACACAACATTCAAGTGGATCTTTTTCCACTTGACATGCATGGTTTTGATGTAATCTTAGGAATGGAGACCTTGGAAAAATACAAGGTAGTCTTGGACTGTAGTACTAAGGTGGCAACGTTCCATGATGGAGATGTACAATGGATTTTCTAGGGTGATAGGAAGATTCTTCCTACATGTTTGATGTCAGCTATGACATCCGAGCAGTTGATGAGACAAGGATGTGAGGCTTTCTTAGCTCATGTTGTGGATACCAAGTAAGTAGGTCCTAGTATCCAGGAGGTACCAGTGGTGCGAGAATTTGAGGATGTCTTTCCTGAGGAATTTCCTAGCATTCCCCCTCCTAGAGAGATTGAGTTTGAGATCAATCTTGTTCCCGAAATACAACCCATAACACAGTCATCATACAGAATGGCACCAATAGAGATGCATGAGCTAAAGAATCAGTTACAAGAATTGTTAGAGAAGGGTTTTATCAGGACGATCACTTCCCCTTGGGGTGCTCCTGTGTTGTTTGTTAAAAAGAAAGATGGTTCAATGAGGTTGTGTATAGACTACAAAAAATTAAGTAAGGTGACAATAAAGAATAAGTATCCTTTTTCGAGGATTGATGATATTTTTGATTAGTTGAGAGGTGCCACTATGTTTTCAAAGATAGACCTGAGGTCAGGTTACCATCAGTTGAGAACTAAGGCTGATGACATACCCAAGTCAGCTTTTAGGACTAGGTATGGTCATTATGATTTGTGGTTATGCCGTTTGGGCTAACCAATGCACCTGCAACTTTAATGGATCTAATGAATAGGGTGTTTAGACCTTATCTTGATCAATGTGTGGTCGTGTTCATAGATGATATCCTGATATACTCCAAGGATAGTCAACAACATGAGCAACACCTTCGCCAGACATTAACTTTGTTGAGGCAGCATCAACTATATGCTAAGTTCAACAAGTGTGAATTCTGGTTATCTGAAGTGTCTTTTCTGGGTCATGTTATATCTGCAAAAGGCATTTATATTGATCCCAAGAAAGTGGAATCTGTACTAGAATGGGAACAACCAAAGACACTGACAGAGATCTGTAGTTTCCTAGGTCTGGCATGTTTCTACAGGAGGTTCATAAAGACTTCAGTTCTATAGCGTTACCCCTAACTAGGTTAACCAAGACGGATGTTCCTTTTTCTTGGAATGACAAGTGTCAACGTTCTTTCCAACTTTTGAAAGAAAAGTTGACTAGTGCACCGGTGTTAGTACTGCCACAGTAAGGAAAAGGCTATATTGTCTTTTGTGATGCTTCAAAGAATGGGTTCAGATGCGTGTTGATGCAGGATAAAAATGTGATTTCTTTTGCTTCGCGGGCATCTTAAGAAACATGAGGAAAATTACCCAACACATGATATGGAGCTTGTAGAGGTGGTCCATGCCTTAAATATCTGGAGACACTATCTTTATGGAGAAAAGTGTCAAATCTTCACTGACTACAAGAATCTACGGTATATCTTCTCAAAATAGGAGTTGAATATGAGGTAGAGGAGATGGATGGAGCTGATTAAGGATTACGATTGTACAATAGACTACCATCCAGGGAAAGCAAATGTGGTAGATGATGCATTGAGTAGAAAGTCATCTTCATTATCAATGGTAGATAATGCACAATTAAATTCCTCGATGTGCCATAAGAGAGATATGCTAGTGTCTCTTTTCCAGATGAATGTACAACTAGAAGTTTCCTTACTGGCAAGATTGTTGGCACAGTTACAAGTGAAACCTACCTTGAGATAGTAGATTCATGATGCACAACAGAATAATATTGTGATACAGAATATCTGATTAGGGATTGGTAGTGAAAAGTATGATGGATTTCATGAGGCAGATGATGGTACAGTTTGTTACCATAATAGAACAATAATTCCTGATGTTGATGGGTTGAGGAAGATGGTACTTGAGGAGGCTCACTCCTCCATGTATGCAATGCATCATGGAAGTACCAAGATGTACTAAAACTTGAAAGACATGTATTGGTGGCTAGGTCTAAAGCGTGATGTGGCAGAGTTCATTGCCAAATGTCCAGTTTGTTAGCAAGTGAAGACTGAGCACCAGAAGCCTATAGGGACATTACAACCCTTGCCAGTACCATAGTGGAAATGGGATCATATTACTATGGACTTTTTGGTTGGTCTTCCTAGGACAGACAAGGGTCATGATTCCATATGGGTGATAGTAGACAGATTGACTAAGTCAGCTCATTTTCTGCTAGTTAAGATGACGTTTACAACAGAGAAATTGGCACAAATATATGTTGATGAGATAGTCCGTTTGCATGGCATTCTAGTGACTATAGTTTCTAACAAAGGTCCATAGTTTACAAGTCATTTTTGGGAGCGTCTGCATTCAGCAATGGGAACACAACTGAGATTTAGCACAACTTTTCATCCGCAGACTGATGGCCAGTCTGAAAGGACAATTTAGACTTTAGAGGATCTCTTGAGGGCATGTGTGCTGCAATTTCTTGGTAGTTGGGATGTACATCTAACTTTTTTTTTGATGACGAGGGAACCACTCCCGCACGAGCGCCACTTTGTGATCCCTGCAAACATCTAACTTTGATAGAGTTTGCATACAACAATAGCTATCAAAGAAGAATAGATATGGCTCCTTATAAGGCTTGTATGGGAGACAATTTTGGTCTCCTCTTTGCTGGTATGAGACAGATGAATATCAACTTTTGGGTCCTGAGCTAGTACAACTGACTACAGAAAAAATTAAAGTGATACAACAATAGTTGAAAGCAACCCAAGACATGAAGAAATCTTATGTAGATAACCGGCGCAGACCACTTAAGTTCCAAGTGGGAGATAGAGTATATCTGATGATTTTTCCTTGGAAAGTTGTGCTGAGGTTTGGAAAGAAGGGTAAGTTGGCTCCTAGATTTATGGGACCATACCAGTCCTAGATCATGTTGGAAAGGTAGATATAAGTTGGAGCTACCACCAGAGCTACATAGATTGCATAATGTCTTTCACATCTCTATGTTGAGGAAATGCCATTCAAATACTGACCAGACAATCCAACCAGTAGAGGTTGAGTTAGATGAGGATATCTCCTATGTTGAGGGTCCTGTGTTGATCTTAGATAGAACAGTGAAAAAGCTGAAGAGAAAAGATATAATACTAGTGAAAGTTTTGTGGAATCATCATGGCATAGAGGAAGCCACATGGGAACTATATAATGAGATGTGTAGAAAATACCCATCTCTTTTTGCAAAGGATTTCGGGGCGAAATCCTTGTTAGGGGTTTATAGTTGTAAGGCCCATGAACTTTCTTAATGAGTTGAATGATCTTAATTACCATAATTTAATTCTTAGAACCCTAATATAACATTTTTATATGTTTTTAAATCATAATACAATCTTAAGTTTCAAATTTGGTCCAATTTGGACACTGTTTGAGCAAGTTATCTAATTTTCTATACATTTTGGACTTTTCTACAATTTACCCAATTGAGGGGTTTTCTTTGCAATTTGTCACATACATTATGTTACTTAGATGTTATATTATCATTCTTGAGTGTTTTTATCCATGGGGGTCCTCGTTGAGCCATTGTTTGAAGGTGTTTTCCTCAAGGGTATTTTAGGGTTTACCCCTACATGGATGAGCTACCTTTAGTAGCTATCAACTAATGAATTATGTGATTGGTTGGGAAATTCGACAAAGGAAAGTTAATCAGGTCTATATGGATGGTGGGAGAGCTTCTTGTGTGTGTGTGCTTGTATATTCTTAATAGTTTAAGGCCAAAGACACATGGGGAAGCTACTTTTACACCTCATGCTTGCTTCCATCCTTATCCTTGGGCTATATTTACCTCTTCCTTGCCCAAATATGAAACTATGCTTGATTTTTCTTTCCTATAATCTGGAGAAACGACTCCACTCTGTTTTTCTTCAGAACCAAGTGCTCTAAGGTAGAAGACAACCCCTTTTTGGAGAAGGTCTCCTAGAGCTCCATCTACCCCTACCTAGGGTTTCCAAGGTCATCTTCTAGGGATTTTGACCAAGGCAAGTTGTTTTCTTCCTTCCTTCTCCATTTTTCTTTCTCTTATCCTTCCTTAGTCCTTCCTCCAGGTCATAAACCAGCTGTTCCTTGGTGAAAGTGGCTCTAGAACTCAAAAATCTATCCTTCTTGTTTCTTTTTCTAGGGTTTTGCTTCCTTGTGGAGAGAAGTGCTTATTTGGCCAAGTTCAGATCTGAATCCAAGGTTTTCTTGCCCTATTTTCTTGAGATTCTTGCTTCTTGTGATCTGAACTACTCTATAGAGGCGATTTATATAACATTATTCACTTATATTGCTAGTTAGAAGCTTGTTAGTTTGTGTTTATGCTTTAATGTGATGAATTAAGCATAGAGAAACCATGCTTGTTTAGAATTACGAATTTTTGTGGTGTTCCCTGTTTTGATCCAGATCTATATGAACTTGTAAACATGTGTACTACCTTTCTAAGGTGTAACATGATCTAGGACATGTTGATAGCAACAACCTATGGTGATAAGCACAAAACAATTGATGGTTCAAATTAGGGTTGTCAAGCTATTTCCTTCCCTATTACATAACTGATGGTCATACCATTCAACAACCAATGGTGTTGCTATCTTGGCAGATGATGTTAGTGATCAAGGGTGTCATATTTATAGTAAAAACCTATGGTCACCCTCTTGGGTTAGGTTTTGTCTCAATTAAACACTTAATTATCATTTACGAAGTATTCTAATGATGTTATCAATCGATGATGACATTAGCTTAATATTTGATGGTGTTAACTAAATGTATTCTTGATATAACAACCAATGGCGATCTAATGATCACAATTAATGGTGTATCAGGTCATCACCATATATGATGCGTTAACAATGTAATTGTAGATTCGATTAAACCTAGAACCAATGGTTCCTTAGTTCAATTGAACTAATGGCTAGACATATACTTCAATTGATAACCTTCAACAATGAACCTGATCCAATGAATAATATTGGATTCTTTAACATCCAATGGATTAGAATAAATCACATGGTATTATATGTGGGTCCTATTGATGATAATTCGATGGTTCAATACCATTAATTTTTAGTCTTACCTTTGCCATTATATAATTATATTTGATAAATCACTATAATAAGTGGATGTGTAACTCCCATGTGATCTAGCTTGTTATGCCTAACCTTAATGTAATTATATGATGTTGGTTGGTTATAATCAGACCTATTGAATGATTAATGTGATAACGAATTACACTCTTCTTGTGTTGAAACCACAATGTAGTACTATTTGAATATCATAGTGCCTTGCCATGTTAATATCTATGGACATATATGTGCTAATGATCTTTTGAGCCTTGTTTAAGGCATGGAATGATGATGATAACCTTACTATGAATAATGTGATGGTCTTGACAACCTTTGGGCATGTTTGAAGCCATGATTGAGGTTAAATCCTCTTCATGTTCTAATAAGGGTTAAAACCTTGGAACTTGTGATAAGATATTGGTATCTTGTAATCATATGATGATAAGTGTGGTCCATTAATTTGCAATGAATGATAGCATGTGGTAATGTGATTAAGACTTATGTCTCAAATGTTTTATATCTTTTGAAGTTGTTATACATATACTCTTGTTTGAAAATAATTAGGGTTTGAATGTCCACTTGTATGATAAATCCTTCATGCATTCAATTGGCAGTAAATAATCAAGTGTAACCTTAATCATGTAGAGCCTGACGTGTATTTTACTACGCGCTTAAACGCAAGTATACGCATCGAGTAATATAGGCCTTGTGAGGTCCGAGTCGAACTCAGGGATACGTGAATTATTGGGGACTTTTACTAACTAATCGCAATCAGCTAGAACGATTAACAAAGTAGGGTTTTGTTGTTCAAATTAAAAAGAAAATAAAAATCAAACAAAGAAAACAATCGATTAAAGGTTAATTTAATCAATTCAAAAGGATATCTTTAGGATGGCAGTTTCACCGTGGGTCAACATTGTATTAGGTTTCATATAATTCCTCACACTTCTCTCTCTATCCAGGTAGTGGCCTGAAATGAGAATTACCCACTGTCGTGGTGTAATTCACTACTTAGGTTTAGGTTGATTCCACCGTCGTAGTAATTATTCCCCTAAACTAAGCGCATTCAAAACGGTCTCTCAGTTCCCACCATTAATTTTACAACTCCTTTGTCAAGGGTTTTATTGATTAATGTAGAATTTGTCTCTTTTCAACCATTAATCCTTCTGTCGAAGTGATTAAGGGTATTAAGTTATTATTATGGTGATCAAGCATAACAATAGAAATGGAGAAAACGAATCTATACCACGGATTTGAGAGAAAAATATGAATTATTGATATAAAAATGTCATACAAGGCATTCCCGGGCTACTCCCGGTCCTAAAGATTGAGGGTTTTAGCCTCTCATGTTCATCTCACACGAATACATGGTAGAAATTGGGGAATTCATAAGAAAAACGGGAAATAAATGGGAAAACCCCTGAACGGAGAAGAACTGGTGGATCCTTGGCGTAGAACACGAGCTTCCCCGCCTGTCGGTGGTGGAAATCATCTTCGGCAGCGTCCGAATCAGCCGGGATGAGCTTCTCGGCCTCCGTTTTCCTTTCTCCCTTTTTCGGCACTCGTGCAATGCGATCTCCGATCCTTCCTTCGTGTGGGCAGTCGTCATTAGGTATAAGTCCCTAATTAGGTCGTCAAATAACAACAACCGTCCGATCGAGATCAAAACAGATCCAACGCATATCTGCCGGCGTCGATACCATCGACGCGGGTCGATGGTATCGACACAGCGGATTAGCGGCAGCTTTCCTTTCTTTTATTCTGAGCACCTGTGGTGATCTCGATACCATCGACTTTGGCGTCGATGGTATCGACTTCTGTAGCGTTGGTTTTGTCTTCTAGCGATGTTGTAGCTCTCCTTGTGTCGATGGCATCGACTTTCGTCGATGGTATCGACTCTGTGCTGTTCCTTTCGGCTGGCAATCTGTGGCTTGGTCGATGGTATCGACTTCCGTCGATGGTATCGACGGAAGCAAATACTTGTTTTTCCTGAAATTTCACAACAAGACCAAGTAAATCCACACATATAATAATATTATGATAAATAATGCTCAAAATAGTAAAACAAAGGGGATTTGATATAATATGATGGCAAAGACCAAATTAAGTGAATTATGCAATATTATCCATGAAAATGAGTAATTAGAGCACAAAACACATATGAAATAGGTCTATAAATGTGACTCAAAATCATCGCATCAAACTCCCCTAAGCTTAAACATTGCTCGCCCTCGAGCAACTAATCCTTAGAATAGGATTGCAGATGTCAACTAAAAATCAACACATCACCCCACATTCCACATGACTCCCACTGAACGTTCTCAAACCGGCCTTTCCTAATCACAGAACAGTAATTACCCTACAGGCGACAATAATCATCAATAAGAAAAATTATCCTTTAAACCGATGAACACTAGCACACAAGGCAGTTAACATAATAAGGTTCGCCGATTCAGCATTGGTGCATCTTGTGATCGCCTATACTACGTTGCTCGCCCTAACTACCATCTACATGGAAGCAGTTCTCCTGATAAACATGAGTGAGGAGAAAATCACAGTGGCCTACCAATCCGAGCAACGGGTGGATGGAATGGGTGGTTCATGGAAGAATTTGGAAGTATTACACAGTTTCAAAATGCACATAACAAAATGTCCTAAATGATGCAAATGCACATTGAAAATGCCCTAATGCTTAAAATTAGGTGGAATGATGCATGCACTAACCTTCCACCTCAAAAAGAGATAGAAATCTAATTAAGCCACATCATGTACTCAATTTCCTTGTTATGCAAGTGATATCATGTTCCTTTCTCCCTCTTATTCCATTTCCTTCCAACTTCTCTCTTTTTTTTTTCTTTTCAATTTTTTTTTCAGATTTTCAGAATTTTTTTTCTCTTTTTTTTTCTTTCAGCCCACATATCCATAATTTCTTAGAGATACATGTATTGGGCTGTTTTCTTCATGATTGGAAATCTTTGCAATATTTCGAAGGTATGGAACAGTTTAGATCACTTTTGAGGAAAAACTGAGATACATGGTGTACTCTATGCATGATAATCATGAAAGTCATGAGTTCAACTACATGGCATGCACCTAAAGGTAATGTGCATGAATCATTATACATTTTTTCTCGTTTTATGCAAAAGTATGAAAAAAAAACAATGCAAATCCTATCTACATGCTATGCACGCAAAAGAAGTTAAAACTGTACTTTACTTCCAATTCTTGGGTGGATTATGGAAAAATGAGGTGGAATGATCACAAGATTAAGTGACTGAACCTTAGAAGAATATTATGTGTCCCTCCTTACTGACATGTGTAGTAGTTCAAAGGGTTCTTTCTCTTATATCCAATTAAGGTCTCATTACCATTTGATTAGGTTAGGCTCAAACAACCGTTACTATCCACTTTTCATGGGTCAATGGGGGTGTGGGTGTGACATATTGCTTCAAAGTTGACATAATCAATCATTTTCATAGGACAAGTTCCCCAAGGACAACCAAGTTAAGCTATCCAAAAGACACAGAAATTTTTAAATTCCCTTAAATTTCCCATGAAAATAGCGAGATGAAAATTTTTAAGACATCCACGATTACACTAGATAGATGTGGATCCTAACAAACTAAAATTTCAAGAACAAATAACAAAGCAAAAACTAAAAAAAACAACTAAAGAAAAGATAAAAGATAGAGCTGTTCCAGCCACCCCCCTAAGCTTGAATTCGACTATGGCCTCATAGTCAAAAGCCAACTTAAGGGTGGAACAGTGATACCCTTATCAATCCTGCGGAGGCGGTGGTGGGTATTGCGGTGCTGTAGGATCCCAAGACGGGTACTCCCCCTGGAAGCTTGGATCATATTGGGTCCTCGGCGGAGGCTGTGGATAGCCTCCAAAGTAGTCTTGACTCCAGTAATGGTCGAAGAAGGGCTCCTGTTGCGTCTCTATCCGCTGCAACCGGGTGTGCATTTGCTCTTGGTTGGCGAGGATGAGCCGCTCGTTCTCGAACATAGCCCGTTGGTTGTCAAGTACCCGGCTCGTAGTCTCATGAATGCCGGTATACATAACCATGTGCTGCTGCTGAGTCTGCTGGATGTCCTGCAGCATGGTGTACATCCCCTGCATGGAATAGGGATCCTCGGTGGGCTGCTCGTGCTGTGGTGATGGCGGCGGGGGCTGAGATGATGAAGATGCACCCGGATGCATAGGGGAGTGCTCGGTGCAAAGGAGGATACTTGCTCTGAAGGTGTGACGTCAAATGACGTTGCAAGTCCCCTTAAATAGGCTTGATCGGCGCCCCTGTTGACCCGTCGATACCATCGACGCGGGTCGATGGTATCGACACATCTCGCGGGTATCCGCCTCCCTCGCGAGTATCGACGGCTGACGTTTGCTGGGTCGAGAAACCCAGATTGCTGACGAGTCGATACCATCGACGGAAGTCGATGGTATCGACGCAGCACCCGGATCGCTGACATGGATCTTGCGAGCGTCGTCAATGTCTGTGTGTGGATCGGTGACATGTCCGTCGATACCATCGACGAGTGTCGATGGTATCGACTTGCTTTTATTGCGACACCGCCGTTTTGTTGCATTCAACCTGTGATGATGTCGATACCATCGACGAGGCCGTCGATGGTATCGAGTGACTGAGCAAAATTCGTCTGAACTTCTCCAGAGATCTCGATGGTATCGACTGGGGTGTCGATACCATCGACACTTTTGTTGCGACCTATTTGTGACCATTTCGATACCATCGACGGGGGTGTCGATAGTATCAACGCAGTGCGATTTTTGTTGGTGTCAATCTGAACCCATGTCGATACCATCGACGAGTGTGTCGATGGTATCGACCCTGCCTATTCCTGCACATTTAACAAACGGATCAAGGTATCTTTTTTAAACTAAAATCTAAACAAAATGAAAGCAATCTATGACTCGAATTACACTATCCTGATGTACCAATGGTTGGGTTGCCTCCCAACAAGCGCCCTTGTTTAGCGTCTTAGGCTAGACGTCTTCCCATTATCTCAATCGTGCACAAGTGAAATGAGTGTAACCTCATTCACTTTCCTCTTGTAGTTCTCACCAAAATACAACTTCAAGCGTTTCCCGTTCACCAAGAACGTGGCATCTCCATCACGCACAAGAATCGCTCCGTGCGGTTTCACCTCCTCCACAATGAAGGGTCCACTCCACCGGGATTTCAGCTTCCTGGGATGCAGTTTGAGACGGGAGTTGAACAATAGAACGTTGTCTCCCTTCTTGAACGTGTGCATCTCAATATGGCGATCATGGATCAGCTTTGTGCGCTCTTTGTAGATGCGGGCATTCTCATATGCCGTCATGCGTAGCTCATCCAATTCATTCAATTCAAACATCCTTTTTCTCCCGGCCTCATCATAGCGCAAGTTCAGCCTTCGTAGCGCCCAATGGGCCTTGTGCTCCAGCTCCACCGGAAGATGGCAAGCCCGGCCGTACGCCAACCTAAAAGGTGTGGTGCCTATAGGTGTTTTGTACGCCGTTCTATACGCCCAAAGTGCGTCCGGTAGCAATGCACTCCAATTCTTCCTTGTGGATGCTACTGTCCTTTCTAAAATCTTCTTGATTTCTCTATTTGATACCTCCACTTGTCCTTGCATCTGTGGATGATATGGGGTGCCAATGTTGTGCTTGACCCCATACTTCTTCAAAAGTGTCGCGAATTTCTGATTTCGAAAATGTGTGCCTCCATCACTTATGATCATTCGGGGTATCCCGAACCTGCAGAAAATGTTCTCTTTGACAAACCTGCACACTACATTCGAATCATTAGTCCTTGTGGGGATTGCCTCCACCCACTTCGACACATAGTCTACAGCAAGTAAGATATAAAGATTTGAATTTGAGGACACAAAGGGTCCCATGAAGTCAATGCCCCATAAATCAAATACCTCAACTTCCTGAAATACATTCAGGGGCATTTCTTGTCTCCTTGAGATGTTACCTGCGCACTGGCACGGGTCACATTGCCTAACAAAATCATAGGCATCCCGGAACAAAGTGGGCCAATAAAGGCCGCTCTCCAACACCTTGGCTGCTGTCCGTGAGCTAGCATGGTGTCCTCCCGTAGGCGACGCATGACAGTGGTGGAGAACACTCTCGTACTCCACCTCTGGCACGCACCTGCGAAGAATACCATCCCTGCACTGCTTCAAGAGAATCGGGTCATCCCAAAAATAATATCTCAATGAATGAAAGAATTTCTTTTTCTCTTGATAGGACCAATCCTCCGGGATGATCCCGCAAGCCAAATAATTCACAATTTCCGCAAACCATGGTTCATTAGAATCAATTTTTAAAAGTTGTTCATCGGGAAAGGTCTCGGCAATGGGTATGTGCAAACCTTGTTCATCAACCCTCTCTAACCTAGACAAGTGGTCAGCCACCACATTTTCAATTCCCGACTTGTCCTTGATTTCAATATCGAATTCTTGTAGGAGCAAAATCCACCTAATTAGTCTAGGCTTCGCATCCTTCTTCCCCATCAAATACTTTATTGCAGCGTGATCAGTCCACACAACCACCTTAGAACCCACTAAGTACTGCCGAAATTTTTCAAAGGCGAACACGACGGCCAGTAACTCCTTTTCCGTGGTTGTGTAGTTCAATTGAGCATCATTAAGCATTTTTTAGGCGTAGAAAATCACAGCAGGCTTGTTATCTACCCTTTGCCCCAAAACAGCTCCCACAGCATAATCGGACGCATCACACATCAACTCGAATGGCTTTGTCCAATCCGGCGTTTGAACAATCGGAGCTGAAATCAACTTTTCCTTCAAAACCTCGAATGCGTGAAGACATTTCTCATTGAAATCAAAAACTGCGTCTTTTTCCAACAATTCTGATAATGGCTTTGCGATTTTTGAAAAATCCTTGATAAATCGCCGATAAAACCCGGCGTGTCCTAAAAGGATTCTCACCCCTTTTACAGAATTTGGTGGGGGTAGCTTAGAAATCACCTCAATTTTTACGGGGTCTACCTCAAGACCCTTGCTAGACACCTTGTGTCCTAGCACAATTCCTTCTGTCACCATCATGTGACATTTCTCCCAATTGAGGACCAAGTGTGTGTCCTCGCACCGCTGCAACACCTTATCTAAGTTATAAAGGCATTCATCAAAAGACGCTCCATACACCAAGAAGTCGTCCATGAAAACTTCAAGACACCGCTCTACCATGTCAGAGAATATGGCGAGCATGCAGCGTTGAAAAGTCGCCGGCGCATTGCATAAACCAAACGACATACGTCGGTAGGCAAAAGTCCCATAGGGACATGTGAACGTAGACTTCTCTTGATCCAAAGGATCAATGGAAATCTGGTTGTACCCCGAATAGCCATCTAGAAAACAAAAATGCGACCGACCAGCTAGGCATTCCAAAATCTGATCGATAAATGGCAATGGAAAATGATCTTTAAGCGTTGCGGCATTCAATCGGCGGTAGTCAATGCAAACACGCCACCCGGTTACCAATCGGGTGGTGACAGGTTCATTTAAAAGATTTGTAGTGACAGTGATCCCCCCTTTTTAGGGACTACCTATGTGGGACTCACCCACGTCGAATCGGATATGGCATAAATGATCCCTGCAGCAAGAAGCTTTATGACTTCCTTCTTGACAACCTCCATCATGCTTGGATTTAGACGTCTTTGAGGTTGTATGACTGGCTTGGCTCCCTCCTCGAGCCGTATCTTGTGTTGACAAAGTGTAGGGGAGATCCCCTTGATGTCCGCCACAGACCACCCAAAAGCTCCACGGTGGTTCTTGAGCACTATCAGTAGTTGCTCCTCCTCATCTGCACTCAAGTATGCGGAAACAATCACTGGTAACTTGTCCTCCTCAGCTAGAAAGACGTACTTCAGATGCGGGGGCAATGGCTTCAACTCCAGATCAGGTGGGCAAATAAGCGATGATTGTAGCGGTGGGGGAAGTGTACCCAAATCTTCATAGTGCCTCGTGTAGAAACATGGAAGCATTTGAAGCATCTTGGCGCACTCCTTGAGTGAAGTACTCCGCATCCAATCATAAGTGACATTTAGCAAACACGCCTCCAAAGGCAATTCCGGATATGCATCAAAGACGGAAGTAATAATCACATCATCCTCCCATGAAGGTGGAATGTCCTCATTCTCATCATTTGGAAACCCAATAGCTTTGCATAAAGAGACAACTTTAGTTTGCTCCATAAGGTCCACTGCTAGGGTCCCATTATCTATCCTGCTCATAACATGAGCCATATCTAAAAATGGCTTCCCAAGACAAAGTGAGATATTTTGTTCCACATGCTTAACCATGTTGCACTGTGCGTTTGCTTTATTAGATGCATTGCCATTGGGCATGACCATCTCAAAGCGATCATCCGCAATGCCCAAGGTCAAGCGACCTCTCCCCATCTCCAAGATCATATCAGTTGTAGCTTGGAATGGGCGACCAAGTAGTAACTCATTTCCGTGCTCGTCCTGCATTTCCATAATGACGAAATCAGCCGGAAAAACAAAGCGGTCTACCTTTACCAAAACATCCTCACAGATTCCATACGGTTTCACCACAGAATTATCGGCCAATTGGATGGTCATGTTGCTTGGCCTTGACTCTTTCAATCCAAGTTTCTTGAATGTAGAAAGGGGCATCAGATTGATGCTTGCCCCAGAATCACAAAGTGCCTCGCCAAATTTGAACTTCCCGATAAAGCAAGAAATATTGAAACAACCGGGGTCCTGTCTCTTTGGCAGCAAAGTGCCCATAATAAAAGCACTCACTTGCTCCTTCAATACCACGACCTCAGTGTCGGGTATCTTCCTCTTCTTGGTGATTACATCTTTGAGAAACTTCCCATAAGACGGGATTTGTTCAATCGCCTCTAGCAAAGGAATATTCACTGATAACTTCCTAAAGCTGTCCAGAAATTTCTTAAACTGTGCATCCACCTTTCTTGCTTTTGCACTATTGGGATAGGGGACCGGAACGGTATGTGCCCTTTGGTGAGGTGGCACATAGGGAGTTCATTTTTGTGGTTCCTCCTCAGTGGCTTGTTCTTCCTTACCATCTTCAGCTATGTCCTCAGTTTGCTCTATGACAGGTGCGGGCTTCTCTTTGACTGTTGCTTCTTCAACTGTGTCCTGCGGTGTGCTTGTGTCATCCGCCCTTGGATTTAACACTTTCTTACCACTCCTCAATAAGATGGCCTTGGCCTGTTGGTTTCCCCCGGGAACATTGGTGTTCCCCGGAAAACCCGGATGTGCCGGCTTCTTCAAGCTTGCAATCTCGGCTGCCATCTGCGCCATGGAAGTCTCTATAGTTCTCATTTGAGCCCCGTGGCTCTGCAAAGTCTGCCCAAACTGGTTCATAAATTCACCCTGTTGCTTTATTTGCTACCCAAAAGTGTTCATCAACTCTTGATTTTGCTTTATGACTTGATTGAGCAACTCCGTGCTCTTATCCTCCGTGATCGGTGCAGGCTTGGCATCCGGATCCTGCAGAAAGTTATTTGGATCCTTCCATGAAAATTTCTTGTCCTTCCGCCATGAATAATCGTTATTCATGTACCCTTGCTGTTGCCTCATATACTTGACCTGAGCATCATCCTCGGACTCATTGTCTTCCTTCTGCAGCAACCTCTTTGCGAGAAGATCCATCTTCTCGTTCAGCTCTCTCATTGCCTTTGACTCACTGGCAACTCTTGCTTGCTCAACTGGGCCACTTTCTCTTTCTCCCCAAGATTGCTTTCGTGCCATATTCTTCAGTATTTCCCAGCATCTTGTATCAATGTTATTTAAGAAAAATCTGGAGCCAGCCGAGTCCAAATTGCTTCTATCATGCTCGGAGAGAGAAAAGTAGAAGATCTTCACTTGGGTTTCCTTGTCCAGTCCATGGTGTGTACATCTCCTCAACATGACTTGGAATCGCTCCCAAGTCTCAGAATAAGTTTCACCCGCCTGTTGGGTGAAATTGTGGATCTTCCGGATCATATCATTGGTCTTCTCAGGAGGGAAGAACCTCTCGAAGAAAACCTCCACCATGTGATCCCATGATTCAACAAACTCGTCGTCGAGGTTATGAAGCCACTCTCTTGCCACTCCGGCCAAGGAACTCGGGAATAACTTGAGGTAGAGCACATCCTGTGGAAATCGATCTATCTTCACCATATCACAGTTCTCCACGAACTGGCTGATGTGGGCCACTGGATCTTCATTTTTTAATCCGTGAAATGCGTTTGATTTAACCAGGTTAATCAATGCTGGATCGATCTTGTAAGTTGGAATGTTTAGCCCATGTTTCTTTATAGGCCCCTTTGATGCCGAGGAAGAAGACGCCTTGATCTTCTCCCATATTGTCTGTGCTTCAGCCATTGCTTCTTCTTGTTCTTGCTCAGATTCAGAATTTATATCACTTTGGTGCTCCTGCTCGTAGTAGTCCTCGTCCTCTGGTCCCGCAGATGGAACCTCAAGTGTGCGATTCGCGTAGTCGGTACTACGCGTATGCACCATGCAAAGTACCTGAAATATGAAAATCGGGGTTCAGTACAATGCTTTGAACGAGTAAACACAATTATAGAGAAATATAGGAATTTTTTTTTAAAATTGTTTTAGAATAAAATAAAATAAAAAAAATGTGGCCTAGAGTGGCCGCTCTTAGCACTCAAAGTGCCAATAATTCGTCGTTTCCCCGGCAACGGCGCCAAAAACTTGACGTGTATTTTACTACGCGCTTAAACGCAAGTATACGCGTCGAGTAATATAGGCCTTGTGAGGCCCGAGTCGAACTCAGGGATACGTGAATTATTGGGGACTTTTACTAACTAATCACAATCAGCTAGACCGATTAACAAAGTAGGGTTTTGTTGTTCAAATTAAAAAGAAAATAAAAATCAAACAAAGAAAACAATCGATTAAAGGTTAATTTAACCAATTCAAAAGGATATCTTTAGGATGGCGGTTTCATCGCGGGTCAACATTGTATTAGGTTTCATATAATTCCTCACACTTCTCTCTCTATCCGGGTAGTGGCCTGAAATGAGAATTACCCACTGTCGTGGTGTAATTCACTACTTAGGTTTAGGTTGATTCCACCGTCGTAGTAATCATTCCCCTAAACTAAGCGCATTAAAAATGGTCTCTCAGTTCCCACCATTAATTTTACAACTCCTTTGTCAAGGGTTTTATTGATTAATGTAGAATTCGTCTCTTTTCAACCGTTAATCCTTCTGTCAAAGTGATTAAGGGTATTAAGTTATTATTATGGTGATCAAGCATAACAATAGAAATGGAGAAAACGAATCTATACCACGGATTTGAGAGAAAAATATGAATTATTGATATAAAAATGTCATACAATGCATTCCCGGGCTACTCCCGGTCCTAAAGATTGAGGGTTTTAGCCTCTCATGTTCATCTCACACGAATACATGGTAGAAATTGGGGAATTCATAAGAAAAACGGGAAATAAATGGGAAAACCCCTGAACGGAGAAGAACCGGTGCATCCTTGGCGTAGAACACGAGCTTCCCCACCTGTCGATGGTGGAAATCGTCTTCGGCAGCGTCCGAATCAGCCGGGATGAGCTTCTCGACCTCCGTTCTCCTTTCTCCCTTTTTCGGCACTCGTGCAATGCGATCTCCGATCCTTCCTTTGTGTGGGCGGCCGTCATTAGGTATAAGTCCCTAATTAGGTCGTCAAATAACAACAGCCGTCCGATCGAGATCAAAACAGATCCAACGCATATCTGCCGGTATCGACGCGGGTCGATGGTATCGACACAGCGGATTAGCGGTAGCTTTCCTTTCTTTTATTCTGAGCGCCTGTGGTGATCTCGATACCATCGACTTTGGCGTCGATGGTATCGACTCCTGTAGCGTCGGTTTTGTCTTCTAGCGATGCTGTAGCTCTCCTTGTGTCGATGGCATCGACTTTCGTCGATGGTATCGACTCTGTGTTGTTCCTTTCGGCTGGCAATCTGTGGCTTGGTCGATGGTATCGACTTCCGTCGATGGTATCGACGGAAGCAAATACTTGTTTTTCTTGAAATTTCACAACAAGACCAAGTAAATCCACACATATAATAATATTATGATAAATAATGCTCAAAATAGTAAAACAAAGGGGATTTGATATAATATGATGGCAAAGACCAAATTAAGTGAATTATGCAATATTATCCATGAAAATGAGTAATTAGAGCACAAAACACATATGAAATAGGTCTATAAATGCGACTTAAAATCATCGCATCAGAGCCCTATGTCTTAGAGCCATCTTCAGTGTCAAAACTTACTGGATGGTGAAACGAGTATTCCCAAGGGAAACCCAGAGCACATATTGTTGAGTATGTGGGGGTGGCAAGTTGAGGATATATCCTTATCATCAACAATTCCAAGTTATGGAGGATGGATATGGTCATGCCTCTGACATTTGATGTGATTGAGGATAGTTGTGGTTGTACCTTAGATTAGAGGGTTTTGTATACCCTATTTTCTAGTGTCATAACTTGTACCAAGTACATACTAGTTGTTATCTGTTGACTATATGTCATTGTTGGCAGTTTGACTGATAAGTCACTACAGTTTACTCGTACTGACTGAGGGGAAGAGATCTTAGGATATCGACACTCCTAGATCTTATACGGAACTGAATAGCACTTGACAGTGGTCAGTTGGACTTTGACTGGTATGACTCAAACTCCCCAGGGCATAATAATAAAAGATATAATTCCAGTCGTGTAGTATAATTGCTAGGGTTTAATATGTATCGCATTGGTTGATTAACCCTTGCCTTGTCTTTACACTACATAGTTATTGCATGAATCAGACTTATGAAAATTGTGTACTTCTACTTGATGTTACAACTTATTTTCTTAACTTCTTAGTATGCTTAAACTTTTCAATCTGTTCATATTGCTTATTCAATATCCTAACTACTCAATGTATTTACTGTTAATTAATATGTTATAATCAATATATGTTGGAGAGAGTTATATCTCTCGCTGGGACTGGGTCTCACCCATGGGTCACCACATTTTTTTAGGTGGTTGCGGGCAACGAGGTCGAGGTCACGCTTTGGAAGAGAACCAACCGAGTGATCAATAGATTCATAAGGTTGGTTAGTTGTAGATGTTAGTAGTAGAGTCCTAGTATCATCCTTGTACTCTCAGGTCAGGGTATGGGATGTGTTTTCTAGATGATGTCCTCATATCGACATGAGATTTTGGTAGCATGCCAATGTTTGTAATTATATGGCATGTACATGTGAAATATCTTTTGTATGCAGGATGTGACTGAGGTCTTTGGACCCATATGTAAATACTTGTTATAGTATATGAGAATGGAATGATGGACCTTTTGTAAATGTTCTAGAGTTTATTTACATTGTTGGAATTGGTTTTAATTATCCTGCATTTTTTACTATGTGATTAATTAGTAGTTGATCGTGTTTTGTGTTTTGAGTAATCTCATTTAGTGTGATGAGGTGTCAAAAAACCTCTCTAAGAATCAATCACCTGCATAATTAGGTAAGCTTGTGCCATGTCCCATTAATTCTTTAAGCGCAAGAAAGGTCCCACCGCTAGGTTCCTCAAGTGCCTCACTAGTCCCTATAAATAGGGGACAACAATCTACAAAGAAAGCACCTTCTCATTGATGATGAAGTGTTTCTCTACTCTAGATTCATACCCAATCCATCAGAAGGAAACTATGAGAGTCCAAGCTCCCTTTGGTATTCATGTCCATCTCCATTGGCCTCGATGTCCATCTTTAAGAGAATGAGGATAACAAAGGTCACTTTCTCACTCGCCAATGCCATCACCATCGCTAAGAAGAAGTAGGTCGCATTGATGTCTAGTACTCCCCTACGGATATTGTTTGTTGTGTTTCTTCTTTCTTCCTCCTTTCAATCGCTTCCCCTCCATTTTCCCATCTAGTTATGGACTCATTCACATGTAAATTTGTATTGTCTCTCATGAACATGCGTGTCTAGTCCACATACTTTAATTGGGAGTAGATACTATGGTCTCCCAACTTGCAAATACTTATACTCCATCAAATGTATATATCTCTTAGCAATGTTTATCTCCTTACTCTTGTTTTTGAATGCTTCACATGCACAGTTAGATACCATATGCTTTGGTTTATAATGACTCAAAAGAGTAGTATTAGTTGAGATCTAAAGTTAAGGAGTAGTATGAATGCATGGAAGCTTACGAATACTAGAGTTTATGTTCATATGTTTGTATTTTCAATTGTTTTTTCCCGTCTCAAGAGAGACATGCTAATGATCTAGATTTAACCCAATCTTGAGAGAGGAGGAAATAGACACTTATGATGATTGCTCATAATTTATGCTAAAGGTATACGATGGGAGTGAGTATTTCATGTTGGTGAGAGTGCTTAAATGGTGAAACCCAACCAAAGTTCTATCCAAATATTGAAACATACCAAAAAAATCTACACACATTTTGTTTTTTAAGTTATATTTACTTCCTTTTGTTGACTTATTTCTAGTTTGATGGCTTTGTTCTATAAGAAACACCTTATCTACCCTTTCAGTTTGATTTAATAAAGCTAAGATCTCAAATCCCAAAAAGCTCCTCAAACTTGTCCCTATCAACTGTGATTACTACACAAGGCCCAGTATTATCATTGCGGGCATCTAAATATTGAGTATATAGATTTAAAGTCTAATTGCTCTTGATATTCCTCTATTTTGGGTGCGTGACCGTAGGCAATCAAATTTTTGCATCATTGTCTGGGACAAGGCAATCAACAACTGGTAAGAACCCAAGGTATACTTAGACTTTTTCAATTATTTTAAATCTACTAATAAACCTAAATACATACTCTTTTAGTTTGATTATGCTATACCCTCATAGTTTGTTCATATGTATCTGGTCTCTCATGTTGACTCATTTAATTTTTTAGGTGCTTAGTGTGATCCAAATCTTTCTTCACCAAGAGAAGAAGCCATTTCTACTCAAGGTGGTGGAAGAGTAAATGGACATGGAAGTGAAGATGGGAGTGAAAAAAACTCACCTCCCAACATCCACCTATTGGTGGATCTATAGGTAGAGCAGGACAAAATCCGCCCCACCTATTGGTGGTCCATGTCTTTGCTCCTTGTCATCCATCCACACTATCAAAACAAGGCAACCCATTGTCCTCCTCAATATTGTCAATGAGAACTTTGTACTGAAGCTAGCCTTCCTCTTTGTGGTTCAACAATGAACATTTGTAGAAAACTTGTAGGAGGATAACCCTTATTATCATATAAATGCCTTGAAGAACTTATGTTGTACCCTCAAGATCAATTGAGTTCCCCAGGAGGTAATCTATTACAAAGCTTCCAGGTTCTCTCTAAGAGGTAAATCTCTTGCATGGTATTAGGCTATAAAGCGTAAGAGTCTTCAAGGATGGAAACTACTAGCAGATGCTTTTGTCACCAAGTTCTTTCTAGTGGAGAAGACAATGCACTACATGAAGAGGATTATTAGTTTCCTATAAAAAGCTACTGAGAACTTGAGTGAGGCCTGGGAGAGGTATCAAGAGTATCAAAGGGATTGCTCTGACTACAACTTTAATGAAGGTTACCCGATTACAACTTTTTATAGTGGTCTCACTCAAAGAGAGAGAAAATACATAAACACAATAGTTGGAAGTGACTTCATGGGGCATAACTCAACACACTCAAAGGATATATAGACAACATGTTTATTCGACAAGATTTGGCTTAGAATATGAAAGAGGACTAGCTGGTAACATCTCCATTGTGGGGACTAATTATTTTTCTAAGCCCATGAAGCTCTAACTATAAATCTTGATAAGATATCTAATGATGTCTAAACCTTGAAGAAGGCCAATTGTGAAGGAAAGAATCTTGTTCAAATTGGAAATAAATGTGAACCTTGTGGAGAAAGTGGCCACAATACTGATTGTTGCATATATACCCACAATGAAGAGGATAACCAGAATGGGTCCACTGAAAATGTCTCTTATGCCTACTTTAGAAGATGCTAGCATCCCAATTTCTCATATGGTAATGCAAATGCTACTAAAAATTCTCACATGTTGTACAACCCTATAAATCCATCGGTGTACCATATTGGTTCAATTGCAACACAAACCATTAGCAAAATGGAAACAATTTCCAAGGACAAAATTAGAATCGAAATAAAACCCAAAACCAAAGTCAAACTCAACCTAATTTAATGGAAGAAATTTTTGCCTTTGTGAAGAGACAAGATGAGATAAATGACAAGTAAAACCAACACATCATCAACAAACACGACATGTTGAGCATATGCAAGCTCAAATAGGGAACATGATTGTACATATATCATATCAGCAACAACATAACAAGATGATAGATTAGCAATTTACCAATATATTAGATCTTATAAAGAATCCAACAGGAATAATTCCTTCAATATGGAGAAAAGTATTGGAGCCACGAAACTGCTAAGATGGACACACTTAGATTAGGGACCATTCTTGAGATTGTCACTCTTGAAGCTCAACAAGAGAGCAGAACCATCCCTAGTGACCCATAGAAACCATTGAGGTTGAACTGGAAGAAACTTACACACCTATTGCTGAGAAGAAAAATCCAAAAGGGAAAGGTGAAGGAAAGAAGACTACCAAGGGAAAAAAGAGTCACATATATTGAGTAAGTTATAGATACTCGGGTTTCCATACGTTCCCACAGTCACATTTCCATACAAAATTATTATAGATCACTTGAAGAAGAGGTATGACAAGTTCATTGACTCCGTAAAGAAACTACACCTGGATATACCATTCCTAGATGCCATACAAGAAATGCCAACTTACAAAGTTCTTCAAGGACTTTATTAATAAAACAAGATGTGGTGATGAAGATGAGACTGTAAAAATTGCCAAAATTTTTGGTTCCTTTGTACATGCAAAGATGCCGACAAAACAACATTACCTTGGGGCTTTTACTATCCCATTTAATGTAGGGTACAATGAAGAGAGAAAGAGGTTATCTAATTTGAAAGGAAGTATCAGTATGATGCCACTTACACTAGCCTAAAGGCTTGGCCTTACCGATTTGGTAAAAATAGTGATGTGAATCCAGCTGGCTAATCACACCTTTACCCAATCATTCAACATAGTTGAAGATGTACCTATTAGAGTAGGAAGGTTTTTCATTCCTTGTGATATTTTATGGTAAATCGTGCGTAAGGCTCGACATGTCCCATGATCTTTGGGAGGCCCTTCTTGTCCACATGAAGGAGCTTTGATTGATGTTGAAGCTAGAATTATAACAATTAGAGTCGGGAATGACCATATAGATTTCTAGGTCGAAGAATATGTGAGGGGACTTTCACTAATCAAGGTTTTTTTAGTCAATAGCTATAATTATCTATGTGAGGAGATATAAGGATAAAATGTTTTCATTTATTATTTAATGAGAGCTGGACCTGAACAAAATCCTAACATTGAAAAACTTGAGATTGTATGGTTACTCGACTACCTCGATGTTAAACAAAGTGATTGTGAAGTTAAATACGATTTTGAAATTGAGGTAGTTAAGTATGCCTTGTTGGAAGGAACTCTAGCAGATAAAGAAGTTCTAAGGACAAAGACATAATTAAAAAAATTCATAAAGGTCTAAAGTATGAGGTCTTAGACACAAAAGAAGGAAACCCTTACATCATAAGCTCTGAATTGTCTGAGGAGCATGAAGAGAAAATTCTATCCGATTATAATCTAAGAAGAAAAGCAATTGGGTACTCTATTGATGATATATAAGGATGAACCCAATAGATTGCATGCATCTAACTCATTTGAAAGATAATGCAAAGTGTCTTACATAAGGGAAGAGAAGAGAAAATCATAACTTGAGAGAAGTTGTTAATAAAAAAAGTTATCAAGCTATGTGAAGTCAAAATTATCTATGCTATAAGATATAGCTAGTGGGTGAGCCCTATTCAGGTGGTGCCCAAAAAACACGGCATGACCATGGTTAAATGAGAAAACACCGATGATATTGCGAAAAGGACCATCACTGGTTGGAGGATGCACATTGATTACATTAAGATAAATGGAGCTACTAAAAGGATCATTTCCCTGGCCTTTTGTTGATTAAGTTTTAGAATGTCCAGCCCCTCATTCCAATTTACCTTATATGGATGTATATTTGTCATTCTACCAAGTTACTATCCACCCAGATTACCAAGATAAAATGACCTTTACCTACTTTTACGACACATATGCTTTCAAACGTATGCCTTTTGGTCTATGCAATTTCCATTTTCTCTGACTTTATGGAAGTTTTCATGGATGACTTATCAATGTATAGTGCATCATTAGATAAGTGTCTCAAGAATATGTCTGTAGCTTTAAAAAGATGCAAAAAAGAAACACCTTGTTCTTAATTGAAAAAATACAACTTCATATTTTAGGAAGGTATGGTAGAGAGAAGCTTCCATCGTCGTATCAGACTTAACTGCCAAAGAGCCAGACAAATTGCTGAAGATCAACGCCAAGTTGCGCTAGTGATGGATAGGGTTAACGTCGCCATAGCCGCTCAGAGAGCACAACTCATTGCTGACACCCGTGCTCAGGTCCAAGCGGAAATCTGAGCTGAAGAATAGGCCCGCATCCGAGCTGAAAACAAAGCAACTAACGAAGCTGCCCAGTTAGAGCTAAGAAACAAGCAATTAAGGGACTATGCCATTCCCAAGAACTATGAATATAATCATCCAGTTCGGCCACCAATCATCAACATACCCAATTTCGAAATCTGGACACAATGGATTCAAATCATGCAGGGCATCTCATTCTCTGGTGGTTCTGGAGACGACTGCATGGATCATTTGAAGAGATTCAAGTCACTTTGCCGAATTGTCCCACAAGCCAGAGTTTCCTTTGACGCAATAATGCTACATCTGTTTCACTTCACCCTATCTGGAAGGGCTTTGAATTGGTACAACTCACTTGATAGGGAGCCAATCATCACCACCTGGGCTCCCTTGGAAGAAAAGTTCCTGGAAAAGTTTTTCCCTCCTTCATTAACCTACGAAATTAGGGGGCAGATCAACCACTTCGCCCAACTTCCTGGAGAAACACTCGTAGAAGCATGGGAAAGATTCAAGGAGCTTTTAAGGAAGTTCCCTCATCACGGTATCTCCCAGAATCAATTAATAGAGACGTTCCATAGGGGGGTGAGTGATGATATCAAGCAATTTCTAGATTCCTCATCTGGAGGAAATTTTATGAGGAAGAACTACGAGGATGCTTGGAAGATCGTTACACTTGGAGCTGAGAACCAATCCAATTGGGGACGATCATCCACTAAGGGAGTCCTCAAAGTTTATAAGGCTGAGGAATCAATGGAAATGAATGCTAACGCTGAAGCTTTAAAGACTATAGCTCACAAATAACATGCGCTTGAAACCTCATTTGGAGAATACGATAAGAACAAAAACCCCAAAGTCCAACAAGTTAAAGCTTCCACAAGGACTTGTGAAGCCTGTCACGCATCTGATCACCCTACCCTGTCATGTGGCTTACTTTATAATGTGATGATGGATATGCAACCGCCACAACAGCAGTACAAACCAATCATCGAACACCCTGAAGATCAGATAACCGAACAAGTCATTCCATTCATTCCATACAAGAGCAAGCTTACTATAATCCAAATCAACCAAGAAATCACCATGGTTTTCAATATGGGAATCCTGCGGGGACTGCTAACCCGCAACATCAAACGCAAGGCGGATCTTCCAATAGATTGCCACCTGGATTTCAAAGTAACTTTAACCAAAATCAAGGGAATCTTAGGAATAATTTCCCAAGATCCAATTACCCTAGAAATCCCTCTGCCTACTATCAATATACCCATCCTCCTATGCACCCACAGTTACATCCCCAGCTGCAGTAATCGCATCAACCTCAGTTAACACCACCTCCGCAACAACCACATCAAGGACAGCAACAACTCACTCAGAAAAATTCCCCTTCCCAGCCAACAGACAAGATGACTATGATCAGGCAGATGCTACAGTCACAACATACGATGCTTGCCAATCAGCAAGCTCAGCAGAAGGTTGTGGAGGCTCAACTAGCACAAATTGCCGCCCAATTGAAACCACCAGCAGGTACTTTTGCTGGTCAACTGGAGTCAAACCCAAGACACGATCAAAATAGACCAGAGCAATTGAATGTCGTCACTACAAGATCTGGTCGTGTCTTTCATGAAGCTACAAGAATCACTCACGATGATGATGATACACCTATTTTTACTCCAAACGCAAGCCCGAATCTAGGAATTGAGAAATCTGTGAAGATTGCAAAAGGTAAAGAAAAGGAACAAGCACCCGAAGAGCCAGAAGTTCCGCAATATAAACCTAGGATACCATATCCAGGAAGATTGAGAGAAACTAAAATGGAAACTAGATTCCAAAAATTCAAGGAGGCGATGAAGAAACTTTATATCGATATTCCGTTCCTCGATGCCCTCTCTGAAGTACCAGCTTGGGCTAAATATCTAAAAACCTTGTTATCAAGGAAATATATTATTGAAGAGCAAGAGATGGTAAACTGGCTCAGACCAGCTCTGATATCATTCTTAACAAGATGCCAAAGAAAAAGAAGGACCCTGGTTCTTTCGGTATTCAATGTTGTATTGGAAATGCTTCGAGCAAAAAGGGATTAGCTGACTTAGGGGCTAGCATATCTATTATGCCCTACTCCATGTGTAAGAGATTGGGTTTTACTTACTTGCTACCCACAACAATGACAATTCAGTTAGCTAATTCCACTATCAGTGCACCTCTTGGAATTATGGAAGACATTCCAGTCAGGATAGGCAAGGATTCTATGTCCCATGTGATTTTGTCATTATGGATATCAAGGAAGATCTAAGATACCCAATAATATTCGACAGACCCTTCCTTGCCACAGCCAGGGCACTCATTGATGTTGAAGCTGGCACGATCATTCTGATACTGGGAAAAGAAGCAATTCAGTTTCGAGTCCTCAACAACATGAAAAGTCACAACATTCAAGAGGAAGTTTTTCTTTTAGATGCAATACATCAAATGTTTCAATTGGAAATATGTGAACCATATGATGAGTTAGAAAATGTCCTAATAAATCTAGAAGTCGAATTCTCAGCCAACGAATTAGTTCAACAATGCTTGCAACACATAGAGAAAGCTGAAGAAGCACCAACAACCACTTTTAAGGATCTCAAAACTGTCACTATTTTTACAACAGAAGCACTTAAGGCTCTCGAGATGAAAACCCTACCAACAAGACTTAAGCACATCTTCCTGGATGAAGAAAAACTATGTCCAGCAATCATTAGTTCCACTCTAATGAAAGACCAGGAAGAAAGGCTTCTCGTTGAGTTAAAGAAGCATAAGAAAGCCATTGGGTACAAAATAACTGACCTGACGGGTATAAACCCAGCTCTATGCATGCATAGACTTCCCATGGTAGAAGAAGTCAAGCCTTCAAGAGAGCACCAGAGAAAGTTGAACCCCAATCTTAAAGAAGTGGTTCGCCTTGAGGTCCTCAAACTACTGAAAGCCGGTATTATCTACCCAATTTCATATTCTCAATGGGTCAGCCCTGTCCAAGTGGTCCCCAAAAAGGGAGGAACCACTGTCGTACTAAATGATAAAAATGAGCTAGTGCCCACGAGGACTGTCATGGGGTGGAGAATGTGTATCGACTACAGGAAACTAAACAAAGCAACACGAAAAGATCACTACCCTCTACCTTTTCTTGACGAAGTCCTCGAATGCCTAGCCCATTAAAAGTTCTTCTGTTATCTTGATGGTTATTCTGGGTTCTATAAAATTCCTATACACCCGAAAGACCAAGAAAAAACAACTTTTACTTGACCCTTTGGGACCTATGCTTTCATAAGAATGCCATTCGGGTTGTGCAACGCACCTGCTACCTTTCAAAGGTGCATGTCTGCTATTTTTGTAGGGTTAACTGAGTCCATAATGGAAGTATTCATGGATAACTTTTCAGTTTATGGAGATTCCTTTGACAACTGTCTACTCAACCTTGGACAAGTCTTACAAAGATGTGAGGAAACGAACCTTATCTTATACTGGAAAAAATGCCATTTTATGGTAACTGAAGGTGTCATCCTTGGACATAGAATGAGTGACAGATGGATTGAGGTAGACAAGGCAAAAATTGATGTCATCTCAAAACTGTCACCGCTAAAAGATGTAAAAGGAGTACCAGCATTCTTGGGTCATGCTGGGTTTTATCAAAGATTCATTAAAGATTTCTCGAAAGTAACAAAACCCATGACCCAATTATTGACCAAGGACATCGAGTTCAATTTTGACCAAGAATGTCTACAAAGCTTCACAACCTTAAAGAATGCTCTAGTCTCTGTGCCTATTCTGAGAGCACCTGACTGGTCGCAACCATTCAAAATAATGTGTGATGCCAGCGACTATGCTATAGGAGCGGTGTTAGGATAGAGAATTGACAAAAAAAACCTTATGTAATATATTATGTGTCCAAGACTCTTGATGAAGAACAAAAGAACTACACCACTACAGAAAAGGAATTCTTAGCTATCATCTATGCGTTCGAGAAATTCCACTCCTACCTGATCGGATCAGAGGTCATAGTCTACACTGACCACTCTGCCATATGATATCTAATTCAGAAGCAAGACGCAAAACCCAGACTTATCCGTTGGGTGTTGATGCTTTAGGAATTTGATTTGGAAATTAGAGACAAAAGAGGAGTGGAAAACGTCGTCGCTGATCATCTCAGTCGCATTGAAGTCGAGGATGATGATAAAGTACCTATCCGAGACTCCCTCCCTGACGACCAACTAATGAAAATTACCATCGGATTCCCCTGGTATGCCGACATAGTGAACTATCTGGCTACAGGAATCATCTACCCTTCTGCCTCTCACCACGACAAAAAGAAATTCCTCCACGATGTTAAGCAATACTACTAGGACGAACCCTATCTCTTTCGCCTATGCGCAGACGAACTTTTCTGTCGCTGCCTACCTGAAGAAGAGATTACTCTTGTCTTAGAACATTGTCATTCCGGTCCCACTGGGGGATACATGAGTTTGAAAAAAACCTCTATGAAAGTTCTACAATCGGGTTTCTTTTGACCAACAATAGAAAAAGACTCCCATGATTTTGTAAAATCATGCAACAAATGTCAACTTTCTGGCGGTATAACCAAAAGGAATGAAATGTCCCTCACTACGTGGCAAGAAACCGAACTTTTCGATGTTTGGGGAATCGACTACATGGGTCCCTTCCCCTATTCATATGGATTTTATTACATACTGGTTGCTATGGATTATGTCTCAAAATGGGTAGAAGCTATACCCACAGTTTCCAGCGATTCCAAACCAGTCATTAAGATGTTTAAAGATATCATTTTTCCCAGATTCGGAGTCCCCTGAACTGTCATATCCTACGGAGGGACCCATTTTCTAGAATGAAGCTTCGAAGCCCTCTTAAAGAAATATAGAGTCAACCATAAAGTTGTCACACCTTACCATCCACAAACTAGTGGTCATGTCAAAGTTTCGAATAGACAACTGAAGGCAATCTTAGAGAAAATCATAAATAGACACCGTACTGACTGGTCCATCAAGCTTCCCGATGCCCTTTGGGCTTATCGCACAGCTTATAAAACACCGATTGGAACAACCCCGTTCCGTCTGGTATATGGGAAATCATGTCATCTTCCAGTTGAACTGGAACATAAGGCTTGGTGGGCCATCAAACAACTAAATTTCGATTTTAAAAGCGTCAGAGAAAACAGACAACTCCAGCTGCAAGAACTAGAGGAGCTCAGAATGACTGCATACCAAAGTGCCATGATCTACAAAGAACAAACCAAGATGTGGCACGATGGTCATCTAAAAAGAAAAAACATCGCTATTGGAGACAAAGTCCTTCTTTTCAACTCCAGACTCAAAATGTTTCCCGAGAAACTTCATACAAAGTGGTCTGGGCCTTTTACCATCAAGCACATATATCCGACTGGATCCATCATAATTGTTGACGAAAATGGAGGAGAGAGGATAGTCAATGGCCATAGATTAAAAAAATACTATACTCCAGCTGACAAAATTTTGAGACAGACTATTGAGATCAGAGACCCCACAACATCACCATAACAAAATCAAAACTTTGTCGAGCCAGCGACGTAAAACCCAGGATCTACTTGGGAGGCAACCCAAGATCTGAGTATCACCATTTATTTTTTATTTTTGTTTTTGTTTCCTTTGTTTAACTTTGGTTTATCATCTTTAATCTGAAAATATAAAAATTCACATAAACAACCAAAACAAACATAAAAATATAAAAATCAAAAACTTAAACCATCTTAAATGATTTTGAAACTATTTGGAGCCAAACGGTCCTGAAACCGTTTGGAGTCAAACGGTCGTGAAACCGTTTGGACCCCAAACGATCTCGAAACCGTTTGGAACCCAAACGGTCTCGAAACTGTTTTGACTTTGGGTATTTGTAACGTCACCCCCAAATCCTATAAATATAACCCTCCCCCTCCCCTTCTTCTTTCTTTAGAATCTCAAACTTTCTAAACCCTCACGTGAGCGTCGTTTCATTTTCTCTCCGATTCTCACTCCCGTGCAGCCCGCGACGTCAGCTTGTTCCGCCACCATCACCGGCACCACCTTAGCTTCCGCGTGACTTCACGACATCTGTACCGCTCATTCCTCCGTTCTTTGCCTCACTGTCATCATCGTCACCTACAACAACAAGGTAGACCAGCACCACCACCATCACCGGCACCTCCGCCATCACGACATCTTCGTTTTCACCATCACCGGCACCTCCTCCATCACGACATCTTCGTTTTTACCATCGCCGATGCCTACGTCACCGGTGCAGTTCTCCTTTCTGTCGCCGCCGTCGTTCCCCTTTCTTCCAATGATCCCGACGTTTCACCTTCCAAACGGTCCTCAAACCGTTTGGACGCGGGACTGTTTGACCCAAACGGTCTCCAAACTGTTTGGTGTCAAACGATCCTCAAACCGTTTGGACGCGAGACCGTTTGGACCCAAATGGTCTCCAAACAATTTGGACCCAAACAGTTTCCAAACCGTTTGGTGTCAAACGGTCCTCAAACCATTTGGACACGAGACCGTTTGGACCCAAACGGTCTCCAAACCGTTTGGAACCAAATGGTTTCCAAACCGTTTGGTGTCAAACGGTCCTCAAACCGTTTGGACCCAAACGGTCTCCAAACCATTTGGTGTCAAATGGTCTCCAAACCGTTTGGACCCAACAAAACCTACAAACGTTAATACCCACATAATGCAACCCTCTTCCCTTTAATAAACTTGCTATCTATACAAATTCAAAAAATTTCTAACACATGATTTTTTCTGATTACTTACCAGAAATGACTTCACCAGTAAAACAAGCCACCGGAACTGAAGATGTTCTGCATTGGACAATGGAGAAACTAATGGAGGACCATGCCAAGCTCCAGAAGATAGTCGACATCTACGACAGTACTGGACAGGTCCCACCGAAGGTCAACCTGCTCGAGGTCATGCATGAAATTCAACATCTTAACAGGTGTCTAGCCGAGGGGCCCGAAGAAGAAGTGGAAGAAATTTCTTCCAGTGATGAAGGCTCCAAATACGAGCCAAATTCTGAGGACGAATCCCCAACCGAAAAGTCCAAGGGGAAGCGTAAGGCCCAGGCAGCTACCAAAGAGCAACCAACAAAGAAACAAGCAAGAAAATAGGTCCGCCCCGCCACTGCTAGGGAACAAACCCTAGCAAGATACATCCCATCAACCGCTACCACCACCCCCACCAACACTCTCGCAACCACCACTACTCCTATCTTCTCCGTCATCACCACCACCGCACCACCACCAGAAAACCTTTTCATCCACACCATCTTGTCCATCGACAAAGCTTTAAGGCCAACAAAGTATGTCTGTTCCAGCGTACTAAAAAAGATGGGGATATACGATAGAATCCTCACCCTACTTGATAACGCAAATCTCTGAAGACTATGTTTTGTCCCGGGATCTCATACGTCGAGCCCACAATAGAATTCTTTACACATCTCATCAAAGAATTTGTGAACATTATGGATAGAGCAAGGGACGACGGTGAACGCAGGCTGGTCACCAAGCTTTTTGGGAACAAAGTTGTCATAACAGAGAATCTATTGAATGAAATCTTCATAGACAATCAGGAGAATCTAAAAAAGGCCAAAGTTGTTAGCACAGAAAGCTCCCAATTCAATAGACACAACTTCTGGAAATCCCTAACAGGGATCCCAAATTATGAGGCGAAGACCTGTAAGGCCTCCAATATTCATTCTGGATTAGTGCGCACGCTTCACAAAATTCTCACTAGTGTGCTCTTCCCCAGAACAGAGGGTGGGAATGTTATCACCGCTGATCTTTTAAGTCTGTGGTCTGTCCTACATGGGAAGCCGGTCAACATTGGACGACACATGATACAAAAGTTTTCAACATACGCCCTAGGGAAAGAAATCTGCATGGGCAGACACATAACTTCCATTCTTAAATACCTCAAGATGGAAATATTACTCTCTCAGTGCACACAGATCAAGGGCGACATCCTTACTAACGAACAAACCTTGAAGAACTCTTACATTATCAAAGAAAAGGATGCAAAATTGCACTACATTTTCTGCCCTATAGTACGATCTTCTAGAACTCTACTACCGCTTTCGGATCTTGCAAACTATGACAAAGAAAAACTCCTCTTCACTAACGAAGAGCTACCAAAATCCTAGCTTCGGTCAAAGTACACGAGAAGAAAACCAAAGCGGGCCAGACAGAACTAAGTATCACTGCCCCGACAGCTAGGGTAACAAAAATACCAGTAAAATGACCATCTAAGGCACGTTTACAACCACAACAGCTTTCGGGGACGCCGACATCAAAGCTAAATCCCAAGACAGAACGCCCTCATCTTGAGGAACATATCAGTACCTCATCATTAGACTCATTCATCATGAGTCTAAACGTTGGGCTTGCCACCACCACCACCCCCACCACACCACCATCCACCACTATCCCACAATCTACCACCCTCCCACATTTCTCCACAAAAATCCTAACAACACTTCCTTTCCCCACATCCACACCTCCACCCACAGCATCCACCTTAACCTTTTTCTCTTTGGGTATCCCATTCTCCACTCCAACACCCGACTTCACCTCCTCTGCTCCCATCTCCACCCTATTCCCCTCAACATTTTCAGTCCCACCATTCTCATCAGGAATGTCTCTTTCGCAAGACACTTCCACCCTTCCACCTCGACCCCAGCCACCCCACCCTTCCACATCTGGGGTCCCTTTTACAAACGTCGGTGAAGAATTCGGACGTCAATTTGACGCTATCCGAAACCTCCTCACTGACCCTTCTAATATATTACAATCTATTTTATCTTGTGTGCAGGGTCTAACCACACAGGTCGCCAAGACTGATGAGAAAAATTGTGCCTTGCCAGGCATCCTCTCAAGCATCCACCAACAGCAGAAAGCAGCGGCCATGAAAGTCGAATGCATCGACGACCGCCTGCAACAACTGCCACAGTTGGTGCTTGAGGTGAAAAGCCAGCAAGGTGATCTGGTCAAGCAAGTCGACATGATTTCTGCGTAAAATCAACCATTGCCAGAAACTCTGTGCGAGCTTAAGCAGCAACAAAGTTCTCTAAGCACGCATTTGAATGACATCAACACCACCCTCACACAACTCAATAACTGCCAAGAGGAGTCATCCAAAAATGAAATCAACCAATTAAGAACTCAAGTGACAAACCTCTCTGCAAGACTCCTCTCCGTCGAGGCTCGTTATTCAAATCTCAAAGAAACCCACGACGCACTTCTTGAAACACATGAGCATGTGCAAGTGGCTTTCGACGAACTACAAGAACTCCACGGGCAGTGCAAGAAGCCTCCACCAAAGAAGACAACAGATAAGGCAGCAGACGAAGAAGATGATGAAGAAGAAAATGAAGATGAGGATTTTGACTCCTCGGCTGACTCCAACAATAGCACCTCCTCAGACGATAAATCTGATGACCCAGACAATGCTGGGGAGGGCCCCAACCGAGGAGCTGCACCAAAACAACAGAAAGATCACCACAAAGGTGATACAAATCCCAAATCCCCTACTCACAATGACAACATTAATATGTCATATGGGGATCAATTTCTTGACTATTCTGCATTGGGATCTCTGGGGGAAACTGCCAAAGAAGAATCTTTTGCTGAGTTTCAACAATGTTTATTCAGAATTAGCACGAGTCAACCACAACCACAACACTCCGCCCCGGAGCAGTCTTCACCCCTTCCCCCAGAACACGAAGAATTAGACAGAGTTAGTTTAGATACAGATGAAGATCTCGACTCTGCTCCTGATTCAGAGAAAGATAATGATCTGCAACACTACATAGAATATTTGGAGCAGACTTCTTCCCACCATCCGCAAGAGCTTCCCCCATCGCCACCTCTACCTCACAAGATGCACAATTTATACACGGTGGTCATCTCTATCCTAGATGCTCAAGACATCTTAATCCTAAACACTATCGTAGATGATGCTAAAGAAGGGGAAGATGTTATTTACCAAAATACAAAGACTCAGCGCAAGTTGACACGTGAAAACTTTCGCACCATCCTTCGACCACAGTCAGTAGTGAAGATGGCAATCTTCTGTGTCCTCCTTGCCAATTCTATCGAAACCTACAGAAGCTCTAAATGGAAGCAACCAGTACTTAACGCTTCACCTGCTCTGGCCATGAGTCTATTATATAAAGATTTACAAAGCAAATCTATCGAGTGGTTGTAGATGGGGATTTCCAGAAAGGCATGCTATATTACTATGCCCTTTTAAGTTTCTGGCCACTGGCTGCTAATGATTGTGGACACTGCGGCTCGAGACGCCAATGTGTACAATTTTTGTACCAGTGAACTAAAGGTCGGTATAATTAATTTTGCTGGCATTGAAGTCGGGGAGGCCAGATGCATCCCTTTCCGACTTCTGAAACTAATCTGGGCTGTATGCCCATCCCTCTGAAATGGTTGGAACCAACCCTGGTTCCAAATTATAAACCCACAAGTACAAACACAAGAAGGATCTAGGGATTGCGCTTTCTACACTATATGCCACATCCAAGCGCTCAATCAACAAATCCCTTTCAATGAGCTGGCCACAGAGGATTTTCATTCTCTATGAGGACGTTATGCCATGGAGCTAATATGCGACAGAAGGTTCTTCAAGGACCCAACTATGACACCTTAAGACATCCCTCGTTACCTCTACTCGGCCATCCAACATCCTCAAAAGCAGCCATTCGGCAAACAATAAAAGAGTTGGAGAAACACCAACTGGCCAAGGTCCCCGAGAAGAAACAATGGGACCCTTACTCTTTTGATCTGACGAATGATAAAGGGGACATCGAATTGCTAACCGGGGCCACCATCAACAGACCATCTTCTCAAAAGGTGCCCCTATCTTCCATTGAACCAACTTTCCCTAATTTTGATCTTACAGCTTGCAAGACTCTCTCCGACAATGAACTCTGGCTCCTCATGTCAAGGCTATATGCCGAGAGAGATGATCTTATTTTTCTAGCCGGTGATATTCTGGTTATGGCAGATATGCTCCGTGAAACTATTCAATTCAAACGGTCTCTATCTGTGAGTCTGATGACCGCCTATCAATATCTACTCAGACGGAATCACCCTACGGTTTATACGGCGTCAGCTTATATGAAGGACGATCTTCTAAAGATAAAAAACTTCGGAACCACGGAGGCACTTATCTCTTGCCTTCAGCATACAACTCAGAAGTTTATCATGCTTCCTTTCCTTCATTCAGAGCATTGGATGTTACTAGTGATAAATCTTCATGACGAAACAACAATCATATATAACAGTTCTGATAGCCAGTACAATCCAGATCAGCACCAGTATACTACAACACTAAGAATGCCCACGGAGGAGGTGGCGAAGGAGTGTGCTGACCAACTACATGACCTTCTCAGCAAGCACACAAGGGTGTATGATAAAGAACACTTTCATTGCCCAGCCTTCAGCCACAAATGTCCCCAACAGCTCCGAGAGTCAAACGACTGCGGCTTCCACGTACTCTACTGGATGTACACTATCATGGTCCTTGGAAGACCAGTAGAGTACATGACAGACATGAATTACCACGCTCTATGTGGAAAGTTCGCAGTTAATCTTCTCCGCGCGCATGGAGCTAACAAAGGATTAATAGAAGTCTAATGCCCTTGTCCATGCACTTCTCAACCTATCACTTTGACACCCTGAGGACAGAGTGAGTGATAAGTTAGGGGGGTGCACTGGACAAGGGCGAGGTATCATTTCTTCAATCCTTCTTTCACTTCTATTTTTCTATATAAAAATTTTATCTTTCTTTTTACATTTAGACTTCTTAAGTAATTTCTTTGATTAAAATAAATCCTGCACATAAGAATAACACCCCTTTCTGGAAAAGATCATCCCCATCTAACTTTAGAATCCAACATCCTCAAAAGTAATAAAAAGAATAGCTTGTAGGCATCTAATGGTGAATTAATAAATTACCTTCACACTTTATTTTCATGCTTTTGCTTCAATTCTACATCTGACTCTCCATAGGTCAACATCAGGGCCGAAACAAGCCAAACACTCTCAAGGACGGGAGGGATATCAGGTGACATCCAAATCAATAAGCCTTGCAAATGGACCACCAAGTAGAAACCAAATAAGTGCATGTTGAGAAACTCTAAGAACAACTTTCTTCTCTTCAAATAAAAGAGGCTTGGCCGCCCAACCAAAACCCCTAAAATTCCAAATCCCAAGCATGTGAGTTTATGAATAAAAACCAGAGTGTTGAATAAAAATATGAGAGTTGTGCCACGTATAAGGATTTATATGAAGAGACAATAAAGGTCTCGCCCGGCCGGTACATTCAGCTGCCCTCACAAAGGTAGATGTGTCGTGTCCGGTAGTGAAACCCTAAGGTATCTAAATATATGAAAGGCTGATAAAGGACTCGCCCGGCCGGTACATTCAGCTGCCCTCACAAAGACAGATGTATCATGCCTGGTAGTGAGACCCTAAACGCATAGACAAACCCTCCTCCACTTGAAGGGGAGTTACACAACAAGCCTTTAGCCGACCCCCATACCCACTCTAGCTTTCGGCATGATTCTCAGAAGTATAAAACTTATTAGAGTCAACAAAATGCACAGAATAAAAAGTGGTCCCGATGCGGGCTACAAGATATGGAAGAAACCTGAGATCCAAGCAACTATCAACACCTGAAAGAGTTAAGGCAAGCAAAAGCTCTGATACAACCTTAGGAGATCTCTGGTTTAGATTTGAAGCAAGAGTATGGAAATCTTAACTAAATAAAATCGCCTCACCATTACATGCCTCAGCTCTATCTAACTTGAGGACAAGCTAGACTCTAAGTTAGGGGGGGTGATAATCTCCCATTTTTGATGTTATCTTAGTAATTTTCATCAGTTTTCCATACTCTTTCTCAAATAAATTAGATAGAATCCTTAATGTCCCTCCTTTATTGCAAATATACCATTAGATTAACTTTTCTCCTTTTTATTCTTACAGAAAAATACAAAAAAATCACTAAAGTTCCGAACAGTCCCGAGACCGTTTGGAGACCAAACGGTTCCAAGACCGTTTGGAGACTACCCGGTCCCGAGACCGCATGAAGTCACACAGTCTCGAGACCGCATGGAGTCACACGGACCCGAGACCGCATGGAGTCACACGGTTCTGAGACCGCATGGAGTCACACGGACCCGAGACCGCATGGAGTTACACGGTCCCGAGACTGCACAAAACCAAATGGTCCCGAGACCGTGCAAAGCCAAACGGTCCCGAGACCGCATAAAACCAACTGGTCCTGAGACCGCATGAAGTTACACGGTCCCAAGACCGAATAAAGTCCAAACGGCCTCAGAACCCAAACGGTTTCCAAGACCGAATAAAGTCTAAACAATCTCAGAACCCAAATGGTTTCCAAGACCGTTTGGGCCTAAAATTGCCCAAACCGTTTGGACTTCACTTAAAGCCTATAAATAAGACCCAAAGGGTCCTCACAAGGCATCAAGTTTTCAGACATCCAAAGGCTGCCTCTGCTGCTCCAGAGTTGTTCCATCCTTCATCCACCGCCCTGAGGCTGCCGGTCTGAGATCCACACTCCATCCAGAAGTTGCTTTCTCTCTCATCGCCAAAGAAGGTGGGAAGAGGAAGATCCATCATCGAGCAACCTACGAAGTGTGAAGATCGTCGCTCTCTCTCTCCTAGGGGTTGACCTTCCTCCCTCCTTCGTGGAGATGACATTTTCTCTCTCTCTCTCTTCTTGCCTCCTTCTTTGTCCTTGCCATGAGTGAGTAGTCTTATACACTAGGGTGCGGGGAGTAGCCCCGCTACCCATGTTTTCATTTCATGCAATGTAATCCATAGTTTGCAATAGAGATATTCTTTCTTTTCAGTTCAACATCAATCACTTAATGAATGCTTGTTGCTTGATCACCAACTTGTGTTACCTTTTATCTTTTAGTATAAATTTTCTACGTTTGTACTATTAGATTCAAATCTCGATTGAATGTTGGTTCTTGATGCATGTTTCCACCATGCATCTATTTCGGTATCTAGGAGTGTTTTTCAAGTAGTGGAGTAAACTCACTTCCATCGTTGTACTTTCATACTATGAAATGGAATCAGTTGACGTATGAAAGTACAACCTTGATAAGTCGAGGAACACGCTTTGCGAAGGGAATGATGTAAAGTAAGTGACCATTCATTCGGGGATGGATGGCATTGCAACATTCCCACACTTCTCGTAGTTAGTTCTCTGAAAGGAGACTAAGTCTACAAAGATACAAACTGTTTAGACTCTTATTACAGGTTATGTTTTTATGTTGCATGTTTTGATCCATGCGTAGTGGTGGTGAAAGCTGATCACATCCTAGTGGTTTCATAACATTGTTTACAACCTTAAATTTACTTTCTTGCTTTGTTTTACTTGCACTTAGTTTAAAACAACCAAACCAACTCTTTGATCTAGATACCAACTGTTAAGGAGTTAAGTGAAATTATATCGTTTTCTATCTTGTTGCTCCCAACAAGACCGTTTTCCTATGGATTCGACCCTTAACTATACTACGATAAGACTTCCACGTATCCTAGCATACGTGGGTGGAGTTCTCAATCTAGTATAATCAAGGTTAAACCTAAAGACTTACTATCTTTAGGATTTTTAGTGGTGTATGCAATTCCACGTGAGTAGAAGCTCCATCATTAGGATTAGGGCATCAATACGGTATATCAGTTTAGACCCTCGAGGGCATCACAGGTTAGCCCCATTAAAGCATGTCAGTTTAGCATTCCCATGTGTGTCGACTTGTTACATGATGTGTCAGTTTAAGCACCACAAGGCATGACGACCACTCACCACTTAGTGTATGCGTAAACTTTGTCATATTCAACCTTAGGATATCAGCAACTAGTTCCACCATTGTCATGGAAGGAAGGTACAAGATATGGACAACAACCTAAATGAGATTCCTCCACCAAAATAGTTCTCAAGACAATTAGCAACTTCTAACATATATGAGATGAACAATTTAGAGATGAGAAACAATATAGGCACATGAAAGAGTGAAAATAATAAAGAAGGCTAAGAGTTATATAACCCACCTCAAGAAGGTCTCCATCAATGGTTCAAGCTCCATGATCAAAGATCCAAAGCCCACATTTTCTCAAGGTTGAATATGATCCATCAAGAGTCCCAAACTCGACCTCAACCTTATCTCCAAGAAAGAAGAAAAGATGTCAAGGTTATGATAACTCAAGGTGGAAAGAAGGAGAGTGAGAACCACGACCTATTAATCCTTTATTAAAGGTATGACCCATGGTCGAGAGGGGAATAAGAATATGGAGAAGAGATCTCAAAGAAATCGTCACCAAGAAACATAACTCACTAAGATGGAAGTTAAACCAAAAATCACCATGGGCAAGGAACTCGACCTCCCAAACTCCATGGAGACTTCCTCTAGCTCCTGGATGAAAGGGTCCACTTGTGTGAAGAAGGAGGGGGTTGTATACTTGAATGAAGAAAGAGAGATCAAAAGAGAGGTGTCATCACCTTAAGAGTCTAGGCGACACTTGTCCACATGCAAAGGCCACATGCAACCACTTAGCTTAACATGCAAGATTATGGTGATATACTCTAGGTAGAGTATCGGCCTCTTGGCTTCCTACCAAGGGTGTCACACTTCCAAATTGATACACTACACTACCTCAAACCAATACACTACATTCCAAGATCAATACACACATTGTCAATAGATCATTATCTTTACTAAGGATATCATGTCTTGCCTGAGATCCAAACTAGGTGCCCACCTATTTCTATATATTATAGATGATGTAAAATAAAAGGAGGAACACTCTAGAGATGGTAAATTGCATGTTAACCCTTTACTTTGGGTAAATTGCATATTTACACCAAAACTAGTACATAAAGCACAAGCATCATCCACACAGGATCAACTTGAAACTTAAGCTCTTCACAAGGCACCCCATATAATCATCCTCTCTCTTATGATTCTAAAGCACTATGGGTACACTCAAAGTGTGACATCTTGCAAGATAACCCCTCTTCTTGGGTAAATTGCACTCTGGTCCAAAACAAACAAAATTTTTCTCAAACATTATCCAAACAGAACCAAACTTGAAACATATGTGTGTCACATGATTACAAAACACCTCAAAGGATTATATTAGAGTTATAAGAAACTTACTTAGGTAAAAAAAATAGGGTTATCCCAAAATCCAGGTCAGGGTCATTATACTAAGTTTATATGCAACTCTAATGAAGCATATCTTATCACACCAATCCCTAATGTAACTAAGTGATGGTGATTGATTATGGTAATCCCTCTTGAATGAGTAATAGGATAATGAAATGTTCTATTATTGTTTTTGAAACTCTAATATGGTGATATCTAAACATAATAGTTCCTTGCTATGTGAAACTTATATGTCACGTGTGTGGTGTTGACTTGTTGAGCATTGTTCTAAGGCATAGAAAGATAATATTGATCTTATAGGGAATGATGTGATTGTATTAATGACCTTTGAGCATGGTTGAGACATGAATGAGGTGAAATCCTCTTCATGATATGACAAGGATTAGGAACCCTGGAACAATGTGATAAGAAATTGTATCTTGTGGTGGTATGGTGACAAGTATAGTCTTGTGATGGTAATGAAATAATTACCATGAGATAACGTGATGGGGAACTTTGTTCATATGTTTTATATCTTCTGAAGTCATTTTATATCAATGCTTGCTAGAATGAATTAGGGTTTGTATGACCATTTGTTTGGTGCAACCTTAATTCACCCAATTGGCATAACTAATCAAGTTAAATCCTAATCATTTAGTGCCATGTGCCATAGATCCATCTGAGTGTCAGAAGTTGCTGGATGGTGAAACGAGTATTCCTAAGGGAAACTCGGAGCGCAAACTGTTGAGTATGCTAGGTGCAAGTGACTATGTGTCCTTAACATCTTGATTTCAAGATTAGGGAGTATGGCTGCAGTCATACCTAGCCCTCATTTTGAGAATGACTGTGTTCATGTTTCGGTGATTATACATGTGATGTGATTTGAGGACAGTTGAGGTTGTACCTCGGATGGTAGGGTTTGCATACCCACCTCCTTCCACTAGTATTGTGATCTGTACCAAGGTTGGACTAGGTTGTTAGTAGCTTGATCTCATGTGTCTCTATGGCAGACTCATACTGATTAAGGGCAAAGAAGATCTTAGGAATCCAATTTTCATAGATCTTATATGGCACTGATTTTGACTTAGTAGTGGTCAGTTGGAATTTGATTGGTATTCCTCAAATTCCTCAGGACATAATAATAAAAGTTGTAATACAAGTTGTGTAGTATATCTGTTAGGGTTAAATATGCTTTACATTGGATGTTAACCCTTGTCATGTCCTTTATGCTACATAGTTGTTATATAATGCAACCTTATGCAATCTGAGAGATCATCTAATTAGATGAAATCGATTTAAATATTTCCTTTATGTATTATGATACTCATGATGGTTTCTAAACCTATGTGCTTAACTTGCTTAGTATGCTAGAATTGTTTAATGTGCTCAATTGCTTATTAAATACTCTATATGCTCAATTTGTTTACTAATTAAATAATCTATTATAATCAATAATCATTGTAGAGAGTTATATCTCTATTTGGGACATGGGTCTCACCTCGTGGATCATGAAATCTTTTTAGGTGATCACCAATGACGTGGTCGAGATCGTGCCATAGAAGAGGAGAAACCTAGTGATCAATAGACGAAGAAGGTTGGACAGTTGTAGTTTCTGTAGTAGAGTCCTAGTGTCACCCATGTACTCTCAGGTTTGGGTATGGGATGTGTTTTGTAGATGATATACATGTATCGACATGAGTTTTTGGCAATGTTCTAGTGTTTGTATATATGGAAAGTACATGTGGAATATCTCTTTTGTATACAAGATGTGGTTGAGGCCACTAAATACAAATGTAAATACTTGTTATGGTATATGAGTTTATGGAAAAGATGGACCTTTATGAAAATGTTTCAGAAGATGTTTATGATGTTGAAATTGGTTATAATTATTCCACTTTTCTGACTATGTGATTAGTTAGTAGTTGATTGTGTTTTAGGTTTTGAGTAATCTCATTTAGTATGACAAGGTGTCACAGTTATAGTCAGAGTCTAGCCCGTGTGGACTTCTGTGCATGAGGTAGAATATGCTCTAAGGCTGTCCGATCCTGCGATTAAAGTTGCAATATTTTTTTTGATTTTGCACCACCAAATCCAGGACTTAGGTCCAATAGATTAGAGACTACTCAGATAATCACATTATATTAAGAAAATGCATTATCTTCTAAAATTCCACAGGTCAATAGAAGAAACCAATTGACACCAAGTTTTGCTCTTATCTCCTTTTTAGGCTTATCTTGACCTAGGAAAAAATTTAGGTCAAACTACCAAAGAAAAATATCATTTTCATGCCATTTCAATATTTCACTAAATCACCTAGGTCATAAATAATCATATAATTTTCTCAAAATTTAAATTTATCTTCAATCAACCATTATCTAGTATGATAGTTTGATACATGAACAATTGGAATCTAAGTGCAAATTAGATAATTTGTACTTAAATTATCTAGGGCATTTATCGCGTTAGAATATTCTACAATCTTGTCAGTTATCTCCAAATGAGTCTATTAATCATTCTTTAAAATTATTGACATCATATTGTGCATGAAATTTGAATTCCTTTATCCTTTCTTCCAATGGGCCTATTTTCTGTAGAAATTAAATTGGATTCCAAGGCCCATGACTCAAACTAGGCCTTCCAATTGATCCAACCACTTTATCATACTATTAGTTCCAAAATTGAGGTTTGAGCTAATCATAATATCTTAATTAATCATTATTTAATTATTAATCATATCATCCGAATCAAGGCTAGTCCTAGATGATGTGCTTTTCTATAGTGACTCAAATCCAAGAGCTCAGGTTTAATAAAACACTCGATTCCCATTTTACATAACTATTTTCTCACATGTTCCTTGTTAAGTATTGATATACATTCACAACTTCTTTCCAATTATCAATATATGATGGAGTTTTTTTAAAGTGCTATAATACACCTTACATATAATAAGAGGGAGTCCAAAGTAATGTGTCTACCAGCTCATCGAGCTGCTTTCTCCCTCGACCTTTACCTTTTTTTGGTCATTTCTTTTTCATTATACTAATGCCTCAACTTGCTTTATGAATTCTCTTTTAGTCAATAAAAATGAGCCAACATCGAGTGAGATAAATGTGGATGTGTCATTCCAATAGTTATTTGTGTCAGCATATTGGTATGGTCTTTTTGTATACTTCTACAATATGTCTATTAGCTCATCGGTTCAGCCTGTCAAATTGCTTTAACAGCCTGTCTGTTAGCTCATTGTTTGGCATGTCTATGTATTTAAGTAGCAATTCTTTGAGCTTACTTATTCACTTATTATTTTTCCCATCAATAGGCACATGTCACAAAAGGACAGCAATAGTAATATGATTTTATGTATTCAAAAAATATATCGGCCAAGATACATTGCGATTAATGTGGATGTGTCATTCCAACAATATTTGTGTCAGCACGAAGTTGCAGTCTTTGTTGTACGTATTGGTTCAACCAGTCTCACTACTTCTACATCTTGCTTGTTAACTCAGGGGTCCTACCTACCTATTATTGGTAAGGTATGCCCATACAACAAATCATGTGATGATTGACATGGCTTATACCATAAAGGATTTGATTAATACTAATAAAGGCAAGCTTCCAATTCATCTATTTCACTCAATTATGAGATAATGAGGAAACATTATGAATGTCTAGAGAATAATATTACTCAATGACGTATGTCTTCAAGTATTAGCCTTGGGGAATTGAGATTATAAGTATGTTAAGAGTACATATACATATTCTCATTATGTACCTGATCAGTTGTTATTGTGGAAGGTTGATAGACAACAATGACACATAATATCAGAGTGTGGGTTGGTTGATGATAGAATCTCATTAGTCATGATATGGCTATATCAAACCAAGCACACAGATACATGTTAGAAAATAGTTTATCAGACAGACCCACCTTGAGAGTGACACATGGAAACCATCATATGGTGGTCATAGTTATCTCTTATAGTGAAGGTGGTGATTGTGATTCTTAGACCTAATTTACTACACTCATCACATGTCATTGGGTACACTTTGACATCATCTAACGCAACCCTAAAACATGGGTTGTTATAATGGTGATGATTGGGTGACTTTGACACATGGGAATAGAATGTGAGTGATAGAGATGGAATTTGTCCCTCCTATTGGATTATGATATCTTGGTCACTTGATAAGTGAGTCTGGGAAATGCATGCACATGCACATGTGAATCAATATACGATATTGAGGTCACATTATCTCAGACTAAGTGCTCTTAGTTCAAGAAACATGGATTGAATGTTGAAAGGATGACGATTCCATCCTCGAGTTCATCCTGGATATCAAAGACAAAGGAATTATACAATCATTGTAACACCTTACACTAATTATAGGATGAAGTTGTTCTCCAACTTTCCATTCACTTGGGTAGCACTGATGTGTGACTAGGCACTGCTCCTTGCTTGTAATGTCATAAGATAGTTATGGATATTCACTTCCAGTGTAATATGGGACCTACAGGGTCACACACATATGAACTCATATAGAAGAGGAGTTTAATCTTGAATGATGATTGCATTGATTACTAAAGCATTTAGGTGTTCAATTCACACAACAGATCAATAGATTGGCTGACTGAACTGCCAATGGACCATCTCAAGTGTTGAGATAGCCATTTGGGCATGCCATACGGGCATATCAAGTGTTGAGATGGTCATTTGGGTTGTCAGGCTGATCAGAGATGGAATTGGCTAAGTTATGCCCAAATTGAGGTGTGAACTGACCGGTTCATTCTGATGAACTGATCTGCTCGACTTGGCTCACCAGACAACTGTGTGGGTGAACGAGACGAACGTCTCACATGGGTGAGATGGCTCAGTTGGTCTAAATAAAGGTTTTGGATGTGTATTGAACTTGTTCGATTACACAATGCTTGTGGTTTAAGGAAATAATATGTAACATTAATTGGAATCAAAATTGCCAAATTTGTGTACAATTGGAAAGCTGCCAAACGGTCATTTTGCAATGTGAGATGATTGTATCGTGTGACCAAACGACCGTTTCGTGGTTTGCGAGTTGTGAAAAATTCAAGATCTTACGGTCCCTTCCACTCTCACACAAATCTTATACATATTGGGAACCCTGGCCCTAACTCTACCTATAAATAGAGGGGTACTGGAGGCTTCCCAAAGCACATCAATATCAATTGAGAATTAGTTGCTCTAAAAATTGTTGTTCTCTCTGGTTGTGGTAACCGAGAGAGCCCAAGCAAGTCCTACCTGGCAAGGGAGGGAGAGTGATGAGAGAGAACAACTAAGGATCGTTGTTGTGGGAGAGCACGTTGGTGACTAGTATGTCATTGGGAGGAACAATTCCTTCATGTATGTTCTAGTTGAATGACATGAGTTCTAGTTGGTATGTGTGGACTACTCTAGAGGCATGACCCTTTGGCTACTTCTAGGAGAGCAAAGTCAGCCTGCAGTCTATGGCAATACCACAAGAGTCATTGCAGAAGTTGTTCTATTTGTTGTTTGTGGTTGTAGTCTGTGTCAAGATACACAACCACCATCCAAGAGCAATTAGAAAATAGTTTCATTGAAGTGAGTTGTTGTCACTGGACTTGCTCTAGGACTAGATATAACTCGTTAAACCATATTTTCTATTTCATAGTAGTTGATGCGATCTTGTTGTTATGGGAATACATATAGATAAAAAAAATTTGTTTCCACTGCTATACTCTGTGCCCGTATTTCCCAACAATGGTATCAGAGCCACATCAATTTATTGTGATTTGGGATATTGATATGATCGAATTTTAGTTTAATTGCTTATTTATTGCATACGATGTGAATATTTAAACTATCTCATATGCATATCTGATCAAATACCACAAAATCCCAAACTAATATATATATATATATATATATATATATATATGTATATATATAGAGAGAGAGAGAGAGTCAGGCTAGAATACACTCGAGTGTACAGATCGCACAAATACACTCAAGTGTGTTTGCATATCAAGACTATTTTTTACAAAATGTAAACCATTGATCTTCACTGTCATACTATAACTAGTCTACATACAAATGTAGAGCCCATTTGGATGAGTTTAAGTCACTCATTCGAGGGCAAACAAATCGACGCGCGAAACTAATTTGAAATGCATAATTTTTGCGGTCTTTATAAAATGACCTATAAATGTCCAAATGTGCTCAAATTTTGTATATGAGCTATTCACAAGATGTATAAGAAGATCAATGGATCAAATTTTTGAAAAAAATATTGCATCATGAAAAACTACTTGAGTGTATTCTTCTCTGAATACACTCGAGTGTATTCTAGCCTGATTCTCTCTCTCTCTCTCTCTATATATATATATATATATATATATATATATGTGTGTGTGTGTGTGTGTGTGTGTGTGTGTGTGTGTGTGTGTGTGTGTGCAACTTACAACTTCGACCTAAAAGAGGTTTTTATGGTGGATGTGTAGCGTGGTTATGGCCAATACCAAATATCTGTGTGTTGTTGGATGGTTTGGTTTTATTCCTATTTATCTCGGTCTGTGTGCCAAACCTCTACCTCCCTCTTCCCAATGTAAAGTTAATTCTTTCCTACCTTGTCTCTCGTCGAATGTAACTCGAGGTTTCTCTTTACCATGTAATAAATTTTATAGTAATAAGATAGTTTCTTTTCTTGAAACGATGAGGAAGACAACCAGTTCATGAGATGAGTCAACCGTATGGAGGACCATGGAGGACAAAATGATGGAGCTAGATGACTGCCTGGTGGACCCAACCGATCATTTGGAAGGAGTTCAAACATTAGTTGGACTGGAGGCCAAACAACCATCCATGATGACCAACCAACCGACCAAGAGGTGAGATGATCGGTTCAAGGGTTGAACCAATCTACCCAGATTGGCAAGCACAAATCTACACCAACAACATGTTCATACATGATATGTGATGATTGACCTAGGTGGTAGTAATTCCTTGTGGATCTAAGGAATTATAAGTACACATGGCCATAACCATCACTTTTTGTTTTAGATTGCATGTTTATGTTGTGGGATATAGCTTGTATATAATACATATTATATATGCGGTGATTGGATACAATATATGTATATATATATATATACATATATATATATAGGTTATGCCTCTACGCGGTGCACTGTACCTACCTTGTAGAAGTGTTATGGTAATAATGTAGGTTCCACCTCCGCGGGGTCCATTAGTATTGTATTGGATATTGGGCCAGCTTAACTGGTGATTCTCAGAGGGTCTGGGCCCAGAAGCATACAAATAATTATGGCAAGGAGGTGCACGTATTATCTATCAAGAATTGCATATGATGTAATTGAAAAAAGTTGCCTACCTTGATAATAAACTATGTTTTGTGGCGTTGATCGGTCCATAGTTGAATTATCTTTGATCTTGCTCATTAATAAATTGTTTGTTGTAGTTTTTGAAATTGATAATTGAGGGTTGTCAATTTGACTAAAATAATGAGAACCATAATGAATTAAAGACCTAATTATTATCTCCCAAATTTAATTAATCAAATCAAATCAAAATGAGTTTTTGATAAAATTGCAAATTCTTTTATAGAATCAAATGGAAATGAACAACAATCACTTTTCTCTGTGATCGTTCCTTGAGAAGGACAAACTAACTATGAACAACTTCCATGACTGGTTCAGGATGTTGATAATCATTCTCACACAGGAACGCAAGCTCTATGTCTTGGAGATGACAGAACCAGAGGAACCACCTCAAAATGCACCAACGGCTGACAAGGATGCTTATAAGAAGCATACTGAAGATGTTGTGGATGTCAAGTGTATGATGCTATGCTCTATGAACTATTAGTTGCAAAGGCAACATGAGAACATGGATGTGATTAATATGGTCACACATCTCAAGAACATGTTCCAAGATCAGGCAAGACAAGAGAGATACAATGTCTCCAACATGTAGTTCAAATGTAACATGACAGAAGGAGATCCAATAGGTCCTCATGTGCTCAAACTTATTGGGTATGTGGAGAACCTAGCTAGACTAGGATTCCCCTTAGGTCAAGAGTTGGCTACTCATGTGATTTTTTAGTCTCTTCCAGAGTCATATAGTCAGTTTGTCATGAACTATAACATGAACGACTTTGACAAGTCATTGACAGAGTTGTTGGGCATGTTGAGAACAACTGAGGGACAGATGAAGAAAGACAAGCCCAAGTTTGTGATGATGATCACCAAGACAAAGGGGAAGTCTAAAGGCAAAGGAAAATTTAAGAAGAGTTCTAATGCTAGCCAGAAGCCCAAGTCTTCATATCTTAAGGCAAAAGGAGGAGTGAAGAAAATAAGAGGTGATTGTCACCATTGTCACCATCCTGGACATTGGAAAAGGAATTGCCCACACTGGTTGGAGGAACTAAAGAAGAAGAAGGAAGGCACTGAGGCCTCCACTTCAAGTATAAACGTTATAAGATAAATTTGATTACTTCTTCAATTTGGTATGTGATACCAAACAAAGATCTGACATGCTGATGTGCAGGATCTGATAAGAAGTAAAGGCCTTCATGGAAGGACAAATATGGACAAGGTGAAGAAAATGTCATGGAAGCTTTAGTCTATATTTAAATTTATCTTATCCCAATGGGAATGTAATAGAGTTAGTAGAACTGCTATTTCATTATGCCAATAAATAGAAACATTTACTGTAAATCATCTTGTATGACAAGGATGATATATCAATAAAGTGAGATATTAATGTTTCTATTTCAAAAGATATGATCTTGTATGGCAATTCCCAAACATCTATATGGTTTTTGTATGAAAGATACTGATATGAATGTTTATAATGTTAATACCAAAAGATTGTAATTGATAACTCAAGACTATCATTGGCAATAGTCACTTTGGATGTACATATAAGAAATGCATGCCTAGAATACATATTGATGTTAATCTAGATTCCATTGGTTATCAAACCTAAGGAAACCTGCAAAGCCTTATTTACACACAATGTGACATGATATCCTTCACTAGATGTAGTGAGAGAATAAGCCTTCCATTAGACCTCATACATGTGAGCTTATGGAATGAGTGCTATAGATAAATGCTTATACTTCATTTCTATCATTGGAAATATGATGATATGTACTCAGTAAAATAGATACACAAATCTCTTTAAGTGTTCAAGGAGATTATATAGTATGACTTTGATGAAAGTATTAAGAAATTTTGATGAGATTGAATCTTAAAATACTTTACATTGAGTACCTTCATCTGTGATAATGTATCACAAGTCAAATCCATCTGAACATAATGATGTATCAGAATGAAGGGATTATACCATGACGAGTCATGATATGATTATCAATTAATCTAATCTTCATATCCTCATAAATATAAAGCTATCACTAAATGATGTATCATTTGAATGGTTTATTAGACATCATATATGATATGATTTGGGAATGTCCCAATACGTCTAAGGGATTGAAACCTACTTTGATAAAGTAGTTTCTTGAAAAGGTTTATCCATAAACCATGATTATTGAATATTACTATTAATCCTAATCCAATAACAAGATTGTTTTGTTGATATGATAATTGAGTTCCTAAAGAATCAGTGGGAGTAAAAGTAGAAATCAAAATGTTTGAGGTCAACAAAGAGGTACAATAAGAACTAAGAGAATCACAAGATGGTGTGGAATACCAAGTTCTTCATATAACACAGAATAAAATAAGTTCTTGTGGAACATATATGAGATGGAAGGATTATGAATCCAACGATTCAAATAGGTTGGTCATGAGAGGATGAGCCAACTAATCAACTAGAAACTACTAAGTACCATAATCTAAGTAAAGGCTCAAGGCTATTATGGGATCCACATAAACTAATAGGGTATGACCTTGATAGTACAACCTGAGGGGTAAAACCCAAAAGGTGAAAATAGGATCTTGTGGCAAGGACCTACATGGATAACATACGATTTGGTTGAAAGTTTTTCAAATCAGTTCAAATTGTTGAACATGACATAAATTCCTTTACCAATTGTCGAGCTTGTTGTCGTAGTTGAAATAGATAAAGAAATTTGGCATATGAAGATTAAAACCAAATTCCTTAAAGGTAATACATCAAAGGATGTGTACGTGACACGTCCTAGAAGGTTTTATAACTTCATGAATGCAAATAAAGTCTATGAACTACAAATTTCAATCTGGGATTAAACTAGAATCTCATAGGATGGATCTTTTAACTTGATAAGATAGTCAAAGAGTCTGACTTGAATCAAAATAAAAGATGAAATTTGTGATTACAAAAGATTTAGTGGGAGCATATATGAATATTCCACATGTGACGAGAAATAACATCTCAATATTGTGAATACTAAGATCTGGCATAAAAACCCCTTTAGCCAAGAAGGATTAAGTGAAACATCTTATGATATAAGGAGCAAGTCTATGAGACAGTTCTTGAATATTTCATAATGGAAGTTTTGAGCACATACAATAGCAATGTGTTGAAAGAGTTCAACACTGAAGGATTCTATGAGACAGAATTCGGATTCGTCTCTCATGAATCAAGATGTTCCAATTCTTGTGAAGAATGGAAATGACATGATTAAGATGCCATAGGTTGTACCAATGGATCTATCATGAATTTTATAAGTGCAGTTGTCCCATGTAATCTTGTATGTATTGGATGTGACAACATGATTCTGATAAGGGTTATTGGAAGGTCATTAAAGATTTCCATTATTACTTGAGAAGTATCTAACGATAGGTTGCTAGTCAATAAGGATAGCAATAAAAGGAAGAGTTGGGTGTAAAGGGTTACATTGATGCAAGCTTCCGATAATGACAAAATAATTTCAATAAAAATGTTTGATTTAAAAGGAGAAATTTTGTTGGAAGGGTTTCGAACTGATAGCCATTAATTCTATTCTATAATAGAAGTCGGGTATACTTATGTTATGAACACAGAGTGATACTATATGGATCTAGAAGTTCAATAATGAACTTATATATGTTCCAACCATTGATGACTCAGTAGTAATACTGTGATAGTAATGAAGCTAATTGATAGTCTAGGAATATCAAGATACCATATTACAGTGGTTTCATCTTTGAGCGAAGAGATAAGAAACATGCAATAAATCAACTAATAGCAAAATGTTGCTAACAGACTGGATTGAGCACTTGTGCAGTAGAAACATGGTAGACATGTTTGGATCACTGAGAATGGGATTTGTTGGTGATTGGATCTAAGTTCAAGTGGGAGTCTTTTGGTAATGTATGCCCATAGAGAAAATCATTTGCTGATTGACATGGCATATACCATAAAGGATTTGATTAATACTAATAAAAGAAAGCTTTCAATTCATCTATTTCACTCAGTTATGAGATAACAAGGAAACATTATGAATGTCTAGAGAATAATATTACTTTATGATGTATGTCTTCAAGTATTAGCCTTGGGGCATTGATATCATACAAATGTTAAGAGTACATATACAGATTCTCATTATGTCCCTGATCGATTGTTATTATGGAAGGTTGATAGACAATAATAACACATATGATCAAAGTGTGGGTTGGTTGATGATAGAATCTCATTAGTCATGATATGTCTATATCAAACCAAGCACACATATACATGTTAGAGAACATTGTATCGGACAGACCCACCTTGAGAGTGACACATGGAAACCATCATCTGGTGGTCATAGTCAGCTCTCATAGTGAAGGTGGTGATTTTGATTCGGAGACCTAAAATCACTACGCTCATCACATGTCGTTTGGTACTCTTTGACATCATCAAACACAATCTTGAAACATTGGTTGCTATAACAATGATGATTGGGTGACTATGACACATGAGGATAGACTATGAGTAATAGAGATGGGATTTGTCCCTCCTATCAGAGTATGATATCCTGGCCACTTGATAAGTGAGACTGAGAAATGTATGCGCACACACATGTGAATCAATATATGCTATTGAGGTCACATTGTCTCAGACAGTCTGCTTTTGGGTTCAAGGAACATGGATTGAATGTTGAGAGGATGACGATTCCATGCCTCGAGTTCATCATGGATATCAAAGACAAAGGAATTATACAATTACTACAATGCCTTACACAAATTGTAGGTTGAAGTTGTTCTCCAGCTTTCCATTCACTTGGGTAGCACCTTACACAGATTGTAGGTTGAAGTTGTTCTCCAACTTTCCATTCACATGGGTAGCACTGATGTGCAACTAGGCACCACTCCTTGTTTTTGATGTCATAAGTTAGTTATGGACATTGACTGCCAATGTGATATGGTACCTATAGGGTCACACACATAGGAACTCATCTAGAAGAGGAGTTTAATATTGAATGATGATTGGATTGATTACTAAAGTGTTTAGGTATTCAATTCACATAACAAATCAATGGATTGGCTGACTGAACTATCAGACAACCATATCAAGTGTTGAGACAGCTCTTTGAGTATGCCATATGGGCGTCTCAAGTGTTGAGATGGCCGTTTGGGTTGTTAGGTTGATCAGAGATTAAATTATCTAAGTTCTGCCCAAATTCAGGTGTGAACTGACGGGTTCATTCTGATGAACCAATCGGCTCGAATCGGCTCACCAGTCGGCCGTATGGGTGAATGAGACGGGCATCTCTCATGGGTGAGACGACTCAGTTGGGCCGAATGAAGGTTCTAGATATTTCCCAAACTTGTTCGATTGCACAATGCTTGTGGTGCAAGGAATTAATATGTAATATTAATTGGAATCGAAGTTGCCAAATTTGTGTACAATTGGGAAACTTCCAAATGGCCATTAGTTAGTGTGAGACGACCATCTCATGTAACTAGACGGCCGTCTGGGTCACCAGACAACCATCTCATGGTTTGCAGGTTGTGAAAATTCAAGATCTTTCTATCCCTTCTACTCTCATACAAATTCAGTATAGACTGGGAATCCTAGCCCTAACCCTGTCTATAAATAGAGGGGTACTAGGGGCTTCCCAGAACATTACAACATCAACTAAGAATCAGTTACTCTGACAATTTTTGTCCTCTCTGGTTGTGGTAATCAAGAGAGCCCAAGCAAGTCCTGCCCAACAAGGGAGGGATAATAATGGTAGAGAACAACTAAGAATTGTTGTTCTGGGAGAGAACGTCGGTGACTAGTACGCCAACGGGAGGGACAACTCCTTCTTGTCTGTTCTAGTTGAATGACATGAGCTCTAGTTGGTCTGTGTAGACTAATCTAAAGGCATGAGTCCTTTAGCTACTATTAGGAGAGCAAAGTCAGCATGTAGTCCATGGCTAGACCTGTCAAACGGGTGTGTGGGTTGGGTTTGAGTTGGGTCATTGCGGGTTTGGGTCTCGTGGGTGCGGGTCAAAAAGATGTAGTTCTAAACAGGTGGAACAAAGATAAATCCAAACCCGACCCAGTGGGTTGCCCGCGGGTGCCCACTTAAATTTTGAAAAAAAAATATTGCTCGTGTTTTGTATATAAGAGATGGCACAAAACAACCATGTTGCATACATTGTCATGTAATATTTATTTATGTATCTAAAACATGTTACAAGAAGAGTATCAAAATGCAATGCACCCATGAACATGGCTGCAACATGTCTATTAAAGAAGAGTCTGACTGGCTGAATTAAGTTGTTGAATCACATAAATGTTGGAAACAATGTACTACAGACTTTAGATGTTCATACATTAGTCTTAAATAATGACCACCTACAGCAAACAACAACATACTCAATACAACAATATCTAGTATGAATTGTGGCATCAAAATGAGACGAAGGATAGATCTTGGAAACTAAAACAAAAACTGAAATTTAAGTCAGTTCTAATCAGACTGAAACTTAAGTCTAGCAATCGTTGCTAGACTTAGGTTCCCGCTTGGTTTGCTTTTGTTTCACAATCCAATTTTGGAGTCTCCGTTATTGTGCTTTGTTAACTTGAACTGTAATATGCAATTGTGATTTGAGTATAGGACTGATTTAAGATTTTCCCATTACTACTAAGCCGCATGGATGCAAAAAACTAGTGTAATTAAGTGGGTCACCTGCAGGTGCCCACAGATTTCCCATGAAACCCGCTAAGTAAATAGGTAGGTACGGGTTTGGATTTTTTTTCCGGTGGGTGGAAAATTTTGTGACCCAAACCCAATTTAAACGGGTCAACCCATGGGCGCCCGTGAATTTTGGCCCAGTTTGATAGGTCTATCGGCGGCAAGACCACATGAGTCGTTGCAGAAGTTGTTTAGTTAGTTGTTCATGGTGAATACCAGGATCTGCACAACCACCATCCAAGAGTAACTAGAAAATAGTTGCATTGAAGCAAGTTGTTATCACTGGACTTACTCAAAGTCCATGTATAACTCGTTAAACCATCCTTCCTATTTTATAGTAGTTGACGTGATCTTGTTGTTATGGGAATACATATAGATAAATTTTTTATTTTGGATTCTATACTCCGTACTCGTATTTTTCAATACCTATGTGTTTCAACAACCTATCTATGAGCTCATTGGTCCAACCCGATTGTGTGTTTACTTATTTTTTCTCAGCCAAAAGGCAAAAGTTAAAAAATATAATTGATAATATTTGAAATGACACACATTGTACATTATCCATGCATAGACAAATATTTTTACCATTCTATATTACTAGACTTCACCAATCTTCTTTAAATTTAATAATTACTTACTATATGTTGGCGAGAGTCAACTAGAAATCAATTGAGATGTTTTTTTAAAAATTTTGTATGCAACTATTTGTGAGTGCTAAATATTGACCGGGTAGAAAGTCAATCTTGGATCAATTTTTCTATCTTGGCTGACTATTAGTTCATCTGTGTCCTTAGTCACTTTTCTTTTTGTCTCATGTTACTTATTTACTTTCTTGCTGGTTTAATATTTTTTGTGGTCAAAGTACACATGTTAGAGAAGTGGATCAAAGGTAATTTTGTTAACTGAGTTGTTCTCTTTTACAAAAATGTCTACATATTATCATGGGTACTAATTATGAACACATAGAAAAATGTGACTTCAGATTTAGATTCTGTCTACCTTACCTATAATAAGAGGGAGTCTGAAGCAATGTGTTTACCTACTCGTCGAACTGTTTGCTCCCTTAATGTTTATCATTTTTTGGGCATTTTTTTTCTTATACTACTTCTAAAACTTGCTTTATAAATTCTTGTTTAGCCAATATTTATAAGCCAATTGACACGACTAAATTGTACGTGTAAAACACAAGTGTACACGTCGAAGTAATACAGGCCAAAGAGGCCCGGATATTGAACATGGGGAAACGTAATTTAAGAAACTACTACTAACTGGTTTTCGATCAGCTAAGCTAAAGAAAACTTTGATTTAAGAGTTATTAAACTAATTGCAAGAAAGAAAACTAATTTAATGGGTTGTGATCACAATGAGAAGAAATTCTCTAGGACTATGGTTTCACCACAATTGACACTGTAATTTTAATCTAAGATTAATATATTTTCCTACCATTCTTGGACAAAGAGCCTATAGCAAGAACTACCCACTCCCGTAGCATAGTTCACTACCATGCTAATGCCAATCCTATTTTCATAGTAATTGGTTGATTAGTTGGGTGCTTTACAAATAATCTCTAGGTAATCTCTTCATGTCTGTAAGCCACCTTTCCCAAAGGGTGATATAAAATGTGTGTTACTATGGATTTCCAATACTTAATCCTCCTTCTGAAGTTATTCAGGATCTAATTAATCACCTATGGTGTGCAACATAGACAATTCAATATGATTTCATATCAACATGCCCAAGAATAAGGAGAAAACAATATACTAATGCAAAAGATCCATATACAATGTACAAAAGAACATAGGGATTAGCCCCTCATGGTTTTCATGGATAAAAATATGCTAGGAAGAAGGAAAAACATGGAGAACATAGAAAACCGATGAACCACTGGAGAAATATGATTAGGACGCTCCACGCCGATGAACGGATCTACAATCTGCAAATTCTGCCCACCAAACGTGCATGAAACCTCCCGAACGTGCGGTTCTCCTCCTTGTTCTCCTCTCCAGTGTCGTCTCCGTCTTGCAATGGAATAGAAAGTGATAGATTAGGTTTGGACGAATTCCCCTTAAGTCATAGAAGTGAATTAGGGCAAAATAAAACCTCAATTGTCGGATCAAACTTGATTTTCGGACTGCCTGATTAGGCAGACTTGGTAGTACCAACTTTTGAACTTGGTACTATCGAGTCTAGAAGTCAAATATGTTATGTCTCTGATGCAAAGTCAGTAGTACTGACTTTTGGACTCGGTGGTACTGAGTATGTGCGCTTTTTGGAGTCTTCTACTGATGTGATTTTAGTAGTACTGACTTTTAAAGTTGGTAGTACCGAGTCTGTGAGACTCTTGTGGTACCTGAAATAGCATAAAATAAACATAAGCACTTGAAATATAATAAATCGTTCAAACGTATTAAAATTATGATTATTTGATGCAATTGAGTAACACGTGCTAATATTATTATACCATGCAAAAATTTGTATGAAAGTGAATAGTAAGTGCACAAAAAGCAATATAAAATTGCTTGTGAAAAACGAAAAATATCCAGTGCATCAAACACTCCTAAGCTTAAATGTTTCTCATCCTCGAGCAACACACTCTCATATCTACTTGAGACAAGTCATCAAAAGGACAAGGAACATGAACTTTATTTCTCAACTATCCCCACTTGGCGGTCCCAAACCGTCCTTTACTAATCACTGAACAATCAACTGCTCCATAGCGACCAAAAATTTCCATAAAAGTTGTCCACCCTTATATCAATGAACAATATCAAGAGAACATTTAACATCATAATCAATCAGGTATTCGCTTGGTGCATTATGTGATTCCCTATTCTACATTGCTCTTTACCTAACTGCCAACTAACTGGAAGCAGTTCTCCATATAAAAATGATTGAGGAGAACAATCATATAAGCAGCCTACCAATAAGAGCAGTGAATGGTATGAAATGGCTGGCAATTAAAGAATCACAAGTAACATCCAAATCATTTATGCAAAATAAAACATGATTAACCTATATGGTGAAAAGAATGAGAAATGCATGAGTCCTAATGCCTACTTTATTGGTAGAATGATGCACCGATCAAAAGATGTCGTCAATTCAACGGACAAAAATTGAAAGAAAAGAATGCATCATGTGAATGTCTCCAACTCTATAAGAAGAGTTAAGGGTATATTGTAAGGAGGCGGGATCACCCCCTTACTAAAAAAAATTGAAGAATAAAACATCCATTCCAAACACACTCAAAGGTATGATTGAATAGGTGTAACATTTTCAAATTTCAATAAATGGTATTCAAAACAACCAAAGTATAGCAGTGGAATAAAAATGTTGACTATATATTTAATTTATAACAAGGTTATTACAAAAGTACATCATAATATCTCGTAAGGGTTTACATGTATGATGCAACATAAGGATCTAAGTAGAGGGAAATCTAAACCATAACAACTTTGTCTCCAGGATTTAACTTCTTAAGCTATATCCACATCATCATGCCATGTCCTCATTATCCTCCACCTAGGGTTGGAAGCATACTTAACAAGAAGATAAAATAGATGACATCAGCAAAGGCTGATATGTGCATACTAAATAGGAAATTGAGCAATATATGGAATAAAGGACATCAGATATAAAAGGCTTCCCATAGAAAGGATAAGGACCACCCAAATGGGTATCAAGAGAAAAGGAATTGAAATCATATGATAACAAAAGAATACTTGTCATTAATAAAACATAAAGATTGTGCCACACTAGCACATGTAAAGAATTAGGACACACGCCCCATATCATCAACATGCATGCATGTGAGATAAACATAGCCCTATAACAATATAAACACAAAGGCGGCCAAGTATAATAAAATTGAAACCTGATAGAGAAATGAATACTTCCAATCTCCCAAATATATAAAACATGGGCCAAGAATCACACATCTTTCCCTGGGTATGAGGTTCCTTTCCATCCTAAAAGAGCATGAAATATCACATATGCTCGGAAGGAAATAACACATCTGCCATAAAAACCAATGCAATTACACTACTCTAGTGCTACTGAATCACATAGCATGTTAAGTGTAGAGGCAAGTAGAAAGTATAATAAAAATAACTAAACTAGTCACCACATAAGTGACCAACATATACATCCACCTCATAAGTGGGCAAAAGACATCACATGTCATCTTTTAGAGTTACATCATGAACAAAGCATAAGATAAGAGTTCCAAAGAATATACATGACCATATAATCAATATCAAATAAGGTAGTTCCATGAACTATGTTTTTCAAAAGAAAAGACATTGTGTATAGGCTAATGTCCTTTGGATAAAGAGAATGAATAAGCATACACGAATTGCTCAACATAGAAGAATAGGGGATACATCATACCTCAATTTTAGAGTCTAAACAGTCAAAGTCAAGCCTAGGACTCCAAAGAACCTCTAGAGAAGGTGGACGGGTCCAATAAGTAAGGTTACCAAGCTTAGAGAGGTTGGTTTCTCTAACAAAGCTCATGTCTCGAGCAAGAAGCACCTTCTCCACTTTAGAGGTGAAAAACCCTAACAAAAGAACTTGGAGATGGGGTGTTTAAGGGATCTAGGTGGGGTTTAACCATGGAGACATGGAGGAAGGTGAAAGGAAGACTAACAACATGAAAATAGGGAAGGAAAGGAGAAAACTTACTAGTTTTGGTCGAAATAACTAAGGAGGAGCTTCAGAAACCCTAAATAGAGCAAATTTGGAACCCTAGGAGCCTTCTTCACCAAGGTAGGCACCTCATTTTACCTTGGGACAGAACCTTTGTGGCCAAACAGAGTAGGAGTTATTCTCTAATATATAGGAAAGAAAGAAGAGCAAGAGTTTTCGAATTTGGAGTTGGGAAGGGGTAGATATGGCTATATAAAGAAAGAGGTCAAGAATGAGGTGTCTATGAGACTTTCCATGTGTCATGTATAAGGGTGTCCATGGACATGCAAGACTTTATGGATAAGGAATAATTAAAGAAGGAGTTTTCAAGTTACTTTCCATGTGTCCAATGCTAAGGGTGCCTATGGACATGCAAACCTTTATGGATAAGGAAGAAGTCAAGCATGAGGTGTCCATGGAGCTTTCCATGTGTCCTTAGCTAAGGGATTTCATGGCCATGCAAGAGGACAACTCATAGAGGATTATTGAATATAAAATGTAGGTTTATGGAAACTTATAGGCCATTCCAACTGACCTCCAATCAAAGAAATAACCCTGTTGGTTGATAGCTTCTAAAGATAAGCTCATTTATAAAGAGAGTAATCCCTAAAATGCCCTTGGAATGAAACACCGTCAAACCAAGGTGCAAATAGGCACCCTATGGTTCAAAAAATATAGAATAATAAGGGAATATATAAGGATTATAATGCATGTGTCAATTTGCAAAGCAAACCTCCCCATTGGGTAAATTGCAAAAAAGTATAGAATGTACCTAAAATTGCATACTTGCACAAACAACATCCAAATTGGACCAAACTCCATCCACAAGTTATCTTTGATGTTTTGAATATGAATTTGCTATTATTTATATCTTTTGAAGTTATATAATCACATTATTCATTACTTATGCCTTTTACTCATTTTCTCTCTCCTAAACTTATCCTAATATTTCAAGGTGGTCCAAATTAGATTAAATTTGACATGTAGGCTAATTTTGATATGTAGATTTTTAATTTGAAGTTTGTTTCCACTTTTGAGACTTATTTTTATGAGATATGTCGTATGGCCCATTAACGACCCATTATCTAAATGATTCATCCAATTAAGTTTCTTATCTTCATATTACCACCAAAATGAGTTATGTGGCATACTTTATGTATCCATTATAAACCTAAGATTAATGTTAGAACATTATGTTACATTAAGGTGAACTATATATGCATTAGCTCATTGGGGTTATACTAAACATCTATTTAGGTCTAACCTTCAACCTTGTTTGGCTAAGTCCAAAATGTCAACTTCCAGGGTAGGGTCTGAGATCTAGTATGTTACAACACACCACTCCTTAAAGGGATTTCATCCATGAAATCAAAACATCCACATATAAGAAAACAACTTATTCACCACCCCTTAAAGGATTCATCTTATTAAGTCAAAACTATTCTTTAGGTACAAAAGGTTCAACTACACTTCCTTACATCCAACTACATAAGCATCATGCAAAAAAATAAGAAACATAACTTGTAATGACTAACTATGAACTATGGGTTAACTTGCTCTTGTCCATCCTCAAACAAGTCTTTACACCTGGGAGACTAGTTCAACATATTAAGGTCCCTAAAGATAAATCATATAGATGTATATGGCTACTATTGCCTAAAAGCATGCTATTTTGAACAATTCATATCAGCTCAGGCCAGACCGGTATCATATGGATTCGAGAGTCCTCGTAAACTAAGCTAGTGGTGCGGAGGAAAATCTTGTCAGCCCATGAACCTTGATCCTTTCTAGACACCTTTGCTTTCAACTTCATGTCCTATTAGCAGCCTAAAGGCAAAGCTAAACAACCTCAAGTTACTATGGTTACTTATGCATCTTTTACTTGTAAGTATTTTAAGGATCTATTCAACATTATTCTAATGTGAAACTATATGATCCTAAATCAACCCTTTATCATCTATTGATCAACTCTAGGGAAAACGTGTCACTCAAAGGTAAGGCAAGGATTCTAACTAGGGAGACTAAATTGAAATAGTCGGATTCTGACTACTATGGGCTCTGATACCATGTTGTTAGGAGGCGGGATCACCCCCCTACTAAAAAAAATTGAAGAATAAAACATCCATTCCAAACACACACAAAGGTATGTTGGAATAGGTGTAAAATTTTCAAATTTTAATAAATGGTATTCAAAACAATCAAAGTATAGCAACGGAATAAAAATGTTGACTATATTCAATTTATAACAAGGTTATTAGAAAAGTACATCATAATATCCCATAAAGGTTTACGTGTATGATGCAACATAAGGATCTAAGTAGAGGGAAATCTAAACCATAACAACTTTGTCTCCGAGCTTTAACTTCTTAAGCAATATCAACATCATCATGCCATGTCCTCATTGTCCTCCACCTAGGGTTGGAAGCATACCCCAGCAAGAAGAGAAAATAGATGACATCAACAAAGGTTGATATGTGCATACTAAATAGGAAATTGAGCAATATATGGAATAAAGGACATCAAATATAAAAGGCTTCCCATAGAAAGGATAAGGACCACCCAAATGGGTATCAAGAGAAAAGGAATTGAAATCATATGATAACAAAAGAATACTGGCCGTTAATAAAACATAAAGATTGTGCCACACAAGCACATGTAAAGAATTAGGGCACACACCCCATATCATCAAAATGCATGCATGTGAGATAAACATAGCCCTAAAACAATATAAACACAAAGGCGTCCAAGTCTCATAAACTTGAAACCTGATAGAGAAAGGAATACTTACAATCTCCCAAATATATAAAACATGGGCCAAGAATCACACATCTTGCCCTGGGTATGAGGTTCCTTTCCATCTCAAAAGAGCAGGAAATATCACATCTGCTCGACAGGAAATAACACATTTGTCATAAAAACCAATGCAATTACACTACTCTAGTGCTACTGAATCACATATCATGTTAAATGTAGAGGCAAGTAGAAAGTATAATCAAAATATATAAACTAGTCACCACATAAGTGACCAACATATACATCCACCTCATAAGTGGGAAAAAGACATCACATGTCATCTGTTAGAGTTCCATCACGAACAAAGCATAAGATAAGAGTTCAAAAGAATATCCAAGATCACATGATTAATATCAAATAAGGTAGTTCACATGAATCATGCTTTTTAAAAGAAAAGACATTGTGTATAGGCTAATGTCCATAGGACAAAGAGAACGAATAAGCATAGGTGAATTGCTCAACATAGAAGAATAGGGGATACATCATACCTCAACTTTAGAGTCTAAACAATACAAGTCAAGCTTAGGCCTCCAAAGAACCTCTAGGGAAGGTGGATAGATCCAATAAGTAAGGTTACCAAGCTTAGAGAGGCTAGTTTCTCCAACAAAGCTCATGTCTCGAGCAAGAAGCAGCTTCTCCACTTTAGAGGTGAAAACCCCTAACAAAAGAACATGGAGATGGGGTGTTTAAGGGATCTAGGTGGGGTTTCACCATGGAGACCTGGAGGAAGGTGGAAGGAAGACTAAAAACATGAAAATAGGGAAGGAAAGGAGAAAACTTACTAGTTTTTGTCGAAATAACCAAGGAGGAGCTTTAGAAACCCTAAATAGAGCAAATTTGGAACCCTAGGACCCTTCTTCACCAAGGTAGGCACCTTATTTTACCTTGGGACATAACATTCATGGAAAAAAAAGTAGGATTTATTCTCTAAGCTAGAGGAAAGAAATAAGAGCAAGATTTTTCGAATTTGGAGTTGGGAAGGGGTAGATATGGCTATATAAAGAAAGAGGTCAAGAATGAGGTGTCTATGAGACTTTCCATGTGTCATGTATAGGGGTGTCCATGTACATGCAAGCCTTTATGGATAAGGAAGAAGTCAAGAAGGAGGTTTCAAGTTACTTTCCATGTGTCTAATGCTAAGGGTGCCTGTGGACATGCAAACCTTTATGGATAAGGAAGAAGTCAAGCATGAGGTGTCCATGGAGCTTTCCATGTGTCCTTAGCCTAGGGATTTCATGGCCATGCAAGAGGACAGATCATAGAGGCTTATTGAATATAAAATTTTGATTTATGAACACTTATAGGCCATCCCAACTGACCTCCAATCAAAGAAATAACCCCATTGGTTGATAGCTTCTAAAGATAAGCTCATTTATAAAGAGAGTAATCCCTAAAATACCCTTGGAAAGAAACACCTTCAAACCAAGGCGCAACTAGGATCCATATGGCTCAAAAACTCAATAATGGTAAGGGAATATATAAGTATTATAATGCATGTGTCAATTTGCAAAGAAAACCCCCCAATTGGGTAAATTGCAGAAAAGTCCAGAATGTACCTAAAATTGCATAACTTGCACAAACAACATCCAAATTGGACCAAACTTCATACAAAAGTTATCTTTGATGTTTTGAATATGAATTTGCCATTATTTCCATCTTTTTAAGTTATATAATCACATTATTCATTACTTATGCCTTTTACTCATTTTCTCTAGGGGTGTAAACGGTGCGGATACAGTGCGGGTCTGACCATACCCATACCCATCAAATTTAGTGGGTTCGATTCTGATTCTAGACCCGAATAATAAAAAACCTATACCCGCACCATACCCGTACTGACAATAATAGCAGGTATGCAGGTAAGCGGCTCTATAAACATCATATTGTTTATGTAAGAAAAATGGCAATGTTCTATATATTTTAATACAACAAGATATTATTATTATATAGTATATTAACATGCCATAATTATACTAGATAATTTCATATTTTATACACTAACATTAATTGGGTTAATATTTTACATATTTGTAGTCATCATCATAACGTTTACCTTATGTATAAAGTAATATAAACTAGTAGATATTTTGATTTTAAGTTTACATATGATGTTCATTGTTGTAACTAGAATAGCTAATTCTTAATTATATGACTAGTCTCAACCTTATTGTGGTTAGAGTAGGATATAATCTCAATAATTATATTAGTTAGACTAGTAAAGTATGATATATATAACATATTATATAAATAGTTACTTATGTATAGCGGGTACACGGGTCTAGCGGGTCTGGGTCCAATCATACCCATTATTGGACCAGCTTATATGCGGGTCCAAGGGTATATGGGTCCAAGGGTATGTGAGTATAAAACATTAGACCCGTGATGGTTTTTTAAGGGTTCGGATTTGTGGGTCCGCGGGTCTACCCGTACCTATTTACAACCCTAATTTTCTCTCTCCTAAACTTATCTTAATATTTTAAGGTTGTCCAAATTAGATGAAATTTGACATGTAGGCTAATTTTGATATGTAGATTTTGAATTTAAAGTTTGTTTACACTTTTGAGAACTATTTTTATTAGATATGTCGTATGGCCCATTAATGACCCATTATCTAAATGATTCATCCAATTAAGTTTCTTATCTTCATATTACCACCAAAATGAGTTATGTGTCATATTTTATGTATCCATTATAAACCTAAGATTAATGTTAGAATATTAGGTTACATTAAGGTGATATATACATGCATTAACTCATTGGGGTTATACTAAACATCTATTTAGGTCTAACCTTCAACTTTGTTTGGCTAAGTCCAAAATGTCAACTGCCAGGATAGGGTCTAAGATCTAGTATGTTACAACAAACCACCCCTTAAAGGGATTTCATCCTTGAAATCAAAACATCCACATATAAGAAAACAACTTATTCACCACCCCTTAAAGGATTCATCTTATTAAGTCAAAACTATTCTTTAGGTACAAAAGGTTCAACTACACTTCCTTACATCCAACTACATAAGCATCATGCAAAAAAAGAAACATAACTTGTAATGACTAACTATGAACTATGGGTTAACTTGCTCTTGTCCATCCTCAAACAAGGCTTTACACTTGGGAGAATAGTTCAACATATTAGGGTCCCTAAAGATAAATCATATAGATGTATGTGGCTATTATTGCCTAAAAGCATGCTATTTTGAATAATTCATATTAGCTTAGGCCAGGCCGGTATCATATGGATTCGAGAGTCCTCATAAACCAAGCTAGTGGTGCGGAGGAAAATCTTGCCAGCCCCTGAACCTTGATCCTTTCTAGACACCTTTGCTTTCAACTTCATGTCCTAGTATCTTCCTAAAGGCAAAGCTAAACAACCTCAAGTTATTATGGTTACTTATGCATCTTTTACTTGTAAGTATTTTAAGGATCTATTCAACATTATTCTAATGTGAAACTATATGATCCTAAATCAACCCTTCATCATCTATTGATCAACTCTAGGGCAAACATGTCACTTAAAGGTAAGGCAAGGATTCTAACTAGGGAGACAAAATTGAAATTGTCATATTCCAACTACTATGGGATCTGATACCATGTTGTAAGGAGGCAGGATCACCCCCTTACTAAAAAAAATTGAAGAATAAAACATTCATTCCAAACACACTCAAAGGTGTGCTCGAATAGGTGTAACATTTTCAAATTTCAATAAATGGTATTCAAAACAACCAAAGTATAGCAACTGAATAAAATGTTGACTATATTCAATTTATAATAAGGTTATTACAAAAGTACATCATAATATCCCGTAAGGGTTTATATGTATGATGCAACATAAGGATATAAGTAGAGGGAAATCTAAACCATAACAACTATGTCTCCAAGCTTTAACTTCTTAAAATATATCCACATCATCATGCCATGTCCTCATTGTCCTCCACCTAGGGTTGGAAGCATACCCCAGCAAGAAGAGAAAATAGATGACATCAGCAAAGGTTGATATGTGCATACTAAATAGAAAATTGAGCAATATATGGAATAAATGACATCAAATATAAAAGGCATCCCATAGAAAGGATAAGGACCACCAAAATGGGGCCAAGAATCACACATCTTGTCCTGGGTATGATGTTCCTTTCCATCCCAATATAGAAGGAAATATCACATCTGCTCGGCAGGAAATAACACATTTGCCATAAAAACCAATGCAATTACACTACTCTAGTGCTACTGAATCGCATAGCATGTTAAATGTAGAGGCAAGTAGAAAGTATAGTCAAAATATATAAACTAGTCACCACATAAGTGATCAACATATGCATCCACCTCATAAGTGGGAAAAAGATATCACATGTCATCTTTTAGAGTTCCATCACGAACAAAGCATAAGATAAGAGTTCAAAAGAATATCCATGATCACATGATCAATATCAAATAAGGTAGTTCACATCAATCATGATTTTTGAAAGAAAAGACATTGTGTGTAACATCCCTAACCTGGGTTATAACCTAACCCTAGAGGTTTTTCTTAAGTAAATTATTTACAAACTTATTCTAATATTTTGTGAAGTAATTAAGGCTCTTTGTGAATTTTATTTTCAATATTAAGATTATTTGCAAACTATGTGTGTATCACATGATAGTCTGAGTGTAAAAGTGCAATTTACCCAAGATGAGGGGTTATATTGCAAATGTCACATGTTGAATGTACTCTAAGTGTTTGAACACCATAAGATAGAGAATGATGCTAAGTGATGGCTTGTGGAAAGCCTAAATTCTAAAGTAAGAACTTGTTGAATAATGTTAAGTGCTTTGTGCATCAATTTTGGTACGAAATGTAATTTATCCAAAATAAAGGGTTGATGTGCAAATTACCACTTTTTAGAGTGTCCTTACTCCTTCCTAGTATCATCTAGAGGAGAGATAAAGAAGGATACACTATGTTTGAATCACTTTTAGAATGGTAGCACTCTTGGTGATAAAAAGACCAAGGAAGTTGTCTAGTTGAAGCTTTATATGAGCTATATCAAGTTGAAGACTTGAAATAGGAGTACCTATCAGCCAAAGAGACATAGAGGGAGTCTCCTATCGGTTTGTTGAAGTCTTGGATTTTCCCATGACGGGCTAGGAACCTCAATAAAGTCATATGTATCGGTTTGCAACTTTTCTTTGGAAAAAGGTTGTGTTGGATATAAGAATAATGTGAAGTGGAAGTAACTTGCCATAGAAGATAACTAAGGAGCCCGACCCTTATCACTTGCCTTATCCTAAAGCTTTTATTTTTTCATGGAAAGATAAAGATGGTATGCATGCAAATACATGTGTCAATCCATGCATGGATATGTGGCACTTAGTAGCTTAAGACAATGACACCTCTTACACTCTTTTTCATAAACCACAAGTATACATACCCTTCTCTTCACCAATTAGTAGAATTTTCGAAACCTTGTTACCCTCCCTCTCTTAGATATTGTGCATACCACTCTAGTATTGTGCATATGTGAAGGAGTATCGAGTTGTAGAGCTTGGTATCGGCCAAAGACAAGGGATATCGACCAAGTAGGATATATCAACCTAGTAAGGTGATATAGGCTACAAGGAGGGAAGATATCGTGCAAAAGCTAAGGAGCTAGAGTCTTGGATATTAGAGAAGCTCATCTTCAACTTTTAGAACGTCAAGAGTTGTATATTGAATCTTGGAAGTTGCTTTAGAGGCGGGTTATATAACTTGAACCCAACCATGTTATTATTCTTTTCCAATATTGTTGAACTTATTGGTTTACTTTCAATTTTGAATTCCTTTGATCAATTGATGTTCCTTTAAGTTCCAATAAGTGGTTCGGACTGTTGTCCATGGTTTAGAATAGCAAAACAAGGGTCTCGAGGTTGATGATGATGACATCATCATGGAACAACCCGATATGGGGTTGAAGTATCTTAAACAACCGATATGGAACCCAAGATGGTGGTTCACCCGATATAGAAGTGGGTGACACCTCATACACGATATGAAGCATGTCTTATAAACGATATGGGAAGTACCTACTTATACCTCATATATGATACATGGTTGAGATTTTATCTTTTACACGATATGGTACCATTAACCGATATGAAGATTGAAACCCTAGTTGAAGAAGTAGAAACCCGATATGCCTTTGAAAACCTGACATGTCTCTATCACTTTGTAATGGATTGAAGAGTTCAACTAGATCCCCAGCTTGTTATTTATTCATATGTTATAATTTATCCTTGGAAAGGAATGAAAAGGATATGAGTATAAAGGGTTTCCCGATATACTAACTCGATAGGATAGCCAATATGCCAACACGGTATGAAAACCCAATATGGGAACATGATATGAGGATCCAACATGGTGACCCGATATGTCATGATGTATAGAATGTTACTATGATGAAGTATCTACCCTATGCATGATATGGTGCACATTTGGTGCATGATATGGCAGTAGGTATATTCCTATGCCCGATATGGTACACCCTGGTGCACGATATAGGAACTCAATATAACCCATACATGATATGAGGTTGACTTGAGATGATAAGAACTAAGTGATAGATAATCTGAGATGGTTAAATGATATGGTATTAGGGGATACACCCTACATGATATGATGATGTGGTTACACCACATGCTCGATATGGATACACAATAGGATGTGAAGTTTGTGTCTCAAACACAATATGATAACAGATATACACCATGATGCCCGATATGGTAGGTATGCTTCCATCCAATTTGACTAAGTGATGTATGTTGTGGGTTATGTTAAATGCTATATTAAGAAGTAACAAGTTTAGTGCAATTTGATAATTGTGAGTTAGGGTACCTTTAAGAGGAGGATTAAGTCAAACTTTTTAAGTAAGGTGTGGGCAATACCTTCAAGAGAGGTAAGGATTTACACCCATGTATGGTCAAGGTGATACACCATATGATTGGTAAGATTAATACCTTAATGAGTAAGTGATGGGAGATATCATGATGCCTAGATTGATATACACCTAACCCAATACATGTCTTTAACTTGAGATACATGATTCAACCCGATACACCTTGTAAAGGTGAGGACAAGACACTCTTAGTAGTGATGAGTGTAATACCAAGTCATGGTGTGGTTAATACCTTGTCAGGTGAAATACCTAAAGTATTTGATAATGTTCAACCCTATATCAATAATGTCGTCAACCGAGATGAGTTCATATCACTTAATGATAGATAAGTAATTTAACTGTGTGACTTATGATCAATACACTACAAGGTAAATGTGATGAGTTAGTGCATAAAGTATTAGGATGGGAAATACCCTAATACAAGATAAGCTGATGAACTTAAGTAAGTTAAAAGTAATGAGGGAAGTGATACACCAAGGCATGATAAATATAACATCCAGTACTTCAAGTTTGATACACTTGATGCACCTCAAATCCTATATACTTGGATGAGTAACACATGTAGTATGTCATGACAATTGTTACATTAAGATGTAATGGGTTAAATGCACTTGGATAAGTGAAGGCTAACATACCTTAATAAAGGGGTTAAGCCAACATAATAAAGTAGGATGTAATCAATATCCTCGTGAGGATGAGAGAGAAACTCATACTTTTGTTGATAAGCATTTAATGATAAGTGATGAAGGATAAATAAGTATGATTGAATACTTATTATATCAATGTATGTTCCTAAATGTATGGAGCAAAGACTTAGGGTTTAGATTGATAATGTGAACTTGAAACCCTATTCAGTTATAAAGGGAAACCCTAACCCTAATAACGGCAAGGTTGTATTTCCCTTATTGCATAAGCCTTGTGAGACATGCTAAATACTTGTATAACAAGTATAATGTTTAGGTGGTCTGATGACCTAAAAAGATATTTGTTAGTGATAAGATGTTTAATGAGCCTTGTGAGACATGTGAATAGTTGTTTCCTAGTAAAGAGGGGACCATCTATTTAATGGGCTTTGTGAGCTATGTGAATTATTTGTACAACAAGTATAATGGTTATATAATTTGATGTTTTGAAAAATAGTTGTTGCTTAGTGAAAGGTGACCAGATATTAAATGAGATTTGTGAACTATGTGAATTAATACCTTGGTCTGATGACCTAGAGGTATCAGTTACCTATTATAGAGGTAACAAAGCTTAGTGATGAACTAAGGCTTTAAATACCCAGATATGATGGAGATCCTAAGTGTTCTATGTGTTCCAAAGAATCATGAAAGTACTTGATAAACATATTATGCTTTTCTTTATAACATCTGATATAATTCTTGCTTGCAACTTGATTGATGCTAAAAGATATTATAATGTACTTATTTAAACAAGTTAAATATTATCATGTAGTTTCCCAAACCATAGATCCATTCAATGTCAGAATTTGCTGAATGGTGAAACGAGTTTTACTCGATATACATATTTTTGAATATGTGATCATTATACCAGGGCGCTCAGTGGACTCCCCAACTAAACAAGGATGCTCAGTGGACTCCCCAAAAACACCAGGTTGTTCATTGGACTTCCTGATAACAATCAAACCAGGATCGCTCAGTGGTCTTCCTAATAAAATAATCTAGGAAAGTTAAGTGGTCTTCTCCCGAAGAGAGTACATGCTACGGTTGTAACTCTATAGCGAAGTTGCAGCTATACCCCGACAAAGCTAATTGCAGTTGACACAAGATATCCTACTAAATCTAAGGGGTCTCGTACGGACTGAGACAGGTGAGGTCTTGACAGTCGGCTCTGCCATTGACCTTGTATGGTACCGATTTCGACTTACTAGTGGTCGGTTGGAGTATGAGCGGTATACCTCATCTCCTCTGGGCATAAGTGTGAATGAGAATATATAATCAGTCATGTAGCATATTTGTTTAAGAATTGAATATTGGTTGATGCCTTATTACTTTTATACATCTTAGTTGGTAGATGTTGTACATGTTCTTCATATTCCTTATAAAGCAAATAGATGATTTATTTCTCTATCATAGATAGATGCATTACCTTAAGAGAAGAGATTACTCAGTTCTGCATGTAATAATGATTAATCTTGCTTAATAAGTAAAAGAATCCTCTGCTCAGTTTTATACTATTTCCTGTGAAAATAATATTGTTGGCGGAGAGTTATATCTCTCGCTGGGACAATTGTCTCACCCCGTTGGATCCACAATTTTTAGGTGGACATGCACGAGGTGGTAGAAATCACTCTGCAAATGGAGGACTACATCAGCAGGGACATCAATAATAGCTCAAGTTGAGTGCACTATCTGACGTGTCTATTAGATAGAAGTCCTATGTGTCGTCTCTGTACTCTCAGGTCCTTGGGCGATAGTTCTTAGTGATTTTTACAAATGACTTGGGATTTTGGTTTGATTACCTCGAGATTTGATGTTTCTATTGTATGTATATGAGTGGAGCAACTGGTACTTGTTATCCTCAAACTGAGATGGTACAATAAATGTACAATACGAATCATGATAAATATAAAGTTTTAGTTCTTTTAATCAGAATTCTTGGAAGAGGATCTATGTGAAAAATGGTTTTAATTCTTAGTGATTTTTGTTAATTCTGCTGCTTATGGTGTTTCCATTACTGGTGATAACTTGATTTGATGCCGGGTCGTCACTTTGTGTATAGGCTAATGTCCATTGGACAAAGAGAATGAATAAGCATAGGTGAATTGCTCAACATAGAAGAATAGGGGATACATCATACCTCAACTTCAGAGTCTAAATATTCCAAGTCAAGCCTAGGCCTCCAAAGAACCTCTAGGGAAGGTGGACGGGTCCAATAAGTAAGTTTACCAAGCTTAGAGAGGTTAGTTTCTCCAACAAAGCTCCTGTCTCGAGCAAGAAGCACCTTCTCAACTTTAGAGGTGAAAAACCCTAACAAAAGAACATGGAGATGGGGTGTTTAAGGGATATAGGTGATGTTTCACCATGGAGACCTAGAGGAAGGTGTAAGGAAGACTAACAACATGAAAATAGGGAAGGAAAGGAGAAAACTTACTAGTTTTGATCGAAATAACCAAGGAGGAGCTTTAGAAACCCTAAATAAAGCAAATTTGGAACCCAAGGAGCCTTCTTCACCAAGGTAGGCACCTTCTTTTACCTTGGGACAGAACCTTCGTGGCCAAACAGAGTAGGAGTTATTGTCTAAGCTAGAGGAAAGAAAGAAGAGCAAGATTTTTCAAATTTGGACTTGGGAAGGGGTAGATATGGCTATATAAAGAAAGAGGTCAAGAATGAGGTTTCTATGAGACTTTCCATGTGTCATGTATAAGGGTGTCCATGGACATGCAAGCCTTTATGGATAAGGAAGAAGTCAAGCAGGAGGTGTCAAGTTACTTTCCATGTGTCCAATACTAGGGGTGCCTATGGACATGCAAACCTTTATGGATAAGGAAGAAGTCAAGCATGAGGTGTCCATGGAGCTTTCCTTGTGTCCTTATCCTAGGGATTTCATGGCCATGCAAGAAGACATCTCATAGAGGCTTCTTGAATATAAAATATTGGTTTATGGACACTTATAGTCCATCCCAACCGACCTCCAGTTAAAGAAATAACCCCATTGGTTGATAGCTTCTAAAGATAAGCTCATTTATAAAGAGAGTGATCCCTAAAATGCCCTTGGAAAGAAACACCTTCAAACCAAGGTGCAACTAGGATCCCTATGGTTCAAAAACTTGAGAATGGTAAGGGAATATATAAGTATTATAATGCATGTGTAAATTTACAAAGAAAACCCCCAAATTGGGTAAATTACAGAAAAGTTTATAATGTACCTAAAATTGCATAACTTGCACAAACAACATCCAAATTGGACCAAACTTCACAACAAGTCATCTTTGATGTGTTTAATATGAATTTTCCATTATTTCCATATTTTGAAGTTATATAATCACATTATTAATTACTTATTCCTTTTACTCATTTTCTCCCTCTCCTAAACTTATCTTAATATTTCAAAGTTGTCCAAATTAGATGAAATTTGACATGTAGGCTAATTTTGATATGTAGATTTTGAATTTGAAGTTTGTTTCCACTTTTGAGACTTATTTTTATGAGATATGTCATATGGACCATTAATGACCCATTATCTAAATGATTCATCCAATTAAGTTTCTTATCTTCATATTACCACAAAAATGAGTTATGTGGCATATTTTATGTATCCATTATAAACCTTAGATTAATGTTAGAACATTAGGTTACATTAAGGTGATCTATACATGCATTAGCTCATTGGGGTTATACTAAAAATCTATTTAGGTCTAACCTTCAACCTTGTTTGGTTAAGTCTAAAATGTCAACTTCCAGGATAGGGTCTGAGATCTAGTATGTTACACATACTTTCTCCCTCTTAAGTTGAAACATTACAAACTCTTTTTTCTTTTCTTTTTCATTTTTTCATTTTTTGGCCCATTATTTTAGCATTATGGAACATTATGTTTGGGCTTTACTACATATCATTCATTTTTTTTCTGAGGGTATGGATGTGTATCCCTGCACTCAAATTTCAAAGGAAAATGATACCCACATGATATAGCAATGAATGATGAAAAAATGTGTGCAATATACATGTAATTTTTATGCAACTAGAATGATGTGTACATAAATTGTTGAAGTACACAACTTGGTCTATTTTTTTTTCATTTTTTGTAAATAATGCAATAAAAGCAACTAACTATCATGCCACCTACTATACTATGCAAAGCAAACAAGAGAAAATAATTTGGAGTACTTGTTCATCTTAAGGTGGTGAGTCAATAAGGAGTGGAGGATGGGTGTAATTACATAACTAAGAGATAAAGCCTTTCATGAATTTATGATATATCCCTCTCTATTGACTTGTGTATAAGGTAACCTTAGGGTTTCTTTCTTAAATTCCAATTTAAGGTCTCGTTAACTATTTGATCAATTCAAGCTCAAATCCCATCTTCATCCACATTTCATGAATAATTAAGATGTCCATTCATATTCAATGTCCTTAAGCTGACTAGCCATACACTTCCTCTGAGTGCAATTACTCAAGTACTCACAACTAAGCCCACAAAAAGATTTTCAATTTCCATTGCAAACTTGAAAGCACGCATGATAATTTCTAGGAACAAACAAAATTTAAACTCCACGTTACACCAGATAGATTGTGGATCCTACAAATTACAAAAATAAAAGCCAAAATAAGTAAAAAGGGAAGATAAAGTTGTTCCAAACCCCCCCTAAGCTTGAACTTGACTATGAACTCATAGTCAAAATACAAATCTAGGAAGTGGAATGAGGTACCAGTAGCTCTGAAGGGTGGTGGAGGTAGATGATTGGTGGCTCTTTGTATCAAGTTGTGCTAGCATATATTCATCTTTTTTGTGCCACTAATTTGTGTCTTTTTGGCTTCAAAATATGACATCCTCTCTCCTTTGAGCTTTGAAAATCAGTGCCCATCGACATGTGTATTGGTGGTCCCGACAGCTTCTTCTTGTAGCTTTTGTCATCTTTTTGCTGAAAAAATTCGATAGTAATGAGTTTGGACTCGGTAGTACCGACTTGGGTTCAGGGTTCTGGTGATTTTTTGGAAATATTTCGGTAGTACCAAGTTTGGAACTCGGCAGTACCTACTTTCTATTGAATTTATAGAATTTTAACTGATAAGGAGTCGGTAGTACCGAGTTTAGACTCGGTAGTACTGAATTTGGCCCTACCTACACACCAAACATGAGCATCAATGTACCTTCTTTACATCAAATAAAAATCTAACAAAATAAGAAAAATTACACAACAAAAGGTCCTAACAAAATGTAAATGACTAAAATGAATTTGGTTTGCCTCCCAAGAAGCACCCTTGTTTAATGTCCTAGGCTCGACATGAATGATCCTCCTCAACCCGGGTTGTCCTGAGGTGGTGGTGAAGATTCATCCAGAAGTATGAACTCTACTCTATCATCATCTATCTAGGGTGTCAAATAGCCTCTACCAATAGCAGTTATCACATCAATCGTTGCTTGGAATGACCTTCCTAACAACATCATAGATCCTTGTATCTCACGCATGTCCATCACCACAAACTTAACAAGAAAGATGAACTTGTCAACTTTAGCCAACATGTCCTTGTATTTCCCGTATGGCCTCACAATAGAGTCATCTGCCAATTCGATTGCCATGGTTGTTCTTATTGGTTTCTTCAATCCTAACTTTTGGAAGGTGGTAAGAGACATGAGATTAATACTCGCTCCTGAATCACATAGTGCCTGCTTGAAATTTTTTTCGCATATAGAACATGGGATATAGAAGCATCCATGATCCTTCCTCTTCCTTGGCAGCTTCCCCTTAATCAGTTCACTCATCACCTCATCAACCTGTACTATATATGTATCTTTAATCCGTCGCTTTCTGTTGATGATATCTTCTAAAAATCTCCCATAAGCAGGAATTTTCTCTATCGCCTCCACCAAGGGAAAATTGATCTGGAGCTTTCGAAAGATGTCCAAGAGACTATCCGAATATGGAACATCTGACTTCTCTGCTCGCTTCTATGGGGGAATATATGGCACTTTATGAACTTTCCCTTAAGCTTGCTTTATCACCACCACTTGGAATAGAAATAGGCAAATCCTTTGTAGGTGAGGTTACCGGTGGCTGTTCCTTCTGAATTGTGGGTGCCCCTTTATTGATTGTGACTATTCCACTGTGTAGTAAAACCTTCACCTGCTCTTGTTGAATAGGTACCATCTCAGGAACTATAGTTGGTGATTTAATAAGAATGGGACCTTAAAATGCACTGTCCACTGGCGTTCTGCATCCTCCTGGTAATCCCAATAGATTGCAAGGAAATGAGACTTTAGGCACATACACCCAGTCAGACTCCTGAGTGTGTTGCTTGGGTGCCTCCTTTATATGATGTTCTCGCTCTTCAACAACAGATATGAATTTTTCTTGGTAATGTTGATGGGCTATAGCTACATTCCCAGGTGCTCCTTGCTGAATGGACTCCTTTAAGAAAGCTACTTGTGTTGCCAACTGAGAAATTTGATATTCAATGTTGCAGATTCAGGCACCTTAGTTTTGTAGCTCCCTCTGTGTTTGACCCATAAGTGCTTCATTTTGGCTCACCAACTTTCCTAACATGTTCTCAATTTTGTCAATCTTGTTGGGGCCCCTGTCCTGCTGGTACTGCTGGTGCATATACATACAATTCTCTTCTTCACCCTCAGATGATGTTACATCCTTCTGGTACAAATTCATGGCGACGAGGTCAAGCTTCTCATTCAGTGCCGAGATGACTTTAGATTCTTCAGCGCTTTTAATGGTTGTTGGGCATTCTCTTTCTTCACCCCACGACTGATTCTTAGCCATGTTCTTCAGGATCTCATGGCATCTAGAAGGCTTGTTGTTTAAGAAGAATCCAACTCCTGCACTATCCAGGGTGGTCCTCTCACCCTGATGTAGGCCATAATAGAAGGTCTTTGCTTGGCCATATAAATCCATACCATGGTGAGGCACCTTTCGCAACATATTCCGAAAGTGCTCCCAATCCTTTGAGTATGACTCTTCAACATGTTGCTTGAAGTTTTAAATATTTTGTGCCAATTCATTCATCTTCTGTGGAGAAAAGTAATGCTCAAAGAAAGCGTCTATCATTTGGTCCCATGTCTCTATGGATTCCGGCTTGAGGTTACATAACCAAGAATTAGCATGGTATGTCAAGGATGATGGAAACAACTTCATGTATATCACAGTGGCGGGAACCTTGTCTATCTTCACCATGTTACAACTTTCAACAAAATTACTGATGTGAGTCATTGGGTCTTCAGTACTGTAGCCATAGAAAGCCCGTTGCTTAACCAATGCCACCAGCCCATGATCAATCTTGTAGCTTCCCACATTTATGGCTTGTCGCTTGATTGGCCCAAGATGAGTTATTGAGGATGACGCCTTGATCTTCTCCCAGTTGGTTTGTTCTTCTTCTACATCACCCATGCCTTATGGTTGTAGATTTGTTGTGGGAGTGTAATTAGTGGTTCGTGTTTGAATCATGCACTAGTACCTGAAATATGTAAATTCAATATGAGAAATAGATACTAGTGATTGAGTTAAGAAAATATTTGCAATTTAACTTTAGAAAGAATAAATTAATAATAATAAAAAAGGTGGCCTAGAGTGGACGATTACAACACTTATAGTGCTTGAATAAGTCGTTTCCCCGGCAACGACACCAAAAACTTGATACGACTAAACTATACGTATAAAACACAAGTGTACACGTCGAAGTAATACAAGCCATAGAGGCCCAGATATCAAACACGGGGAAACGTAATTCAATAAACTACTACTAACTGCTTTTGATCGGCTAAGTCAAAGAAAACTTTAATTTAAGAGTTATTAAACTAATTGTAATAAAGAAAACTAATTTAATGGGTTGTGATCACACTGAGAAGAAATTCTCTAGGACTATGGTTTCACCATGATTGACACTGTAATTTTAATCTAAGATTAATATATTCCTCCCACTCTTGGACAAAGAGCCTGTAACAAGAACTACCCACTCCCGCAACGTAGTTCACTGTCATGCTAATGCCAATCTCATTTTCATAGTAATTGGTCGATTAGTTAGGTGCTTTACGAATAATCTCTGGGTAATCTCTTCACATTCGTAAGCCACCTTTCCCAAAGGGCAATATAAAACATGTGTTACTATATATTTTCAATCCTTAATCCTCCTTCTGAAGTTATTAAGGATCTAATTAATCACCTATGGTGCACAACATAGATAATTCAATATGATTTCATAGAAACATGCCCAAGAATAAGGAGAAAATAATATACTAATGCAAAAGATCCATATAAAGTGTACAACTGATGCAGCCCTATTTTAGGGCTCCATCATGTGCCTTTTTGTACTTAAGTTGCATCTAAACATGTTAGATTACAAGTCTTTTTTTCCCAATATGATTATCATTGCAAATATGCTTATTGAAACGTCTATTTCGAGAAAACAAGATTAACTAATGCGGAAGCGTTCACTAAGCATCAGATTACCAGAAATCACTAAAAATTTTAAACTTTTTACAAAGAGATCCTTTAAAGGTAAAGCTTTCTCATAAAGCAACATGATAAGTTGTTTACAACTGATCCATCAGTAAAACTCTGTAAGGCAAGATACAAAAGTATTTAAGGACTGGACCAAAAACTCAAAAGCACTAACTATTACTCCGAGGACCTGAGAGTACAGAGACGACATATAGGACTCTAACACTATCTAAACATGACATAGCAGCCAATGCCTCCACCTGAAGCTTCACTACTATCCTTGGTACTGCTGATACTGCCCTTCACCTATTGAAGGATTTCTGCCTCCTCGCCCACGTCCACCTAAAGGTTGAAATCTACGGGGTGAGACAATTATAAAAAATCGTCCCAGCGAGAGATATAACTCTTCACCAGAAGCATAATTATTACAGCATAAGAGAATAAATGTACACAAAGAAGTTATGTATATTTGAGAGTAGTTAAAACAATGTTTAACAGATTAAACTATTCTTTCTACTAAAAGCATTTATCACATCACTAACTCCCTTCAGACTTGGATCATATATCTATTGCCTGGCATTATTATTTGGGAAAGGATGGCCTGTAGCCATACTCCTTCTCCCAAAGTGTTAGGATTCCAACTCCACAACATATCTGCATAACTTGTACATATGATATCAGACTTAACATTACTTATGTAATACAAGGGTTATTTACATTCATAACCCATTAGTCTGTAGTTAAGATTTTCATAGGATTATTCCATAATAGAATTTCACATAGAAACACTTTGGTTTAGGTCATACCTCATATTTTTAATATTGGGATATCAATCCCTAACCATCTTATTAATATGAAATCCGGAATGTGGGAGTTCAAACCCCTGGACTAATCATAGCATTTGTTACCAAGTAACATCTCATTTTATCTGGTTATCTAAAATAATATGACCTTTGAAGATCAAAAAATCATATTACTCGTGGCTCATTCAACCTATCAAGCTCATATGTTATCACTTACCAGATAACATGACATTTAGTTATACTCTTGAATTATAGGTAACAAGTGTTCTTAATGCAATTAGCATTATAAATCTTACCTGGATCTGATCACCTCTATATGAAACCTATCAAGCTTAACTTTTATCAGTTATTCCATATACTCCCACATACTCTAAAGTATGTGATCCAGGAGTTCCCTTTGTAAAACCTGTTTCACTATTATTTAAATTCTGACAATGATGGATCTATGATCAGGGCTCTACATGGTATGATTATACTTGATTATTAGGTACATATCAGTATTCTTTTAGCATCATACATGTTTCCAAACATTCAAGTACTAAACATGGCTATAACAGAAGAATACTAAATGTACAAGTATAACTCATATCAGTTATCAACTGGATATCAATTCTTAATCATCTTATCACTATGATTCAAGAACATGGGTGCTCACACCCTTATATCATCATAACACTTGCTATCAAGTGCCATATCAGCATCAAGTCATCTATTAGCATGACCTTGATTGAAGCAATGTATATACTTTTCACATATCATTACTCTAAAAGCTTATAATTGTTTTCAAGGAATATGACATCATAACTCATACCTGGCTATGATTACCTCATAATATCAACTTGTATGACTTATACAAATAAGGACATGCATATATAAAAATGTCAGCACAATACCAAAACTTCTCAATTTCATAATAGGACACCACGGCCGTGCCACCTTGCACGGTCGTGCAAAGTAAGACTACCACGGTCGTGCTCCCTTGCACGGTCATGCAAGCTAAGGCTACCACGGCCGTGCTCCTTTGCACGGTCGTGCTACATAAGATCATTCCATGATTCATATTTATATATATATATATATGTATTCTAATATTTCATTCTTTTAACTTGATTAGGTCACATCAACCCTTCAATCAAGTACATGCTACTATGGTTAACATAGTGTATCAAGCTATTAATCCTATAAACAATTAAGAATTTTCCCTTTAATTGGTTCTTAATCACTTAGGTATTATTAGGGTTTCAACCTTCACACCTTCATTGATTATCATTACTAATCATTATTGGATCAATAGAACATTCATCATATTAATTCTCAAGGATTCAATCACATTGGACCTCCACTTCATAAGGTATCCAATTGAATTAGGGTTTCCAATGTTGATTCCTTCAATCTTTGAATTTATGGAACCAATCATCAATTGGACCTATACTCATACCTTAATTGAGTTTAATAGGTCAACCTTCAACTGATTTGTCCCTCACTTGACCCTCAATTGACCATCAATTAGGGTTTAACTCAATTGAATTAGGGATTGGAATCAATAACCCTTCAACATATTTCAATGTGGGACTAATTGATTTGAACCTATTGAACCATCATTACATTGGGACATGACCTGACCCCAAACGGTCTTGAGGTCGTTTGGATGACCTCCAAACGGTCTTGAGACCGTTTTCCCATCATATCATCAAAATCCAAGTCAACCAATCAAGGTTTGGATCATTGGATTGATCATCAAAACAACAATTGATTACATTCCAACTTAGTATCATTGGATCATCAATTGCTTAACCATACTCACCCCTAGACCTCCAAACGGTCTTGGGTGACCTCCAAACGGTCTTGAGACCATTTTTATGAGTTACAAACGGTCTCGAGACCGTTTGGCTCAACCAACCCTTGGATTCTAGTGAAAAATCATTAGGGTTTGAGCTATTGAGTTGATCGTCAAATCAGCAATTGATTGCCTTGTAATTGTGTACCTTTGGACCTTCAATTGGTCAACTATACTTGACCCCAGACCTCCAAACGGTCTTGAGTGACCTCCAAACGGTCTTGAGACCGTTTGGGTGATCCCCAAACGGTCTTAAGACCGTTTGGGCCAATCAACCCCAAACAATCAACTCAATTCAATGCAAATCCAACACTTAGTCGATTAGGGTTAACACCGTATCTTTTGTCCTTCAAACACTTAACCATATCCAAACCTAGACCTCCAAACGGTCTTGGGTGACCTCCAAACGGTCTTGAGACCATTTGGGTGATCCCCAAACGGTCTTGAGACCGTTTGGGCAAGAAAACCCAAAAAGTCATATCAATCAAGTTGAAAGGCAGCACTTAATCCAATTAGGGTTTACATAATTGATTAGCCTTCAACTCACGATTACTTTGGATTTAATCCCTAAAATTTGGAGGGTTATTAACTAACATGATTATGAACAGGAATCCCAAACGGTCAATGCTTGGTCAACGCCCTCAAATGGTCTTGAGACCGTTTGCCCAAAAAGTTCAATTAATCAAATTGGAAAAATCAGCACTTAATCCAATTAGGTTTATCCAATTGTTTAGCCTTTAACTCATGATTCCTTGGGAGTTAACCTATAACATTTGGTGGGTTATTATACCACATCATTAGGAACAGTAATCTCAAACGGTCCATGCTTGGTCAACGCACTCAAACGGTTTGAGACCATTTGCCCAAGAAGTTCAAGTTAAACAGATTGGAAAAATCAGCACTTAATTCAATTTGATTTGCCTAATTGATTGGCCTTTAACCTACGATTCCTTTAGAGTTAACCCCTCAAATTTGGTGGGTCATTAGCCTACATAATTATGAACAGAAATCCCAAACGTTCCACGCTTGGTCAATGCCCTCAAACGGTCTTGGAGACCGTTTGCTCCAACCGACCTTGTGAAACCGTTTGCCCCTCAAACGGTTTTGCAAAACCCCCAAACGGTTTTGCAAACCGTTTGGCCAAGGGTGCAAGACCGTTTGCTAAAGTGACATAGGTATTCACGCCCCCCTTCTTCTACCTCCAGATCCAGGTCTGTTCCCCATGGTTTTAGATGCAAGAAAGCAAGGAAGGATGGGGGAAAGAAGAACAAGCTACTTTTGCAAGTACAAAGATATGCATAAGAAAGCAAAAGGTTTAGAGTTATAAAACCCACCTTAAGGTCGTTCCTTGAGCTCCAAGCTTCCAAGATTCAAGTCTTTAATGGTGTCTTGAGCTCCACAGGTCGTCCAAGGGTGTTTCTCCAAGGAAAGGTTGAGAAAAGATGGCTAGAAAGAAGAAACAAGTAAGGAAGACCATAAAACCAACCTTGCACCATGAATTCCTCCATGAATTCGAGCAAGATGATGATCAAAGCTTACATAGAACTGCTTGTCCATTCTCCTCTTCTCCAGATATCTGTCCTAAGTCGGTCTAAGCAAGGGGATAAGAAAGGAAGTGAAGGAAACGATCCTTGCTAAGCGAGAAAAGGTGTATATATACTTTAGGTGAAATTTCAACATAAGGACAACTTGTTTCTCCATTTCTCCTCTAGGTCATTCCCTTATTATAAAACACGTTTCTCCCTTCCATACTTAAGCAAAACTCATATTAAACCCAAGGTCTAAAGGTGAAGAAAGCCAACTTCTTACTAAGATGCACATATAGAAGGGTTATTAGACTTATAACTTGATCATTTAATTTATAAGGGTTATCATTCTTATTTAATTATTCAATTGAAGTGACCTCTTCATCATTCTTACTCTTAATGATGCCAAGAGTCATAAAAGATACTCTATAAGGTGTACTTTACAAGTTTCACCCCATATTTTGGGTAAATTGCACTTTACACCAAAACTAGAGTTTTAAGTACAAGGATTGCTCCACAAGCTGCATCTTGGTGCCCAAGCTTGGAGAATCCATCATACTTTATCATATTCATTCTTATGATGTCTCAACACCAAAGGAACATCTTAACATGTGCAATTTGTAAGTTAACCCCTTTTAATTGGGTAATTTGCACATAGGTCCCTGTATTACAAAACAATATTACAACATTGTTGAAAAGGGACAGAAATGGAAATGTATGTTCCTTAGGAGATTTAATTACATACCAAAAGATAATCACAAGTATCTAATTACATAATTAAGCAAAACACCTAGGGTTAGTTCATAACCCAGGTCAGGGATGTTACACTTATGGATATTCTTTACACTGTTTTTCAGGTACTTGGACCATGCTTAGATGTAAGAGAGAGAGAGAGGGAGTTCTAGGGTTCCCCCACTCAAGGAGGGACCCAAAGAAGGCCCCAAAGTCTCCCTCAACCTACCTCCAGTGGCCAAGAATCATCCCCAAGAAAAGACATCCGAAAATGACAAAGTCAGAAGTGAAATCAAGTCATGCAAGCCTCACCACGGTCGTGGCCACAATGCCACGGTCGTGTGTTTATTGCCAAGATCCAACAGTTTCAACAGGGAAATTCCACAGAGTCCCACGACCATGGCCTCCCAGCCACGACCGTGGCCATTGAAGACACCACGGCCATGGCCATCAGCACGGTCGTGGTCAGTAGAAGAGAACACGGTCGTGGCACCCTGCCACGGTCGTGGGAATTAATTGCCAAAAGTTCAGTTGCCAACATGGATTTCCTCCAAGCCACCACGACCGTGGCCAAGTCACCACGACCATGGCCAAAGACGATCAAGACGACTGTGGCCCTTCCCACGGTCACCTCCTCCTCCTCCAAAACGGTCGTGTTAAGCCACACGGCCGTGGTGCATGTGACCCACCACGACCGTGGCACTCCGCCACGACCGTGGCCACCACCATACTTCACTTTTTCACCACTTCTTTCACACCACGACCGTATTCACCCCCCACGGCCGTTCCCCACTACCCTCACCATGGCCGTGGCACACCCACCACGACCGTGGTGATCACCGACCCTACACAACTTTGCACTATTTTTCCTATTATACCCCCACTTAGCCTTAGCTCCTATATAAGCACTAGTTGCTTCTAGGGCTCGAGAGAGAGCACCCCCTGGACACTACCCAGCTACTCCCTCACTTCTCCTTGCATCCATTACTCCCATCCACCTACTTTCCTTGCATTTAATCCCATTTCCACCCACTTTCTACTCATTTCCACCATAGAAACCTAGTTTCTCTAGGTTTCTATCCATCCATTCCCCTATTTCCATGCTCTTGGGCACCATTGGAGGAGGAGGCTCGTGGATGGCAGCAAGGAGGTGAAGAAGTCAAGCTTCATCAAGCATCCATGGCGTTTCCTACTCTCTTTCCCTTCTCCTTTGTTTCTATTTTGATCATGTATAGCTAAGCCCCCTTTGGTGGGCTGTTTGGGGCAAAAATGTGACTTTGATACCATGTTGGGGCAATATAATTTGTAATGAACATATTTCACTTCTATGATGATTGCCTTTGCTTGCATATCATTTCCCATTACTTGTGCATGTGATTGTTGTTTAATTACATTAATTGCTTGCCTTGTGGTGTTTGAAGACATTTGCATCTAGGATGTTTTGGTTTCCATGTAGCTATCATAGGATTGGCTCCTAGGTCCTTAATTCATATCCCTAGCTAGCCCCCTATCTTCCTACATAATCACCTTCTTCCTACATGCAAATGTGAGTTCTAAGTGACTAGTATAAGTGTGATTAGTGCAATTGCCTAGGATTTCCTAAAGGCTGACGTGGTTAGTGGCATGAGGTCAAATATCCTCATCTCTACTCCCATCCTTACCCTTGGTCCTCAATTGACTAATACCACTTATCCTAGAGACCTAGACTTGGTAAGTCCTATGAGAATTACACGTAGCCCTAGTTCTCCAACTAGTAGCATAGGGTACATCCTCATAGCACCCACCTTGTTGTTTGGTTTGGTAGTCTAGAATGAAATATGCTAATTGCTTATTATGGTGACATCCCCCAATTAATGTCAAGGTCACATTCCCAAATGGTCCACCTCCTTCATATAATTGCTTAAAACCTTAACTGCCTAGTTTGCTTGTTAATGCTAGTGTAGTTCAATTGCTTTAGTTAACTTAGTTGATTGCCTAGTTTCGCTAGCTAAGTGTTAATTTAGGTCTTTGATCTTGATTAGTGGTTAACTTAGGCTCTCAATTGCTAGTTGCTTGCTTAGTCTAGTGTAGTTTGTTCTTGCTCTTGTTTAGATAGCTTGTTGACTTAGATTGCTAATTTAGCCTTTTGATAACTTAGTTTCATATTGCATTTCCTACTCGCTCACTTATCTTAATCAACAACCAACCAACTTTTTAAACCCTAAAAACCTTACTCTCCGCAATAGGAATGTAGCCCACACCGACTAACTCTAGTGCCCCCTCTATCTCCGTGGATCGAGCCTGTACTTGCTGCCTCACCTATACTACGACATGACCCCGTGCGCTTGCGAGCGTAGTGTCTTAGTAGACGTAGGTAGTTAGTGTAGGTCTTACAAATTTCGAAAGCATAATATCCCACATCCCATGCGCTCTGACCTCGTGGGGTGTAAAAGCACCACTAGCGGGGACGCACCAAGCTTTCTGGCGCCGTTGTCGGGGATATAGGCGCTTGGCCTAGTTAGATAGTGTAGCTTAGCCCTTCCTTTTGCCCTCACCATTGCTATTATTTATTCTTTGCGTTACTTTTTGCATCTTGGCTTGCTAACTTGGTTTCTTGTTGTTTGTTTGTGTCTTGCACAGGTGACAACTGTGCATGCGTAGCACGCGCTCTACTTGCTCCGACTTGGTGGTTTTCAACCCCGAGATTGGGAGAAGAAGGCGTCAAGCTCGCCGCAACCTACACCGAGAGACCGAGATGGCTGAGAACAACCCACCACCGGATGTTCCACCTCCACCGCCACATCGCCCGCTTCATGAGTACTTCACACCGGGGAACTACAACTCCCCCATAGCCACACTGGTTGACCAAATGCCCGGTCAGCAGTTCTCCATCCCGTAGGCACTCTTGAGACTTCTCCCTACATACTTCGGTATGGAGAATGAGAATCCCTACCACCACATAGACGCGTTCCTTGAAACATGTTCCACCTTCCGCACTCCTGCCGCCACCGACGACTCAATCAGAAAAATGCTCTTTCCCTTCTCTCTCAAAGAGAATGCCAAGGAGTGGTATGTGACGAAGCCAGAACTCGTCACATGGAATGAAGTAAAGAATGAGTTTCTGAAGAAGTTCTTTCCAATAGCCAAGTTATCCTACATGAGAAGGTGCATCACGTCGTTTGCCCAGAAAGAGAATGAGCCCTTCCACGAGGTGTCGGAGAGGTTCCAAAAGCTACTTCACGATTGCCCCCATCATGAGGTTCCACTGTGGCAGCTCGTTCAGGCCTTCTACACCGGGCTGGAGGAGCAAAGCCAAAACAACGTAGACTCTTCCTGCGGGGGCACTTTCATGGCAAAGCCGCCCGAGAAATCATGGCCGCTGTTTGAGCACCTTGTAGAAAACTCCCGCCACCGTGCTTCCACAAAAGGGGGGCATTGTGATCAAAGCTACGCTCCCCCACCTTCTTTCGCAGCTCCGAGTCGTAATACCACCGACCCCGATACGATGAAGATGATGACCGAGATGATGAAATGAATGAAAAATCAAGCTGGTGGCGCTTCTAGCCAGCCCACAAGGGCAGCTGATACTGTAGACGAGGAGGTCGATGCTCTATATTCTGTTGGTGGTCGCAACAACCAGGGCCCAATGTCCAACACCTACACTCCCGAGTGGAGGAACCACCCGAACTTCTCTTAGAAACAACAAAATGAGGATGGACAAGGACAGGGGCAACAAAAGCCACGCTACACCTCAAAGTTCTAAGATGAGGTACTTGGGAGATTGAGGAATCTAGATGAGGTAAAGAGAGAAGTGTCTTCTCAAGGACAGAACATCAGCCGTCTTGAGTAAAGGCTCGATCAAATTTCTATCTCGCTTGCTCGTCGTGAAGAGGGGAGACTGCCATCTCAACCTATGATGAATCCTAACAACGATGGTGGTTATGTGAATGCCACCCAAACCGCATACATCCCACCACGCAGCCAAGCAACCTCACTTCCACAATATCAAGGACCAACGCACCCATATGCTCCGCCATCTCACCAACCCACACTAAACTACCAATACCCACCACCACCTGCACATACCTACCAACCACCACCTCCACCACAACCAACTTGCATACTGCAAAATCCTAATTCCACCCATCCAAGACCACCACCACCTTCGTCTTCACAAGCCCCTCCTTCATCACATGAGCAAGTGAGCATGGTCACTATCATATGGGGTGAAGAAGCTGCTCAAGGTTGTGGAAAAAGGGAAAAGAAAGTGGCTGAGGTTGGAGGTAAAGTCTCGATACTTAAGGGATCTAGCAAAGATAAAGAATACTCCGAAGAAATTGCCGCCCAAGCACCACCAGAGAATGCTAAGTGCACCCAGATTGCTACTGCGCCAGACGCGAATGTAGATGCACCCTCACTCGGGGATACGGAAATTACCCTAGATATAGCTCATCTGGCTGTTGGTGACAGTGTCACGCATACTGTTTCACATACCATGGACATAGCAGCGCTTGAAGCCATATCCTTATGGGAACTAAGACCTTTACATGAGACGAGCGTCACCATCACCCCTCCGCCAGTTCCGGCTAGCACAGTGGAGATAGTTGATGAAGACAGAAAGCAATTCCATGGAGGTTCGACTCTCCAAAAAAGGGGCGGAAATACCATGAATCTCCTAGGAAACTTGAAGTGGGGAACAATAGGCATCACATCACTCTTTTCATTGATGAAGGACGTATGCATGGGAAGGAAAAAGTTAGTGCTACTGCCGACCGAGGCGATTGTTGCCTCAAAATCTGTGAACTTCATCTACGACAATGGCTTCCCAGAAAAGAGAGGTGATCCGGGAGTGCCTCTAATTTCTTGCTACATTGGTACACAACCCGTCAAGCACACTCTCATTGACTTAGGTGCAGGGACAAGCCTCATGCCATGGAGCATGTACCTATGGCTTGGCCTAAACAAAATGAAACCAGTGGAGTGTGCCATTATCTTGGGTGACAGAACCAAGAGGAAGCCCTTGGGAATCATGCAGAACACAATAGTGTCGATGGATGAAAGGGTGAACATTGCCTATGTGACCAATTTCCTGATAGTGGATACCGCACCTATTGATGGAGAAGAGTACCTCATATTGGGTAGACCTTTCCTATCCACCGCGGGAGCTGAAATCAATATCCGCACAGGCACGCTAATGATTACTTATAAGAGGAAAAAGTTCGACTTCTTCATGTTCACAAAAGAAGAGAGGGACGAGCTGGCCAATGAAGACTTCGGCGAGAGTTTGTGCTATTGTGACCCTCTGGAGCTGTGGAGATCAAGCCCATACTTCTATTCCATGTACACTCCTTGGGACGAAGCACATGTCGTCAGAGCGCTCGACAGGATCACCGTAGAAGAGAAGGAGGGCACCGTGGGTGTCAATACATGATGAAAAAAAGAGCAACAAGCCTGGCTGAAGGCTATAAATTTAGCGTTGGTGGGAGGCAACCCACGTGGTTTGAGATTCTCGAACCTTGTTTTACCATACTTTCCTTTGGTTTCCAAGAAATACACACACACTATACTTGATAGCTTTTCTGTTTGTGAATCATTTTAGCACAGGCACAAGAAAGAAAAGATGATGTTGAAGGGTTTAGCCAAGGCGGAGGTCAAAGTGGAAGAAGAGATTGCAAATCAATGGAGGAGCTACAGGAAGAAGGCCAGAACGGCCGTGCTGCTTAGTACAGCCGTGGTGGCCCTGTCCTGCTCACCTAAAGTTACATTGACCACTCCAGCTCTCGTCGGTTACCTTTCGCAACCCCACACCTTTTTACCCTACTAGTCTAAACTTCTATTTCATGATGAGGACATCATGATTTAAAAGTTTGGGGTGGTAGGGCGGTAAGCCTTCTTTCGCCGCATTTTTCTCTATGTGCCTTGTGCTACATTTTGCAAGATGATCAAATAGTTCGACTAACCTTCATAGTTGTCTATCCTGACCTCGTGTGCCTGCTTGTATTCACACATTCATGTAGTTGATTTCTTGCATTTTTGCGTAATTTTTTAAAAAATTTTGCTTTTTCATACCATGCATCGCATCTTCATGTAGTTTTTGTAGTTTCTTATGCATGATAATTAGGATTTGTTGCTTTACGCTTTAAGTTCCTCTAAAGTAGGTTTGGATGTGATTTAGTGCAAATTGGCACCATTTTGGCCAATTTTGCCCAGATTTGAATATTCTTGCTCCGATAGGATGTTTTGACTTAATCTCCAATGTTTGAAATGAAATGGTTTACTCTTGTGACAAATGCATGCTACATTCTTAGATCTTATTGATATATGGTCTTGTTTGTGACTTTTTACATGTGAACCACATCTCTTAAGTCTGTGAATGCTTTGGTTGAATCATGAATTGAGCAAGCGGCAAACGCTTAAAGCCAATGGAATCACTTGGTAGCAATATGAATATTGTGTTAATTCTATCATGTGGTGTGATATTACTTGGTGAAGTGTTGAATTATCTTTCATGCAGGGAATCTTATGTTGAAAACTACACTGATGACCCCTCTTTGATCCGACCATTCTTCCACCACCTTCATACCTCTCCGCCTCATGAAAAGATGCCAAGAGTGCACATATCAGCCGTGGCCACCCACAAAAGTTTGGGGTGGCCACATCTCTACCTCCCCGCTTCACTCTATCCACATTGTGCCCTACCTACACCAAGGGCAAAGAAAAAGAAAATAAAAGCAAAAATAAAATAAAAGGATGCTCCTGTTTAAGAGCATTCAAATAAAGAAAAGAGGAGTGTGTAAAAGCACTCCAAATCTTACCACAACCCTTTCTTCTTCTTTTATACCCATTGAGCTAGAAAATGTCAAATCTAGCTCACTTTACCCTTTCTACAGCCAAGTGGATCATCTAGTGTGGTTTGAAGCATAAGACTAAATGCATGAAAGTGAAACAACACTCCTAGTCACCTTTGATTAACACCAACATGAAACGGTTTACCCGGAATAACATAAAGGACATATGGATAACTTGTGTTTCTATGCTTTATATTTGAAATTTGTATGCTCAGTGCTCAGTTCATGAATGGTTTGTGAAAGAAGGAGAGGAGAGATGTGAGACATTTGTCATTTGTTTGCATTTGCATTTGTCATTTGTTTTTGTTGAAAAGAATGGAAAAGAGAGATTAAGTTGGAGCATACTTGAGGACAAGTATGTTTTAAGTTTGGGTGGTGATGCAACCCTATTTTAGGGCTCCATCCTGTGCCTTTTTGTACTTAAGTTGCATCTAAACATGTTAGATTACAAGTCTTTTTTCCCCAATATGATTATCATTGCAAATATAATTATGGATGTTCTTTGCACTATTTTTCAGGTACTTGGACCATACTTAGATGGAAGAGAGAGAGAGAGGGAGTTCTAGGGTTACCCCACTCAAGGAGGGACCCAAAGAAGGCCCCAAAGTCTCCCTCAACCTACCTCTAGTGGCCAAGAATCATCCCCAAGCAAAGACATCTGAAAATGACAAAGTCAGAAGCGAAATCAAGTCATGCAAGCCTCACCACGACCGTGGCCACAATGCCACGGTCGTGTGTTTATTGCCAAGATCCAACAGTTTCAATAGGGAAATTCCACAGAGTCCCACGGCCGTGGCCTCCCAGCCACGACTGTGGCCATTGAAGATACCACGGCCGTGGCCATCAACACGGTCGTGGTCAGTAGAAGAGAACACGGCCGTGGCACCCTGCCATGGTCGTGGGAATTAATTGCCAAAAGTTCAGTTGCCAACAGGGATTTCCTCCAAGCCACCATGACCGTGGCCAAGTCGCCACGACCGTGGCCGAAGACGATCAAGATGACCGTGGCCCCTCCCACAGTCACCTCCTCCTCCTCCAAAACGGCCTTGTTAAGCCACACGGCCGTGGTGCATGTGACCCACCACGACCGTGGCACTCCACCACGGCCGTGGCCACCACCATACTTTACTTTTTCACCACTTCTTTCACACCACGACCGTATTCACCCCCCACGGCCGTGGCACACCCACAACGACCGTGGTGATCACCGACCCTACACAACTTTGCACTGTTTTTCCTATTATACCCCCACTTAGCCCTAGCTCCTATATAAGCACTAGTTGCTTCTAGGGCTCGAGAGAGATCACCCCCTAGCCGCTACCCAGCTACTCCCTCACTACTCCTTGCATCCATTACTCCCATCCACCTACTTTCCTTGCATTTAATCCCATTTCCACCCACTTTCCACTCATTTCCACCATAGAAACCTAGTTTCTCTAGGTTTCTATCCATCAATTCCCCTATTTCCATGCTCTTGGGCACCATTGGAGGAGGAGGATCGTGGATGGCAGCAAGGAGGTGAAGAAGTCAAGCTTCATCAAGCATCCATGGTGTTTCCTACTCTCTTTCCCTTCTCCTTTGTTTCTATTTTGATCATGTATAGCTAAGCCCCCTTTGGTGGGCTGTTTGGGGCAAAAATGTGACTTTGATACCATGTTGGGGGAATATAATTTGTAATGAACATATTTCACTTCTATGATGATTGCCTTTGCTTGCATCTCATTTCCCATTACTTGTGCATGTGATTGTTGTTTAATTACATTAATTGCTTGCCTTGTGGTGTTTGAAGACATTTGCCTCTAGGATGTTTTGGTTTCTATGTAGCTATCATAGGATTGGCTCCTAGGTCCTTAATTTGGATCCCTAGCTAGCCCCCTATCTTCCTACATAATCACCTTCTTCCTACATGCAAATGTGAGTTCTAAGTGACTAGTATAAGTGTGATTAGTGCAATTGCCTAGGATTTCCTAAAGGTTGAGGTGGCTAGTGGCATGAGGTCAAATATCCTCATCTCTACTCCCATCCTTACCCTTGGTCCTCAATTGACTAATACCACTTATCCTAGAGACCTAGACTTAGTAAGTCCTATGAGAATTACACCTAGCCCTAGTTCTCCAACTAGTAGCATAGGGTACATCCTCATAGCACCCACCTTGTTGTTTGGTTTGGTAGTCTAGAATAAAATATGCTAATTGCTTATTATGGTGACATCCCCTAATTAATGTCAAGGTCACATTCCCAAATGGCCCACCTCCTTCATCTAATTGCTTAAAACCTTAACTGCCTAGTTTGCTTGTTAATGCTAGTGTAGTTCAATTGCTTTAGTTAACTTAGTTGATTGCCTAGTTTCGCTAGCTAAGTGTTAATTTAGGTCTTTGATCTTGATTAGTGGTTAACTTAGGCTCTCAATTGCTAGTTGCTTGCTTAGTCTAGTGTAGTTTGTTCTTGCTCTTGTTTAGACAACTTGTTGACTTAGATTGCTAATTTAGCCTTTTGATAACTTAGTTTCATATTGCATTTCTTACTTTCTCACTTAGCTTAATCAACAACCAACCAACTTTTTAAACCCTAAAAATCTTACTCTCCGCAATAGGAACGTAGCCTACCCCGTCTAACTCTAGTGCCCCCTCTATCTCCGTAGATCGATCCTGTACTTGCCGCTTCACCTATACTACGACACGACCCCGTGCACTTGCGGGCGTAGTGTTTTAGTAGACGTAGGTAGTTAGTGTAGGTCTTACAAATTTTCGAAAGTATAAGATCCCACATCCCGTGCGCTCTGACCTCGTGGGGTGTAAAAGCACCACTAGCGGGGACGCACCAACAACCGGGCTACTCCCGGGTCCTAAAGAACATGGGGATTAGCCCCTCATGGTTTCTATGGACAAAAACATGCTAGGAAGAAGAAAAAACGTGGAGAACATAGAAAACCGATGACCCCCCCCTGGAGAAATGTGATTAGGACGCTCCACGCCTATGAACGGATCCACAATCCGTAAATTCTGCCCACCGAACGTGCCCGGAACCTCCCGAACGTGCGGTTCTCCTCCTCGTTCTCCTCTCCCGTACCGTCACCGTCTTGCACTGGAATAGAATGTGATAGATTAGATCTGGTCCTTAAGTCATAGAAGTAACTTAGGGCGAAATATATCCTCAACTGTGAGATAAAACTTAATTTTCAGACTGTCTGATCGGGAAGACTCGGTAGTACCAACTTTTGAACTCGGTAGTACCGAGTCTGGAAGTCGAATATACTATGTCTCTGATGCAAAGTCGGTAGTACCGACTTTTAGACTCGGTAGTACCGAGTCTGTGCGCTTCCTGGAGTCTTCTACTGATGTGATTTCGGTAGTACCGACTTTTGAAGTCGGTAGTACCGAGTCTGTGAGACTCTTGTGGTACCTGAAATCGAACAAAAATGTACACAAGTACTTAAAATATAATAAATTATTTAAAAAATATTAAAATTATGCTTATTTGATGCAATTGAGTAACACATACTAATATTATTAAACTATGTACAAATTAATATCAAAATAAATAGTAAGTGTACAAAAAGTAATATAAAATAGCATGTAAAAATGACAAATATCCAGCGCATCACCAATGTAGAATGAGATAAATATAGATATGTCATACTACTAAGCTTATCTGTTTCAAGTCTATCTCATTATTTTAAAAGTCCGTGTTAGCTCATTGTCCGACATGGCTATGTATTTTGGTAGCATGTCTTTGAGCTTACTTACTAGCTTATTAATTTTTTCCAAGCCAACAAACGCATCTCACAAAAGGATAGCAATAGTAATATACATAGTAATATACTTTTATGTAGGCAATAAATATATTGGCCAACATAGAATGCAATTAATGTGGACGTGTCATTCCAGCGATACGTGTGTCATCACAAAGTTGCAGCCTTTCTGTATGTGTCGGTTTAGCCAATCTCACTACTTCCACATCCTGACTATTAACTCATCGGTCCAGTCTGCCTATGTGTTTCAACAATCTATCAATGAGCTTATCGGTCCAACTCGTATGTGTGTTTACCTATTTATTTTTTTATCCAACAGCCAAAAGTCGAAAACGATAGTTGATGTAATATTTTAAATGGCACATGTTGTACAATATGCATATCGGGACACCAGACACATTATTTTTACCATGCTATATTATATGGATTCACCAATATTTTTTAATTTTAATAATTTTTTATTATATGCTGAAGGAAGTCAACTAGAAATTAACTGAGTTGTTTTTTTAGAATTGTACGTAAATATTTGTGAATGCTGAATATTAATCTATAGAAAGTAAAATTTGGGTCAAATTTCATCTACCCGACTAAGTTCATTCGTGTAGTTAGTCACTTTATTTTTATCTCAGTGCATTTCATGTTATTTATTTCCTTTCTTATTGGTTGAATATATTTTATGGTCAACGAGCACATGGCAGAGAAGTGGCGTAGAGGTAATTTTGTTAATTGAGTTGGTATCTTTTACAAAAATTGTGTATAAATTATTGTGGGTATTAATTATGAACTCGTAAAGAAATGCGACTTTGTGTTTAAATTTTGTCAAAATGGGCCAGTTTTGGGTGTGAAAAAAAAATTGAAGTTAATTTCCAAATTGAAATTGAGTTGGTACCAAGTTCTTTGATAATAGAATTTTTTGGCAATGTGTTTTCAACACACTGAGTTTGTACCAGTGTATCTACCTTCTCATCGAGTTACTTTCTCCCTCATCTTTATCCTTTTTTGGGCATTTATTTTCCATACTACTTCTGTAACTTGCTTTATAAATTCCTTTTTAGCAAATAAAAATAACCCAACGCAAAATGAGATAAATATGGATATGTCGTTCTAGTAGTATGAGTGTCAACTTATAGGTATAATCTTTTTGTATGTTTCAGCAACATGCCCATGAGCTCATCGGTTCATCTTGTCTCATTGCTTCAACAACATGTGTGTAACTCATTGTCAAGCAGGCCTATGTACTTCAATAGCATGTCTTTGAACTTACTTAATCACTTATTAATTTTTTTTGGTCAATAAGCACACACAACAAAAGGACAACAATAATAATATGCTTTTATGTAGTCAATATTGTCCAACATATCATGTGATAAACATGGATGTGTCATTCCAACAATATGTGTGTTAGCACGAAGTTCCATCCCTTTTATACGTGTTGGTTCAACCAGTCTCACTACTTTCTCATCCTGCATGTCAACTGATAGGTCCAATTTGCCTATGTGTTTCACCAACCTGAGCTCACCGGTCCAAACCTTTATGTGTGTTTACTTGCTATTTTTTTTCCCAACCACTAGAGGAAAGTCGAAAAGGATAGTTGATATGATATTTAAAATGTACATTATGTATACCGAGAGACAAATATATTTTACCATGATATATTACTGCACTGATCTTCTTTAATTTCAATAAATACTTATTTTTGTCGGAGGGAGTCAACTGACAATTGACCAAGTTGCTTTCTTTTAACAAGCTATATGAAAACGTTTGTGAGTGCTAAATAGTAACCCGGTAGAAAGTTAATTTTAGGTCAAATTCTATCTATCTGGGTTTATTACTAGTTCATCCATCTACTTAGTCACTTTGCTTTTTATCTTAGTGCATTTCATGTTGCTTATTTACTTTCTTGCTGGTTCAATATTTCTCTATGGTCAACATGCACATGTCACAGAAGTTGAGCAGAGCTAATTTTGTTAATAAAATTGTTCTCTTTTACGAAACTATATGTAAATTATTTTGGGGTGCTAACTATGAACTCAGAGACAAGTGCGGCTTCAGGTTTAAATTTTGTTAAACTGGACCAGTTCCGGGTGTGAAAAAATCAGAAAGTTGATGTTCAAATTGAAATTGAGTTAGTTTCTAAGTTCTTTGACATTAAGATATTTTGACAATGTATTTTCAACACGTTGAGTTTTTAATCATGTCATTAAAGATAAGAATAAAAATATATGAGTAAAAATATTATAACTAAAAAATGGTCCAGATTCAATTGCTGAATATGTGCTTAGTATGTGTTTTTTACTAATATTTATAAAAAAAACGTTGCAATAAACCACCAAACTAACGCCCTCACCATCAGGCCGATTATTTACACGTATTCCATATTGCTTTTATTATACCGATTCACTCTATCGTCTCTCCGGCGTTGTATAGACACACCAAGCCAACACTTTCTTATGACGTGAATTGTCTACACCTATTATATATTATTTTCGTCATACCAATTCTCTCTCTTTCACACACACATCCATTTGTTTGAATTCATTTAATTTGTCTTGGGTCCTACCATTCCTTGGGCCTGGGCTCTACTCTTGGGGACAACTTGAAATACCTTGATTGGTGGTTATTTTTTTTTGGATATGAAAGGGCCATTAGCCTCCCCTCCTCCCCAAATAAGTGCCAGAGCCCGAATAACCGAAGAGGTTGTAAATACACTGTGAAACGACAGATTTCGAATCCGGGACCCCCGGGGGGCCAAGCCGTGCCTAACCAACCGAGCCACAGCGGCCGGGTATTTTCACTTATCATTAACTTCATATAATACTACAAATCGTTTTATTTTTCTTTGTACGAACCTTCTCTTCATCTAGAATCTTCTTCCGTTCAGGAGTTGTAAGTTGTAACAAACATTACTTCCTGTAAAGCTATTCTTTTTTAATGTGAGTACCAAAAAATTTTGACCCCTTGTTCTACAAAAGATCCCCCCAGCTCAGGTTCTAAGACGAGCAATGGGGAAATCAATCATTATAATATTTAGTCGCTTCATTGCCATCCCTCGACCTGATCCACGTGCCGACTTCCCTAGTTGTTTTTATATAATATAATTTGCTGTGCCTTACCCTTCTTTTGCAGTAATTATCTGATTGGTCATTTCGTTTCCTGTTTGCAATTGCAGCTTCCCACTTTTTAGCTCATTACTGCCCTTCCGCATCCAATACACCCATTGGGTTTTCACGTGGTCATGTCGGCCTTTGTAATCACGGTTTTCGGGTTTCCGCCTCTCCCCCACGATGACCACTTTTGAGTTTGGAGTGGTACAACTTTCGAGTTTGCAGTGGTACCTTTCAGACAAAACTTTCGAATGGGGGGCAAATGTAGCTTCGTCATAGCAAGGCTGACTGCTATCTCCCAGCTCGTGTTTCTCGTTTCTAGCAAGGTGATTGGCTACTCCCAGTTCGTCTTTCTGATCTCTAACGAGATATCGTCTGGTTTCTGTTGATAAAACAGGATGCTAGGCTGTTGGTTTTAAGCATCACCTGCTGGTTTACGTCCAGAAGCCAGATGGTCTCCTGATAAGCCATGGTTCCATCCACTTGCTTGCTGTGTTGAGCTTATGCTGGGTTTTGAGTGGACTGGGGCGGTGGAAGGGATCTTTTTATGTACTTTATTGAAAAGTCGGGAGAACGGTATTTCACCCTAAGTCATATCGGCTTGGGAGCAGCAGGATTTTCTATGACGTCTTATTGTTATCGGTTTGGTCTGTGCACTTAGTTTGAGACCCGGCTAGGGTTCTGCAGAAATTTGCTGATTGAGCTAATCCCACTTTATGATTCAGCAACGGCGTCCAGAAGCCAATCGGATCGATCTCTTTCTCTTCCTATGACACTTCTCTCCTCTGGCGACGTAAGAATCCCTTAATTTCGTAGCAAAAATCGCGCCTTTTCTCCCCGTGTTTCAAATAAGAGCCGGATATTCGATTGGGCTTATTCTTTCTGACATCCCCTGGTCGACAGTGGGCTTCTCTTACGAGTTTACATGGCAGGGTTAAATAAGTGACGTTTTTCTATTCTCGAGTCACCCAGCTAGCTTATGCATCCATGTGTACGGAATGGGTTTGCTATATTGGCATCACTTTTAGTTCTTGCGAGCGTTCTTTGTTGAAGTGCATAAATTTTATCGTCTGTCATCTTTTCTGAGAGCAGCTGGAACAGACAGGAATGAGAGATGTCATCTGCATCCAACAAAGGTGAATGCTCCCGGAGCAACTCCACCAGGTCCAAGCATAGCGCTCGCATTCTCAACCAGACTTCTGCAGATGCTAAGCTCAATGCCGAATTTGAGGAGTCTGATCGCCCATTTGATTACTCCACTTCTGTTGGGGCAGCTAATTTGTCCAAAGACTGTGACAACAGTAGCCTCCCATTATCCACAGTGTCTGATTACCTGCGGAGGATTCAGAGAGGGAGGCTAATCCAACCGTTTGGGTGCTTATTAGCAGTTGAAGAGACCACTTTTGCTGTCATTGCTTATAGTGAGAACGCTGCTGAGATGCTAGACCTGGTACCTCATGCCGTACCCAGCATGGAACAGAAGGAAGTTCTGACAATTGGAATGGATGCAAGGACTTTTTTCCGACCTCCTAGTGCTGTTGCTTTGCAAAAGGCTTGTAGTTTTGCAGACGTCAGTCTTTTAAATCCAGTATTAGTTCACTGCCGGAACTCTGGAAAGCCCTTTTATGCTATCATAAATCGCACTGAGGAGGGCCTGGTAATAGATTTAGAGCCTGTGAACCCTTCGGATGTACCAGTTACTGCTGCTGGAGCTTTGAAATCCTATAAGTTAGCAGCTAAGGCTATATCCAAACTGCAATCCATTCCTAGTGGGAATATTCCATTCTTATGTGACGTTTTGGTTCGAGAAGTTAGCGAGCTCACTGGTTATGATAGGGTAATGGCCTACAAATTTCATGAAGATGAGCATGGTGAAGTGATAGCGGAATGTCGAAGTTCAGATTTAGAACCTTATCTTGGTTTGCACTATCCTGCCACTGATATTCCTCAGGCCTCAAGATTTTTGTTCAAGAAGAACAAGGTTCGAATGATATGTGACTGTTATGCAAACCCTGTAGAAGTCATTCAAGATGAGAGAATGGTGCATCCTCTGAGCTTGTGTAGCTCTACATTAAGAGCTCCACATGGCTGCCATTCCCAATACATGGCTAACATGGGCTCTATTGCATCTCTCGTCATGTCAGTAACAATAAATGAGGATGATACTGACTACGATGATCAACAAACAAAAGAACAAAAGCTTTGGGGTTTGGTGGTATGCCATCATGCAAGCCCAAAGTTTGTGCCTTTTCCTCTTAGATATGCTTGTGAATTTTTGTTGCAAGTTTTTGGCATTCAACTAAACAAAGAGGTTGAATTAGCTGCACAGGCAAGGGAGAGGCACATTCTTCAAACACAATCAGTTCTCTGTGATATGCTCCTTAGGGATGCTCCTGCTGGAATATTTACTCAATCACCAAATGTAATGGACTTGGTTAAGTGTGATGGCGCTGCCCTTTATTACAAAGACCGCTTTTGGCTGCTCGGAGTAACACCTACAGAGGCGCAAATGATGGATATAGCTTTTTGGCTTCTCAACTGTCATGATAGCACCACAGGGTTAAGCACTGATAGCCTTTTGGAAGCTGGATTTCCAGGTGCACCTGAATTGGGTGACAGCATTTGTGGCATGGCTGCAATTAAGATAACAAACAAGGACTTTGTCTTCTGGTTCAGGTCTCATGCTGCCAAGGAGATTAAGTGGGGAGGAGCTAAAAATGACCATGTTGAAAGAGAGGAAGACGGTCGAAAAATGCACCCTAGATCCTCTTTCAAGGCTTTCTTAGAAGTCGTGAAACAAAGGAGTCTTCCATGGGATGATGTTGAGATGGATGCTATCCATTCCTTGCAACTCATTTTACGGGGATCCTTGCATAACACAGCAGAGAAGGATGATACCAAATCGCAAGTTAATACGCCAAACGAAGATGTAAAGAAAATACAAGCTATGGATGAATTGCAAATTGTTACGAATGAGATGGTTCGCCTCATTGAAACTGCGACAGTACCCATTTTTGCTGTTGATGAAACTGGAAATGTAAATGGTTGGAACACAAAAGCAGCAGAATTAACAGGTCTTTCTGTCCATCAAGCCATTGGCGTACCCCTTATTAGCCTCATACATAATGATTCAATTGAAGTCGTCAAAAAATTGCTTTCTTTGGCCTTGCAAGGTAATTTCAGTACATTATGTTTATTTCTCTAAATATATCCTATTTCTAACCTAACAAGACCCACAAACATGTTTTGTTATAAGTCTTTGGTTAAAAAAAATCTTTCACTAAGGTATGTGATGTACCCTGTCAGGAAAAGAAGAAAAGAATGTTGAATTCAAGCTTAAAAGAATTGGATTCCAGGAAAATGATGCCCCTGTTGTCTTGGTTGTTAATGCATGTTGCAGTCGTGATGTGAAGGATAGTGTTGTTGGTGTTTGCTTTGTCGCGCAAAATGTCACAGGGCAAAAGATGTTGATGGATAAGTATGCTCGCATCCAAGGGGATTATGTGGCAACGGTTAGAAATCCAATGGATCTCATACCTCCTATTTTCATAGTAAATGAGATTGGCGTGTGCATCGAATGGAATGCAGCTATGCAGAAAGTTACAGGACTAAGAAGAGAGGATGCACTTGGTAAACTTCTTGTGGGTGAAGTGTTCAGCTATCAGAATTTTGGCTGCAAGGTCAAGGACTTTGATATGCTCACCAAGCTCAATATTTTGCTTAATACTATAATCTCAGGTCAGGAATCTGAGAAGCTGCTATTTGGGTTCTATGGCCCAAATGCAAAGTATGTTAAGGTCTTGCTTTCAGCAAACAAGAGAAAGAATTCTGATGGTAAGATCACCGGAGCATTTTTCTTTCTACATACTCCCAGCCCTGAGCTCCAGCATGCATTGAAGGTGCAAAAAATGTCCGAAAGGGCAGCAGTGAACAGCTTCAGAGAATTATCATACATGCGGCAAGAATTAAGAAACCCACTAAATGGGATAATATTGACTCAGAATTTAATAGCAACAACTGATTTATCCTTAGAACAAAGAAATATCTTGAGAAGTAGTACTTTGTGCCAGGAACAACTTACCAAGATCTTGGAAGATGCAACTCTGGAGCAAATTGAAGAAAGGTATGCAGTCAGGTTGTGGTTATGTTGTGATTTATAGTAGTTATCTAGTTCTATTGTTGTGATCTTATAATATTACTCATATTTTATTATGAAGAGTTTTTTTAGTTGCATAAAGTTTTGCGAGACTGGTTGGTGTTTAATAGGAAGAACATCTACACTCGTTAACACTGATACCATGTCTCTGTAAGGAATTTCCCTATATGGGAGACTCATATTTGAGTTCCTTTTCCCCCTGCTCCTTTTATACCTTAGGTGGCAGAAGTGGGCTCTAAGCAACACGCCTACTTTGGCCTACTTGCTGCATTGATTGTTCCTTGACTAAGTTAAGGCTTTTGGACTGTGTGTGTAATATACTGAACCGTCATGCTAAGACGAAAGCAGATTGTATACAAGAGGTTTTGAAGGCACTTAAACAATATCAAAAGCACAAATCAGATTTTGTTAAAAATGCTTTTTTAGTGTTACATCGTCTGTTTTACACCTCAAGGCTGGCCTATCTTATTTGCGCCTCGCAATTTACACCTTGTTCTTCTGGATTGAGACTTATGCCTTGAAATGTCTGAGACTCGCCTCAAGGCACTGAGACTCGTCTCACTGCACTGAAGCTCGCGTCACTGCACTGAGCCTCTTAAGGCATAGTGGATGATAATGTCTAAGTTTTTTAAAAACAATTGGCCATTAATTTATCCCGTAGCCGGAGGGTTTCGAACCTGTGACCTCTCGATCGTACATCAATACTTTTACCAACCGGGTGCCATATCTTTGGCGATAATGTCTCAAGTTTAACCGCGTTTTTTTTTGTTTTTAGATTATTACATACACATTATTGGTAGAATGCATTTATATTCATTTTACTCAGTGAAATGAAAATCGTCCTGAGCGGCCGATTAATCGGCCCAACACTCCGGCCGCTCGATTTTCCACAAAATCGCTGGTTAGACGTTTTAGATTAAATCGCCAGCTTAATGTCCGATTTTCCTGATTAATCGGCCGCTTAGAGGGGATAAAATCGCCCGCTTTAACCCCTTTTTTTGGAAAAAAATGTCCAGCTAGACCCCAAAAAGGCCCATAATTTACTGGACTTGTTCCTAATCGACTTTTCTACCTATCTATATGTATGCTAAAGTCTGTAAATCGAGGTATAATGGTTATATCCCTGGTTGTATATAGTTATGTATGTCATTATTTGTTGTTTGCATAATCTATATCTTCTACAAGTTTGTATTTTGTTTTTGTGAGAGACTTTTTTTGTAATGAGTTATGCTCTGAAGTACTGTGTAACTACGTTTATGTTCATCAATCACCTACTATCTTACTTCTCTTGTATTAAATACTAATCCATTGCTGATTTAGATGATCAGAATACTGCTGTAGCCTGTAGCTACTGATACGATAAGTTTATTGTTTAATGTTGAGCTATGTAAACATACGATAAGTCTATTGCTTAATGCCTTAAATTTATGTAATTTATTTGTATTTGTTCAATCATAATTTTTTACTTGTGCTATAAACTATTTGAGTGTTTTATATTATTCTGTTGGTGTTTAGATATATATATATATATAATTTCCTAAAAATATAATATTTGTATACATATATGTGTAATTTTGCATAAAGAGACTATAGGAAGATACAAACAAGAGATAGGAAGATACGAACAGACGCCATCTTTGCAACAAGAGAGAAGGTCTCTAAATAATCTTCACCATAAACCCGAGCATATCCCTTGGCTACTAACCGTGCCTTAAGCCAATCAACTAATCGATCTGCACCAATATGACAGTGAAAACCCAACGAAATCCAACCACAGACTTGCCCGGTGGGCACTGAACAAGAGACCATGTATGGTTCTGGGCTAGTACTTCCATCTCTTCTTCCATAGCATGTCGCCAACTTGGGTGATCCAAGGCAACTGAAAGAGAGGAGGGTATAGAGACAGAGGACATGGGTGATAAAAAGGCTGAAATGAGAGTGAGACATGGCTATATGAAACACAATCAGAAATGGGATACAAAGTGCAAGACCAAGTGCCTTTCCTCAAAGCAATAAGACAGTTGTCAATGCCTGTATCTACATGACTTTCAGACAAGGGAGCAGCTGAAAGGAGCTGAACTGGTGGGAGTGTCTGTACCACCTGTACATGTACTTGGACGATGAGTATACGCTTGAGTGATAGGAGGTCTAGTAGAAATGGGTGGCACACTATTAGGAGGACCATCATTGTGCGAACAAGTCGGAATAGAGGAATCAACAACAATACTACAATATCAGGAGGCCATTAAGCCCATCTTACTAGTATGGGTGGTGAACATCTCAGGTACCCCCGTGATATGATCAGTTGCACCTGGATCAAGACCCCAATCCGACTTGGATATCGATTCCTTGGAAGCCTAAGAAACGCATGCTGATGGACTGGCCCTTTGTGTAATGGAGACAACTGAAGATGTGGTTTGACGTGAAGCTCCGAGAAGCATCAAATGAACATATTCTTCTTTAGAAAATGAGACCTGATATGAAGCCTCCTCCTGAGTATTCTTCTTATCAGCCATGTTGACTAGCGGATACTAAATCAACAAAAAAAGGGCTTCAGACCAGTCATAAACAATTATGAAGAACCTTGAAATCAGACTTTGCAACTTGAAATCAGACTTTGCAAGACTTTGCAGACTTGAAGTCAGAGTTTGTAGCAACACTATTATGGTTTTGATGTCCTTGTAGGGATGAAGAACTTTTTGACAAATTATACTGTGCTTCAAATGCCTAAAAATATATAAAAAAAAAACCCAAACAAACTATAGCAGGGCTGCACTATGCCAGCTACAATGTTTTGCGGCTACAACTGAGGGGGGAAACGTTGCTACACCGTCCTCGAAGCTCCGATGACCGTGACCTTCTAGGGCAAGGTAGCAGAGATGTGGATGCTTCTCATGGTCCAATTGCCAAGAGAGGGGGAGCGCTGGATTGCCTCTTTTTGTTTGTTAGAGAAGGTGGATGATCCAAGACGCCATTGACTTGGAAAGACTCATGGGAGAACGATCTCCCTCTTGAGACGATGATTTCTCTTGACCCCCTAGGAGATTGTTAGGGTCTAAGGGAGGGAAGAACAATAGGTGACAAGGGTTGAATCCCCTTTAGAAGACGAGCAACACCTTCAATGGTGTTGCCGTTATAATATGATACTGTAGCACTACGTCAAAACCAAGTCAATAAGCCCCGTTTACAGTTGGAGGTTCTTCCCTAGGGTGTCGATATTCATTTGCTCTGATCCAAAGTTGCTAGTAATGAGGGAGGAGACGACCTATTTTGTAGTTTGTCGTACATATCGTATATATATGAAGAATACATCACACATTTACATGTAGATCCCCGACCTTAACATATAAGACCATGTCATTTACATACAAATCCCTGTACACTAACATACATATACGTACATATATATAAACATAACACACACGCACGCACGCACGCATGCACGCATGCACACACGCACGCACACACACACACACACACACACTAAGAAAAAGCCATTCAACTATGTGTGAGTAGAGACCAAAAGCTATGTGGATCTTGTAGAGGTATGGAAATTTAAGGTTGATTGAACTTTTCAATGTAAGGGTCTTTATGGAAACACACACACACGCGGTGCATGCCCGCTTTGCCTCGTCATGCCACACTCAGCATGGTTTGGTGCATTATGACGCACGCATGATGTCCCATTTTTTAAAGTTTTTTTTGATCCAAGCTTCTTTCCATTTGTCGTTTACAAACTCAACATTGTTATTCTTATTTGAACTCCACCCAAATAAGCTTCTTCGACTCTTCCATCTCCCACATGTTATTGTGTGATTGTTGGTTTCTAGTGACAAACCTCTTTGACGACATATAAGGGCCAATAGATGGTACAATACTGCTCTTTTGCTAGCAAAGGAAGACATGAGAAGAGTTCTAGGAGCTTAGTGAATCTAGGAGGCAAACCATCAATATAGCTCGTTCATAGCAGCGGTGGTATTTGTCTTCATGGTAGTGATCATACTGAAACACCTTTACCCATACTCAAACTTTCTATCTCCATTATTCTCATATTTCGTATTTTAATTTAAATATGTATTTTGACTGCTTACGGTTGGAATATAATTTTGTCAAAATATCAATCACATTCGGTTATCTTTCCAACACTTTGATCATCAAATTCCAAGCCACGAAGCAACCCAAGTTGAAGAATTAAAATTCAAGAGAATCAGGCTAGATTCACGAGTTGCTACAACTTTGACATCCCTTATAAAAGACAAATGAGCGGAAGATGAGAAAGGAGAAGAATGAAGACTGAATTATGGCACATTTTCATGTGATCCATGTGGAGACAGGAAATGCAAACTAAAAGGGTGTCAATGAAAATGTATCTTATACCTCCAACGCTGACTCAACGAACCAAAAGCATGGCCACATATTCAAACCAAGCATGCTCTGCGAGAGTGTGGATACATGATGGAGGACACAAGAAGACAGGGCTGAAAATGGAAGAGGGTATGGAAATATTTTATTTGACACAAAAGGAGTACAAAATGAGACATAGGATAGAAATATTCAATTAGTTGACATTATATGGCTTTCTTTCGCAGCAGAGATATGGCAGAGACTGCTGCCATCTCAAAACGATTGGTGAATGTTGACCCTCGCATCCTCGCATGGATATACACCTCGCATAAGATCGTTACTCTCTCTCTCTCTCTCTCTCTCTGTCTGTCTACACATACACACAATCACTTCAGTCATCCAACTACATTTTAATCAAAATATACACATGGCATATCGTAGTGGCTGCTCAATTTGCCACGTACCATGGTACATCGCGGTCCATATAGTGGCCTTCGGCTGAGTCCTGGTGGCAAATCACCTAGCTCTTCCCGAAGAACTTGTACAAGTGCCCTCGTCAAGACAACATATAACCAGTTCGTAGGCTGCTACACAGGTGATTCCCACTAGTGTGTTTTAGCACGCAGTTCTATAGCATTTAGCCCAATAACCCATTGAGGTGCCGAGAGACATACAGATATGTACATAACATAAACAAGCATTTTTATACTCGTTGCTAGCAAATGAGCTAATAAAACAATTAGGAAGCAACACCAATGCCAAGAGTGTGAATAGTCATCCCCAAATGATACATTCGACCTGGGTAGAGTAGTGCTCCTAAATAGAAGTTACCCAAAATTAGGCTATCCACCTGTAGGATGCAGTCTCATAGCCTTGGGACAAAAAAGAGCAACTTACACAGCTCATTGTTTAATTATCTTATAACCCTCATATAGGCCACCATACTTACAATCTTATTCTTATTAACCAGGACAGTCTTATGTAGTCATATGTATATGTAATTCATGTATAATAAATCAATATCTATCAGGCAGCTGTAATTAATTCTCATATATAAAATCAGAGATATGAACTTATATAAAAATATTGATTCGTATCTTATATAGAAATTTGAGATGTTTTATATTCAATGTGTAGGAAATAGATTCAGAAAGCACAGCCCACTATTGGTTTTTGATTGGAATGTATACCTCAAAAATTATATTAATTAGTTATGTTCAGAAGTAGCTGTACATGTTTTTACTTTGATATATATACCGTGATTATCTTAATTTGTACAGATCCGTTTCTTGTACAGTCAAAACTGCTAAGGAGTCCATTATCCTAACTTGCAAACTAGACTCATACTACCATGTTATGGAATGGTTTTGGAGTATTCAGAGCTTAAAGATAGACAGTGTTGCCTAGTCAGTTTGTTCATTACTGTCAATGATATTCCCTGAATATATAGTTCCCAATAGCATAGTCACTCTGCATACAGATTTCGTTTAGATATGGTAATTGTGCACGGAATGTGGAGAAATGTGCAAAATATTCAGGAAAAAATAGGTCAGCAATTCGGGAAAAAATCTTGAAAATATCGGTTATTATTGCATTATGTGTTTGTATATGTAAACATATACACTGCACACATGCATATATATACACACACAACAGACACACACATGATGCATATTTAGATGTAACACAGAGATCTTGATTATTCAAGTCCTCTGATAGAATGCTATATTCAATTATCAAAGACACCATATTAATACAGTTTCTTCATTTTATCGGAACAACTACATATATTATTTATATAAAGTCTGAAACAGTGATACCACAAAAGACTCAGGAAATTTGTGAAAAGTTCAAGAACTTTGTGAAAAAACTGGGAAGTTTGTGATTTGCTGGAAAAGTCTGGGACCTGTGCCAGATTCATGCGTCTAAGAAAAAAATGTCTTAAACGCAATTTTTTTATTCATATACGGAGAGTATTTTGACTATGCACCGAGGACGAGCCTAGAATAGATAGACACCTTTTTTAATAATTTGACTATGCGAAGAGGGTGAACCTAGAATAGGTGGACACCTTCAAATGCCTAAATCTGGCCACTAGATCACCAAAAAAAAAAACCAGATTCAACATGCATCCTTAGTCAATATGAAAATTTGACATCGAAGTCACCACCGAGGTCGTTCTGTATGTACAAGAGCTTTTCCACTGAGGAGAAAGTACTACAACATCTGGGCTAATTGCCAGCAATCTACATTCTGTCAAACTATAATGTTACACAGTGCCTTAGGGTTGTGGATCGCAGGGACGCTCCTCCAGATATTATGGGAACACAAGAAAATGCATCTGATGTTGGTGAGGGCAGATATGGTCACAACTCTCTCCATATAATACAGTGTTAAAAGGATTACTAGCAGGATTTATATGTCTGGTAATTGTTTTCCACTCTAACGCTCCTGATCTACATACAAGTCAAACTAGATGAGAATAAGGCAAGGTTGTGATGCATCTACAATCTGAGACGGGGTACAGCTCATTATCTTCTGCCTTTTAACCATAGGTGTATAGATGTTCCTTGATCTTATCATATTCGTAATTGTTTGTATCTTATATCCTATCTAACACCAACACGTCATATATTATCTACCGAACAAGCTATACATAATTGTCCAAAGTAGACATTCTCAACCAACAGTTATCTTTCCATGGTTGTATAGATTAACAGCACCAATAATAAGGGAAATAGATAACACAGATTAGTTGCCTTTACATGAAAAACATAAGCCAGATGATGGAACGGGGAGACCTAGGATGTAGAAGAGATCATAACATGAGCGATTCGGCAGATTTGGATTCCTATATATCCACTCATATGGTACTTCATCATACGATCATATAAGATCCATCTGTCTAGATATCATCTGAACTGATTTTATTGTTTTGTTTATCATCCATCTCGTCCTTGGATGCGTCAATTCTTATATTTTTTATTCTGAATTATTGAATCCAATCAAAGTATCTGGACCTTGCCTCTTGAACTGCCTTCTTTAGCATCTTTCTTTGCTAGTTTTATCTCTAAAAAGTTGTATCATCTCTAAATTTGGACAAGCTCCTATAGATCTCCCTTTTGAGTTTAATAGCCTTTTTCAAAATGTATATTAATTTTGAATAATAAGGAAATAAAATGTTGTATTTGGGAATCATGAGTTATTTTGTTGTCGAGGGGAAAAATTGTGTTTTAAGCACATTTAAAAAAAAACATGTTTTCAAAAAATTGTCAGAAATTCAGAATATTGTGACACTAGCTGTAGGTGATGACAATGTTGTCCACATACACTGCCGAAATGATATTTCTAGAGATAATCTGGAAAAGAAAAGACAATGACGACTGGATTATCTGTGGAAACCCAAGGTGTTAAGCACACTAGTAAGTTTATTGTATCAAGCTCAGGACTTTAGGCACAAATAAAGATTGTTTGAGCTTGCAGACTCTGGCTGACTCCCCTTAAACAATGAATCTTGAGTCTTGTTGCATATAAGCCTCTTCTTCAAGATGTCCAGATGTCTATTTGTATAAGGGCTAGTCTAGATGAGTTACCAGGGAAATAACAATTTGGACATAAGCAATACATGTAAAAGGTGACGATGTCTGAAAAAGTTACATCCAAAATTTGGGTGCAACCTTCAGCAACGAGGAAAGCTTTGAAGCAGTCCAAAGTGCTGTCATATATGAATTTTACCTAAAAGACCCCTAGGAAGCACAAACACTTCAAAACAGGTGCTGTACCCGTGTCTGACACGTATTGGACACCCGTACTCCATGGACATTCCTAAATACGTATTGGACACTTCTCCAACCGTGTCCAACATTTTGTTTATAGGTGGAGACGACTTGGACACGGTTAGGCCTATTTACAGCCCACAAAAAAAAAGGCTTGCCTCTCCACTAATCTTAGCCACATAACTACGCAGCCAAACACGTTTTTTGTGGATCAAATTCATCTCTGTTCGCAAGAGGGCAGCAGCTTTATTCTTGCTATTTATATCACATATCTAAGTTTAGAGCAGCAACAACTGTCTCCCTATTCTTGTTTTTATTTAATCTTTCCGGTCGTTCATCTATTTTTGGGCTTGGGGCTTTCCTCTATTTCTGACAAACTGATCAACTGAGTAAACTATCAACCTTTATCCATTATTACCTTGTTCTTTTAATGTTTCTATGTATATGACTTTCCTGAATATCCAGTTGTGTATTTATATTAAAATTATTAATTGTTGATGTGTATCTAAATCAATTCCTTATGATCAGTCTCAGAATTAATAAGACATCTGTAATTACTGAATACTGACTACTTACTTAGAGACTATATGTATGTCTAATGGTCCATATTCCGAAATTCAGCAGCTTAGTACATCATTTGAAGTGAATCCATGAAGTTCATTCTTAGACTAGACTACTGCAACTGTAAAAGTTGTTTACTGTTTATAGAAGACCCCAATCTTTTTGTCTTTTTATTCTTTTAGACTTCAAAATACGCACAACCTAAGTTATTAGGGTTTCTTTATATCAGTTCATGTGAATCCCATGACACATCTTAAAATCTTGAAAGTGAATTCCACCTCTTCATGTTTCAATCTCTCTTATTTAATCTATTCGTTTCTCCTCTCCTTTTTAATCTTTACCGCTCATCGTGTTTAAGTATTATAACGGAATATGAATGGAAGTCAAATTGTGTTTTTTACAACTTGTATTTGACACAAAAATGGAAAGGCCTCTTGTATGGATATTCTACTTCAATGTTTCATTGTTGTGGTTATACAATTGCCAATTGGTTTTATTTTTTGAGTTATGTCTTGAATGAAGTTAGATTGTCTAATTGTCTTGTTTTGTGTTTCTTATGAATATATATAAATATAGTTTACTTTTTTAAAAAATATTAAAAAAATTGTCCTGTCCATCGCTGTGTCCGTGTCCTAATTTTCAAAATCACTGTATCCCATGTCCGTGTCCACGACCGTGTCCATATCGGTGTCCGCGTTTGTGCTTCCTAGAAAGACCCATTGGCATCCAACAATGTTGATGTCATGTACAGTCAGGACAAGATCCTAGGTATCATTGGCATGCATGGTTGTCATATTCCTGAAGTACCGTGGCTATCCAGCAGGGTGTTGGAGAACCTCATGATGCTTATACAAATTTAAATGGAATCTACATCCATTGCTGTGGTCTTGTAGATTTGGCATTTTTAGTGAGCTTGGAGACACAATAGGTATGAAAAATTGGACGCTTAATAGTGCAAGTATGTATCCCTTTTCAGAGCGCAACAAGCTATCCAAATTCCTTAGGTGTTCAAGAAGTTGGTGGAGCTTGGAGTGATCAATTTCCCTTCAGCCTTCAATGATAGCAGATAAACCTATTTTACTTCGGGAATGGTTCAAATTCATGAAATGTGACATTAGAGGAGACATACATGACATCCTCTTGGTGCCAGAGTTGTAACATTTATAATTGTCTGCCTCAGGGTCAAAATCATGAACAGAGGCAGTATATCCAAAGACCTGAAGAGGGGGAATGGAAGACTTTGTAGATAAATGAGAGGGAAGGGAATTTTACCTCCAAGGACACATGTGGACTAACAATTAACAAGATAACGTGTGGTGAGGACAGCTTCAGACCAGTATATTTTTGATATGCAAGCTTGGAAGAGCAGAGTTCTAGTAATGATGACTAGCAGTGATGATGTGGATATACTAGTTGAGCCTATTCTGATAGATATTTTGACCTAGGAATGATGATGAGGATATACTAGTTGAAAACACACGAGAAAGATCGATGGTTTGTTCATCATTTATTATTGTGCTTGTAATGGACACACCCAGTCGGGTATGACTAGATGTGTCCATTTCGTTCATAATATTTATTTCCAATACATATTCACCATGAATGAATATGCGGTTCCCAGCTCCTACCTTCTGGCAAACCGCATTTCGTGAAAATTATTGGTGCTGGTTATGGGTAGGTGATGCAACTAATTGACAGTCCACATCTGATATTGCATGATTCTTGGTGAATACCTGTGCTATGTTTTGGTACATGTGGAAAGCAAAGGAGGGCAAGGGAGGTGAATGATGGGAAGGGAAAGGAGGGGAGATCATTCTATAAATTATGTGGTTAGTCAACATGGGGATCTGAAGTTGAAGGGAGGCCATAAAAAATACTAGTTTTTATTTGGTCTCCCGGAAAACATAATTAATATATAAAGAAAACATTGTGGTTCCCTTCCCATCCTGTCCACTTCAATTCAGTGAGGAGTGAGCGGAGGCAAATGTACATGGATCATTCCTTTCCCTTCAATTCGTTTCTCTGCTTATTTAAATGCAGTGAAGTTTTTTTTCCTTCTCTTCCTCTCCCTTTTTTGCTTCGAGTACCAAACATAATGCTAGTCTGGAACAGTAGAAAACAACCTATTCCTTGCTCCAAGGCCGAGTATCAGAAAATATCTTATGCTTGTAGTGAACTACAACAGGTGCAATTTATCTTATAGCTGAATTTGGAATTCTAGTGGACTATCCTCTAACCTGATAATCAAACAACAATCCACATAGCTTGTGGTTGTATATATTTCACAAGCGTAAAAAGCATATTGAGATGGATTATCACTTCCTTAGGGATCAGCTGATGTCCAAAAAACCCATACCTCTCATCTGTGAACTAGATAGTAGACAATGATATACTTAGCCATGTATCTGATCCAACCTGTGATGCAAGCTACATACGTTCGATGTGTATGCTTGGTTTGAGGGGGTGTATTGTAAAATAAGTATCTATTATTGTTCTTGTTATTTTCTTTGACTTAGAGACCCATTTCGTAATTTCCTTTTCTGATTATAGTAACAAGATGGCCGACGGCTGACCATCAATCTCTCTACAGCATTCAACGAGGCTATAGATTAATGTTTATTCTGGTGTATTGGTGATCCTCTTTTGAAAAATAGTCACGCAGATCTCGATGAAATCTTCACTAAACTATCAGTTCCGAGTGGATTCTTATTTTACTTCTCAAAAGTTTTTCTTTGATATCATTTTGCTCGAACTAAGCCTTATCTTTGTGAAAGTAGATCTTTATTTTTTGTCACAATAAACTTTTATGTGTTGCATTCTAACATGTAATTAGAGAACAAGTCCTCATCTGTCTGAAAGGATTAGTTACAAATATGGATAATTTACTAATCCACATTGTATTTCTGATCAGTTGCATGGAGATGGCTATGTCTGAGTTCAACCTTGGAGAAGTTCTAGAAGCTGTCATGATCCAAGCCACAGCTCTGAGCAAGGAGCGGAATATACCCGTTTCTCACGATTTTCCGAAGGAAATTTCGTCACTGTACTTGTTGGGGGACAATTTAAGGCTTCAACAAGTTCTTTCAGATTTTTTGTTGAATTCTCTTCAGTTTACTGAAAGTTCCCAAGGTCCAGTTGTACTACGAACGATCTTGAGAGAAGAGCTTGTAGGTACATCATTGCAAATTGTCCATGTTGAATTCAGGTATCATCTTATTTCTGTTATGTTATGTTATATTTTCTCTTCCGTTTCTTTAGATATTTCCTTCAATGCTAGTATAAATGAGGCAAGTTACATTGTACATGAGTCAGATTTGTTGGCGATTTGGCCCTGTGAAATACTTTTTTTAGTTACTGTACTAGCTTTTGTCATGCTCTTATTTTTATATTCATTCAAACCCTCTGGTGGAAAGGTATAAAGCGATTGAACAACCAGGCAGAAATATGCAGATTTGGACTTGTTTAGTCAATGTAGAAAAGTCTGCAATACGGGATTTTGTGGAATATTATGACTTAGAGAAAGGAGGTTCGTTGTACCATTCTGGAAAAGCTTGGGACTAATTCAAATGTAGATTAATAATGTATTCTTTTTACTGTCTAACAAACACAGAAATTACGAAAATAGATTGTATGAGTTCCATTTCTGACAAGCAGTAAACAAATCAATATAATATGAAATTGAAGCAGGAATAAAATGACGAATATGAAATAATGTGTCGAAATAAGTCCATGAAACACGAGAGAATTGTGAGGAGCCGATATATGCATACATGTGTGGTCATGTGAATCTCCAGAAAACTTAAAGAGAGTATAGCAAATATAAATATAATCACTTGCGAGCAGGATAATAGTATAAAATAGCAATTCAAATCACCACCGAATTGGCCTTGTAGTGTTGCTTCCCTTGGAGGGAGTCTGGATATGCTGACTATTTAAACACCTTTAAATTCCTGTTACCTCCAAAGACAATGATGCTACACCCATTATTTCTTAGCATAGAAATTAAATTTGATACCTGTTATGTAGCTGACTGGGAAGCTTTTCTGAAGATCTTTTTCTTTTTCTCTTTGCAGAATCGTACACCCTGCACCTGGGATTCCAGACGCTCTAATCCAAGAAATGTTTCATCATAAGCAAGATAACTCTCGAGAAGGTCTTGGCCTGCATATCAGCCAGAAGCTGGTGACCATCATGAATGGCAGTGTACAGTACGTGAAAGAAGCTGAGAGCTCATCCTTTATTATTGTCGTTGAGTTTCCTCTAGCTCGTTGTGCAAGAAAACGACTGAAAGTTTTTCATACACAATCGCACACCTATAAGTGATATTATGAGGAATTTTCATATTTTGGAGTCCCAGTAACACAAACTGTAAATAGTGTAGGGCGTCGATTCAGCCTTTGTTTGGGAATGGGATTTGGAGGGCTGTATCTGATTAGCCGCAGATAATATCATGGAACGGAACTATTGCACCTATGGGATCGCTTGAGGCAATTTTCCAGGGTTTTCCCAAGTAATACCTATAAAATTCGTTGGGAAAGCTGAAGATTTCTAATGGTGCCAGATCATTTGGATGATGGCACCTACACTTTGCTGAAAGAGTTCTTTCTATTTGATACCATTCCACTTGCATAGTTGGTTGTGTTATGTATTAATGTAAAAATTCAGAAGTGTAACTTTTTTGTTTTGTTTTGTTTTGTTTCTTATATATTTAATTAGAATCTTAGGAAAGAGCGTGGATTTTTTTTTTCTTCTAAGAGCGTGGACTTTTTTTTTTGCGCGAGAAACCAATGATCTGAATCAGTGATGAGAAAAGGACGGAGAAACACGGTCCACTAAGGGGACGTTTGGATTATTGGATTTAGGTGGATTATCTGTAATCCTGCATTCATCTTATCCAGAATTAACAAACTGCAGCGTTTTGAAAAATATGTAAACAGAAAAATTACGTTTGGTCATCATGCACGGGAAAGGGGGACCACAGGTTTTGACGAACAGAGATCAGTACAGAACGCGTGGGATGCGTGATGGATCACGGAGTCCAGCCCTTTTGAACGGGAAAATAAAATGCAGCGTCCATTCAACAACTTCGGATGCAGGAGATTTGCACTTTTCCAGCTCCAGCTAATCAAACCTAATTTTTTAGCTGTGGGATCTGAATGACCAATCCAATACGGCCATTTTCAGCAAATCAAACATGCCCTAAACTGAGCGCACAGAATGTAACAGCAGAGATTCAACTTCAGCCGTGAGAAGAGAACGCTGAGGCCTGAGTTGCTGCATGCTGTTCGAGCTTTCAGCTTACCATTTAGAACTAATTATCCTCAAACTGGATAATTCTAGGGCAAGAAAAGAAAACTACGAATAATCAAATTTACACCTTGCACAGCCTTGTAAAGTTTATTCTTCTTGACATTTTCTCCTCTTGGAAGGCATTGTGAACCTTTTTTCTTTAGTGCGCTCTTTGTCGTTGTTGCTAGAATCAGAATCGAATTCCACGTGTCGATGCTTATTGTCGTCGTGATTACTCTTTAGGCGTCATTGTTGCTAGTTGACTGCCACCATATCTTCTGGCCCCTGTTTGGGAAAAGATTTTGGTAACGGAATTAGGACCGAGTCGGTCGGAAGTTAAGTTACTTTGGTTCGGGAAAGCATGATTTGAATGGGATATCGAAAGTCCCAACATTAATTGGGGATAGTTATCCCATTTGTGAGAGTACACCCCAGTTGAAAACATTCAACAAAGTTGTAATGTATAGGTCTAGGCCATATTTATGTGTCTTGGAGTTTGCGAAAGCTCACTCCTAACAACTTGCACAAAACGCAAACGGTACTAAAAAATCTCTTCATCGAGAGCAAACAACAATAATCTTGTATAAGACAAAAAAAAAATGAGTACGAGATGTGCGCCTAGAAGGAGGTATTCTTATCGCAGGGGACAATGATCATATGGTCTTTCTGTTTAGGCGCAGGTAGTCCACATCTTCACAGACATGTCTATTTCACTAAGTCTCTCACCGAGACCCAGATCATCACGCATTTCATGTGGGTTGGAATTGAGTTTTACATAAACCCCAAAAAGGAAAATGCAAGCTAGAAATGATAATCTCGGTGAACTAATTCCATATAGTATTGTTTCAAACCATCATCATGTCTGGTTCTTTTCTTTGAATGTGGGAAGTAAAATAAATACCAACACATACACTTTGGTTCATTGATGAGTAAAACATATCCACAATTTAATATGTCGTTGAACATACTTGACAACAGTATAGGCAAAATGCTTCTTACCAAATACGGAGCAATTTGAATTAAAAGAATGAAGATTTTTTCTAAAACATATTGACATGGAAATTATTTGACTTGGGGTAGCATCAATGCGATGTATGTTCTTTCTATTGTTTATGAGATCTTGTTCCCTCTTTCTTTATGCACTAAACATTTATAGGTGATGCTAGGTCTAATATGTAGGATTGTTGACGTTCCTCATCCTTGTTTCCATGTGAGAGTTCTTATCTATAATTTATGGTTACATGATATTGCATATCTAATATTGTAATAAAATCAACAAACCAAAATTGAAATCCATATGTAATAAAATCAACAAATTGTAATATAATCAGCAAACCAAAATGGAAGTCCATTATACTAAGGCAAACATAACATTTTTTATATCCTTTGCATATTAATATGAGGAACATTGAATTGGTAAATTTGGTTCTCAAAATACATGTCAAAGTCCTCTCACATTGTCAAGTTTGATTCCCTCACTTCGATATGTAAGTATGTAACTAGGATCATGTATAGTTTGGGATCTTTGTTATAGAGTTTGAATATATGACCGTGGTCTTGATATGCAGTTTCAATGTAATAATTCTGTATCAAGGCTTTTCAGATGTTCTTTGATCATTAACACATGATATATTGTCTAATATAGTTATTCTCAAATCTAGGGTTTACTGCCACAACTAGATATTTGAGATCCAAGTATGTTTTAGATTTTGATTGAAATTCCAAAATATTCAGGATTACAATCTAGAGTTTCTGTGGAATTTTCAATAATCTGTATTATTTTATTTTTTATTATCGAAACTACATTCTATTTCTTTTAAATATGTAATTGAGATATGTATTAATTTAGGTACAACAAACACTATTGATAAATTTTATTCATTTTCTAATTTATATATGTATAGATCTTTGTATATTTCTCTATTTCCAACTATTTTCTAGATCAAATATAAGTTTCCTTTTTTATCTAATATAAAACTAAATTTACATACAAGAAATATCACACGTGTTAATCTCGTGGATATGGAAACTATTTTCTTTTTTTGAAGGCCGGATATGGAAACTATTAGTTGGATCACATCGGGAACAGGTTGTGTACAGGTCTGTGCCGCAATGTCACACATCTTTTCCCATTTGGTCCACACTGGCGCCACACGAGATTTAACTTCTTCCGCAGCTCCTTCATGAGCTATTCGAGCTGGTGTTTCAATGAGCTTCAATGACTAGAAGGAGGACTTCCCGTACAGAAGTGAGGGTAGCTTTACGTTCATTAGGTTCGTTTGAGTCAAGACGGCGAGCTGCATCGATGTGGCTCCCTATGGAACTAATCCTATGCTGTACGCGTAAGTGATGTGATTAGAGAAGGTGCGGAGTGAACAGGGTGGCTCTAGGACTGATGGGCTAGCTTGGGAGCTTCCTTGGATTATTAGAAGATAGATTACACTTAAAATGGGATGCAAAGTCCAACGCTAATACCTCAATATAGGAGTTGTCGGGCCACATACATCAGTTGGGTGAGTAATCTTAGCTCAAATACACAAGCACTTGGATGTCATATAGGCATAAAGGTGTGCTTGTGTAGATAATTGCTAAGTTAAATAGGGGTGAGATAGGTTATTAATGGGAAAACCTCCATTTTGTCTAGGATGTAGATAACAGGGAAATGTGGGATAGGTTCATTATTGGGTGATTGGTGGGTACCTACCATGAGGTCTATGGGTGTGTTGACATCCATGATATGGTGAGGGTAGTTCCTCAGTTTTACATGAGGGGGAGTGGGGCATGAGGCATATATCATGTATAGTTTCACCTCCGTGTAGACATTACTATGTTGACGACCACCTAGTTCCGTTTGATCAATCTAATTGGTCTAGAAGGGTGGTCCAAATGATGTTGCACATCCACAACACTAAAACCTATGAGCTGGCCAACCTGTAGAAGCATGGGGTCTACAATCCTAGGTTCAATTGTTATATATTCAAGGCGTGTATGATCCTAAATGAAAGGAACTATATTTTCCCATATTTTATCTTGCTACATTCACAATTTATTCAAAGACTTTAGGATTTAAATGAAAACTTACAAAGTGCTTATATAGGTGATATAACTGATGGTCAAGTTTAGTACATAGTGTGGGGATGATTTTTCAATTGGAAATTTACATTTATTTAAAATCTAGAATTAGGTCTCAAAGCTATTCTAGAGTTGTATTCTTTTTGGTGTCCTTCAAATAAAATATATTATGATATTTTGACCCTTTATTCATATAATATTTAAGAAACCCAAACTATAAGTTATGGTCATGAATATGAAGGCAACACAATCTTGTTAGATCCATTTCACTACATTCTTTCCTCCTTCTAGGAGTTTTGTCCCCAAAATTCACACACATGAAATATACAACTACAAGTACATTACCCTAGATCTAATCCTTTAAGTGGCATCCCCCAATTTTTGATGGCTCAAAATGACCTTCACCATTTAAATTGAGTTATTGTTTCTTAGCTCCTTGACTATGGAATCTAGAAATTTGACACGTGACACTAATATAATAAATGTTACCCATCAACTCAATATGTTCATGATTTAATGCATGATTCATACCTTTGATATAACACTCCGTGAACAAGACATGAAAGGATTGTGCATCAAGATATATTATAGAACAATCTCTATTTGATAAGTACATTCACATTTATGCTTTAAAATTTTAAAAGGTTCAACCAAGGGCTCAAATTCCATTTATATATATCCAAGGCACATAGAGGTCAAATTTTGAAAATTGTATGATGAGCATATGCATAACAATTCTGATGAATCTAGGTCTGTTTCATTGCTTGTTTGATCAAAGACCTGAGATTCCTCTTATCTCATGAGTCATGTCCATCATCATCATCATATAAATATGCTGATGGTCGTCGAGATTGGTCACACAAACCCTCATATGCCGACATAGAAATATTTGCACAAAATCCATCATTATACAAAAACTAAATCAGATGAATATGTTGGTCCCATGATCCCACCCAACTGATAATAGATGATAACAAGAGATTTGAATGAATTTAAATTTTGTGTATTCTAACTCTTCACCTATTTGTGAATGATAGGCAATACGAAATTTGAGATGTGCCCCCAACTCTTCTTGTGCCAAATTCTAGAATTTTAAAGTCAACTTGGGATCATGACCACAAATGGTATATTGAGGTACCTCGTCAGCGTGGAATATCTCCAAAGTACACCAATTCAACTAGATCTAACACTTAGATGTGGCTTGTATTAGAAAGAAGCGTGTTAAATCCATGAGGCAATCCACAACAACCCAATCCCCATCATATCCCTTCCTAATCTTGGTTAGTCCCACCATGAAGTCTATGGTGACACAATATCTTTTGCGATAGGAAGCGTTTCAGTAGGCCTCCCAATACATAATGTATTAATTAATTATTTTCATGTTAGACACATAGATGAATTATGCAATGCCCCACTTCATATTCATGCATCAGAAATGACATCTTAGACCCTTTCACATCTGTGTACTTGATAGATGTACGATGAATCTAGACCATGAACCTTCTCTAGAATTTCATCTTTGAACTCTATATGTTCAAGTATCTACATTCAATCTTCATATCTTAGTCCTCCGTCATTTACTACTTTGGGAAAATTTATAATTTACGCACTTTAATGTCCCAAGATTTGAGGGCTTGGATAAAATAATCTGAAAAGGAATGATTGAATTACCCATATCACCAAGATGCACCTCCTTTTCCGAGATCCCACCACTAAAGAACTCTATAGTTAAGCATGCTTAGCTTGGAGTAGTACTAGGATGGGTGACCAGTCGGGAAGTTGACCCCGACTTGTGCGTGACTGAGGACAAAGTGCATAGTTAAGGCTAGTGAGGCATGTTGGAAAGGGCTACCTGAATTGATGAGCCGCCCTTGCATTGGTAGCCATGATTGGGAGCTGGGTGTACATGGGTCATTTGGGTCTACATTGAAATGTGGAATGATTATGAGGCTATATAGTTGAGTCTTGATGAGGACGTCAAGAATCTAAGTGGGGGAGATTGTAACGTCCCAGGATTTGAGGCCTTAGATAGAATGATCTTAAAAGGAATGAGTGGAATACCTATATCACCAAGGTGCACCTCCTTTTTAGGAAGATCATCACTAAATAACTCCATAGTTAAGCATGCTCAACTTGGAGTAGTACTACAATGGGTGATCAGTCCAGAAGTTGACTCCGAATTGTAGTGAGTGAGGACAAAGGACATAATTAAGTCTAGTAGTGGTCTGTGGGGTCAGTCGTCATTCCTAAAACTCTACTAGAGCCTTGGGCAGTGAGTCCAAGCATTACACACAAACTTTAAGTTATGCAAGACTAGATAAATTTAAAGCTTCTTGAATCTATGAATGGACAAGTGCAATTTCAAGAGGTTAAGGTCTCCATTATGTTGAACTTATAGATTCTTCCACTCAGTGTCTATAAGAGAAGAACAAACAAGCCTTATGGAAATCAAACAAATGTGTGTGACATTTTTCTTACTAGGATGGTAGGTAAAAATGAAGTCACAATCACTAAAAAACCCTATCAATTCCTTTGACTTAGATTCAAGTCATCTTTGTAATAAGGCATCTGAGTGATTGTAAATGTCAAATATGGGCCCACATAGATAACATATCTATATCTTCAAAGAAAAGTTAATGAATGCTAGACAAGGATTGCGATTCAGATAATAGTTCAACTCTTAGATTTGACTTGCCTCTATACATATACCATAACTTTTGTATTCTGCATTAGGATACATCCAAGTCCCATTTTAGAGGCATGAAAAAGATCAAAAGTAGTTTGTTTTCGTAAGGTAAATGTGAGAGCAAGGTTTATGTCAATTTATCTTTCAATAACTAGACTATTGGCTTACAAATAGATGACTAGCTAATTTTCTCTTTCCTTAGTGTATGTTCAATGACATGTAAGGAAACTTCAATATATTCTTGATGGTCTTTGATAATACCTGACCAAGCATAGGATACTCCAAATTCGAAAAGGCTTTTGGGATAATTCCATAGTGATTCATCTAAAACATTTTTTGGATCAACCATGATATTCCCACTTGAGATGACTGACCAAGAAAACTGCCTTATCAACAATAATCTCACATTTTGACATTTTGCCATAAAATTTGAACTCTCAGGGTCCGTGTGGATAGAAACATTTGAAATTCTGGTAATTGGTATACTAAACGATAATGCAGGATCAAAATTTAACAATCATCATTATCATAAGATAGTATGTCAATCAAATTTCTAATGGATTTGAAATCCCATGAAAAATAGAGTGCTTCTCAACTGCTTCTGCACCCTCCTTCTCAGCTTACATGCATCACAACAGGAGCTAGCCGATACTTTTCATAGCCGCACAGCCTCCCATACAAAGCCAGTTCCAAAGAGGTACCAGAACTAAGTTGCAACTACATGTACTTATGAATTAGTGGGACAAACTAGGCCTCATGATCATAAAAACTCTCCCAATAATCTCTCCATGTTTATCAGTATTGTATATACAAATCAAAATATCTTTTAGTTATGACCACACCAAAATATTTGGGTAAAGGTTGAAAAACACACTATTCATAAGAATGTTTAGTGCTCTAGGTGCATTAGTCTAGCCAAACAACATTAGCATGAATTCATAATGGTCATAGAAAGTATGGAAGGTGATATTTATAAACCACACTCCTTGAATTTATGCTATTGATAGCCCGACCTAAGATCAATCTTGGAGAAAATTTTGGTTATTGTTTTCAGTTGATTGAAGAAATCACTAATTTGATGAAGATAATATTTATTTTCATGATAATGTCTTGATTTAAAATCCAACACTCTATACATTTATGCATGGAACCATATTTCTTCTTGGAAAATAAGACATATGCACCCCAAGGAGAAGTGTCTATGATAAATAAATCCTTTGTCTAGGGGTTCCTACAGATGTTTTTTTTATTATTGAGTTGTGCATGAGCCATTTAATACATGACCCTTGAAATGAATGTGGTACATATAGTGATGCCTATAGAGATTTCTATCTCTCAGTATGGAGGTAGACCCAATATCTCCTCAAGATATTCATCCACAAACTCTCTAACAACACCCTAATCATCACAGTGACCAATATGGGGACTAACTCCTGGCATTATGTAGAGATAAAATATGTATGTTTTGGATATCACTTTCCCAACTTTGACACTAAGATAACTACATGATTATTAAATATATTCTCTTGATATTAGTAAAGGAACATAATCTGATCTATAAATTAAAAATCTCTTCCTTCTACAATTTAAAAGTCATAATACCTGTAAAGAAAATCCATGCTAGATATATTGTAAAAGTTCCATATCTATGAGTGTAAACATAGATGAAACTTTGAAGTTTTCAATAGTCACATGTAATTTCATTACTTTTATATAATTATACACATATGCCCCCAATATCATTTCTGAGATAACAAAATATACTCCAACTCTCTGATATTTAATTATAGAATAGAAGTAAGATTTCTTGACATAAATCTATTTGCGGAACCAAAATCAAACATTATAATTGTGAGAATGGTCTCCAAAATGTACGGTTCCTATATTTTCAAGAAATGATTTTGGATTTTTTTAGGGTAATGACCAAGGTAACCTACACATCATGACTTTTTTAACTTTATCTATATCAAATATTTCATGTTTGCTCGAGCTCTCTACACATTAATAGAGAAGCTCCATCTTGGTAGTGTTATTGTAAAATTGGGTCAATTAGGAAGATTGGTTAGAAATGACCCTCTTTCTTGCAGTAAGGACAATTTCATTTAAATGAACTTGCATACTCCTTGATGTAAGAAGCCACATGTCATGCAACTTCCCATGTATTTACCTTAACCCACAACCCTCCTTGGCCGACGACCTTCTTGTGAACCTAATGATCCTCCCTTGTTAGTGTTCCCTTTACCCCTACCCTTTATGTGCCTATTAGATGAATTCTTGTTCCTTACATCTTTAAATTATCTATCCAGCAAACCTGAGCATCCCAACCAGTAGATTTTTGCATTCCCAAGGTCCTTTCCAAAAATAAGGAAAGATCAATGGATTATAAAAAATTCCTAGTTCAAACATTGAGTATTATAGGCTAAAGGTACATTAGACAACCTATATGTGAAACACTCATCATTCTCTTTGCAATCTATATGTAGCCATAATTTCTAAAATTTGCTAGCAAGGTACTATTTAAGTGGTCAAGCATAGTGTCCTCTAATAAAGGAACCAATGTTTGATTCCCAACGGCCGTATTAGATTTACCAACCTTTCCGGCGTCCAACCTCCACCATGGGTTTGGGGGTGGATGGAGGGGGGAATATTCTCTTCTAACCTCATATCATTCAAGAATTTAGAATTCCCTAACATAATAAACTACATTCTCTTATTTTAACAAAAATATGTCTATTTTTTAATCAACATATTTTCACATAAGTGTGGGCAATAAACTGAGCTACTAATTTTTTCTAGATGGAAAAGCCTATAAGATATAAAAATAAAAGTATAAGATGTAGACAAAGTAATCATAAGGTTCCTATTAGTTGCATACTGAAGGTGCCACATTTCAGATGTCACATCACTAACAAGTACATCAAATTTATCAAAAGAAATAGGTAAAAATGATAGTGATCTACCATACAAGTTGTTCCGATATTTTTGTACCTTTTGTTCATCAGTGTCACAAGATGTTTGGCATGCTTCAAAAGTTATTTTAAAAACATATATTAGGGAAGAAACTCTGGTGAGGTCAACACATGTCAACTTGCCATATGTCCAATCAAATAACAAGATTTATAGAATAATTGGTTCCATATATATTGTCTTGCCTAATTTCATTATATTGTTTATCATACCCCTACTTCTCATATGACCTCATACAACATTTAGTTCTTCTCTAGGTCCTTAGTGTTGGTCCAAGGACACTCTATAAACCTTTTTGATGAATAAAACATTTCCTATATATGTTGCTTCTAACCATTCCATCAAGTGTTAAACGATCATATGAGTTAGAACAATTGAAATTGACATATCACATGCTGTAAGAAAAATATTTTCTTTTATATTATTGTAAAATGTAAAAGCATTGTAAAAAAGACATTTATTTTATTAGAAGAATTAATGATGTGATCCCAACAGACCATTTCTCTTAGTAAGTCCCATAGGAAGCCTAATAATTAACTTATTATCTGGCTTGAGTGTCTAGAGCCCAAATGCTGCTTTTTGTAGCTATTTAGGTCAATAGAATTCTTGATCGAACTTACAGTTCAATTGGATACATCTCGACTGAATTCTTATTCAACCAAAGGGTAGTAAAATGACATAATTGTAACTTGTCAGCCTTTGTGTTATATTTGATACACATGCCTATACACTTCATATAAAGTACGTCTTGGTTGAAGCACTTTTTGATTGAGAGGCACTCTAAGGACATTGCCTTCTTTATTTTATCTTTGGTCAAACCAACAAATCTATTGAAAAAGGACACTCCTAGACACTCAAGTTGTATTCCCTAGTCTAACCATAATAAATTTCTATCTAAATGTTCCATATTTGTTCACTTAAAATACACTTAAGCCACATAGTTCATTTAAGAAAAGGTCCTAGTGTTATCGTGATAGAATCTTATTTAATGCTCAAGTTTTAAGCTTCTCCATTTCTATAACATGTCCTATCTTTTGATAATATCATCAACAATCCTACTATGATTAAATTACAATTCCTATCTTTCATTATCCTTTACTTGTGAACAAATTTTCTAGAGGTTCATCGAGGTGAATGAAGTAACAAATGGTCTAGAAGCCATGGTGGTCCTCCTTAGGCCTACCAAAAAGGACAAGATATGGTGAGCTTCCTCCATCCTTTAGAAAGAAGGCATTAGTGGTGGTTTATAGGAGGCCCTATAAGGAAATAGTGGTGAATTCCCACATACAACATCTAAGTGAGAAGTGCTTTGATCTTTATATTAGTTGTTATAAATATTATTGTAATTGGGTTCCAACATAATTTTTTTGATAAATATTGTTTCTGGATCTTAGTGGTTGAAAATCCAACTAGGCATAAGTTATAGAATCTTGGTGTTTTGTGAACGACATTAAAAATTCTTGTTGATCTTTATTACTCCCCCTTATTAGTTTAATTGTTTTATCATAAAACTATTTATACTAAACATTTGTTTGTTAAGAATTTCCACAATTTTGCCAATGTAGTGGCACCCCATTGGTAAAGTTGATTTTGTATGACCGATAGGTCACACATTCGAACCCCCTAGCAATGGGATGAATGAATTGCCAATTTTTTTTTAAAAGTATGTCCACAATTTTCTACATAGTCTATCCATTTCCTCTAGACTATAGTTTCAGATGGTATAAGAGCATGACTTCTAGGTACCTTCAAATGGAGTGAGAAGTATGTGAGATATTGTTGTGGGAGCTACTATCCACAAAGAGAAGATCCAATTTCTAATTAAATGTATCCGCTACTACCTATGGATATGATTGCTAGAGAATACAAGGCACCTGCAACTTCAATTGAAGCATATAATACATATATTGGAAAATTAAGCTACACTTAACTCCAAAGCAATAAATATAATTTATTCCCCACTTCCATTTTCCAAATTTCAATAGAATATTATCTTGTGATTCCACATTTTGGATTTAGAGATTTTTTTGGATATACTACACAAAAGTATTATACATTTTTCGTCCTTTATGAATAGTTGAACATCTCTTGGGAAAGAAGTTATAGAAAAACAGGTCACCAAAATTTTGACACACACTCTCTCTCATGAAAATAAAGTAATGACAATAGAAGAACCCAATGATCTCAATATATTGAAGATTCAAGAGCTTATTATTAACTTTGAAACAAATGAAGTCAAGAAAAATGACCAAACTAATATAGAAAAAGAAGATAAACCCAAGAAAAGTCTTGCCTTTAAAGACTCAAAGTATTCCAGCAAAGAATCCACAGATGAAAAAGCAAACTTAAAAAGTAAAAGAGTTTTCAAAAAGGTTTTCTAATAAAAGCTCCCGGCCTTTTTCAAGTGTTACAAATGTGGAAAAAGAGTACTTTTGTGAGAACTCTGACCCTCTTTGGAATTCTTGGGGAAGGACTTCTACGGTTCTCTAGTATCCACAAGACCAGAAGGGTATTTCCTACCGATCTATGCCATTCTTCGCAGTATACCTAACAAATCGGGAGGTTTAGCCGCAATATCACCCATTTTTATATCTCTCTCAAAGTGAGTGTTTGACACTCAAGAAAGAAGGTAATTTTATTTACAATGGAAGGCCAGGAGAAAAGCTCATTGCAGTGAGTTGCTAAATGTCTTATCACAAAAGAAGAATTACAAAGTAAACCAACAATATGGACTTTCATCAAATAATGGGAAAGTTGTGGTTCTACTTAGGATGATGAAGAATAAAATATCAACCTTACTTTATATATAGATAAAACTAGTACAAAAGACTCCAATGAGGTGAATCTACTTGATCACTTGACGTAAAACTTATGGATATGAATTACTTAAATAGGAATTAAGTGCTACATTATATAAGTAGTCACAAGAAATTATCCAAGAAGTGTACCATATACATGAGCAAGTGCATGACCTCAATTGTGAGGTTGATTATTTTAAATCCGCTCCCTCCACTAGTGCTGACATTTCCTTTCTAAATTTAAATATGGACATTATATAGATTGAAAACTATTGATGACCTTTATATACAAGTTTCCTTGTTATCAAACTCAAACTATATTATACAACCATGAAGATTATGATCACATATGTGATAGAAAGTACAAACTCTCTACTAGAAATTGAAATTCTTGAAGCCAATATATGTGATCTAGTGAGAGACAAAAAATCCACCAAAGAAGAGATACATAAAACCATTTCTGAGGTCAACCACTCAACCAAAACCCCAAATTCTTTGTTATGTAATCATTTTGATGATGTTGTATACCAATGCCACTATATAAAGGGTGACCCCATGAAGGTTGTTTATATACTAAAAGATTTCCCACCTATTTGAATCATCCATCTGGCATCAAAGCTTTTATCTAACACTAACAATTCAGATATCTCTATTTTTGCAATTTAATGTTTGATATACACTTGTTTTACCCTTGGTAATTGTTATTTACATTGCATGATTGATGGATACTCAAATACCCTAAACCATTAATTTTTTATAGTATTTATGTTGGTCAAACTCAAACTTGAACCTAAAAGGTCCTGATCGAATTAATAGTATCCATGGTATATCCAATAGCAAGTTAATTAAAATATACATTTCTTAGATATACTATATGTATCATATACTATATATAAGAATTAATTTCAATGAAAATGATTAAAATATTATACTTATGTTATCCTAAATCATAAGGACCCTCATATGGGTATCAAAAGTAACTTTTGTAGGATTTGGTGATTGATAGTGGCCGCTATACACATAATTGGAGATAAGAAGAAACTCAAAACTGTGAAATAAATATAGGAGGAACATTTACCTTTGGTGATAATAGAAAAGGGACATTTGGAGTAACATTTACATATGTAACACTATATCAATCAAAGTGTCTTCCTAGAAGATGTCTTGCATCATAACATTATTAGCGTTAGTCAACTCTATGACTAGTTTTGATGTTTAATTAAAAATAGACGCATGTAGACTTCTTTCTAAAGATACTAGTGATGTTATATATGAGAGTATGAGAAATGGAAACTTAGATATCCTCAAGCCAAACTTTAACTTATTATGTCAAAGGAAAATGTCTAATAACCAATGAAGAAAAAGATCTCCTTTGGCATAGAAGTCTTGGATATGTAAATGTGAACCTTATTCATAAACTAGCCAAAGTTGACCTAGTTAGAGGCCTTCCTGAACATTCCTTTGAAAAGAAGAATGCAAATCTTATACAAAGGAAAAAGAAACCAAAAGCTCATTTAAATATAAGAATACCTAATTCACTTCTCCAGAACTCATCCATGTAAATGTTTTTGGACCAATGAGAATATAACTCTTGGTGGAAAACATATTCCATTGTAATTATCTTTTTAGATTTACTTGGGTCCACATCTTAGTTTAAAAAATATCACAATTGATATATTTATAAGTTTTTTCAGTAGAGTGTAATATAAGATTTAACCTAGAATAAGAACTGTCAGGACTAACAATGATGGTGTTCTCAAAAACAATAAATTCGAAAGATATTGTGACTAAACAAGATATGAATACAATACCCTTTAGCAAAAACACCGAGCAAAATGGCTTAGTTGAAAGGAAAAATAGATCAGCACAAGAGGATAATAATGTTTTTTGAACACAATACTTCAAATATATTTTGAAAAGAAGCAGTAAACACATTCAAAATAGAGTGGTCATCCATTCGTACCTTAAGAAGGCTTCCTATGAGATTATCCATAGAAAAAGCCTAAAGTTGGCTAACTTCAAACATTTGGATCCAAATGTTATATTCAAAACATAAAGGGTGGTAGAGATAAGTTTAATGTCAAATACTAGAAATCATTTTTCTCTAGGACATCCCCTAACACGTAAGTTACAAAATTCTTTTAGTTAAATTTCCAAATAGGTTGAAGAATCAATTCATATAAAATTCACTAAAAATCCACCAAAATATGATAAGATTTTATCCTTCAAATGGAAGATCTCATAGTTAAATAAAAAGCACTGGTTACAGTAAGCCCAAAATATGACAAAATGAAAATATTTAATCAACATGATGTACCCTCACATAATCAAACTGCTCCTAGGCTCTTTAAAGATAATTCTATTTATTTAACGATAGGAGATCATAGAGATAAAGTTCAGACTAGGTATTCATTTTGAGAACAAGACAACATGACTTTTTTATCCAAACTAGAATCAAAGATCATCTATGATGATCTTGGTGATCATGGACATGCAGGAGAAACTTGATCAGTTTGTTAATAATGAAGTTGGGGATCTAGTTCCTAGACCACAAAACAAAAACATCATCAAAACTAGATAGTAATTTAGGAACAATCTCAATAATGTAGGTAATATAGTTAGTAACAAAGAGTGTCTCATGTCACAAGGTTGTAATCAACAAGAAGGAATCAATTTTGATGAAACTTACACATTGATAGCTAAAATAAAATCTATACATAAGTTTTTGGCACCAACCTGTCACCTTATGCTTAAACATTACCAAATAAAAGTGAACATGTCAATTTTATGAAAAAATTAAAGGATATTTTTTTGTCAAACAACCTCCTAGATTTAAAGATTGAAAACCTAATGAATATGTTTATACACTAAAGAAAGCTTTATATTGTCTAATAAAAGGTTCCAAGACATGGTATGAGAAATCAAAACATTTTTGTTAAATAAAGTTTTTCCCTTCAAATGAGCCGTTTGTATGCTATTTATTTAGATTGTGGATATATCTTTTTATGTGTACACATCTATGTTGATGACGCAATTTCCACATCAAATGGTGACACACTTCGTGAATATTCCATCAATTAATGAATAATGAATTTAAAATGAGTTTAATGGAAAACTCACATTCTCTTAGATATCCAAAAAAGACGTCAAAAGGGACTTTTTAGGAAAGAATTGCTTAAAAGATTTGACTTAGAATTGCTTAAAAGATTTGACTTAGAACATTGTATGCCATGTACCACTCCCATTAATACATTCGATAACATTTAGGAAAGATGAAGTGCAAGAATCTATAAACACACCTATAGAGAGGAATCATTGATATCTTACTTTAAACCTCTATACCTGACATACCTTTTCCAAGAATTATTCATTCTAAATGTCAAGCTAATTCAAAGAAATGATATATACCTCTTTACAACTAAAAGAATTTTAAGATATCTAACTACAACTCTTTATTATAACATTTGGTATCTAAAAATGGTGGTTTAGGATTTTTATCCTTTACAAATACGTATTATGTTTGATGTAGAATTGATGAAAAGCACTATTAAATGCTTTCTTTTTTCAAATTCACTAATGTCTTGATAAAAAACTCAAAATGTTGTTACAATATCAACAACCAAAGCTGAATACATGGTTCTCGGAAGTTTTGGTGCTCAAACAATTTGGATGAAGCAATGCTTGAAATATATATTGATGCAACTCTGTCATTCATATATTTCGATATCACTAGTGCAATAAATGCAATAAAAATCCTATATTGTTATTGAATACTTAGAAGTAAAATAACATATTTTTCTCGATCAATATTAGAAAAACCAAATCCACCTTGAGCATTTAAATAGTCAAAATCAATTAGTGCATATATTATAAAAGCATTTCCTACAATAGCTAATTTCTACCATGTATAGATTTCTAATTGTTCCTTTATCACGATTTCTATGGATCAATAATATTGTTGTGCTCAATCACTTATATGGAAATATCCTTTTCAAAATACATCATTTGACATAGTTATTTTTATACGATTTGTTGGCATCTACTTAATAAGATTTACGTTTTCATGCGAAAAATAAGATTAAATTTTGTTTATGTATATTATTGGTATGGGTTATGTTCAAGATTTTTAGAAAGTAATGGTGTCAAAGGCTGAATCTGAAACTCGAGGAGTAATAAATTTTTCTTAACACCACTAGAATGGTTTATAAAGAATCTTGGGCCATTTCTTATAAAAGGTATTTAACCTTTTATAGAAGACCATTCAAATAGAGTAGTTATTAGTACCATAAAAATATCCAAAAATGTCACAATTTTTCTACCATTTACAATTACAAAACTAGAATTACATAAACACAAATGCATATTTAACCCTCAAACCGTTACTACCATGATACTATTGAATTTTGTTTAGTTCATTTGAAATATTCCTTAACAACAAAGAATATTCTAGATGCATTTGATCATATAGGAAGTCTTACAAAAAACCCATTAATCTATCTTGATTCAGTGAAATTGGCTAGATCTCAATTGTGCCCTCAACGTATGGTTTTGTGAGTAGCTCAGCCTTCTTCCTTGTTTGAATTCGAGTGAGGTATATAGAGATTTTCATATTGATACTATTACCACTTATCTCACACCCTATCTTACCAAAAAAGATACATTGTTTGGATTTGAATAGCTCCTCCTTTTGTGGTTCATCTTGTAAAGTTTTGCCATCCGTTGTAGCATTGTGCGTATGTTCAACAAAATCCCTCTTCATGCCATGGAAAATAACCTCATCACCCTTGGGATCTACCATTGAATGACGTGCATCGATGCTTGACAAGGTTTTAACTGTAGTAATCTTAGTACCATTCTATAACATATCTTTAATTGTCAGCACCACATGACCTTCAACTACATCAAATGATGCATTTTTACATTAGTTAGTGATAACATGTTTCCACTTTATAGTCCATTATTTTGGTGCAACTGACAAACTTACTCCATGATTAATATGATGTTCATCTAGTGAAATATTAACTACAATTGGTTAGTCCATATCACCATCTTCATTAACTTGACACTTATTGTCAACAAGAGCAACAAACTTGTTATGCAACTATTGCGACTTCTCTCTGTGCACCATAGGTTCTCTTCAAATTTGGATTATACCTCCTTGTATGAATGTTGCAGCTATGGAATGTCTGCCATCGATGTCCTCATGGTTCCATTGAACTCCTGCATTGTCAAAACAACAAACATGTTCATCAGGCTGTCTGTGATGTTCTAATGAACTACAATCTTTTTTACTCATGCCCAATAGTTCCACATCCTAAGAAAATTTCTAGTAGAGATTCATACTCAACTTGAAAGTCATAGATATTAATAATCATAGTCACATGTATCGGTCTAGAGGTGTCAATTTCAACTACAAATGTGCAAACTTGCTTCACACATAATTACTTGTGTAATCATCAACTATAATTGAGTTTCCAAAAGCTTCCTTGATAGTATCAAATATCACTTGATTGTAGAGGTGAAATGGTAAATCAATAGTCCTAGCCCAATATACAATTGTTAGAGGAATCCTTGGAGATGGAGAAAAGTCATTTTTTAATCACCATACCATCAAACACACACCAATAGTGGACCACTTCCCCTTCAGCGATAGTAAGGAAATCATGTTGACATAAAAGTTGAACCACAAAATGATTCAGACTAATTTCATACTCTCCATCTAGAAGTGGGATTTTACATCATCCACAGACTGCCACATAGGTGAGATATCCAATGCTTGAGCCTACACACTTTATAATGATAAATAACTTCCAAAGCTTGTGCACTATAGCATAGGATTCTAGTGGAATCATCAATTTCATAAAACCATTTTCATGAGTTAAGAAGATGTCACTAGGGTTGACAACTATTAGTGCATCATCTTCCATTAAGAAATATCTAACTAAATCTTTGTATGCCCCCTCTCTTGTGTCCCTAATGACATCAGAAGCGTTGTAACCATTGTTGACAATTTTGGGAGTAACTTCAATATTTTGATGATATTGTCTATCATCATTGGACAAATTCTTATAGAGAATAGAAGATGATTAATTAGGATTTCCATTATCTCTTCTACATATCTTAGAATAGATATGTTTCGAGCCTACTTCATGAATTGTCTACCAGGGTGAATACTATCATTGAGATCATCTACCGTAGTAGATACTCCACCCTGGTTCTGAGCCACACATTTGTGTTGATCAGAGATAAATCCTCTGTGTTTCAGACCATCAGGAGTTCCCAGATAATCATGTTGTATTTCTATATTGCCTCCATGTTTACAAAAGGCTTCTTCAAAATTTGATATTTGAGAACTACCACTGGTATCCATTGCACAATTGATACCATCACCATCCCCGCAATCGTCCTCAATATTATTTCCACTTTTCACCACCTTAATTACTCTCAACAGATATTCACTCACTCTCAAATGGTAGTCAAGAACCTTTTAATCTCCTAGAGACCCTAATACCCTCTTCCATGCTTTCAGTTAGTGTGGACTCAACATCTCCTCTGCCTGGGAGTCAATGTCTTACATACTTTCTCAGAGTGTTCCCCTATCTCTTCCATATGCTCTATCAAATATTAGACCATTGATGATTCATAACTGGCCAAATCTCTAAGAGTTACCCCAAATCACTTACATTTTACTTACTAAAGCATCAATTTGGTTACAAAATATAACTTCTATGCATGTCAAAAAATTGAATTTTATAATGATGCCTAGCATGATTCTTCTTTTGAAAATAAATATTCTAGTATTAATACATCAATTAAGAACATTGCTTTTTATTCTAAAATTTTTATCTGTGTATTTAACTCTTTGTGAAAGGGGCTTAGTCAAACTTCTGGTTCGATTGAGGGAGACCTATCCCTAGGTTTAAGATGGCAAGCACAAGCTTAGGTGAGTAAGGTCACAATTTTCATTGTTGTGACCCTTAATTGAACTTACAGTTTGACCAAGGCACCATCTATTCCCTATTAATAAGATGAAAATTGCCTCATTTATTTGCACCATGCACTTTCTATCTTTTCTTTCTTTCAAGTGATCCTTCTCACCTACTTTCCTTTTTTGTAAGAAAATCACTAAATTTCATTTCTACATTCTTTCTCAACAATTTCTTGATAGATCCAATGTCCTTATCTTCTTTTTCCCCTGACAAGAATGTACCTTACGACAAGAAGAATTATCCAATCTACATTTTAAGTCTCTTGATTCAAATTCTTTGACTCTAACACTCTCGAACTCCACACCACATTATGCAAAAATAATACCATCCATTACCGTATGAAAGATATATACTCCATCATCGACTTTGACATCAAATATCTCTTCTCATTTCAAGAAATAGTTTGACTGTCGAGTTAGTTCTTGTTTGCTAAAGCTATTTGGAGTTCAATTTCAATATCCACTGGTGAGACAAATACACACTCCCCATCACCATACTTTCTTCTGGTAAAGTCACTATTTTAGGAGAAGATGATCTGATTGTTATTCTCGGTATTAATTATAACACTTATTTCAACTATCTTGGTATATCTGTTAGGTATCCTCTTAAAGCCTTCACCACCTAAAAAATAGAGAAATATCTAGCTCTCACGTTAGAAACTATAACATGTAAAAGGACAAACTATGCATGAGACTAGGGATACCCCTATAAGAAAATATATTAATAGCCTAGGCGGACTTATTAACCTCACTATAATACCCTAAAAAAGTAAACCTTATAAAGGAATCCCTAACTAGATATCCTAATTAAAATTAGAACTTAAAGCTTTAGTTAAACCCTAAAATGACAATAAGACCTAATTCATGATGTTCAAATCTTTTCCACACGAAATTTAGAGATTATGATACATTTTTAGACTCAAATATAATTTGAATTCACCAGATGTAACCCTAGTTAGTCAACTAGAAATGCTTTTGTGGTTTAAAGTGAAATTGACACATTTATTAGCATACCTTGAACTAATAATTTTGTATGAAATTAACTTGATAATGTACGCCCATTACCAAAAATGAGCCCCAAATCCTTTTTAAATAATCCTATATAATTAGTTCATCTTTATCCTAAAAATAGAAATAAAATATTTGGATTTATCAAATAAGGGAACTATGAGATATCTGGACTCCCCTCGTCTAATTAGGTAGCATGCAAAATTTGATTAATCTTGAACATTCCTTGATGTCCCAATTTGAATGAAAAGGGAAATTAAATAAACATAAATGAATTTTTAATAAGCATATCCTTAATCTAACTTGTCCCAAATCATTTGTATATCATGACCCTTAAAACCAATCTGGCTCGATCTCTAAGTCACAAACTCATCCATAAGTTGAGCCACCATCTTCGTCACCCAAGTTCAGTGCCCTCAGGACTCCACATTAATCCTTTTTGCCTCTAGTCTCTATGTCTCTCCCCAAGATGTCTGTGTCCAATCTTACCACTCACCGACATCAACTCCTACTTCTAATTGGGTCCATTTCTAGTATGATAGGGATTTGTGCCCTAGAGCACCCAGTTGGCTAGATCTCCCTATTTCCCTAAAACTTGGACTCCATTGACCCACAGTTGCTCCTTGATGCTCATCCTATATACAGAACCCTTAAGACAGGATTAGTGGCTACCCAACATCATATATCCAGTGTGGGTTTTCTGTCGAGGTTTGCCTACGACCTCTGACCCCAAGCTTCACCAAGTTCTACTTGTCTAGATGTCTGTGACAATGATCAAGATGCCCTGAGGATACTATTACTCCATTTTTGTTCGAAACACCCTCGTAAAGCTTTGTGAGCCTTCAATTCTTCCCCAAATAAAGGCATCAAATTTTACCCCTTTTTGCTACACCGTGAACCCAAAATCTGATTGGAGTAGTCTCTGCACCTTGTCACCAATTTCATTTTGTTTTCACACTAGTTTGCCTCACCAATATGAACTTTGATGCTTTCTTAGAGTGTGATTTACTATCTGTGGCTTTGGAAGAGGTCAATTCTCAACCTCATGTCCACTGCAGAACCTCCGCAAGAGGTCATTAAACTCAGTTGTAGGAGACAAGGCCAAATAGATAGGTTGTAGGAATCAAATTTTTAGTAATCCCTACATTTTTTAACCTAGTTTGGACCCCTTCTCTGCTTGATGTTCTCTCAACAGGTCGAATATCGATATGCCAATTTCCCATTTTTATCCCTATATCTGGTGCATTGACATCACATTTACAAGGTAATATCAGGGGTTTGACGCATTCTTTGATGTATAGAGGCATGCCTATTTCTGTTGGGCTCATGCCACATGAATTCTATCGCTTGGTTCACCCAGACAAGTTGGGCCCACTAGCTAGATAATTTTAGTGGATAGTGCATTACATATGGTTTTATTGGAATTTTTAACTGGTATGCTCTTCCAAAATCCACAGTTATTAGATTGTTGGTCAGAAAAATAATATAAATATGTTTCGAAAAGGAAATTGTATTAGGAACTCGAATTTCAAGTTTCAAACTCTATTTTCCCTTTGATCAAACCCTAATTTTCTAATATGTAATATTAATGTTCGAGATAATAAATATAGTAGAAATGATAAGAAATATGTTGTGAATAGGGTTATCAGGGTTCAACCAACCCAATACGTGAGTAGGGTTTCATCAAAATAAGAAGAGCAACTAGTATCTTCTCTAAGAGAGAAATAAGTGGTCCATGCACTTTGAACATAAGTATTGATTGATTGTGTATATGTATGTACAATGTATATGAAATATATGAATGAACTATCTATTGTTTCAATTGTTTATGAAGATCAGAGTCAACCGATCTATAATGAATTCAATGTTTTTTTTTAATATTTTTAATAGTTATTGTATCATCTATGAATACCATTAAGAGTAAAGTGAACAATAAGATATAAGAATAAATGAAGAGTTTTAAAGAGACAGATAATGATAAAAGATTACTTATATAAAATATTACTAAGAGGCTCATCAGAAAAAATAAGAGGCACTTTGGTGCATAAGAGAAGAGGAACTTTGGTGCAACCCAAGAGGCACTTTGTTGTATAAGAGAATATGCGCTTCGATGCAAACCTGAGGATTCTTATATAGGTCAAGATAAAAGAAATGATAAAAAAGTAAATATGTCTTTCCTTTCGTGTCTAATGTATAAAGTTTATTTTCAGTTTACGTGTTCTCCTTAAGATATAATATGTTTAATTCCACTTATTAAATTATTGTATGCGTGGATGGGGGTACGATGCCCATATGTAAGGATCAAGAATATAAGGATAGAGACATCAATGTGTAAGGACTAGCTCAGGGATCTTTAGAAGAAAAGACCTGGTGGGGTGCCAACTATACCCAACTTAGATCTTTTTCCCTATTTATGAGAAAGTATATGTTGTTTAATTGTGAAACATATTTAATTTGGTTTATTGTGATTTATGTTGAGGACTTGAGTATGATTATTATTAACTTTATCCTGTGATGGTTTATCTATAAACTCTATTATTATGTAATGAAAATCATGAATGTGACATCCCCCTCGAGGTTAATGAAATCAATACTTCCACTCTATTTTGTGTATATTTTCATTAGTGGGGTGTTACACGAATAATTTTAGAGCTATAAAAAGTTGGCCATACGACTTATATCAAAAGCTCATCTAGTTTATGTCCTCTTTCGCATATGCTACATAATAAGAGAGGTGCTAATGATAAGATACCCATGGTTGAGTAAGAGGGTGATTCTCTCTACATAGGAAACCACTAAGAATATCCACATCAAGATGCTCTCGTGGTGTCCTTTGATATTATGGTTAGGGCCATTGCCATTTCCATGGGAAGAGGAGAGGATCAATTATCCAACCTAGGGTCAACCCTAAGATTTCCCTAGTCGGCCTTTTGAAGATCAAGACCATCTCATATGCTAGAGAGGAAGCATTGGACGTGGCAGGCAAAGCTGAGAGCTATTTGTAGAACATGATACATTGTTTCAGTGATTTATATTGCTCTAACTACTCGGGGGCTCATCTTGGGACTCTCATTCTCAAAGTGATGCCAGGACTTGGTGTGAGAATCTTCTAGGATCTAGTGAAGTTGATGCTCCTCCACTCACATGGGATGAATTTTCGGAGGTCTTTTGATAGCATTACATCTCTGAGGCTATTTGATAGCATTACATATCTGAGGCTATGGTCAAGAAGAAAGAAGAGGAGTTCCTCAATCTTTGCTAGTGCGGTGATATGACGGTGACACAATACGCCATGAATTTTAGAATCTTGCATAAGTATGGTCATGGTTACAATGAATGACACAAGGAGAAGAAGTTCATTATGGGTATCAAGATAGACCTTAACTTTTTACTGTCTGGACAAGGACACAACACGCTACAAGCTGCCCTAAATGTTGCATTGAAGCTAGAAGACCACCCAAGAAGAATATGGAAGAAGGACAACCACTCCCACAACACCAACTCCAATCATCATAATGAAAAGAAGAGGAATGCTCCAACAAAGGTTGTTGCAAATAAATCTATAAAGACTCAATGTATGGAGTGTTCCGGTCCTTGCATGTGCAAGAATTCCCTCCCTCTATCTTTTGAGAACAATAAGAGGGCATTGCATTCTCCAATCATCATAATGAAAAGAAGAGGAATGCTCCAACTAAGGTTGTTGCAAATAAATCTATAAAGACTCAATGTATGGAGTGTTCCAAGTACCATCTAGGAGAATGTAGGTTTGGGACCGGAGTGTGCTGGGCATGTGGCGTAACAGGACACATTAGAATTGATATCCCCAAGTTTCAAAAGAGTTTCAAAGTGTTAATCAAGCCCCTAGATAAAAATGACATTCTAGAAACTTTGCCATGGTGGAGGATGATGAAGATGACAAGAATGAGCAAGGTATGGTCTAAGTAATGAAATCTCTCTGATATTTTAGTTGTGGTTAGTCTCACCTTATGAATGGATATGTGTAGAATTATAAAGTGGCATGATAATCCTAAGATGTTAAACCTTTCATGTTAAAGATAAGGAAAACCATAAGGTGGGTTGTCTCATGAAAATTTGAGGATGAAATTTAAATAAGATGGGTATAATTGTAACACCCTAAAAATTAAACTTTATAAAAGAATCCCTAATTAGATTTCCTAATTTAAAAAATTAATTAATGGTTCAACTAAACCCCATAGTGACAATAAGACCTAATCATAATGTTCAAAGCTTTTCCCCATGAAATTCAAATATTATTTCACATTTTTAGACTTAATTGTAATTTGAATTCACCAAATGCAACCCTAATTAGTCAATAAGTTATTTTTTAGGGTTAATGTGAAATTGACCCAATTCGTTAGCATACATTGATCTAGTGATGTTTGTATGAAATTAACTTAATAATGCACGACCTTTACCAAAATATGAGCCCCAAATCCTTTTTGAATAATCCTATATAATTAATTCATATTTACATTAATAAGAGAAATATAGATATTTAGGTTCATCGAAATAGGGAAGTAATGAGATACTTGGACTTCCCATGGTCCAATTAGGTAGCATGCAAAATTTGGTTAATTTGACCATCCTTGATGTCCCAATTTTAAATAGGAAGGTAAATTAGATAAAAATAAATGAATTTTTATAAATATATCCTTAATTTAACCTAAGTCTTGAATTTTTTGGATGTCGCAACTCTTAAACCCACTCTGGGTTGAGCTCTAGGTCATGAACCCCTCCACATGGTGGGTGACCATCTTCACCTGAGTCCAGCATCCTCAAGATACATAGTAGTCCTTTCCCCCTTGATCTCTATCTCTCTTTGCAAGACATATATGCCCAATCTAACCTCTTCATCACCACCCCTACTCATTCCAATTAGGTCCATCCCTAGCATGACAACATTTCATTCCCTAGAGAACCCGATCAACTAGAATCTCCCTATTTTCCTAAAAATCAGACTGCATCATCCCCCAAGCAGTCCCTGACTCTCATCCTATATAAGTAACCCTTGGAAGACAATCAATGGCTACTCAAAATCATATATCTAGTGTAATTTTTCCCTAGAGGTTTTCCTACAACCTCCAACTCTGAGCTTCACTTGGCTCTACCTATCTGAAAGTCCCTGATGGTGACTAAGACACCCTAAGGATCTATGGAACTCCATTTTTGTTTGACACACCCTTGTAAAGATTTTTGAGCCTTCAATTCTTCCACAAATTAAGGTGTCAATGTTTCCCCCATTTTGGCCATACTATGAACCTGAAATCTAATTGGAGTCATCTTTGCACCTCGTCACTAGTTTTCTTTTGTTTTGTGCTTTCTTGTCGTGTAATAACTATCTATGGCTTTCTATGATTTTTGCATCCTTGCTCCAATGCATAGGTCGATTCTCAACCTCCTAACCCTCGCAGAACCTCCGTGAGAGGTCATTAAACTTGACAAAAGGAGAGGAGGCCAGAAAGATAGATTTCAGGACTTCAATTTTAGTACATCCATGAATTTTTGCGCATGGGAAAAGGACAATTGTCATTGATGCTTTTCTACCTTTTAAAGCCCTTCTCTACTTGGTGTTCTCTTAAAACATCCTAGGTTTCAATTTCCCATTTTTGTCCCTATATCCATTACATTAACGTCACATTTACAAAGGTATATCAGGGGTTTGATGTATTCTTAGGTGTATCGAGGCACGTCATTTTTGTTAGGCACATGCCACATGGCCTTTTCAGCTTGGTCAACCTAGACAAGTCAAACCTTCTAGGTAGATAATTCTAGTAAATAATGCATTAGATGTGGCTTTATTGAAAATTTTAATTTTTTTCCTTCCAAAATTCACATTATTTAAACCACCGATCAATGAAATAAGTATAAATATATTTTGTAAAGGAAATTTCATGAGGAACTCAAACTTCTAGGTTTCAGACTGTGTTTTCCCTTCAACCAAATACTAATTTTCTAAGATGTAATATTAGGGTTCAAGATAATGAATATAGTAGAATCGATATGAAATATGTTGTGAACAAGGTAATTAAGGTTCAACAAACCCAAGAACGTGAGTAGGGTTTCATCAATTTAAGAAGAGAAACTAGGATCTTCTCTAAGAGAGAGGTAAGTGGTCCATGTAATTTAAACATAAGTACGGATTGTGTATGTATATGTGTGTATAATATACGTGTAGTATATGAACAAACTACCTATTGTTTCAATTGCTTATGAAGATAAGATTCAATAGATCTATAATGAATTGAATGTCTTGTTTAGTTTCAAGAGTGATTGCATCATCTCCTTTCCACTTTCATATAAAAGTTAAGAACAAGATCTAAGAACAAGTTGAGGTTTTAGGAGAAAGAGAATGAGAAAATATAACTCATATAGATCCTCACTAAGAGGATCCTCATAGCAAACTAAGAGGTGCTGCAGTTCATAAGAGAAGATGCTCTTAAGTGCAACCCAAGTTACACTTAAGTGCATAAGAGAAGAGGCACTTCAGTGCAAACCCGAGGATTCTTATATAGGTCAAGATAAAAGAGATGATCTAAAAGTAAATGTGTCTTTTCTTCAATGTTTAATATGTAAAGTTTATTTACAATTTACATGTTCTCTATAAGATATAATATTTTCAACCCACTTACCGAACTATTTGATGCACGAAAAAGAGTGCAATGACCATAGGTAAGGATCAAGCATAGAAGGATAGAACCATATGATGTGCAAGGACTAGCTCTAGGATCTTCATAAGAAAGGACCCAGTGGGGGTGCCATCTATATGTAGTCAAGATTTATTTTTCTATTTATGAGAAAGTATATGGTGTTTAAGTGTGAAACATGTTTGGTTTGTTTATATGTGAGTTATGTTGAGTACTTTGAGTATGATAATTGTTATCTTTATCATGTTATGGTTTATATACAACTTCTATTTTTATGTAATGAATATCATGATTGTGACATCCCACCTTGAGGTGAATGAAGTTGTTGCTTCCTCTCTATTTTGTGTATGTTTTTAAGAGTGGACGTTACACTCATTGTGGCCACATTATTCTTCCTAGAATATATATATATATAAGGCTTTGAAATTCTGTAAAAGAATAAACCTATGTCATTGCTAAGAAAATTTTAATCAATTTGTTAGGCTCATTCTTAGAGAAATGATGTTTTTTTATAAGAAAACCTTCATATGCTGATTTATTTTGATGAAACATAACCTATTGTACACAAAATATCTTTTCAAACTCCACTATAAACTTTTTAACAATGCACCAAAAATGAGAAAACTTACCATTGAAAATATGGGCTTCATATTTAGGCACAAATGAGTTTATGAAAATGAATTTGATGGAAATGAAAATTTTGTGCCAACACATGGTCAAGCATCTCAAGACTCCCAATCCTTATAATACAAATTATTTCACATACATGCATGAATTAGTCTATCAAGCTGGTTATCCAGTGGATTATAACCACCAAGCCTTAAAAATACTCAATTCTGGTATGGTTTAATCCCTCTCTACCAAATGAATATCCTAGCATGATTTATATCTATAAAACTTTTCCCATGTACCCATCCTATAACTATGCTCAACTAAATCATCAAAAATTCTCTTTCCCTCAACTCTAGGATGTTGAAGCACACTTCCATTTTGATAGAGCACCTACCTTCTTGGAAGGCCATGCACTCAATGCTACATTCTTATTCATTTGGGATCACACCATTTCTTATTATAGTAAACAACAATGTATAGGTGTAGGTTTGGATGTCAATGCCTTATTAAAAAAACTCTTAGAGGAACTTAGATCTTTATATTTGTTTGTTTTGTATTTTCTTCTAAATGAGTATGTTGTCTCATGAACTAATTTTTACTCTCAAAGATAATATTTTGCAACCAGCCTTTATTTATGCCTTTTATTTTTGAAAATAAAATATAAAAAAACTCATTTGGAAAAGTTGATATTTCACACATATTATATTTTTCTAATTTACCACCTAAAAGTGAGTCATTAAGTTTTGATATATATACATTAAGTCATTCAGGATCAATTTTGCTTCCTTTCATCACTTTTATGGATATGATTGAATTTACTTAGTGGGATCTTATATCAAGGGGGGGGGGGTCTATTAAGTCTTCTACATCTACCTGCCTTTTATTTTTAAATTTGACAAAAGGGGAGAAAGAAATTATATTTATAATAAATTGGTTTTCATTATGAATTTTGATTGAGTTTATACTATTTTGATTTTAGTTTTTGAAATTTAGTTATGAAAACAATTCCATATTGTTTCTCGACAGAAGAAATTTTAAATAAAATTGAAAACTTCAATATGCATCATCTATTACAGATGGAACTATATTTCATAACTCTATGAATGAAATACTTACAATTTCATCATACAAACTATCACTCATATTTGAAAATACTCAAGGACATGGTATGATCTCTAAAATTAATCTACAAATTCACTCAATCATACTTTGTTTCATCTAGTAAACACTCGTTGTAATCAAGAAGGGAGAGATTCTTGGCTCAAAGACATTACATAAACCTATTTTGATGAATGACATGTATCCTATTTTTGTTGTTTCTAATAGATATTTTTTTATATATATCCTATTTTTGTTGTTTCTAGTAATTCTATATGTGATACATAAATCATACAAGCTAGAACAATTGAAATGGACATATTACATGCTATGTGAAAAAATTACTCATATTTATTACAAGACATTGTTAAGTGTCGAAAGCAATCGTTTATTTTGTATCTTGTAAAAGGATTAACAATGATGGGCCCAATAGACCGTTGCTCTTAGTATGGTCCATAAGAATCCATAGAAATTATTATATTATACTTTTTGAGAGTTTAGAGCCAAAATACTTCTTTTAGTACTTATTTAGGTTAGTATAATTATTACTTGAACTTATATTTTGATTGAGAAAGGTCCGGTCAAACTGTAAGTTTGACCCGATACATCCACCACACTCTAGTTCAAACAAAGGGTACTCAAAATGACCTAATTTCATTTTGATAGCTCTTGTATTGAACCGATCCACATCCCTACACACATTGGTCAAAGTATAGTGTGAATGGAGTGTAATTTGATATAGATTAAAGCTCAACTAAGAGGTAGTCTAAACACTAGATTCTTTTTCTATTTTTTGAATCAACACAATGAGTTTGTTGACTAAGGATGCTCTTAGAAAATTAAAATAAAATTCCTTAGACTAGCCCTAATCCATGCGTCAAAGTGGGGCCATAATTGTTCCCTTGAACATACACGTGAGAGATATAGTTTATTTGAGAAAAATTCCTAGTGTTACTATGTTACAGTCTTATTTCACAGTCAAGTTTTCACTTCTCCATCCATAAGATTTCCTATCTTTTGAGATCTCATCATCAATCCAAATTTTCTTATATCTTTTTTACTTGTGATCAAGTCTTATAGAGGTATTACAAGGTGAGTTAAGTGGCGGTGGTCCTCATTTGATCTTACAAAGAGGACCATACATGGTGACTGACTTTATCTATGAGTAAAAGAAGGTGGTAGTGTGGTTTTCCAAAGTCCCTATAAGGAGACGATGGTGACTTCCCACATCCAATATATATAGGAGAAATGGTTTGACCCTTATATTAGATGTTAGAAATAGTTATAAATGTCTATTCTTCCTCAACTATATCAATAAAGGTTGCTTTCCAAGTCCTAGTGGTTGATCCAACTAGGCACGAGTTGTGGAACCATGGTGTTTTTTGATCTACGTTATAATTGTTCATTGTTCTTATCCCTCCTTACTTTAGATATTTCTATCATATAACTAAAAACATTTATTTGTTGAGAATTTTTAAAATTGTTTGTACAGTATTGCCGCCCACTGTAGACTATACTTCACGTAACATTATACATTGTTATATACAAAGGCTACATTCTCCAAATCCATATTCTGATGATAATTATACCATTTCATTCAATTGTGCCTATGTAACCCCCCAAATTTCACACATATTCACATGAAAGAAAACATTAATTACTAACTCATGGTATTAATGGGGTGTCACATGCATCAAATATTAAACATAAGGTATAATTGAAAGCTTAACCATCACATGACAAAATTTTCATTCTCATTCTCAAAAGTGTACATAAGATGAAACTTAACACAACTAATGACATGGTCCAGTAACTTAAACATAAATATGCTAGTCTTACTACATTAAATAAAACTATTGTGGATGATGACACCCCACCAGGACACTCTCTATAACTACAATGTGTCTTTTAACATTATAAAGTCTCTGGTTCTATATATGCTCATGCTCCTCACCTGTGGACATCTTGTAATGCCTGGGCCCACTACCCATGGCTCTAGTAGAGTTTCAGGAATGATGACTGGCCCCACAAACCACCACTAGCCTTAACTGCACACTTTGTCCACACTGACGCGCAAGCCAAGATCAACTTCCCGACTGGTCACCCATCCTAATACTACTCCAAGCTGAGCACGCTTAACTATGGAGTTCTTTAGTGATGGGCTCCTTTGGAAATTAGGGTTTTTACTTCTTTGGAAATTAGGGTTCCTTTGGAAATTAAGGTTTTTACTTCTTTTTCCCTTATTATCATCCTTAATTTATCAAAACTAAAAGGAACCCTAAAATAGGAATTGAAATCCTAAGTAATGTGATGAAAATTGGATTAATAAAAGGAAAAATTGTACTTTTATTTCAAGATTTCTCTTTCTCATTGCTTGCTTGGGTTTCTCTGCATAGTTGATTCTATCTTGAAATCTGCAACCAAAGGTATGTGGTTAATTATGAATAACCGCTTAGGTTTTCTGATAGATTCCCGGATGTTTAATCGCATTGAATGCAACTAAACTGTTTGGATGTTCATATTGCAATTATAAAGAGACTATGATTATCACATAATGTATATGCCTTCTAGCTCAGATCCTGGTCCCCTCTGTGTCGTAATGGCTGACCTAGTATATGGCTACCTAGAGGGTAGGTCCATCAGGTCATGAATGACTTAGTATATGGTTGCCTAGAGGGTAGGTCCATCAAGTCACCTTTACAGAGGTACCATATAAGTCCTTACAGGGACAACACAAAGTTGTGGATAGGTATGGATTGAGTAGTTTGGCTCAAAATGTAATCTTGATTGTTAAATGATTAATTGAATGATTATATTGTTACCATAGTTGAACATTATTTGTTTCCTCCACATACCAGCTTCGGCTGATCGACGTTTTGTTTGTCGGCGTTTTAGGTACAATGAAAAGAACAAACAGTAAAGTGGCACATGTGGTATTAATTGAGAATTAAAGTGCAAAGGAGGATTAGATAGATTAGCATTTGTATGGATAGAAATTTTGAAATCCCAGTTTTAAAAAGTATGCAAAGTTTTTTATTTTATACCAGTTTTCAGTTTAGTTGGTAAAGTTTATTAATTGTTATTGATTATTTGTCGAACGTTTGATCCGGGTTATTGGTTAACGGCTCTGACCTTTCGGTCTCCCTTAATTGGGGGTTACCAGGAGACGGGGTCGTAACAGATCTTGTCTATAACTATATTTTAGAAAACAATTCTCAGTAAGTGGCATAAGTATTAAAGATATATGAAATACTGGAATAAAAAAAGACAATACATTATTCATACACATTATACATGAACGATAACATGAAAATCTGAAGAAAAACTTGAACATGAACATACAATCTTTCTTGTAGCTTAGTTTTGATCTTTTCACATAACTTATGCTAGAGTTCTATACTATAGTACTTGGGTCTCATGATTGCACTCTGGTGCCTGGGTCAAATAACCGACTTACACTCTGGTGCATGGGCCTCATGACTTGCACAAATCGCCTGGGTCATGTTTGTTGAGTTTATCTCACCTGGGTGCCTGAGTCTGACTCCATAAGCTTATGACATCTAAAATATTATATTAAGTTGAATCTTAATACGTGAATCTTAATGGATTCTTATCTTAAAATCGTAGATTTGGATCTTAATTAAGTATGATATAATAAACCTAAGAATGAACTTGAATTCTCAAATCAAAAAATTTACTGCGAGACTTTATAAACATATCTTTAACTTCAAATATAAAAACATAGTTTCATGTGAATCATTTATATCTTACTTGATAATAAGGAGCATTTAAAGATGCCAAGAAAAGTAAATGCTAAATAGTCACAGGCATGGATCGCTTACCAAGAGCAGTAAAAATAAAGTTTATAAGATCTCCCTAAAATTATCTCTTAATCAACCTGTGATAATAGCCCAAAGTTTCTTAATTATATTTCCAAACGCCAATTACCTCAAGTTTGATGCGACATGGAAAAAACTCAAAAAAGGTCCTAAAACACAGACCATTAGCTAGATCTCAAAAAATTGATAAAAACATACACATTTTTGGCCCTATTTGAGCTTCAAATTATTTTCTGTGATTTATCAAAGTTAGACTAAGATTGACCAACCAACATTGAGATAATTCATAAAAGTCAATTACAAAGTCTCATATGGAAAGAGGAAGACAGAACAATTTGTCATTCATGCTATTTTCTATGAATAGGCATTGTATGGGATGACTTATTCATTCTGTTGATTTGAATCATTGCATGTTATACATTCAATTAAATCCATTAATTCCTAAACTACCCTTGGAAAGATATGACCTATAATTAACATTTTGAGGATGGGAAGGTCTTAAAATCTCCTGACTTCTTATCCTAGCCATGTCGTCGACCTACTACTTGGAGCATGAAGCTCCTATACAAACTCGAGAAGAAAGCACCATCATCAAGAACAAGGGTTCCATATTGCTTGCCCATGCAGCTAGAACTCGGAGAACCATGCCCAGAGTTCTATAGGGCACTAGAGCACCATTCCCAATGCCTTCAACATGGGTGGCTGAATAAAAGAAGATAGAAGGGGTAAAATTTCATAAAAATGATCACAAAAGCATTCAACTAATTTGTGGGATCACCACTAAAGAAAATGGTCAATCCATCAAGTACAAAGACCAAAGGGACCCTGGTTATATCCTCCTCCATGGTGGAATAGAGCAGTAAGGCTCATGTCACAAAAATTATACCCCAACACTGGAAACTCAGATTTAAAGGCAGAATCTTCTTCGTAACCAAAGGTGTTTAAGAAAAAACAATGGCCAAAACTTCATCACAACTTATAGGTTCACTCTCCCATATTTGGTGTGGTATCTGTGATTGGAGGTCCAACTAGACTAAAATACTTTGCTCAAAGATGACCGGGAATAAAAGAAAGTGATGCTAGGAAACTTATTGAGAAATTATTTTGATAGTAGTGGCTAGGGCTATAGGTTCCAACTCACCATCTTCAAAAAAGGAGGTTGACTCGGTGTTTCTTACGTGGGACAACTCAACTACAATTAATGGTGGAGATATATTTACTTGAGTCAGGTATCTTTTGAGGACTGAGAATCACATCACAACTTGCTCTAATGGAGGGTGAGAACTGGTGGTTTGGGCATTTTGTGGAAAGTAGAAGTTAGGACTTTAGTAAAGGCTCTCTAGACTCCCCCCTGACTTCAAGAGTGACAGTGGTGATAGAAATAAAAGTCATGGAGTTGAGAGAAATATGAGGGTCGATGAAAAGTTAAGTTTTGGTTCCTTCTCAGCACAGACTTTGTGAGGGGTAGGAGACAGAGTCTCATTCCTCTGATCTAGATCAAATGGTTCTTAGTGAACTGGTTATATCAACTGGTGCACTATGTGCTTGCTTATGAAAAACTTATCTTAAATCACATAGATCAGTTGTATGATTAGATATCTAGTTCTATTATGCATATAATTATTCTCTTTTCTTCCCAACATTAATTTATAATAGTTAGGATCATTCAATTCCATTGAAATACAATATGTTTATAAAATTAAACATGAAGAATTCAATTATCCACTCAGTTCTTCCATTTTAGATAGGGAATCACATGTTTCACAACATTAGGTACTTAGATAGTTAATGCATGAATAGTTATTAAAAAATGAGTTACCCTTTTAAAAGTTATGGAAAGCTCTAATATCCTGTTAGAAACTCATATAACAATCAAGAGATCAAATTATGCACTGATATGTGGTTTTTTTACTACTTAAACCCTAAATATCAGTCATTGCATCATCAGGGCTAGATTATGTGTGTGATTTGACTCTGATGAAATCCAAGAAATTTTTTTGTGTGCCAATTACTCTAGGTTTATAGATACCTTGGAATTTTATTCACTCATTTTGGGCATAACAAGTATACATGGATTAAACATAGGGGTTCACGTGATTAATCATAAAGGAAATTTGGGCCTACATAAATTAAAAGAGATCTATTTTTATGATGATTTTTTGAGGTCGTTACAGCCTAATTCTTCTATTAAGTATTGTTTCTAATAATCATACATTCTCCAATTGCCCCAAAGTGAAAACCCCTAGAAATGGAGACCATGAAAAGTCATACACAAAGATCAAAGATTTTAAGAATTAGATAGTTCATATCCACATAAATTATATACATTACTTTAATTCTATGCATGACTTGTAATTAAGCTCAAACATGTAACACATTTATTGGAAAAATTGCAATACTCTAATTATGAAGAGACACCATGGATTAAATCATTGTGTTGAATGAAATTTCATCAGTAAAGTACGACTGAACACAATGTTTAGGACTAGTATACATTCATAACATTAAGATGTATTTTACCCAACTAAAGAAACAACCCCATACAAACAATTTTTTGGTTAAATCCAGTCAATGAATGTTTCTAGTTTGTTCAACATTGTGCATCAACCTAATTTACTTTGAAAATATTTACAAATCATTATGTTTGTTAAATAGAGGCCTTCTTGGTCGATTTATTAGTTTAAAAATTCAGCTAAATAACCTAGTGGAAGTCTCCACATCTATGGGTAGATTAAATATCTTGAGAAAATTCAGCCAAACAAATATTAGTTGTAGCCTTTTATTAGTGCCATTTAGCAGCTAGAGTGGGATTTAATTTACATAAGAGTGACTTGGAATTTTTACAAGGTTACAAATAGGCCTTGGTGTTGTTGTTCAAATTTTGCCTCAAAGAGCCCCTAATTGTTCCCTTGACCTGAATTAGTTTCTTACTTCAATTAGAGTGAATATGAAACTTTGTAGAGAGAAAATGTAAATCTTATCTTGCGAGGCTTTGTATATATCTTCCAATCTCTCTCTATAAGGGTATTCACTTTCTTACTTAACTAAGAAAGGTCTAGGGCATGTGGCCCTACGTAAGGGTAGGTTGACTCTTACATAGGTTATTGGCTCCTTGCCTAGAAAAGGAATCTAGTTACTCTTTGGTTGAATGAATAAGGTTACTTGGTGTATTCTTTTGGTGCGGTAATAGAAGGTGATTCTCAAGTGGTTAGTAAATCCTAGATTGAACCCTCTCTATGTAGTGTAATCCAATCCGGAACCACTATAAATTGTTGTGTTCTTTCATAGTTGTTATTCTCTCTCTTATTCTTTTGATAATATTGTGATATAATTTGAAGGTCTAATGTTTTTTTAGATTTTAATAAATAAATTTACTACTCCCCTTCAGCTTTGGTCAAGTGGTATCACAAAAGGTTTTATTAGACAATACTCCTATCAATAGGGGAAGATGGATGACAACAATTTTCGGAGCATATAAACTTAGGCTACTCCATCCACTCATAGATCGTATATGGATCTATCAATAGTAAAAGTGGCACATGAAATTCCTCATTCATGACATAGAATTATACATGTGAAACACTATGGCCCTCACTTACACCATGTCCGCATGGGACCTGACTACATGGGATGAGTAAACAATGTGAAAAGCTCAACTTCATGCTAAATATATTAACATCCAATAGGTTGCTATATCCCATATAGATTTCACCCACATTTCCTCTTGGGAAACAAATTATGATTTATGGGTAAAGTTTGAAATCACCCATTATTCTAGTACATCAACTTGAGTTGTACAAGATGTCTAAGACGAACTACATAAAAGATGTGTACTCAAGGTTCTCAAGAATCATTGGTAGACTTGGTTCTCTAGGTAATAAAATAGATTGAGGTAGTTTCTAAAATTCCATCTACTTCACTTACCATTTTGAGAAGAAAGTGAAATCCATAGAAGAATCTTCCGACCTGTAAACACTTCTAGTTAAAGACCTCACATGAAGATAAAACTCTTTGAGGTGAATTTCTATGAAAGAGAAGAGGAGGACAAACATGAGTCTTATAAAAATAATAAAGATGTGAATTTTAAAGTTCAAGAGTACTTCTCAAGTGAAGAGCATTCCCGAAGTGACGGGGATGCTATATATACCAAATGTAAACCCCATTCCTCCACTAACTGTTGCTTTGAGTGTAGCCAAAATATACATTTCAAAAATAAATTTTCAAGATGAAGAAGCATTACTACCATAAGGAAAATAAAAAGATACATGACACGTACAAGAGGGCAAACAAGAGGAATAAGATACAAAAACGAATGGCTAACAAAGTGGTCTAGAATTTTTCTCAAGAATTAAGTAGGGATCAATGCTGTTGACTCAAGGTCAATTAGGTCAATGTTGACTCACATCTAAATTGACTAAACCCATGTTTTGATGATGACTAACCATTCCACATATTGGTGTCTAATGTCTCTACTTGAGTGATTTCAGATTAGGTATAGACACACTCCAAATGCCCTAACTTGCGCATATCAAATTGGAGAAAAGACAAGTCAAAGTCATACAAGTGCACGTTTTTGTAATATGATGTATATCCATTAGAATCATGTTGTAAATCACTTGTAATGATTGTATGACTTGTAATTAAGCTTAGAAAAATATCAGGAGCACTTAGATCGAATATTAGAGAACTTTAGATGCAACTTTGAAAATTGATTACAGGCACTTTGTCGGTCGAGTTTCCCAGCCTGAAAACTCGACCGATCATCCTTGATCAATTTTCTGGAGATTGCATCGGTCGAGTTGTGTTTACACAGAACTCAACCGATGGAGTAACTGAACAAATTGATTTTCATTGGTCGGTCGAGTTTCCTCAGGACAAACTCGACCGATGGTCTGAATATCGGCTTTGTCTTTTACTCTATCAATCGAGTTACCCTTATAGAAACTCGACCGATTGCACTGTACGGAAAAGTGCAGAAAAGTGCTTCTAGCCGTTGTGGAGTTGCAACAAGTGAAAATAGATCTGTTGCAAGCCACAAAATGGATAGTTTTCATTCACAAGTGTTCCCAAAGGCTAAGAGGCATCCCCAGCTATAAATAGGACCCCTTGGGCTTCATTCCAAGGTTGAGCATTCATTGCAAACTCTATGTGAGGTTCCTATTCTATAGCTGAGTGCTTCCTACAGCCTCCTCTCTCTCTCTAAGCTTAATCACTTGCTACATCCATTAGAGTGAGTAGGAAATCTGTAAGAGAGCTAGTCCTGCATGTACATCTTGTGAGGCTCTCACTTCCACCACCTCCATTTCTATCTTTTCAATCATGAAGATGAAGGTTCTCTCTCTTGTCCAAGAGAGGTGAAGAAGAACAAGGGAAGGAGTTCCTTGGTAAAGATCAAGGCTGAAGACTTGGAGCTAGAGTGGGTAAGCCCTTGGTGAAGGCAGAAGACTCCTTGCTCAAGTAGGTAAGTCCTTGGTGAAAGCTTCTCCGAGTGAAGGTGAAGTCAAAAGCTGAAGATCCAAGAAGAGTGGGTAATCCCTGCAAGGCTGAAGACTTGTGCAAGAGTGGGTAAGTCCTTGGAGAAGGCCGAAGACTCTTGCAAATTGGGTAAGTCCTTGGTAAGGTTGAAGACTCTTTGTATTGGATAGGTAAGTCTTTTGTTTGGTCATGCATTGTATGTCTTATGAATGAATATAAGAGTGCAATTGTTTGGAAGTCCTAGAGGTTGAACTCTCTAGGCAAGTGGACTGACACACTTCTAGTTTGAAGTGTGGAACCACTCTAAATAGCTTGTCTAATTGGTGCATGTTCAATCTCTCTCTCCCTTGCTATGTATGTTTTAGTTGCACACAAATTTCCTATTTAGCAACCTTATCTTGTGATATATCTTGAAGGTTTAATGAATTTTGTTTAAGTGCTTTCAGCTCTATTCACCCCCCCCTCTAGAGCATCTAATCACCCATCTAGGATCCAACAAATGCAACGTTAATTTCATGGCTAGATCAAGTAAAGGTGATGATTTATTCTCAGTGAACTCTTCAAATATGTTAATATTCAAATGCTCCATGTTTATTAGGCCTCTCTTGACTCACGTAAAACCAAAATAAAATACTTTTTAAAGTTTTTGGCACGTTGATTGAGGAGATGGATTAGCTCAAAATGTTAACACTTGTCTACATGATGATTTCAACAAACATAAAGATCTCAAACTTGATAAAATTTCATTTTGGATGATGTCGAGGAAGAAAATAATGTTTATCTTAGTATATTAGCTTCTCTTAAAAAAGAAAATGCTTCTTTTCTTGCTAAGATTTATGATTTAGAATCTTAACCCATATTTCTAGGTAGATAAAATGAAGTTGCTTCTCTTATTAGTGAAAAGGTCCTAGTTGACTATATATATGTTTAGATTCCAAGATTATTCATCCTAAAGATGACATTGCCAAGCTCGATACTACTATCAATACTACTACTCAGAATTATCATTTGATTTGAACTTTTTTTAAAAACTTAGTGGTAGATATAATATAGATGAGATCCTACATCATGCTATCAAAAAAATGGGTAGACATTGGATATGATCTGATTTTTTCTATGAGAACAAGAACAAGGGAAAGTTATACTCTACATCTAGTAACGAGTAGTCTAGTCCTTAAGCTAGATTTGTTTACCAGTAGAAATGATTCTAATTGTTGTCTTTCTAAGAATAAGGGAAACTAGAAAAATATTACCAAGATAATCTTAGACCCAAAGAATCAATGGATCAGACCTAGATTCTTTGTAAGAAAATTGCATATCGATTGTAGATAGAGGATCGTAAAAGCACATGACATGCGTCAAAATCTAGTGCTATTCAATTTAGAAGAAGTTAGGTGGTTGCAAGACTTTTAGTGACAACATTTAAGGAAATGTAATTTGTAATGGTGATATAGTCAATTATTTATGCATTAAGAACACATTTATGGCGAACAAGCTATGCAACAACCTCATTCTTCTAAGTCAATTATGTGATAACATCTATCTTATTCTTTTTACTTCACTTACATGTCTCTTAACTGATTTCCCACCTTCAAAGTTTTTTATAAGGGACTTGAATGGTACCTTGTACACTTTTATTCTCAAATTTTTGATACATATCCTTGGTAAATTTTAGTTGTAGACATAAAATGATATCTCTTTATGGCATTGAAGACTTTCTCATGTAAATATGTATTAATTGGAAAAAATTGGAGCCAAAATGACTTGGTTAAAGGACTTCCCGAATTGTACTATGAGAAAGATGAGGATTGGAAACCTTGTACACAAGAAAAGAGAACTAAGTCTCCTTTCAAATATAAGGAAGTTTTCTCACATAGAGAGATCTAGAAATTATCCAAATGTATCTTTGTGGGCCAATATGTGCACAATCACTTATAGGTAGAGAATACTGTTTGGTGAAATTTTACACATTGTTAGATTTACATAAACTTTATTCTTAATTTCTAAAGTTCTACTCTTAGAACTTTGACATTTTTGCAGAATACTAGAAAATTAAGCTTGTTCTAAAATTCTTTGTATACTGGTGATCATGGGGTAGAGTTTGATAATGATTTATTTGAATATTTTTTATGAATTGAGATATGTGCATAAATTATATTCTTCTCAAATGGGTCTGTATAGAGATAGAAAAATTATTAGTAAGAAATGTCTAGGACCATTCTTGCAAAATATAGAACTCCACAAGTATTTTGGGATGAAACCATATATACTAAAAATCAAATACAATGAATAGGAGAAGGTAACTGGTATGAATTCTCAACATTAAAACTTCCAAAATGAATAAAAGATCCAACCCGAAGGTTTGCAAAGGACCATATAAAATATCTTATCTTAGATGATCCCTTTGATAAAGTGAAAACAAGAGCCGTCCACAAGGACCAAACACATTATGCTTCCATTTCTCAACTCAATCCAGAGTCCATAAAAATGCAATTGAAGGCAGTGATTGGACCATTTAAATACAAGATGAGTTGGTACTATTCTAGACAATAAAGTGTTGGGACTAGTGCCAAGACTTCAAGATAGGAAAATCATAGGCACAAAGTGGGTGTTCCAAAACAAGTTTGATGAACAATGCATATTGGTGAGAAAAAATATAGGGTGGTTTTTCAAGGATACAACTAACAAGAAGGAATAACTTTTGATGAAACATATACAACGATAACAAGGTTAAAATATTAGCATCTTACTTGCCTTTGCCAATCATTGAACTTATATCTTGTATCAAATGGATGATAAAAGTGAGTTTTTGCATAGAGATATAGATCATTTAGTTATGTGTCTCAAACTCCAATCTTTGAGAAAGACACACAATATAGCTTAGTCTTTTTGTCCAAAATAAGACATTCTATGGTATCAAACAAGCTCCTTGTGCTTGGTATGAGAAACTAAAGAGTTTTTTTGCTAAACAATGGTTATGTCATGGGAAACGTTGACTATAATATCTTTCTTAGACATAATTATGATGAACGTTTTTGACATTGTATTTAATTCTACAAATCTGACATTTGTAAGGACTTTAGTTCCGTCATGAAAATTGAATTTAAAATGCACACGATGGGTGAGATAAAATTCTTGTTGTAAATCCAAATAAGGAAAAATACAAGTGGGAATTTAATAAACCAAAGCAATCTCATAAAGCACTTTGGAATGGAGATTCAACTCCAATACGTACTACCATGTCAAACGTATCCAATCTTGATAAGAAGGAAAATTGTGAGAAAATAGATGAGGTCTATATAGAGGTATGGTAGGATGATTTCTATTCATAACGGAATATGATTCACAACCAAGGAATAAGGTTTCGGCGAAACCGGCGAAATTTCACCCCAGAATACCGATTTTATTGGGATCTGATACGAAACCATGCGACTGTATCGAAATTGTCACATTTCGCGAAATAAAATCGAAATTTTGCCAAGTTTCGATGGTTTCGCCGAATTCGTCAGATTTCGAGGGTGTCCAGTGCTATTTTCCCATCTTAACTAGCGGTACCCGGGCGAAACTGAGCGTCATTTGCTGCTGTTGTTGTTTGGTGAGAAAAGGGTGATTTTGAGGGGGATTTGTCATTTGGAGCTGAAGATTTGCTAGAACAAGGTAAATAAATATATTGTCTTCCATTTTCATTAATTTCCAACCTCTATTTCTCATATTATCATCTATTTTGAACACCTATTTCTCCATTTCATCTAATATCATAATTTACATTAAAATCTTAGATCTACTCCACTATTCATAAAATTTGTGTGTTCTAAACATAGATCCATACATCTAAGCCATGGATCTATATATATCTTCAATAAATTTACACAAATAACTAATCTTTATATCTTTTTTAGATTATAAATACTAATAATAGTATATATAATATATATATTCATCATAACTAGTTATTTCACTTAGGTTTAGTAGAAGAAGTTGTTACAAACACCAATATGAACACAAGGAAAATAATTTTTGTAAAAAATAAGATATTTTTTTATATATACACTATTTAAAAATCCAAAAATTAAAAAAATCATAAAATATTCTTTTTTAGAAATAAGATATTTTGTATTGATTAATATCCTATTATAGTAGTACTCCTAATCACTTACATATATGTATAAATTAATTGTTAAATATGCATTTATCAATTTAAAAATATATTTTCAGACCTAAAAATACAAATAAAAAATAATTCAGACCTAAAAATACGAAAAAATAACTCTAAACCTTTTTTCTTCCTTGTTAATATCCTATTTCAGTAGTGTGTACCTAATCAGTTACATATCTGTATAAATTTTTGCTTATGTCGTTTATTGTTTTGATTGCTAATGCATTGCATATTCTATGTTGTTTTTTGATTTATTTCAGTATTGACAATGTCTTCTGATGGAAATTCGTCTGAGAATGAGGGTACTAGGAAGAATGTACCCAAACCCAAGGAAGTAGATTTTGCTTGGAATTATTATGTTCCTGTTCCCGGGGTCAAGGGAAAGGTGGTTTGTAACTTCTGCAAAAAGACAATTGGTGGAGGGGGCATCACCAGGTTTAAGCGTCATATTACTGGGGGAGACAAGAATGTTGCCTTATGCCAGAAGTGTCCGCAATTTGTTAGGGATGATTTCAGAAAGATCATAGCATCCAAAAGGGAGAAGAAAGACAAATGTATTGAGGCCAACAAATCTTACACTGATACTCTCTTCAATGTACAAGCCACAGGTTCATCTGCCGAGTCTGATGATGACATGGTGTATCCTCCAGGTTGTGGTGATACTGCTTACGGTCGGCATATGTATAGGCGGGAATATAGAGAATCAAGAAGAAGTGAGTGGGAAAGGAAGCTGCAAGAATACTATGGAGGTATGGACCATCAGGAACTGGAGGAGGCAGTGGGACTGGACTAGGACTAGGTCGCAGTCAACATGTTCCTATTATTGATATGGATGATGAAGATGATGTGTTTGCTCAAACAAAAAGGAAGAAAGGTACAATTGATGTTCTGTTACGTTCTGCTAGTGCTAGATTGAAAAATATTGATGAACCAGGGGTTAGGAAGGCTGAACCTAGGCAAAAAACCCTTAAAGGCATGTTCAGTGGGGTAAAGGAGAAAGTGGGAAAGGCTGTAGGTAAATTCTTTTTTGCTCACGGAATCCCGACACATGTTGCAACTGAACCCTATCTACAACATATGGTTGATGTGATAGGGGAGTCTGGTAGGGGAACTAAGGCCCCTACAGCTTATGAACTTATGCATAAATATCTTCCCGAGTAGAAAAAAGAGCTAGAACAGTGGGTTAAGGAGCAAAAGATATTGTGGGATGAGTATGGGGTCACACTCATGTGTGATGGGTGGACCAGTGGCAACAGGAAACAAATTATAAACTTCCTTGCTCATTGTCGTGGATCTACTATCTTCCTTGATTCCGTTGATGCTTCTGGTGAGGTTAAAGAGTACTCATATTTATACAAGCTCATGAAGAAATACATGAAAGTTGTTGGGCCTGAGAATATTGTGCAAATTGTTACTGATAATGGATCAAATTTTAAGAAGGCTGGGGGAAAAATAATGAAGAAATCTCCCGTGTACTGGATGTCGTGTGCTGCCCATTGTATAGATCTCATATTAAAAGATATGGGAAAACTTGAGTACATCAAATATGTGACCATTGATGCAAAATTGATTACAGGTTTCATATATAATCATTCTTTTCTGTTGAATGCAATGAGACACCAAGGATATTGTGGAGGCGATCTAGTTAGAGTGGGGGTAACAAGATTTGCTGCCAACCACTTGGCTCTAGATTCACTGAAGAACAAAAGAGATGGATTGAGGAGGTTATTTAATGGAGTAGAGTGGACCTCCATGAAGGAGCACAATACCCCTCTTGGTCGACGAATTGAAGAACTAATTGCTAATAGGGCTTTCTGGGACAAAGTTACCAAGGTACTTAAGGTAATGGCTCATATAGTAAAAGTGTTGAGGTTAGTAGATGGTGACAAGGCTGCAACCATGCCTTGGTTATATGACGCAATGGAAACAATGGTGGAGAATGTGAAAAAAGCCGCTCCAACATCCAATGCACAATACATGAGCATCATAAAAAAGAGATGGACTGATATGCTTTTGCATCCACTACACAAAGTCGGTGAGCATCATTGTAATTGTATCATGTATATAATTATTTAACTAGTCTATGTTAAGAAATTAATAGGTTTTGTATTATTTATTTACAACATACTATTTGAACCCAAGATACCATTACTTGCGGAAATTGGGTATGAAACCAGACTTGATGAATGCGGTTAGGGATGTGCTCAATAAGTTGCTTACATCCAAAGAAGAACGGATGCAGGTTTTAGATCAGGTATACAAATAGTTGTATAATTGTATTTCATGTTTATCTAATATCTATAACCTAACAACTATTAATGTGGTCTTTCATGTTTGTTGGCTTTTTTGTAGCTACGACAATTCCGTGAAGGCCTTGGATGCTTTGGCCACCCCAATGCAGTAGCCAGCCGTGCAGAGGGTGATCCTTGTGAATGGTGGGTGTGGAATGGGAACGGTGCCCCTCAACTTAGAAAAATAGACATACACATTTTTTCACAGACAACTTCTGCAGGGGGGTGTGAAAGGAATTGAAGCACTTTTAATTTGATTCATTTAAAAAGAAGAAACAAATTGGGGGCTCTCAGGTTAAGGGATCTCGTGTATGTCCACTACAACATGCGTTTGAGAGCTAGAGCCATAAGAGAGGCCAACTACAAAGAAGTCCAATTTGCTGAATTGCATGATCCCATTGACACAGCATACACGTTCCATGAAGATAGATTTCGGGGCCTTTATGATAGTGATGATGAGGCCGAGGGTACCGGTACAATAGAAGATCCCTTAGAAGAATGGATGAATGAAATAGGCCGTCCAGTTCTAGACAATATTTCTTCTGGCCTTCCAGATCCATATGTGGAGGAGCAATTTGAAGATGCTTTGGGTGTTGTACTTGAGGAAGAACGAAGAAACAGAAGCCCACCTGAAAGACTTGAGCCAGAGCCTGAGCATGTAGATCTTGAAATGGAAATTGATAGAGTAGTGCAAGATGAATTGGGTGGAGCATCTAGTGCTTCAAAATCTATAACTACTACATCATCTGGGTCCAAGTCTAAGAGTGATGACGACGATGATGATGGTGGTAATGCAGGTGGTGGTCAACGTTCTCCAGAGTATCCTCCAGCAGTTGATCCTCAGAATGATTATCGTCCATATATCATTAGGGATATTCCTATGAATCCACAGGAAAGAAATATCACAATGGCTGAAAAAACCTTTCTGAGGAAGAAAATTCGAGGTGGAAAAGACTACAATGGTGCACCACCACGGCCACATGAGGATACATGCTATAGGCCTCCTACAGCTACACCTACACCTATATGATTCCAATCCTATCCTACTGCACAATACTATACTGATTCCACTTCTGATATTGTTGAATCCATGGGAAACATGAGCCATTCTGATTCTCTATATCCTCAATAATCATTTGGTGATACGTTGTTTGGGCACCCACAAGCGTACTATGGGTATTCTGGATATCAAACTCAGCCACCACCACAACCAGAAGCAGAATTAGAGCATCATATTGGATATACATATAGTGCAAATGTCTCGGGCCCGCAAGGAACATATCAGTACAACAGTAGTGTATATTCTGATGATGGGGGGCAATCATGGAGCGGTGGTAGCTCAGTTATTCCTGTTGCTCAAGTCTCAATGCATGCTACTTTTCCTCAAGCTCGTCAACCTCCATCTGAAAGCAGGAGTCGATATCTTAGAGATCTGGAAGATCACTTTCCAAGGTTTGGGAAGATGCAGTTCGTTTCTGGTGATGTGCACGAGGAACATGTGATTTCATACAACACACTTTACAGAATGTACATGACCTGGGAGCAATATGTCAACCATATCAACACAATACAGTATGCTGAACAACCAACTCAACCGGCACGACACTCAGCATACAATTGATTTGAGTTGGTAAGTTACTATATTATTCATATGTTGTAAGTTTGATATTATTGGAGAAGTGTGTGTACTTATGTTTATGGATTGTGCTAGTAAAATTGCATAACTTAATTCCTATATTTTGTCATCGAAATCCTTCATCGAAGTCCTCAAGAAACAGGACAGTTCCCTTACATCCCACATGAAGGACCCCCCCCCCCAACCTACCCCACATAAAATTTTATTGCATAAAACGATGCATTTAGGTGTAGAGATCACGCCTGTAAAATTTCATAAATTAATTCGTTCATTTTGGCGTCAAAACGGGCATAGTTGCATTTATCGAAATTTTTGTGAAATTTCGGTTTCCATGCTGTCGAAACGGTATCGAAATCGGATACCTTATTCCTTGTTCACAACTAGATAAATCTATAACACTATGTAAGAGAGGGATTCAGAATCTCGCCAAATTTGCGAAGGGCCGTCAAATGAATGGGGGTGAAACTACCGTAGTCGGACTACTGCAATGCATAAAACACCTACAATTATCTACAAATGTGATAGTTAAAATACTGAAATGGAATACAATCCCCCTTCCAATTACCTTACCCAAACGGCCCCTAGTAGTACTAAAACTGAATTGAAATCCGCGTAGGACATTTCCGGCTCCATTGCCCCCTTCTCAGCAATCCAGCGGAAAAGCGAAAACCAACGGAGTAATGACGAGCAAGTGATGACGAATATCGGTTTACAAGAGAAAAAGCGAGGGGTGACGAGAGCGAGGAGGAGGACGGAGTTAAAGAGCGATGTTGACACATAACTGTTCCAGTGATTTGGGTGACGAGAAATGATCGTTCATTAATTTATCAACTACGAGTCTACGACCATGTCATGGGGACATGGTGTAGACGCGCGGTTGGGCTTGTCGTCTGTGGAAGACTTGCACGTTCTTCCGAAGACCCAGAAATTTCCACCGGCTTTCATTGTCGTTGCCCAGTCTTTACGTCGAACGCCAATACTTGAGTGAGCCTCTGCCTCAAACTATCACAATACAACTCGATCAGCAGAAGTCCTACCAAATATAAGTATCCACACAAGGAACCTTCAGTCGCCTTCTTCTATCACCCTTCGTTTTCTATACACGGAAATCGTCTTCACTATCTGCTGCTGCTCGGTCTTCACTCTTCATGGTTGCGATCACTACTGAGTGTCACATAGAACCGGTATCCACCATGGAAAAACACCAGCCAGCTGCCGCTAAGTTTGGCAGAGCGTCGCGATTACTCTGGCACACGGTGCTCACCCCTGCTCTCACTCTGACGCTGCTCATCTACGCCCGCTCGTCCCTCCCCGCGCTGCTGTCCCTCGCGCTCGGGCACACCAGTAAAGAGGCCATGTTCTTCTTCTGCAACGGCATCCTCCTCTTCCTCGCCAAGGATTTCACACCGACCGCAAGGCCGAAGCGGCCGTCCGCCGCCGAGGCGGGCTACAGTGACGGCACTGCAGAGCCGAGCGCTGCTTGCTCGATGGGAGGTCGAGCACTGCCGGAAATGCCACTTATGTCGGTCCCTGACGTCGTGGGCGCCGTCGTTAAAACTGGCGTGGCATCCCCTGAAGTCGTGGACCTCTTCGAAACCGAATTGACCGCCTCTCAATACATGGACCACGTCCTTGAGCCCGAGGTGGCCGGCCCTGAAGACGTGGACGCCGTTGAAGCCGAGCTGACAGCAGTGATTGTGGTGAAAGAACCGGAAGAGCAAGTGGAAGTAGATGCATTGATCGCAGTCGAAGCGGGGGATACATTCGAGGAGGATGTCATGGAGGAGGTATATGGGTTGCACCCGGAAGGGGAATTAGACGACTGTCACTTGAGCAGCGAGGATCTGAACAAAAAAGCCGAGGAGTTCATACAGAATTTCAGGCGCCAGATGAGGTTCGAGTCAATGCGGATGCAACCGCTCGATGAGTAAATCAGGCGTGGGTTTTTTTCCCAGTACCATTTTTTGTTATGAAGCTCGCCGGAACCGCTCCTCTTGGCCCAACAAACACAGACTTGCGGAATAGCAAACGGTTTTCGTTTGTTTGTAAAGAGTTATAATTTTCACATGTGTTGCTGGAATAAGGATTGAAGAAGGGTTCACTCGAGCCTTATTTTGTGGATCATACATACATCTTTTTGACTTACATGCTGAGCTTATCATACGATTAAAGTTTGTAAATACACAAACATTATGAACGTCTTGTTCTGATTTCTAAACATATTTCTGTTCGGACTGTTGGTCAAACCACAAGAGGGCCCAACAGCACTGGCACGGCTGTATCATACGGCATTCAGAAATCCTCACTGTTGGTCGGTAGTCTATTTCATATCGGTATATCTCCTGGTCTGTTATTCATATTAAGTGAACAGTTTGATACTTTGAAAATTCATGATGAGTGTTTGTTGTACTGTAGGTATTTCATTGATGCCTCTGGGGATAAAAGAGCATACAACATGATTATTGCAGACTGGAGACTTGATTGAAGTTTGGTAAATGTTGATTGAGTGGGGACTTTCCCGATGATTGCAATCAAGTTAGAGGCTCACCCTAACAACGACCACGCATGGATGTTGCTGGAACTGATTTCCCACAACCAACCTGGCCGCCCCCCCTCTTTTTGATTTCTAAATCACTCCCATTTTCCTTGGTCTTGTTAGCGGGACGTGGAAACGGAGAGTGGAACGAAATCCTATTTTTAGAATTGCTGAGAAACTGAAGATGGTGAAAGAGGAGTTAAAGAATTGATACAAAGATCTTATAGATCTCTTTCATATGATCAGGAAAGACAAATCTGAGTTTGATTATGTAGCTATTGGGCTCAGACTTCAACCCGACTGTCTGACCCTCATGTCTTAGGAGTCCTATGCACCGGAGAGAGTACTCCAACCGGAGAAAGTGAAGAAATCTACATGTGCCAAAGAACTCAACTGAGGTGGATTTGAGATGGTGATTGAAACACCGACATCTATCATGTTGCAGTCAGAAAGAACAATATGAGGGATCACATTCATTCCCTCATTAACTCTGATAGGCAGCTTGTGGATGAGTCGAGCAAGGTGGCAGATGAAGCGGTGGATTGTTTCATTGATCTTTACAATCAATACCCTATTGAGCTCCCTCCTCTAGTCTCTCTTTTGGGTTCTTGAGTTATTGAAGACATGAACATGCAACTTATCAAGACAACCACCGAAGAAGAGATACGCAAGCCTGTTTTCTCTAATGGGGTTTTGAAAGCAATGTCAACATACAACTTCAATGCAAAATTCTTTTAGTCTTGCTGGGATATTGTTAAAGTGGTTGTATGTTGTCTTGAGATTGTTCTTGGTGGGTGGTCCTATGGTTCTATCTAGAAAACAAAGCTTTCATCAATCTCATTCCCAAGAGGAACTTGTAGACTATTCTGGCTGATTTCATGCATATAGCCTGCTCCTCATTCCTTTACAAGGTCACTGCCAAGGTCTTGGTGTGCAGAGTGAAGCCAATCCTCCCCACCATTAACTATGAATCGTAATGTGCTTTCATTGTGGGGAGGTCAATTTTGGACAATGCTTTTCTTGCAACCAAATTTTGTTTGACTTCGAGGTGAAGAACTCTATGAGGAAGCATGCATCAAGCTAGATGTTTCAAAGCTACAAATACGTCATATGGCATGTCCGGTGGGATATCATGAGTTCCATGGGTTTTTTCTGTAAGATGGTTTCTATTTTGTGTCAATGCCTGGAGACTACATCCTTTTATGTCATGGTTAATGGAGTCCCTCAAGGTCTATCCAAAGCTAGCAATGGGTTAAGATAGGGGTGACCCGTTATCACTCTTCTCTTCACCATGGAGGATCTCAATCACCCGATTGTTTAAGATGTGGTCGAAGGTGGTATCAAACCTTATAAGCTCAATGGTGTGAAGGTATGATCACACATGGTTTTTGTGGATGACATTCTAATCTTCATAGTTGCTCATGTTAAGTAGATGAGGAGAGTGTGGATGGTCTCCAAGTGGTTTGGGGATCTTATTGGGCTCATTTTCAATGAATTCAAATCAAGAGTGTTCTTCTCGAGATCCTATGATACAAGATAAGATTGCCTAAAGGACATCATTGGCTTGCCTGAGGGGGATTTCCCTTCTAAATATTTGGGATTCCTCTTTCTGGTGGAAGAGGGAAAGGAACGGTGACCGGCCTAAATCACACGCTAAAAAATGGAGTAGATCTAGAGTAGTTGGACTCTTAGATTTATAACCTAACACTCAGGCCCCCACAACTATTATACGGGGTTTTTTGTAGAAGATCAGGGTCCAACCAAAAGTATAAGGTTTGTAAATGCTAAGAATGTAGAGCCTCAGACTCAGATACACCAAACAAAAAGGTAGATCTAGATGGTGTTCCCTAAGGAACGAAGTTACTTCCAAACAAAGAAACAAAAAGTGAAAGTAACAAACAGAACAAGAGAATAAAGTCGAATAAGGAATATGTAACCAAAGGATGGAAGGGAACTTGGGCTGGGTTTCACCTATCAAGATTTCTCACCAACATGTAATACTCACACCCTTTTGCATACCCTTAACAAGATTACAAGCAATCATCATATATGTCTATTCCATCCTCTCTCAAGCTTAGGATAGATCTAGATTATAAGATTCTCTCTCTCTCTTGAGATGGCAAACAAACAATCATAAAGCAAATCATATGATCATTAGCGTTGGCATTCCAACATTTTTATGCATTCATGCAACTCCATAACACTTAGATAACATTAATACTACTCTTTCGAGGCATTAACAATCATACATCACAATATGGAAGCTAATCATTCAAGTGAAGCATTAAGAATAAGAGTATGGAGATAATCCTTTCTAGGAGCATATATGTATTCAAAATGATGCAAGTAAATACATGTTGGGAGAGCCTTAGTGGCTATTTCCAACCCAAGTTAGGTGTTTAGCCACACATGTTAACGGGAAATATAACAACGTTATAAATGCATAGATACATCAAGAGTAACAAAGGGGGAAAGATACAACGTGGGAAATATAATAGATCTGAAGAAAGAAGGAGGCGATACACCAACGATACTCCTTCAGATCTAGATCTTGTGCGGATGTGAGATGGCAACTCCTTCTCTAGAAGAAGAGGATGGTAGACCTTCTCTCTCCTCCAACTTTCATCTTCAGAGATCCAAGACCTCGGGAGATGAGCGAGGATGACTCTGGAGTTTGGTAGCACTTCATTACTCTTGATGATCTTTTTTTTCTATTGTGAGAGGTCAGGGGCCTATTTATAGGTGCAACCCACCGACTTAACATTTTTTCACGGTCGCGGCGTATGTCTTGACCGCGACCATTGTCGCAGTCATGACCTATATGTCTTGACCGTGACCTTCTGTAGCAAGTGTCTCGGCCGCCGTGAGGAGGTATCGTCACGACTGTGACTTTAGAAGAGGTCAAAACAGGTGTCGCGGTCGTGAGACAATCTTGGTCGCAATGCATTTCATAGTTTCTTACTCTGTCCAGGTCGCAACCTCATCCAATTGTGACATCTTCACCATCATGCATCTTGGTTGCGGTCGTGACTAGGCCTTATTGACCCTGGTATCTGTCCCAAGTGAGACATCTTTGGACCATTATGGTTGAGATGATGTTGCAGTCGCGACATGTCATTAATCTACATGGATTCGGGAAAAGGTATTAACTCAGGTCCATATATTGTTCAGGGATGTTAAAATAGACAAAAAATCCATAAAAAGGATGTAATATAAAAGTAAAATAAGTGCAAAAAGTTCACAATATGAGGTTTTATCAACTTCCCAAACTTAGAGTCTAGCCTTTCCTCAGGCTAACAGATAGAATCAAATTAACAAATGATGCGCTATATATGATTTCTCTCATTATGAGAGCACCATTACCGAATTATTCCATCCTTACAGCAAAACCTTTGTGTTAGGCTTGGTCCACTTCCTGCACTTCCATTTATCTCCCTTTTGTTTCTAGAGTTTCTTAACCTTGCACCCAAGCCACTGCCTTTTGTAGTAAAGGACTCTCCTTCACAATAACATTCTTTCCCTAAGTTCTTGACTATACTTGTAAACGATTCCAGCAAGCAGTATCTTTCATATCCTACCTTTATTTTGGTCCTGCCTAAGTTACTGTGTTTGGGAAGGTAAGGCTTTCAGTGTTTTCCTGCACCCCTCAGTATCCCTCGACCATTGGCTGTCTTAAAAATAGTATTGCCCAAATGGGCCCCGGGGTATTGTCAGGTGGTTTTGTGAGGGTTGCCTTGGAGTGCAGGTGGGTACAACTCATCTTCAAGAGTCCACTTCCGGGCACGACATACCTGCATTCATGAGCGATGTAATACACCGGCCGTACAGAATCCTTCGACATCTTTTCACTCACAACTCTCATGATTTTTTTTTCTTTTTAGCTTTTCATTCTTCTCTCAGGTTTGGGGAAGGGGTTGGTAGGATTTCTGGGTGGCCAAGTCTCTTTTCATCCCAAAGCAAAGATAATTAAAACTGGAAGAGGTAGTTGTTTTCTTCTTGTGGGAGGTGTAAACTTTCTAGCTAGAACTTTTAGTCTATGAAAATTGATCGGGAGTGTGGCTGGTAAAATCCTCTTTATTTCCAGGGGTTCCAAAGACTCAGGGGTGTTCTTCCGCCTTTACTCAATATTTTACTATAAGAATGGAGTAAAATTTTATTGTTGTGTCCTTCTCTTTTTTATTCATGAATTAGTAGCTCATTTGTACCACTCTAGCAATGATTATGCTAAAAGGTAGTAAGAGGGCAAACATGTCTAAGAAAAGGGAAAGTTGATTCACAAAGGGAAAAGTTTAAAACTGGGAACTATAACAAGTATTTGTTCAAAATTTCTTATACCTGCAGGGGTAAAAGTAAAAATTTGTATAAGCTGAAATTAAACTTAATTGCCAAAAAATGTGTACCTCACATGTCCATTTATAACTTCTCCCCGAAACTTATCATTCACTCCATCTTAGAGTGTCAAAGGTGAAGTTGTAGGTATAAACGGGCGTACTTTATTTTTTTTGGTGTTTAGTGACTGCCCATTTTGATTGCGGGAGCATGTCGGCATACATTCCATGGAGTGTGTGATATTATTCATGCTGCATGCTTTCAACCTTCATACAGAACTGCGTCTTTTTGAAGTCTTTGCCTTCTATGTGCTTGTATCCCTTGCCTTGGTTTCGGATCATCTCGATGATTGCTTTGGCGCAAGTAACTACTTTTTCTTCTGTAAGAGTCTTCATAGTAGTCATATTAGTGTGTTTGTTTAGTGCAAAGGATGAATCAGAGTTGTTATATAGAACTGTAGTCCTTGCTATTATATTGACTACTAGAAGAGACCAATGGTTATCATGCAAAATGGGCAAGAATATATAGTCTGGAAGAGAGGTCGTCAAACATTGCTACAAGCATTCTTTTTTGCCTGACCTTTTGTCTTTGACTATATCATCAACAAGAAAAAAGTATGCCATATGCACATTATTCAAGTTGTCTCCCAACAAGGATTGATAAGAAGACATAGCTCCTATAGAGAGGTATCCTCCTATTTTCAAAGTATCACAGAAGTCGTATTTTAGCGCATAGATGCCATCCCTTTCGAAGATTACTTCCCCATAGTATCACCTTCATTTAGGCAATTCATTAACAATTGTAGGGACTCCAATGATAGGCTTTCACAACCTCATCTATCATAGTCCTAGAAGGTAGGTACTATCTCTCCTACCGGCCCATCTGGCTTTATTTTGGGCATATCGTCTTCATTAATTTCTCCCTCTCCGGGCTCATTATCAGCAGGTTCTTCTTGCTCTTTTTCTGCTATGGGGGTGACTTATTGCTTGTCTGTAGTTTGAGATTGTTCTTTATCTTGAGTGGTGTCTATCACCCACCTTTCTTTCCAAGCAGCTGCCCTAGCTGGTTCATCAGGATTGACCCACAAGGTTCTCAGACATTTTCACCATGTCTTCTTTTCAGACAAGGGAACCGTCATGTAAAGCCTACATGGTATTGCATCTGAGGGAATCGTTGATTCGTTGAAGAAGTGGCGGTCATAGATGACTTCAATAATGTAGACACCACATAGGCCATATAGATCTTCATTGCAAAGGTCTTCTAGTGGGATTCCTTTGTTGATGGCTTCCATCATTCTTAATACAATAAAAGTGCAATCCCATGTCCCTACCTTTTCTTGAGGTACTTTCTTACAAATAGAGAATTGTTTCCAGATTCCTTGGTAGCAGTCTCCTGTTGCCTAGATAGCATGTTGCATATGTGACAACACTTTCAAGATATCCCTGACTTACTTGTTTTTGTAGATTAGGGAAGTGTCGTCCAACTCGGCGGCACAACAATTATACATCATGGTGCGGTGCTCATATATGTTCACAATGATTAGAACCCAATGTTTGACTATCCTTATATGCAATGTTATAAACTGGGTTCTTCCTTAGTCACAACCTATTGTAGTTCTTTGAAATCGTTAGAATTAAAATTTTGATCGAAAATTTTCCCCGCCAGATGAGTTGTACCGTTGAATACAAGTTGCACTTTCTTGGGGTGAAGGAACTTTTCAAGCAATATTACACAGATCACTTTAAATAACTTCTTGTGAATACATGCTCTCTTCAAGAAGATTCATGTAAGGTGTTCCCTAGTTAGGGACCTTCCTTTGTTATGATACACAATGTTTGTGCCTGGAAGGTTGTCATCTAGACCATTCGCCAGGACATGGACATCCATGTATGTTATTCTAAATAGTGAGGCCATGTCCATACCTACCATTTTACATGGGAGAGGTGGAGCAACACCTAACTCTTCCTTATCAGTAGGTGGGCTCCACTTTCTGGCTGGCTTGTTGATAAACAATGAAGCAAGGCCGCCCTCATCATCTTTAGATGTTCCTTCACCAGTTGCTTGTATAGGAGAATCTGGTGTAATAGGAGTTGGTGTAGGATGAGCTGGGGCAGTAGGATTTGGCTCTTCAGTTATCTTCTTCCCCTTAGGCTCTGCTTGCATTAGGTTTTTGGTGATGATTTCCCTGATAGATTCTTCTAGCAGAAGATTTGCCTCTGATGGAAGTTCAAGTACTACCTCATTCAATGCTACTAAAGTGGAAGCCATCTTGTCATCAAATATGTTGTTGTGACGCTTGTTGTGCTCCCTAAAGTTGAAGTAGAGTTCGCCGATGTCCATGGACATGTCCAGCTCCTGCATACAACATTGCAGTGTGGATCCATCAGTGAAACTCAACATCTTTCCATTGCTTTCCTCATTGGGGCGGTGTGGCTCAGCAATAGCCTCTTTGACTGTCTCCTGAGGCCTGGAAGTGGAGGCAGGGTGGATATCCTCAGTGATAGTGACTGCTTCTTGGGTGCTCTTTGTTGAGGGTGTAGAATTCAGGTCAAGCTTATGTGCCCGAGTATTTGTTTTTGTTCCGCTAACACCCTTTTGATCTTCAGGTTGAGGTGGTTCCTCTTTTGCGGTGGGCTCCTCCCACTGGGTGAGCTTTGTTTTTGCACTTTCGTCTCTAGGTGATGATGGTGCACCTACTCTGCCGATGTCACCATTGTCGTCATCAGGATTTGACGGCCTTGAGGAAGCTTGAGATGGTGAGGGGCTTGCCATATGCCTCACCCTCTTTTAGTTTCACCAGCCTTCTAGCTCCTGTCATTCAGCTTCCATCTCTCTGCATTCTTCCTCTAGGCGTCTGCATTTTTGTTGTATATTTTGGATCGCCTCTTCATAACCCTTGTGCATTTGGTCCTTTTCAACTCGTATTATTTCTCTCTCTTTCTGTAGATCAATCATCTCATCTGTCATCGCTTTGATGGCTACCATCATGGTCACTTGACTGTCGCGGACTTCCTGCATGAGGTTAGGGAGAGTTGTTGTTCTTGCGTCCAAGCCTTATACCTGCATAGTTAGGGTATCTAGGTAGGTATTTGTATGAGAATTGGTTGCAGAACAACTTTCAACCTATGCCCACATGGCATCAAATCAATTCCCTAGGACATCGTCAAATGTCGATGGTTGTCATTTGCCTGTCGACGTTGCTTCTGCTGTTGGCTCAGGGGTCTTTCTTGATCGTCTTTTGGGCAATCCCAACACATGTTCTTCATATGCGTTGGGGTGGGCTTTCTTTTCCTGTGACACTTTAGGCTGTTATGAGTGGATGATAGAGGGATGATGGGCTTCCTTGGCTTCCTTGACGGTCTCAGGTTTTTTGTCGGCCTTAGTTGTTTTACTAGTAGTAGGGGGAGAAGGAGGTGCATTGAAGAACCCTTCCATCATAGTCCTCAGATTCTCCCTCCAGGGGTAGGGGCTTGACAATTTCTTTTCTTCTGGAGGGTTGAGGTTCTGGAGTCTTTACTTGACGTGGTTGGGGTTGCCAGCTTCTTTCTCTTCTCTGGATTGTGTTGTTCTGCTTCCAATTTTTGTTTGAATTCCAATGCCACCCGACTGATAGCTCAACATCTGCATCCCTTCTGATAGTGATAGAGTACATTTTGTCAATTTCTTCTTCAGTTGGGTGCAGCTTGTGGGCGTCGTCATGCTCTATCTTTGAGAGGGGGAGTAGCAACTTTGAATAGGACTTCTTGTAGAAGAGCTTATTCTTCTTCTGTACTATAGTGCCAGTGGTTATGAGGTACTTAATATCTAACTTCATGTACCCCTCCGTCTCCTCATATCTTCTCAGCTGTTTGAGAGATAGGAAGTAGGAGGCAATCTGAGTTATTTGCCCTCCCATGAAGAGATCTTTCATCTTCTTAGCGTCCTGCTCTGTAGGCCATTTCCAACTTCTCTATTAGGAGCCTTCCTTTATTCACTGGTCTCTAGTTTAAGATTGACCATATTAGGAACATGTCGCCTTTGGGCATCCCCCTATCTTCGATCTTTTGAAGATTGTATTGGAAGTTATTTTTTGGATTACTCTGATGAAGCATGAGGATATTTGTGTTGCCTTTGAGTTCTTTGGGCTGTGAGCAGATTCTCCCCATAGATGTTCTCACATCTTGTGGCTTCTATACCCAATGGTCGTCTTGTCCCCCTGTGCTGTCGAGAAGGCCTTTTCTTCTTCATCGTTATCAGTGAAGATCTCATTCAAGATCACCACTGTCACATAGTGTTCTTTCCCTCCCATTCTTACTTGCATCTTGAAGTCTCCCCCGTCTTCTTTCCTCTCTCCATCATCAATGAGTACTACTTCAATAGAAGAGATGAACTCAGTCGTGAGTTCTATTAGAGAGATAGTCTTTGTGGAGCCAATGCAATGTAGGTTCGCTCCTCTGAGGAAATCCAGTACCCTGTCATGGATTCCTAGCTTCTTAAAGTCTTCGGTGTCAATATATCTCATTGTCTTGAACACCTTAGTTGTCCTGATCATCTCATAGCAGGACTTGTGCACTGAATCTCATGGTGCAAAACTTGATGATGTCCCTGCTGTTGTACCCCTTGAACTTTTTTCTTCCTTTTCTTCTACCCCTGAGTCAACCTCTTGTCTTGGGGCCTCTAAGCTAACCTTCACTACCTTCCTCAACATTTTAGCTTTATCTTCTACCGACGTGGCGACCTTTCTTTTTCTCTTCTGCTTGGTATATTCTTCTTCAGGCATGTATTTTGAAGTTTCCATCTCTGCAGCCCTTGAGACTCTTTAGACTCCTCCGGTGTCTTATGGCCCAGAATGTACTCATATTTTTTCTTTATCAGCTCTAGCTTGAGTTTCTATACAAGTGATAGATCCAGGTGATCAATTAGTGCCTTGATGATTTTCTCGAGGGTTTCTTCAACACCTTTCAGAGAAGTTGCCTTCTTCATCAAGGTGTCAGCTGTCGAGGTTAACATTTTGAAATTTTAGCAACATGGGTTTGTCAGAGATGTTATAGTTAATATTTTCCATGACATTATTTACAATTCATTTGAGTTTATGTTTGTTCTTATAGTGTTGGTCGAGACAGAAATTAGCATATGTAATTGTCACGACTGTAACATCAACACTATTGCCGCGTTCGTATTGCGTGTAAAACATGCTCCATATTTAGCTAAGAAAGCACGATCGTCGCGATCGTGAAGGGTGTCACGATCGATACAGATTAGGGATGCAAAGGAGAACATGTCGTGACCGCGATAGTTGTAGTGATCGTCACGACTGCGACGCATTCTCAGAACCAAGGAATCGAGAATGTGAGCGATCAAGGGTGGAAATAAGTATGGTCGAGATTGAATGGAACTTTGCGACTGGGATTTTATCTTGTCATATATGTGTTGTTGTGAACATGATGAGCATTGCGGTTGCGACGCGTGTCGCGGTCGTAACATGTCAGAAAGCACAAAAGCAAATGGGGGTCTATCATGGTCGATACGACTGTCTCAACTGAGGCTTCATCGCGATCGTGACGCCAGATGGAAGAGCAAAGCAAGAGGTAAAGAAGGCGGAGATAGTCGTAGGTGTCAATATGATGGAAAATCAGATCAATTCCTTAGTGACCGCGGATATGATTGCGGCTAGAGCGCGATTGCAATGGGTGGAATTTAGGTTTTTGGGAAACCATCGATCTAGTACTTCAAGAAGAAAGAGGCGCAAAGGCATGATTCAATAAAAGGAAAGTATTAGAAAAGGAGAAGAGAGTGTGGTACCTTCCCGAAGTTGAGAAAGGAAAAGAACGGGGAGGTCAAATGTAGATTGGTGAAGTCAGCAATGGAACCACAACGACAATGCTTGGTGCTTTAGTCCCCCATGAACATCTTTCGGTGCCTTTATCTCATCGCGACTCCTCAATTCCTTTGTTCTAGGGTTATTCAGAGCGTAATCGGTGTAAGCGAGGGAGAGAATAAAAGAAGAAAATATTATTTCTAGAACTTCCTTCTCTTATACTCGATAGTTGTTGCGACCGTGATAATTGTCTCGATCGAGACACAAAACTGGCAAATCTGTTGTCACGACCGTGATACACTAAAAAGTGTTTCGAATGATACATGGATTTTAAGAATAGATTTTTAGGTTTTGAACTAATCAACCCCATTGCACTTCATTAAAGGCCAAATGAAGGTATTTCATACTACATTCTTCACTTACTTTAGAGAGAAAAAAACTTAGAGAGAGAAAGTTCAAAGATAAGTATGTACATAGCTTAAACTAGGAACAGAAGATAAAAGAAAGTTTGCGGTATGTAAGAAAGCAGTAAATGTTTGGGTTGCCTCCCAAGAAGTGCTAGTTTAAAGTATTTAGCTTGATTCTCATAGTATGTTCTCATTCTCCTTTGGCTGGTGTTGGCAACTGCTCGTGTATTTCATCTGTTGCTGGATTGGGTTCCTCCAAACTTAGTCCTGACCTTCTTACAAAGGCCTCATCTTCATAGTATCATTTTATCATGTGTCCATTCACCTTGAATGTGCCAGTCTTATCACTGGAGATTTCAATCATTCCGGATGGATAGATCTTCACTACAGAAAGGGGGCCAGACCATCTAGCTCTGAGCTTTTCGGTAAATAACCTTATCTTGGTGTTGAATAGAAGAACTTTGTCCCCTTCATGCACATCTTTGTTTTTCAGGTGGGCATCATGTCGCACCTTATTCCTTTTCTTATAGATTCATGCATCCTCGTAAGCATGCATCCTCAACTCTTCAAGTTCTTGGAGTTGGAGAAATCTTTTTTTGCCTATTTTGTCTGGATCCATATTCAGAAATTTAATAGCCCAAATGGCTTTGTACTCTAGTTCAATAAGGAGATGGAAGGATTTCTCATAAATCATTCTATAGGGTTTTGTGCCTATTGGTGTTTTGTACGCTGTGTGGTAAGCCCATAATGCATCGTCGAGTTTCATGGACCAATCCTTCCCTATACGACTTACTGTCTTCTCCAGAATCTTCTTGATTTGCTTATTACATACTTCTACTTGTCCTGACATTTGTAGATGGTAGGGTGTTGTCACTTTGTGCTTGACTCCATGCTTTTTTAATAGAGCTTCGAACTGTTTTTCCCCAAAGTGGGATTCTCTGTCACTTATGACGGTGTGTGGGACCCCGAATCGTGGAAAGATAGTTTTCTCGAACAACTTGATCACAACCTTTGAGTCACAGGTTTGGGTAGCATCAACTTCTACCCATTTTGAGACGTAGTCTACAGTTACAAGAATATATTGGTTTCCTTTTGACGATGTAAATGGTCCCATATAATCAATCCCCCATGCATCAAAAATTTCTACTTCGAACCAATCGACCATGGGCATCTCATTCCTTCAACTGATATTTCCTGTGAGCTAGCATTCCTTACAAGTCTTAATAAATGACATAACGTCTTTGAAGACTGTCGGCCGATAGAAGCCTGACTGTAGAGCTTTAGCAGCGGTCCTTTCACCTCCATGGTGGCCTCTCTAAGGTGAGGAATGTCATTTCTTAATGATTTGAGTCACCTCTTCTTTCGGCAGACAACGACAATATAAATTATCAGAGCATCTTTTAAACAAAAATGGGTCATCCCAGTAATAATTTTTCAGGTCGGAAAACAATTTCTTCTTCTGATTATAGGTAATCTCAGGCAGCAGCTACCAACATGCTAGATAGTTACAAATGTCAGCAAGCCAAGGTAGGATTGGTTCAACTGATTGGGCCATTAATAGAGCTTCATTGGCATAGTTGTCATTTACGGGAAACTAATTTTCTTCAGTGAAAACTATCCTTGATAGGTGGTATGCGACCACATTATTTGTTCATTTCTTATCAATAATCTCATGATCAAATTCTTATAGAAGCAATGCCCATCGCAACAGTCTTAGTTTCATATCCTTTTTCTGCATATGGTATTTTATAGCCTCATGATCAATGTATATTTTCACCCTCAATCCTATTAAGTATGATATGAACTTATCAAAAGTGAAGACAATCACTAGCATCTCTTTCTCCATGGTGGTGTAATTCACTTGGGCATCATCCAAAGTTCGACTTGCATAGCAGATCACATGACCCTTTTTGTCTTTCTTTTATCCCAGAATAGCTCTGATAGTGAAATCACTTGTGTCACACATAATTTCAAAGGGTTTCTCTCAATCTAAAGATTACAGAATCAGGGCTGTTTTCAAGGACTCTTTGAGGGTGTTGAAGGCTTCTAAACATTCATTAGTGAACTCAAATTCAATACCTTTAACAAGGAGGTTCAACAAGAGCTTAGCGATCTTCAAAAAATCTTTTATGAATCACCTATAATATCCTGCATGTCCTAAGAAACTCCTTACTCCTGTGACAGACTCAGGTGGTGTGAGCTTAGATATAACCTCTATCTTACTTAGATCAACCTCTATCCCTTTCTTGGAAATTTATGTCCTAAGACAATGTCATCTTGCACCATAAAATGACATTTTTTCCAATTCAAAACTAGGTGTTTTTCCTCGCAACGTTGTAAGATTAGGGAGAGATTTTTCAGATACTCAACAAAGTTTGTTCCATATACAAAGAAGTCAATCATGAAAACTTCCACTATATCTTCTAGAAAACCTAAAAACATGGAGATCATGCCACGTTGGAAGGTTGCAGACGCATTACACAACCCAAATGACCGTCTTCTAAAAGCATATGTGCCATAGATGCATGTAAAGGTTGTCTTTTCCCGATCGTCAGGATGAATTTATACTTGATAGAATCCTGAATACCCATCCACAAAATAGAAGTAATCATGATGTGATAATCTTTCTAGGACCTGATCAATAAAGGGAGAGGAAAATGATCTTTTCTTGTAGCAGCATTCAATTTCCAATAGTCGATGGACATACACCAACATGTTACGGTTCGCATTGCTACCTTGTCTCCATCCTCACCTCTTATAACTATCATTCCACCTTTCTTGGGTACTACATGAATAGGTCTTACCCAATTATTGTCACTATTATGGTATATGATTCCCGCATCTCGCATCTTGATCACTTCTTTCTTTACAACTTCCTTTAGCATTTGATTCAACTTCCTTTGTGGCTAAGCTAGAGGTTTATTTGTTTCCTTAAGATTGATTCTGTGCATACATAAGGTAGGACTATGGCCTCTGATATCCTCAATAGAATACCCTATAGCTTTTCTATGTAATCTGAGTTCCTTTAGCAGTTTTTCTATCTGTTCATATGTCAGGTTTGTGTTAACTATCACATGATTCCACTCCTTTTCATCGAGGAATTCACATTTCAACCCTTCAGGTTGTGGCTTTAACTCTGAATTTGGTTTCGGTGTTTCCTCCTCTTCAGGGGTTTGCTCGAGGGACGCGTACTTTGTTGTTTTGAAGGTTACTTGTTTCTCATCACTAAACTCCTCCTCATTGTGTTAATTCCGGTAGTCCAAAATCTCAACCACTTTTAGGTCTTCCAGACTGGGATCAGGGTTGTCCAAGGCTCGTATAAGAAGATCAAAAATTGCCTTATCCTCTTGCACTTCTTCAGAGTATTGAATCTAGCTATCCATGAAGTAAATTGACTCAAAGAGAGAGGGTCCCCTCATGGCGCCATGCACACAAAAATCTATATGATCATTACCAGCACACACAGTAATTATCCCTTCCGCCATGTCTATTAGAGATTTCCCTATGGCAAGGAAGGGTCTCTCAAATATCATCGGGCACTTTGGGTCTTCCACAATGTCGATCACCACTATATCACATGGTATAAAGAACCACCCAACCCAAATTGGGACATCCTCTACTATTCCCACGGGTCCCGTAAAGGTGTGGTCGACTAACTCAATTCTCATGCCAGTTGTCTCCATATTTGTTAATCCATGACTTTGAGCTAGGGTTAAGGGCATAAGTCAAATGCTTGCTCCCAAGTCAACTAACCCCTTTCTTTCCACATTGTCTCCAACACAAAAGGGGATATTAAATGCCCCTAGATCATTCTTCTTTGTGGGTAGCTCATCTTAAATGAAAGTGCTCGACATTTTGGCCAATAGTACTGTCTCGACATTGTCCCCTCTCCTTCTCTTTGTGATCAAGTCCTTGAAGAACTTGGTATATGTTGACATCTCTTTAATTGCATCTAGAAACGTGGTATCTAGGTGCAATTTCTTCACTACCTTCATAAATTTCTCATATCTCTTCTTTAGATGATCTTTGATCAGTTTGTAGGGAAATGGGACCCTCGGAGCATAGGGATTTCTTTGCATAAAGGCCTCTTCTATAGGATCCAGGTTCTTGACCTTTGCACCCTTCTTCTTTTTGTGATTCTCTTCTCCTTTGTCCTTATCAGCGGGTTCTTTTCTTTCATATTTTCTTGCACAATTACTTTTTTAGGTTGTGACTGGTCATGGTCTCTTTCTTGTGTGGGGTTCTTGGTACCAGGATCTTCCAATGTTCTTCCTGACCAGAGTGTGACCATCTTTGCAGTCTCTGTGTTGGACAAAATTTTCCCTGAAGGATTCTCTACAAGCTCTGCCAGTTGGGCAAGTTGTTGATCAATTTGTCTTTGATGTGTTTGCATATCTACCATCTGAGTTTGCATTGTGGTTAATACACCTGAGTTGGTGATGACACTTTGGGTAAGTTGTTCGTTTACCGAATCCTATCTTTTTGCAAAATTGAACAACTGAGATATCATCTCAGGCTGGTTGTTATCCTTAGTCTGATTTTGACTTTGATTTTGTCCCTAACTTTGACGACTAACATATTTGTTTTGATTTTGATAAATATTCTTATTTGAATGATAGCTATTAGTTCTGGTATATTGTGTTGGTCCACCTTTCTTCTCGAATCCGAGAGGTGATTTAGACGAACCGCTCAGTTGATGAGAGTTCTGATGTGTGCACAAATTGTCACTATTTTGATTGCCTAATTTGGTTGATTTCATTTCCAATTTCCCTTAATTGTATATCTTTTAATACATATTTCACCAAATTAAAATAAAATCAGTGTGCATCAGTTCTTGTATTTATGCATGTATTTTACATGTATTTTATATATTTTAATTATTATAATAATTGTTTCATTTAATTCATTGCTTATTTTATTACAAATAATTATTATTTACTGGAGCAAAGTCGATACTAGCGACATGCAACTCGGTAGTAACGACATGGAATTGAAGTACACAAAATATTATTGTTACAGATCGAAAAGGAAAATGATTTCTACTTCAACTAACTCGGTAGTACCGACTTCCAAGTCGGTAGTACTGACGCAGGCGCTAACGGCCAAGATTAAATGCATTAAATCCAACTATTATTATTACGGAAAATAATATTTAGGTTTACTCTTAACCTAAACATATATAATAGCTAGAAAGGGCACTATTAGAAGGAGATCGTCGAGATCTATCACATAGGGACGACACGAATGGCGAAAGGAGTGAGAAAAGTGAAGGAACCCTATTCGTCAGACCTCAGAGGCATTTTGGCGGCGGAAACGACAACAAATTCTTTCCGTCTTTTCTAGATCTATTCTTCAGCCCTGTCTCCAATTTACTGTATCTCAAAATTCATGTTTTATATCTTTTCGATTTACAGTGATACCATGTCATATATTTTTGGCTAAAAATATATTCATTAGTATCTGGGATTAGCCTGGATATGCATTGTACCTAACTTTTATGCATTATTATCACTTTTACTCATCTTTTATGGATATAAATCTATGAAGTTCACTACTACAGAAATGGCTTATGAAGTCACTTTCCAGTCGTCAGTTATTAACGACGAACCGACGCATAAAACATACAACGTCGGTTTAAAATACAAACCGACATATATCAGAGAGGAGTGGCCAGACACGGGTATCACTTTCTGTTTAGCGTCGGTTCTAGAATAAACAACCAACGCCTAAAATTAACCGCCAAATCCCAAATTTCACGTGAAAAAAATTACCTCCAAAATTTGACATCTAGCGTCGGTTATTTACTAAAAAACCGACGACGAAAGGTTATTCGCGATACAAAAATTGGGAACATCTTGGTCGTTGGTTTTACTACAGGAACCGACGCTTATGGGTTTTCGCGCGTTTTCCCGGGAAAAGTTTCACACCCCTATGAGCGTCGGTTGATTTGTAGAACCGACACCTTTAGGTTTACGTGTCGGTTGTTTTCAATAACCGACGCCGATTGATAACTTAACAACACCCGTGAGCCCGACTCTTCCCATTTCTCTGTTTCATTCATTGTCTAGCTGCTAGGTCTGGCGATTCTGCTCCCCGTCGTCACTGCCATCGTTGCCCCGTCCGCCGTTGCTCCCCCGCGCCACCACCACTCACCGCCGGCGCCCTCGCCGCCGCTCCTGCTTCTCTCCTTTCCGCCGCCGCTCCTCGCCGACGCTTCTCCTCTCCTTGCCGCCGCCCCCGCCGGTGGCTGCTGTGCTCTCCTCGCCGCCTTCGTCGCCGCTCGTCTTCTCTCCTCGCCGTCGACGCCGGCTGCCAGCTGCTGCTAGGTCTTGCTCTGGCCGCTACTCTCCTCTGCCCTCAAGGTATGCCCGCCCTGCCTTCTTCCTTCTTCCTCTGCTCTGGCGGCTGCTTGGGCGGTGCCAAGGCACGCCCAAGCAGCTGCTGGGCATTTTTTTATTTTTTTAAAAGTTATTTACTTATTTGTGTTTAGGGTTTAGGTATAGATTTTGTTATGATTTAATCATCTACTTAATGAAATTTATTTACAAATGATTTAACTTTATTTTTCGATTAGTTATATTATTTGGTTAGAACATTCTATTGCAAAATTGAAATGATTATTGATGATAATCTACAATGTAGTCAGATTACTATACTGAAAGGTAGTTACTAATGTTATAGCCTAGAGTTCTCCTAATTTCTTGAGAATTCTGCATCATGCCATGTACACACAATCACAAACTGGGTTTTCTTAGGATCCATTTGCAATGGTTTTGGTCCAGCATTTTGGTAGATATATTGAAAATACTTTGGTTTTAACTTTCCATATGAACATTTTAAATTATGCTTATAGATGATATGAATGACCATTATTATCAACTCTTCCATTTCACCCTATTTGGCTAGTTCAATACCCAATAACACATGAGAACTTTATTTCACTCATAGAGAAACTAAATATTGGCACACGATATTTGTTGGCATAGAAACCCGTCCAAGATTTACTCATTAGGAGTAAATCTTGGATAGTCCCCGGTTTGGGACTGTTCTTGAACACCTAATCTCGCTTAGGATGTAAGTGTATAATGTGTATTGGGTTTTTAAGAAAATTTCGGCAGCATTTCCCCATTTGTTCTCTAAGTACATATGTACTTGGAGAACAGCGGGGAAATGCTGCCGAAATTTTCTTGAAAACCCAATACACATTATACACTTACTAGTGAGATTAGGTGTTCAAGAATGGGATAGGTTGTACACATTTATTTTATATAATAATGACATCACATGTATTTGTTAACCCTAGACCCTAATCTTGTTGTAATGTATATTTGATTTCTCTTTGATCATAGAATGGATAGATCATGGATGTCCATTCGCAATCGCTGCACCCCAGAGTTTATTTCTGGTCTTGACCAGTTTATTAGATTTGTCGAGGAACATAGGAAAAAACCTGGAGATAGGTTCTACTGTCCATGTAGGCATTGCGGTAACAACTTGAAAGTCAGCATTGGTGATGAAATCAAAAGTCATGTCATGTGCAATGGGATTATACAAGGCTATACAGAATGGCACTGGCATGGAGAGATTTCAAACCCGAAACCAGTGGATGTCGATAGCAGTGCTTGTGTAGAAGAAGAAATTGCCTACGATGACGTAGATGTGAATGAACCAGTTCCAGTAGACATCGTTGATGCGATGCTGGATAGTTGTGGGGTAGAGCACACCGATCCACCTCCCATTTTTAGAAACATTGTTCATGATGCTGAGATACCGTTATACACAGGTTGTACTAAGTTTACGAAGCTTAGCGCTGTGTTGAGATTGTATAAGCTGAAAGCTAACAATAGATGGAGCGACAAAAGCTTCACGTCATTGTTGTCTTTGTTGAAAGAAATGCTTCCTGAAGGAAACGAGCTGTCAATCTCAACATACCAGGTAAAGAAATTATTGTGCCCAATGGGAATGGATGCCAAGAAGATACACGCATGCCCGAATGATTGTGTATTATTTCAAAAGGACTATGCGGATTTGAAAGATTGTCCAAAATGTGGTGCGTCACGGTATAAATTGACGACTTTGGGGGAGTCCAAAACTAGTTCTCCTGCCAAGGTGATGTGGTATCTACCTATAATATCACTGTTTCAACGCTTGTTTGCCAATCCGATAGATGCGAAGAATTTGAGGTGGGATGCAGATGTTAAGAAAAATAATGATGGGATCCTACGACATGGGTCTGATTCCCCACAGTGGAAGAAGATTGATCTATTGTACCCTAAATTTAGTGAAGAATTCAGGAATCTAGGACTTTGGCTTTGTACAGACGGGATGAATCCGTACGGGACATTGAGCAGCCAACATAGCACTTGGCCAGCCATGCTTGTTATATACAATCTTCCTCCCTGGCTGTGTATGAAAAATAAGTACGTAATGTTGTCGTTGTTGATATCGGGCCCTAAATAACCTGGAAATGACATCGATGTTTATCTTGAACCTCTGATTGATGACTTAAAGAAACTCTGGGGTGAAGGTGTGATGACCTATGATGCTTCACGAAGAGAGACATTTCGTTTGCATGCTATGTTGTTTTGCACTATTAATGACTTTCCAGCATATGGGAATTTGTCTGGATATAGTGTCAAAGGAGCTAAAGCGTGTCCTATATGTGAAGAGAACACTGATTCAACAAGACTAAAACATTTCGATAAGACTGTATATCTCAGTCATCGAAGGTTTCTTCCAAAATTCCATCCGTATCGTAGGAAGCGCAAAGCATTCAATGGATTGAATGAGGAACGGAGTGCACCTAAACCTATACCAGGGGAGGTTGTTTATGAAAGAGTAAAAGACTTTGTCAATGAATTTGGTAAGAGATCACAATGTACTATGGCCACACAGAGTGACAAATCTTTATTCAAGAAGAAGTCAATATTTTGGGATCTTCCTTATTGGAGTTCTTTGATAGTCAGGCATTGTATCGATGTCATGCACGTTGAGAAAAATGTCTCTGATAGTGTCATTGGTACTTTGTTGAATATACCAGGTAGACTAAAGATGGGATAAAATCCAGACTGGACCTACGTGAAATGGGAATAAGGTCAGAATTAACAGAATTTCATGAAATGGGAAATCAGAGAACATACTTACCTCTCACTTGTTACACATTGTCTAGAAAGGAGAAGAAAGCTTTTTGTGAATGTTTGGTATATGTTAAGGTGCCACAGGGTTACTCATCCAACATCCGTAGATTGGTATCAATGAAAGATCTAAAGTTGATAGGCCTTAAATCTCATGATTGTCACACTCTAATGCAACAAATATTGCCTGTGGCAATTAGATCTATATTGCCGAAGCATGTAAGGTTTGCAATCACCAGACTTTGTTTCTTTTTCAACAGTTTGTGCAGCAAAGTTATTGACCCTGATACTCTCGATAAATTGCAAAGAGAAGTGGTTGTTACCCTATGTCAGCTTGAGATGTATTTTCCTCCGTCGTTCTTTGAAATCATGGTACATCTTGTTGTCCACTTGACTAGGGAAGTGAAAATGTTGGGACCAATTTTCTTGCATTGGATGTATCCCTTTGAACGATACATGAGTGTTTTTAAAAGTGATGTTCGAAACCGTTATCGGCCTGAAGGGAGTATTATCGAGGGTTATGTGGCGAGAGAGGTTATGGATTTTTGCAATGACTTTCTCAGTGGTAATGACACTCCTGATAATGAAAAGAATATTGACGAGCAATTTGGCAAAGGAATTTTGGGATCACGTGTGAAAGTAATCAGCCGTGAGCAGTTGGAACAAGGTCACTTGTATATTTTACACAACATGGACGAAGTGAACGTTTATATCGAGGAACATACCAATTTCATCAAGAGACAATATCCTCGAGCCAATACAATGTGGCTTGCTAGAGAGCATAATAAGACATTTATTAAGTGGTTTGAAAATAAAGTCTTACATCAACTATCTCAAACACCAGATGATATTACTGAAACTATCAAATTCCTCGCCTTTAAACCAAAATTGACTGTTATGTCTTATGAAGGGTATGACATTAATGGATTCACATATTACACAAAGTGCCAAGATGATAAGAGTGTCGTCCAAAACTGTGGGGTCACCCTTCAAGCATCGACTATGTTTTTTGCAAGTGCAAAGGATAAGAGTCCACGTGAAGCTAAAATGTCATATTACAGTGTCATTGAAGACATATGAGAGTTTGACTACATAGATTTCAGAATTCCGCTCTTTAAATGTAATTGGGTTGATAACACCAAAGGAGTTATAGTGGATGAATTGGGTTTCACTTTAGTGAACTTTGAAAAGATTGGCGAGAAGGATGAACCATTCATATTGGCATCACATGCGAAACAAGTATTTTATATCCATGATCCTGCAAATGATAAATGGTCGGTTGTTCTTCATGGTAAAAGACATTTCATTGAAGATGCTATAGATGAAGAATAGTACTATGATAAGTATGATGACTCCAGTCCATTCTCAGTTGGGTTTCCAACACCAGCAAATATTAAAGCTAATGATGACTTGTATGTGCGCGGAGATCACAATGAAGGATTGTTAATTGATAAAAAATTGCAATATTAGAGGCATGTTTATACAATGTTTTTTATATGTTTTATTTTTCTGAATGTGAACTTTACAATGTGAATGTGAACTTTACAATGTGAATTTTACAATGTGAATTACTTTATAATGTAAACTTTACAATGTGAATTTGAACTTTACAATGTGAGCTTTACAATTTGAATTACTTTACAATGAAAACTTTACAATGTGAATGTGAATTTTCAGATGGCTGAGCATTCTCCTGATGACTGTGCTGATGATTACCGTGAGGGTGAGGACATCAATGTGCCGCCTCACAATGTAAGTTTTAAAAATATATCATATATTTATATCTATATGTCCATTTATAGTTATATCTTGTAAATGTGTTTATTTTGTCAAATTCTAGGTTGATGATGCACATGTACCATCTGAAGCACTTGAGGCACTTGATCAGCAACACCAAAAAGTTGACAGGAGAAGGGGCATCACTATGATGAAGAAGTTAATAGCGCAAAAGGGCAATGGACCCAAATTTGTTGTGGATTTTGATAATGCAGGAAATGCATCTGGTGTGAATCGCAATTCATTTGTTTCATATCTTGGGTATGTTACTCGTAGCCATTGCGGTTGTAAGATAGATTCTTGGCATAAAGTTTCTAAGGAGAAGAAAGACGTAATATGGAAGGATTTATGTGTGATTTATTATTAATTTGCAATTATATTTTGTAGATTACTAATTTTTTGGATACTAGTTAATAGCAATTCTAATTTGCAGAGTATATTTGAATTGGATGAAAAGCTGCATCGTAAATACGTGATGCAACGCTGTGGGAGAGTCCTAAGGAACTATAGGACAAATCTCACCCGAGAATACATAAAAGAAGCTGACAAGAGGAAGAAGACAGCCACTGAACAGTGGAACTTCCTGGACAAAGAAGAATGGGACGCGTTTGTTGCTTCAAGACAAACGGATGAATTCAAGGTATTAGGCGTCAGTCCCAATCTCATTAATATATGTTGTATTCACCTATTCAAGATTAACATTTATTGTTACTAACCAAATCATTAATGTGCATACTAACTAGGCCCTCAGTGAGGCACAAAGATCAAGGCGTGCATTGAATGTGCATGACCACACAATGGGTCCAAAGGGGTATGCAGGCATTCGCCAAAGACTACAGTCTGAGGCTACTGCTCAGTCTGCTGCTACTCAGGAGTCCTCCACTGTAGGTAGCACACCTCTGCCTCACCATGATATCTGGATAGCTGGGAGGAAAAATAAGAAGGGAGAAATAAGGAAGCCCGCAACTGCTGAGGCGGCTGCAAAAATAGTAAAATACAACTCTTACAGCAATCGTTCAAATATTGATTATTTGTGGTATTTATTTAATTAAATATTTTTGTTTTGGCGATTAGCGGGAGCTGCACGAGCTGAGGAAACAAGGCAAGTTCATCCCTGAGGGCACAAGGGATGAATTGACAGTTGCTCTGGGTAACCCAGAGCATCCTGGACGTGTTAGGGCTGCAGGCGCTGGTGTGGGCATCAAATCTTTTTTTGGGCCATCCCAGTGCAAACATGTCCCAAAAGTGGGACTTTCACAAAAAGAGGTAACATATTCTTTCTTTATAATGTTACTGTAAAAAGAGAATTCAATAATTAGAAGCTAACATTTCTTTTATCCATGTATAGGTAGATAAGCTAGTTGATAGGAAACTGGAAGAAGCACTGAAAAAGTGGCAGGCATCTCAGACTGCCACTCAGCAGACAGTACATATCATAGCATCCCGCTCTACTCCTACTGCAGAGGTTGGGAGTAATCCTATAGACCCACCACCTAGCACATCCACTGTAAGTATTTTTATGACATAGTAACTAGTTTTTTAATTCAAGATGATATGTTTTCAAGATGATATGTATATATGTATATAACATTCTTTACACAAAAATTTGTAGGGGTTGAAGCCATGCCGTCTAAAAGTTAATGAATATGTCGTTGCAGAGGCGTCGGCTTACCCATCCCTACCAGGGGAAATGTTTCAGGAGTCTCCATTACCAGCTGGTTGGATTCATGTGAGCCTGGTACATATATTCCCCAAGTGGATGGATCTTCCATTGCCATATGCCCACCCAGATTGTGAAACATTTGGTGAGGCACTAGGCAGAGTGATATTGTGGCTAAAAGCGGATGTCATCTTTACTGAAATTGTATGGTAAATTTACATTATGTTAAATTGTTAGTGTGTGTATATGATGTCAGTTGATCTGAAATTATTATATATATATACAGGTTAAAAAGAAGACACCCACAACATCTAGGCCTCCACTTCCACCTCCTACATTACCCAGTTGGGTTCCACAGGACCTAACTGTCCCGTTAGGTCCTAACTGTAGGGGTATGGTAATATGGTTAGGCGAACATGATATAAACTGCCCTATAACTATTTCTATAGATTCAGATGTTGCAGGTCAATCATACGAAAGCAAACTATTTATACAAGATATTTTGGAGTTGTTTCGATATGATTGGCTAAATACATCTGTGATAGAGCTATGGATAAGGTGAGATCTTCTTTATACATCCATATACCTTGTGTAGGATCTGGTGATTTGGTTTCTTATTTATTAATGCATGCGTAATTAATACATATTTTGCAGCTACTTAGACAAGATATGTGCAGATTTTGCATTCGAACATGTAGGATTTTTGATTCCATCTTTGATTAGTCTAGTAGCTAAAGACCCTCCGTCAGTTCAACAATACTGCTGTGAGGCTTTTTCAATTTTTGCTCAAAATAAGAAGACGATGATAATGGCTCCATTCAATGTAGAGTAAGTTTACTTTGCTTATTATAATTTGGACTTAAGAAAATTACATTTTTATTGTGAATTTTGAGTTATTAATTTTTAACTTTTTTACCTCTAGTGGTATGCATTGGGAGTTACTGGTTATTGTCCCCGAGACGTTCACTGTCTATTATCTAGATCCTAAGGGGAGTAAATTAAATACAAAATATGGACACATAATAAAAATGGCATTATTCCGGTGAGAAATATTTCATTTTCATATCCGTTAACATATGTTATTACATTACTATTTAATTATGCAATGTACTGTGTTACATTAACATGTAGGGGTTTTGATGAGTTCAAAAAGGCTGGAGGAAAGGTCCCCACGAAAAAGAACCAGCCAATAATTTGGAAGAACGTGAAAGTAAGTTCCCGACTGCAATATATGTATATATTATTTATGTGAACAATACTTAATTAGTTGTATTTTTTAATATTTTGTATGTTTGAATTTATAGTGTGCCACACAAGACAACAGATGGGCATGTGGATACTACATGATGCGATTTATGCACATGATTATCAAATATGCCGCAATGGACATCGATTGTATTGCTGAGGTATTATATAGTCTCATTAGATAATATGAAATATATCAATCTTATTTATAGATCATTAATTATATATATACATCATTCTCTTTACAGGTGTTTACAACTGACCACACTACATGAAATGTCTTACCAGATGTACATGCTCCCTATACGATGGGAGAATTAAATGAAGTAAGAGAAGAATGGGCAACAACCATACAAGTAGTGGGGGATTTAAGATATAATTGGGATTTTGATAGCGAATAATGACTAAAGAATGATATTTTATAAATAAATTTCTGAATTATAATATATGTGTGAATGTTTCTACATGTTTGGATGTTTCTACATGTGTCTGAGTGAAAATGAATGAAACTGTTGGTTGCTATATGAATGTTTCTATATATGAATGTGAAAATGAATGGAACTACAGATTGCTAGCTACATGAATGTTTCTAAATGTGTGAAAATCAAATGGAACTGCAGGTTGCATTGTTAAATGTGTGAATATCTTTGTTGTTAATTTTGCAGGTTTGTGGCCTGTTGTTGGTTGATATCAATGGATGTCATAAAACCTGCAGTTCATAACTGAACTGCAGGTTTCTCATCCTGCGACCAGCCATACAGCAGGTCTGCAGACTGACAACAAAAAAAACAAAAAATAGGCGTCGATTATTTGTATAAAATCGACGCCACATCGTTACAGTGTCAGTTTCTAATAGTAATCGACGTCTATTTCCTTAACACCACGGCCATGCTGGCCAGCACGGCCGTGTTGGTAATGCTATGACGTCGGTTTATTATATACTACCCAACGCCTATAGTGCCCAAGATGGCGCCCTTTCTGTGGCGCGAATGTATATGGCGTCAGTTTTTATCTAATAACCGACGTCTATGTACTTAACACCACGGCCGTGCTGGTCAGCACGGTCGTGGCAGCGGACCAGACACCACGGCCGTGTTGGTCAGCACGGCCGTGGCAACGGACCAGACACCACGGTCGTGCTGGCCAGCACGGCCGTGTTGGGAGTGATATGACGTCAGTTTTTATCTAATAACCGACGCTAATAGTGCCCAAGATGGCGCCCTTTCTGTGGCGCGAAGGTATATGGCGTCGGTTTCTTATCTAATAAACGACGCCTATAGTGCCCTGCTGGCGCGTTTTCGGTGGCACGCGAAGGGTTGTGGCGTCGGTTTTTGAATCGACGCGTAACAGCTGGGCTTTTAGCGTCGCCCACATAGGTGTCACTTAGAAACCGACACTAAAGGCCTTAAATAATCGACACTAAAGGTCGTTTATGTACTAGTGGTTGCATTGTTCTATTTATGCCTGATCAACATAGATAGATTATTAGACTTTTAATCATTTCGGGAGAGAGGTTAAGGGTTGGAAATGTATAGATTTACCCATTTATTGTACCCCTTGGGAAAGGAGGAGAATAAATGAGACGAGAAACCAAGAGATTAATCGTAAAATACCTAACTAATTAACTAATTACTATGGAAATGAGATTGGCATTAGAATAGGTAGTGAACTACGCTGTGGGAGTGGGTAGTTCTGGCTACAGACTCTTTATCCAGAGAAAGGGGTGATAGATGTTAATGTGTAGAGGTTAGATGCAGTGTTATCCATGGTAAAACCACTATCCTAAGTAATCCGTTCCACTCTAATTCACCCATTCTTGATCACAACAACCTTAGTTAGATTTATTTTTTATTATTAGTTAATTAAACAACCAATCAACTCTTTCTCTAGGTCTAGCTAATTTGGTTTTAGTAATTAGTAGTCTCTGGTGTATGATTCCCTGAGTTCAACAACTCGGGCCTTTTTTGGCCTATATTACACGACACTTACACTTGTGTATTACACGCACGTTATATACGTGTCAAGTTTTTTGTGTCATTTCTGGGGAATCGGCATCACCAGCACTATGAGTGCTGAGACCGGCCACTCTAGGCCATTGTATTTATTTTCATTTTTTTTTTCATTTTTCATTACATAAAACTTCACTGTTAATTTAGGCATTGTTCATATTCCATCTAGATATTTCTTTATAGTTATTCTTTTTTTCTTTTGAAGAAAAAAAAAGAAAAAAAGAGACACATGGATCCTATTTATCCTGAGTGTGGTAATGCACATGTAGACTATAGGTTTTTGAGTCTGCCTTGATCACATCATGGGAAAACCTTCAAGGAAATTCATCGTGAGCATATTAGGATTATGGTTCAATCTATTTTAAATCGCAAAAGTCCTATTTCTAATGGATGTGTGGGTAGAGTAGAGAAAATGGAAGAAGTTGAGGTTGAGGATAAGGAATTAGAGAGTGAGGAGAACAAATTGGAAGAAGTTTTAGAATCACCTCTACCACGTCCTTCCATTGAGCCCACACCCTCAACTCCTAGGATTGATCTTGAATATGATTGGGGATCTGATGAGGAATATGAGGAGAATGATGCAAATAAGTGCAAGACAAGTTTGATACATGTGTTTGGGATATGTGTGAAGGAGAGGATAATCCAGAAGGTGCTTTATTTGATAGTGATCTTAGAGAGGAGGAAGAGAGTGAGGAAGATGATACTGAGAGTGAAAAGGTGGAGGAATTTCCCATTACCCATCACATAATTCCTTCACCACAAAATCCATCTCTTCATTTCCTTATGGATGATCCTATATGGGATATATATCCAGATGATAATTTTGAAATTTTTTGTGAGGATATTGATGAATGTGGGGGAATGGAATTACTAGAAGACGAGGAAGCACATGAATTCACCTTTGATGTAACCCCTCCATTATGTGTAGACAGGAGTGATCCATTAGGGATGGTCATAGAAATTAAGGAGCAATCATCATTATACATTTCATCTCATGGCTACCTATTTCTACATGTGCTCCCACGTCAAGACTTGATTGTGATTCATGTCCATGATCACTACAATAATGATTTACTTTTGAAATGGGATGTCAACAATACACATGGTCTTTTGAATATTATTTATTTTTTCTTATTGTTGCAAGGAACCTGATGTTTAGAAGGAAGAAGCAGAGAGAGCTTCACCCTCCTTTATGACCACCTGATTATTGTTGATTGACATGTGTCCAACCTAGGACGTTAAACAAGGGTGCTTGTGGGAGTCAACCCACCAATCAAGTTTATTTTGTTAAACTTTCAATTCGATTTTTACATTCCTATTTTTTAGTTTTGTGATATATGGTTTTGATACAAGTAAAAAAAAGTGCCTTGATATGTGTATTTAGTGTGCAGGGACACACAAAGTCGGTACCACTGACATTCCGTCTGTGGCACCGAGTCAATCATTTTATCATTACATGAAAACTCTGACATCATCTTGGTACCACCGACTTCACTGTCAGAAGTACCAAGTTTTCATCAGTGACATCTCACAAGCTGAGCAAGCATCGAAACTTGACCGAGCTCGAGTGCTTATTGGAGGGCATGTCTTCATGTAGATCCCACCCACCAGTCTTTTGCCTCGAATTTCACCTTACATATAGGTATAGTCGTTCCATTTGTCTTCGTTTGCTTTTGACATTGGGGGCAATGCCATATTCAAGCTTAGGGGGAGGAATGGAAAAATGCTTCTATCTCTACCTCTTGCATCTTTTCTTTTTATCATACATCTACATGTTTTTGTTTTAGAAAATTTAGATTTTTCATTTTGTTTTTAGAGTCCACTTCTATCTAGTGTAATTTTAAATGAAATATAAAATTTTGGTTAGGAGTAGCTATTTGTTGATGATGTGGTATCAATTCTAAAAATTCTAAAAAAATCTGAATGTGCTTTTATGCTTTGCTCTTTAAGCTAAATTTGCTATGTTTAAGAGTACTTAACTAGAGGAGTTGTTTGGATTGGCCAGCTTGAAGACACACTTGGAATGAATTAAAAACCTAACTCAACCCTATGGCTTGTGTTACGACGATGATGTGAGTCCAAACCAACCAAACAATAATGTGATATCTAGAAATAAACTCTAAGGTTACCTGTAACACAAGTTGATAGGAGAGGGGCATACCATGGTTGGGAAAGACATTGTCTCTTAGTCATGTGCTCATCCACCTTCCATTCATCTTCATTCACCACCATAGTATGATCAAGTTTAATCCAAGTTATTTTTCTCTTATTTGCATTACACGAAATGATAGGAAGAATTTAGTTTGTTCATTTTATTATGCATTAGAAAAGGAAAAAAATCATACAATCTCTTTTGAGCATTTATAGTTTGCATAACAAAATTGCATATAGTTGCATTTGCATTGCATATTTCATAAGGTGTTCATATTTATTATCTTCTACATTCTCTAATGAAAGAGTGTACAAAAAGTTGTATCTCCTTACTCCTTCTCCGAATAAAAAAGATAAAAAAGCCAAAGCATGAACTATTTATCTTGCTAAAATAAAAGAGCAAAAAAAAAAGAGTTATTGAAAAAGAAAAAAGAGGAGAAAAGGAGGAAAATGATTTTTAAGTTCAATGTCATATTATCTCTAAGAAATAAAGAAGGGGATTGTGGATTTTTCGTAAACATCATTCCACATATACCCATCATTAGGATGAGACATCCATTGCATGCATCATTCCAGCAAAAAAAAAATAGTCATTAGAAGTCATACATTCACATTTTATCCATCATATAGGTGCATCATATTTTAATTTCTTACATAAATAATTTGGATAATTCTTGTGATTCCTATTTTCATAGTCACTGTCTTTTCCACCCATTGCTCTGCAAGGTAAGCCACCATCATAATTATTCCCCTCATCCATATTTATTTGGGGATCTGCTTCTAAGTAGTTTATTTAGATAGATCATAGCAATGTAGATAGGGAGATCACATGATGCATCAAGCATGTTGTGTCCTACTGGCCATGATATTAACTACTTCATATTGATAGTGTTTTTCATTGATCTTATTGTGAAAATCTATTATGAACATTATTGATCGCTTTAGAGTAGTTACTTGTTTAGTGGTTGGAAAGGACATGTTTGAGACTGACTGGTGGAGGGCGGTTAGAAAAAGTAATTCATAGGTACTTGTCTTCTTGCTGACTTTTTCAAATAAATCCAAGAGTAGTGTTGCTCGAGGACGAGCAATATTCAAGATTAGGGGTGTGATGTGTGCACAAATTTTTAATATTTTGATTGCCTAATTTGGTTGATTTCATTTCCAATTACCCTTAATTGTATATCTTTTAATACATATTTCACCAAATTAGTATAAAATCAGTGTGCATCAGTTCTTGTATTTATGCATGTATTTTATATATTTTAATTATTATAATAATTATTTGATTTAATTCATTGCTTTTTTTATTGCAGATAATTATTATTTACTGGAGCAAAGTCGATACTAGCGACATGCAACTTGGTAGTACCGATATGGAATCGAAGTACAAAAAATATTATTGTTCCAGATCAAATAGGAAAAGGATTTCTACTGTAAGTAACTCAGTAGTACCGACACAGACACTGACGACCAAGATTAAATGCATTAAATCCAATTGTTATTATTACGGAAAACAATATTTAGGTTTTATCTTAACCTAAACATATATAATGGTTGGAAAGGGCACCATTTGAAGGAGATCGCTGAGATCTATCGCGTGGGGAAGACAAGAACGACGAATGGAGGGAGAAAAGTGAAGGAACCCTACCCGGCAGACCTCAGAGGCATTTTGGCAGTAGAAATGACTGCAAATCCTCTCCATCTTATCCGGATCTATTCTTCAGTCATGTCTCTAATTTACTGTATCTAAAAATTCATGTTTCATATCTTTTCAATTTATAGTGATATCATGTCATATATTTTTGGTTAAAAATATATTCCTTAGGAACTAGGAGTAGCCCAGATATGCATTGTACCTGACTTTTATGCATTAATATCACTTTTACTCCTCTTTTCTGGATATAAATCTATGAAGTTATATTGTTCTGTTTATACCTTATCAACATAGATAGATTATTAGACTTTTAATCATTTTAGGAGAGAGGTTAAGGGTTGGAAAAGCATAGATTTACATGTTTATTGCACTTCTTGGGAAAGGTGGAGAAAAAATGGGAGGAGAAACCTAGAGATTAATCATAAAGCACCTAACTAATTAACTAATTACTATGAAAATGAGATTGCATTAGAATAGGTAGTGAACTATGCTGCGGGAGTGGGTAGTTTTGACTACAAGCTCTTTATCTAGAGATAGGGGTGAAAGATGTTAATGTGTAGAGGTTAGTTGTAATGTTATGTATGGTGAAACCACTGTCCTAAGGAATCTGTTCCACTCTGATTCATCCATTCTTGATCACAACAACCTTAGTTGGATTTACTTTTTGTTCTTAGTCAATTAAACAGCCAATCAACTCTTTCTCTAGGTCTAGCTGATTTGGTATCAGTTATTAGTAGTCTTTGGTGTATGATTCCCTGAGTTCGACAACTCAGGCCTCTTTTGGCCTATATTACACAACACGTACACTTGTGTATTACATGCACGTTATACACCTGTCAAGTTCTCAGCAACGTCTTTGTTGCCATAATTGTATCCTGGATGGTCTGGCCGTTTAAAATTTGCATAAGATACATTTTTGTCTCTTCTTCACTTTATTCTGGCCTTATATAGATATAGTTGTCAACTCCATGACCTCCTTCTCCACATGTAACACACTTCATTACTTTCTTAGTGTGCTTCTTACCTTTGCCTCAAGTGTCTTGTAGTTATTTGACGTCTGTGGCAATCTTCTGAATTTGAGTTGTAATGGTTTCCAGGGACTTGGCTTCAATTGGCGGTCCTTCAGAGCCAACCTTCTTGGTTGAACCTCTATCACTTCTCTTATACTCCATGCTTTCTTTCAATCCAACCATGTTGTCGATTATCTTCATAGTTATGCTCGGCTTCTTTCCAAGGAAATCACTCTCGGTGGTTGCATTCAGTGAGGTCTGCTCTGTGGGAGTTAGCCCATTGCAAAATGTTGTCACCAGGAATCCCTTACGGTAGTTATGGTGCAGACAATCTCTTTGATATTATTGATACCATTCCTGGGCTTCATGAAGATTTTCTCAGAGTTTTTGAATGAAGGAAGTGATCTTTTACATATTTTGAATGGTTTTCTCAGTGGGGTAGAATTTAGTGATGAAAGCATCAGCAAGGGGCCTCCATCCATCTACAGACTGGTGGGGTAGATTGAGGTACTAGGAAAGAGTTTTATCTTCGAGAGAGAAAATGAATCTCTTGCAATATATGACTTCTTGAGGCACTCCCCTCATCTTGATGGTGTCGTAGATGTTTTTGAAGGCGTCAAGATGGTGGTAAGGATTCTTGTTCCTCAAATTCCCTTGAAAAGACTTGTTTTGAATCATAGAGATGACAGCGGGTTTCAACTCAAAATTAGCCGCATCAAATTATGGGATAATGATTGGGCATCTTGATTCATTGGCCCTAGTTGCGGCTAGCTCTCTAAGAATTTTCTCTTCCTCCTCATATTGATCTTCATTGTTTTGATCATCACGTTGACGTTCACAACCACGTTCATGTTCATGGTGATTCCTTTAGTGTCTTCTACATCGGTAGTGGTAGTGTTCATGGTGATGCCACTCCGCTTCATGTCTGGTCTTCACGATGTTCTTCCTTGTGGTGATGACCATCAGAGTGACGTTCCTCTCGTTCTTCTTCGATTTTTGAAGGTGGACGATTATGTTAGACTCTTGCATTCCAATCCTCCCCAGTAAGGTTGTTGTCTCTATGAGGTGGCATGGTGTCGTGAAAAGAGGGTGAAGTGTTGATTAAATCTTCTTCCCTTCTGGTTACCTAAGTAAATCACACAGTCAAGTTAGAGAAATGGACATTTAAAACAAAATATTCTAAGCAATCTAGATGTAGCAGATTTAGGGTTTTGTGTAGTCAAGCTTATTGCTAATCTCGAGGCATGGGTGTATAGTGAGTAGACTTGTGTTCTCAACGGTACCATTTTTTCTTTGCCCCGAGAACGGTGCCAAAACGTTGACCGGCCTAAATCACACTTCCAAAAATGGAGCAAATCAGAACAGTCATACTCTTAGATTTATAACCTGACAATCAGGATCCCACAACTATTATACCGGGTTTGTTGTAAAAGATCATGGTCAAACCAAAAGGACAAGATTGGTAAGTGCTAAGAACATAGAGCCTCAGACTCAGATACACCAAATAGAAAGGTAGATCGAGATGGTATTCCCTAAGGAACGTTGTTACTTCCGAACAAAGCAATAAAAAGTGAAAGTAAGAAAATTAAACAAGAGAATAAAGTCAAACAAGGAAGATGTAACCAAAGGATGGAGGGGAACCTAGGTTGGATTTCACCTACCAAGATCTCTCACAAACATGTAATACTCACACCCATATGCATACCCTTCGCAAGATTACAAGCAATCATCATATATGTCTATTTCCTCCTCTCTCTCGAGCTTAGGATAGATCTAGATTATAAGGTTGTCTCTCTCTAGAGATGGCAAACAAACAATCACAAAGAAAACCATATGACTGTTAGCTTTGGCATTCCAACATTTTCATGCATTCATGCAACTCCATAACACTTAGATTTTTATACTACTCTTTCGAGGCATTAACAATCATACATCACAAGATGGTAGTTGATCATGCAAGTGAAGCATTAAGAACAAGAGTATGGAGATAATCTTTATTGGGAGAATATATGTATTCAAAAGGATGCAAGTAAATACATGTTGGGAGAGCCTTAGTGGCTACCCCCAATCAAAGTTATGTGTTTAGACACACATGTTAACGGGCAGCATAACGGTGTTACAAATGCATAGATACATCAAGAGTAACAAAGAGGGGAAGATACAACATAGGGAAGATAATAGATCTAAAGAAAGAAGGAGGCGATACACATACGATACTCCTTCAGATCTAGATCTTGTGTGGATGTGGGAGATGGAAACTCCTTCTCGGGAAGAAGAGGATGGCAGACCTTCTCTCTCCTCCAACTTTTTTCTTTGGAGATCCAAGACCTCGAGAGATGAGCGAGGATGACTCTGGAGTTTGGCAGCACTTTGTTTCTCTTGATGATCTTTTCTTTCTATTGTGAGGGGTTGGGGCCTATTTATAGGCGCAACCCACCGACTTAACATTCTATCCTAGTCACAACATATGTCTCATCTACGACCATTGTCACAGTCATGACTTTCTGTAGCAAGTATCACAATCACGATGAGGAGGTATTGCCACGACTACGACTTTAGAAGAGGTCAAAACAGGTGATGTGGTCGTGACACATCCTTGGTCACAAAGCATGTCTTTTTCTATCCAAGTCACGACCTCGTCCCGATCGTGACATCTTCACCATCCTGCATCACGGTCACGATGGGTCATCTTGGTCGTGACTAGGCCTTGTTGGCCCTGGGCTCTATCTCGGGCGAGACATCTTTGGACCATTATGGTTGAGATGATGTCGCAGTCACGACATGTCACTAATCTGCATGGATTTGGGAAAGGGTATTAAGTCAGGTCAATATATTGTCTAGAGATGTTAAAATAGATAGAAAAATCCACAAAAGGGATGTAATATAAAAGTAAAATAAGTGCAAAAAGTTCACAAGATGAAGCGTTATCACATGGACTACATGGATTGTGTGGATAATCTATGTCCTTTTGTGGATAATTGGTTGGGGCTATGTATCTATATGGCTGGATGTGTCCCCTTGATTAGAGTTGTGTCAACTACCAAGCTTCACTTCTGGTGTCGGCATGGTGAATTATCTCCTTATATCATCAATAAATGTTGGTATATCATTGTGGGGGAGTGGGAGAGGCTACGCCATTGCTAGGACTATGATTGCCAAACCATTTAGCAGAGGAGGGATGGACATTAAGAACCCAAATAACATCGTTTTGTCGACTATGAAGAGAAGAACTGATAAGTTTTTGAGGGAGCATGCTACTCTGTGGAGCTTGGTGGATGAAAGAGAGGTATCGATCCAATTTTCTAGAGTTGGACTCTAAGAGAGTGAATTTTTCAAGGGCTTAGAGATATGATTTGAACATGGTATGATCTCATAATAGTTTTTAAATGGTATGATCTCATAATAGATTACATATGTGTCAACTTTCAGTGGAAACTCATTAATAACAATCCTCTTTTGTGGGTTACAGATAAAAATTTACCGCAAGTTTCTTGGGATCCTTTGTTGTGGCATAAAACTCAAAATTCTCAAATGGAGCTTCTTCTCTTATCGATCCATTCTTGGTAGACTTCCTACTATGGATAAAATTATACAGTGGGGTTGATCCAAGTCCCACTTATCTTATGTGTCATGCTACTCCAAAAGCCCATACCCATTTGTTCTTCATTTGTGGTTACCATACATATCTTTGGGAGAGGATCTCGCTAAATTGTGGATGGGGAGGGGTTCTATCCTGTGAGCTGATGCAGGTTATTCCTTGAGAACACTAAATATGAAGGAGGTCTATGATTGTTTGGTCATTTTCTGATTTCGTGCCTCATCTTTCATGTTTGGGGGGGGACTTGAGGCGTCATAGTAAAGGAAAAAATGAACCCCTAATCCTTTTTGATCTCATTGTAAATAGGGTTTCTTGGATTTTTAAATCTAAACCCAAAGTGTTTATACGGTTCAAATCTTTTATATTATATGTGGGGTCTAGGAGCCCAAGTCTTACATGATTTTGTTGTGCCCCATGTTTTCTTTTCATGGAGTAATATTTTACCTTATCCAAAAAATAATATTTTCATACATTTCTACAAGAATAATACATATTTTTAGGACTAGATACACTTATATCCAATATTTGATAAAAAAATATTTGGATTTGAAGTTCTTATCTAAAATCCTATCAGAATTTGGAGGGTACCATATTTTCTTTGCAATTTTGAACCTAGACCCAGATCAAATGTGCGGATTGTAGATATCCACTTACATGTCTACATAAAATAAAAAAGTGATTAGATCTATTGACATTTACATGTGATCCTATAAATTTTCATTATTTGTTTTATAAATTACATTCCTTAATGCATATCATTTGTTGATGATATTGTGTTAATAGATGAATATTAAGATAGATTGAAGGATAAAGTTAGATATTGAGAAATATGTTGAAATCATATGGATTCATGATTAGTAGGATTGAACCAAGTATATGCACTATAGTATCATCCAATATAAAATTATGAATGGTGGTGCCAAGTTAAACATAGTGGATGTATCAAAATGTGATAAGTTTCTTTACTTGGGTTCTTTGTTTATATAAATGGTGATTTTCAAGAAGATGTTTGTCACAAAATTGTTGTAGGATGGTTGAATGGGAGGATTGGTGGTTTTCAAGATGATATTTGTCACAAAATTGTTGTAGGATTGCAATGTAAAAAGAAGATCCCTCCCAAGTTTAAAAGTAAGATTTATAGAACATATATACAATCAACCATGATACATGAGACTAAATAGGTGGTGAAGAAATAAGGTCTCAATAAGATTAATGTGGCTGAAATGTGTATGTCATGATGGATGTGTGAGAAGTCAAGAAAATATCTCTTGAAAACTAACTATATCAGGCACAAGGTAGGGTGCACATATTAAACATAAGTTCTGCAAGGAACATCTGAGATGATATGAACATGTAAAACACATATCGACCAACATGCTTATTTGAAGTAACAATGTTGAGTAAAAGATAATCAAAAGAAGAAGAAGCATGTCTAAATTAACTTGGAAAAAACTTATAAAGAGAGATTTTAAATCTTTACATCTTGTTCAAAATATGTCCATTACAAATTATTTTCTAACGCACACCTACATTGATTTGATATCTAATATCATGACTAAAGAGATATAGTCATCACTCATTCTAGATTGTGTATTGTTTGTGTGCTATAATATATATAATATCAACCAACTAGGGACATTACAAGAATAAATACTTTTATTCTATATATGATTTCAAGTTTAAGTCCTTAACCTAAACATATGTCATTGAGTCAAAATATTTGTAGGACATTATTAGGTTTATTCACTATCTCAACACTGAAACAAACATAATAAGTGGAATTTCCTTTCATTAACAATCAAATAAAGTACAAAATATCCCTTTTACAATCATCACATAATGGCTCTCAAGGCATATAACCAACACCGAGTGGCATTGCTCAAGAGTGAAGTTTCTTTCTTCCTCTATGACATAGTTTTGTACAAACCATAAGCCCTAAGTTGAAAGAGATATGGCTCATCCCAATAGTAATTCTCGACATTGTGTAGAAAATTCTTTTTGGAACGACCCATGTGCTCCTCTTGTAGTACTCTAATTGTTAGATAATTTACAAAACTCCAAACTAAGGGATGTTGTGAGATATCTTCAGCAGTTGGCCATGGGGAAGAAAATCATCAATTGGCCTTCTATATCATTTAGGGACATGAATGCATCAAAGGTAATAAACCACCATGTTCTTGCTCCTATTCTTGTAATGAATTTTGAGATCAACCCCTTGCAACAATAGAACTCATTGGATTAGTCTGGGCTTGGCATCATTCTTCATCAGTAAATAGCAAATGGTAGTATGGTTGGTGAAGATAATCACCCTCTGAGTCAATAAGATATTATCTGAATTTATTAAAGGTGTACACAATGTCTAGTGTCTCCTTATCGATGGTGACATAATTGCATCATGGTTTCTCTAATGTCTTACAAACATAGTATATGACATGATGCATTTTAGCAATCTATTATCCCCAGGTTGTTCCTACTATAATCACTAGCATCACACATGATCTCAAAAGATTGAGACCAGTCGGGTGCATAGATGATAAGGGTGGTAATCAAAACATCCTTCAAATTGGTAAGTCTTTCTACACATGTCGAGTCAAATGAGAAACTAACATCCTTCAAAAGAGGATTATCGAGTATCTTTTCTATTTTCAATAAATCTTTGATAATACTACTATAAAAACATGATGATGTGATCTTGAAAATAACTTTAAGCTTTGCCTAGACTATATATATCCCCTTGTTTCTCACTCTATGACCCAAAATGATGCCCTTCTTCCCCATGAATTGGCAATTCTTCCAATACAACATCATATGTGCTTCTTCACACTTTTCTAGTACAAGAGAAAGATGATGCAAACAAGATTTCAAGGAGTCACCATACACACAAAAGTCATCAATAAACACCTCCATCATAGTTTATGTCAATCCTAAAAAATGGCTGACATGCAACACTGCAAAATTAGTGGCTGCATTGCACAATCCAAAGGGCATCCTCCCAACGTCATAAGTGCCAAAAGTACATATGAAAGTGGTCTTCTCCTAGTCATCAGGTGAATTAAAATCTAATAGAAGCCGAAGTAACCATCTAAATAACAAAATAATTTCTAATGTGATAGACATTCTAGAACCTGATCAAGGAAGGGGAGGGTGTGATCTTTTTGTGTAGCCTTATTCAGCCTTTTGTAGTCAATGCACATCCTCCACCCCATGACAGTGTGAATGGGGGTGAGCTCTTCTTGTCAATATTCACAACTATTGTCCCGCCTTTAAACAATCTACACTGTACTTACCTAATGAGAAACTGAAATGGGATAGAGGATCCCAACTCTGAGTAGTTTTATTACTTCTAGACATATCACCTCCTTCATACTGGGTTTCAATTTGCACTAGGGGTCTCTAGATGGCTTATAATCATCCACCATTGGGATCTTGTGTATACAAATAATCTGGTTGAAACATGTCAAATAATTCATCTTATATTCCAATGTTGTCTTCCTTTTCTTTAGCTCCCTCATCAATATGTCCTCATATCCCTAAGCAAGGTGTGAATTGATAATCAAGGGACAAACCTCTTGCTTATCAAGAAACACATTCTCTAGCCCAAATTGTAGGGCTTTCATCTGTGGATCCTTGGTTGCTTCTATCTTTTCTTCAACCACTAGTATCATTTTGAGATCTTTGAGTTGAGCATTTGGTTCCTTTTCATTAGTATCCAAGTGAAACTGACATTGATCAACCTGTGTGCCATAAAAATCTAAACTATTTAAGATGGTGAGGGTTGTTTGTAAATGATCTTCATATTCCTCACTTTTTATTGATGCTGAAATAATTTGTTGATGTAGTCAAGAAAAAATACTTCCTCATGAATGCTAGGCCCCTTAAAGATGTCAAACACCATGAACTCAAGTGTCTCTCTGCCTAACCTCAAAAAGATGGTGCCTTCTTATACATCAATCAGAGTTTGGGATATGGCTAGGAATGGGTGGCCAAAGATGAAAGATATATAAAATCTTCATTTATGTTCATGATCACAAAATCACATGGTATGTAGGTGTCCTTGCCAACCTTGACTGGAATATCCTCTATGATCAACATAGGCTTTGTCACAAAGGAATCAGCTATTTGAATTGTCATGGCTATTGGGGAGTAGCTTGCTGAATTTTAGGTCTAGGAGAAAATGGCTTCTATGTAGGTATTTTTGGATTTGTTCCTAGGTCCAAATAGTGGATCCCTATCTAGCACCCCATCTTCCTACATATATATCCCTTCTTTTACTCCTACATGTGAGATCTAAGTAGCTAATTTAGAAGAACTTAGTGCAATTGGCTTAGAGTTATCTAAAGGCTAGATGGTAGGTGATGTGAGGTGAATTACTTGCATTTCCACCCTCCATTATTACCCTTGGAAAAGGTTGTATGACATGATTGAAATGCTAGAACCCAAATCTGCTAGCCCCTATTTACACTTGTTGTCACCAAGGTAGAATCCAATCCCAAAAGAGTCAAGATCATTCTTCTTTTAAGACATCTTGTTGAGGATCATGCCTGAATCTGTCCTGGCTGGGTTGATAGTTTCATATTCCTTGGTAATGTATTTCTTGGTAAAGAGAGACTTTTGATACTTTGACCATGTTGGTATCTCAGAGATGATCACATGAAGCTTCTTCATAGCTTCCTTGAACTTTATGAACATGGAATCCATCTTTGTATGCCTTAGGCGTGCTTTATATGGGGGCATTTTCTTGTAAACTAACACATCAGGTTCAAAAGCATCAACTATTGCCTTCTCAACATCATGTACCTTCCTTGTATTAGCATCAATAGGCAAGTTTCATGTGCTTGTTCCTTTTCAACCATGACCATATAATCATCATTGAAGCTAATAGGAATGTTGGTTGGTGTCACTCAAAGTGGCAGTGCACACACATTTCCTCAAGGTGTGGAAATAATATTCAGTTACTTGGGATGTTTAGGATTATTTTCAGTTTTCCTAAAAAAGATTCTTGCAAGAATACATAGAGAGGCAAAGAGTTGGGCTAGTTGTGAGTCAATAGACTTTTGATATGCTTGCTGAGAGCATCGTATGCTAACTAGAATTCATGGACTATTGAGATTGGAGGATCTTCTTTATGGTAGAGAACTTTCCATTGGTTGAGGATAGATTGGTAGGTTATGGAATACGTGGCACTTGATTTGGATTTTGAAATTGTAGCCACGGTTTTGGAAGTCCCCCCTAAAGTTGCCTTGATTCCTAAAATTTTCTTGTTGACTAAATTGGAAATTGGGGGAGCACAATGCTGAGTATTCACTTAAGTGGACGCTGCTATGATGCATACTTTGCTCATGTTGGATTATCGTACTAGAAACCCAGGTGGTTTCTAGTTTGGCTGAGTTTGTACCAGCCTACATGAATCATATGGATATAATTAAGATCTTCCATTTCCCTCCATCATCTTGTGCTTGGGCATTGTTCACGAGGACAATGTAGAGAAGTTGGAAAGTTAGAGTGGAATGATCATTGTCTTTGCATGCTTTAAAAGTGAGATTTTATGATTTGACGTTTTGTTCATTGGTTGTGGTTGTCATATTCTTTCATAGCGGTCGAAATAGGATTCTAGATCCTCTTGCTTCAAAGCCAACAACTGCAAGGGATCCACTATGGATTTGAACTTAGAACTACCTTTAGCTTTAGCCACTTTCAGAACACCTCTATGTCCCCTACTGGAGTTGAACTGATTTTCAAAACCTCTTTTAACAACCTCCCGTGCATTATCAAAGTTTTAAAATATGAAATTTCATTCGTAAGAGGAGTCCATGAATTTCTCGGTGTCATCATCAACAAATCTATGAAAAGTTTCTATTAGCTCCACTCGTAGGGTTACGTGATGTGGGCATTGGAGTATAAGTTCCTTAAATCTTTCTTAAGCCTCTACAAGAGTCTCTCTTGTGTTCATGGAGAATTATGTGATCTAGACATGGATTTGAAGGGTGAGAGATGGAGGGTAGTACTTCTCCAAGAACTTGGCTTAAAGACCTTCCCAAGTTGTGACGTTGTCACCGTTCATGGCATTTTACTAGCTCCTATTTTAATATGTTAATGAATATTTGAATAGCCATAGCGTAATAGCATCTTCTAATACTCCAAGCTGCTTGTTCAAGGAGCATAAATTTAGAACCCCTGGAGATGGTCTTGACAATCCTCAACTTTGTGGCTAATGAAGGAAATTCTTTGCATCATGGTGACCTGTTGCGAGCGGATCTTGAACTGCGACACAGTGATAGTGGGAGGAACAACCAAGTGATGTGCATTGGTAGCTTTAGGAACCACCAGCTTAGAAAACACCAAAAGGGTGCAAAGCCAACACTTGTGGAGCATCACATACACCACTAATATCTGAAAAGATATTAACAAGTCAAAATGGAGGAAGAAAAACTCATGTAGATGTTAATGAGTATCAATTAAAAATAAAAACCCTAATTGTTGTAAACAATCGGATTCGTGGGATATTATGTTGTCCTCGCCAATGACACAAACATTCTTCAGTTTAATGCACTAAAAGTTCCCTAAGGTAAGTTAATAAAGTTTTAATCCCTTTTCTCCAAATGCAATATTGCTCACTCACAAGCAGACATGTCAATCGTAGTACAGCTATAAGGACCAAATCCAAAAGACATCTTTATTAAGAGATCACTTACAAACTAGTTGCTGAGAACAATATTCAAAACTAATTTTTGAGTTTCATGATTAACTAAGACTAATTTAATGATTGGAATAGAAAAGGAAATGATTAGAAGTGGATTGATAAGAATATTTATGGACACTGGGATATATAGATTTCACCACCATCACCTGTGCAATTATCCTAACTATTACAGCTTAGTAACAATGGCTACTTAGACTAGTACCATGTGAATCTACCTCTTTTGGAACACGGAATAGCACAAGGATTGATAATTGATGTGGTCTCAAGGTCTCTTTATCCATGGATCATAACCTAATCGTCCTATAGAACTCCTTCATCTTATAGATGGACAAATGCCATAGAATTGGCACCCAAAATAGTATTTTTTTTCCCACTCAAAGTAATTGGTATACAAGTTTGTAAAAGAATGTTCATTCGGCGTACCCAAACAGGAACCAAAGGGACTCAATCAAAACAACTAAAAGGTTAATGAATATAAATGGGAAAAAGGATAGGATTTTTGTTCAAAGAGAGTTCAAGGTTTTGGCAGTTCAAGGGAATTACTTTTCCAAGGCAACCAAGGAATAGAAAATGGTGCGCCTTTAAAATTCCAAATGACAATATCAAAATAATGTTTAAATGAAAAAAAAAATATTTATGAAAATATCAAAGCGCATGCAAAAAGCCATACTAGTTCAGGTTAGATGTGTTGTGGTATTATGTGGCGTGGTGTGGCAAGGCAAGGTGCACACGCATGCATGTGTGTGGTGTTTTAATTTCTTAAAGCCCAAAACACATACAAGTGTGTTTCTTTGAACCTTACCTAGCAATGGTTCATCTTCATTCCAAGAGACTAGTAAACTACATCTTGAACCAGACTCTCTGATTTGAATTTCAATAAATCGTACAAACAAAGTCAGGGTATGAGGATACACGTATATTGATGTGTATATTACAACTTTCGCAAGAATCTATTTCATGAGCGCTCTGGTTAATATGCTCAACTCAAAACCCTGACCTAGGATTATGTTCACATAGTAGGGATCTTCCCTTGGTCTACTATCCATTACTACATCATGCTAAAACATATGTCCTTGAACCCATTGAGAGTTAAAAGATATTCCTCTACTAAGATACCCCAAATTACAAATGCTATAGGGAAGGGTCTAGACTAAAATTCAAAAAGGTGTGATTCTATTAAACACATACACACCTTAGTTGTCTCTTTTGACCATTCATTATGAGATCTTCAATTTTGAAATGGTAGGGTTACCACTATGGTGTTCAACTCATGGGTAGAAGACCCATCCCCCTCGATGCACTAAGTACTAACTTTCTAGCTAGACCTTTTGTGAGAGGATCAGAAATATTCTCTATTGACCTAAAAAAACTGTATAGATATAACACCATGAGTAATAAAGTCTCACCTCTTCATACATCAATATCATAAAGTGCTTACTCGGGAGACCCTTAGATTGTTTGGCTTTGTCTATGGCTGATCTATTGTCACACAATGAATTGAGATAGGAGGAAACAACTTTGAAACTATAGGTAAATCAAGAAAAAAATAAGCCACTTAGCCTCACAACAAGATAAATCTAAAGCTATAAGCTCAACATTCATAGTGAATCTAGCCGTCACGCTTCATTTGGATGATGTTTCATACATTACAACACCACCTAGGAAAAACACATAACTACTTGTTGACTTAGTTCCATTAGAGTTAGGAATCTGATTTGCATCCGTGCAACCTTCTAACATGACTGGGAAACCAATTCAATGAAGATTGTAACTCATGTACCTTTAAGATATCTAAAAAATCTAACCAAACCCTACCAATGATCAACATTAGGACAACTAGTGTACCTACTTAGCCTACTTACAACATAAGCAATATATGGTCTAGAATAGTTGGCTAAGTACATCAATATTATTATAACATGGGCATATCTACTTTGACCTGCAAGATTAACTTTATGTGCCTTACTTTGTAAAGAGAGATCATAAGGAGTATTAACAGGCACACAAGAGTATAGATCAAATCTATGTAAAAAAATCTACATAGTGAGACTATTTTAAGGAATAATTAGAAGTATATCTACTCAATTTAATACTGAGAATAACATCACCAATTCCTAGTTCTTTCATATCCAAATTCTTAAACAAAATAAATTTAGTTTCAGAAATAATTGCAACATTGGATCCAAATATTAATAAATCATCAACATATAAGTACATAATCACATATGCATTATCAATAGTCTTAAAATAAATTCATCTATAGATCCATTTGTAGTATAGTCATAAGATACAATATTTTATCAAATTATCATTTTACTATTTGGTTGCTTGTTTTAAACCATATAAGTATTTTAGAAGTCTACAACTTTGTGTTCTTGTTCTAGGACAAAAAATTCTTTAGGTTGATCCATATAGATCTTTTCTCAAGATCAGCATTGAGGAAGGTGTCTTTACATCAATTTTATGGATTCTAAGACTATCGAATGCTTCCAATGCAACAAGGACATGGATGGAGGTGATCTTTGTTTCATGAGAATAGGTATGGAAATAATCGAGTCCTTATTATTTATAACCTTTGGCTACCAGTATGGCCTTAAACTTATATATATTACAATCTTCATTTAACTTCTTTTTGAAGACTCATTTGCATCCAATGATTTTGCAATCGGGAGAAAGATCATTTAGAATTCAAGTATAATTCTTTATAATGGATTCTATTTCACTATCAGTTGATTCCTTCTAGAAACCAAGATCTCAGGATTTCATGGCATCTTCATAGGTCTTAGGATATTCTTTCATTATAAAGGTGTAGAAGTTAGAGTCAAGATTCTTTGTTACTTTAGTCCTTTTACCTAGACCAAAGTCACTTGGAGGTTCAACCACTTCAAGGTCAACTATTCAAGTTCAGGTATGGGTATGTTGATAATAGGAGTTAAATCTTGATTGATTCTTTAAGGTTTTGAAGTTTCAACATTTAAAGGACCTTCACCAACTTTGTGAGAACCCGTCACGCTAAATGAGATTACTCAAAACTCAAAACACAATCGATCACTAATTAACCACATAGCAGAAAAAGGGTAAAATTTAAAATCGATTTATACCGCCATCATCATCAAGAACATGTACATAAAGGACCGACATCTTTCATATATTCATATATTATGCCAAGTATCTTTTACAATTACTTTGTGACCTCCTCCACAACATACATACAGAAGAACATTATCTACATGTACAAGCATCATAATGCTACCAAAAGCTTGAATCGACTGAAACATTGTGTACAAACTTTCCCTCCTGGACTTGAAAGTACATGGATGACTCTAGGACACACTAGATATCTAAACAACCTTCTCTAAGGTCCATCACCATAGATCATCCTCATTGCCACAGGTATGTTTCCACTGCTACCAATCACCTAAAAAGATGTAGTGACCTATGAGGTGAGACCCATGTCCCAGCGAAAGATGGAGCTCAACATTGCTTATTGATTACAGTAGGTTAATGCAATTAAACAAGTTAAGTAGATTAAATAGATAGAGCATATTATATAACACAATAGAAATGTCAAATATAAAACCTCTATAACAATAGATCTAATTAGGGTCTTATTTGAAGCATTGAAAGGTTAACATTATTCTCAGGTGATCAAGTGCAATTAACATCATGTGCATAACTATCATCATGAGTCTAACTAGCATCATGAACACAACAAATAATATTAGCATCGTATGCTAACTAGAATTCATGGACTATTGAGATTGGAGGATCTTCTTTATGGTAGAGAACTTTCCATTGGTTGAGGATAGATTGGTAGGTTATAGAATATGTGGCACTTGATTTGGATTTTGAAATTGTAGCCACGGTTTTAGAAGTCCCCCCTAAAGTTGCCTTGATTTCTAAAATTTTCTTGTTGACTAAATTGGAAATTGGGGGAGCACAACGCTGAGTATTCACTTAAGTGGACGCTGCTATGATGCATACTTTGCTCATGTTGGATTATCATACTAGAAACCCAGGTGGTTTCTTGTTTGGCTGAGTTTGTACCATCCTACATGAATCATATGGATACAATTAAGATATTCCATTTCCCTCCATCATCTTGTGCTTGGGCATTGTTCACAAGGACAATGTAGAGAAGTTGGAAAGTTAGAGTGGAATGATCATTGTCTTTGCATGCTTTAAAAGTGAGATTTTATGATTTGACGTTTTGTTCATGGGTTGTGGTTGTCATATTCTTTCATAGCGGTCGAAATAGGATTCTAGATCCTCTTTCTTCAAAGCCAACAACTACAAGGGATCCACTATGGATTTGAACTTAGAACTGCCTTTAGCTTTAGCCACTTTTATAACACCTCTATGTCCCCTACTGGAGTTGAACTGATTTTCAAAACCTCTTTTAACAACCTCCCGTGCATTATCAAAGTTTTAAAATATGAAATTTCATTCGTAAGAGGAGTCCATGAATTTCTCGGTGTCATCATCAACAAACCTATGAAAAGTTTCTATTATTTCCACTCGTAGGGTTACGTGATGTGGGCATTGGAGTATAAGTTCCTTAAATCTTTCTTAAGCCTCTACAAGAGTCTCTCTTGTGTTCATGGAGAATTATGTGATCTAGACATGGATTTGAAGGGTGAGAGATGGAGGGTAGTACTTCTCCAAGAACTTGGCTTAAAGACCTTCCCAAGTTGTGACGTTGTCACCGTTCATGGCATTTTACTAGCTCCTATTTTAATATGTTAATGAATATTTGAATAGCCAGAGCGTAATAGCATCTTCTAATACTCCAAGCTGCTTGTTCAAGGAGCATAAATTTGGAACCCCTGGAGATGGTCTTGACAATCCTCAACTTTGTAGCTAATGAAGGAAATTCTTTGCATCATGGTGACCTGTTGCGAGCGGATCTTGAACTGCGACACAGTGATAGTGGTAGGAACAACCAAGTGATGTGCATTAGTAGCTTTAGGAACCACCAGCTTAGAAAACACCAAAAGGGTGCAAAGCCAACACTTGTGGAGCATTGCATACACCACTAATATCTGAAAAGAGATTAACAAGTCAAAATGGAGGAAGAAAAACTCATGTAGATGTTAACGAGTATCAATTAAAAATAAAAACCCTAATTGTTGTAAACAATCGGATTCGTGGGATATTATGTTGTCCTCGCCAATGACACAAACATTCTTGAGTTTAATGCACTAAAAGTTCCCTAAGGTAAGTTAATCAAGTTTTAATCCCTTTTTTCCAAATGCAATATTGCTCACTCACAAGCAGACATGTCAATCGTAGTACAGCTATAAGGACCAAATCCAAAAGACATCTTTATTAAGAGATCACTTACAAACTAGTTGTTGAGAACAATATTCAAAATTAATTTTTGAGTTTCATGATTAACTAAGACTAACTTAATGATTGGAATAGAAAAGGAAATGATTAGAAGTGGATTGATAAGAATATTTATGGACACTGGGATATATAGATTTCACCACCATCACCGGTGCAATTATCCTAACTATAACAGCTCAGTAACAATGGCTACTTAGACTAGTACCATGTGAATCTACCTCTTTTGGAACACGGAATAGCACAAGGATTGATAATTCATGTGGTCTCAAGGTCTCTTTATCCATGGATCATAACCTAATCGTCCTATAGAACTCCTTATGTGATCCCATCCATAGTTGTACACATCCATTTAAGGATCTAGTCCTCAGTTTTGGGATCTATATGCATATGATTATATGTAATATATAGATCGAATGATAAGTTCAAAGAGCAAGCAATGAAACAAATTAAGAACAATCTAATTATCTGAAATATTGAGTTTGATAACGATGAGGAAAAAATATGAGTGATGGGGCTATTCCCCATGCCCAGTGATGGTCTACTGATCATATCCGTAAAGAAAGGATAGATATAAAAGAGGAGAGAAGACAGTGTGTCACTAAAGATAGTGAAGAATCAGCTAGTGATCTCTAATTGTAAACTACGCTCCAACACAATAGGTCCGGCAAACTCCATGAAGAGGATGACATTACCTTTTCTTTTCTCCAGCTCTTTTACTAAAGTGAGGTTTAGATTGAGTACAGACGACCTCCTTAATGCTAGGATGCAAAAATTATTTTATAGGATGGCCTCAAACCCACCAAATCTAGTTTTTTTGGGCCATCGTCTATATTGTTTTGCATTGTATGCCGCAGTAGTCACCCGACGGAAAGAACCAATTGGTCAACTAGCCTTTGGGCGATAAGTTCACTAGTTCTCTCATCAGTCGACTGGTATGCTGGGTTGGCCGACTCACTGGTCCCCAAATGTTTGATTTTACATACTTTGAGGGGTGATTGGGGTTTAATTCCAATCGGTCGACCGGTGAAGTGGGTCGGTTGATTGCACTCTTCTCATGGCCACAGTACTACAGGTGAGTTGGCTGACCGATGATGCGAGTTAGCTTACTAGAGGGCCTCTAGAATTTTGATTCCTCGTGACTTCGGAAGTAATTGAAAGTGAACTTCAGTCGACTGAGTGGTAGACCCATTGGATGACTGGCGAGTTACCAAGTCTTCTGTTGGTGATTGATTTTGTGAAGAATGAATTCTAGTTGACTGATTGGTAAGGCAAGAATGTCATTAGAGTGATGTTGGTTACTAATGTGGAAGGCATGAATTTCAATCGTCCGACTGGAGGAGTGTGTTAGTGGATTAGATTTTTCTTAGAAGGTGCCCTTGGATAGTCATGCCAATCAACCGACGAAGGAATATAGTTGTCTGACTGGCCTAACTAAAAATTCTGAATTGGCCTTTTTTGCCTTACAAATTCCTTCAAACCTAAGATATGGAATGGGGAAGGTCCACCATTATGATCTTGTGTTAAGTGGTGCTTCTCCATGCATACAATCAAGAAATCTTATCGAATTCTAATAATTAAGACTTAAGGAAAAACAAAAAAGATAATTTGTTTAACAAGAATTCCTTACTTGAAATGAGAAAATTAGTCTAGAATGTGTAGTGATAATGTGATGAATATGCACGAATCAGATACATATGATATAACCCACTTCATAGAAAAGAGTCATGAGGAAAGTAACCATGATGGTGATTTCTTAAACATGTCATGGTTATAGAGTCCCATCTTAACATGGTTAGTAAGTCGTTAGACACATGTTTGTAAATTGTCCTCGCTCATCATATCATTGTCAGAAGAACTGGCAAAGGAGATGTGCCCCATAAGTGGTCCATCATATGTTTTAGAAATTGATAAGTCTCAACGATGGCATTTTGGTTTGAGTGATGAGGAGGGATCACCTACAAAAATGATGTGACCAAAATGAAAGGATATCATATATAGCCAAAATAATATCAGTATGTTGACTAGGGGTTTTTCAAAAGACTGTAATATTTTGCAAACCAAATGTGACATATAATGTAAGCATCAAGAGAGCTTAATCTACACCTAAATATTTGGTCAATGCAAGATTCATTATCAAAATAGAGTATAAAAGGTAAGATCATGGGTTTCATCCACACAAAGTGGTAATCATACAAAATGTGTCCATATCCCCCTTAAGGAGGAGCATTAATTGAACGTGTGATCAATATCATCGTATCCCTATCTACACAACATACATATAAAGGGACCAAAATGTCCTCTATTATGCCAAAATGTGCTTAAGAGAAGTTTATTGTGTCCAATGAGAAGTAAGAGAGAATGTGAACTTTTAAGGGACATCTAATATTCTAGAATGACATGTCATAGAGTGTGATGTTCCTATTATGTAGGAATTATTTATGCAATATTTTTCACCCCAAGGTTAGTGGACATTGTTAGTTTGTGTGGTCGTAGAAGTTTTTTTATCAAAGGGGGTGTGGAATCCCTCAAACCAATATAGCTAATAGGTCATTTAGGTACATTTTCTCTATACAATAACAACATTTTGAGTGTAACATCAAGATTAAAGTGTCTAATATAAGATAGGGGTGAGCAAATAATGGTCCAGACCACAAAACCAGACTGGACTACTCAATTCGGTCCGATCCGGTCCATTTTGATTTCGGTCCGGTCCGCGGTCTGGGAATTTCGATGAGTTCGGTCTTCGGTCCGGTCCGGTCCAGTCCGGACCGCAGACTGACTTTTATATAAAATTCATACATATTTGAAGGTGTATTCTATAATAACTACAAATAAAGTACATATATAAGCACTACTAGTATAAATGTTTGATACAAAAGTTATATAATTTTTAGAAGTGACTAAGATTATCAACTTTGTACAATTAAATAAGTTGTAAAACATATATAAAAGGCTGATTACGGTCCAAACGGTCCGGTCCGCTCCGGTCCTAGCACAAAACGGTCTGGTCCCGGTCCGATCCTACCTCGAAACGGTCCGGTCTGCGGTCTATATATTTGTTAAAATCTGGTCCGCGGTCCGGTCCGGTTATTGACCGATGCTCTGCCCTAATATAAGATGGTATTTGTAATTTAAGTAGGACCAAGAGACAAGATAGAAACTAATATGAGACCAATAATTATGAGGGGTTTTGACGGTGTGTTGATTGAGGCATCAATCTTCGAGGATATATTTTCAATAGCATGTGCAATTTTTCTTATTTCTATTGAGAACCGTGGATGTTCTATATTATAGTATTTTTTCTTAACAAAATGCAACCAAGTACAAGCATGGTTATCTATAATGGAGGCTATCACTTTTCTAAACAAGCATTGTGAGTGCAATATGAGGTTGTTAAAGCCCCATCCTCTCAAGTGGTCTGGATGAAATAAAAGGTATTCCATTTAATCAAATTTACTATCGTGGTATCCATAGGGATACCCCAAAGTAAGTCCCTTCTCATATTGTTAATCATTTATTCAATCATGGTTGGAAGTGTATGATAAAGTATGATGGAATACTAGTAAGAGTGGAACTAATAAGGCCAAGTTATTTCGTACGACTGAGACTCTTCATCTTACAAGTAGTAAGTCTAGACATCATCTTGTCTATATAAGTAGGTTTTCAAACATATGATGAAAGTCTCATTTGTGATAGAGTTAGTATCAAGTAAGTTAATGGAAATGATTCTGATTTGCAGCTATCATACGACAATATTATCTAATGTTATATTTTCAACATTGATAACAAATAGAGTAGCTTTGCGAAAATTGATTTTTAAAACATATGCATGTTGTAATATGCCAAGAATCCTCATAATGTTGGTCATGTTTGCATCTTTTGGTTTTGATAAAGGTAAGTGTGTCGTCAGCAAATTGAACGAAATGCATATCTTGTAAGACCTCTATTTTGTCAAACATGTTGTTTATGACAGCTAGTCTAGCCGTAAAGTTTATAATAGATTAAACAATCATAGATAAATATGGGGATAGACGGTCACCTTACCCAAGGAGGCTCATGTGTACTATTGTGATTTCCAAAAGGGGGTCCACAACACCAAGAAGTGACTTATACTAATAATTTGTGTATTCAATCAATCCATTACAGGAAGATTATGACGTCTAATGTTGAGAAAAAAAATGTTGAGAAGACACCAATTTATATAATCAAAAGCTTTCTCAAAGTTCAATTTAAATGTTATAATTGGGATGTTTCTAAGGTGAAATAGATGTGTCACCTCATTGGTCATGATATATGCATCTTGTACCCTATGAGATTTCATAAGGATGCTATTTGGTCCATACTCATGATGTTATCCATGTGTGATTTCATCCTTGAGCTGAAACCTTGGCATTGATCTTATATACATTATTAATAAGATTGATTGTCCGGAAGTGGTTAATTGGTGGTGTTACCAATATTTTTTAACCAAGGCAATGTGCAATTAGTTGATGGTAGTAATGTGATGCGCAACAAAATCATCCAAGTGTATATGGTCAAATATCTTACTCAGAAGATGTTTAATGATGTCCCAGCAAGATTGGTAAAAAAAATAGGTCAAACTCAACCAGTCTCGGGGATTTGTCCAATTCAAGGTTGAAAACGGTCTTTTTGGACACCATCAAAGTGAAAGGCGTAAGGTTAAAAACCTTATCACGTGTTTTTCTGAGACGGGAATGACACTACAATGTGCGAGTCATTAAATGAATGTGAAGAAAAACACACGGTTATAGAGTACACAACAGTTCTATAGTTTATCGGATGAAAGGCCGACGTGATACAAGACCAATTTCACTGTAAGCACAGAGAAGTCTTGCAGGATCGTTGAGGTTAATATTTTATTATGCTTACTTTATAATATATGTGCTGATAATAGTCAGAATACTGTGATTATTAAACCGCATTATTAGGTTAGAAATTTGTTTTCGTCAATTTTGATTTTTGGTTAGTCTAATGTTTGAACCCCCTTTGTAAATCGTCCGGCTCAGTCAACTTGATAATGAATGGCGACAGGGACTTGGACAACGCGTTATCAGGTCGGGTGGTGAGCTGTCCAGGCAGGACAAACAACCCAGTACAACCGTCGACCAGACGAGTCCAAGAAGACTAATTTAGTTGACGACGACTAGAGGGGCATGTTCAATTACATGTACTCGACAAACAAAAAAGAGCCTCCGAAACCATGCAAAAAAAAAAAAACAGAGATCACCTGATTATTTATTATGTTTAAGTCAGGTAGTTGTGCACGACCTGTCAGTTACGTAATGGAGTCAATCTTTTTAAGAAATATATAACAATGACAACAAGTCGTCTCAAAAAGAATAATCACAACGCCATGAGAAGTTTTGCTAAAGTCAGTTCATTAGTCAACAACATATAAGGTTACATATGATTAAAAAAAGACTATGAATTATTAAATGTTACAGTTTGTATGCTTGTTTGAACTATTATCATGTCCATTTAATGATTCAGACCATGTTATAATTATGGAATTTGAATTTTGAATTTATTTTGCGTACCATTTTGGTCGAAATTTTTATTTCATATATGGTCCAAGTTATCAAATATATAGCACGTGTTGGGATGTTTTGTATGGAAGTTCATAGACTCAACAAATCTATACACAGTAAGAATACTCGTGGATGGTTTTCTATGCAATTCTTTCTCAATTCATATAGTTAAAAATTAGTTCTTGTATTCTAGTAGATAATATATAGAAAAAAGTATCAGAGGGGTTCTATGTAATATTTTTTACATTTTTAGTTATACATTACTTTTTATCCTAAGTAAGACATTTTCTGGAGCATGAAAGAGTATTGATGCAATTGTATACTACACAAGAAAGTTCGTGAATAATTTTCTTTGGACTTTCTCTCATATATTTTTAATCACAAAATAACCCTTATATTGTAATGCATACTTCAGTGTTATATAAGAAAGTATGTGAACAGTTGTCTTTTCTTCTATTTATTAAAACTACAAAGTAGCAGGTATTCTAATTTACACTAGTGAGGAGCATTTTATGCAATATTTTTTTATTTTTAAGTTATAAATTAATCTTTTATTCTAATTATACAGTTGCTCGAGAGCCTAGAAGGGTTTTGATGAACTTTTATAATATATAAGAAAGTTCATGAACGATATTTTTCGTAATTTTTTCTTCTATTTTTCTGTATCATAAAATATTCCTTGTATTTTGATGTATACTTCTATTCTATATAAGAAAGCACATCGAGTGATTTCTCTGTAATTTTTCTTTTATTTTATAAAATTACACAGTAGTCCTTGTATTCTAATTTATACTATATAGAAAAAAATAGTGTGAGAGGTATTAGATGTGATACCTTTGTACAATTTTATTTTATATTAGTCTTTTGTCCTAATAAGGTATCTATGTGAGGCATCAAAGGGTTTTGGTGTAAATTTTGTTCTATATAATAAAGCAAGTGGATGATTTTCCTTGCCATTTTTTCTTTTATTTTTTCTAAATAATAAAATAGTCCTTACATACTAATGCATACTTCTATTCTATATAAGTGGAGAGTTTTTTTTACAATTTCTCCTCTATTTTTGCTCGGGTATTCCGTAAGTTCACCTTTTTCATAATACTATAGGATCATTCTTTTCTCTTTCCGGGGAGATTAAATATTCACTAAGGACCTAGTTCTTTCCCATCTAGCATTCATCAGGTTTGAGCTGGAAAGTCTTGCATTCTAAAATATATTATATATAAAATATTGTGAGGTATATTATATATATATATTTTATATTTTTAGTTATATATTAGTCTTTTATTCTATGAGACAGTCATGAAAGAGCATATAAAGATTTTGACATATTTTATACAATATGCAAAAGAAATGTTTCTTCTATTTATCTAAAATACAAAATCGTCCTTGTATTCTAATCTATACTATGTAGGGAAGAGTGTGGAAGGTATAGAACTCAATTTTTTATGTTTTATGTAAAAATGAATTTTTTATTCCAATGAGGAGTTCATGTGAGAGCATAAAAGGATTTTTATGTAAAATTTTTAGATTAGAATTACAAATTGGTGCTTGTGTATTCTAATAAAACAATAAAGATGGTAGGATAGGTTAAATGCAAATTTTTTCTTTAGTTTTTCAAATTATAGATTAGTGATTGTTTTACAATATATGAAATGTGTAGGAAGTGGTGTATATATTTTTTACCATTGATTTTTGAATTACTAATTAGGCATTGTGTATCTTAGTAAGGTTGTACTTACCGCCACTGTGGAAGTAGACTCATACTAGTCCATGCACTTGTGTACGTCTTAGTGGTTGCTAGGATTGGAGCAAAGTTGGAAGAATTGACTGCTCCGATGTGACATGGGGAAAGATTCACTTTTAATGATTTTCTTCTTTGATACGATGTCCCCTATGACTCTGATCAAAACAAGTTTCAACGGATGGTTTTGCCTTCCAGCCTACTCACAATATCATCTTCTGTTAACTCAAGTTTTTTTGTTATTTTTTAGTTAGACTACCACATTTGTTGTCTTCGAAATAATTCAATATTCTCAAACCCTTGGCATAGACGTAGTATAGCCTAGAATTATTGAAATATTGAAGCATCATTTCGTATAGTTGGAACGTGTGAGATATTCCACATGATTTCGGTGAGTCAATAATAATTCGAATCCTCAAAGCTAATAGAGTGATGACGAGAGAGAGAGAGAGAGGACGGGTGTAGAAATGCGCAATGCTGACTGACGTGACCACTAGTAGGCACTTGAGTGAGAGGTTGTTGGTGAGGGGCCGGGAGACGCTGTGGCCGTCGAAACCACCAATAATAAATCACCCCGTCAACCAAGGGCGTTTGTGTTATAGCTATTGTTTATCAACCAAGATTTTGGCCCGGACAGGTTGGGCAGGCTGAGTTTGAGGTATACATTGTATGTTTCTGCTCTCACATATATTATCATCGGAGGATCGGAAATTTCCACAAGCCTTCACACCCTCCTTACCCAGTCAACACGTTGGGTGTCCTGGGCCAACAATGCAGTCTTTGCCTCCCGTTCATCCGAAGTCTCGTTCCACTGAGTTTATATACCAACACTGAAGAACCCATCGCAGTCGCAGCTCAATTCACCGGCCTACATTCTCTTATCCCCCTCGTCCTCTGTTCACCGACTCTGCTGAGCACCATGGAACGAGTAGTCATTAATAAGCACCAGCCAGCTGACCGGAGATTCAGTAGAGCGCTACTGATCAGCCGCACAGTGCTCGCCCCTGCTCTCGCAGTGGCACTGCTCATCTATGCCCGGTCGTCCTTCCCCACTGTTCTGGCGCGCGCTCTCGCACATACCAGCAAGGGGGGCATGTTCTTCTTCTGCAACGGCATCCTCCTCACACTGATCGCGAGGCCGCAGCGGCGGTGTGCCAAGACAGACTACAACCAGCGTAGCCGGTTCGCTCCAGGGTCGAGAAATAGTGGCTCTGTTGTTGGAGGTCAAGGGCGAGCAGTTTCAGGAAAGGCTACGACCGCCACTGAAGTCGCCAGCATCGTTGCAAAAGAGGCAAAGGCAACGGCAACGACGGCTGTGGTGAAAGAATTGGAGCGAGGACGGCGTGGGGAAGGCCATTTCTTAATAGAGGACGCCGAGGAGGGCGATATGTTCGAGGACAATTCATGGGAGGACGTGGCATATGAGCAGCCGGAAGATGACATGAGAGGGTCGGACGACGAGTGTCAGTTGAGCTTAGAGGAACTGAACAGGAAAGCCAACGAATTCATCGAGAACTTCAAGCGCCAGAGGAGGTTCGAAGCCATGCAAACACGACCAGTAGCAGCTCGATGAATCAGCTGATAATCGAATCAGGCTGGGGCTTTTTTTTTTTCCGTGGACAACTATGTTTTTTTGGTCGCGAAATGGAAGGTCGGGGAACTCTTCCGCTTTCTGATTATGAGTTGGGCGGAGCTGTTCCTTTTTCTTTTTTTTCCGAAAGCGGGAAGAAAATGGTGGGAGAGCGAAGTATACTTTTAGTAGAAACTCTTTTTATATGCCTATCTATGTATAGGTGGAAATAGGGTATATGTACGAAGAGTTCTCATAGTACAAAATTACAGTTATTAATACTTTACATTACGAATTGACCAAACAACCAAATCATTCACTGCCCACATATTTTCAACGTTTTCTTCCAAGGTTCCATGAATCTGTCAAGTTGTTTTCTTAGACATCTAACATAGCTGGTATGTACATTTAGGTGCCGTTTGGATGCCAACTTATAATTTATGCTGAATTTAAAGGCAATCCTTGACCATGTGCTCAACTGCAGAGTGTGTGAGTTTTGGGGTATTTGGAATCTCGTTAAACTTGAACAATTTTCACCAAGTATACCCAACGTAATTAGTTTCACTCTAGTGACAAGACAAATTCGAAAATACATGCTATTTTAAATTATAATCTCAATAATATAAACCGATGCATCCAAACACTGTCAAGTAATCTTGTGACTTGTTATGATATCAGTGTTTGCAGAATAAACTGGAGGGTAGGATTGAGTTGCCGTCTTGGCATTCCAGTCAGGGATATAAAATACTACCTTACTAGGGATAGAGACTGAAACATTATGAAGGTCCTTTAAGTATGGTAATAGAAGGGAAAATGGAATTCACGGAAGAATCAAATTTGTTAGAATGGTACATTTTCCAACATTGCATGTCAGGTAAAGTACAAGATTGCGTATAAACTTGTAAAGGAAAATGCTATGTAGGGACGACTTTTGACATTTAGCCTGCTAAAGAACAAAATTCTAACAGACTAAATGCCAAAATTTGTCTCAAAGTGTATCCAAGTCTGCCTCTTCATAGCAGATCTCGCTTGTAAACTATGTAGGGAGTGGCAGAGTAGGTAGTCATTTGATAGTTGAGCCTGCATTTTTCTCCCTTTGCGTAGGCCCCAACTTGGCAATTGCCGAAGATCTCATTAAGGGATGGTGAATTATTGTGTATTAGGGAGAAGGAAGATCAAGTTTTCAATTTCGATGACACAAAAAGTTCATGTTAATGCATACCACATGTAACTTCTCTACTTTTCTTATATGTGCACGTGCTAGACAGGTATTTTCATATTGCAGCTTACACTTTATAATCAAATACTCTTGTTTATAAGAGATCTGTTAATAATATACTCATAGCGTTATTAATTTAACATGACAGTAGAGCCAAGTTAAGATTAAAATCTCCCTTCCCTTTCTCCCATTTAAATCTAGTCGTCATTGCAAAGCTTGGATCGGCAGTGTTTGATGTTTGACCTTGCCGTCCTACACCGTTCCCAACAGAAGCGTTCTCTACTGCTGTCTCACAATGAAGGCCAGCAATACCAACACTCACACCATGTATGGGAAATTCTTCTTCACAATACAAAAATTGGAGGCCATGACGGGCAATTGTTGATAATGATCTTATCAGACACCATGTTCTCTCTCACCCGTATCCATTGGGGATTCCACTATAACAAGTTCTATCGGATAAAAAATAGGGTGAGGAAAAGGATGGTGTTGTCATGAATTATGATTTTACAAGGTGGTGGATTCATGATCAACAAACGATGGTCTATATCATCAACTCTATTCACATCGACCTATGTGGTGGAATAATTGAAGAGCACACCGCCACCGCCATATGGGCCAGCCTTGAGATCATATTCACTTGATCAGATAGCACTTGCAAATTCCAACTTGTGATTGTGGCAAACAAAGTGATCTCTCTATCTCTGAATTCTATGACCACATGTGTGGCCTTTGGCGTCTGAGAAACATCGAGAGACCTTCCTGCACCACATGTGTGCCACACAATAGGAATTCTATATGTACCAATTTGTTATGGCACTCTGGACACCTCCCGTTGCATCTGGCGCAGACATGGCCCTTGCAACTATTTATGTCACAAGGCGAAAATCAAATGACCATCTTCTAAGTACACATTATCACCAAAAAGGTCATTGATTAACATTGTATTTTAATCTTCATCAAAAGCTTTATCAAGAATGCAAGGAAAGAACCAAGTGTATTGTTGTGCTAGCTAAAACAAACACCATCGCCTTAGCAAGTGGGCATGACAAAGCAACTCTCACTCTCACTGAGAACATAATCCTATTGCGCCAAATCGTTGACATGGGGAGTGTCGTCACCGTCACATTTTCAAGCATCAGAGGCAGATATTTATCTTCATCTTCCTTGGCTACGGGTACATTATCTGATACATTAATCATTGATTCAGGTGCCAACCATAACATGACTCCTAATTCTTTTGTTTTGAGGAATTGCTACTCTCTACAGCAACTGTCAATAGAAATGATTAATAGTCATCTTATTGATATATCTTAGATTGGTTACATCATGCCTTAATCCTAAATTATTGAAAATATCAATTAGCCCAAATTTTTGCATGTTTCTTAGATACAAATCATATATATGTTGGTAAAATTTATGATTATGTGCTTCAAGTCAATTTTTTTATAAATTTTGGTGCATTGTTGCAAGACTTGTGTTCAGATCAGGAGATTGAGACACAACTAGATTTGGTGATCTAGTGTCTAGTTTTCACATTTCAAGAACCACCCACATTGTCATTAATGGAGTACTAATTTGCGGCATCATAGATTAGGATATATATCTCCAAATTGTCTTAGTAGTCTTATTAAGTCAAAAACTCTTGGTTCAGTTGGTACCTCCACTAGATTATAAGAGTGCACAAGTTTCAAGCTTGCAATATCTATATCTCTGTCTTTTCCATCTCGACTAACAAAAGTAGAGAACTTTTTAGCTTGTTCATTCTAACATTTTGGGTTGTGTACCTATCACCTTTGGAAGTGGATTTCGATATTGTATAACTTTTTTATGATTTCAAAAAATATACTTGGATTTTGATGCTGCGCAACAAATTTAAAGTTCAACACATATGCCAATTCTTCACCCAAAATAATAAAAATTAACATGAAGAGAATCGTCTATTCTATGTAGATGACATAAATGAGTACACATGTAATACCATGTGTGAGATCCTCAATTCCCAAGGCATAATATTAAAATGGTGTTGCCCTTACACTCATGAATATAATGGTGTAGTACAACATACGCACATACACATTTTTGTAACAATGTGTGCTGCTCATTAGTTGTGGTGTAATGTAAAATACCTCTTGACATCCACTTATCTCATCAATCTTGTGCCCAATCAGAGTCTGAGGGGTCTCACCAAATGAAAATCTCTACAGCCAACCACCATCCTACACCCACTCGTTTGTGTTTGGCCGCACTTGATTTTTCCATCTTCCTCAACGTGAGAAAAACAAACTAGACAAATATTTTGCACATTGTGTCCTTGTAGAGTACAATGATGAACACAAAGGGTCTCATTGTGTTGACCATATTTCTCATCGCATGTGCGTAGCAAGACATATCATTTTTTAGGATGTTCCTTATTACACTTCCACCAACACAAATCACACCTTGCTTCAGGAGATCATTAACCTCCCTCATGAAGGATCACTATCACAACAAATATTACCACAAACCCTAAGAATGGAGCTACCCATGTTGAGCTTCCTACTGGGATTGAAACTACCCTTGTTGAACCTTCCATAGGGACTGAGGCTACCCATATCGATCCTCCTACCATACCTTCACCAATAGGGATTGAAGGTACCTGTGTTGAGTCTCTTACATCACCTGATGACATGATACATGATTATGGTCCCAATTATGTATGAAACATTTCTTCTACTAGCAATGTGAGCCCAAGAATATCCTAGTGTGGAAATCAGCCAAATTTGTGCTAGGCTCATTCAATGATCACTTGCTACTCTTCAAAATATGCAAGTCTCTGACTGCTCTTCATATATATTCTATTCCATCTTCATAGTAGGAAGTAGTTGGTTTTGTTCATCAGAACTAGGTTACGCTTGAAGAGCTCCATGCCTTTGAACGCATTTACACTTGGGATGCAGTTTCTCTACCTAAAGGTGATTTGTACAAGGTGTAGGTGGAATCACAAGATCAAGCACAAGGTTGATGGCATGATTGACAGATACAAAGCATGCCTAAATGTAAAAACTTCACTCTAGGTAATGGCATAGACTATGAAGAAGCATTTTACCATGATCCCGACTTGACCATTTTCAGAACTCTTGTAGTTGCTATCGCATCTTGTCAATGGCCTTTGTACCAAATGGATGATCAAAGTGATTTTTCCATGGAGAACACTAAAAAAAATATGCTTGACTCCTCACTATACATGGGTTAAGATCTAGTTGGTGTTGAATCTCAATAGCAGCACATTCATTTCACTATGCATCGTCAGATAGATCTCCCACATGCTCTTTGTTCCATGCTATTAGCACTTATTGAGTGTCTTTGTTCACTCCCAAATCTCACATTTGTCTTCTGTGAAGATCCCTTTATGGGCTCAAATTGACACCCATGGCCTAGTTTGAATGCTTCAGAAAAATCCATCACATGTATGGGTTACACACAAAGCTCACATGATTATTCATTATGTTGCACAATACACCTCAAGGATGGATTCTTCTCTAGTATTTGGATGAAATGATTATCACTAGAAATTTTGTAGTGGGAAATTGATTGTTTATAACATTATCTTGCCAAGCAATTTCAAATGAAGGACTTTAGGAAACTTCACTACTTTATAGGCCTGATATTGCTTAGCACAGAAAGGAACTTTTGTCTCTCAACAAAAGTATGTAGTAGATATTATAGAGCGTGCCAAGATATATGATAACAAGATGTAGACACGCCTCATGAACTTCATGTGAAATTATGCTCAATTGATGGTGATTCACTGTCTGATCCCACTAGGTATCTCCAACAAGTGGGACAACTACTATACTTGTGTGTCACTAGGCCTGACATTCAACATGCTACTAGTATTGTGTAATAATTCTTATCTTCTTTTCAAAATGACCACTATGTTGTTGTATTATGCATCATACACTACGTACAATGAACAATCACACAAGCTCTACTCATGAGTTTTTCTTTGCAACCTTACCCAATGTATATATACTAATGCTGATTGAATTTGATGCCCAACCTCCAGACTCTCCACCACTAGTTTTTGTCATCTTCTTGGTGATTTCTTTATCTCATTTAAGATCAAGAAACAATATGTTTTATCTCTTTTTTCCATTGATGCTGAGTACAAAACAATGTGTGACACTTTTGGCTTCAAAGTGACATGGGAGTTATCATTCTGATGCTAAACATATGTTCTATGCAATAAGAATTTCTAGTGATCCATTTTTTATGAGAAGACTAAACACATAGAGATATATTAACACTTTGTTAGAGAAAAACATCTACCAGGCATCATAGTGTCCTTTATAAACTCTATAGATTAGGTTATAGACCTCTTCACAAGGAGCACATTGCATCAAATCACAACATGATTATTCACAAAATATGCATCTTTAAATCACCTTGAATTTGAGGGGTGTTAATGTTAATTTTTTTTTCATACAAATTATCTCCTTCCCCAAAACTTCTCTCCTTCCCTTTAACTTTTCTACTTTCCATATATGTGTAAATCTTAGATGGGTATTTCCTTATATCTACTTACACCATGTAATTGTATACTCATATTTATAGGATATATGTTAATAGTATACTCGGGGATTAACATTAAGGAAAATTATTATCAAAACAAACAAAATGGCCTTCATCATATAGTTTTCCCACTGGCTAGATAAAGAAAACAACATTGGGAACACTTCTTGGTGTTTCAATAATCATCTATGAGTTGTCATTTGTCATCATATCAAAAATCAAACCTGAGGTTAGTTTTATAATCCTTAAATGTATTAAGATATAGTCAAGACAACATCAATGTTGTTTACCTTCGTATTAGGTTAAGATTTAGTTGTTTTGAATTTTTTTTGCTTCTACAGTTAAGATCGCAAATGATCTAATTTGAACAATTTTATATCCCTAAGTTTTTGTTAGTATAAATGGTGATTTTGCACTCCCACTTGGTTTTGTTACCATATAGTGTAATGATATTAGGCAATGAAAGCATGTGATAGTCTAAAGTAAGACTGTTGATGTGAAATGCAGCTCCACTTGTCAATCACATTGTTAACACCATTTCTTATCTACATTAAGCATGAATATGATAGATGTAAACACTCCATATTGTTCATAGACTTTGTAACCAAATGTACTTATCTTGGTATCAATATACTTCAATCATAAGTAGGTTCCAGATGTAGTTGTATATTAGTAAACCATTATGTTTATCATTGCACACTTGATTACACTTTCTAGCCCAATTTGATAATGTTTGCATTAATGATTCTACTATTTTGGGCTATGAAAATCTTCTTATGTTCTTTTTTTGCTATAAGTTGATATAGTACTTTCCATGGAACTTGTATTTGAGCAATAGTTGATTGTGATCAGTCATTCTCCAATATGCTAATTACAATTGTAGACAACATAACATAATGTTCACCTAAGACAAACATATAAGTTAATAGGAAGTTCTTTAATAATATAACTTGATCATACTATCAAAAAAAGGGTTCATAAAATTTCAAAGAATGGGATTTATTAACTTTTTTTAGTATTAAATTTGATAATGTTTTTAACTAACATGCTTTTCAACATAAAACGTTTATTATCATTTTTATGTATAAATAAATCTCAGGGCTTGTATATATACTTCAACATTATTATTAATGTAAAACAAAAATGTAACATCATAGTGGAAAAAGATAAATCTTTATAAAATATGCATAACCCAATCATATCCATGCTCAGATTCATAAACAAAGTAGTTTCAATACTTACACAAATCATATGTTATTATATGTTGCATTTGATTTAAGAGCTACATTTAAGTATTTACATATTCTGGCAGAGCATGGTGGCTTACAAATTTGTTCCTTCTTTTATAATCAAAACACACGTAAGAACATATTTGATGATAATAATTTGGTACATAGACCATTTGTACTAAAGAATAATGTCGGATGAATGAACTCCTTAATGTGCTGAAATTAAATAAAAATTCAACTGAATTATGACTTCATGACTTTGAAGATGAAGGAAGATGGCAAATTGAATTATGACTTTGAAGCTGAAGGAAGATGGCAAAGGATGCACCACAAAATCAGTTATTACAAAGAAAAAAATATAGCAATTGTTGGAAGAAACTAAGTTATCTTATTTATGTGTATTGCGCAATATTGATACATAATGTGAGAAATTTGCATGTTCTTTGTATCCACAAAAATGCATAGAGTAATATGAGAAGATAATGAATATATATCAATACTATCAATTTTTTTATGAACAGATATACTACCATTTACTTACTTTTATATCCATCCAAGTTTCTGTGGTTTTCAAAATTCAATGGCAAAACATTAGAACCAGACTAGAAGGTATTGCTATAGTTTTTCAAACATTTATCTTGCAAACTTTAGGACAAGCTGGCAACAACTTCCTTATGTTTGTTGACATCAAGTACCAAGGACAAAAGTACCCCCTGCTGGATATTTCTATTTCAAGTTACTATTTTAGCAATTCTTTGACTAGAATAGACAACAGATAATCCAATCAAAAATAAAGATTAGATATAATGAGTTTAGAAGAGTCTGTGGGTGAAGATGTGCCACAAAGATCATTGTCATAAAAACAAATTCCGCTGCTCATATGAATGATCTTATATAGTGGCTTGCCTCCCAGATTCAGTCACTCCCAACTCTTGGTACTTCCGCCCAGTGCTAGTAAGAGGTCAGTGACATATAGTCCTTTGGCCCTCATATGTTGATAGAAAAATCACATCGCATGAATCATGTTTAGATGGACAAAGTAGGTAGAAGCATGTGGAGAAGAAGGAAGAAGACAAACTAATGTAGTGGGTTGATGGCAAGGTGGCAGAGATCGCACACAGTAGCTAAAAGAAGCACACAACAACAACTAGGAGAGAACGATTCCCACACACAACAATTTTCTCACACTCGTGTATTTTAGATTTGTTAATGGATGTCTTGATTATATTAATAATGACTCAAATAGGTCCATCTTATAGATGGACAAATGCCATAGAATTGGCACCCAAAATAGTATTTTTTTCCCACTCAAAGTAATTGGTATACAAGTTTCTAAAAGAATGTTCATTCGGCGTACCCAAACAGGAACCAAAGGGACTCAATCAAACCAACTAAAAGGTTAATGAATATGAATGGGAAAAAGGATAGGATTTTTGTTCAAAGAGAATTCAAGGTTTTGGCAGTTCAAGGGAATTACTTTTCCAAGGCAACCAAGGAATAGAAAATGGTGCATCTTTAAAATTCCAAATGACAATATCAAAATAATGTTTACATGAAAAAAAAATTTATGAAAATATCAAAGCGCATGCAACAAGCCATACTAGTTCAGGTTAGATGTGTTGTGGTATTATGTGGCGTGGTGTGGCAAGGCGAGGTGCACACGCATGCATGTGTGTGGTGTTTTAATTTCTTAAATACCAAAACACATACAAGTGTGTTGCTTTGAACCTTACCTAGCAATGGTTCATCTTCATTCCAAGAGACTAGTAAACTACATCTTGAACCAGACTCTCTGATTTGAATTTCAATAAATCGTACAAACAAAGTCAGGGTATGAGGATACACGTATATTGATGTGTGTATTACAACTTTCACAAGAATCTATTTCATGAGCGCTCTGGTTAATATGCTCAACTCAAAACCCTGACCTAGGATTATGTTCACATAGTAGGGATCTTCCCTTGGTCTACTGTCCATTACTACATCATGCTAAAACATATGTCATTGAACCCATTGAAAGTTAAAAGATATTCCTCTACTAAGATACCCCAAATTACAAATGCTATAGGGAAGGGTCTAGACTAAAACTCAAAAAGGTGTGATTCTATTAAACACATACACACCTTAGTTGTCTCTTTTGACCATTCATTATGAGATCTTCAGTTTTGAAATGGTAGGGTTACCACTATGGTGTTCAACTCATGGGTAGAAGACCCATCCCCCTCGATGCACTAAGTACTAACTTTCTAGCTAGACCTTTTGTGAGAGGATCAGAAATATTCTCTATTGACCTAAAAAAACTGTATAGATATAACACCATGAGTAATAAAGTCTCACCTCTTCATACATCAATATCATAAAGTGCTTACTCGGGAGACCCTTAGATTGTTTGGCTTTATCTATGGCTGATATATTGTCACACAATGAATTGAGATAGGAGGAAACAACTTTGAAACTATAGGTAAATCAAGAAAAAAATAAGCCACTTAGCCTCACAACAAGATAAATCTAAAGCTATAAGCTCAACATTCATAGTGAATCTAGCTGTCACGCTTCGTTTGGATGATTTTTCATACATTACAACACCACCTAGGAAAAACACATAACTACTAGTTGACTTAGTTCCATTAGAGTTAGGAATCTGATTTGCATCCGTGCAACCTTCTAACATGACTGGGAAACCAATTCAATGAAGATTGTAACTCATGTACCTTTAAGATATCTAAAAAATCTAACCAAACCCTACCAATGATCAACATTAGGACAACTAGTGTACCTACTTAGCCTACTTACAACATAAGCAATATATGGTCTAGAATAGTTGGCTAAGTACATCAAGATTATTATAACATGGGCATATCTACTTTGACCCGCAAGATTAACTTTATGTGCCTTACTTTGTAAAGAGAGATCATAAGGAGTATTAACAGGCACACAAGAGTATAGATCAAATCTATGTAAAAAAAAAATCTACATAGTGAGACTGATTTAAGGAATAATTAGAAGTATATCTACTCAATTTAATACTGAGAATAACATCACCAATTCCTAGTTCTTTCATATCCAAATTCTTAAACAGAATAAATTTAGTTTCATAAATAATTGCAACATTGGATCCAAATATTAATAAATCATCAACATATAAGTACATAATCACATATGCATTATCAATAGTCTTAAAATAAATTCATCTATAGATCCATTTGTAGTATAGTCATAAGATACAATATTTTATCAAATTATCATTTTACTATTTGGTTGCTTGTTTTAAACCATATAAGTATTTTAGAAGTCTACAACTTTGTGTTCTTGTTCTAGGACAAAAAATTCTTTAGGTTGACCCATATAGATCTTTTCTCAAGATCAGCATTGAGGAAGGCGTCTTTACATCAATTTTATGGATTCTAAGACTATCAAACGCTTCCAATGCAACAAGGACATGGATGGAGGTGATCTTTGTTTCATGAGAATAGGTATGGAAATAATCGAGTCCTTATTATTTATAACCTTTGGCTACCAGTATGGCCTTAAACTTATATATATATATATATTACAATCTTCATTTAACTTCTTTTTGAAGACTCATTTGCATCCAATGATTTTGCAATCGGGAGAAAGATCATTTAGAATCCAAGTATAATTCTTTATAATGGATTCTATTTCACTATCAGTTGATTCCTTCTAGAAACCAAGATCTCAGGATTTCATGGAATCTTCATAGGTCTTAGGATATTCTTTCATTATAAAGGTGTAGAAGTCAGAGTCAAGATTCTTTGTTACTTTAGTCCTTTTACCTAGACCAAAGTCACTTGGAGGTTCAACCACTTCAAGGTCAACTATTCAAGTTTAGGTATGGGTATGTTGATAATAGGAGTTAAATCTTGATTGATTCTTTAAGGTTTTGAAGTTTCAACATTTAAAGGACCTTCACCAACTTTGTGAGAACCCGTCACGCTAAATGAGATTACTCAAAACTCAAAACACAATCGATCACTAATTAACCACATAGCAGAAAAAGGGTAAAATTTAAAATCGATTTATACCGCCATCATAATCAAGAACATGTACATAAAGGACCGACATCTTTCATATATTCATATATTATGCCAAGTATCTTTTACAATTACTTTGTGACCTCCGCCACAACATACATACAGAAGAACATTATCTACATGTACAAGCATCATAATGCTACCAAAAGCTTGAATCGACCGAAACATTGTGTACAAACTTTCCCTCCTGGACTTGAAAGTACATGGATGACTCTAGGACACACTAGACATCTAAACAACCTTCTCTAAGGTCCATCACCATAGATCATCCTCATTGCCACAGGTATGTTTCCACTGCTACCAATCACCTAAAAAGATGTAGTGACCTATGAGGTGAGACCCATGTCCCAGCGAAAGATGGAGCTCAACATTGCTTATTAATTACAGTAGGTTAATGCAATTAAACAAGTTAAGTAGATTAAATAGATAGAGCATATTATATAACACAATAGAAATGTCAAATATAAAACCTCTATAACAATAGATCTAATTAGGGTCTTATTTGAAGCATTGAAAGGTTAACATTATTCTCAGGTGATCAAGTGCAATTAACATCATGTGCATAACTATCATCATGAGTCTAACTAGCATCATGAACACAACAAATAATATTAGCATATCTACATCATAAGTGGAGCTAATAGAATATCCACAATTATCAACATAAGCACGATCAATAGTATAAGCATATCTAACTACATAGGCATGGCTAGCAGTATAAGCATAGCTACAACATGAGAAAAACAACATCATAGACATAACCAACAATATTAGTATATCTACAACATAAGCATGGCTACTTCTCTTATTGCACTATACATCATCTATATGTGAAAATAACAACTAAGGTTTATCATTCAATGTGAAACGCTATGTATAACCCTAATCAGGTATACTACAAGGCTGGATTACACCTTTTATTAAGCCATGCAGAGTTTGAGTCATACCACCCAAACTTCCAACTTACCACCACTTGGTCACAATCAATTTTGTACAAGATCTAGGAGAGTCAGAATCCTAAGATCTCTTCCCCTCAGTCAGTATGGGTGAACTACAATGACATATCAGTCAAACTGTCTGCAATGACATATAGTCAAGCTGCCAACACCTAGTTCATCCTTGTTACATGACACAACACTAGAAAACCATGTATAAAAAACTCTATCATCTGAGGTACAATTGTATCTGTCGTCAATCACATCACATGTATAAATATTCTAGACACAATTGCAATCATTCTCAATCCGAGGCAAGACCGTAGCTACCCTCCATAACCTTGGGATCGGGATGACAAGGACATATAGTCCCATGCACCCTGCATACTCAACAACATGCACTCTAAGTTTCCCTTAGGAATACTCGTTTCCCCACCCAGCAAGTCCTAACACTGGAATGGTTCTACGGCAGAGGGAACTACATGATTAAGATATCACTTGATTAGTAATTGCCAATTGGGTGAATTAACATTGAATCAAGCAAGTGGACAAACAAACCCTAATTCATTTCTAGAAATCATTAATATATAACAACTCTAGAAGATATAAAATGTATGAGACATGATCCTTATTTCAACATCACATGGTACTATTTCATTGCCATTCATGAGACTCTACTTGTCATCACACCATCACAGGATATAAATCCTTATCACATTATCCCAGGGTACCAACCCTTATCACATCATGAATAGGATCACACTTCCATAAGGGCTCAAGATATGCCCAAAGGTCAGTAAGACCATCACATCATTTCCTTCATGATCATCCTTATCTTTCAACACCTTGAAGAAGGTTCAACTTTCACCATCATGCTTGTGATACACAAGTATAGCATAAGAAAGCATTAATCATAAGGGCTATGGTAACCACTAATTAACATATTAAGGTTACAACAAACATTAGAGAGAATATTACTTCCATCATATCATACAAGGAAGCTAAGTATGATTAACCATCATTCCTTAATTGCATTAAGTTAAGTTAAACAAGATAGGTGGAAGTGATGTTACAAATTAGCACCTCAAACTAAACCATAGGTCCATACACTTAGGTCAAAGCACATCCTTCACACATCATGCCCATCTGACCATAGATGCACATGGTAAAGCATTACAATTGAATCCCATACTATGCTCAAGAATGGATTCATACATAACTCGAAGAGTAACCATTGAATTGTGGCATGAAACCAAACCATGAAAGTGTAGGGCTCAACAAACTATCAATTTCCATAGGTGAAAAATAATTGGATGTTAGATAGGCAAAACCATCAACTTGTATTAATGTGAGGGAAAAGGTAAGACTACAAATTCATGGACTTAAAAACATCGACCCTAAATCATCTATTCCAAACCATTGGATCAGGTGCAACAAGCACAGACCATCGAGTCATAAACTCCACATACAACTATCGGGTTCAAGGCAAACAAAACCACTAAATCATTTGCATTAGTCACCACTATTGGATCGTGAGAAGCCATAGGATTATACACCTATTAGGACCATCGTTTTCTTAATTTAGAAGCACCGTTGGTTGTGGACACCAGGTCCACCATCAATTGTGGATGTCAGGTCCACCATCAGTTGTTGACATCAACAAAACCATTGTTCGTGGTCAAGCAGTGGAACCATTGACCTAAGAACCAGGCATACCATCGGATGTTGCAACCAGTGGAACCATCGGTTGAGAACCATCAAGTCTTGACCTAGTGACACCATCAGATGTCATCACTATGTGGAGGAGCAGATCCAAAACTCTAAGTAAAACCATCGTTTGGTGAAGCCTAAGGAACCAAAGTGTGAGCATCAAAACCATCTTTTGAAGGTGAAACCAAGACATAGGTTATGAGGGAAGCAAATCCATCATTTTAAGCATAAAAGAAGACCCAAAATAGAAACCAAGTAACCACCATCAGTTGGCACAAAGGACCCAACCATCGAATCATATAGCCAAGTAGAAAACAGCTCAAAGTACTAAGGGAAAGGCATTGTTTGTCACCCAAAGGAGACCCTATAATCAAGGAACAAAAACCATCGACTTGCACCACATGAGGGAGCACTAAAACCATCATTCCTCAAGCATGAGAAGATCCAAAATAGAAGTTAAGTCAAAGCCATCGGTTGGCACAAGAAGGTCAAGCAAAACAACACCAAAACACAAACCATCAAGTTGCAACACTAGGAGTGAAATCAGCTCAAAACCCTAAAAAGAAACCATTGTGTCATGGTGAAACAAGACCACTTGTTGGTGAAGAATCATAACCATCGTTTCTAGAAGAAAGAAGGTCCATAAAAACAACACTAAATTCACATCATCAATTCTTACAAGGAGGCACACCATCGGATCATGCACAAAGTCAGAAAAAGCCTCAAAACCCTAAAGAAAACCCATCGTTAGAGAGAGAAAAGGCCATTGTTTTCCACATGCAAGATAGGTCCAGGGCTTCCACTACCAAAGTAAGGTCATGAACAAGGTTTAGGGTTCATACAAGAAGATAAAATACTAAAAAAATCATTACATGAGTTCAAACCCTAGGCAAAGGTAGCATCTTTCTACTTAGAACTTCATTTTAGGGTAAGATCTAGTACATGCAAGCTAGGAGTAAGCGATAAACATGGAGAAAGTTATATAACTCACCTATAGTATGAATACAAAGCTCCAAACAGAAAGGTAGATCTATGAAAAAAGGTAGAAATCCTATCTTGAACATTCCACTCAGCCAAGCTAGCTCCTTCTCCAAAAAGAAGCAAACCCTATGTCAAGGAAGCAAGAAAGAGGTGTTCTTTAAGCTCTAACACAAACTCTACCGAGAAACACTATGGGTATGACCAAGAAGAAGATAGGAGAAGGTAAGACAACATCGAAAATGAAGCAAGGGAAGGAGAGATTACTTTCTTAGGTCAAGAACAAGTTAAGGAAGCTCCACAAGCTCAAAGAGAGGGTAGATCTGAACCCTAGGTGCACATGCAAGCATATCGACCAAGCTTCTTCTACATTGGATCCTTCTTCTCCACCAAGCAAGGGGGATGAGCTGAAAGAAGAAAGGAATAAGAGAGAGAGAAGTGTGTAAAGAACTCGTTCAAATGCAAGGAGGAAGGTATAAAAATCTATGGGGGAGAGAAGAGAAGGGTAAGGTGTCTTGCCAAGTTTGCCATGTGTCCAAGGTCTAAAGCATCATTTCCATGAAAACTAATAGGTCCATCGGTTGTGGGAGTCAGGAGGACCATCAAATATTGACTCCCATGTCAGCCACAGACCTCCAACAGTAGGGTGACCATCGAATTTTTACCCTTTTGTCATAAGGATGAAAATTCTAGCTCCACCATCGGTTTGCACCTCTACTTGGCGAACCATCAATCCAAGGAGCTACAAGAGAGGAAAACATAGACCCTCACACTTATAGGAACCACCATTGGATCCCAACACACCAGGAAAACCATCAGATCCCATCATAGAAGGAGAACCATCGAGTTCTATCACTCAAGGTAGCCCAAACATGAGAGGAAATCCTAAGTTCAACACTAGGTAGATGTAACAACTAAAATAAGGTGTAACAAGGTGCCCCAAGGTACAACTAACTCAAGAATGATAAGAAGACATGTGAGGAAAAACAAGCATGTGAAAAATTTCAAGAAAAATCCTATATATAGGTAAATTGTATAAAAGTCTAATACAAGCATATAAATACATAACTTGCTCAAACAGTGTCCAAACTAGACCAAACATGAAACTTTACTTTGTCACATGATATCAAAGTACATATTAGGGTTAGATTAAGGTTTTAAGCATCCACTTAAGGGAAGAAAGTATGTTCAACCAAAAAGCAAGGTTAGGGGTATTACATCCATAAACCCCTAACAAGGATTTTGCCCCCGAAATCCAAGGCAATAAAGATGGTACCTCCTATGCACCTCATCCACTAACCTCCACATGGTTACTTCCATCCCACGGTGGTGTCACAACACTCTCATAGAAACCATGTTCTTCTCCCTCAACTCTTGTATGTGTCATCCTGAATCAACATAGAAACCTCCACATAAAAAACATCCTCATTCAACTCCACCTCTATTGTCTGTATCACTTGCCCTGTACCAGGGAGATAGTTACCAAACATGGAATACAGAAACTACTATGTAAACTATGCCATTCTAGTGATAACTTTGAATTGGGACTCTATCTTCCTATCCTGGACTATTCCCATCTGATGTTGAATCACCATGTCCTTCATTGTAGTCCGTTGTATCAACACATCACTCAGAACCTATACTTACTTGTTTTTACCAATCATGGAATGTCCTATGTTTCTTTCCATATGCAACTTCATAAGGTGTCATGTCTATGATCCTCTGGTGGTGGTTGTTGTAATCCACTCAATCAATCAGGTGGATATTCCCTAATTGTCAAGAACTGTAGGACATATGTATCTTAAAATATTCTCCAAACATCTGAATGGTTGACTGACCATCTATTTGCAATGTAAGATTGTGTTGAACTTTCATTGTATCCTTGTTCTTACAGGTTTCTCATGTTCCTTATTGACTTTCTGACAAACTATACACTAGACTAGATCTATTGTAGCAATGTCAGTTTGACTTGTAGCTGTATCCATGATCCTGCCAACTAAGATACTTCCAACTGTACATCCTTTTGTTGAAGCGATGTTGGCATGTCCTTTATCAGCGTGTAACACAAATTGTTCTTTGAAGTATTGCAAAAAATGATGAATCCTTTCCTTTATTTTGGAAACACTAACAGTGGAACACTTGTCAACTTCGCCTTTAGCATCTTGTTAGGGGTAAAGAAACAGAGTTGACATTCCAGATGGATTTCTTATAGTGTCTTGCTAGGCTAAGGAAGCTTTACATCTCAATCTGTGTCTAGGGTTGTTCCCATTTCGGCGATGTCTTCTCCTCATTTGGATTCACATAGTATACTTGGAAGATATGTTATAACCTCAAGAAGACGCTTTAGACAACCCCAAACTCACTCTTGCTGATCTTGACACACATTTATTGTTTCTTCCACAATTCTAGGGCTTAGAGATCATGTTGTCCATGTTGTTGACCATATATGAAGCACATTGATGTGTTACTTGCCCCAACTCATAAGGACACAACATGAGCACTCTGTTCATCTAGTCCATAAATGTTATTGGTGCATTGGTTAGTTTAAACAGCAGAACCATGGACTCATGGTGATCATACCATTGATGTCATCCACTCTGATCTTCATCTGATGATATCCCGACCATATGTCTATCTGAAGGAACACCGTAGCACATGCCTGGTCAACAAACCATCTATCCTTTCCAGTGATTAGTCATTCTTGTTCCTTCCTATGATCTTGTCCAACTATCAGAACCCCATATAAAGCATCACAGAAGAACTCCTCTTCTTTTAAAGGGAAAGAAAGACTGGGAAGTTTATCTAATAACCATCTTCAACTCACATGTTGCTGGTACACCCTAGATACTAGGACTCGTCACCTTGGTATCCACTTCATGTGCTATAAGGAACTCACATCCTTGCCTCATTCACTTCTCCACCATCATAACCAACTCAAAACATATAGGAGGAGTCTTCCTAACTCTTGGAAGGATCAAACAACATTCTAATCACAAAACATCCTGGTCTTGGAACTATAGTCCCAAGAAACCACGTGTTGCACCGAGATATCCACCCCCAAGATTACAATGAATCCACAAGTACCAAGTGGCATAAGATCCACTTGAGAGATGGGCCCCAAAAAGAAAGAATGCAAAGAAAAATGCTCTTTCCTCAACACAATAGTACTATATAGGGGTTACCGATTCTACCTTCATCATGCAAGTTACAACTTTTATGTATCGTTTTACCTTTTCATTTGGGTTCCTTGCCATAAACATAGGAATTATTAAGGTTATCATGCCTCATTGATCTTTCTTTTAACTATTTATCTTTGTTACATGTGTGTTCGTTCATGTTATCTTATTTCTCCCTCACTTACTAAGGGGTAGCTCATTTTATTTCACATTTCCTCATTAATTTCCTTTACATGTCATGATAATTGTACTTTTAACACTTTCTTACACACATAGGTTGGTCTGAGATTTACTCAAGTTCCACTTTATCCATCTATCATTGTTCTGATTTGTCTTCTCATATCTCACTTATCTCAAGAGTTCTCTTCTTCTTATGTGGATTTTTATGTCTTGAATCATTCCATTAGCACACATTTATTTTTCTTTCACTTTACTACCTTCTAGAATTACAGCTTCAAGAATTCGTCTAACTTATTTGTATTCAAATTTAGGTTACATGGTGTCATATCTTTCTCTTTAGTTACCAAACATCCAAGTTTTGGTGCGTCACGATGTGATTTTCATCTTTCATTAGAGTAAGATTTAGATAGTTTCATCATCATTTATTATTCATTATGCTCTTTAGATTGTTTCAAATCGGCTACTTGGTTAGAGTAATAGAAAAGACAACAATCAAGAGTTTTGCACTTGCCTTCTCTTCAATAATTGAATACCTAGCCAAGACATCCAAGTACTGAGATTAGGTAGTATGCATCATGTTCACATGTCATGTTCCTTACTTGGTCATCATCCTAGTCCTAAGACCTAGTGTCCCTATAGGCTCAGTGAACCTAAAGATCTGATACCAATTTGTGAGAACCTATCACACTAAATGAGATTACTCAAAACTCAAAATATGATCGATCACTAATTAACTACATAGCAGAAAAGGGGAAATTTAAAAGTGATTTATTCCACCAACATGATCAAGAACATTTACATAAAGGCCCAACATCTTTCATATATTCATATATTATGCCAAGTATATTTTACAATTACTTCGTGACCTCCGCCACAACATATACATATAAAAGAACGTTATCCACATATACTACATGTACAAGCATCAGAATGCTACCAAAAGCTTGAATCTATTGAAACATTGTATACAAACTTTCCCACACAGACTTGAGAGTACAGGGATGACTCTAGGACACACTAGACATCTAAACAACCTTCTATAAGACCATCACCATAGCTCCTCCTTGCTGCCACGGGTCTGTTGACGCTGCTACCGATCACCTAAAAAGATGTGGTGACCCACGAGGTGAGACCCATGTCCCTGTGAGAGATACAACCCTCAGCAATGCTTATTGATTACAGCATGTTAATGCAATTAAACAAGTTAAGCATATGAAATAGATAGGGAAAATTATATAACAGAATAGAAATTCCAAATATAAAATTACTCTAAGAGCAGTTCCGGTCAGGGTCTTATTTGAAGCATTGAAAGGTTAACATTATTTTCAGGAGATCAAGTGTAATTAGCATCATGGCATAACTATCATTATGAGTCTAACTAGCATCATGAACATAGCTAAAAGTATTAGCATGTCTACATCATAAGTGGATGTAACAACATAAGCACAATTATCAGTATAAGCATGATCAGCAGTATAAGCATATCTAACTACATAGGCATGGCTAGCAGTATAAGCATAGATACAACATGAGTTGACCAACATCATAAACATCAATAATATTAGTATATCTACAACATAAGCACGGCTACTTCTCTTATTGCACTATACATCATCTACATGTGAAAAGAGCAACCAAGGGTTATCATCCAATGTGAAGGGATGTGTATAACCCTAATCAAATATACTACACAACTAGATTACATCTTTTATTAAGCCCTGGGGATTCTGGGTCATACCACCCAAACTTCCAACTAACTATCACTTGGTTGCAATAAATTCCATATAAGATCTAGGAGAGCTAGAATCCTAAGATCTCTTCCCTTTAGTCAGTATGAGTGAATTGTAGTGACATATCAATCAAAATGCCTACAGTAACATATAGTCAAGCTGCCAACACCTAGTCTGTCCTTGGTACAGGCCACGACATTAGAAAACTAGAATATACAAAACCCTATCATCCAAGGTGCTACAACAGTTGTCCTCAATAAAATCACATCTACATATATTCGAGACATGACCGCAGTCGTTCACAATCTGAGGCATGACCATAGCCACACTCCATAACCTTGGGATCAGGATGACAAGGACACACAGTCTCATGCACTCTGTATACTCAACAGTATGTGCTTCGAGCTTCCCTTAGGAATACTCATTTCCCCATCCAGCAAGTCCTGACACTAGAACGGTTCTACGGAACATGGCACTACATGATTAAGGTTTCACTTGATTACTCATTACCAAGTGGGTGAATTAAGACTAAATCAAACAAGCAGACAAACAAACCCTAATTCATTTCTAGTGAGCATTAATATATAACAACTGTAGAAGATATAAAATGTATGAGCCATAATAATTATTTCAACATCACATGGTACTATTTCATTACCATTCATAAGACTCTACTTGTCATCACACCATCACTGGATATAAATCCTTATCACATTATCACAGGGTACCAACCCTTATCACATCATGAAGACGGTCACACCTCCATAAGGGATTAAAGTATGCCCAAAGGTCATTAAAGTCATCACATCATTTCTTGCATGATCATCCTTATCTTTCAACACCTTGAAGAAGGTTCAACTTTCACCATCATGCTTGTGATACACATGAATAGCATAACAAAGCATCAATGATAAGGGCTATGATAACCACTACTCAACATTTAAGGCTTACAACAAATATTAGAGGGAATATTCCTTCATCGTATAATACAAGGAAGCTAATTATAATTAACAATCATTCCTTAATTGCATTAAGTTAATTTAAACAAGATAGGTGGAGGTAATGTTACAAATCAGCGCCTCAAACTAAACCATAGTTCCATACACTTACTTAGGTCAGAGCACATCCTTCACACATAGCATCCCCATCCAACCATAGATGCACATGATAAAGCATTACGATTGAATCCCATATTATACTCAAGAATGGATTCATGCATAACTCAAGGAGTAACCATTGGATTGTAGTAATAAACCAAACAATCAAAACTTAGGGCTCACTAAACCATAAGTTTCCATAGGTGCAAAACCATTGGATGTTAGACACGCAAAACCATCAGTTTGTATTAATGTGAGGGAAAAGGTAAGACTACAAATTCATGGACTTGAAACTATCAACTATAAATCATATATTCCAAATGATCAGATCAGGTGCAACAAGCACAAACCATTGAGTCATAAACCCCACATAAAACTATCGGGTTTAAGGCAAACAAAATCATTAAATCATATGCATTATTCACCACCTTTGGATCATGAGAAGCCATAGGATTATACAACTAGAAGGACCATTGTTTTGTTACTTCAGAAGTACCATAGCTTGTGGACACAAGGTCCACCATCATTTGTGGACATCAGGTCCACCATCGGTTGTTGACATCAAGAAAACCATCATTTGTGGTCAAGCAGTGGAACCATCTACTCAAGAACCACACATACCATCAAATGTTGCAACCAGTGGGACCATTAGCTGAAAATCATCAAGTTTTGACCTAGTGATACCAGCGGATGTCATCACTATGTGGAGGAACAAATCCAAAACTCCAAGTAAAACCATCATTTGGTGAAGGAATCATCGTTTGAAACCACAATGTGTGAGCATAAAAATCATCTTTTGAAGGGAAAATCAAGCCATCAGTTGTGAGGGAAGAAAAACCATCATTTTAAGCACAAAAGAAGACCCAAAACAACAACCACGTAACCACCATTGAGAAGTTGATCGTGGCTTATGTGTGAGTGAGGACAAAGTGCACAGTTAAGGCTAATGGTGGTTGGTGGGGCCCGTCGTCATTCCTAAAACTCTACTAGATCCTTAGGCAGTGGGCCCAAGTGTTACAAATGGCATCAGAGCCATAACCCCTCCATTAGGTGGGGCCCACATGGGCATGTGGCATGCTAGTCTTGAGCCAGTCCAGACATGTTGGAAAGGGATATCCATGATGCTATAGCCACCCTTGCGTTGGTATTCTTTGATTGGGAGTTGGGTGTTCGTGGGCCATTCTTGGTCTACACTGAAATGAGGAAATATTATCAGGCCATATAGTTGAGCCTTGACGAGGACGTCAAGTGTCTAAGTGGGGGAGATTGTAACGTCCAAAGATTTTAGGCCTCGGATAAAATGATCATGAAAGGAATGATTTGACTACCCATATCACCAGGGTGCACCTCCTTTTCAAGGAGCTCATCACTAAAGAACTATGTGGTTAAGCATGCTCAGCCCAGAGTAGTAGTAGGATGGATGACCAGACAGGAAGTTAACCCCAACTTGTGCGTGATTGAGGACAAAGTGCGCAATTAAGGCCAACAGTGGTCTATGGGGCCAGTCGTCATTCCTGAAACTCTACTAGAGCCTTGGGTAGTGGGCCTAGGTGTTACAGTTGTACACAAGGTTTAGGGTTTATCCAAGAAGATAAACTACTCAAGAATCACTACATAACCTCAAGCCCTAGGCAAAGATATCATCTTTCTACTTAGAACTTCATTTTAGGATAAGATCTAGTACATGAAAGCTAGGAGTAAGCAATAAACATGGAGAAAGTTATATAACTCACATCTAGGATAAAGATGAAGCTCCAAACAGCAATGTAGCTCTAGGAAAGAAGGTAGAAACCCTAGCTTGAACACTCCACTCGGCCAATTAGCACCTTCTCCAAAAAGGAAGCAAACTCTAGGTCAAGGAAGCAAGAAAGAGGTGTTCTTTAAGCTCTAACACAAGCTCCACCAAGAAACACCATGGGCACGACCAAGAAGAAGAGAGGAGAAAGTGTGCGATTAAATCCAGTGGTGGTTTGTGGGGCCAATCTTCATTCCTAAAACTCTACTAGAGCCTTGGGCAATTGGTGTGCTTCTGCTAATGGCATTACACACTACTCAATTAGAGTTTGAATAGATGCAACTCCGCGAATAGACACACACAAGGGGATCACTTTCAAAATTTATAAGGACCTAAACCTACACACCTGCTTCTACTAAAAACACTACACCTACAAGCGCATGGGGTCATGTCATAGTATAGGAGGGCGGAAAGTATAGGGTCAATCCATAGGGAGAAAAGGGAGAACTAGAGCTAGGAGTTTTTGGGCTAGGCTCATACTGTGAAGTCTAGGTTTTAATGGTTTGACATTGATTTTTTTTTATTACACTAAGTTGAGCAAGAAAGAAATTAAAGGAAAATAAGCAAGATCAAAACCTAAGTTAACCCTAGGAAGATAATTCTAATAAGCAATAAAAGACAAGGCAAGCAAGAAAAAGAGAGAGCAATTTACACTAAGGCAAGTAAGAAGGAGTCTACTCTACTCTAGGCTAGCCAACAGGGCAAAAGAGAAATTAAAGACCTAAACTAGCAAGAACAAGGCAAGAGTAAGACAAGAAGCTAACTAAGCAAGTAAAGAGCTAACTAGGCTAACACTAGCTAAGCAAGAAGCAATTAGGGTTTTAAAGCAATGAAGAGAGTTGTGGGCTGTTTGGGGGATGCACTTATCAATTAGGTTGGAGGTGACATGTGAACATTGTGCTTTCATTTAGATTATCAATCCAAACAACAAGCTAGAGTCTAATGAATTATCATAAACTACTAACTAGTCGTGGATATGCTAGGTTGTGTATAGGGGAAGTAGTACCAAACACCCCCTACTACCCTTGAGAGGCTCAATTGGGTTAGGGTTTAGGTGTAATTCAATTAGAGTCTAAACAAGTCTAGGTTTCTAGGTTAGATGATCTTAGGATGATTAGGGGCTGAGGTTAGTAATGGGAGTGGGAGTAAGGTTTTAGGCCTCCCATCACCCACATTCTAACCTAGAGACAGCTCCATACTAAGCACACCAAATTCATCTAACCTAGCTACTTAGATCTCTCAACTAGGGTTAGGAGAATTTCTTAGTGTGTAGGAAGATGGGTAGCTAGCTAGGGATCGATGAATTGGACCTAGGAGCAAATCCCAAAATTCACTTATATAAGCAATTTCCCTAAATTTCTAGGTGATTTCAAGCACAAACTAATAAGAAATTCATGAAGAGTGAGAAAGAAATAGAACATAATTATTAGAAAACGAAATTACTAAGTTTAAATATCATTTTCCCCCAACATGGTATCAAAGTAACATTTTTGACCCCAAACAGCCCAATTAAGGGGCCTAGCTACTCATGGAAATGCAAAATACAAAAAGAAAGGATAAAGAGGTAGAAGAAGCCATGCAACTCAATGTAGATGGAGCAATCATCCTCTTCAGCTGCTGCAAGACGTCCTCCTCCTTCTTCCAAGGTGTAAGGGCATGGGATGATGGTGGGATAGGGTCAAAACACTAGGAAACTAGGGTTTTGGTGGTGAAAATGGTGAAATGGAGTGGAATGGAGGTATAAATGGAGTGGAATGGGTGGAATGCAAAAATGGGGAGCTAATAGGTGGTAAAGGTAGCTAGGGGTGGCCCAGGAGTAGCTAGGGTGGCCAAACTCAAGCTCCATCCGCCCCCAAGGTTTATATATGGGTCTAGGGTTAAGTGGGGGAAATATGGGTAAAGTAGTGCAAAAATAGGCTAGGGTTGATGCCCACCACGGATGTGGTGGTTGTAGGAGAACATGGACGTGGTGTATGGGCACAAGTGAGGTGAAAAATGGCTAAAGATAATGGGGAATTGGTCAAATTTGCACATGAAATGCCACGGCCATGGTGATCCTCACGGCCATGGTGAAGCTTTGTCACCACAGGGGTGGTGGTTCACCACGGGGGTGGTGAAGCCTGATCACCACTAGGTGGTGGAAAGAAGCTTTAAACTTGCACTTTACTGTAACATGGGGCATTTGTACCACGGTCGTGGCCATGTACCATGTCCATGTTGGAGCTTCTTCCTTGCACTTTAATATTCAACTTGCTTATCTTTGATGCTCCTTGCCTTTGGGTTGATCCTTGACCAGTTGGGGGAGGTTGAGGAAGCTCTTAGGCTCTCTTTAGGCTTCTTTAAGGGTGAAGAAACCCTTAGATTCTCCTCCTTCTCTCCCTTCCTTCAAATCATGGTCAAAGTACCTGAAAATCATGCAAAGAACATCTATAAGTGCATTTTACAGGAAATCACATATTAGGGGAAATAACATGTAATCTAATAGGTATAGATATGATTGAAATGCAATATGACATAAGATGAAGCCTTAAAATAGGGTTGCATCAGCAATGGGCCCAGGTGTTACAGTTGTGCACATGGTTTAGGATTTATCCAAGAAGATAAACTACTCAAGAATTACTACATAAGCTCAAACCCTAGGCAAAGATACCATCTTTCTACTTAGAAATTCATTTTAGGGTAAGATCTAGTACATGCAAGCTAGGAGTAAGCAATAAACATGGAGAAAGTTATATAACTCACCTCTAGGATGAAGATGAAGCTCCAAACAGCAATGTAGCTCGAGAAAAGAAGGTAGAAACCCTAGCTTGAGCACTCAACTCAGCCAAGCTATCACCTTCTCCAAAAAGGAAGAAAACCCAAGGTCAAGGAAGCAAGAAAGAGGTGTTCTTTAAGATCTAACACAAGCTCCACAAAGAAACACCATGGGCACGACCAATAGAAGAGAGGAGAAAGTGTGCAATTAAGGCCAGTGGTGGTCTGTGGGGCCATTCGTCATTCCTAAAACTCTACTAGAGTATTGGGCAGTGGGCCTAAGTGTTATAGTTGTACACAAGGTAATTTAGGGTTTATACAAGAATATAAACTACTCAAGAATCACTACATAATCTCAAACTGTAAGCAAAGATAGCATCTTTCTACCTGGAACTTCATTTTATGGTAAGATCTAGTACATGCAAGCTAGGAGTAAGTAATAAACGTGGAGAATGTTATATAACTCACTTCTAGGATGAAGATGAAGCTCCAAACAGAAATGTAGCTCGAGGAAAGAAGATAGAAACCCTAGCTTGAGCACTCCACTCGGCCAAGCTAGCACCTTCTCCAAAAAGGAAGCAAATCCAAGGTCAAGTAAGCAAGAAAGAGATGTTCTTTAAGCTCTAACACAAGCTCCACCAAGAAACACCATGGGCACGACCAAGAAGAAGAGAGGAAAGGTAGGACAGCAAGGAAAATGAAAGAAGGGAAGGAGATCTTACTTTCTTAGGCCAAGAACAAGTTAAGGAAGATCCACAAGCTCAAAGAGAGGGTATATCTAAACCCTAGGTGCACATGCAAGCAGATCGGCCAAGCTTCTTCTACCTTGGCTCCTTTTTCTCCACCAAGAAAGGGGGATGAGATCCAAGAAGCAAGGAAGAAGAGAGAGAGAGAGAGAGAGATAGAGAGAGATAGGTGTGTAAAGAACTTGTTTGAATGAAAGGAGGGAGGTATAAAAATCTATGTGGTAGAGAGAAGAGAAGGGTAAAGTGTCTAGCCAAGTTTGCCATGTGTCCAAGGTCTATAGCATCATTTCCATGCAAACCAGCAGGTCCATCGGTTGTAGGAGTCAAGAGGGCCATCGAATATTGACTCCAGGGTCAGCCATCAACCTCCAACAGTAGGGTGACCATCGGATCTTGACCCTTTGGTCATAAGGGTGAAAACCCTAGCTCCACCATCGTTTGTACATCTACTTGGTGAACATCAATCCAAGGAGTTGTGAGAGAGGAAATCATCGACCCTCGCACTTCTAGGAACCACCATTGGATCCTAACACACCAGGAAAACCATTGGATCCCATCATACAAGGAGAACCATCGAGTTCTATCACTCAAGGTAGCCCATCCATGAGAGGAAACCCTAAGTTCAAAACTAGGTAGATGTCACAACTAAACCAAGGTGTAACAAGGCTCCCCAAGGTACAAATAACTCTATAATTATAAGAAAACATATGAGGCACAAGAAGCATGTGACAAATTGCAAGAAAAACGCTAGATATGGGTAAGTTGCATAAAAGTCTAAAACAAACATATAAATGCATAACTTGCTCAAAAAATGTCCAAATTGGACCAAACTTAAAACTTAAATTTGTCACGTTATATCAAAGCACATATTAGGGTTATATTAAGATTTTAAGCATCCAATTAAGGCAAGCAATCACTTTCAACCCAAAAGCAAGGTCAAGGGTCTTACAAACTTTTTTAGAAACGCTAGACCTGGAGGGAAAGATGTTTTGATAGCAAACAACATCTACATGTCTGATTTCTAGTAAGGAGTCTATTCTAATGTCAAGGATATCTGAATTTGTCTCTAGAAATCTATTTGCATTGCTATTTTTGACAAATCGTATAAAAATAATATCAATAATTATGTGACCAAGCTTTTGCTTCTTGTTTTTAGGGATTTTAACTTTGGCCAAGAACCCACACACTTTAAGGTACTTGAAAACCAGTTTCCTATTAAATTAAAATTTATAAGGTGGCTTCTCTATATGTTTGAAAGGGATGTCGTTTAACACATAGTAGTCGTTAAGAGAGCACCCCCACCCCCATGTTCTTTGACGTAGACCAAATTCAGCCAACATGGAATTAGCCATATCACCATTAGATTATGGATTGTATGGGGTGGTGGTTTTATTAACAAGGACATGTTCTTCATATAACTATTTAAGTTTATTTCAAGTATATTCACCTCCTTTATCAGATCTAGTTCTCTTAAGGTTCTTCTATATTTGGTTCTCCGTTGTGACTTAAAAATTCTAAGTTTTTCCATTTATTCATCTTTATATTTTATTAAGTTAATGCAATAGTATTTGGAGAAATCATCAGTAGATGTCACAAAGTAGTGCATATCATCACGAGTAAGAATACTATTTACTATTCAGATCACATATATTGGTATGAATAAGTTCAAGAAAAGGTGTGTCCCTTCCTACTGATCTAAAGGGTTTCTTAGGTAATTTAGCTTGAACACATATGTGGCATCTAACGTCATTGGAGATGGAATTCTTGGGAATCAAGTCCATGTTAACCATATGTTTCATGGTGTTCTTGTTCACATCTCCTAAAAGAGCATGCCAAAAATCACACAAAATAGAAGTAGAAAGGATACTCGAATAATTATCATTAATATAACAAGTACCATTATAGATTTAAACACTAAGCTTAATTAAACCCCCACATATGTATCCACACGTATTTAAGAATTAAATCTAGAAAATATGACTGTGTTCCCTTAAAAAAAGAGTACAATCAAACAACATGATCAAGACTTCACTAACTAAGTTTTTTTAATTAGGAATGAGTAAATATTTTGAAGTCTAAAGACTTTCTCAGATTTGAGCTTCAAGTTCATGTTTCCATAGTCTACAATCTACTTCAGAGACACATCATCTGTAACGACCCTGCTTCCTGGTAACCCCCATTTAAGGGAGCCCAAGAGGTCAGAGACGTTATCCCAAAATAGGATCAGTGGTTTTGCAAATAATCAACAATAATTAATAAATTCTACAACAACTAAGCTTTAAAATGGAATAAAATGTTCTTTTCTCATACCTTACAAAATATAGGAGCTGAGGGACTTTACCCCATATAACATCTATCTATCTAAAGTCCTCCAATCTTTATTAAGCTTTATTCCATCATTGTCACTTTAAAGGAATATCCATTTTCTTGATAAACCTAAAATGTCGACAAACAAAACGTCGGTTAGTATAATGAAATATACTGGTATGTGGGGAAAACCAATAATCTTGCATTTAATTGTAACAACATATTACAAGCAATTATAATTTAACAAAACAAACTTTATGTTTTAAACATGACTACTCAATCCTTGCATACCCTAGCCTCTGTGTTGTCCCTGCAGTAGACATGGATACTACCTCTCATATGGTAGATCTCAACTAACCCCCATGATCCTACCTTATAGGTAAATTAATACATAGGGTCGTGGAGTCCTATGGTCCTACCCAAGGGTAGACTGACACATCGACTCGTGATAACCTAATGATCCTACCTCACTGGTAGACCATGTACTAGGTCATATGATAACATGATGATCCTACCTCATGGGTAGACCATGTACTAGGTCATCCTTCTCATCATTAACAAAGCTACAGAGGAGGACCAGGATCTGAGCTAGTCATGCACGTATAATTATGGTGATAGCCATAGTCACTTTATAGTTGTATGAAATAAAAGTCAACCAATCAATTATTTCCAAGCAACCGACAAAACCACAAAAATCATCGTGAAGCTAAAGTGATTAGCCATAAGTGTAACCACATACCTTCTTTGGAGATCTCAAAGAAGTAGTTTATTCAAATCCAACATGATGTTCAATCAAGAAAGCCAATCAATCAATCAAGCAAACATTGATCCTGAAAACATGTATAACACCTAGTTGTTACCATCACATCCCAAACCACTCTTTATTGACTTGGGATGCCTTTCTAAGGTTTCTAAGTCTCATTAGTATTTATTAGGGTTTCTTAGATCAATTTCTCAAACTTTATCCTTTTTAGGTCAACAAACCCTAAAACAACTTTTCTACTCATAAAAACCCTAATTGCTCAAACTATCCACATTAAGGATCTTTTAAACTCAAATTGGCTTAGGATCATCATATCTCTGTTTATTCATGGATTTGAACAATTAAACCCATTAAAAGTCATCATCACCTAAATAAGGGTTTCTAAGGCCATTAATGCATATTCATGTACATGGAACCCTAAATTAAGCCAATTATACATAAAGATCATCTTTTTAGATCTAATTCTTCCTTTTATTAACAAGTTAATTTCCACTTTAAACATCCATATAACCCTTCCCAATTCATTAATCATCAAATATTAGGGTTTTTCATTAATTAAACCATTAAAGATAGCATATTTACATACTTTTTGAATTACAAGCATAATTAGGCTTCAATTATATTTTTATTGCATTCCTTGCATTCTCCTGATCAATTTTTGTATATAACTTATTTTCATCGGAGCTACCAATCATTAGTTATAATTTTTTGAAATAAGTTACCTTTGCACCAATAGCAAGGAGCCACGTCAGCAACTTGCTCCATGCGGGCAAAGCCGCATTGAAGAAGTCAAAAGTCTCTTTTACCCCTACGCCAAAAGCTAATGTCTGATGTGCACTCGGGGTATTTTGGTAATTGTGTGGGTTGTCATCAGCAACCTCGTGCTCCCCCTCTCTATTCGCGATTTAGCGCTAGCAAACGGTCAATCTGAGGGTTGACTTCCTGTTTCTAGTCCCTTAGAAGGCGGCTAACCGCGTAGGCCCCTCCGTTGACCCTTTCTGATCTTGCTCACGGACACCACATTGACGGAGAGAGGAAGAACAATGTGGGGAGACAGCAGCACTCATCGGCGGAAATAGGGCAACCTCGACGCAGAGACGATGGGTTTAGGGCAACCTCGTCGATCCATGATCCCGCGAAAAGACCCCTTGGGTCTTAGGAAGCTCTTCCCTTCCATCGACAAGGGAATGTTGGTCCTTTTATATGTAGGTCAATGAACTGAGGGTCCCTGGCTCCATGGCGGTTTGGGGAAATTCCATATTGTGCACGGAACAGAGGAACCAAGGGATCATCATATCTGATTTTCTTTCCCAAAACCAAATATCCAATTTGTAGGACTCCTCGAGAATCAGGGAGAGATATGTATCCAATCGATCATGTGTTTTATTGTTCTAGTATTCCTAATCTTAATCGAAGTGCAGCCACCATTCGATCCTAGATCAACGGTTGTCAGCCACGCATCAAGAACCAGGATTTCTGGTTAAATTGGAAAAATGTGACATTTAAATAACCTCTTCACTTTAGAAAATCTTATAAAATCCATATCTCCCAAACCACTTATCCAATTAATACCAAATTTTGAGGGAAAGTCTATAATGACTTAAAAAACTTGTGTGCCAAGTTTGGGACTCAAACTCGAAATTATGAGAGACTTTCCTTCATATGCAAGTTATATCTTAATAAGGCATATTTTATACATATTTTCTCTCTTATTCTTTTATATCATTTATTTGGATTCCTTTTACCATTAGAAGCCTTGTGAATTCGAAATATCATCCATGATGAGTCAAACACACATCTTTCTGCATATTTCGCATGTTTTCCTCATTATCTCACATTTCCTTCTTAATAATGCATTATTTGATTTCTTTTTTTCTTTTAATCATATTGGACTCATTAACATTTTATGATCCACGAAATCACATACATAAAGGAAATATTGCAAAGGGAATCCATTCAATACATATAATTCATACAATTCCCATAGTCATACATTTATTGGGAAAATTGCATTTCCCACCATATGAACCCAAAAATTGGGGTTGTAACATCCTTCCCCTCTTATAAGAATTTTGCCCTCAAAATTCTACCAAACATACACACTGTTCAGGATAAGACTTATCCACATCCATCATCGGCTCCCATGTGGCTTCATCCTCTCCATTGTGCTTCCAAAGAACCTTTATCATCTTCTATTCTTTACTCCTGAGCTCTCTCTCACCTCGGTATCTTATACCCTCATAGGTGACTCAGGGTAAGTTAGTCTCCCTTGGAGTTTAATAGGTTCAATGCTCAACACATGACTCAGGTACCTCACATAGTGCTCTAGATTGGACACATGGAACACATCATACATCATATTATCCCGAGGGGTAAGGCTATACATAAGTAACTCCACCAATCCATCTCAAATAGACCCATGTATCGGGGACTCAGCTTTCTTAGCTATAGCTTAGAGGGGTCGGATTTCATAACACATATTCACCCACAATGGACTGCATGTTAGTCTGCTTCACATCAGCTCAGAACTCCTGTCGATCTTGGGCTTTCTCAGCCATTACTTTCTCAAAGTGAATTCATCTGCATACACTGTGGTCTTATTGACCTTCACAAGGTCCTCTCTCCGACATCATCCAAGTGAAGTGGTGACTGACACAGCCTCCCTTACAGAGCTTCATGCATCCTAATACTGGCTATGGTGGTTATCATCAAACTCTTTTAGTATAGGAACTGCTCCCATGTATCACCCTAAACGAGCACACATGCTCTCATCAAACCCTCTAAAGTCTGGATCATACTCTCTTGACTGTCCATCAGTCAGGGGTAGGGATGAGCATCGGGTCGGGTTATACCGGGTTTTGCCTGTCCCAAACCCAAACCCACATTTTAAAGCGAGCCACGGGCTGGGTTCGGGCCCGGATAAAATTGAAAAATGTCAGCCCATACCCGACCCATATAAGAATGTTGGGTTTCGGACCGGATTCGGGTTTGCCCATATAACATCGAATGAGCATACCAAATTTTGCTAGATCTAACTTGCTAACATGAAAACTGAATTACTGTGATATGTATTTTGTGATAAACCTTCAAAAGAATGTATATACACTATATTGAAAGAGTAACAAATCATTTTCTGGTACATGTGAATGTATGAGAAGTAAAAAATCAATGGAGTCCACAATGTTGTGCCTTTTTGCCTCCTCATCATATATTATGTATATACAATGAAATGGGTTTTGGCAGGACAAAAGATCATTTGTCTCCTACATGTGGGCATATGAGTTAAAAGATGAGCATAATCTACTATGCACTGAGAAAAAGATCATTTGTCTCCTATATGGACACAATGAGATCAAAATAAAGAAATCAAGTATGTCTATTCATGTCAATGATGGTTATCTTACTAGTATGAATTCATTAATCATGTTGATTGATTGCATAGTATCCATGTTGCCATTGGTTAGGTACATACTACATATTGCATCAAGAAATTTGTATGTTTTTCTTTCAAGACAAAGATAGATGTATAGGTAAATAATGTACATAAAATATAATCTGGGCATTCGGGTTTTCGGGTCTGGGTTTACCTCTGCCCGTACCCGGCCCAAATAAAATATGGGTTCAAATTTTAGGCCCGGCCCACCCATATTGTAAACTGGGTTCGGGTCTGGATCGGGTTATGCGGGCTGGGTCGCGGGTCGGATCGGGCCGGCCCAACCCGATGCTCATACCTAGTCAGGGGTGATATGTTGTACTCAACTTCAATCTAGCATCGAGTTCTTCATGTACCTACTTCCACCACACGGAAGTGAACTTAAGGTCATACTCAAGATATTAAACTCGGATCCTGGTGTAGTTGAACTATTTCTCTCTCATATATATAGTTCAATCAAAACTGTCATACTGACAGTGATCTCTCTTAGGCAAGGGATTAGGTCAACTTGGTAAGGCGGTCTACCATAACCCATATTGCATCCTGACCTCTCTTGGTCTAAGGGAGACTCACCTCAACGTCTATGGTGAGCTACTCTTATCCCCTCTTGGGGACTCTTCACTATCCATAGCAACTCACAAGGTTACTGGTGCCGCCTCTTGGCATGCATGGCGACAAGCCACATGCACTCTATATACTTCTTCATCTCAGGTACTCAAAGCACACTTTTATTATCTTAGTAGTACCACGGTATATGCCAGACTTATCATCATGATCTCATGCATGTCATGATTCCTCAAGGTCAACTCCTCAGGAACCCTAAAACACTCTAGTAGTGGGTTTCATTGCCTTCTTTTCCGGAGAGGTGTATTTGAGGTTCTTACAACCATCATTTTATCTCATCAAGCTCCAGGCTGGCTAACCAAGCAACCACTAACTCGACCAACGGGTCTCGTTGTATCTGAGTGTTAGCCATGCATGTCTCACAAACTTAGGGTTCACCTAACAACCTCTTCTAGCCTCTCTACCGACTAACCAAGATGGTTGGGTCTCAACTAAGAGCATCTGTTACCACATTAATTCCTTATGTGCTAGGTGATGATGAAATCATAAACCTTCATATACTCCACTCATCACCCTCATCTCGAGTTTAAGTCTAACTGAGTCAAGAAAACTTCGAGCTCTTCATCTCGATTACCATACCCAAGATGCAACTCTTAAGATCCAAACTACTCTTAACAAGAACGTCCTCATACGATGATTACCCTTGTTCTCTTCGTGTTTCCAAACCACATATTCAACATGCTCTCAAAAGGTGTGGTACTTCCTCAAACATAGTAGAAAGGGTTTCAACTCATATCACCTTTATCATCAGTATGGCATGCATTTTGTCATGTCTCTCAAACCCATAACAAGATGAAATAAGCATTTGGCTGCAGTCCAAATACAGAGTTCGACCTGTTCCAAGAGTAGAGATGGTGCATCACACATCGCCATCACACTTTCCAATCTAAGTTGAAACGTACATCACATGTCTCCACACCATGAACATCTCCATTATGGGTCTACATCCATGGGAAGACTATTCCCATCACCTCTGGATCTTAACCTATGTATTATGCACAATCCTTAGTCATTACCTCAAGGTATCTAGGGTGGCGGCACTTTTGGAGTGATCTGACCCTTATGCATATAGGAAGTGCCTCTCACATTTACCCCTTAGACCCCATGAACTCATGAAGGTGGCCATCCTTATAACCCATGAGCCTCAGGTAAAGGTAGATGTTACCTCCTGACCATATGGTCTTGTGCATTCAGGGAACAAACAACTCCTACTCCCATCAGTCGTATCCCTTCCTGACCTTGGTATTGACTTAGGATTCCATCAAACTTGAATCCTCGCCCGGATCTACATCATCCCTCTGGACAATCATGGTAAAACTTATATTCCTTCATGGGAATTATGGTGACCTGCCTATCTTGGTCTGGCCCATACATGTTACCTCCATGGAAATATATCCTCGTGCCCCTTAGAGATGGTCACACATGGGTCTATAGATTCATGTTTATACTATGTGCTCCTACACTTAGCTCATCAAGCTCTTATAAGTGACCTCTTAAGGTTATCTCAAACCTAAACAAGAGTTGGGGCTCACCCTACATAAAGGGTTCCTTCCCAGGATGGGAGAAAACTATCTCTTGATAGTAACAAAGGTCACAAACGTCCTTACTTCCAAGGTTTACATCATCATGTGCATGCTTAGCCATATCATGCTAAGTTCCTTGGTATGTCATATGTATTCCTTATTCCTCGATGTTGGACATGCATATGTCGCCATCAAACATATAACTCATCTCAACCGGGGTTTTCTTTTTCTCTAACACATGAGAGGTGTCATACTCAAATACTATGAACTTAATCGGTCTCGTGAACATCATGTGCACAGGTTACTACTACTTCCCCTCTTAGGTCTAGGAACCCCAGGTTCACCTTCTTATGCATCAGATGTCTTACTGCATGCTCAGCTGATCAACCATGAACCGAACCTATACTAGGTAGAGCATGAACATCCTAACACTTCCACGTGAACACCTTTCAGAGTCCTACACCAGGAAAACAAACTGGGTGTGAGGCCTCACAACTTGTTGTCATACCTCTTCTGGGTCTATGGAACTCTCCTTCCTACACCTAGAAGGTAGGCACTTCCACTTAGCCTCTTCCTCTCTTCTAGGGCTTGGTTCCTCTAAGGTATCCAAGGTACAATAAGCCTCCAAGGATTATGCATGAGGCAACCACATACATCTAATCGAGCATCCATATCGTACCTAACTTCTCATGATTCCTCACATCTCAGAGTCAAGGTCACCAACCTTTTTCATCGAGTCTCACTCTTTCTCTCTAGAGCTAACCCTACAACTGATCCTACCACTAGAAGTTCTCTCTCTTAAGAAGTTGGTTCAAGCTCTTAAGGTTACATGTCTACACCTACATGGGTGAAACGCATGATCCAAAATCTATGTCTGTCCAAGATTATCCAAAGCTATGCATGCTCATCTCATGAACATCAGGCAAAACCCTTCGGGTCTAGGTCTAAAACTTGCTGTCAGCCTAGCTTATGTTCTCTTTTATGTAAGTGCATGCCTCTTCTTTACTCATATACAACTGTTAAGGTTCCTATATGGTTACCACTATCCTCCTCAATGAGGGTGCTATCCCTCACCCTAACAGGCACGACCCTCCCAAGGTCGGGTCGCCACAAGGCACTAGGGTCAAACTACACATGGTTCATGTTTCTCATGGATACTCAAAACCCCTACACCACATGCATGTCTAACTCACATACGTGTATGCATGGTCAACTATGATATCCAACTCATCGTGTCTTCTCTTTCTCTAACTACCATTTATGGTTAGAGTTAGCATCATCCTCATAGGACGCGTCAGGTCTCTTACTCTTTCTGGCGGCTTCTTCCTCCAAGGCGAACTCTCTCTCCTTATCCTCCTACAAGAAGGTCTATCCTCATATCTCTCCTGAGGGCACGACAACACACGCCATGCAACCTTAAGCATGTAACTAATCTTTAGTTTACACTTAAACTTATGTCCATGACATCTTGTTTACATGTTTTTCATTATTTGGTGGAGGATTCCTTAATCCTTATTCATCTTATCCCAACCACAAAGGGGTGTGAAAAGAGAGAGAAACCCTAATCTCTTAAATTTTATTCAATGAATGAGGTAGAGAAGGGACAAAGACATATGAGAGAAGACCTAGAGGTATCTTATTTTGAGTTAAATCCTTTGATTTTGACCAGGCAGTCACACAAATCTGAGAGTCCTCGTAGCCCGACTAGCGGGGTGGAGGAAAATATTGCCAGCCCCCGGATCGTGATCCTTTTCTAGACACCTCCATCATTGGAAAATCCTCTAATAACTCCCTTGGGCTCTAAAGAGTTTGTAAAATTTAATAATTATTAGAGATTAAATGTGAAACCACGACTCTAATACCAATTGTAACGACCCCACTTCTCGGTAACCCCCAATTAAGGGAGACTAAGAGGTCAAAGACGTTATCCCAAAACAGGATCAGTGGTTTTGTAAATAATCAACAATAATTAATAAATACTACAACAACTAAGCTTTAAAATGGAATAAAATTTTCTTTTCTCATACCTTACAAAATATAGGAGTTGAGGGACTTTACCCCATATAACATCTATCTATCTAAAATCCTCCAATCTTTATTAAGCTTTATTCCATCATTGTTACTTTAAAGGAATATCTATTTTATTGATAAACCTAAAACGCCGACAAACAAAACGTCGGTCAGTATAATGAATTATACTGGTATGTGGGGAAAACCAATAATCTTGCATTTAATTGTAACAACATATTACAAGCAATTATGATTTAACAAAACAAACTTTACGTTTTAAACATGACTACTCAATCCTTACATATCCTAGCCTCTGTGTTGTCCCTGCAGTGGACATGGATACCACCTCTCATATGGTAGATCTCAACTAACCCCCATGATTCTACCTTACATGTAGATCAATACATAGGGTCGTGGAGTCGTATGGTCCTACCCATGGGTAGACCAACACATTGACTCGTGATAACCTGATGATCCTACCTCGTGGGTAGACCATGTACTAGGTCATCCGATAACCTGGTGATCCTACCCCGTGGGTAGACCATGTACTAGGTCATCCTTCTCATCATTAACAAAGCTACAAAGGAGGACCAGGATCTAAGCTAGTCATGCACATATAGTTATGGTGATAGTTATAGTCACTTTATAGTTGCATGAAATAAAAGTCAACCAATCAATGTGAAACTATAAAGTGAGTCGTTGACTGTCAGCCACGCGTCAAGAACCAGGATTTCTGGTTAAATTGGAAAAATGTGACATTTAAATAACCTCTTCACTTTAGGAATTCTTATAAAATCCATATCTCCCAAACCACTTATCCAATTAATACCAAATTTTAAGGAAAAATCTATAATGACTTAAACAGCATGTGTGCCAAGTTTGGAACTCAAACTCGGAAGTATGAGACTTTCCTTCATATGCAAGTTATATCTTAATAAGGCATATTTTATACATATTTTCTCTCTCTTATTCTTTTATATCATTTATTTGGATTCCTTTTACCATTAGAAGCCTTGTGAATTCGAAATCTCATCCATGATGAGTCAAACACACATCTTTCCACATATTTCTCATGTTTTCCTCATTATCTCAAATTTCATGCTTAATAATGCATTATTTGATTTCTTCTTTTTCTTTTAATCATATTGGATTCATTAACATTTTATGATCCACGAAATCACATACATAAAGGAAATATTGCAAAGGGGATCCATTCAATACATATAATTCATACAATTCCCATAGTCATAAATTTATTGGGAAAATTACATTTCCCACCATATGAACCCAAAAATTGGGGTTGTAACATCATCACCCCAAGAGATCACAAGACTGTTGTCTGCCTGATAGGTAGAAAAAGCAGAACGATCAACAAATGTGAGAAACTACTGCAAAGTCCATCCATCAATATCACTAGAAGAAATCTTAACACTAAGAATAAGATAATTAGCGATATCTAACCTTTCGGAAGATGATGCATCACGTCCCACATAGTTCATGTTCGCTTGTACATTCTTAGAGGCCGAGTTGGTTTGTTTTCTTTGATCCTTACGGTCCCTCCAAACATTGGCAAGATGGCCAATGTTGCCAAATGCATAAGAAATGTGTTATCCCCTAAAATCAGAGTTCTTATTATGTCCATGTTGCTTCCCTTTTTGAAAGATTAATTGGACTTAGGATTGAACTTGTTTGATTTCTTCTTAATTTGACAACATCTACTAGGTTAACAATGATATATTGACCTTAATATCCTTTTTCTTATGATGGAATGTAGCTTGAATTGATTTTGCTATGATTGCCATCAAGGCATCAACAACATTAGGAACGAAATTAATATATGGTTCATGTTTTTCAGGTGGTGTGATAACAAGAACTAGACCTAAGAATGTGAGCCAAAATTTCATCTTAAATTGTCTATGACAAAAGTACAACCCCGTGAATTTTTCAGACCTAAGACTAACTATCTTCTATGGTTTATCATGGTTCTAGGGTTCATGTTATCTAAAATCATAAAGGGATTGGATTAACAAATACAATCAATAACTAAAAGAACAGAAATTATGAGCTTAGAAGAGCCTGTTGGTGATGGTGTGTCACAACGATCACTATCATGTAGACAAAATTCGTCGTTTCTATACACTAAACTTGTACAACGACTTGCCCACCAGATCCAATCACCCCCAACTCTTGGTATTGCCTCCTGGTGCTAGCAAGAGGTCAATTTTGTTCAATCCTTTGACCCTTGTATGTCGCTCGGAATTCACATTGCAAGAATCTCGTTTAGATGCACAAAGTGAGTAGCAACACGTGAAGAAGAAGGAAGAAGGCAAGCTAAAACAAGGTGATGAAGCAGATTGATGGCAAGGTGGTAGAGGTTTCACACAGCAGCTAAATGCAGCTCGCAACAACAACTAAGAGAGAATAATTCTCACACATAGCAATTTTCTCACACTCGGGTATTTTAGATGTGTTTCTGTATGTCTTAGTCATGTTAGAAATAGCTCAAACATGTCCACTTTATAGATACATGCATGCCATAGAATTGGCACCTAAAATAGTCATATTTTCTACTATTAGTAACTGGTAAACAAGTTTTCGATGCACCCAAATAGGAGTCAAAGAGACGTGCACCACCCAACCAAAAGGCTAATGCATCTAGAGGGAAAAGATAGAATTTTTATTGAAAGAGAATCAAAAGCTTGACAGCAGAAGGGAATGGGTTTTCTAAGACAATCAAGAGATTGAAAATTGTGCATATGTGAAATTCCAAACGGCAATATTAAAACTTTGTTTAAATAAAACAAAATAAAACATTTCCGTTTATAAAAATTTCAAGTTGCACCACACCGGGTCAGGCCAGGTGTGACGAGATGAGAACGAGTTTGCTTGTTTTAATTCATCGTTTTAACCCCCAAAGCATATACAACATTCAAAACTACAAAAAGGCCTACAAATCCTTGGGTCTCCACTCTCACCTAAATGGATCCCTCTCACTTCTAAAGTGAGCAACATGTGATTAAAAATGACTGAAAAGTCTATAAAATACAACAGAAAACGTGACTGAAATACAATAGGCCCCACCCCCGACAAAACTGCAGAGTACATACCCACCTAGTCATCAAGGTCGCATACTTTATCGGTTGACCACCACAAACTGCTTCAGTGTATGCCCAACTACTTGCTAATGCAGTGTACCAGAATACCTGCATTGAGTTACCACAACCGCAGGCATGGAGGGCTTCTCATTATGAACTGACTTGGTTAAAAGTAAATTCACTACGCCCTCAGATGTGTTCCGTTGAGCATCTCCTTATTCGTAAGGATGGCCGCCACATCTTCGGTTGTCTTCTTACTATTTCGGACAGGTAATGTAGTAAACTAGTATACCCATCGTTCTAGTAGTTAACTATACGTACCTAGGTCATTAACAATTACGCTTTGCCGATATCTGGTGCAGAAATCATGCAGTAGACTGGCGGTGGCTATGCCGTTGTGTTGCTATTTCTTGTACGGGAAACCTAGTGCTGGTTAGAGACACAAAGGCATGGGCATGGCGAAATTTTGTCAGCTGACGTTGGAGTTGGACACAAAAGCCGGCATCCACTGCAATTGTGGTTTTCTTGTCACAAATCATTGACCTCAGTGACTTGACACTTGGATGGACAGAGTGGCAACCTCTAGATGATGTAGAAAAATAGTAGAATAAACCAACAAGTTATAGCACTGAAATACAGGAAAAGCGTCCATTAGTTAATCTCTTCTGAATAAATAAGCAATCAAGCTTCAATTTATTCTCGGCCATACATCAGCAAATATTAATTTTGAAACATTTCACACGCAGTTTTATAAGTCCACAATATCATAGACGCACTTTATACATGATGTGATCACGAATTCCTATGGTTAAAAAGGTAAACCCAATAACTCTTTCTATTACGTGTTAATACTACGATAAAACAACTGAAATTTGAGAATTTCTTCACAAGATGACAACAAAGCAAACACATACAAATGTCACTGTAACCCAGATTTCCATTATCCTATTTAGACAAACTAGACACCAACAAAACTGCCACCAAGTTTGTGGAAATCTTTTACCTCGTCAGAACTATACATAATTTATATTTGGATAAAAGATTACAAAACTGGAATGGGATTGTGAGAAATTGCAATTACTAATCTCATATACGCCTTTATCAAATACCCATAAACTCAAGACCAGCGGCTGTTGGCGTTAAGCCCTGATCAGCTAAATATCTGGAGTTGTGAAACTTGCTAAGATGCCTCATACCACTGTCACACAATATAGTCACAATTGTATGGCCAGGCCCTAAGGATTGTGCCAATCGTACAGCCCCGACACAGTTCATTGCTGAAGAGCTTCCTAGAAATAGTCCGTCTTCCTTCATCAAAAACCTGAAGGACAGCCAATGAGGTATACAGAATGTTACCAGAGTGAAAAAACAACCAAAGAACACAACAGTTTGTCAAACATTTGATGGTAGACCAAGCCCGTGGCATCCTACGATTAGATTAGATGCTCGTCTACTGGGATTGCAATACCTCTTCACTATCAACAATCAGACTCATGCTGTTGCGAGTTGCTCCAGATTTTAACCAGAGCAACCCACAGCCAACTGAAGAGTGCTGGTGAAAGGCATTCCAAACCCCCAAAAGGAGAGACGATATAGGTACGCACAACATTTAGGACAGAGAATTCATCCATCAAATTACATCAGAAAACCAAATCATGAACTACCTATTTTCAGGATCATTTCACAAAATCTAAGATGAATCACGGTTGAGGTGTCACGTGTGGGTAAGCACATAGATATAGATAAGCTTATAAAGAGTCAGCTCTAACCATGGTATTAAAAAATCCGACTTGAGGCTCTTGAGGCTTACGCCTCGAGGCGAGGCTATCCTAAGTACGCCTCGAGGCTTACACCTCATTACCCTGGACTGAGGCTTACGCCTCGAAATGTTTGAGGCTCGTCTCAAAGCACTGAGGCTCTGAGGCCGCTTAGCTGAGACACAAGCCTCGGTTATGGATGATAATGTTTTATGTTACCCACCAACTTTTTTACTTTTAAGATTACTAAAACATGTTATTAGAAGTTTTCTATTCATTGTAGTCGTAATTTATTATCATTGTCTTATTAGTGAAATTATAATTATTATTCTTTGAGTGAAATATTTCAATCTTCATTGTCAAAATTGTCTTTGTTTGCTACTTTTTTATTTTTTATGTCTGTGTATTTCATTTCATTGTTAACTAATTTTTGGTTTCTTATTCCTACTAATTCTTAAATGGATCTAATACTAAAATCATTGATACCCCCTATTTGCTAAATATATATCTTTATCTATCTGTAGTAATTTACAGTTTCCATTTCTATTTAGTCTTAGTTTTGCTTGTATATACATATTTTTGTTTTACACACATATATAATATATATACACATACGCATATAATATGTATATAAATATGTATATACATGTACATCTTTATTAATTTATGAACGCCTCATACATATTTCGAGGCTTACGCCTCAAACGCCTCGCCTCTTTGAGATCAAAACGCCTTGTTATGCCTCACACACTTTAAAACCTTGGCTCTAACGACCATGTCCATAGCAGATTTATGAATCCGCATACTGTGTCGATTTATATGTTTAAGGATTATGATGCCACTCATTGTTTGTTTGTTCCCATCAATTGGCACTACATTCATTAGCAAAAAACATTTCCCACTGTTTTCTCTAAGCACCTGGAGGGGAACAAGCATATCCAACATTACATCGGCAGAAATAGACTAAGAGGACTTTGATTCACATAGCAGTTGTTGTTTAGGTTGTGACTTGCTGGAGCAATATTTCGGTCACCAACTAAACTCTCGAGTGGCTATATGATTGGGATTTCAATTTTACATGAGGACGAGAAACGGCGCCTGGAAGAGAGTATATTTTGAGAAATGGAACCCATCAAAAATCTATTCATGTAAGATCCATGACTGTAATTTCTGAACAACAAGGTTGCTTAAAGGCGTGTGTTTGTTATATAGAAATTAAGCACAAGTAGGTCATCATATTTGGCCGCCTGTAAAGTACACCTATATGGACTGTGCCTTTCAGGAAAATACATGTCCGAGGTTCAAAGAAAGAGAAATGGTTAGACCCTAGGAAGCATGGACACAGACACGGACACAGATACGGACACGGACACGGACACGAACACGGGACACAGGAATTTCCAAAAATATAGGACACGGACACGGACACGGCGAAAAATATACATATACATATACATAACATATACATATACATATACATACATATAATATTTTTATATATAACACAAAAAAGAACAAGCACATTCAAACTTAAAGATCATTTCATCCAAGCTATATTCACTTTCATATGTTCACTCAAACACACATTGCACACATCATGAAATTAAGCCATCAAAGGCATACGATCAAACAAGTCCACATTGTAAACACAATAATAGTAATATAAATTTTATTCACAAACAATAACAAGTTGAGCACTACAAGTATGGACCCATAGAAAAAAAAATTGCACATGTAAATTTGGACAGTAAAAAGATAGTAATGGTGGTAGACAACAAAGAAAAAAGAGGAGGTATGTTGTTATTTGTAGAAGAGAGTGAAACATTGATGTACTGGGAAGAAAAGGAAGGGAAAGAGGAGGTTGGTGGTGGTGGTGGTGGACAAATAAAACATAGATATTAGAGACCGAAGAAGAGGAAGACGAGAGGTTGGCAACGAGCGGAGAGAGAGGAGAGGCCAAAGTCTTTAGGTGGATGAAGAGGAGTAATTACCTAGGTGGTGATGTCACGAGGGGAAGACATGTGCATCAGGAGTGGAGAGGAAGTTTATGCGCAATAGGATATTTCCCCTTCTAAATCTGTGATTTGTTGTGTCCTAATGCGTCCAAGCCGTGTCCAGGACGTGTCCAACTCCTGATAAAAAAAATGGGAGACTTAGACACGTCTAAGAAGTGTCCACCACGTGTGTCCATGGTGTGTCCATGTTGGACACGTGTTAGACACGGACCGGGAAGTGTCCATGCTTCCTAGGTTAGACCTTAAACTGAAGATGGTAAAGAGAACTTACCCCAGTCCAAGTTAGCGTGTCAAGATCCCCATATTTGGAAGAAAAACTGGCTTTAAACAACCAAAAGGCTCCCTTTCACAGAGCTAGACACAGGCCTTGATAAGTATCATTGAGTACAAGATCATTGTCTATGGAATCAGGGATAAGATGCTAAAAATATGTTTATTCCTCATTTATAAGCATACTACATGCTGATCAGTTTAAGAACTGGTTGCAGGTTCTAGAAAGAGTTCAAATTGATCAATACTGACCTGGACATTTCAATAGCCTCCTTATCAGTACCTCTGTATGCTCCATCTAGTTCTGCCATCACAAAATTTTTGGTTATTCTGTTGATTCCAATCCCTTCAGTTACAGTGTCGAATGGGTTCTTCAGTCGTCGACCCTCGGCTTCCTCTTTTGTATACATAACCCCTCTAGTGACTTTATTAAACAACCCAGATCCAGGAGGATCAATAAGATAACACTTGATGCTTGGATCCTTCTCCTGTAGCAAAAGAATGCTAAAACAGAAGTTAAAATATTTGCAGAGCCACATTTGTCTGCTCCAAATTAAGAGAATACAAGGTATCATGGAAATGAGTAAGACCTTTAAAAATCGAGAAACTCCAGCAAGGGTGCCACCTGTTCCTGCAGCAGCAATAAATGCATCCAAACATCCTCCGGTTTGCTCCCATATCTCAGGGCCAGTGCCCTCGTAGTGAGCCCGGAAGTTGGCTAGGTTTTCAAACTGATCAGCAAAAAACCCTCCTTTACAATCAACACCAAAAAAAGGATGTGTGCTTTCTTTTTCTGACTCACATGCACCGTTTGTGGGCATTTTAGCTTCACCATTACTAATCCCATTTTGCAGCAATGCCAACTTGTTCGCTTCCGAAGCTCTTCTTCTTGCAATGTTGACATAATGATCTTTGTGTGTTATGGACACAGGCCTAACTCTTTCTACAGTAGCTCCAAGAGCTTCAATCATTTGAGCCTGAGGAAAGTAATGTCAGCCAGTGACTACAATGACAGAAGCAAACAAATGGTACCAAAAATACCACTACCATCATCACAACACAAGTACTTATTCCTACAAACAGAAGATACATTTCAGAAATGCTAAAGTTGGCTGTAAAATGAAAAAAGTAAACTTTTAGGTCATACTAGTTAAGACAGATATTCAAGCTCTAAACCAGGTGAAACACTTGAAAGCCAGAATGGAAAATAGGACACCTTGCTCGTCTTAGTGAAAACTAGAAAGGATCTTAACTGTTGAGCTTTTTTTCTAAACAGTGTAAATTTTCTGCTTTTTCGTATCAAGAACAATGAGCTTTGTAGAGTTTGCTCACTATATTTGAACCTACTGGTAAACAACACAGCCTTCTGCTTTTATAAATTTAAAGGAAAATTTATTAAACGGAGCGTTTTTTCCCGAACAAAACTAGGTGGAAATACTAACCCATTTTATTAAAATGGGGTTTGGGTTGTTGTTGTTGTGTGTGTGTGTGTGTGTGTGTGTGGGGGGGGGGGGGGGGGGGGGGGGACTTCTATGTATGAATCTCAAATATGTATGTAACTATATATTGTTAGTATGAGTGGTAATTGGTTAAGTGGACTTAGGTCCGTCATTCTATGTTTGTTGTTCGTACACTTAGTGAGGATTCATTTACCCCCACTTAAATGTACTCATGTATCCCTGGACTCATATATATATGAGAGCCAACACCTCATTAGAAATATGAGAATTACTTTCTTTCGCACATGTCATCAGAGAATTGTTGAGTGATTGAATGCATAATTGGTTGCTAAATGTTCTACTCAAACCTTTGGTGTGGGCTATATGAAGCATTCTCGCAAGCGACAAAGACTATTACTGTCAGAGAATAAAAGAAGGCTAATTGATATATTGATAAGAGACAAGCTTGCTCCTATATATAAGAAAACAGGGAAGCGTACAGACTCAAACTAAACCCTAATGGCCAAGACATACTTGAGCCCATAATACAAAGAGACTAAATAACATAAGTAAACAGACTCTCTAACACTCCCCTCAAGCTGAATCTTAGTAGAATCCCAAGTCAGCTTGCAAACAGAGAGGTAGGACTAAAACGAAAGACGAAATAAAATAATAAACCAAGCCCATACAAGAATTTTTCTCCCCCTCAATATTACAATAAAGCGCTCAAATACTCAAACACTCCCCCTCAAGTAAATACTCCATAGCAGGCAAGCAAGTCACAAAAGCTTCTCAATCATAATGGTGTTATCTGGAGTAGAAGCAGCAACGCATTATAAAGCATCATGGTCTTCATCCCATTCACTAACGTCGCAGCCCAGAGAATGGTAGGTCATAGCAGCAGTAGTAGTAGTAGTTGTCAATGTGCAAATAGAGCATTGACGAACCAGAGTGTTGGACCACAGTAGCAGAAAGTCAACATGCACACAAAGCACGGACAAGCAAGGAATTTAATGACCGATACCGATGTCGTTTCGACAGCTTGGATATAGATATTTACCGGTATACCAACGGAAATATCGACAGATGCAATCCTGGTCATATCGACACCAAAACGAACGAATTAAATCATGAAATTTTACAGGCGCGGTCTCAATACCTAGATGCAACATTTTATGCAATAATATTCTATATTGGGTATGTGGGGGGAGGGGGTCAATCATGTGAGAGGTAAGGAATCTGTCATGTTTTTTGGAGATTTCGATGAAGGATTTCGATGACAAAATGCAAGAATTAAGATCTGAAATTTTACTAGCACAATCCATAAACTCATGTTTAGACACTTATGCAATAATATTCAATTTACAACAAAATATAACAACATAGTAAATTACTAACTCACATCAGTTGTATGTTGAGTGGTGTGCTGGTTCTCTATACATTATGTTGTTGATATGGGCCACATATTGCTCCCATGTCATGTAACTTCTGTAAGACTTGTTGTATGGAACAACATGCTCCTCATACACTTCAGGATTGGCAAACTGTATCATCCCAAACTTTAGAAAATGTTCTTCCAAATCTTTGAGATATTTTTCCTCAGTTGCAAAAATGAATTGATGTTGAGTAGAAGCAGGAGGAGGTGCCCATGCTTAAGGAACTTGAGGTTGAGTAGAAGCAGGAGGTGTCCATGCTCGAGGAGCTTGAGGTTGAAGAAAAAGAGGTTGTAATGGTACACCGACAATAGGATAAATTGTAGTATGCCCACCACTCTATGTTTGACCTCCATCACCAGAGTATGCTTCGGTGTTCACCCGAAAGCATCCATAAGGGCTACGGACAGAGTATGCTCCGTAATATCCCAAGCCTACTTCTAATTGTAATCTTGGCGGTGGTTCAACTTGATATCCAGAATACCCATGTTGGGACTGAGATGGGTATGGAAGTGTCTGCCCAAATAACATATCTTCAAATGAATGCTGAGATTGAGAGTCAGATATGCTCATGGCATCCATTGAATCAGCAAGATCAGAATAATAATCACTTTGACTCTGGTATTGTGGTTGTGGTGGAGGTGCACCGCTGTAATCTTTCCCAGTTCGAGTTTTTCTCCTTTGAAATGTTTTATCAGCCATGGGATATTCTTGTTCTGGTGGAGGTGGAGCCCTAGTAACATGACTAACATAAGGCCGGTCATCATTGTGAGGATCAACAGCTGAAGGATATCTTGGAGAGCGTTGGCTGCAATTATCACCATCACTGCCACCATCATCAGACTTAGATTCGGAACCAAATGTAGAAGAAGAATCTAAGCTACCTAATTGTTCTTCCACTTCTCTATTGATTTCCATATCAATATTAAAATGTGCAGCTTTAGGATCAAGTCTTTCTGGCGGGGTATCAAAAATAATATCATCACCATTATTTGCATCAAATTGCTCTTCTATATATGGATCTGTACGTCCATCTAAATTATCAAGAACAGGACGGCATATCTCATTCATCCATTCCTCTAAAGGATTTTTTGAATCATCCTCCAGTCCTCTACGTCTTTCAGTGTAAAAAGTATATGTGTTGTCAATGGGATCATGGGCAACAGCAAAATCCACTTCCTTGTAGTTGGCATCTCGTATTGCTCTAGCCCTCAACCGCATGTTGTAGTGAACGTAGACAAGATCCCTCAACCTGTTTGCACCAAGCCTGTTCCTTCTCTTCGAGTGTATCAAATTGAAAGTGCTCCAATTTCTTTCACAACCCCCTGCAGATGTTGTTTGAGCAAGGATGTGAATAGCCACTTTTCTTAAATGGGGGGCACATGGCCCATTCCAAACCCACCACTCACAAGGATCACCTGCCTCGCGGTCAGCAACCACATTTGGATGGCCAAAGCATCCAGTGCTTTCACGAAACTGGCACAACTGCAAAAATAATATATACGATATTGAGATGATGAAATCAAAGGAAAGACTAATGAGAAATTAAGAATGTAAGTTATATAGTTATATACCTCTTCCAGTACTAGCAATCGGAATCGCTCTTCTGGAGAGGTAATGAACTTGTTAGTGACATCTCTCACTGCATTCATTAGAGGCGCATTCAAGCCTAGTGTTCGTGAGTATTGGAACCTCGGATTCAAATAGTAAGTTGTCACAAATGTAAATAAGGAAATAAGAATGGCATTTTATTTGTAGACTATGAGTTAAACCAATAACTTAGAAGTTAGAATATAATTGAGATATATAGCTGCTTTATGCAATGGATGCAAAAGCATATTTGTCCAATGATTCTCATAAAATTTTATATATTGCTCATTGGACCTAGGAGATGCTTCTTTCATATTGTCCACCATTGAGGTCATTGCATCATATAGGAAAGGCATTGTTGCAGTTTCGTCACCATCTACCAGCCTCAATACTTTGACAATGGGTTCCATTATTCGCAGCACTCTAGTAACCTTATCCCAAAAAAGGTCGGTTGGCAATCAACTCCTCAATTCTTCTGCCAACTGGGGTGTTGTGCTCCTACATGGAGGTCAACTCCACTCCATTGAAGAGCCTCCTAAGTCCATCCTTTTTGGACTTTAACGATTGTAAGACGAAAAAATTTGTTGCAAATCTAATTGCCCCTGTTCTAATTAGATCACCACCACAATACTCAAGTCGCCACATTGCATTTAGTAGAAAAGAATGGTTGTAGATGAATCCCGTGATCAACCTACCATCAATGACAACAGATTTGATGAAATCAATTGAGCCCATATCCTTAAGAATGAGATCTATGCAGTAGGCAGCACATGGTGTCCAATAGATCGGATATTTCTTCATTAAACTCTCGTCGGCCTTCTTGAAGGCAAAAGCATTATCAGTAACTATCTGCACCACATTCTCCACACCAACCTGCTTCATGTATGTCTTCATTAGTCTCTTTATGCATCTGTGGTTCCAGACCTCACCTAAAGCATCAACAGAGACTAGAAAAACTATGGATCCACGACAATGTGCAAGAAAGTTGATAATTTGCCTTCTATTTCCACTAGTCCACCCATCACATAAGTGTGACACCATATTCAGACCACATGTTTTTGGTCTGAAATCCATGCTTGTAGATCCTTCTTCTCTAGTGGAAGATACTTGTTCATTAATTCATATGAACTGGGGGCCTTGATGCCCCTACCAAATTCCCCTATCACATCTACCATATGTTGCAGATAGGGTTCAGTTGCAACATGTGCAGGTATAATATGAGCAAAGAAGAACTTGCCCACTGCCTTGCCAACCTTATCTTTTGCACCAGTAAACATTGCTTTGAGGCTTTTTTGCCTAGCCTCTAGCTTCCTAACCCCTGGCTCATCAACATTCCTCAATCTCACACTAGCAGAACGGAAAAGTGTATCAATGCCTCCTTTCTTCCTTTTACCATGACCAGCTCAGTCGTCATCGGGACAAGTAAAGGTCAACGTGCGCAAAGCACAGACAAGCCAAAGAGTGTCGGCACACAACAGTAAAGTGGATGTAGCCGGATAGAAGACCATCAGCAAACCAAAAGGCAACAGAAGCAAGAATAAGCTCCAGATACAAAGCGGTCCACAAAACATAATCAATAGCAGAAGATATAAAACTTCCTCTTATCTCCTCCATCTCATCTCTCTTCTATTTCTCCCCCTCACACCAACCATGGAAAGAACCAAGAGTGGTCAAAGATTAAGAACCCCCCCCCAAACAAAAGTCATAGCATTGTCGGGGGATTTAGGGGCACAATCCTCAATTAGGGGGTCCTGCTGCCCCTCAGCGGGTAGGGATCGAGGGGAGGCCATCCCTCGCGGGGGCTCGGGGGCAGAGACCCAAAAAAAGGTCTACATGGATGTTAGAAGAAAATTGATCACAAATCTTCATACAGCCCATTGAATACAAGAATTAGATAAAGAATTATTTCATGTGCATTCATTACCTCCGTCCCACTTGGCATGTTTAAGGGGATAATGCGCTCCATTATGTTTCGCCCAGACAAGCCACATTAGAAAAGCTACATTACTGCACCAAAGGCTGCTATGAAGTTTATTTATTCAATAGCTTTTGCATCGCCTAAATCAACAAGGACAAATTGAACAGGGTTGGACATCTTTGAGGGTATCGAGGCTTCCAAGGTTTAGTAACAAGATCCCAACTATGTAGAATTGTAAAAGAAGATTGTGCATCAAATCCTATTTTTAATTAATAGAGGTGTATGTACGCTTTTTTTATTCACGATAGGGTGTACGTGTTTCTCTATGTAGAATTGTAAAAGCGTGCAGATTCAACTATTGCGACTTCTGTAGTAGCTTCAGTGGAGGCCTAGTTTGCCCAGGCTGGCTTGCCGTGCTTGATCCAGCACCTATCTTCAGTGTGATTGTCACGACCACACCAGTTGCAGTAGTGAGGATTTGATGCACAATCGATAAGTGCATTTTGTTGGGTTATTCACGAACTCAAAAAGGCTATCGTTGCTTTGATCCGATACTCAGACAGTGGTTTGTCAGTGCAGATGTTGTCTTCTTTGAGCATATGCCCTTCTTTTCTGAGGATGGAGCAAGCCTAACTCCTGATGTGTTGGCACAAACACCTCTACCGGACATAGTTGAAAATCTGTCTGTATCTGACCAGCCTGAAGAACGTCCACTGCAAGTGTACAAACGGCGATCGAAGACAAGCACTCCTTCCATGGCCCCTCCTCAACCAATTCCTGCGTTTGCGGATGATCAAATAAACACTGAGGTAACCTCTGATCTGCACCTTCCTATCAGCTTAAGGAAAGGTGTACGCTCCTGTACTAAGCATCCTATCAGTCATTTCTGCACTTCTGATAATCTGCATAACAACTTTGCCTGCTTTACTTCTGCACTATCTGTTGTCAGTATTCCGAAAAATGCTACAGAGGCTCTTGCTATTCTAGCATGGAAGAAGGCTATGGACCAGGAAATGCAGGCACTATGTGATCGCAAGACATGGGAGCTTGTGGATCGTCCTTCTTCTTGCCCTACAGTGGGCTGTCGTGGGATCTTCACTATTAAATATCAGCCGGATGGCACTATTGAACGTTTCAAAGCCCGTCTTGTTGCTAAAGGCTACACACAGACATACGGTGTTGATTATTTTGAGACTTTCTCTCATGTTGCACGGTTAAACTCTGTTCGCATTCTGATTTCTGTAGTTGTGAATAAAGATTGGTCACTCTATCAGCTTGATGTGAAAAATGCATTTCTTTTTGCAGATTTACAGGAAGAAGTATACATGGAGCAACCACCTGGCTTTGTTGCTCAGGGGGAGTCTGCATCCAAAGTATGTAAGTTGAATAAGGCAAAGTCCACGAGCCTGGTTTGACAAGCTCAGTCAAATTTTAGTCACCTTTGGCTTTCTTCGTTCTCATTCTGACCATTCAGTCTTTATTCACAAGACAGCATCCGGACTTGTGATTTTGATTGTTTATGTGGATGATATTATATTATCTGGCAGTGACATAGTGGGCATACAAGAAACTAAAACTTATTTAGAGAAGCATTTTGTCACTAAAGATCTGGGAAAACTTAGATATTTCCTAGGCATTGAAGTCTCCAGATCATCTGCAGGACTGTTTTTCTCAGAGGAAATATGTACTTGATCTGTTGTAGGAAACTGGCATGCTTGGTTGCAAACCGGCTAACACTCCACTTGATCCAAACATGGACTAGGATGATGCAAACTCTCCTCCCTATGCCGATCATCACCAGTTCAGGAGGCTGGTAGGCAAGCTTATTTATTTGACTGTCACACGAGTTGATCTTACTGCTGATGTCGGATTCATCAACCGGTACCTTGACAAACCCCGGCAATGTCATTGGGATGTTGGATGTCATATTCTGAGATATCTTAAAAGCTCTCCAGGAAAAGGCTTGATGTATAAAAAGCATGGCCACTGCAACCTATTGGGGTTCTCGGATTCAGACTATGCAGGAAGTCGTTCTGATCGGAAGTCAACTTCTAGCTATTGTACTTTTGTGGGTGGAAACCTTGTTACCTGGCAAGGCAAAAAGCAACTGTTGTCGCCAGATCCAGTGCAGAGGCAGAATACCGAGCAATGGCTCATACGGCTTGCAAACTGCTATGGGTTCAGAGTCTCCTTCAAGAGTTTGACATATCTTATTCTAGCCCTATTTCTATGTTTTGTGACAATAAGGCCTCCATTTTTATTGTGAGCAACCCCACATTTCGCGAGAGGACGAAACATATCGAGGTCAACTGTCACTTTATTCGAGAAGCAGTTCTCACTGGTAGAATTTGCACACTATATCTCAGTACCGACAAGAAAGTTGCAGACATCTTCACAAAGACACTTCCCAAAGCTCGCTTTCAAACTCTGGTTAACAAGTTGGGCATGATCGACATCTACGCTCCAGCTTGAGGGGGAGTATGGAGATATGTTGTTTTCTGTTATGTTTTGTTGAGTGTCATGTGCATAGCATGTGCCTCACTTATGTTGTTTACTTCTGTAGTTTAGTCCCATATTGCTCACCTCTGCTTTAGTCTCTATTCTTTTCTGTTATATAAGAGACTGCATTGTACACTGTTTTACTCACTCAATAAACAAGCATTGGTTTATCTATAAAACCCTAATGGGCCAAGACGTACTTGGGCCCATAATACAAAGAGACTAAATAACATAAGAAAATAAACTCTCTAAGAGCTATTGTTTGCATCCTGATCTCAGCCCATCTTGACTAATTGTTGTTTCAACTGGATATCAAGAATGCTTTTCTGCATGTGATCTCTTAGAGGAAGTCTACATGTAGCACCCTCCTGGCTTTGTTGCTGAGGAGTCTTCTCACAAATTTTGATGCCTTTGATGTTCCTTGTACAGCCTTAAAATAGTCTTCTCACAAATCATGATGTCATCCACATGTAGCAATCTCTAAGAGCATGGTTCAATAAACTAAAAACAGTCCTTAAAAGCTAGGTTTTCAAAGATTTGCTAAGCATCACTCACTATTCTCTTCTCCGTTCTCAAAAGTACACATTCTTCTTGTTCTATATGTGGATGACATCATGATCAATGGCGATGACACAAGTGGTATCTTCAATCCTGAAGCAATTTTTACAAGCTAACTTCAATACGCAGAATCTGGGTAATTTGCAATATTTTCTTGACATGGAGGTCCTTCACTTCGGCATAGAGGTCCTTCACTCCACCAAAATGGGATCAATTGTCCCAACAACGTTATGTCAGTTGGACATCATGAGACTGGAATGACAGATGCCAAGCTAATCTCCACTCGGTGTGGGCTATCACACAAAGGCTCCACATGAGGGGGAGCTCTTTCTTGATCCTGAAAAGTAATGGAAAATTATATATCTAAAGATCACTCGACCTGATCTATCTAATGATCACTCGACCTGACATCACTTATGCAGTCGGAGTAGTCACTCAGCATACGAGTGTGCCACCTAAAGCTCACTAGTACAACATTAAACAGATCCTATGCTACCTCAAGCGTGTTGCAGAAAGAAGACTATTCTTGAGTCATCCTACGCAGAAGACAAGCGTATGTGTTGAGAGTTATTTAGTTAGTGTTTTATTATTAGTTTGTAATATGGGCCTAAGTGTTTTGGCCCATTAGGGTTGTCTTATGTCCTGAACGCTTCCCTGTTCTCCTATTTATAGGAGCAGGGTTTCTTCTATCTAATACATTGATTAGCCGTCTCTTATTTTCTAAGATGGTATCAGAGTAGCCGTCCTCGGAACCAAAAACCCTACACAAAAGAGAGAGAGAAAATCAGAAGCAAGGCCCCTTGCGGGCGGCCGCCGCCCTTGGCGGAGATTGGCTGCCCGCAGGGAAATTTCCCCGCTTGCATCATACGCTGTGTCGTTACTGCCCCTCTTCTCACCATCGCTCATGTGCTCTGACCGCCCTTGTTGCTCCTCCATTGATGTCCCTAATGTTGATTGCTTCCGATCTCCAATAAGTGTCGCTGCTGATAGCCTGATAGCCGACAAAACAAAGGCTTCCGCATTGCCCTCTTTCCTTCCCTTTCACCCGCAGCTGCCGCAAAACCCCCTTTCCCCTTCCATCACCCAGTCCATCTCCACCGTTGTCCATATCACCCATTTCCGCTTGCCTCCGCCCATGAAGAGGATGCTTTTCCTTTTCGCTTTGGGTTAACTCCCCGGTTCGGCCCTCAACTAGCATCGGCAATAGGTAGTCCTCCGCCCCTGCATCCCTGTGAATCGATCGGAATCTGTAATGTCTGTTTTGTCCGCTGTCTATGGCGGATATTTATTTGGTGGATTAGAACATCTACAACAAATTGCTGCAAAAAAGGAAGTCCGTTGAGGCCACTAATGAATGCCTAAACATCGAAGGCCAATCTGCAAACTATATTCCGTGTCCATCTAGTTGTTGATCAGTTCTTGGATATCTGGGAAAACCACTGGACCTTCTTCTCGCGTTGGTTGGCGACACCTACAGTTCATGCTTGGCACGAAGCAAAGAATCATATTATGCGTGGACATTGATTTGAGAATTGAATCCGGTTTGCGAGTCCTAGCAACTTTGGCTACTAATTTCTTGTAACCAATTAATAATGGATTTCTCTGTCATATTATTACTCTCTATAAAGATTTGTGCTTGATATTTCTTCAAAAATCTTTGGGACCCCCTAATTGGGGGGTCGCGCCCCCCAAACCCCCCGGCAGTTCTGTGACTTATTTTCCTGGGGAGTTTCTTTACCATTGTCCACCCCAACCACTCTTGTTTCCTTCCGTGGTTGGTGTGAGGGGGAGAAATAGAGGAGAGATGAGATGCATAAAGGAATTTTATTCTACTCATATCTATGAGGATCTTTTAACTGCTTTATATTTTGTGGATCTTGATGCACGTGTTGAAGAACTTGTGGACTTCTACTATTGATGCTTACTGCTGGCTTCTTGGAGTGCTTTGTATCTGGAGCTTATTTCTGCTTATGTTGCCCTTTGGTTTGCTGATGGTCTTCTATCCGGCTACGTCGACTCTACTTTCTACATTTTGCCGCGCTTATTTCTGCGTTGACACTGTTCGTGCCTTGTGCATGTTGATTCTTTCTTTGTCCGTGCTTTATTTGCATGTTGACTGTTGTGACCCAACACTCTTTGGGACTTTGACCTGCTGTGCGCCAGCACTCTCTGGCATGTCTGTGCCTTGTTTGCACGTCGACTCTCTACTTCTGTGTGCCAGCATTCTCTGGCTCGTCTGTGCCCTGTCTCGCACGTTGACTACTACTGCTACTGTGATCTAGCACTCTCTGGGCTCTACCACTGTGATCCAGCACTCTCTGGGCTCTGCCACTGTGATCCAGCACTCTCTGGCTACTACGACGACTTTGATGAAGACCTTGGTGCCTATCAGCTATTTAATCTTTTGCTCCAGATGATCGTGTTGCTTCTTATTTTTGCTCCAGATGATCGAGAAGCTTCTGTGACCTGCTTGCTTGGAGTATCTACTTAAGGGGGAGTGTAGGAGTGTCTGAATGTTTGAGTGCTTTAATGTAATATTGAGGGGGAGAAAACTCTGTATGGGCTTGGTTTATTGTTTTATTATGTTTCTTTCTTTTCTTAGTCCAACTCTCTATTTGCAAGCTGATTTGGGATTCTCCCAACTTCAGCTTGAGGGGGAGTGTTGAGAGTTATTTAGTTAGTGTTTCATTATTAGTTTGTAATATGGGTCTAAGTGTCTTGGCCCATTAGGGCTGTCTTATGTCCTGTACGCTTCCATGTTCTCCTATTTATAGGAGCAGGGTTTCTTCTATCTAATACATTGATTAGCCGTCTCTTATTTTCTAAGAGTATGCAGATTCAGATTCAGCAGATGATTCTCAAGAATGTCGTTCCGCATCTAGTTTTTGCATCATGTTAGATAACCACCCCATGACCTGGAGAAGGAAGAAATAATATGTGGCCTCTCACTCCAGTATTGAAGTCGAATGTCGGGGTATGGCTCATGAGCATTGTAATCAATAGTTTATACAGTCTATAGACTGACTTTGGAATTCTTGTTCAGAATCCAACTACTATGTACTATAAAAACCAGTTGCCATCCACATTGCCAGCAATCTAGTATTTCATGAGCGTACAAAACACGTCGAGGCGGATTGTTATTTTGTACAAGACCTAATTAAAGCTAAAAAGATCCCGAACCCAATCAGATCATTGACATCCCGACCAAACCAGTTCCTCCAACTCTCAAATATAATATAATAATACAACCATATTGCGGCTAGTTATACTACATAAACAACATGTTTTACGGTTACATGAAAGTAGGTAATAGAGGAATATAGTCGTAGGTAACAATGATATCACATACTAGTGTAGATAATAAGAAAATACTTCTTTACAATAGTCAGTACTAATGTAGATGATACGTCAATACTTAGCAATTTTACAGACTTAAGATAAATAACACAAATAAATAACCTAACTCGAAACTTTTATATGCAATTGATTACAAAATGCAATGATGGTTGATATTGTAATGTAGAGTTGTTGATATGTAATAGCAATAAATGATACAGTTATATACAATAGGATACTAGTAATTCATACTAACGCGGCAATATAAATACCATATAGAACAGTAGATATTGCTTAATATACAATATAAATACATACATTATACAGACAATAGTTCAATATATTATACAAGGTTGTTACAATAGATATAGATATTGCATATCTATACTTAGTGTTATTTTATGTAAGGGCTGCGTAGGGCAGCGTGTCCTCTTTATTTATAATAGATGGGTAAATTATATAGAGGTACAGTAGTAATAAGGAAATGACAGAAATAAATAATACAGATAATAAAGAGATATGTTAACACTCCCCCTCAAGCTGGAGTGTGCACATTGTGTATGCCCAACTTGCCACATAGATTGTGAAATACTGTTGGACCCAATGGCTTTGTCAGAATATCGGCCAGTTGATCTTCAGACTTGACGTATGGTGTTACAACAGCACCATTCTTGATCTGATCTCGGATAAAATGACAATCAACTTCTATATGCTTCGTGCGCTCATGAAAGACCGGATTCCTGGCAATGTGTATAGTTGCTTGGTTGTCACACTTGAGTTCCATGGGAGATGAAATAGGGATCTTTAACTCAGAAAGAACATATTTTACCCATTGTAATTCACAGCATGCATGTGCCATTGCCCGATATTCAGCCTCAGCTCTTGATCTAGCCACAACATTTTGCTTTTTACTTTTCCAGGTCATCAGATGATTCCCTAGAAAGGTGCAATATCCTGATGCAGATCTCATGTCAGTCTAATTTCCCGCCCAATTTGCATCTGCATAGCCTGTAAGAACCAACATAGAAACCGGCATCTTCGGTTTATAATAAATGATTCCCTTGCCAGGAGCACTTTTCAGGTATCTCAAAATTTGACAGACCACTGTCCAATGTGACTGTCGTGGTGAGCTCATATGCTGACTCACCACCCCTACATCAAAGGAAATATCAGGTCGTGTAACACTCAAATATATCAGTTTACCAACAATCTTCCTATAATATCTTGGATCTGAATATTCTGCATCATCAGCCATTTCCTTGATGTGATAGTCCATAGGAGTAGATACTGGCTTGGACTCGGTCATGCTTGTTTCCTATAGTAAGTCTAACACATATTTCCTCTGAGATAGGTTGATACCTGCATGAGATCTAAGCACCTCAATGTCCAGAAAATATCTCAGTTTACCCAGATCCTTTGTTTGAAAATGTCCCTGCAAACCTTCCTTCACTCGTGATATTCCTGTAGAATCACTACTAGTAATCACTATGTCATCAACATACACAGCAATAATTATAGTTCCACGGGAAGAAGTAGAATAAAAAAACGAGTGATCAGTCACAGAACGAGAGAAGCCCATTTGAAGAACCACATCACTGAACTTGTCAAACCAGGCTCTAGGAGATTGTTTCAGTCGATATATGGCTTTCTTCAGCTTACACACCTTCTGATACTCCCCCTGAGCAACAAAACTAGGAGGTTGCTCCATATAGACCTCTTCCTGCAAATCACCATGAAGGAAGGCATTTTTTATGTCCAGCTGATCTCTACACCTAAATGAACAAATTAATTTATGAAATTTTACAGGCGTGATCTCTACACCTAAATGCATCGTTTTATGCAATAAAATTTTATCAAAGACATGTATGATAGCTCTACTGCAAGTGTCAAGACTCATGGAGGAGAGACACCAACTTTTCCTATTACAGTTGGGGTACACCAAGGATCCACACTCAGCCCATATCTATTCGTTCTGGTTATGGATGAGTTAACAAAGAATGTTCAGGATGATATTCCTTGGTGTATGTTATTTGCTGATGATATTGTTTTGATTGACGAAACAAAAGATGGATTGAATGATAAAGTTGAATGTTGGAGAAAGACATTGGAATCAAATGGATTGATGATTAGCAGGATCAAAACTAAGTATATGCATTGCAATTTCAGCCAATCTCGCAGTGTGAATGATGGAGCCAAGTTGGACGGAGTAGATATACCAAAATGTGACAAATTTCGTTACTTAGGTTCTATTATTCAAATAGACGGGGATGTCCAAAATGATGTTTGTCACCGGATCACTGCAGGATGGTTGAAATGGAGTGCAACTGGAGTTTTATGCGATCAGAAGATCCCTCTCAAGGTTAAAAAGTAAGTTTTATAGAACAGCTATACGACCAGCCATGCTCTATGGGAGTGAATGTTGGGCGGTGAAGAAACAAGGTCTCAACAAGATGAACGTGGCTGAAATGCGTATGCTGAGATGGATGTGTGGGAAGACAAGAAAAGATCGTTTGAGAAATGACTATATTAGGAATAAAGTGGGGGTGGCGAGCATTGAGGACAAGTTGCGTGAGGGCCGACTCAGATGGCACGGACATGTGCAACGCAGACCTACTAGTGCGCCTATACGAAGCAATGCTATTGAGCCAAACACTATAAATAGAAGAAGAGGAAGGCCTAAATTAACATGGGATGAGCTTATAAAGAGAGATTTTGAATCTCTACATCTCAATCAGAATATGGCCCATGATAGAGCTGAATGGAAACGAAGGATCCATGTAGCCGACCCCAACATAGTTGGGATTGAGGCTTAGATGATGATGATGATGATGATGGTAGGTTGGGGGGGGGGGTCCTTCATGTGGGATGTAAGGGAACTGTCATGTTTCTTGAGGATTTCGATGACAAAATATAGGAATTAAGTTATGCAATTTTACTAGCACAATCCATGAACATAAGTACACACACTTCTCCAATAATATCAAACTTACAACATATGAATAATATAGTAACTTACCAACTCAAATCAGTTGTATGTTGAGTGTCGTGCTGGTTGAGTTGGTTGTTCAGCATATTGTATTGTGTTGATATGGTTGACATATTGCTCCCAGGTCATGTACATTATGTAAAGTGTGTTGTATGAAATCACATGTTCCTCATGCACATCACCAAAAATGAACTGCATCATCCCAAACCTTGGAAAGTGATCTTCCAGATCTCTAAGATATCGACTCCTGCTTTCAGATGGAGGTTGACGAGCTTGAGGAAAAGTAGCATGCATTGGGACTTGAGCAACAGGAATAACTGAGCTACCACCGCTCCATGATTGCCCCCCATCATCAGAAAATACACTATTGTTGTACTGATATGTTCCTTGCGGGCCCGAGACATTTGCACTATATGTATATCCAATATGATGCTCTAATTCTGCTTCTGGTTGTGGTGGTGGTTGAGTTTGATATCCAGAATACCCATAGTACCCTTGTGGGTGCCCAAACAATGTATCACCAAATGATTGTTGAGGATATAGAGAATCAGAAAGGCTCATGTTTCCCGTGGATTCAGCAATATCAGAAGTGGAATCAGTATAGTATTGTGAAGTAGGATAGGATTGGAATTCTATAGGTGTAGCTGTAGTTGTAGGAGGCATATAGCATGTATCCTCATGTGGCCGTGGTGGTGCACCACTGTAGTCTTTTCCACCTCGGGTTTTCTTCCTCTGAAAGGTTTTTTCAGCCATTGTGATATTTCTTTCCTGTGGATTCATAGGAATATCCCTAGTGATATATGGACGATCATCATTCTGAGGATCAACTGTTGGAGGATACTCTGGAGAAGGTTGACCACCACCTGCATTACCACCATCATCATCGTCGTCATCACTCTTAGACTTGGACCCAGATGATGTAGTAGTTATAGATTTTGAAGCACTAGATGCTCCACCCAATTCATCTTGCATTGCTCTATCAATTTCCATATCAAGATCTACATGCTCAGGCTCTGGCTCAAGTCTTTCAGGTGGGCTTCTGTTTCTTCGTTCTTCCTCAAGTACAACACCCGAAGCATCTTCAAATTGCTCCTCCACATATGGATCTGGACGGCCAGAAGAAATATTGTCTAGAACTGGACGGCCTATTTCATTCATCCATTCTTCCAAGGGATCTTCTATTGTACCGGTACCCTCATCATCACTATCATAAAGGCCCCGAAATCTGTCTTCATGGAACGTGTATGCAGTGTCAATGGGATCATGCACTTCAGCAAATTGGACTTCTTTGTAGTTGGCCTCTCTTATGGCTCTAGCTCTCAAACGCATGTTGTAGTGGACATACACGAGATCCCTTAACCTGAGAGCCCCCAACTTGTTGTAGTGGATTTTTAAATAGTGTATATATAAAAAATATCTTATTTTTTACAAAAATTATTTTCCTTGTGTTCATATTAGTGTTTGTAACAACTTCTTCTACTAAAGCTAAGTGAAATAACTAGTTATGATGAGTATATATTATATATACTATTATTAGTATTTATAATCTAAAAAAGATATAAAAAATAGTTATTTGTGTAAATTTATTGAAGATATATATAGATTCATGGCTTTAGATGTGTGGATCTATGTTTAGAACACACAAATTTGATGAATAGTGGAGTAGATCTAATATTTTAGTGTAAAATACGAAATTATGTGAAATAGAGAAATATGTGTTCAAAATAGATGATATTAGGAGAAATAGAGGTTGGAAATGAATGAAAATGGAAGAAAATATATTTATTTACCTTAATGTAGTCGATCTTTGGCTCCAAATGGCAAATCCCCCTCAAAATCACCCTTTTCTCCACAAAGAAGAGCAGCAACAACAAAGCAGCTGCAAAAACCGACAGGTTTCGCCGGTTTCGGCTGCTTATTGGAAAAACTGCACTGGACCCCTCGAAATTTGGCGAAATTAGCGAAACCATCGAAACTTTGGCGAAATTGCATTTTTATTTCGCGAAATGCGACGGTGTCGACACAGTCACATGGTTTCGTATCAGGTGTTATCGAAATCGGTATTTTGGGGCGAAATTTCGCCGGTTTCGGCGAAACCTTATTTCTTGATCCGTGGGACGTAACATAGAGAAAGGAGGACGCCCTTTGAGAACAAAGGAGGGTTGTCTATTAATTACGAAGTAGGCAGTGAGAAGGGCCTCTGACCAGAATTTCTTAGGTACGACTGAAACATGACAGACCTGGCAACATCAAGGTGGCGATTTTTCCTCTCAGCCACCCCATTTTGTTGAGGGGTGTGAGGACAGGATGTATGATGAATCATACCAACAGAACTGTAAAAGTCAGACATGGCTTTTTGAACATACTCTAAAGCATTATCAGATTGAAGAACTTTAATGTTGCAATCAAATTGAACCTGAATTTCTTTATGAAAATGTTTAACAATAAACAGCACAGACTCCCGACTTTTGAGTAAATAAATCCATGTCATACGGCAAAATCATCCACAAAGGAAATAAAATAACGAAAACCATTATAACTCTGGTCTTTAACAGGACCCCATACATCACTATGAACCAACTCAAAGGGGGACAATGCTCGTTTATTGACACGACTGGGATAAGACAATCTATGATGTTTTCCCAACTGACACGACTGACACTCTAAAGATGACACTTGGGACAACTCAGGTTCCAACTTTTGCATGCTTTCCAAAGACGGATGTCCATATCTACAGTGCCATAGTAAAGGGGAACCACTCAACAGGACGGCTGAAGCAGGATCAGATACTTGGAGAGGCAAACTGTCACCATGGAAGAGGTAGAGATCACCTTTCCTAGGCCCCCCACCAATCGCCCTCATACTCTTGAGATCCTGTAAAACAAAACAAGAGGGCCCAAATGTTACTGTACATTTTACAGTGTCAATCAATTTTGCAACAGAAAGTAGATTGAAAGGAAACTCAGGCACAAAATGCACAGATTTAAGATTAATTTTAGGTGTTAGAGGAACAGATCCACTAGCTAACACCCTTCTTACTGAACCATCTGCCAGTGTAACAAATTGATGGGGAATATACGAGTCAATGGAGTGGAGCAATCTCTTCATACCAGTCATATGTTGCGATGCGCCAGAGTCAACCACCCAAGAAGAAGTAGAACCAGAAGCTATAAGAGATGTAGCCTGATTACCCGCAGTAGATGTCAGGTTTGCTGAAGATGACGATCCCAGATTCATGTGCTGAGTGGCAAGAATAAAGCGGTTATACTCCTCCTGGGTGAGAGTAATGCCTGAGGAGCTAGAACTCACAGTTGGAGATGCAGAAGGCTCAGTAGTAGTGGCATAATTTGCTGCTCCCACTGGTGGTGCAGCAGGTCTCCCATGTTTCTTCCAACATTTCTCCACTGTATGTCCTAGTTTGTCACCAAAAGTATACCTGGGACGCGTTCCGCGTCCTCTGCCCATACCAGGGCGTCCTCCTCGTACGGCAGCAGCTATGGATGCATGAGACTCTCCAGAAGATACAACCGGTGTAGGATCAACGGACTCAAAGTTGGATTGTTGAATCCTCTAGTAGACTTCCTCAAAGCTGGGCAATTTATCAGAGGCAAGGATAACACTTCGGGCAGAACTGCAGGAAGAGCTAAGTCCAGACAAGAATTTGGCAGTAATCAAATCATCTCTGTCTTTGACCTACTCTGCAACTGACACAGGATGATAATAGCTCAACTCTTGAGCAATAGCCTAAATCGCTCCAAAATATTCTTCTAGTGACCTATCACCCTGTCTCTCTGCAAAAAGACGATCACAGATCATAAACTGGCAAAGAGCGTTCTTCTCCTGAGAATAATGCTTCTTCACTGCGTCCCATATCTCCTTGGCTGTAGAATAAAACATGAACCTTGCAGCAATTGCAGGTTCCATACTCCCCCACAACCAAGTCTTCACAAGACTGTCATGACGCTTCCACACAGCATATTCTTTATCGATAGCAGCAGGAGGAACAGAGTCAACATGTCTTGCCTTGTCACAAGACTCCAAAACTGTATGGACAACATTCATCAATAGAAGATAATTTTTCCCATTCAACTTTATAGAGGGGATAGGAGACATCTCGTTGTAGATAGTAGACATCTTGGTATCCGCCATGATTTAATGGGACTTTGTGACGGAAAGATATACGTCACGCTGAAAGCTTGAGTGACGGAGAGATACACGTCACACCACAGAAAGATGTGTCACTGACACATCAACAGCCTCCAATCGCTTTTCCTAATCACACATGGAGGAGATGTGATTAATACGACACTCTAGAGGTGACGAATCCTTCAGTTTAGGTTTTAGACACCCGTTAGATCAATCGAAAAACTCCAAACAGCAACTACGGTTGTCTCTGGGCTTGTACGGCTGAATCTACTCCGGCGGCCGCGGCTGCGGCGAGAGGCTCTTGTCCCAACAGCGGCGGCGGCTGGAGGCCGCTAGCCTGGCGGCGGCGCCGGATGGTGCTGTTGCCGGCGGCGGCGCCGCCGGATGCTGCTGCTACTGACGGCGGCGACGGCGGCGGTGACTGCTGCTGCCGGAGGCGGCTGGTGTCCTTGCTGCCGGTGGCGGCGGTGCCCGGGGCTGCTCCTGTTGGCGGCGGCTAGGGTAGAAGTGGCTATGATACCAAGTTATTTTACGTAAGGGCTGCGTAGGGCAGCGTGAGATGGCTGAGAGCCATCTCTTTATTTATAATAGATGGGTAAATTATATAGAGGTACAGCAGTAATAAGGAAATGACAGAAATAAATAATACAGATAATAAAGAGATATGTTAACATTTAGTATCTTATATTATATGGTAGTATTGTATATTAACATTTAACAAAAAGAAACTAGGTGGTGGAATGATGAAGTATAGAAAGCTATGAAACTCAAAAGGGAGATCTATAGGAGTTGCCCAAATCTAGAGATGATGCAACTTTTGAAAAATACAAACAAACAAGAAACAAGCTAAGAAGGCAGCTCAAGAGCAAGGTCTAGATACTTGATGAGATATATAAGAAGTTGGACACTAGAGAAGGAAAAAAGATATATATAAAATGGCTCGTAGTAGAGAAAAGAAAGGACGAGACTTGAGTCAAGTAAAGTGCATCAAGAATGAAAAGAGTGATGGAGGAGGAGGATGATATAAAGAACCAATGAAGAAATTACTAACATAACCTTTTCCATGGTACCATGAATAATGTAAGAGACTCATGTAACATGAATGCAAGATATATCACTTGTATACAAGTTTCATTATTTGAGGTCAAGAATGCTCTGACAAAGATGAAAATGAAAAAGGCATGTAGGCCAGACGGTATTCCAATTGATGTATGGAAGAGTATAGGGGATGAAGGAGTTGTGGTTAACAAATTTCTTTAAAGATTATGAAGACAAAGAAGATGTCGGATACATGGAGAAATAGTACTATAGTCCCGATCTACAAGAACAAGGGAGATGTTCAAAGCTGCACAAACTATAAATGTATCAAGTTGATGAGTCACGCTATGAAGCTTTAAGAGAGGATTATTGAGCAAAGGCTAAGACTGATACAGATATTAGACAATTTGGTTTTATGCCAAGAAGATCAACAACAGATGCTATTATTCTAATAAGGAGGCTAATGGAGAAGTACAGAGAAAATAAAAGAAATCTTCACATGTTTTTATCAATCTGGAAAAGGCCTATGATCGAGTACTTAGAGAAGTTCCAATACATTGACCTGATTAAATATATGTATGATGGCTTAACTGCAAGTGTTCATACTCTTGGAGGAGAAACCACCACATTTTCCTATCGCCGTTGAGGTACACTAAGGATCGGTACTAACCATTGGTGCATGCTATTTGTTGATGAAATTGTGTTGATTGATGAAAGAAATATTGAATGATAAAGTTGAACTTTGGAGAAATGCATTGGAATCTAATTCATTTATGATCATTAGAAGCAAAACCAAATATATGCATTACAATTTCAGCCAATCTAGAATTTTGAATGGTAGGGTCAAGTTGGATAGAATGGATGTACCAATATGTGATAAGTTTCATTACTAGGGTTCTATTATTGAAAGAGAGGAAATGTTCAAAATGATGTTTGTCACAAGATCACAATAGGATGGTTGAAGTGGAGGTGCAACTGAGTAGTATGCAACTAGAAGATCCCTCTTAGATTAAAAAGGAAGTTTTACAGGACAGCTATACCGCCAGTCATGCTATACGAGATTGAAAGTTGGACAGTGAAGAACAAGTATCAACAAGATAAATATGGCCGAAATGTGTATGTTGAGATGAATGTGAGGGAAGACAAGAAAAGATTGTTTGAGGAATGACTACAACTAGATCAAAGTTGAGGGTTGTGAACATTAAACACAAGTTGTGTGAGGGTCGTCTAAGATGGCATGGAAATGTGTAGTGCAAACCGACAAATGCACCTATTGGAAGCAAGGTTATTGAGTCAAGCACAATTACAAGGAGCAGAGGTAGACCTAAATTTACTTGGGAAGAGCTTATAAAGAGAGATTTTGAATCTTCACGTCTTGATCAGAGTATGACCCATAACAAAGCTTAATGAAAAGAAGGATCTATATAGCCGACCCCAACATGGAGGGGATTGAGACTTAGATGATGATGGTGGTGGTGGTGGTGGTGGTGGTGGTGACAAATAGAAGTGTGATTTTGAGATATGGAAGAAAATATCTTGGGCCTAGTGGCTCGCTTACTTTAGGCGGCTTCAGGCGAGCGCCTAAGTAGTCCCAACATGGCCTTTTAAGCGGGAAAAAAGTAGGTGCCTAATTTATGGGCACCTGATTGCCCCCTTTAGGCCAAATAAAGGAGCAGGGACCTTGAAGCGCTTAAGCGGGCACTCAGAACACTTTTCAAAACATTATTTAGAAGTAATGCAGATTTATGTTAGTAAATATGAGTGCCCCTCTTGTAATGCTAACAGTGTCAGTTGAAGCAGGGAATGGGATATCGGCGGTACTTTGACCGAAATACCGATACCGACGTCATCGGTTATGGAAACATGCGTGTGTACCGATAGGCTCGCAAATATCGGTAATGCCAACATGTATACCGTCAATATCGCCACATTTCAATGGTTTCGGTGCAAAATGCACTATTGACTTCACTGTACATACTGGAACCAGCGGTATACCGACGGGTACACCATTTTTTGTGAGAATGATTGTTATTACTTCTTAAGAGGAGAAAAGCATGCACATTTGGGTGATTTTGGCAATTTAAGCTAAAATCAATCCAAATCAAGGTAAGTCTAACTAATCTCTTTCATTTTCTACCATCTGCAACCTCTCCATCTCTTTTTCCTACTTTTTTCTTCCACTTTCACCTAAAAAAGGGTTTTCTACCACCAAAACCTAGTATTTACTCCAATTTTGATATGTTTGATGCGAATTATACATACATCTATAAGTATATTATGTAGACCTACAATATTATCACTGTATCTACCTAATTGCAACACTATTAATTACTATTATCATGCAATTTATCTAATGACTAGTACTATTACAATAAATATTGTTATAATTAGTTATTTATGTTTAGTAGTACATGTTCTATTAAAGAGTGATGTGAATTAAATGCAAATGAGTATTATACACTTATACCGTATTGCAAATGGCGTGTATGGGCAACATGTAACTTCATAATACCAACCTTACATAATGTACATGTCATGGGAGCAATATGTTAACCATATCAACTCAATATTGTACGGAGAATCAGTGTGTAACTCGATACAACTGATGTGAGTTAGTAAGTTGCTATGCTATTATTGTGTTGCAAATTCGATATTGTTATATAAGTTGGTGTATTTATGTTAATGGATTGTGCTAGTAAAATTCCAAATCTTAGTTCCTACGTTTTGTCATCGAAATCCCTAGAAAATATGACAGGTGCCCTACCTCCTACATGATAAACACCCCACCCCCCACATAATCATTATAAAATTTTATTGCATAAAACAATGCATTTAGGTGTGGAGATTACAACTGTAAAATTTCCATGATCTAATTCATTCATTTTGGCATCGAAACGGCCAGGATTGCATTTGTCAATATTTCCATCTGTATATCGATAAATACCTATTTCCAAGTTGTTGAAACGGCATTGGTATCGAATACCTCCTTCCTGGGTTGAACCGATGGCTTTATCAGTTCGCTCACCTTTTAGGTTGTGAAAACCATACAATAAGCTAATTTCATTAGCTAAAATCTATTTAGAATAACATTAAACAATTTCACAAATTTTATTAAAAAATTAGACCTTAAGAGATGAAAATACATTTACAAATTAATAAATTAGTTAATAGAAGAAAAAAAACAAGCAGTGGTTCTACATATTTTTGATGTTGCATAATTTTTTATTTAACCACGTTTGAATGTTAGGCGGTGAAAAAAAAAGGTCTTAACCAGATGAATGTGGCCGAAATGCGTAAGCAGAGATGGATATGCGGGAAGACGAGAACAGATCACTTGAGAAATGACTATTCCAGGAATAGAGTGGGGGTGGCGAGTATAGAGGACAAGTTGTGCGAGGGTCGTCTGAGATGGTAGGGACATGTGCAACGCAGAACGACCAACGCACCTATACGAAAGCAATGCTACCGAGTCAAGCACAATTAAAAGAAGAAGAGGCAGGCCTAAATAAACTTGGAAGAGCTTATAAGCAGAGATTTTAAATCTCTACATCTTGATCAAAATATGACCCATAACAGATTTGATTGGAAAAGAAGAATTTGTGTAGCCAGCCTCAACATGGCTGGGATTGAGGCTTAGATGATGATGATTATTATTATGATGATGATGGACCATGTTTGAATATTTTTTAATGTAAGTACAATTTTTTAAACTTTTGTTTTCTTGTTTGTATTTTGCGGGAGATGGCTCGTTATCTAACGATGGTTCATCTGATGTTGGCAAAGATGAAGAGTTAGGAGGGGAGATGGTAGGGGCAGGGGGGAGAACCAGGCTGCTAAAAAGGGTCCAGGTTTTACATGGGACCATTGCCAAGCTGTCGTTGGCAATAGGCAATGGGTAATATCCAATTATTACAGCAAAAAATAGAGGTGGAGGACCTAAAAGGTTTAAGGCACACATTATTGACAGGGATAAGAATATGGCCATGGGAAAGAATGAGGGATGGCTTCCATAAAATAATGAATGCCAAAGAGAAATACATAAATAACAAAAGTAAACAAGTTGTATGTTGACAACATAGTTTAATTACAATAGAGAAACGCGTTCATCTACTGAGGAGGATTCTGATGTGTATTATTTCCCAGGTTATGACCCCCCCCCAAAAAAGAATGTTGAATGTATGAGGGCCCTAAAAGATTCCAAAAAGGATGTTGGGATTGAGGCTTAGATGATGATGACGATGATGATTAACCATGTTTGAAATTTTTTATGTAAGTACAATGGTTTTTAAAAATTATGTTTTCTTGTTTGTATTTTGCAGGAGATGGCTCGTTCATCTAGCAATGGTTCATCTCATGCAGGCAAAAATGGGGAGTTAGGAGGGGAGATGGTAGGGGCAGGGGGAAGAACCAGGCTGCTAAAAAGGGTCCACATTTGACATGAGACCATTGCCAAGCTGTCGTTGGCAATAGGCAGTGTGTTATATCCAATTATTACAGCAAAATATAGAGGTGGAGGACCTAATAGATTTAAGACGCACATTATTGGCGGGGATAAGAATATGGCCATGGACAAGAAATGCCCTCAACGGGTGAGGGGTGACTTCCATAATATGATGAATGCCAAAGAGAAATACGTAAACAGCAAAAAGAAGTAAACAAGTTGTATGTTGACAACATTGTTTGATTACAATAGAGAAACGTCTTCATCTACTGAGGAGGATTCTGCTGTATATTATTTCCCAGGTTATGACTCCCAACCCCCAAGAATGTCGCATATATAGTAGGGCCCTAAGAGATTTCAAAAGGAATGCATGGGAAAAGGAACAGCATGAGGAGTGTAGATAGAGCATTAAACCGTATATTTATGGTGGTAGTGGTGCTTTAGTAGGTTCAGGGAGAATTGTGGCCGACTTGACTGATGATGATAGGCCATTTGGTCAAGTGAAAAGAAAGAAAAGAACCAGGAATTCATTGTTTAGATCTCTGCAAGAGGGAGTATAAGCTTACATCCAATGAACCAAGTACTGGAAAACCTCAAGGAACTCAGCAAAAGTTGAAGGACATGTTCTCTGGTGCGAAAAACAAGGATGAAAAAGCTATAGTGAACATTTTCTTTTTTCATGGGTACCTCCACACATGGCTTCTAAGCCATACTAGCAGTACACATTCGGAATTGCAGTTGCTGCTAGACCGGGTCTGAAAGCCCCCATAACACATAATTTGATGATTATTTACCTTCCTGGGTAGAAAATTGAGATCCATAAGTGGATTGATGAAAAGAAGAAAGGTATCATATATGCCTATATCTAATTGCAACGTTTTACATTACATGGATATGGTAATTGTTGAATGTTGAGACTTGAGAATTGAGATTCATGCATTTATTGCATTGGAATTTGTAAATGTTTTAAATACGCAGTTACCCTGATGTGTAAGTGGACATCAATTAATAGATAACGAATCATCAATTTTTTAGCATACCGCAACGGATCCCCAATCTTTCTTGGATCCATTGATCCATTATTGCATTTGATCGAGTTCGGGATCTAAATACATCAAAAAGTTGATTAAGACATATCTGAAAAATATTGGGGTGCACAATGTTGTCAAATAGTGACAGATAATAGCCCAAACTTCAAGAAAGCAGTGAAGAACCTCATGAAACAATATCCACTTCATTAGACACTTGGTGCACCACTCTATCGACTAGATACTAAAAGACGGGCAAATCTGTATCACTTGTGTCTTCAATTCATCACTAATTCAATTTAGCTAAGTAATCAAAATAACCATAATAACCATTTGTTATATTGCATGGGGGTTAATTCATGCAAAAGTAATGATTATTGAAGCTAGAACCATAACAAAATTCATTTACAATCACTCATTGGCTATGAGGAATGTTATATTGCATGGGGGTTAATTCATGCAAAAGTAATGATTATTGAAGCTAGAACAATAACAAAATTCATTTACAATCACTCATTGGCTATGAGGAAGGAATGTTGTGGTGGTGACTTAGTTAGGAATAGAGTCACCAGATTTGCTACTCATTTCTTAGCATTTCAGTGCCTTAAGGTCAAGGGGATGGTGAGCAAGTTATTTGGTGGAGTGAAACTCAATGAAGGAAAGCAGCACAAAGCTAGGCATAAGGATAGAAGAATTTGTAAACAGTAATTTTGGAATAAAATTATAAATATGTTGAAAATAATGGAGTTGATAGTGAAATTGCTCCCATTTGTAGATGGAGATAAGGCACCCGTCAATCCATGGTTGTATAAGGCCATGACAAAATTGAAGAGCATAAAAATGATGGTGCCCAAATCTATTGCACAGTATTTGAAGATGACAATAAACAGATAGTGCAACATGTTAATGTATTCTTTGCATAACGTTGGTGAGTGAGATGATTATACTATACTCTCTCTCTTAGGTCTCAGGTGTCAATACTCATTTTCAATTTGCAGATACGGACTAAAGACATGTAACTCATTGCACTTTGCAACCTACTATTTAAATCCACAATTTTAGTTCATAAAAATTAGCTTATCAGACGAATAATCGGTCGATTATTCAGTTCGGTAGGTGGGCCGAGCCGATTATGCCAAATTGGGCCTCGAATCGGCCATGGGCCAATTAAAAGGTTGATTATAGGCGAGTTTCAAAATCCGGCCCAAGGCAACAAAATATAGGCCAGCCACATACTACTTGACCCTACCCTTTACCCCAACAACCCCTGATCCCCAACCACGACCCACAGTAATCTTCTCCTCCATGTTGCAGCGTTGACGGCCTTCTCTTTCCTGTTGCAACGCCGGACGCCTTCTCCCTTAGCATCTCTCCTCCTTGTGGCTGTGGGTGCAGAGCTAGCAACGAGCTCAACGGAGAAGCTCTTCCTAGATGCAGCGTCATCTTTGACCACGATCTGTCCTCTCAGTTTTTGCCTCCTCTCGGTTTCCTTTCTCTTTCTTTTATTCTTCTTTTCCCAACCGCTTCACAATGCTACTATTATTACCGTTTGGTTTTCCATAGATCTGTTAGGAATTGTGGAGGCGGAAAACGCAACAAAAAATACTCCACGTATTCTACAAGCAAATTCCGTCAACCACAACATATTCGAAAAGACGGTGCGCGAGGTATATTTTTTCACAGAGCAGGTCCAACGACGTGTTCCTTGCGTGGCGTTCCTTGCGTGCACGGACAAGGACCATCGACGTCCTCCAAATGCAGTCGATCAGCGCCTATGTCTCCACATAGTCCACGCGGATTGACTGGAACTCCTCGGCACGTTGCCTGAACCGACATGGAAGGAGCAAGCTTCGCTTGGTGACGTGCTAGCATCACAGGCACTCTCCTCTCTCTCTCTCTCTCGCTCTGCGAGGGTGACGGCTAGGGTTCGCGTACTAGAGCGTCTGTAATGATTCGACCTTCATGCCCTTATAAATAGGAGAAGAAAAGAAGCAGGATTTCCCAAAAACCCTTAGAAACGAAAGGTAGCGTTGCGTTTAAGTGGGCACTCGCGGACTGCCAAATAGTTAATAAGAATATTCTGGAATCATGTCGTTAATTAATTAGTCAATTAATCACATTAATCGATTTATGAATTTCCCGTCATCCGACTGTAAACTCTAACAAATCTCTAGAGGTTAGCCAATCAACTTATCATATAAGTCAACAATTTCAATCCAATTAATTTGGCTTAAACCTTTTTAGCCAATTAACTTGGATTATATTTCAAATTTATTTTAGTTGATTACCTAAATTTTTTAGTAATCAATTTGATCTGGAACATTTCCAATCATGCCCACAATTATACTCTTACTCCACTGCTATCTATGTGTATGACCCTATAGGCTCAGAATTACGTTGGCAGTGATGTTCATAATCAAATTATGACTTCACAAGCAATGGTAGGTATCTAGCAAGACTTCATTGTCACCCAAGTAATTCGATAAGCTGGAGAACAACTTTCACCTAGTATTATGACCAATGTTACATCGATTGTATAATCCCTTTGTCTCTGATATCCAGATTGAATCTGAGGCATGGAAATATCATCCTCTTAACGTCCAACCTTTGTTACTTGATCTAGAGTAATCTATTGAGATACACATGAGTTCAATATTATATATTGACTCACATGAGCATGGCCATGCATTTCATAATCTCACGCATCAAGTGGTCGGGATATCATTCCAATGGGAGGGGACAAATTCCATCTACATCATTCATAATAATCCACATGTATCCCAATGCATCTAAGCACTACTTGTATAGCAACCTTTTTCAAGGTCACGTTGAGTAGTGTTAAACCACATTGAACAACACGCAATCATTGCAGTGACTTTAGGTCTAAGGACCACAATCACCACTGTCACTTTGAGATGTGATTTTGACCGCTAGTATTGGCTTCCATGCATCACACTAAAAGTGGGTCAATCCAGTATACTTGTTCATAACAAGTACCTATGTGTTTGATTTGATATCCAATATCATGACTAATGAGACTTATTCATCAATCAACACACATATTGATCTTAATGTATTATTGTTGTCCTAATTTCCCCAATAACATCTAACCAAGGATTCAGACAAGTATGAATACTCTTAGCATATACATGATCTCATATTCAGATCCTCATCTTGAAATCACATTATTGAGTCATACATTCTTAGGACATTATTAATTTTATTCATTATCTCATTAAAACAAACATAATAATTGAAATTGCCTTTATCAATAATCAAATTAATTACAAGATGTATCATTAGAATCATCATATGATTGGCTCTCAGGGCATATCACCAACAAGATCATCTCCTCACCCTGGTTCTCCATATTTCCCTTTCACAATGAATTTTTTGCTATTAGCTACTACTAACGCTCCCCCCTCTAATTATTGATGTATTCCACTTCTAGTCTTCTACCACCTTCTTCCATTTCCAATTCAATTTGTTCCCCCTATCTATCTACCGATTCACTTCTTCTCCTATTTTCCTCCACCTTCTTGCACATTTTCCATTTCCTCTTTTACCACCCTTACAGTCCCTCTTCCACTCTCTTTGTAACGTCCCAGGATTTGAGGCCTCGAATAACATGATCTTAAAAGGAATGATTGTACTACCCATATCACCAAGGTGCACCTCCTTTTCCGGGAGCCCATAACTAAGAACTCCATAGTTAAGCGTGCTCAGCTTGGAGTAGTACTGGGATGGGTGACCTGTCGGGAAGTTAATCCTGGCATGCGCGTGAGTGAGGACAAAATGCGCGGTTAAGGCTAGTGGTGGTCTGTGGGGACAGTCGTCATTCCTGAAACTCTACTAGAGCCTTGGACAGTGGGCTCAGGCGTTACAAATGGTATCAGAGCCAAAACCCCTCCAGTAGGTGGGGCCCAGATGGGCATGACATGCCAGTCTTGAGCCGTACGGTCCAGCCATGTAGGAAAGGGTTGTCCATGGTAGATGTAGCCACCCTTACGCTGGTATTCCGTAATCGGGAGCTGGGTGTCCATGGGTCATCGTGGGTCTGCACTGAAATGGGGTCAGATTATGAGGCGATATAGCTGAACCTTGACGAGGACGTCAAGAGTCTAAGTGGGGGAGATTGTAACGTCCCAGGATTTGAGGCCTCGGATAACATGATTTTAAAAGGAATGATTGTACTACCCATATCACCAAGGTGCACCTCCTTTTCCGGGAGCCCATCACTAAGAACTCCATAGTTAAGCGTACTCAGCTTGGAATAGTACTGGGATGGGTGACCTGTCGGGAAGTAAATCCTGGCATGCGCGTGAGTGAGGACAAAGTGCGCAGTTAAGGCTAGTGGTGGTCTGTGGGGACAGTCGTCATTCCTGAAACTCTACTAGAGCCTTGGACAGTGGCTCATGCGTTACACTCTTCTACAATTTCTTCTCCTCCAAGGCTTCAATTTGATTGTGTTCCACTTTGCTCATGTAGCATTATGTATCCCCCCTATGACTACTGATTTAATTATGCTTCTTCTCCCTCCATCACCCTATTTCACCTCCAATTCCCCCTTCTCTAATTACTCCTCCATTCCCTCTTCTTCTATTTCTAAGACTGAGCTTTTCCAAATTGTATTTTCATCTAATTGTTATTCATCTAATTGATGGTTCGTTTTTTATCTAATTGCATGTTTATTTAATTAGTTCCATTTCCCTCATTACTCTTCATCTAAATGCTTGTGTAAGTGCTTAACATATGTTTTATTAACATCTCCAGTGTAATCATGGACAGTCCTGGATCAGCCCTAATTGGGGCCAACACTCAATTAGACTCACCCTAGTTGTGTATAATTCCATCTAGGTCAACTGACCCAACATGAAAATATTGCTTCATCAAAAGTAAAAACAACTCCCGTTGGGTTGTTTGTTCTCTACGTAGGAAGGAGATCAAGGGGGTGTGAATCACCTGAAGTAGCACTTAGATCACATAAACAGCTATGTCTCATGCCTTGAAGTTGAAAATGACATTTAGCCAGAGATAAGGTTAAACATCGGGTTGTTTGTTTTCTACGCAAGAAGAAGATCAGGGGGTGAATCGTCTGAAGTAGCACTTAGGTCACATAAACGGCTATGTCTCATCATTGCCTGAAGTTGACAATGACATTTAGCAAGAGATCAAGCTAAACATAGAGGAAATACAGAAGAAGGATGAAAAGTCAAAAGGGGTTGTAGTTTGAGGAAAAGATGATCATGAGCCTATTTTTGTGACGTTTGAGGATGAAGATCTAGTGATGATGAGGAGGAGGAGCCTATTTAGTGGAGTTTGAGGATGAAGAGGCCAACTTGATTAGATGTGTATTGGTATCATTATGTTAATGTACTATGTTGTGTGATTTAGACGTGTTGTGTGGCTATTTAGAGTTTGGGTGTTTACTTGTTTTGTACCTTTTGGGACGTGTTAAACTATTTTTATGTGCCTTAGTTAACATTCGAAATGAATTTATGCTTCTTATTACACCTTCATTTGTTATTGTTCACTTTATATATACAATTATATAGGGTCAATATATAAGTTTATGTATGTATAATTGATTTTAAAAAAAGTCCAAACCCGTCAAAATTGATTATACTCTTGCTTATATTCCCGCATATTGTACACTCTATTCGGTACCTTGTCCACTCGTACATCCATTACGCTTTTCATATCATCGATATGGACATGCATTTATGATATATATTGACATCTACATACCATACTTGTTAAAGCGGTCGCCTAGGCGGCAAGGCATTCCCAGGGGGTTTGCTTTGTCCTGCTCTTCGCCTAATTTGTTGCCTTAAGTATTTTCGCGCTTTTTTTTGCACATTCATGATTTTGAATGGTCTGTTTTTATGTCCTAGTGTTCAAAACATACATAATACATTCCTATGATTGTTATGTGCCAACTGTCATTTCTTATTATAATTATTCTTATTAATACACATTTCCTAGATTTTTCATATTTGCCTTGTTGCCTTGATTCAACTTTTGTTTAGTGGCTATTTATTAAAGGTCACTACTTAGCGATAGATTAATTTTTTTATAAACTAAATCTCAATCTCTTACACTATCGGGAATTTTCTTCTTGTTTTGGCAATGCTAAGTAAACTTCTTTAGAAGACGTCATTTTTCATGCTCTGTTACAAAAAATACATATGTATGTCATTGAGTAAACCATAAGATTATGTACTTACACATAAAATTGTGAAATAAATTATATATGAAGGGAGAAAAGTTTCTAAAAATCATTAAACATATACCTATAGGCAAGGAATGAGGTTTCAGCGAAATTGGCGAAATTTTGCCAAAAATTTTCGATTTCAATGGGATTTGGTACCTAAGCGTGTGATTGTCGATTTCAATGAATTTTGCCAAATTTTGACGATTTCGATGAATTTCGCCAAATTTTGATAATTGCAATATGTGTTGTTATAATTATTTTTGAAGAGGAGCAAAGAGGGATTGGGGTTATTTCACCATTTAGTACTCATACATAGTATATACTTATAGTATATCATAATTGCATTGCATTTCCCTAATATTTGCTATTCAAATTATTAAATACTTATGCAATGCATGCTTTTTTAGTTTCTGCAATGTGGACAACATGTATCCTAGTTGTGGCTTATTAGACAATGAGGGTGCTAGGAAGCCAACCACACCAACAAATAATGATTTAGCTTGGAAACATTGCACTAGTGTTCTTCGGACCAATGAAATGATTGACTATTGAGTCAATATCAACAACAAACTATCAACCCAAGTAAAATGTGTAGGGATGCCTTACATATCTAATATTTGATAGTATAACACAAATAAGTACAAGCATGTACATAGCTAATACTTGCAAAATTGCATAACTTAATTCCTACATTTTCTCATCGAAATCCTCAAGAAACAGGACAGTTCCCATACCTCCCACATGAAGGACCACCCCCAAACTACCCCCACATAAATTTTATTGCATAAAATGATGCATTTAGGTGTAGAGATCACACCTCTAAAGTTTCATAATTTATTTGTTCTTTTTGACGTCGAAACGGGCACGGTTGTATCTACCAAAATTTCAAAAAAAAATAAATTCGGTGTTGTTGAAACGGCATCGAAATCAGATACCTCGTTCCTTGCCTATAGGTTAAATGTGCTAGTATTTTAGCTTTTTTCAAGTCGTCTAAGCGATGCTTAGTCGCGACTAATCGCAAGGCTCTGTGCTAGAACGTCATGACGCCTTGCCGCCTTGACAAGTATGCTACATACACACATTTTTACATTTATGCGTATATAGTTAGTACATGTACATGTCAATATGTAAAGATCCCCATATAATACACAGACAATGCAATTGTTCTACATGTCTAGATTTATAATTATTTCAATGAACTATTCATCTATATTTGTATGGACACTTGTAAGTATACATAATTTTTTATTCTTTAAATTATATATTATTTATATGCTTAATATATATTTTTGTGCTATATATAAATAATTTATTTAAAATCCAAAACCGCATATACTCCCACATACCGCATATACTCTATTATGTACCCTCTTTGTCCGTACACTGCACACCGCATACCAATGTTCAAAATTTCGATGAAATTGTCGAAATTTCGGCCGAAATTTCTATTTCTGTGGCAATCGGACATCGAAATTGACTGAAAAAACACTCAAAACAGGCAAATCATCGATTTTTTTCTACATTTTCATATATTATGTACTACCTAGAGCATATTTTTTAGCACAATTTTGTATTTTTAAGTCTATATATTGTGCTTGCAAACTATAATGACTTAATTCATTGATTTCACCATTGAAAATTAACATCAAAAATCCCCATCGAAATGCCCATCGAAACAGTTCAGGGTCATTCACTAAAAGATGATGAGACCCCACCCCCCATATATCTAATATGAAATATTATTACATATTTGAGTAGATCTACACAGTAGATCATTCCGGGAAATTTTCATAAATTAATTTGTTTATTTTTCCGTCGAAACGCCAGGAACGCATTTATCAAATAATACAGATCATTCCGGGAAAATTTCATAAATTAATTTGTTTATTTTGCCGTCGAAATTTTTGTTTCTGTGGCCGTCGAATACCAGGAACGCATTTATCAAATAATACAGATCATTCCGGGAAAATTTCATAAATTAATTTGTTTATTTTGCCGTCGAAATTTTTGTTTCTGTGGCCATCGAAACGGCATCAAAATCGGACATTTTCTTCCTTGTCGCATACCACTCTTTAAGACCATAATGAGTACAAACTGGTTCAAACAATGACTTCATGGAAACCGAGGAAGAAGGTGATAGACAAACTTGTTACATCATCTTAAGAGAGATTCACTATAATGAATTAGATATACTTTTTACTAATTTATCAAATAACACAGATCAAATAATACAGATCATGCCGTCGCATACCAGGAACGCATTTATCAAATAATACAGATCATTCCGGGAAAATTTTATAAATTAATTTGTTTATTTTGCCGTCGAAATTTTTGTTTCTGTGGCCATCGAAACGGCATCAAAATCGGACATTTTCTTCCTTGTCGCATACCACTCTTTAAGACCATAATGAGTACCAACTGGTTCAAACAATGACTTCATGGAAACCGAGGAAGAAGGTGATAGACAAACTTGTTACATCATCTTAAGAGAGATTCACTATAATGAATTAGATATACTCTTTACTAATTTATCAAATAATACAGATCATGCGAATGTAGCCGGTCCCAAGCCCGAGTAAAGGAGAGTTGGTGGTAGGTTGACAACCAGCCATAAAACTTTCACTCTTTCTATGACATGGATCCTTATAGCCGACCCCAACATGGTTGGGATTGAGGCTTAGTCGATGATTATCAAATAATACAGACCATAATACCCTATGTAATTTACAATAAATTACATTTTAAAGCACCTCTCAGGTCCCCTTTTGCTGACGAGGCTATTCAGAGAGAGGATTGGTTGTTTAGCGCATCCAAATGTTGTTGAGGATAGGGAGAACGGTATTCCATGTGAATAGTGGTTGTGGCACGGGAGAAGTTGACATGATCTGCAAAACAATGTTGTGAGAATCCTAGCAGGTATGAGAGGAATTGGTCCATATTCAACTTTATCCACAATAAAAGAAGGAATAGAGTGTGTTGCTCGTCTAAAAGACTTGGTTTTTGTCCACTACATTATGAGGCTAAGGTTTAAAGATATAAAATAACAAGAGTTCGGAGAAGTGGATCTCTCAGTTGTACATGATCTATTGATATTGCGTACACTTCTGACAACAACAACGATGATGATGAAGATACATTGCAAGAATGGATGCATGAGATTAGTGATGCCTCAATTTGAAATGGAGCTGGTGATAGGCCAGATGCAACAGATCAAAATACTTTTGAAGATGTTGATGTTCAATATCAACAAGAAGTACAAAATAACTGTAGTCAAGTTTAAAGACTTGAGGAAGAAGAGCATGTAGTTGATGACAAGAAAATTGAAAGAGTTGTAAACGTTGAAACAAGTGTGAGTGGTAATGTTCCACCTACTAATTCCAAAAGCCATTCTCCTTCGACCTCCACATCAAAGTCTAATTCTAAGACTGATGACAACAACGATGGCAATGATAATGATAATGGGGGTCATCAAGGAGGTGGTGGCAATGAAGGATGGGAAGGATATCCTAATGATAATCATGATCGCCCTTATCTCACCGGCACGAGGGTTGAAAATTGCACTACCTGAACAAACTGTTGGCTAAAAAGACATTTTATAGAAGGAAAATTCAAGGTCAGAATGAGTACAGTGGTGCACCACCACCACAACCTCCATCAGCTCCCCAATACCAAAGTGGTTCTTATCATTCTGACTTGATTAAATCACTGGGGAGTTTTTAACCTCTTTGATAAAGAAACATCTTCTATTGTTGATAGTTTGAATTTAGGCCTTCACAATGACAACCAAATGCCACCTAAACAACCTCCCTCTGGTTCCTATGGATATGGTGGTACTAGTTATAGTCCTTGCATATGTGGTTCTTATGATGGTAGCTGTTAAGATTATATAATTTATCTATTGAACATATGCAACCTGGTTATACTTCTACGTATGGACATGATGACCCACGAGGTTTCATCTAAATTGAATATGATACGGTCTCTTATGATTGTGGGTGAGGTTGGCAAGGAGTTTGAGATATCCTGCATGTTCTACCATTGACAGATCCAGTTGCATCATCATGATTGTCTCCTACAACTACTAAAGACAATCAGGGGAAAGCACTAGAAGAATCTATCCAAATCATGGGATGATACAGTTCGTCTATGGTCGGGTATATAGAGAACACGTTGAGAATATACCCGTGCGTATAGGTACCATATGAGTTGGAGTTATTATGTAGAAAATGAATGAACTAATGTAAGGACGTGGACAAGGAGGACAACAAACACTACAACACTCCAGCATCAACTAGGTATGTAGATTGTATAGTATTGGAGTGTAGAATTATGTATTTGTTTCCGTTTCTAACTTTCTATCATGCAATACAGCATGGATTCTTGTACTACATAAATATGAAGTAAGTTCTAACTTCCAAATTTAAGGTGTATTGTTTATTGGTGTAAGTTGTAACTTCTTTAATCCTCACTAATATATTGCTTAATGTACTACGTCCTAGTTCCTACCTAGAGGAACTACCATCCTAGAGGGCCTAGACCATATTATCTCTGCATACATGTTTGTCTTAAAGTCTATATATTGTGCTTGTAAACCATCATGACTTAATTCATTAATTTCACCATTGAATTTGACATTGAAATCCCCATCAAAAGAATCTAGCTTCCTTCACTCACACATCAGGAGAACCCCCCCCCCCAACATCCAATATGAAATGTTTTTTGCATAAATAAGTAGATCGATTTGGTAAAATTTCATGATTTAATGAAGTTGAAACACCAAGAACGCATCTGCCAAAATTGCTCTAAATTTCTGTAAATTTTCATTTATGAGCCCACCGATATGGGCCATCAAAACCGGACCTTTTCTTCCATGATGCAAATATTACATTTACTGACAGTGCATTTTGTATTACAGCTTACACAAAAGGACAAATAATAGAAATACTATTCCATCCAGAAATGTAAGAATTTCGGCCTCTTGTGTACCCTACAAAGAGTCATATGGATGCCCTATCTCTTACAAACAAGGAAATATATACGGCCACTGGATGTCGCTTTCTTCTCATTGAACAAAAGTCCCTTATTGAACATATGGGTAAAGTAAACCAAATTTGGAGAGGGAATGACATGCTTAAAAATCAGACAATACCCTACTACATCAAAACTAATATCACATAATCATAGCACCGGACCTTTTAAGGCAGGCATCAACAGATTATACATATAAACCAAACAGCTGTAGTATAACTACAAACTAATCATTACATAATGCTAAGGAATTTGAAACCAATTGACAACAAAAAGAAACCTTTTCAACTGCAGCATCATCAGGGATGACAACGTGACATTTACATCCATATGCAGGAGCTACTGTAGCTAAACTAACAGCAGTGCTTCCCGCACTTCCCTCAGTGACTATCCCTCCATGTACAAGACATCCAGATATCAAAGCCTAGCCAAAGAAAAGCAAAATCAAACATCAAGTCCAAAAGAAAAAAATATCATATTATATATTGGTCACCACAAACCATCCAGATAGTGGTGTACAAATTATCAATGTTTAACACATGGTCCTATACTAGCATGTAGCTTTGCATCAGTTAGCAATTAGCTGGGTTCAACAATAATTATGCCTTACTTCTTAACTAAATGCATTCCAGGAAATCCAACAGTTATATACTTCACATCTGCTTCAGCAGCTTGGGCAGAATCATGTTATATATAGATCTATAATATAAATGTTTACTGGACAACTATATAATATTTTTCAATTGTTATTACTTGTATAGCTATTGAGACGGGCGCATAGGGGGTCTGTGTAGGCGTCGCCTAGTTTAATTGGAAACCAGGTACCAAGGACCACCTGGGCGGCTTCCTAGGGGCGCCTAGGACTGGCACTTTCTTCTGAATTTTTTGAAATTTTGCGTTATTGTTTAATATACATCTGACATTTAGAAATGATTTTTTTTTTTGCTGAATATGCGTGCCTCCTCCTTTTTATTTCAACCAAAGAATCAGAGTGTTTAAACTCTGTACAAAGCCAAAGGCTAAAAGAAAACTGTACAAGAAGAAAGACAAAACTATCTGTACATGCTATTTACATCACGAGAACAAAAAGCCCAAATGATTTTGGAATCACAAGATTTCTCGTTGAAGATCCGCTTATTTCTTTCATTCCAGATAAGATAGATGAGAAAGAAAGCAGTATTTCTGGCTTTGTTATTGAGGGACAGAATGTCATTGAGACACCTTGGAGCAGAACCGGTAATTGAACTGAAGAAGGCCCATAATTCTAAACAAAAGCGACAGGAGGAAAAGACATGGTGAGCGTTCACTTCACTGTTGAAGCTACAGACAGAAGGGAACTGGATCGCAAACTTATTTAGAACATCATGAGTAGGTACGCGATTAAGATAGCATTTCTGTAGAAAATCAGGGTTGCAGAGAGCATAGGGTTGCACAAAGTGTGCACCCTCATATATATAATACTGAGACAATTACAGAGAGGTCCATACAGAATAAACAAATAACAAAATAAATAACAGAATACAGAAAACATATATTGTAACACTCCCCCTCAAGTTGGAGCATAGATATCAATCATGCCCAACTTGTCCACCAGTGTGCAGAAGTGCTTCTTAGCCAGAAGTTTTGTGAAGACATCCGCAACTTGATCTTCAGATCTCGTAAAAGGAGTGCAAATTTTACCAGCCAGAACAGATTCTCGAATAAAATGGCAATCCACCTCAATATGCTTGGTCCGCTCATGATAAACAGGATTATTGGCAATGAAAATAGCAGCTCGGTTGTCGCAGTGCATTGGAATCGCATAAGAAGATTCAATCCCAAGTTCATGCAAAAGAGAACGCACCCAGAGAAGTTCACAAGCAGTATGGGCCATAGCCCTGTATTCAGCTTCAGCACTGGAGCGAGCAACAACATTCTGTTTCTTGCTCCTCCAAGTCACCAAGTTACCTCCTACGTAGGTACAGTAGCCAGAGGTGGATTTCCTGTCAATTCTGCTGCCCGCATAATCTGAATCAGAATAGCCCTCAAGTTTACAATCTCCAGTTTTCTTGTAATGCAAACCTTTGCCAGGTGCCCTTTTTAAGTATCTCAGAATGTGACAGAAAGCGTCCCAGTGACACTGTCTAGGCTTGTCCAAGTACCTGCTCAGAAGGCCCACAGCAGTAGTAATATCAGGACGAGTAACAGTCAGATAAATCAATTTCCCAATAAGTCTCCTGTATTTCTTTGGCTCAGAAAACATAGGTGAAGTATCATCGTCCCAATCAACATTGGGATCCATAGGAGTATCTGCAGGTCTTGCTCCCATCATACCAGTTTCTTGCAGGATATCAAGTACATATTTCCTCTGGGACAACACAAGAGCACTAGAGTTCCTGGAAACCTCTATACCCAGAAAGTATCGTAATCTGCCTAAGTCTTTGGTAGCAAAATGCTTACCCAAATGGGTTTTTGTGGCCTGAATACCTGCAGAATCACTGCCTGAAATAATGATATCATCTACATAGACAATCAGAATAATAATCCCTGCAGAAGTTTTCTTCGTGAAGACAGAATGATCCACTTGAGACCGTAGAAAGCAAAAATCAGAAAGAATCCTGCTTAATTTATCGAACCAGGCACGTGGACTCTGCTTAAGCCCATAAATAGATTTTTTAAGCCGACATACTTTGTGAGACTCCCCCTGAGCAACAAACCCAGGAGGTTGCTCCATGTAAACCTCTTCCTGCAGATCACCATATAAGAAGGCGTTCTTCACATCAAGCTGTAGAAGAGGCCAGTCAGAGTTTACAGCTACAGATAACAATATTCTAACAGAATTCAAGCGAGCAACAGGAGAAAACGTCTCAAAATAGTCAATGCCGTAGGTCTGAGTATATCCTTTGGCAACTAATCGAGCTTTCAACCGTTCAACTGTACCATCCGGTTGATATTTGACAGTGTACACCCAGCGACAACCCACAGGCTTGCACTGAGGAGGGGGATCCACCAGCTCCCAAGTGCCTCTATCAGTCAGAGCGGACATCTCATCCTCCATAGCAAAAGTCCATGCTGTACTCCGCAGGGCATCCTGAATAGTCTTAGGAACAGTAACAGCAGATAAGGCATATACAAAATCACGCGCCTGAGCAGTGAGATGATCAGTAGATACAAAATGAGCAATACTATGAGACGTGCAGGAACGAGTCCCTTTGCGAAGAGCAATAGGAATATGTAAATCAGACTGTACCTCAGGTGAAGCAGAACCTTCCGGAGGTGAAGATTGGTCGACTGGGGGGGGTACATGGGAAGAAGGTGTTTTGTTCCTGCGCTGATAAACACGAAGCTGAGGACGATCCGGTATCACAGTATCATCCGTCTCAGGTATGCAGTCAGACAGAATAGGCAAGGGTGGTGCAATGAGATCTGGTTGCAATTTTTCTCCCGCAGATGAATAATAAGGAGTATCTTCAAAAAATACCACATCACTACTAGTCATCCACTTCCGCGTAGCAGGATTATAACAGCGATAGCCTTTCTGAGTCCTTGAATATCCCAAGAAAATACATTTAGTTGCACGAGGCGACAGTTTATCAGAGGCAGGGCCAAGGAGGCGGACAAAACACGTGCAACCAAAAATCCGTGGAGGAACATAAAACAAGGGCGCCTCCGGATGTAAAACTTGGAACGGGATTTTGTTACCAATAACCGATGAGGGCATACGATTAATAAGAAAACAGGCAGTCATAACCGCTTCTGGCCAATAAGAACGAGGTACATGTGAATGTAACATGATAGTGCGAGCCACTTCTAATAAATGACGATTCTTTCTTTCCGCAACACCATTCTGTTGTGGTGTATAGGCACAAGAGGTTTGATGTAAAGTTCCAACAGATTTACAAAAAAGTTCTACATCTTTCTGAACAAACTCCAAAGCATTATCAGTTCGAAAAATTTTAATAGGCACACCAAACTGGGTTTTAATTTCAGCAAAAAAGAACTTTATTGTGGATAGCACTTCGGATCTACTTTTCAACAGAAATAGCCAAGTAGTCCGTGAAAAATCATCAATGAACAAAATAAAGTATCTATAACCAGACACACTTGGTACATTACATGGTCCCCACACATCAGAATGTACTACATCAAAAATATGCCTGCTGCTCATAGAACTACGCCGCGGATATACCGATCTAGTTTGTTTACCCAGTTGACAAGACTCACACTGGAAACTACAACTACTCATATCTGGAAGTAAATGGCGCAGTTTGTCAGAAGAAGGATGTCCCAGCCTGTAATGCCACTGTAAAGTAGAAACTGATGCACATAAAGCTGAAACTTTGGCAGACTTTGGCATCTCGTCCAAGTAGTAGAGACCATCAGCACCTTCATACCCCCCACCAATCTTCATCCTCGTGAGAAGGTCCTGAAAAATGCAAGAGCCAGGAAGGAATGTCAGGCTACAATTCAAATTCCTTACAAGTTTGCTCACAGATAATAAATTCATAGGAAAGTTAGGCACGTATAAGGCAGATTTGATAAGAAACTGAGAAATAATGTCCCCAATGCCAGAAACAGAAGATCGAGATCCATCAGCAACCATAACTGTAGATTTATGAGCAGGTTTAGAGATGGACTTAAACAAAGCCCTATTGCCAGAAATATGGGAGGATGCACCAGAGTCGATCATCCATTTATTATTACCAGATGGAGGTGGCAAATGTGAACTCAGAAAGGCAGTATCATAACCAGTATGGGCAGCATGAGCTCCACTCGTGGATGCGTCAGAAGAGGAACCAGCACGCTCCAGAAGAAGACGTTCGACTTCAGCCCTGATGTAGTCAGCAGTAGTAGTGTCCGCAGTATCTGGTGTAGTAAGATGTGCAGCACCCTCAGATGCAGCAGCGGAAGAATCAGCAGCAGTGTTCGCCCATTCTGGTTTTCCATATTTCTCCCAACACTTTTCTTCAATGTGGTTCGTACGACCACAGTAAGAACACAAACGTGATCCGGGCGAAGGACGCGCAGCAGTAGTAGTAGCAGCAGGAGGGGCCCCACGCCCAGCAGTAGGAGAACGACCTCTCCCTGCACCAAGGGGAGGACGTCCATCAGAAGAGCGGCCACGACCACGACCGCGACCACGGCCACGGCCACCCCAGGCAGCTAAGGCAGTAGAGTCGCCAACATCTGGTGTCGGGGAGGAAAGGCGCAGAAGTCGCTGGTAGGCACTCCGAAGAGATGGCAGTGGATCACCGGCCAGAATCTGATCCACAACTCCAGCATAGGAGTCAGGCAAGCCACTCAAAAACTGTATCAACTGTAGCTCATCGCGCTGTTTGCGCATAGTCGCCAGATCCGTGGACAAGGGATGATACGTCTCCAATTCACCCCACAAACCGGTGAACGTAGAGAAGTAATCGGCGATATCAGTGCCAGTAAAGGTGAGACGACTAAGCTGTTTGTTGATATCAAACACCTTCTTCGGATTCTGGCTGTGGGAGAAGGTGCCAGCAAGTTCATCCCACATCTGCTTTGCAGTAGGTAAACGGAGAAGAGTCACACTAATCTTCTCAACCGAGCTGTTGAGAATCCAAGTCATCACTGTTGAGTCGTCACGGACCCAATCATCGTATGCTTTGACGTCCTTCAAGTCAGCATCTTCAGCAGGCTGTGGCGGACCGGCACGAGTGAGATGGGAATACTTCCCTTGTGATTTAGCATATATCACAAAGGAACAAACCCACAGCTGGTAGTTGCGCCCGTCAAGTTTTACCGTAGTAACTTGACGACGCAGATCATCAGTCGAGGACGCCATCAGGAAGGTAGGTACAGCAGGCAGGCAAGACAGGCAGGCAGAAGATCACACGGGACCTCTCACATACAGACTACACCAAAGTGTAGTAGAAGACCCGGAGGCCGAAGCCTACACGGGCAGGCAGGCACAAACAAACACGAACCGACGAAGGCTCTAGCCGAACAACGTACCGATCTCCCCCGGAAGACTGAACTAGGTCAGATCTACCTACCCGGCAGCGCACCTGCTATGCGAACAACACCAACGGTTGCTCAAGCACTAGCGGAGCACCGCGCCAGGAGAGTAGATGGACCTAGGACCGGCGGGAGACGGCTGGCTAGGCCAGCTGTGGCAGCCGGCCGGCGGGCTGGACCTGCCCCGGCGGCGGCGGCCGCGAGCTGCTGCTGCTGCCCCGGCGGCGGCGGCCTGGAGCTGCCCCGGCGGCGGCGGCGGCTGGCTGCAGCTGCTGCCCCGGCGGTAGCGGCGGCTGCTGCCGCTGCCCGGGCCGGCGGCGGGTCGCGCGGGGGGGGGGGGGGGGGGGGGGCGGCGCCGGAGAGGGAGGGAGGGAGGGAGGAAGAGACCCTAGGTCTCGACCTGCTCTGGTACCATGTAGAAAATCAGGGTTGCAGAGAGCATAGGGTTGCACAAAGTGTGCACCCTCATATATATAATACTGAGACAATTACAGAGAGGTCCATACAGAATAAACAAATAACAAAATAAATAACAGAATACAGAAAACATATATTGTAACAATTTCCAAACAAACAAAGAGACATTCCTCGGAATCCATGTCATCATCATCATTATCATCTAAGCCTCAGTCCCAACTATGTTGGAATCCATCTGCACCAGATAGATTCAGATCATTTCTGACGTTGAAATTTAGTCCTACTCAGGTCCCAACCATCACTCAGGGAGATGACCTCCTTTCCAGCGATAGATACATGATCAGCAACTTCAGTATTGGGTTTAGAAAGACTCTCAAGAGTAAACAAAGCCTTTTCGCCTCCACGAACATTAGGAGGAATAAACCAATCACCATTTTTGATACAGGAATCAACACGGCAGCTAACACCATTACCAAGCCTCCTCATTAGCTGTGTATCAAAATGATCAGCAAAGAAGGTACCTCCATCGCACCAGGGGCCCTTCCACAGAAAGAAACGAGAACCATCACCCAAGAAAAATTGTACATGAGGAAGAACAATATCTCTGTGCTTGAGCAATTTTTTCCAAAGCCAAGAGTCGTAGGACTTAGGCTTGACAGACCAATGAAGAAAATGTCTGATTTCGATGCCGTTGTAATGGCAACAGAAACAAAAATTTCGACAGAAATTTCGATAAATGTGTTCCTGGCGTTTCGACAGCAAAATAAACGAATTAATTTATGAAATTTTACCAGAATGATCTACTAGTGTAGATCTACTCAAATATGTAATAATATTTCATATTGGATATGTGGGGGAGGGGTCTTGTCATTTTTGAGTGAATGACCCTGAACTGTTTCGATGGGGATTTTTGATGTCAATTTTCAATGGTGAAATCAATGAATTAAGTCATTATAGTTTGCAAGCACAATATATAGACTTAAAAGACACAAAACTATGCAAAAAAATATGCTCTAGGTAGTACATAGTATATGAAAAAGTAGAAAAAAAATCGATGATCTGCCTGTTTTGTGAGTTTCGTCAGTCAATTTCAATGTCTAATTGCCACCGAAACAGAGATTTTGGGCGAAATTTCAACCATTTTGTCGAAATTTTGAACACTATGACAGACCAAACGGAGTCTTGTGAAAGGTATTTACCTTGGAGCCACTTCACCCACAAGGATTTTTATCACTAGCAACATCCCATAAATTCTTAATAATGCAGAAAGGGACCAGTCCTCAGTGCAAAGGATGCCTAAACCTCCTTCAGCCTTGGGTCTGCACACTTGAGACCAGGAGATCAGATGCATATGTTCTTTATCCTCAGTGTCGCCTCAGATGAAGTCTCTGAACTTCTCCAATTCAGAGATAACGGACTTAGGAAAAGGGAAGGCAGCCGACCAGAAATGTGGTAGGAAGAGAGAGTAGAAATCACTAGCTCGATCCTTCCAGCCATAGAGATCGATCTGCATTTCCAATATTCTAGCTTGGAGGAGACTTTGTCGAGAATAGGGCTACACATCGACTTAGTAAGTCTACCCGTAAACAGAGGAAGGCCAAGATATCTGACCGGAAAACTAGTCATTTCAATACTCAGGACTTCAGAAATGTCCTCTATACGGCTTCCAGGACTAAGGAAGAGTTGACTTTTGCTAGCATTAAGCTTAAGACCCGAGACAGAAGAAAAGGCATTCAATATATCTTTGATAGCAAACGCATTTGCCTTGTCCGCCTTGGAGAACAGTAACAAGTCATCAGCAAGGTGATGTGGAATACCTGCATTTCCATTCATCAAGGGGACCAAACTTCTGCAATGAATCTCGTGATCAATGATGGCCGACAAACCTTGCATAGCTATGACAGACAGGTATGGCGCAGTCGGGTCGCCTTGCCTCACCCCATTAAAAGCCTTAAAAGGAGCAGAGGGAGATCCATTAATAAGAATCTGGTAGGAAGCCGAGGAGAAACAAACACTTATCCAATCAAGCCAGCAATTAGGGAAACCCATAATCTTCATAATAAGAGTAGTACTCCCTACTAACTGAATCACAAGCCTTAGACAAGTCTGCCTTGATGCACATGTTATTACTACCCTTCTTCGAGAAGGAGCTCAAGGCTTCATTGGCAAGGAGAATGGCATTCCCAATCCTTCTTCCATAAATAAAGGCGTGTTGACTCGGGTCAATCAGGTCGGGTAGAATCAACTCAAGCCTGTTCGCATGATTTTAGTAATGACCTTGTTGACAAAGTTGCAAAGAGAGATGGGCCTGTAATCTTTCAAGGAAGTAGTAGCCTTCATCTTAGGAATCTAAGGTAATGAAGGTTTTGTTGCAATCTTTAAGAAGCTTGCCATTGCAGAAGAAATTAAGAATAGCTCCAACCACATCACACTCAATAATGTGCCAACAAGAAATAAAAAACTCAGCATTGTATCCATCAGGACCAGGGGCTTTTCCTTCTTCATACTCTTAATAGTATTCACCACTTCTTTTGTAACACATTTCTTTAAGCTTTCCTTATGCTTGTAACTAAGAGTTGGTAATCTCCATTCCGACTTCCAAATAGGGGGCACAGAGTTATTTGAGTTAAACAGATTCGAGTAGAAAGTGACCATATGCTCAGAGATGATCTTCGAATCAGAACAAGGAGAGTCATCAATATTCAGAAGATGTATACTATTAGTAAGGCGTCTAGTCTTCAAAGAAGTATAGAAAAAATTGGAATTCCTATTCCCTTCCTTCAGCCATTGTATCCTTGGTTTTTGTCTGTAGAGTCTTTTCTTTTTTCATTAATAACAACAGTATTAGCATCATTTCTTGCATGCTTTAACACAGCTTGAAGGTAAGGATCTTCAGGATTTTTGTCAACTTTCTCTTGAATGTCATTGGCAATAGCTTCTAGACGTCTAGCATTTGAATGGAAGTTCCCAACAACCTCCCTATTCCATTTGATTAAGGCAGCTCTGAGATGATTTAGTTTTAAATAAAGCTTATACATGGGGCACCGTAGCAATCAGTATTTCAAACATCCCTTACCAGCTCACGAAAACCAGTCATAGAAATCCATGAGTTAATGAATCTAAAGGGAGTGGCATTCCTTTTCCCAGAGAAGAAATGCAATGCAATTTCAAGATTTTGTGGTCACTAACAATTGAAGAACAAACTTCACCCCATGCACCTTTAAAAGAAGAGAGAAAATCAATGTTACAATTGGTATCAGAGCATAGGTTCCTCATCTAATCTTTAATAATTATTAAATTTTACAAATTCTATAGAACCCAAGGGAGTTATTAGAGGATTATCCGAAAGACAGAGGTGTCTAGAAAAGGATCACGACCGGGGGCTGGCAAGATTTTCCTCCGCACCGCTAGTCGGAATACGAGGACTCCCGGATCCGTGTGACTGCCTGGCCAAAGTCTTAGGGTATGAATCGAAATAAGATACCTTTAGGACTCTCTCATCTTGTTCATCCCTTCTCGACTCAAATTCTATTAAGGACCTTAATGATTAGGATTTTCTCTCTCTTCCCCTCACCCTCTTGAGGTATGGGTAAGGTTGATAAGGACTAAGGAATCCTCCATCAAATTAATAAAAAGCATGTAAATAAGATGTCATGGATATAAGCTTAATAGAGTAAGCGTAAAGGAATAGATACATGCTTAGGTCGTATGACACGAGTTGTCATTACCCTCAGGAGAGACTTGAGGATAGACCTCCTTGGTAGGAGGATAAGTAGAGAGAGTTAGGTCTGGAGGTAGAGACCTCCATTAAAAGTAGAAACCTAGCACGTCCTTTGAGGATGATGTTAACCCTAACCCTAAATGAAGGTTAGAGAGAAAGATGACATGATGAGCTAGATGTCATGGTTGACCGAGTGTTTGGCTGGACATGCCTTTGGGATGCCATAAGAGGTTAGATGACCTAGTTCCTTTGGTGACCCAACCCTGGAGAGGGTCGTGCATGGTTGAGCGGTGGATAGCTCCTTCATGGATGAGGTTAGAGAAGAACATATATAAACCTTATGGGGTGTTGCAAGAAGGATATATCTTGCACCCAGAGTACGTCAGTGGTACGGTAGTAGGTTGAAACCCTGGCCAGAAGGGCACAATGGATGGCTTACGAGGTAAGCATATGGATAATCTACAGCCGAACATGAGTTGAGCACCAGCTTCACCCACATAGGGGTATGCTTGTGAGCATGAGCCTTTAGAGAGAGAGGACCTCGAGTAGTATGGCTGGAAGTCGAGTTAGCTCGAGAAAGAGAAAGCAGTAACCAAGCAAAAAGGGTTGGAAGCTTAAACATGAGGCTCAATGGGGAATTGAGGATGATGCGACCTAAGTGGATGATAGTGGTTGCCTTATGTTTGATCCCTGAAGGCTGATAATATCTTGAAGAACCTTCTGGTACCCATGGCATAAGTGACTACCTGCTGGATGAGGTAAAGAGTACCTTAAACATTGAGGAGGGTTAAGTAACCAGTTGTGAGGCTTTATACCTAGATGGTTGTCCTTGAGGGGGACTCGACCTTGTGGTGTTGCTCTTATGAAAGGATCATGGAAGTACATGACATACCTGGGATATGCTTGATTCATGGTTAAGAGTTTGAGCATGCAGTGGGATACCCAAAGGATAATCTAGGGATCCTAGGCCTAAGAGGGGAAGCAGTGTATCCAATGCTCATGGTGAGATTTGAGTCTCTATAGTTTCGAGCATGGTACTCTTAATGTGTAGAGGTAAAGGAAACCCCTTAAGGTAAGGGTATGTTTGATGACCCCCTCACGAATAAGTTGATTTGATGTTGAGTATGAGGGCAGGTGTGACCTAGCTTGGCTTTGTAGGTATCTGGTTGTGCCTTAGTAGCTTGCCAGGGCTAAGCAAGCTCATGTAGATGCAGACCCTAAACATAAGGATGCTTGTGACCTTTGTTATCCAGGTGTAGTTTCCTCCCATCCTGGGAGAAGGACCCGTTGGTAGGGTGTATACCAGTTTTGTTGGTTTTGAGGTGACCTAAAGAGGTCTCATAGGATCTTGAGAAGCTAAGTGAAAAGTACATGGTACAAGAACGAGCCAGTAAACCCATAAATAACCATCTCTAGGTGCATATGGATGTGTTACCATGAAGGTAACCAGTATGGGGCCTGACCAAGGTAGGCAGGTCGCCATGATCCCTGAGAAAGGATGAAAGTCAGTCATGAATGCAGAGAGAGATGATGAAGGTTTGGGTACGGTTCTAAGTTGAACATGTACTATGTTAGAATCCTAAGTCTATCCAAGGGTCAGGTAGGGATAAGACCGATGGAAGAAGGAGTTGCCTAATTCCCTAGTTGCACATGACCATAGGGTCGGGAGGTAACAGCTATCATTGTCTGAGGGCCATGGGTTAGGAGATTGATCACCTTCATGAACTCATGGGACCCAAAAGGCAGATGAGTAGGGCACTCTCTGGATGCATAAGGGAAGAGGGATGACACCAAAAGTACCGGCACCCTATAGACCTAGAGGAGATGACCTAGGATTATGTTTGACCAAGTAAGTCTGAGACCAGTTTCCCTAGAAGTAGTGTGGATATCATGATGTTTGTGATATAGAGACATAAGCTGCATGTTTCAACTTGAATTTGAAAGTGTACGGGCAAGGTGGGCTGTACCATCTCTACTTTTGGAATAGGAAGAACTCTGTATTTGGACTGCAGCCAAATGCTTATTTCTTCTTGTTATGGGAGTGAGAGATAGGATAGTACGCATGCCTTACACCAAGGATAAAGATGATATAAGTTGGAACGTTGCTACAAGGGATAATGATAGAAATGATAACATACCTTTGTGGAGTGAATGATACATTGATGGTTTACAACCACTAAGAGTATTAAGGAAATCATCTTGTGAGGATGTTTTATCATGAGCTATGCAAAATTTGTAAAGTTGAGTTGAATCACCATGAGGATGAGCTCAGAGTTTCTGGATGAAGACAAACGTAGAGGTTGAGACGAGATGATAAGCATAATACATAGAGGTGTATGTTACCTAACACTTAAGGATGAGAGGTGGTAATGAATTCTCTAGTTGAGATATAGCTGCCTAGTTAGCTGGAAGCTAGAAAAAGTGGAGGTTGTTTGGCTAACCCTAAGTTTGGAAAGAAGATGTGTTTTGATATGATTGAGCAAGTTAATGGTCGTTTGGTTAGCCAGATTAGTCCTTGATATAGTAAAAGGATGGTAATAAGACCTCAGATACACTTCTTTGGATAGGGAGGTGATAAAACCCTGATGAAAATAGTTTAGGGTTTCTGAGGTATCGATCTCGAGGAATCATGACTTACAGAAGATCATGGTTTTAAGATCATGATACACCTTGATACTATAAAGATAGTAAGTGAAGGTAGCATTCTGGATGCTTAAAACAAAGTTGCATGTAGCATGTGGCCATGCAAGCCAGGAGGTGAAGGATGAACACCATTAACCCAGTGCATGGATGTAAAGTATAAAGAGTTCCCGAGAAGGAATGAGAGTTCATCATTATGGATGTTGTGAGTCTCTCCTAGACCAAGAAGGTCAAGATACAATATGGGTTATGGTAGATCGCCTTACCTAGATGACATGAGAAAGGAAGAGTTCTGTCAAGGGACAGATCTGGTTGAACTACATATGAAAAGAGATGGTTCGACTACACCATGATGTGAATTCAAAAGTTTTTGATGTGATCCCAGAGTTCACTTCCATGAGGTGGAAGTAGATACATGAAGAGCTCAGTGTTTGTACAGTTTATCACCCCATACTAATGGACAGTATGATCCGGACTAGAGGGTCTGATGAGAGCATGTGTGCTCATTTAGAGTGATACATAGAGGCAGTTCTTAAGATGTGATGTTAACCACCATAGCCTTTATCGGGATACAAGAAGTTCTATAAGGAGGTTGTGTCGGTCACCACTTCATTATGATGATATTGGTGAAGGAGGCCTCGCGAAGGTCAGAAAAGAACCCCAGGTGTGTGCAGATGAAGTCGCTTTGATTGTGCAATGGCTGAGAGAGAGCCCAGTGGTGACATGAGTCACGAGCTGATGCAAAGCAGACTGACATGCAGTTCACTGTGGAGGAATTTAATGTGAAAATCCGACCCCTCTAAGCTACAGCTAAGAAAGCTGAGTCCCCGATATATGGGTCCATTTGAGATGGATTGGTGGAGATGGTTGTGTCTGACCTTACCCCTCAGGATAGAATGATGTGTTGCATGAGTCCGATCTAGAGCACTATGTGAGGTACCCAAGCCATGTGTTGAGCCTTGAACCTATTCAGCTTTTGAGAGGCTGAAACGTCCTGAGTCACCTATGAGGGTATGTTATACCAAGGTAAGAAAGAACTCAGATGGAAGAATATGGGATGAAGGTTCTTGGGAAACACCATGGAAAGGGTGAAGCCACATGGGAGCCCTGATGGACATAAGAAGACTTATCCTGTTTGTTTGCTTGCTTGATGGAATTTTGAGGGCAAAATTCTCATAAGAGGGGAAGGATGTTACAACCCCAAATTTTGGGTTCCTTTGGTGAGAAATGTAATTTCTCATATTAAAGATATTTGGACAAATAATATAATTTGTTGAGGATAAATGGATTTCGTTTAAAATAGCCTTGTTGTTTGATTTATGGGCTTTATTGGCTATTGGGCCCAATAACAAGGATATTCAATTAATTAATGATTGAGAATTTGAAATAAGAAAGGTGTGGAAACCTCTAGAAGGCAAATCCAAAGAGTATTTCGTGCCTCTTAGATTCCTTGGGTTCCAAGGAGTCCAAAGTTGCAAAGAAAAGACAATAAGAAAAGAAAATATCAATTAAGTCTTTCCTTGTTAATAAGGAAATTGAAAACATTGATGAAATGTGGAAAATATGTGAAAAGAGGTATAATTGGGTAATCCTTAGTGGGATTTCGTGTCCCAATGATTCCTAATAATAAAAGAAATACCAATGAGGAAAATAAAAGAGAAATAAAGAGAGATCCTCAAAAAGAAATATTTAATGAGAAATAAACATGATAATGTGAAATAATGCATATAAATGCATCTAGAAGGATAATAAGTATCCTTAAAAAGTAATTTCGAATTCTTTGAGTTTCTTGGGGTACAAGGAGCCCCAATAAAGAGGAAAGAAATAGAAAATACTAAAAAGGCAAAATAAGAGAATGTGTTGATGTATTAATGAATTTTTTTGTGATATTGATAAAAGGAAATACTTTCCTACTAAAAGGAAGTAATAATTCGTGCTTATGAAATTGAAGTAAAGCACAGGAGAGAATAATGGGAAAGATTTTCGAAATCCCAATATTTAATGAGAAAGGAATAGCAAAAGGAAATAAGAAGGAGAGAAAAGTTTTCTTCTCATTAAAGGAAAAAGGGTTCCTATTGAGAGAAGGACTTAGTAATTCATGGATAGCCGACCTAAGGCTTTGCTACTAACCCCTATATAAAGGGATAAGCCTTGGTTCGAGTTCAGGAGAGATCCCACATCTCTCTCTCTTTCCCATCCTCTTCTTCACCTAGATTTTGCTCAAAACCCTAAACCTTCGAGTTAGCTCTATCCCTAGAGTATTAGGGAGTCGCGAAGGATTACAAAGGGTGGGCATGGCGTTTCCGCAGAAGATCTAGGGAAGTTCCGGCCTCGACTTGTTCCTCCGACCCTACGCAATGCCTGCAAGGGGTCTCTAACCTAGTTGCAGATCGCAGCTCTGACCCTCTTCAGTTTGGGCAAAACGGCCTGGGGTCGAGGTGTTTCTGAGCGTGGTGGGAGGCGGCGGAGACAGGGCGTTGGTCCCATGTGATCCCCGGACCACGGGGAAGTAGGGAACGGCTCCGTGGCCGGCTCCAGTCGGCGGTAGGCTGGACCCTCGCGAGGTGGAAGACGATCCAGCAGCGATGGACAATTATACCCCCCTGGGGTGTGAAGAGTTGGCAGTTAACGCGGGGGCAAGGCTGTCATTTCGTCATGTTCTCAAAACCACCAAGCAACGTTGCATGGAGACGGCTACGTGGCGGCTCCTGATTCGCCAGAGTAAGTGAAATTTGCTTAATTCATAGTAAATAAATGGTAGGTCGAATAAGGACATGTTATACATGAAACTTGCTCAGAAAATCGAGAGGAATCTAAATAAAATATAATTGGAGCTTGATTCCTTATGCAATTCGAAAAGTATATAGAGATACTATCTTTAATAGTTTAATCAATGAAAAACCCTAACCTTTGATGATTAATGAGTTAGATAGGGTTAAATGAGTATATAAAGTTGATATTAGCCTGTTAATGATAAAAAGGAACTTTAGAAAGAAAAAGGATGAACTTTGCATATAATTAGTTAATTTGGAGTTTCATATGCATGAATATACTTTAATGGGCCTTGAAACCCTAATGTTGATTAATTCGACTATTAATGGCTTTAATTGACTAATTTCATGATTAAGGTTGGAATATTATATTTTGAGCATTAAAGTCACTAATTTGTGGAAAGATAACCTTAATATAGAAATTAGGGTTTCTGATTGAATCAAGGTAGAATTAATACTAAATAGAGTTCATATGGAATTAGACCATAACAAATTATGAGTTGTTAATCCGAAAGGAACTAAAGGTGATAATTGAGTCTAATGACCTTGAAATAACTTAAAGGGTTAAAGAAGGTAATTTTGGTATCAAAAAGAAATGATCGACTTTAATTGGGCTTATGATGTTGAAATTAGGGTTTATGAATTAAGAGAGCAGTTAATATGATAAAAGCGTCATGAAAGCAAAAACCCTAATAAAATCCTAATGTGGTTTAGAAAACCTAAGGTGGAATCCAAGTCTAGCTTTAGAATGTTCTGGATAAATTATAACACTTGGATGTCATGCATTAATTTCAGGATACTTGTTGATTGCTTGTTGCTTGTTCTTTATCATTATTGCTTGGACAGCAAGTTGCTCTGGATCAGGTATGTGGTTACGCTTATGAATAACCGTATTAGTTTCCCGCGTGGTTGCCGGATGATTGATCGCATTGACTGCAAATTATCAGTTTGGATGTTCATATTTGCAAATTATAAAGTCACTATGATTATCACATTAATAATAGAAGTATGGATTCTCGCACCTACATGCCACCCTGATGGATGATACCAAAGGTCAGGCCCAGATGGGTAGACCAATGGACACCTTGAGTGGTGACCCCAGGCACCAAGAAGGTGGCCTATGATATTGCATGACTAGTAGGCACCATGAGTGGTGACCCCCAGGCACCAAGCTCGGGATTGAGAAGGTGGCCTTAAGTCATTGGCAAAGGGCACCCTAAGGTGGGTATGCCAGGGTTAGGGCAAAAGCGGTGGAGAATGTCATACTGAAAAGTGTAAATTGGCTTGTTAAATAATTTGATTGTGATTATTAAATTGTTAGCCATATGTGCAAACTTTTGGTTGTCCCCACATACCAGTATATTTCGATATACTGACCGACGTTTTGTTTGTCGGCGTTTTAGGTACAAATGAAAAGAACAAACAATAAAGTGGCATATGTGGAATTAAATGAGAAGTAACGTACACAGGAGGATTAGTTAGAGTAACATCTTCATGGATAGAAGTTTAGAAATCCCAGTTTTTCCAAGGTAAGAAAAGTTTTATTTTATACCAGTTTTCAGTTTAGTTGGTAAAGTTTATTAATTATTACTGATTATTTGTCGAACCTTTGATCCTGTTAATTAGATAACGGCTCTGACCTTCGGGTCTCCCTTAATTGGGGGTTACTGGGAGGCGGGGTTGTTACACTATCAATCTTCGAGAAAGTATTGACTCCACTCTTGTTTTGCTATCCCAGGTAAAGAAGGCGCCTTTGTAGGCATATCAAGCAAACCAGTAACTTCCATAGTCTCATTGAAATCTTTCATGCTAGTTTTAGATGGAGGATGTTTCCCTAGCTTGTCATTTATGAACCGTACAGCATTAAAATCTCCAACAAGACACTAAGGCAGAGAGCAAGAAGTAGAGAGGAGTCTAATCCTTCCATAATCTTTTTCTATCACTATCACCATTCGCACCATATAAAAATAATGCATTTTCTTTGATCTATGTATACATGACCCATGTAACCTAACTAAATTATAACACTAGACTTATATAAGTTGTAACATGTAAGTTTGTAACTTGCAACTGTAAGTTTTAAGGTCTAAGTGGTAAATTGTAGGTTTGTAAGTTGTTTACAGTCTAACGGACTTGACAATTCTGTTCATTTGTGCACTCACTCATCAAGACATGGATCCCACCCTAACCTCTAAACATATAGATTTATTATATAATCTAGTGTGTTTATGTCTAGACTTTGTGTTTGCAGAATTTCAAAGCTTAATTCCTTCATTTTGCCATCGAAATTTTGTCAAAATTGTTCAGCTTCCTTCACTTACAAATGTGGGAGACCCCCCCCCATATCCAATATGAAATATTATTGCATATTTGAGTAGATCTTGGCGTTTAGATCATCCTGGTAAATTTTCATGGTTTAATTCGCTTATTTGGTCATCAAAATCGTTAGGGCCGTAAATATCGAAATTTAGTGCGAAATTTCGAAAAATTTCTGTTTCTGGGACATCGGACACGGCATCGAAATCGGACGTTTAATTCTATGGTCCATGTGCAATTTCAAAGAGGGCCTCCTCCATGTGGACCTATTCACTGAGCTATTGTAGGCAAATTTCTTTGTTGGCAAATTTAAATCCCAGTTTCCTAAACTATCGCCCTTTAAAGAATGAAGAAGACTACCCAGACATGATGAATAGCCTCAATTTGACCATCTTCTAGAGTTGAGAGTAGAAGAAGAGTTGGGTGCCACTGGGTGTCCAACATGTATTCTAGAAATAGTTGACAATATAACATCTAGATAAAACAAAATGGTGGGAGGGAAGGCCATTTAGCTTGACAACCTCACTGAAAAAGAGGAGCAATTTTAGAGGCATCCATAGTCTTGCCACAAGGCTGAAGTGGGCCATCTTTAAAAAAATAAGTCAACATCAAAGACCGAGTCATGACCTCAAAGAGTGCAAAGTGCCAAGAACGAATTCCATGCTCAAGTCAAGTCTTTCCACGACTCATGTGGAACAAAAGGTAGTAAATTTCATGTGTTGGGTGAAAATCTATCCCATATGTTTAGCCTTCTTTTTAATGAGTTGTTTGTCAAGGGTTTCAAGGGTGGCTTTGTCAATACTGATTTCAAGCTCCGTGTCGATTTCTTTTTTGAGGCTCGTGAAGAAATAGGTCAAGAGGTGAGAATCTAATATTCCAAGGCATCTTTTAAGAAGCGACTCAAATTCTTACTAGAATTTTTCTGCTAAACTAGTTTTTACGACCTTAAATAGCTTGCCACAACGGTTGATGGTGGTAGGCACCCCAAAGTGACTTAGAGCAAGGAACAAGGTATCCGAATTTTGAAGTCATTTTGATAGCATGAAAACCAAAATTCATTAAAATCTCGACAGAAATTTTGATAAATGCAACCATGCCCATTTCGAAGCCAAAATGAACGAATTAAACCAAGAAATTCTATAGGCGTGATCTCTACACCTAAATGCATTGTTTTATGCAATAAAAATTGATATGGGGATAGGTGGGGGTCCTTCATATGGGAGGAAAGGAAACTTTCCTGTTCCCTGGGAAAATTTTGAAATTTCAGCAAAAAAATCGTTGATTTCGACATAGCAGCACAGTGGCAAGGTTCTGTAGCAGATGGCGTCGAAATTGAAATTTTTGACAAAATTTCGACAATTTCGACGAAACTTCATTCCTTGGTTGAGAGGTCATCACAAAACTCCTACCAATACGGGTTGAAGCCCTTCTATTGACATATGCATACCACTTAAAAGTGGCGTCAACCTGGTAGTGTTTCTAGCCACCTCCAATCGTCATTGTTCCCCTGATCAAATTGGTGCTCGCATTTTTTAATCCAGTGGTGCGAACGAAACCATTGTAAGAAAGAAAGTGGAACTTCTAGTGTTGTTGATGACGAGGAAGTAGTTGGCAACAATGGACACCTGTGGAAAGTAGGGTATGACCATGGTCGTCTAGTTTGCGGCTTAGCTCAGAGAGCTCTTTGTTGTTGAGATAAAATCAAGGCTCCTGAGATTCCATGATGAGTGATTGATAGTGGAGTTCTTTTAGGATTCTGGTACTAAGGGCCTCGTGGTTTTTCACAGTATGAGTCAGTGGGAGGGTGGGAGTTAGCGGTGGTCGTGGGATACATACCAAATTGGTACCGTCCAAGATGCAATACCGGCGGCAGAGGGCCATTGGATGGAGACAAGATGTGTGGATTAGGGAAGGTAGTTCCTAACCTGGTCAGGTCTTGCGCAATCAAAGAAGGGGAAGGGATTGTTTCGAACATGAAAGTTGGCAATCAACGATCCTTCTCAGCTAAGGAAAGGGAAATATTTATACGAAGCGTCCTCAATAGAGGTGACACCTACGGATCCCAAGGAATCGCAGCTAGAGGCTCAATGGCCGGAGAATCTGATATGAATCATTGGCAGTGGTGCGCTAGCCTGATGGTCCTTCGCTACATGTGTTCCTCCCGTGATGCTTGGCTGTTGCTGTGGTGCGCTAGCCTAACGGTCCTTCGCTACATGCGTTCCTCTTGTGATGCTTGGCTGTTGCTGCAGTGTGCTCTGCCAGCTGGCTTGAGTGGTCTTGGCGTGGATTAGGCCACTAGGCCGAAGGCATCATGAGACAGCACACTGATTTACTAAACAATGAAAGGACTCCTAAAAAATGTTGTCAATTTATGTCTGACATCAAAGCTTCTATCTGGTTCAGGTCAAAGCTTATCTCGCCTTTGGCTTAATAACACTTCAAACTAGCTGAACCCAAGAATTGAAAAGGTCTGTCCAAATAAATGATGACAGTAAGTGGCAGGTATGCTCCATTCGAGCTCAGGTAAGTAAGGCGTTAACGAATACATGAAATACTGATGGTGTTCATATTCTCTCCTGTATGCACTATAGGAACGCATATTCTATAAGAGCACAATAGGAACAGTAACACTCTGGCAGACAGTGCTAAACATCATGATTGAGATACATTTGGAGAGGATGGGGATAGATCATAACAAAGAACCAACTTAACAGCTTGAGTTAAACAAGCCCAGACTCTTCCAGATTTGAACCAACACCTTTTCAGTAACATAACTGATCAAAGGAAAATGGGAAACCAAACTTTTCTAGAACTGAACCCAAACATTAAAGATGTATATAAAAAAGCATACGGATCTAGGGACAAATAGCTACAGTAGGGGTGATCAGTAAGCCATGTTCGACTAAAACAATCCCACGAGCTGACACCATCAAAAGGAGACAATGATGTATAGAATCGCTGTCAAGAGGGCAGACTTGAACAAAAAAAACTGTGGAAGCATCAATTACCTCTTCGATAATCTTAACGGCTACTCTGTCTTTCACACTTCCCCCAGGGTTCAAAAACTCAGCTTTACCGAGAATCTGTGTGCAGGTAAATTTAAACATCAGAGAGGACACATCTAACTATGTGAGAACAAAGGGACAAATGGCAATAGAGAGGGAGAAAGCTAAAGATATAATGCAGTTTCGTTTCAATATATAGTTTACAACTGAAAATCAAAGACGCTTAGAACGCGTCGGCTTTAAGTTGGGAAGTAGAGATAGCCAGCAGAAGTTCGTACATCGCAACCCGTAGCCTCAGATAAGCTGTTGATTCTAATGAGTGGCGTGTTGCCTATGGCGCCGACGAGACCCTTTGTGTACTTCTTCTTCTTATCCTTCTTCTCGAGGACTGAACCGGATACCTTAAATGGGAGCTTGAGTCTGGAGCTGTATAAGATATAGCAAGACAGTAAGCCAACCGAAACAACTGCTGCGGCTGCGGCGGCGGCTTTCGTGCAAAGACCCATCAGCAGTGGTAGCTCCAGGGATCGAACAGAATTTAGCACTGCCGGGTTCTACACTGGCTAAACACAAGTAGCCGCCTTCCCGCGAGTTGAACTGCAAGGCCCACCGACTCTCTCTCTCTCTCTAACCTAGTCTGGACCCGAACCAAGATTCTCATCTATACTATGGGTGCGTTTGTTCCGCCGGCTAAGCAGCGCCACGGCAAACAACTTTGTATTTGTTTGTTGTCCCGTTCAAATTCAAATAAGATACCACATAAATTAATTAACCGAAAATATCGCAGATAACGCGCCGCTTAAAATCCTCGCGGCAGAGATCAATTTATTTACCGCAGATAATTTTTTACCATGTAACCCTTTTAACCGATTTCTTAACACGTACCGTTATATAAGTGTAGGGCACATGTACCGTTATATAAGTGTAGGGCACAATAGACTTTACAAATAGGTTAAAGTTGCTTGCGTACCAAACGAGACAGACTTTTTACCATGAGATTTATTTGTCGTTGTTCCAAACAACAGTCACGTTTACTTATCATGGGTTAATTTAGCCACGGCAACTAAATTCATGGGAGTTGTATGCCAAACGCAGCCTATATAGCAAAGCCCGTAGAGGGGTTGGATGCAATTTTCTCCGTCATTTTTTGCTTATTGGTCTCGGTGTCTGTACACCACACTTTTGTTTTTAATTTTTTAAATTATATATTGTATTAGGATTATCATCTATATTATATAGGAAAGCCCGTGAAGGGAGCTGATGCAATTTTCTCCATTATTTTTAAAATTACATATTAGTCCATGTGTGTGTACACCACACTTTTGTCTTTAATTTTTTAAATTATATATTGTATTAGGATACTCATCTATACTATATAGGAAGGCCCCTGGAAGGGGCTGGATGTAATTTTCTCCATTATTTAAGCCCGTGAAGGGAGTTGGATGCAATTTTCTCCATTATTTTTAAATTACATATCAGTCTATGTGTGTACACCACATTTTTGTCTTTAATTTTTTAAATTATATAGTATATTAGAATACTCATCTATACTATATAGGAAAGTCCCTAGAGGGGGCTGGATGCAATTTTTTCATTATTTTTTGAAATTACATATTGGTCCATTTGTGTGTACAACACACTCTTTAAATTTTTAAATTATATATTATATTAAGAGACTCATCTATACTAAATAGGAAAGGCCATGGAGGGGGCTAGATATAATTTTATCCCTTTTTTAAATTTACATATTGATCCTTGTGAGTGTACACCACACTGTTTTTTTAATTTTATAAATTAGATATTGTATTAGGAGAGTCATGTGTTCTATATAGGAAAGTCTGTGGAGGGGGTTGGATGCAATTTTCTCAATTATTTTTAAAATTACATATTGGTCCCTGTGCGTGTACACCACTTTTTTCTTTAATTTTTAAATTATGTACTGTATTAGGAGAATCATCTATATTATATAGGAAAGCGTGTGGATACATTATTCTATGTGTTTGTACACCACACTTTTGTCTTTAAATGTTTAAATTACATGTTGTACTAGGAGACTCATCTATACTTTATAGGAAAGCTAGTGGAGGGGTTGGATGCAATTTTCTCTATTATTTTTTGAAATTACACATTGGCCCCTCTCTGTGTGCACCACACTTTTGTCTTTAATTTTTAAATTATATATTATATTAGGAGACTCATCTATGCTATATAGGAAAGCTTGTGGAGGGGGTCGAATGTAATTTTTTCTATTATTTTTGAAATTACATATTGGTCCTTGTGTGTGTACACTACACTTTTTTCTTTAGTTTTTTAAATTATATATTGTATTAGGAGACTCATCTATACTATATAGAAACCCGTGGAGAGGATAGATGCAATTTTCTCCATTATTTTTGAAATTACATATTGGTCCATGTAAGTGTACAACACATTTTTTAAAATTTTAAATTATATATTGTACTAGGAGACTCATCTATACGAAATAGGAAAGCCCATGGAGGAGGCTGGATGCAATTTTCTCCATTATTTTTTGAAGTTACATATTGGTCCCTGAGTGTGTACACCACATTGTTTCTTTAATTTTTTAAATTAGATATTGTATTAGGAGACTCATGTATAATATATAGGAAAACTTGTGGAGGGGATGGATGCAATTTTCACCATTATTTTTTGAAATTACATATTGGTCCTTGTGTATACACCACACTTTTTTCTTTAATTTTTTAATTATATATTGTATTAGGAGAATCATCTATACTATATAGGAAAAGCATGTGGACGGGGCTAGATGCAATTTTCTCCATTATTTTTTGAAATTGCATATTGGTCCTTGTGTGTACACAACACTTTTGTCTTTAATTTTTTAAATTATATATTATATTTAGGGGTGAGCAAATAATGGTCCAGACTGCAAAATCGGACCGGACCGGTCAGTTCGGTCCAGTCCTGTCCGGTCTATTTTGAGTTCGGTCCGATCTACAGTCTGAAAATTTTGTTAAGTTCGGTCTTCGATACGGTCCATGGTCTGGATATTTTAGCAAACTCGGTCTTCGGTCTGGTCCAGTCCGAAACCGGTCCGACCGTGGACCGGGCCGTAGACTAATTTTTATATAAAATACATATATATAAGTATATTATATAATAACACTACTACAGAACAGGTCTTTGGCGTCGGTTGTTTATGCCCTTTTAGCGACGGTTCTATAGCGATGCCTATGTGGGCGCCACTAAAGGTCGAACTCTTCGGCGTCGATTTTATAACCGACGCCAAAAGGTTTCGCACCACTGAAAGCGCGCCAGTAGGGCACCGATAGGCGTCAGTTATTTATAGTAAGCCGACGCCAAAAGGCTTCGCGCCACAAAAAGGGTGTCATCTAGGACACTATCTGCGTCGATTTGTAACTAAAACACCGACGCCATATTCCCAGACGCCACGGACGTGCTTCCCTACACGGTCGTGCTTAGTACTATAGGCGTCGGTTTTACACTAATGACCGACGCTATTTCCACCACGGTCGTGGTTTCCTACACGGTCGGGTTGTTTGTCACATTAGGCGGCGATTTTATCCAATAACCAACGTTGTAAGCCTTTTATGACGGTGTTCTATAAATAACCGACGCCTATATTTTAAATTTTTTTTCTTATCAGTTTGCAGGCATGATGTGGCTGGTCAGCAGGATGAGAACCTGCAGTTCAGTTTTCTGAACTGCAGGTTTATGACATCCATTGATATCAGCCAACAAACAGGCCACAAACCTGGAAAATCAATAAATATACTTTTCACACAAGTAGATACATTCAGACATCAATTTAATTCTTGCATTCACACATGTAGAAACATTCAAATACATGTAGAAACATTCAGACATGTATAAACATTCAGAACTATTCATTTACAAAATATCATTAAACATCGCTATCATCATCCCAATTATATCTTATAGTCCCCACTGCTTGTATGGCTCTTGCCCATTCTTCTCTTACTTCATTTAATACTTCCATCGTATATGGAGCATGTACATCTTTGAAGCGTTTACCTATAGTGTGGTCAGTATTAAACACATGCAAAGAGAATGATGTATATATAAGTAATAATATAAAAATAAGATTGATATATTTCATACTAACTAATGAGACTATATGTAATACCTCATGTATGGTATCGATGTCCAATGTGGCATATTGGATAATCATATGCATAAATCGCATCACATAGTATGTGCATGCCCAGTCGTTGTCTTGTGTAGCGCACTATAAATTGAAACATACAAAATATTAAAAAATACAACTAAGCACAGTTCACATAAATAATATATACATTGGAATCGGGAACTTACTTTTAGGTTTTCCCAAATTATTGGCTGGTTCTTTTTCCTGGGGACCTTTCCTCCAGTCTTTTTGAATGCATCTAAACCCCTACATGTTAATGTAACACAGTAAATTGCATAATTAAATAGTAATGTAATAACAGATGTTAACGGATATAAAAATGAAATATTTCTCACCAGAATAATGGCAATCTCAATCCAATTTTAGTATTCAATGTACTCCCCGTAGGATCTAGATAATAAACAGTGAACGTCCCGGGGAGAATAACTAGTAACTCTCAATGCCTACCGCTAGAGGTAAAAAGGTTAAAAATTAATAACTCAAAATCCACAATAAAAATGTAATTTTTGTAAGTCTAAATTATAAGTAAAGTAAACTTACTTGACATTGAATGGAGCTATTATTATCGTCTTCTTTTGTTGACCGAAAATTGTAAAAGCATCTATACAGTATTGTTGAACACTATCAGGGTCTTTAACTACCATACTAATCAATGATGGAATCAAAAATCACACATGGTCACATGCAAATTGTTTACATTGATTTTCAACTAAGTAGCTGCAAAACATGTATTATGTATGCATTAATATATAAGAAACCAGATCACCAGATCTTACACAAGGTATATGGATGTATAAACAAGATCTCACCTTATCCATGTCTCTATCATTGATGTATTCAGCCAATCATATATAAACAACTCAATAATATCTTGTATAAATAAAGAGGTTCTGTATGATTGACCTGCATAATTTGCTTCTAAAGAAACAATTATAGGGCAATGTATATTATGTGCCCGTAACCAACATGCCATTCCCCTACAAGCAGGACCTAACGGGTATTTTAGGTCAATTGGAACCCAACTTGGTAATGCAGGAAGTGGAGGTGGAGGCCTAGGTGCTCCAGGTGTCTTCTTTTTAACCTGTATATATAATTTCAGATCAATTGACCGCATATATACACATTAACAATCTAAAGTAATGTAAATTTATCTTACAATTTCAGTAGTGTAGACGACATCTACTTTGGGCCACAATATCACCCCGCCTTCTGCCTCAGCAAGTGTATCAATATCCGGGTGGGCATATGGAAATGTAGCTTCCCTCCAATCGGGGAATACGCGTATCGGGCTCACACGAACGTAGTCCTGTAGCATTGGAGTCACGTGAAACGTTGCCCCAGGAAGGGACGAGTAAGCCTGCGCCTCTGCAACAACATAGTCTTGCATTCTTAAGCGGCATGGCTTCAACGCCTACAAATTTATGTAAAGAATGTTATACATATATACATATCATCTTGAAAAGACTAGCTACAATGTCATAAACAATACTTACAGCAGACGTGTTAGGCGGTGGGTCTACAGGATTACTCTCAGTCTGTGCATCAGGAGAAGAGTGGGTCACCATAGGCTGATTGGAAGCCTGAGATGCCTGCCACTGCACCATTTCTTCCTTGACCTTCTTAGCAACTATATCATTGACCTTCTTAGCAACTATATCCTCGACTCTCTTATTCTCCTATACATGGATAAAAGAAACATTAGCTTCTTATTATTGAATTCCCTTTTGCAGTAACATTCTAAAAAAAGAATAGGTTACCTCTTCTTGTGAAAGTCCCGCTCTGGGTTTGCGCTGGGATGCCCAAAGAATGCTTTGATGCCCACACCAGCGCCTGCACCCCTAACACATCCAGGATGCTCTAGGTTACCCAGAGCAACTGTCAATTCATCCCTTGTTCCCTAAGGGACGAACATGCCTTGTTTCCTCTGCTCGTGCAGCTCCCGTTAATCACCATCAACAGAAATTGGTAAGTTAACACCACAAATAATCAATACTCAAATGATTGCTCTAAGAGTTGTATTTTACCATTTTCGCAGCCACCTCAGCAGTTACGGGCTTCTTTATTTCACCCTTCTTGTTTTGCCTCCCAGCTATCCAGACATCATGGCGAGGCATGGGTGTGGCACATGTAGTAGAGGACTCCTGAGTAGCAGCAGACTCCGCATGTAGTCTTTGGCGAACGCTTGCATAGCCCTTTGGACCCATAGTGTGGTCATGCACATTCAGTGCACGCCTTGCTTTTTGTGCCTCACTTAATACCTTGAATTCTTCAGATTTTTTTGAAGCAACAAACGTGTCCCAATCTTCTTTGCCCATTTTAGCTTCACGTGAACTCTTATCCTTTGCACTTGCAAAATACATAGTCGACGCTTGAAGAGTGACCCCACTGTTTTGGACGACACTGTTATCATCTTGGCGCTTTGTGTAATATGTGAACCCATTAATGTCAAACCCTTCATAAGACATAACATTCGGTTTTGGTTTAAAGGCAAGGCATTTCATAGTTTCTGTAATATCATTTGGTGTTTGAGATAGTTGATGTAAGACTTTATCTTCAAACCACTTAGTAAAAGTCTTGTTATGCTCTCTAGCAAGCCACATTGAACTTGCTCGAGGATGTTGTCTCTTTATGTTCCTCGATATAAACACTCACTTCGTCCATGTTGTGTAAAATATACAAGTGACCTTGTTCCAACTGCTCACGGCTGATTACTTTCACCCGTGATCCCAAAATTCCTTTACCCTCCTCAATATTCTTGTCATTAACATGAGTGTTATTACCACTCAGAAAGTCATTGCAAAAATCCATAACCTCTATCGCCACATAACCTTCAATAATACTCCCTTCAGGCCGATAACAGTTTCGAACATCACCTTTAAAAATGCTCATTTATCATTCAAAGGGATACATCCAATGCAAGAAAACTGGTCCCAACATTTTCACTTCCCTAGTCAAGTGGACAACAAGATGTACCATAATATCAAAGAACGAAGGAGGGAAATACATCTCAAGCTGACACTAGGGTAACAACCACTTCTCTTTGCAAATTATCGAGAGTATCAAGGTCAATAACTTTGCTGCATAGACTGTTGAAAAAGAAACAAAGTCTAGTGATTGTAAACCTTACATGCTTCGGCAATATAGATCGAATTGCCACGGGAAATATTTGTTGCATTAGAGTGTGACAATCATGAGATTTAAGACCTATCAACTTCAGATCTTTCATTGATACCAATCTACGGATGTTGGATGAGTAACCCTGTGGCACCTTAACATTTACCAAGCATTCACAAAAAGCTTTCTTCTCCTTTCTAGACAATGTGTAACAAGCGGGAGGTAAGTATGTTCTTTTATTACCCATTTTACGTAATTCTATTAATTCTGACCTTATTCCCATTTCACGTAGGTCCAGTCTGGATTTTATCCCATCTTTAGTCTTACCTGGTATATTTAACAGAGTACCAATGATGCTATCACAGATATTTTTCTCAACGTGCATTACATCGATACAATGCCTGACTGTCAAAGAACTCCAATAAGGAAGATCCCAAAATATTGACTTCTTCTTGAATGAAGAATTGTCACTCCATGTGGCCATTCTACATTGTGGTTTCTTACCAAATTCATTGACAATGTCTTTTACTCTTTCATAAACAACATCCCCTGGTATAGGTTTAGGTGCACTCCATTCATCATTCCATCCATTGAATGCTTTGTGCTTCCTACGATATGGATAGAATTTTGAAAGAAACCTTCGATGACCAAGATATACAGTCTTGCCGCCATGTTTTAGTCTTATTGAATCAGTGTTTTCTTCACATATAGGACACGCTTTAGCTCCTTTGACACTATATCCAGACAAATTCTCGTATGCTGGAAAGTCATTAATAGTGTAAAACAACATAGCGTGTAAACGAAATGTCTCTCTTCCTGAAGCATCATAGGTCATCACACCTTCAGCCCAAAGTTTCTTTAAGTCATCAATCAGAGGTTCAAGATAAACATCGATATCATTTCTGGGTTGTTTAGGGCCCGATATCAACAACGACAACATAACGTACTTATTTTTCATACACAACCAGGGAGGAAGATTGTATACAACAAGCATGACTAGCCAAATGCTATGTTGGCTTCTCAATGTCCCGTACGGATTCATCCCATCTGTACAAAGCCCAAGTCTTAGATTCCTGACTTCTTCACCAAATTCAAGGTACAATAGATCAATCTTCTTCCACAGTGGGGAATCAGACACATGTCGTAGGATCCCATCATTATTTTTCTTAACATCTGCATGCCACCTCAAATTCTTCACATCTTTCGGATGTGCAAACAAGCGTTGAAACCGTGATATTATAGGTAGATACCACATCACCTTGGCAGGAGAACCAGTTTTGGACTCCCCCGAAGTCGTCAATTTATACCGTAATGCACCACATTTTGGACAATCTTTCAAATCCACATAGTCCTTTTGAAATAATACACAATCATTCAGGCATGTGTGTATCTTCTTGGCCTCCATTCCCATTGGGCACAACAATTTCTTTACCCGGTATGTTGAGATTGGCAGCTCGTTTCCTTCAGGAAGCATTTCTTTCAACAAAGTCAACAATGAAGTGAAGTTTTTGTCGCTCCATCTATTGTTAGCTTTCAACTTATACAATCTCGACACAGCGCTAAGCTTCGTAAACTTAGCACAACCTATGTATAACGGTATCTCAGCATCATGCACAATGTTTCTAAAGATAGGAGGTGGATCGATGTGCTCTACCCTACAACTATCCAGCATCTCATCAACGATGTCTACTGGAACTGGTTCGTTCACATCTACGTCATCGGAGGCAATTTCTTCTTCCACCCAAGCACTGCTATCGACATCCACTGGTTTCGAGTTTGAAATCTCTCCATGCCAGTGCCATTCTGTATAGCCTTGTACAATCCCGTTGCACATGACATGACTTTTGATTTCGTCACCAGTGCTGACTTTCAAGTTGTTACCGCAATGCCTACATGGACAGTAGAACCTATCTCCAGGTTCTTTCCTATGTTCCTCGGCAAATCTAATAAACTGATCAAGACTAGATATAAACTCTGGGGTGCAGCGATTGCGAATGGACATCCATGATCTATCCATTCTATGATCAAAGAGAAAACAAGTATATATTAGGACAAGATTAGGGTCTACGGTTAACCCAATACACATTATACACTTACATCCTAAGTGAGATTAGGTGTTCAAGAACAGTCCCAAACCGGGGACTATCCAAGATTTACTCCTATTATCTAGACCCATCCGGTTTTCTATTTGTTTAGCTTATTTGCAATTAGGGGTAGATACTGGATTCTGATGGTAATTGTCCCAGCCGCGCTAACTGTATATTATCTAGACCCATCCGATGTTGAAGTAGGTAGTGCGGGACATGAAATGAAAGTGCATTTATTCCCGTGAGTAAAAGTTTAAATATGTTAACTTAGATTATTAAGATTATTACATGACTGATTATAAAAGTAACTCAATGTATGTCTCTATCAGGGCTATGAAGGAGTTCAAAAAGGCTGGAGGAAAGCTGAGTAAGAAAAGCAAGATACAATGGGTCAATATTCCGGTAATTTCTTTAACTGCAATGGAATTTTCAAGTTCAATGTACTTAATTTTATTTATTAACCATTTCTATGGTGGTAACATTTGATAGTGTCCAATACAAAATAACGATTGGGCCTGCGGCTACAATGTGATGCGCTACATGGAAAATATTGTCAGATTAGGAGGTACAATGAAGCCAGACTCCATACAAACAGTATATAATTTAGTGATTGTTCATTCTAATTTATACCAATGTACAAGTAATATAAAGAACAATGATTGTTCACTTTCTAGGCCAAAAAACAGATGTGATGTCATTCTTATATATAATAAATGTGTACCACTTATCCCATCCTTGAACACCTAATCTCACTAGTAAGTGTATAATGTGTATTGGGTTTTTAAGAAAATTTCGGCAGCATTTCCCCGTTGTTCTCCAAGTACATATGTACTTAGAGAACAAACGGGGAAATGCTGCCGAAATTTTCTTGAAAACCCAATACACATTATACACTTACATCCTAAGTGAGATTAGGTGTTCAAGAACAGTCCCAAATCGGGGACTAGCCAAGATTTACTCCTAATGAGTAAATCTTGGACGGGTTTTTAAGCCAACAAAATCATATCATTAAGAGCATGGTTTCATGTTAGGTCATCATAGGTCATAATAATCCACTAGAATAAGCAAAAAAGGTCTCATGGTGTTAAAATAGCATAAGAGTATTAGATCTTGATTCTAGAGTGTACAAGACATAATAGTGACTACTGATTTTGTGGGGTGATATCATTTCATAGGATTTATAGATTCAAATTTAACAAGTGTACAAGTTGCATCATTTTAATACTCTAAAGGTGACTACTGGGTCATAGCACATAAAAGATGGCATTACAAGGAAAGTAAGCAAGCTAGATCAATTAACACTCATCTCAAGGGAACATTAGTTACTGAGGGGACCAGGAAAGAGTGCTTTTAACCACTAGGATCATACAAGTAGCAATGTTGATTAAGTCTATGTGATTAAAGACAATCAGTATAATAAAATAGGGTTTTGGAGGATGTTTACCTCTGTTTGAGCCCACTCGGGCGTGAGTAGGGAGAGAGGGTGAGACAGAGGGTAGGTGAGCAAGTAGGTGAGCAGGCGACAGGCAGGGAGACGGCGGACAGTAGGCAGGCAGGCGGCGGTCAGTAGGTAGGCGAGCACGGAGTTGGCGGGCAAGGAGAATGGCGGTGGTGGGCGCCGACGAGCAAAGAGAACAGTGGCGGTGGGCGGCGGCGAGGAAGGAATAGCGGCGGTAGCGGAGGCAAGGAGAACGGCGGCGGTGGCGACGCAGAGAAGCAACAGCGGCGTCGACGGTGAGCAAGTAGCAGGCAGCGTCGGCGGCGAGCAAGAAGTAGCAGGCGGCGAGCAGCAGCGGGCGGGCGGGTGGCGACGCAGCAAGAGCAGAGAAAGGGGAACAGTTGCTTCACGATGAAATAGAAGAAAGGGGAACAGTTGTTGTTCGTGGGTCTATTAAGTTGGTAAACGGCGTCGGTTATCAAAAACAAACAACACCTAAACTCTTCAACGTCGGTTGCTACTTAAAAACCGACGTCCAATTAGACAATCTTTGTCCTAAATTATTTGGCAGGAATCATTATCGGCGTCGGTTATCAAAGGATAACCGACACCAAAATTGGAACTTTTCGCACAAATTTTCATCTTATATAGGCGTTGGTTAGAAGTTAAAAAACCGACGCTGTATGTGACACTTTGGGGCCAATTTTTTTTTGCTCGAAAATTAGATTTCGTGGGCGATTTTCGGCGTCGGTTTTGTGTTACCCAGCCGACGCTGAATACAAAGTGGTACCAGTGTCTGGCTGGTCTTTGAATATAGACGTCGGGTTTCCTAAATCACCGACGTTGAATGTTATAGGCGTCGGATTTCCTAAATAACCGACGCCCAAAAAAGTGACATTGAATGATGTTTCTGTAGTAGTGTAAATACAAATAAAGTACATAATATAAGCACTAGTAGTGTATATTTATGCTATTGGTGTTATATAATAGTTACAAGTGGCTAAGATTATCAATTTCTACAATTAAATAAGTTGTAAAAATGTAAAAAAGACTGATAACGGTCTAAACGGTCCGGTCCTATCTCGAAACGGTCCGGTCCTAGTTCGGTCCTATCTCAAAACGGTCCGGTCTACGGTCCAAATTTTTTCTTAAATCGGTCTTCGGTCCGGTCCGGTCAGATCTGATCCGATTCTGGACCGATGCTCACCCCTAATTGTATTAGGAGACTCATCTATATTATACAGAAAAGCCCATGGAGGGGTTGGATGTAATTTTCTCCATTATTTTTTAAAATTATATATTGGTCCATGTGTGTGTACGCCACACTTTTGTCTTTATTTTTTAAATTATATATTGAATTAGGAGACTCGTCTATACTATGTAGGAAAGCACGTGGAGGGAACAAGAGGCAATTTTCTCCATTATTTTTTGATATTACATATTGGTCCTTGTGTGTACACCACACATTTGTCTTTAATTTTTTAAATTATATATTGTATTAGGAGATTCATCTATACTATATAAGAAAGCCCGTGGAGGGGTGGGTGTAATTTTCTCCATTATTTTTTGAAATTACATATTGATTCTTGTGTGTGTACATCACACTTTTGTCTTTGATTTTTTAAGTTATATATTGTATTAGTAGACCCATCTATACTATATAGAAAAGCTCGTGGAGGGGTTGGAAGTATATAGGAATGCATGTAGAGGGGGGTGGATACAATTTTTTCCATGATTTTTTGAAATTACATATTGGTCCATGTCTGTGTACACCACACTTTTGTCTTTTATTTTTTTAATTATATATTGTATTAGGATGCTCATCCATACTATATAGGAAAACCCATAGAGGGGGTTGGATGCAATATTCTCCTTTATTCTTTGAAGTTACATATTGGTCCTTGTGTCTACACCACACTTTTGTCTTTAATTTTTTTCAATTATATATTGTATTAGGAGACTCATCTATGCTATATAGAAAAGCATGTGGAGGGGGCTGGATGCAATTTTCTCGATTATTTTTTTTAATTACATATTGGTCCATGTGTGTGTACACTACACTTTTGTCTTTAGTTTTTTAAATTATTCTAGGATGGACTTGATTTGCTTTTTTGACATCTCAACTTGACCACTAGTCTGAAGTTGGTAAGGGGTGTCAACCTTATGGTGGACTCTATATCATTTCGACAAGGACTGAAAACTCTTCTCTAGAAAATGGGAACCTCCACACTACTACAGAAATAGCATTCAGTGTCACTTTTCTGGGCGTCGGTTATTAAGGAAAACCGACGCCTAACATTTAAGGCGTCGGTTGTTCAAGCAACCCGACGTCTATATTCGAAGACCAGCCAGACACGGGTACCGCTTTGTATTAAGCGTCGGTTGTTTATAACAACCCGACGCTTAAAGTCGCCCGCGAAATCCATATTTCGATAAAAAAAAATAGTGTCATTTTCAGCGTCGGTTATATACGTAGAAACCGACGCCTATGTGCGATGAAAATTTGCGCGAAAAGTGTCACTTTCAGCGTCGGTTATCCTTGTATAACCGACGCTGAAAGTGGTTCCCGCCAAATAATTTCATGAAAATATCGTCCAATTGGACGTCGGTTTTTTCAAACAACCGACGCTAAAGATGTTTAGGCGTCGGTTGTTTTAAACAACCGACACTATTTGGGAACTTCATTACCCTCGATCGCCCGACTCTTCCCCTTTCTTCTGTTTCATTGCGATTTCCCTATTTCTCTGCTGCCACCGATTTCTCTCCGGCGATTTCTTCTTCAGCTCTCCTTCTCCGGCGCCCCCTTCTCCGCCACCACTCCTGCTCGCCGCCGCTCCTGCCGCCGTTGGACACCTGCTCGCCGCCGCTCCTGCTCGCCGACGATCCTACGCCTGTTGTTGCTCTGCGTCGCCGCCACCGCCGCCGCCTGCTCGCCGCCGCTCTTGCTCGTCGACGATCCTGCTCCTGCTGCTGCTCTGCGTCGCCGCCGCCGCCGCCCGCTCCTTCCTCCTTGTTGCTGCTCTGCGTCTCCTTGCTCACGCCCTAACTCTGCTGCTCACAAGGTACTAGCATCAAACCCTTCCTCTGCCATTCTTTCTAGGTTGACGCCCTAACTCTGCTGCTGTTTTAATGCTAGTGTCAGGGCTATCTATCTAGGTTGATGTATGAGCTATCCCCTGTATTTTTTTTCCTGCTCTCTTTGTGTGTATGAGCTTGTTCCTTGGTTGTGTATGGTCTTGCTGTTTGGAGATGTTTTGATCCCCTGTGTGGGATACTTTCTCCTTTTGTTCTTTACATTTGGTCAGGTGTGTTGTCTGTAAATGCCCAAAGTTTTTTTCGTATCAATAGTTGAGTGTTTTTCACAAAAAAAAAGATGGAGAAGTTAAATGGATACAACTCTGTACATAGGTAGGTGTAGTTCTCTAGCTAATTACAATAAGAACATGACAATATGATAATAAACATATACAACCTAATGCCACCTACCAAGACATATACTAATACCACCTCCTCACCTATCAAAATCTTAAGGTTAGACATATAAAGGAGGAAGAGTTGTGAAACATGTGTACATGAATCTGAAGCCACTATACAAACTCTGTTTGAGTGTTTAAGTATCAAGCATCGTTAGTCCAATACATAAGTACTAGAAGTATCCATGGGTTAAATAAGGTGAACTAGCTGTGTAATGTTAGGGTTTCTGTAGTAGTGGGTGCGCCTACTACATTTGGGGGTGCGCCTTATACTATTTGATATCCTTGATTTTATCTTCTATCCTAAATAAAATTAAGGGACCCATGATTAGAAAACAATTCCAAACTTGGCACCCACACTAATTGGAAGGAAATAAAATATGATTATTGAAATGCACATTTGTGATGTGATACCTTTTTTAGGATGCATATATTAGATTCAACCTTTGAGACATCCTTTTATGAGTTCCAACACAATTAGGGTTTCATTTCATTGCCATTGTATGTATTATAATATTACATCTTTCACATAAAAATTAATTAAATTGAATCCTATTGGAACCCTAATTTAAATCCTAATTTGATTTAAACTTGTCCATTCTAGCATCCTAATTTGATTTGATTAAACCCTAACATTGTTTAAACCCTAACATCAATTGTGATGAAACCCTAACGTGTACATATCTATTATTGTGTTTGTTGGCCTAGAAACCCGTCCAAGATTGACTCATTAGGAGTAAATCTTGGATAGTCCCCGATTTGGGACTGTTCTTGAACACCTAATCTCACTTAGGATGTAAGTGTATAATGTGTATTGGGTTTTCGAGAAAATTTTGGTAGCATTTCCCCGTTTGTTCTCTAAGTACATATGTACTTAGAGAACAGCGGGGAAATGCTGCCGAAATTTTCTCGAAAACTCAATACACATTATACACTTACTAGTGAGATTAGGCGTTCAAGGATGGGATAGGTGGTACACATTTATTATATATAAGAATGACATCACATGTGTTTGTTGGCCTAGAATGTGAACAATCATTGTTTTTTATATTACTTGTACATTGGTATAAATTAGAATGAACAATCACTAAATTATATACTGTTTGTATGGAGTCCGACTTCATTGTAGATATCTATTATTGTGTTTGTTGGCCTAGAAACCCGTCCAAGATTGACTCATTAGGAGTAAATCTTGGATAGTCCCCAGTTTGGGACTGTTCTTGAACACCTAATCTCACTTAGGATGTAAGTGTATAATGTGTATTGGGTTTTCAAGAAAATTTTGGTAGCATTTCCCCGTTTGTTCTCTAAGTACATATGTACTTAGAGAACAGCGGGGAAATGCTGCCGAAATTTTCTTGAAAACCCAATACACATTATACACTTACTAGTGAGATTAGGTGTTCAAGGATGGGATAGGTGGTACACATTTATTATATATAAGAATGACATCACATGTGTTTGTTGGCATTTCCTCGTTTGTTCTCTAAGTACATATGTACTTAGAGAACAGCGGGGAAATGCTGCCTAATCTTTTCCTAATATATACTTGTTTCCTAATATATACTTGTTTTCTCTGATCATAGAATGGATAGATCATGGATGTCCATTCGTAATCGTTGCATCCCAGAGTTTATATCTGGTCTTGATCAGTTTATTAGATTTGCCGAGGAACATAGGAAAAAACCTACAGATAGGTTCTACTGTCCATGTAGGCATTGCGGTAACAACTTGAAAGTCAACACTGGTGAGGAAATCAAAAGTCATGTAATGTGCAACGGGATTGTACAAGGCTATACAGAATGGCACTGGCATGGAGAGATTTCAAAATCGAAACCAGTAGATGTCGATAGCAGTGCTTGGGTGGAAGAAGAAATTGCCTCCGATGACGTAAATGTGAACGAACCAGTTCCAGCAGACATCGTTGATGCGATGCTGGATAGTTGTAGGGTAGAGCACACCGATCCACCTCCTATCTTTACAAACATTGTGCATGATGCTGAGATACCGTTATACACAGGCTGTGCTAAGTTTACGAAGCTTAGCACTGTGTTGAGATTGTATAAGTTGAAAGCTAACAATAGATGGAGCGACAAAAGCTTCACTTCATTGTTGACTTTGTTGAAAGAAATTCTTCCTGAAGGAAATGAGCTTCCAATCTCAACATACCAGGTAAAGAAAATGTTGTGCCCAATGGGAATGGAGGCCAAGAAGATACACGCATGCCCGAATGATTGTGTATTATTTCAAAAGGACTATGTAGATTTGAAAGATTGTCCAAAATGTGGTGCATCACGGTATAAATTGACGACTTAGGGGGAGTCCAAAACTGGTTCTCCTGCCAAGGTGTTGTGGTATCTACCTATAATATCACGGTTTCAACGCTTGTTTGCAAATCCGAAAGATGCGAAGAATTTGAGGTGGCATGCAGATGTTAAGAAAAATAATGATGGGATCCTACGACATGCGTCTGATTCCCCACAGTGGAAGAAGATTGATCTATTGTACCCTAAATTTAGTGAAGAAGATAGGAATCTAAGACTTGGGCTTTGTACAGATGGGATGAATCCGTACGGGACATTGAGCAGCCAACATAGCACTTGGCCAGTCATGCTTGTTATATACAATCTTCCTCCGTGGATGTGTATGAAAAATAAGTACGTTATGTTGTCATTGTTGATATCGGGCCCTAAACAACCCGGAAATGATATCGATGTTTATCTTGAACCTTTGATTGATGACTTAAAGAAACTTTGGGCTGAAGGTGTGATGACCTATGATGCTTCAGCAAGAGAGACATTTCGTTTGCACGCTATGTTGTTTTTCACTATTAATGACTTTCCAGCATATGGGAATTTGTCTGGATATAGTGTCAAAGGAGCTAAAGTGTGTCCTATATGTGAAGAAAACACTGATTCAATAAGACTAAAACATGGCGGCAAGACTGTATATCTTGGTCATCGAAGGTTTCTTTCAAAATTCCATCCATATCGTAGGAAGCGCAAAGCATTCAATGGATGGAATGATGAACGGAGTGCACCTAAACCTATACCAGGGGATGTTGTTTATGAAAGAGTAAAAGACATTGTCAATGAATTTGGTAAGAAATCACAATGCAGTATGGCCACACGGAGTGACAATTCTTCATTCAAGAAGAAGCCAATATTTTGGGATCTTCCTTATTGGAGTTCTTTGACAGTCAGGCATTGTATCGATGTAATGACACTCCTGATAATGACAAGAATATTGAGGAGGGCAAAGGAATTTTGGGATCACGGGTGAAAGTAATCAGCCGTGAGCAGTTGGAACAAGCTCACTTGTATATTTTACACAATATGGACGAAGTGAGTGTTTATATCGAGGAACATACCAATTTCATAAAGAGACAACATCCTCGAGCAAGTTCAATGTGGCTTGCTAGAGAGCATAATAAGACTTTTACTAAGTGGTTTAAAGATAAAGTCTTACATCAACTATCTCAAACACCAAATGATATTACAGAAACTATCAAATGCCTCGCCTTTAAACCAAAACCGAATGTTATGTCTTATGAAGGGTTTGACATTAATGGATTCACATATTACACAAAGCGCCAAGATGATAAGAGTGTCGTCCAAAATAGTGGGGTCACTCTTCAAGCGTCGACTATGTACTTTGCAAGTGCAAAGGATAAGAGTCCACGTGAAGCTAAAATGTCATATTACGGTGTCATTGAGGACATTTGGGAGTTTGACTACATAGATTTCAAAATTCCGCTCTTTAAATGTAATTGGGTTGATAACACCAAAGGAGTTATAGTGGATGAATTGGGTTTCACTTTGGTGAACTTTGAAAAGATTGGCGAGAAGGAACCATTCATATTGGAATCACAGGTGAAACAAATATTCTATATCGATGATCCTGCGAATGATAAATGGTCGGTTGTTCTTCATGGTAAAAGACAGTTCATTGAAGATCCTATAGATGAAGAAGAGTACTATGATAAGTATGATGACTCCAGTCCATTCTCAGTTGGGTTACCCACTCCACAAAATATTGAAGCTAATGATGACTTATATGTGCGCGGAGATCACAATGAAGGATTGTTAATTGATAAAAGATCACAATTTTAGAGACATGTATGTTAATACAAATGCTAAATATTTGCCTTTTTCTAGTTAATACAAATGCTAAATGTTTGCCTTTTTCTAGTTAATACAAATGCTAAATGTTTGCATTTTAAATGGCATTTTCAGATGGCTGACCATGATGAGCATGATGTCCATGATGAGCATGAAGTCCATGATGAGCATGCTGTCCATGACGAGCATGGCGAGGATACTAATGTAAGTTCTAAAAACATATCATGTATTTCTATAAAATTCATTATCTTCTAGTTATGTCAAGTCCATGATGAGCATGCTGTCCATGACGAGCATGGCTAATTTAGTGTGTTTTATTTTTGTCAAATTTTAGGTTGATGCACCTGTACCCACTGAAGCACTGGAGCAACTTGATGCGCAGCACCAAACACTTAACAAGAAAAGGGGCATCACTCTGTTGAAGAAGTTATTAGCGCTAAGTGGTAGTGGATCCAAATTGGTGGTGGAGTTTGATAATGGAGGAAATCCAATTGGAGTGAACCGCAATTATTTTGTAAACTATCTTGGGTGTACCACTCGGAGCCATTGTGGTGTTAAGTATGACAATTGGCATAAAGTTCCTCAAGGGAAAAAAGACTTGATATGGAAGGATTTATGCGTGAGTTATTATTATTTGCAATTCTATTTTGTAGATTACAAATTCTATTATTTGCAATTCTATTTTGGATACTAGTTAATAACATTTCTATTTTACAGAATCTGTTTGCATTGGATGAGAAGTTGCATCGTAAAAATGTGATGCAACGCGCTGGAAAGATGCTTAGGAATTATAGGACAAATCTGAACAGAGAATACATAAAAGAGGGTGATAAGAAGAAGAAGTCAGCCCTTGAACAATGGAACTTCTTGGACAAAGAAGATTGGGACAATTTTGTTGCTTCAAGAAAATCTGAAGAATTCAAGGTATTAGGCGTCACTCCCAATTTAATTAATATACATTGTATTCACCTATTCAAGATTAACATTTAGTGCTACTAACCAAATCTTTAATGTGCATATTAACTAGGCCCTCAGTGACGCACAAAAAGCAAGGCGTGCACTGAATGTGCATGACCACACTATGGGTCCAAAAGGCTATGCAAGCGTTCACCAAAGACTACAGGCGGAGTCTGCGGCTACTCAGGAGTCTGCTCCTACTCAGGAGTCTGCCACACCCATGCCTCGCCATGATATCTGGATAGCTGGCAGGCAAAACAAGAAGGGTGAAATAAAGAAGCATGTAACTGCTGAGGCGGCTGCGAAAATGGTAAAATACAACTCTTAGAGAAATCGTTTGAATATTGATTATTTGTGGTGTTAACTTACCAATTTCTGTTTATGGTGATTAGCGAGAGCTGCACGAGCAGAGGAAACAAGGCACGTTCATCCCTCAGGGCACAAGGTATGAATTGACAGTTGCTCTGGGTAACCCAGAGCATCCTGGACATGTTAGAGGTGTCGGCGCTGGTGTTGGCATCAAAGCATTCTTTGGGCCATCCCAGCGCAAACCCAGAGCGGGACTTTCTCAAGAAGAGGTAACCTATTCTTTTTTTAGAATGTTACTGCAAAAGGAAATTCATTAATAAGAAGCTAATGTTTCTTTTATCCATGTATAGGAGAATAAGAGAGTTGAGGATTTAGTTGCTAAGAAGGTCAACGATGTAGTTGCTGAGAAGGTCAAGGAAGAATTGCTGCGGTGGCAGGCATCTCAGGCTTCCAATACGCCTATGGCGACCCACTCTTCTCCTGATGCACAGACTGCGAGTAATCCTGGAGACCCATCGCCTAGCACGTCTGCTGTAAGTATTGTTTATGACATTGTAGCTAGTCTTTTCAAGATGATATGTTTTCAAGATTATATGTATATATGTATAACATTCTTTACGTAAATTTGTAGGCATTGAAGCCATGCCGCTTAAGAATAGAAGACTATGTTGTTGCAGAGGCGCAAGCTTACCCGTCCCTTCCTGGGGAAAGGTTTCACGGAACTCCAATGCCACAGGGCTATGTTCGTGTGGGCCCATTACGTGTGTTACTCGATTGGAGGGAAGTTGCGTTGCCATATGCCCACCCAGATATTGATACACTTGGTGAGGCAGAAGGCGGGGTCATATTGTGGCCCAAAGCACATGTCGTCTACACGACTGAAATTGTAAGATAAATTTACATTGATTTAGACTGTTAATGTGTATATATTATGTCAACTGATCTGAAATTATATATACAGGTTAAAAAGAAGACACCAGGAGCACCTAGGCCTCCACCTCCACTTCCCGCATTACCAACTTGGGTTCCAACTGACCTAACATACCCGTTAGGTCCTGCTTGTAGGGGAATGACATGTTGGCTACGTGCACATAATATACATTGCCCTATAATAGTTTCTTTAGATGCAGATTATGCAGGTCGATCATACGATAGCTCTTTATTTATACAAGATATTATTGAGCTGTTTATGTATGATTGGTTGAATACATCAATGATAGAGACATGGATAAGGTGAGATCTTGTTTATACATCCATATACCTTGTGTAAGATCTGGTGATCTGGTTTCTTATATATTAATGCATACGTAATACATGTTTTGCAGCTACTTAGTCGAAGATCATTGCAAACAATTTGCATTTGATCATGTGGGATTTTTGATTCCATCATTGATTAGTATGGTAGCTAAAGACCCTGATAATGTTCAACAATACTGTATAGATGCTTTTACAATTTTTGGTCAGCAAAAGAAGACGATAATAATAGCTCCATTCAATGTCAAGTAAGTTTACTTTATTTATAATTTGGACTTAAGAAAATTCCATTTTTATTGTGCATTTTGAGTTATTAATTGTTAACTTTTTACCTCTAGCGGTAAACATTGAGAGTTACTAGTTATTGTCCCCGGGACGTTCACTGTTTATTATCTAGATCCCGCGGGAAGTACATTAAACACTAAAATTGGACACGTAATGAGAATGCTATTATTCTGGTGAGAAATATTTCATTTTTGTATCTGTTACCATCTGTTATTACATTACTATTTACTTATGTACTTTACTGTGTTATATTAATATGTAGGGGTTTAGATGCATTCAAAAAGGCTGGAGGAACGGTCCCAAGGAAAAAGAACCACCCAATAAATTGGGAGAACGTACAAGTAAGTTCCCGACTCCAATGTATATATTATTGATGTGAATTGTGCTTAGTTGTATGATTTTGTATGTTTCAATTTATAGTGCGCTACACAAGACAATGGCTGGGCATGCGCATACTATGTGATGCGATTTATGCAGATGATTATCAAATATGCCGCATTGGACATCGATACCATACATGAGGTATTATATATAGTCTCATTAGTTAGTATGAAATATATCAATCTTATCTTATTTTTATATTATTACTTATATATATACATCATTCTCTTTGCAGGTGTTTAAAACTGACAACACTACAGGTAAACGCTTAAAAAATATACATGCTCCATATACGATGGAAGCATTAAATGAAGTAAGAGAAGAATGGGCAAAAGCCATACAAGCAATGGCAACTGTAAGATATAATTGGGATGTTGATAGCGATAATGAATGATACTTTGTAAATGAATATTTCTGAATGTTAATACATGTATTTGAATGTTTCTATATGTGTGAATGTGAGAATTGAATTGATGTCTGAATGTATGTACTTGTGTGAAATTTTCTTTGTGACTTTTGCAGGTTTGCGGCCTATTTGTAGGCTGATATCAATGGATGTCGTAAACCTGCAGTTCAGAAAACTGAACTGCAGGTTCTCATCCTGCTGACCAGCCACAGCAGGCCTGCAAACTGATATGAAAAAAAATATATATAAATAGGCGTCGGTTATTTATAGAAAACCGTCAGCAAAGACATACATCGTCGGTTATTTATAGATAACCGACGCATGATGTGGCCAAAGCAGTCCTGGAAATGGCGTCGGATATTCGTATCGAACCGACGCCTATTTAAACAACAAAGCGTCGGTCGTTTGGTATATAACCGACGCCAAAAGGGTTCGCGCCACAGAAAACGGCGTCATCTAGGACACTTTATGCGTCGGTTATCAACTAAAAGATCGACGCTACATGGAATATAGGCGTCGGTCTTTTAGTAAATCACCGACGCAGAAAGTGCCCTAGATGACGCCGTTTTCTGTGGCGCGAACCATTTTGGCGTCGGTCTGGCGTCGGTTATATACTAAAAGACCGACGCCTATAGGTTAAATAGGCGTCGGTTAAAAAACCGACGCCGAAATGTTCAACCTTTAGCGGCGCCCACATAGGCATCGGTCGGAAACCGACGCCAAATGGGGTTAAAAGACCGACGCCAAATGGGGTTTCTGTAGTAGTGCCATCAGAAACTATGGTGTGAGGTACCTCAAAATGAGAAAAAATAATATCTTTGAACAGTTTCTTCACCGGTTTGGAATCACATGTTTTGGTGGGGATGGCTTTGACCCATTTTGAAATGTAGTCAACAACCACTAAGATATATTTGTACCCGTAAGAGGAAGGACATAACACCCATATAATCTACTGCCCACACGTCAAAGATTTCAATATCTTGCCAAGAAGTCATGGGAATTGCGTCTCTTTTGGATATATTGTCAGTCCTTTGACATTCATCACATGCAAGGACAAAATATTAGGAGACTCATCAATACTATATAGGAAAGTTGTAGAGGGGGCAGGATGCAATTTTCTCCATTATTTTTTGAAATCACATATTGGTTCATGAGTGTACACCACACTTTTTTCTTTAGTTTTTTATATTATATATTGTATTAGAAGAATCATCTATACTATAAAGGAAATCATGTGGATGGGGCTGGATGTAATTTTCTCCATTATTTTTTGAAATTACATATTGGGCCTTGTGTGCACCACACTTTTGTCTTTAGTTTTTTAAATTATATATTATATTAGGAGACTCATCTATACTATACAGGAAAGCCCCTAGAGGGGGTTGGATGCGATTTTCTTTATTATTTTTTGAAATTATACATTGTTCCCTGTGTGTACACCACACTTTTGTCTTTAATTTTTTAAATTATATATTGTATCTTCTAACCCCGATAAGAAAACTTTTCACAAGAGCGTCTCCTCCCACTCAGAATGGAGACTCATTTTTACTATATAGGAAAGCTAGTGGTGGGGGCTGGATGCAATTTTCTCTATTATTTTTTGAAATTATATATTGATCCTTGTGTGTATGAGAAGTCCTATTAATGTTTGTATTATACATATTTATTGTATTTTTTAAATCCAACCTATAAATTACTCATTGTAGTCTACTAAGGCACCCGTGCAATAAAACGCGGGTTTATGCCTAGTATAAATAAGTTGAACGCAATATGTTTGAATTGAACAAGTTATATCAACTTGCCTATCTCATTCTTATATATAATTGTTGGAGGAACGTGTGCGTGGACTATATTTGAATTATACTATATAATACGAGCCATTTATATTAAGTCTGCAATTTTTTTTCAAAGTCGTCCTCCCGTACAATATTTGCTTTTGTTTTTTAAATTACGTGTTGGTCCTTTGTGATTATTACACCTACTTCTTGGTAGAAAAGACTAGTAGCTTGGCATTAAAAAGACATTGGAAGGGTCCCTTGCAATTATCACACATATTAGTTGCGAGAAGAGCCGACTACCAACGAGCATCAGTGTCTCCAGATCATGACTTTGTGATAGGGTTTTGCAGGCATATGCTTCGGTTGGCGAGAGTACAGGAGCAGCAGTGCATGACCTTATGTGTTGAGCCTACTCGGAAGCAGTATCGACTAGCATCGGAAGTTTTGAGGTATTCTCTGTTATTCATCTCCGTTGGCTTTGGTTTTTGCGCTTTCTTCACTGCCTAGCATTGTTCTGGGTTTCTCTTATTAAGTAATGGATTACTTCCATTTCCACACGCTCCCTATAGGAGAATGAATGTACATGGTCTTTTTGCTGATTTTCGTGACTTCTCATTTTTGGGGCATATAGTAATGGATTACTTTCTCCTATTGCTCCTCTTGTTACATAGTTAGTAAGTGATTCTTGGAGTGCCTCCCTGATCCAAACCGTTTGAAAGCTTGCTCTTTTTTCAGGCGTCTATTGGCGAGACACCCAATTCCACGATCAACATTTTCTCTGACCGCAATATCCTCTTTATGCTTTTCCCAATAGTGAATTCCACTTGACCATCTTTCCTTGTGTAATACTTTCCCATCCTTATTCACTCTGTCATACCATCTTCTGTTATTCCTTGTCCTACCGGAAAGCTATGGTTCCTTCCGGACCTCCTCTGTTGGGTGGGCCTCAGTCAATGAACCTTGCTGTTTTTTGTTCCAGTTTTGGTGTCTTGGTATAAGGAGGAAACACATGGATCACTCCCTTCATAGTCACCCTTCTCCTCACTGGTTTTGCCGCCTATTAGCTTGGAACAACAACAACATGAATATCATTGGCAACATTGCATAATGCCTTGAATTATGATGGGTTATGCAGAATGGGATCATTTTGGATTTGTTTCTTCCTCTGAACAGTCACAGAGTCAACACTATTCAAATGCTACTCTGAATCAGCTAGGTTCAGATCACACAAGCCTTCGGTAGCAGTTTGATATGTCAACTACTTCCCAACATGAGTCATCCACTTCTCATAACCAGCAACAACAGCCTAGGGGAGGTCTAGGTAATGTGTCCTCTGTTAAGATGGAGCCTCATATGGGAACGTATGATCAAATATGAACGCATGATGGGAATTCGATTTGTTTGGTGTTTATAGAGTACCATGTATGATACTACTACTCTTATTATAGGAAGTTTGCAAGATAAGAGAAAACATGTCCGTCGTTATCAAGAGGCATCAGTTTCAAGCCCTAACAATTGAAGTGATTGCTGCTAAGACTCTTGAGAAGGGCGTGCTCTACTGAATCAAACTTCATAGATGTTATGAATTGTATACAATTTGACAATCTGCAACTGAAAAAGTTTGTTTATTTGTCTTTTTTTTTCATTTTGAGCTCTAAGAAAACAAATTGAGCATTCTTATGTAAGATGTTTAACATGTAATATTTATCATGCGTCTTCATTTATTAGTTCTTGAAACGTGGTTGTAATCTATTTTCCTTGCTATGCATTCCAAAATTACGTTGATGTCCAACACTATTATATATTACAAATTACATGTGCATGGAACGGGTTCATTCCTAGTTGACATTGAAATTGAGTAAGATATTTTTTTAATTATTGAATCTAAGTAGTTACATGCCAATTGAATCATACTTTAACACTTAATATATGTCGCTGATTTTGTGGAAAAATAAACATTAAAAAAAAGCTGCTCAAATATCACTTGTGTCGTTTTTGTAGAAAAAAAAGCTAGTTGTTTGAGTTGTAGTTGATACTTTCTGACACGTGGTGATTTCCGCCATTCTCACCTAGAATTACTCCAATAAAGCGGGTCCAATATGGCATTATATGGTAGATATATTAAAGGAGATGTTAGGTATGTGAGACTATTCAAATGATTTTATTTTCATAAAGCTAAGTTTGTAACTGCTTCAATAAAAAAGATTGCATGTCAAAATTGATTTTTTTTATCATGTTCATGATTAGTCATGAAACGTGATTTAACAACTAGCTAACTCCTCGTAATCTATAAATACGTAAACATGTTGGATTAATTAGCACGCATACATGTATGTTGCTAGATCACAAACAATGAACAACGAGCACACAATCAATCTATTGAGGCACATGCAAATGTGTTCGGTCAATTGTTAGTTGACTCCCTCCAACCTATAGTGTGCCTACTAAAATCTAAACCTAAAACTATTTATGTGTTAAAGTCATGATTGTTACTACATTGTCTTATAATAATCTAAGAGTGAATATCTTCATTAAAAGTCAACAGACCCCCTCCAACTTTTAAGTACACATATAGACTAGACCAATTAATACTAAGACAGACTGTTAGAGCGCACAGATTGACTAGAAAGATGAGCGTGCATATAGGCTATTAGAACACACATACTGACTAGATCGAAGAGCCTACAAAACCAAATTATTGGGCCTAGACTGGATCGATGAGAAAACATACCCAAAACATGGTACTTCAAAAATATTTATATCTGTTATATTTGGGTTGACAAAAAAAAACTCAAAAATAGATTCAAAAAATGAATAAAAGTGATCAATTGAAGAAGAAAAATAGCAAAGATGAGCAATAGACAAAAAATCAAAAGCTATGAGCAGTTGATAGAGCGCTCATATAGAAAGATTAGACCATTTAATAATCAAACATACTATTTGAGCACATAAATTGACTTGAACAATTAACATGCAGATAAACTATTACAACACATAGACTGAATGGTATGATGAGCATACAACAAAAGTATTGAGTACAAATTCTACCGACGAGAACACACACCCAAAATGTGAGACTTCTATAGCATTTCTATCATTTTTTATTTGGATTGACGGTACAATGTTGTACGCCAGTTTCTTCGTGTGGAGAGCATGATCTGGTCCATGGATCAGGCTTATGCCCACGAATTGCATGCTGAGATGTCTTCTACTCCAATCCTTCCCCATGAATTGTTTGAAGTCCAAACTGTAATGGTAGTTGATGTAAGGGATCATGGATGGGGTTGTAGCACTCACACTGAATCGATGCCAACATATACTTACTATGGAAAACTAGGTCATGTTGAGGATGTTTGTCATTCCAAACATGGATACCTACTCACTTTGGACAAGAGTGTGGAAGGGGTTTTACACATGTTGCTCAAACCTCCACACCCCTCATTAGCTAAGGTCCTCTAGCAACTATTGTGACTCCTATCCCAACTGGATACCCACACATATTTCATTGATAAAGGAGGAGTATGAATGACTCTGCCAAACTACACATGAGTAAGGTGATTCACCTATTCACAATATCGTGGTAGCATCACCCCCTAAATGGCAGAATGGTGGACAGTCTACTATGAAACGGTCATCCCCATCTCATTTCTCACCAAGGTAACCTCGTGACCTCTACTATTGCTGCTCACTCTAGTTGGATAGTGGATTTTAGTGCTACTTAGCACATGACCGATATGCCACATCTTCTTACATCCTCTGATTCTTTTATCTCACACACCAATGTCACATTGGCAGGTGGCTAAGTCAAATATGTCACCTAATATGGCATTGTTCCCCTTTCCTCTAAAGTAAAACTTTCCATTATTTATTTTGTTCCCAACTTTCCATATAATTTGAGGTTTGTGGCTAAACTTGTTGACTCCATTTGTTGTTTTATAACTTTCAGACAATTGGTTTTGTTCTATATGATTGGAGAAACATGATGACAATTGGCAAGGGGGCGTGCTCTTGTGACATTTACTACTTCTATACCCCTCCTCCACCTCAGGCCAGTGCTCTTGTTGCAGCCTCACCCTTCCAGCTACATCTTTGCTTTGGACACCCATCTCTAGACAGGTTGAAGATCTTAGACACATCTTTTTCTAGTTGTTTGTCCATTTTATGTGATTCATGTCAACTGAACAAACACTGTCATGTATGTTTTTCTTATCATGTTGTTAAGTAGTCTTTGAAACCTTTTAACTTGATACATAGTGATGTTTGACCCTTTTGAGCAACTAACTACGATTAATTTAAATGTTTTCTCACATTTGTGGTTGATTTGTCTCTAATGACATGGCTTTACCTTATTCAAACATGTGATGGGGTTTTTCCCCTTATTGTGCCTTTCATAAAATGATTACTATTCATCTTTCTACATATATTAAATGTTGCGCATAGATAACACAATTGAATATACTCAACACACCATTCCTTCTTTTATACTGATATAGGAATCATTTACCAACATTCTTGTGCCTACTCTCCACAAAAAGATGGTATGGCGGAGCCGAAAAACTGTCATCTTATTGACATAACACTCTCACTTACCATTCATACCAATCTACCCAAAAACATGTACATTTATTGTTCTCCAACTTTTTTTTTATTAATCGCCAACCATCATTGGTTCTTCACAGTCAAACTTTTTGGTTTTAATTTTGCATCCAACTAACAAACCATTTTCTTTAACACCATGGGTGTTTGTATGTGTCTCCTTTGTTAAGAACTTTGATCCTAAGGCTGATAAGATATCCCCAACACCATTACATGGTTTTTCTATGATAGCCCTCCTCTTAAAAAGGTTACAAATGCCTTGACTCCAAAACTAATCATATCTATGTATCAGCTGATGTTACCTTCCATGACGACAAATTGTTTTCTTTCTTGTCTGCACCCGCACATGATTTGGTCTTTCTCCCTGAACCTTTTCTTGTAATTCCAGTCTCCTTACCTTAAGACCCTGACGTCAGGGAATGGAAGATGGTCCTCAACCAGCAGTCGTAGCATCGTCATCTCTTATGGATCAGGCCAATTCACCATTTGTCTTTTATATATGTAAACACTCATGCACCACCAAACATCCCATTTCTAACACATATTTCTTATCTCACCTCTCTCTAATGGCTTCTTCTTTTGCCACTCTTTAGGACATCACCTTTACTCCCAAGCGTCTCGCATATGCCTTGAAACATCCTGGGTGGAAATCTGCCATGCTAGAAGAGATATGAGTTGTACATGATAACCATACTTAGGATCTGGTCAATTCTCCATCTAGAAAAACATATTGTTGCTATATGGGTTTTATCTATCAAACATAATTTTGATGTCTCTATTGAGAGACTGAAAGCTCGCCTAGTGGCAAAAGGGTTTACTCAATCTTTGGTGTATATTCGTGGATTATTTTGAGACATTTTATCATGGTATGAGGATTGCTTCGATTCGCATTCTTATTTCTCTAGAAGCACATTTTGACTGACCACTCTTTCAGGTAGATATCAATAATGCCTTCCTACATGGAGATCTTCTAAAAGAGGTCTATATGCAACAACCTCATGGTTTTGTTGGTGAGGGATATTCTTCAAATGAAGTATGTCTCATCAAAAGATCATTATATGGTCTAAAGCAATCTCCTAGAACCTAGTTCAACACACTTAGCATAATACTTGAAAAGATAGGTTTCCAATAATCAGCCACAGATAATTCACTATTATCATCAAAATACTCACACAAGATTATTCTTTTTGATGTTTATGTTGATGACATTGTAATCACAGGTAGTGACACCATTGGCATCAACAAATTGAAGTATTCTCTACAAGCCCATTTTTCTTTAAAGGAATTGGGAAATTTGAGGTCTTAGGATAGAAGTCCTTTACTCATACACAAGTACCAATTTATCCTAACAATATTATGTAATGGATCTACTCCAAGAAACTAATATTATATGCTAAGCCTATTTCCACCCATATGAATTACCATACTAATTTCTCTTAAACGTGGCTCAAAAGTATAAACACAATCGCCTAGTCAAAGATGTCATACATTAAATTCATACCCAACTTCAAGAGACGTTGCAACTCAATACGGAATCTATTGTAGTAATGTGGGGTACATAAGGATAAGGAGAATCAAAGATGTAAGAAAAGAAAGGTTTGGCTTAGTTTCATCAAATCAAAAGGGGTGAATTTTGTAATTCATCCAATGAACAAATTAATCTACTTAAAATAGTAATCTAAATTATGAAAGATCAAATGAAACATAGACTATAAAAGGAAACTTAGATTAGGTTTCATCAATCAAATCAGCCCCAACCATGAAAACCTTCTCTTCTAATTTATATATACTCTTGACATACATTGCAAGCAGTCATAAAAGATTTCTACACCTTCCTTCTCTCAAGACTCAAGTATATTTATATCAAAATGTATCTCTTTCTCAAGTTAATAACCAATAAATCAAGTATAAATATATGACTTTTTCTATAGTAACTCCTCACCATCGTGTATCATTACTAATCCATATTCTAGTTATTACTGAACTCTTTCTCTTTAACTAATACAGATCAAACATCACAAGGAGGTAGTTAATCATACAAGTGAAACATTTATATTGGAGCATAGAAGTAAAACTACAAGAATATATGTATTAAATAGAGGACTGAAAGATTATATGGTTGGGAGGGCCTAATGGCTACTCCTAACCCAAGATATTGAGTTTAGCCACTCACGATGCAAGAAAGAAATGGATTACAACTCAAACATGTCATAGTTCTCAAATGAAAATTATATAATAGTAAGAGAAGGAAGAAGGGGTTTGATACAAGGGTAGACTGAGTCTATAGATCGATCTACCCACCTTTCAGCTGTATCTGACAAGTGGTCAATCACTTGAAGGAGGTCGATAGATATCCCAATCGACCTTGAGGAGATCAGTCGTCTATACTTCTTTCACTAGTGAACTTGAGTCAAGGAATTCGATTGAGTTTGATGAGGGAAGTGGGTGGTGACAAGACAAGAGGTTGATCTCTCTCACTAGTTCATTAACACTATCTAGGTCGATCATTTTAGTCTTGGTCTTAGTCTCTGAAGTAGCCTTTTGGCTTGTTTTTAGAATCCAAGATGCCTTCAATTGATGCCTTAAGGGACTATTTATAGCATTTGACCAATCCCTTGTCATCTTGTTATTGGTCCACCTGGTGCTGACCATTGAATTTTTGGTTCTCGACCTAGGAGGTCAGTTGATCTTTAGTTTGATTAATTATTTTGTAGACCTCTAGAAAATTTCTTAAGGAGGTCAATTGATTGGTTGATCAAGCTCTAGTTTTACTTTATGATCGATGGGTTGACTTAAGGACCATTGACCTCCAAGTTGATGGTGAATTGCAAGTGTTAGCTTGATGGGTTCATATCAAGCTCTGCAATTGACTGCCTTGTACAGAGCTCGGGTTGGGTTCCATCAATCTACAAATGATTTTTGACTTGGTGTAGTAGCTCGATAGTTAATCTATTGATCTCTTGAGTCTAGATCTTTGATTGACCTATGAGGTCGATGGGTTTTGATTTCCTAGTTGTGCTCACTATCCTCTTTATGGCCCACAAGGGTGTGTCTCACTGGTGATCGGACTGTAAATGCAGGTAGAGGTCTCATGTTCGAATCCCCACGGGGATGAGTTAATTGAGATTTATGTCTGACATGGTTTGTTTTGGAACTAATGGGTTGCACACTTATTTTACCATACTCCTCTTGTGTTGGGCCTCTACAGGTTAATGAGGAGTCGGGGAGAGGAAGTCTCCTTGATGACTCATTTTTTTACTATCCTCTTTATGAATGTTTATCAACCTTGGAGGTCAATTGATGATCTATTGACCTTTAAGGTTTTGAGTCCAGTTTTTGCATTTTTGTAGGTAACTTAGTCAAAAGAAGGTAATTGGTGACTAAGCGTCAGATAAAGGATACTATGATCATTATTTTCTTATTCAGATAAACTTCTATTGTAAAAGAGTTACAAAATACCCACAAAAACCTATCAACTCCCTAAAACTTAGCATCTATCTTGTCGTGAAGCTAATAACATAAAAATCATAATGTTAAATAGAGTGAGTGGAATCGTGGTACTTATAAAGCAATATAAGTTTTATGCTAACCTCTTATTGAATTCTTACTAATTCTTAAAATGATATTGTCTCATAAAACATCACCTTTTGGAATATTCTTGCTTTCTAGCTTGTAAATGTTTCGTTGCTCATACTCTATCTCTGACACACATCTCACTTTTTGAGGTAGCTTTCACTTTTCTCTTTAATGTTTGGTGAGTAGTGGATGAAATGGGTAGGCTGAAAGGCTTGTGTCTATCCATTTCTCTCCTTTTGAATCATTCAACTATAGGTCTATATGAATTGGCAAGTGCTCTCTACATTTCAAACCAATTGGTTTCGGAGCAGTGATTGCACATCCTAAGTACCACTACCTCAGATTGTTATAACTTTAATGAACACTATTAGAAATGCATTTTTTTTCACAGACTCTACCAAAAGTGGCATATCTGCGTTATGAGCACATCTATACATCGTTTGGGTATCTCCCTTTGACTAAAAGTAGGGAACAACTCTATGATTGTTATTCATCTATGCTTTTTATTTCTCACTCTTTTTGGGATTATTTGTGATGTGAATATGTTATGGAGGATGAGGTAGCTCTTTCTCTTTCATGGAAATACATCTTTGATTGAATATTAATATGACTTTACTTGATTTGTCATTTTAGCAATAAAATTTTGGTAATGTTCTAAGATTGGAACCATGTTAGAGGAATAAGTAATGTTTTGCTGAGAGAAAGATATAAAAGCAATATGATCATCGATATGAAAATTTTAAAAATTGTCATGAATTGTTGTTTCTTCACATTTGACTTGTACAAATGTATATTTATAGAACAAGGACTAAGTTCATGGAACAAAGTATTGGATGTCTTCATCATCTTCATCTATACATGTGAAAGTTATTTCAAAGAACTATTTTAAAATTTTATTGAAGATAATCAGAAAGAAAATGAAGATCGTTTGATACTATTGATACATATCTCACTGGATTACACTCCCCCAAAATTACAACACACTTTTTCCTCATACTGAAAAAATTAAGAAAGAAAAATGAAATCAGGTGAGATTGTTGATTAACCTTGGCGACAATAATCTTCAATCATCCATTCATAAGTAAGAAGCATCAATACATACTTACCACACATGTAATGGTAGTTATCACTGTGGCAATCTTATATACCAACATGAAGAACAAAGATGGAATCCATTCAATGAATAATGTAGAAACCACAATCATTATAAAAACATCATTTTTGTGGGTTGTGGTGGCAAAACTTTGGCTTGATCCACCTCTTCATCTCCTGATATGCATAATCTCTACCATATAGGCAAATAAGAGGAACGATACCCTTTATGTCGGTTTTAGTGATGTGTTCTGGTACACTCTCAAGATAGGAAATAAAAATAGAGTCCTTTAAAAAAAAGGAAGAATCTAAGCTATTGTAGAAGATTATTTGACATTCCCAAGTAAAGATGACTAAAAACGTCCAATTATTATCATGTAACAGAGGCATATATATATATATATATATATATATATATATATATATATATATATATATATATATATATATATATATATATATTCGGGATAGACTTTTCTATTGTTGAATTAGCAACTCTTTTTCTCTAGAGTTTTTGTGGTCACAAAAATCATTCTTCAGATCAGGCTCGACCATATAGACATTATCAAGGGAATGGCTTAAAAGGCACTGATACGGCAGCCGGAAGGTTGTATGACAAATATCTGCTTAGTTTCTGAGTATCTAAAAGATCATCTTTCATAATCATCATGTCATTGTGGCGAAATATAACATGACTTTCATTGTTGTTTGTGATCCACTACATTAGAAGATTGATGTTATCCTGGGACAGTTCACAACACGTAATCTTGTCAAAATTTGTGAAAATAGGCTCGATAATTGTAATTGGTCTATTTATTGGGAATGGCTCAGGCTGATCTAGTAGATTAAAGATTTCAACTGCCTCACGAGCTCTAACAGAAGTAGATATAGACCTAGGAGTTTGTGAAGCAGGAAAGGGAGTCTGACCTGACATATAACGAGGTAATGTTGTACTTGGAAGATGAGCTTCCTCTTAATCTTTAATAAGGACCTACCAAAATGGTTCCTTGGCAGGCGTGGGAATTGGAGGATGTAAGTCTCGAAGATTTTTAGGAATCTCAGGATCCTAGAAGAAACAACAATTATGAATCACCTCTAGTGCGTATCTTTCCTTTCATGATAGAAAATCATAGGGGGTTGAGATTTGTGATGGATATGTCACGGTTGAGAGCCTCCATGACACGGATAACAATAAATATGTTGTCACCTTTAGCTTGATCTTGTTGATATACTTGGAGCTCTATAACATAGTTATTCTAGTTTGGCTTGTACTAAGCATAAAGGTAGATGACACGTGGACAAATGTTAGATAGAACCACTAAAAAATCACCATTATCTTCATCGGAGGAGGAGTGGGCGTCATTTGTTAGACTATCAACATCATATGTAAGAGCCAGGTCTTCATTACGGATACAAAAAGTGATGACTGCCTAGAAAATATTAAGTTGACTATGAAGGGAGTGGATTGGACTTTCTTTATCAAGTAAGTTTTGTTGTATCATTTGTCATGGACTTTCAGTGGTAGGGAAGATGTTGGGAGAGAGGTACTTCACTGTTGAGGAATTTGTCAGGAATATTATCTGAAGGATATGCATAAATGTCCTCAGTCAGACTGATGTGTGGTAGCTCATGAGAAGCATGAATCCCCAAGTTGTCATATATTGGAGGGATATGAGGTGAAGCAGTTGATGCAAGATTCTCATGATTAGCATCATTACTGGAGGAAACACCATTTAGAACATTGTTGGGCATAGGCATCTTTGATAAATAGGAGATAGAAGGTTGAGATGATTCAGATGAATATTCAGATGAAAGGTAGCATTTCTTGTCTCGTCCACCGCTTGATGTACTCAATATATATATGAAGTTGAAGGAGAGGAATATGGAGACGACTCTCCCTCTAAATTAAGGACCAATAATTTATGATGGTGTTGGTGTTGTGAAACACAGTGTTTCTTTTTCCTCCAAAGTGTGTCATCTTCGGTTAACCAACAATTGTACATTTTCATTGTAGGGCCAACATTTCTACCATTTGTTGGGGAAGGGTAGCTAAAGCATCAACTTTGCACTCTAGGGAAGCTACCTATTGGGGAGGATATTGTAAATCTTTTACATTCTTGGCGAGGGTCTTCACCTAATTGAATAAGAGATGCACATCTTGTTTTAATTTAACAATGTCAGAAATGTGTGTAGTAGTTACCTCTTGTAACATATCAAATTTGCAGCCAAAAACTCTATCGAGTGTTTCAAAATAAAGTATATCAGATGAGTAATGGGAGGACATAATAGAAGGGGGTTCCACTCATGGAGGAGGCACGAGTCGTAGAGGGTAGGGCTATAAAATGCTATGGTGTTACCCATTTACCCATCATCCATACCCAATAGGGCAGGGTAAGGGTAAGTAATGTTTTTACCCACCACCCATTTACCCTTTACCCACTTTACCTACTTCTAAAGAGGTTAGGGTAAGGGAAAATCTTTACCCTACCCGCTTTTCCCATTTACCAGATAGTATAAGTTTGAATAAATAAATTCATATTATAATATATGTATTCATGCCTACAGAAAACCTCAACAAGTAAAACCACTATTTTCTTAATTTGTACTATTATGATTCCCAAAATTTTAATGAACGATGGGTTGCATGCCACACCATTTATAGTCATCTACTGGAGAGAAAAACGAATTCATCAATAAGAAATAATATATTAAAAAGGTCAGGCATTGATTTAGAAAAATATTGGGTTAAATATTACTATTTTTGTTGTATATCATGAAAGACATAATTATTACTATCTTAAACTATTGTTAAGAGTGTCTTGTGTTTGATGTAGGGATTATCATATGAGATTTTTGTTGACAATATCGTATATCTATCTTCATGTTGCTTTACCCATTCACCTATTACCCTACCCATTTACCCTATGAGTAAAAGGATATGGGCAAGGGTCGGGTAAAGGTTTTCATGAAAAGCATAATTACCCTACCCGCTACCAACAACCTTTAGGTGGGTAAGGGTAAGAGTAATCTATTATCATACCCTACCCTATCCATTTACATCCCTAGTAGAGGGAGCGGCTTCATGTTGTTGGCAGTGAGGGATTGGGCGAGATCTCATGAACCTCATGAGTAGGAGATAGGGGAGAAGCATGTGGAACTAACATAGTTGTTGTTGTTGCAACTGATGGTGATGGAGGGTGGGTAGGTTGTACCGGTGCAACAATGTATGTTAGTGGCAAAGAAAGGGGTGGAGCTGACTGTGTAGTTTTGCACTGAGAGCTTGTTGTGCGTGCCTTTCTTGGTGCGAGAACATCAAGAGTGACATGTTTCTTAGAGGAGGAAGGTCGTGAGGGAGGAGGAGGTGGAGGAATATCATATATATGGTCCTATGGCTTGTCCCACCCACTCTCTTCAGAATCTTAATTTATGATAGAAAGTGGTTGTTGCAGAATGATTGGAACTACGGGTATTAGGCGAGTTCCAGAAGAGGAGACAACCTATGTACTTCTCGGAGTTAAAGTAGAAGCTCCAACTTGGGCTAAAATTTGTTTGATTTCAGATTTCGTAAAGAGTAACTTCTATATATCATAGTCAGCAAACACTAGAAGGGGGGTGTAGACATCAGATTGCATGAAGTGACAGTGAATCTTCTCATGGCGGAACATGAGTATGCCAATGTAGGTCAAATATTTAATGTCAATGATTTGTTTTCCCTTGGTTTTGATGAAACTTTTGAGGAAATCAGAGTGTCCAAATGCCCTAAATACAAGATGGATTATTCCACACATGCAATAGTTCTTTTGTGGGATTGCTGCAATAAATATCCATATGTCAGTTAGTATGCGATCAAAATTGACATGTCTTCCCTCCATAATGCATGACCAGATATAGAGTTATTCGTGATATATACTCCCATTTTTTGAATTGGTGAAGATGACATTTACTATAACCTTGTATACAATTCTCTGTAAACTAGAGTGGACATTTGTGGCTTTAAAAGCGTAGGACCTGCAACTTATCTAGCATGTGAGTTTTGACCATATTATTTCAATTTTGAAACAAGAATCCTCTTTGTCAAGCAGTCCAATATCGCTGCCTATGCTTCTCCATTGTTTGTGCAGAAGATTTTGTTCAACTACTTTTAAAAAAGAATCAGATCCTTGTTGAATAGGCGAACCTAGATTTGTTAGTGTCCTCCACATGTTTGTCTGTGGGTCGGTGCGATCGAGAGCTCCTTAATAGAAGACATGAACTCACAGGTTACTCGGTGTAAGATGTTGGCACTTCAAGGCACAATGTATCCAAGTTTGAGCTTCTAAGAGGTTGTGCAAACATTTTGATACCTATCTCTTTTAGGGTGGGCTTCAATGCAAAGTGTGTTGTCCGAAAGGATTTCCCTTTCATCACATTGTATGTTGACATATGATTCTTTTTGTGAGGGTGGAATGTGTCGTGAATGTCTTGGCTAGGATTCTCATCATGGCCAGCTTGAGCTGCTTCCACATCCAAGTCAAGAACGATAATGGTGTTGTAAAAAACCACATTGATGGATAATGCACCACATTTCATACCACATAACCACATCAAATTATTACAGTGCAGATATGATTTCAAAATTTTAAAACCGCCCAGTACGGTGCAGTTATGGTTTCAGAGAAAATAACCATAGATAGAAATTGCACCAAAATAAATTTATTTAAATATATATAATATATAGAGAGTAATATTATATCATATTTGAATTATTGTTCTCACACATTTATTAGATATTTATTTTTAAATGGCATTTTATGTATAAATAAGTGGTAACTTTCTTTTTTTGAAATTTTTACACATATATGTTGTCCTCTTTGTACAATTACTAACATACATGTGCCCCTAGCACATGAACATATTACCATTTATGTTTTACTTTTATATATTGCACTTCATATTTATGCATTTTTACATTTATATAGAGACATATGTATAATGGTGGTGGATAGTTGTTGTTGATGATGGAATCTTTTAATGTTTTCCTTGGAGGTTTTATTGACTTGTTTCATGGGCAATATCGAATAGAAACATGCAACAATTAGAAAATGGAAGATAAATAATTATGATGAGAATTTGATTTATTACTATAAGTGAACTATTATTCCTTGACTAATGAATATAGTTACTAGTAGATAAAATAAAGTGAAGAAAAATAAAAAGATAAAAATAATAGGACATCAAAAGAGAAATAAAGAGTAAAAAAGATGATTACGAACATTATTAGTAGTCATCTTTTTCCATAATTATCCAAATATTTTACCATCTCACCACACAAAAGATGATTACATGCTTGAATTGAAGATGACAACCCTATAAGAGAGAGAAACTTGAGGATTTGTTTTAAATAAGATAGTAACATTTAAAAAAATGTATATTAGTAGGGGGGTTAATACATTTTGGAAGAGGATAATGTTTGAATTTTGAATGAGAAATTATTTGTGTAGTTGGAAAATATTATATTTTAATTTATTAGTTTTAAAAAAAGTTAGAATGTGCATTCACATGAACAAAAATGTATTGTTCTTTATTATGTAATATGAACATGACATTGTTGATTCATATTTCTATGTTGTTATTTTATTGATTGTGTAAAGTTTTTTGGAAACTTTTACATATAATGTTATATCTTGTCAAGATTTACAACATACATGCATAAATGTTAAGATCTGATCCACTAAAACTATACATCTTTGTGTTTAAGATCAATTAAGCAATTATCAGTGAAAACCCTAAGTAGGATCATATAAGAATATAATTTTAATAATTAGGACCTACACCATGAGCATTTAATGGAATCTTGGAGCCTCATGACCCCCTTTAGTTTTGGGTTCAAGCCCATGCATTCACAAATTGAGTGTGTTCAGAAAGTTATGTTTCGGGTGTTTAGCCCAATCCCGCACACATTGTGTGTGTTTAATGAGATCAGATAAGGTTCATTGAGTGGGTGCCCTGAAGAATGTTTAATCAAGTTAAGAAAGCATACTGATATCATTAAGAATGTTTATGTATGATCTTATATGTTTAAGCTTGATGCAAAATTTATATTCACCTTATTATGGAACCCAACCACTTGCAACAATATTCAAGATGCATGGCTCTGTGAGGGATGCACATATGTGATTTGTTGCATGGGATAGCTCTTAGAAAGGTGATGTCTGTACTAGTTCAAGACCTGATGGGGTGCCATCTATATGATCCAAGGATGTTTAATTAATTTTAGTTTATCACTTATAAGGTTCCCTTCTTGTAGGTTTTGTGAAATAAATATATATGAGAATCAATGTGACTATACAATGCATAAAGTTATTTTTATTATTGCAATGATTGATATATGATATTTGTGACATTCTCCAACTATGATCTTAATGATCTAGTCTTTCATGTTGTTATATATGAATTGTACTTAGGGGATGCTACAATGTGTGTGTATTTAATATTCTTTATAATCTATTTACTTTTTTTGTCTATGTGTATTTGTTGAAAATATAGTAATTATAATAGGCAGTCAAGATTAGGTTCTAATTTCAATAGCCCTATACAAGTTTTATGATATTGATATATGTGATGTGTAATGTTCTTATATATAAATCATGTGTATTGTTATTTGTGTGTGTGAGCAAGAGAGAAGAGACTCCTCCATAGTATCACTTGGATGTGAGTCTTACAAGACTCTCCAGATGATGAGAGTTGATGAGGATCTTTTTCATAAGTATTTTACCATTTACTACTACAACATGTGCTGACACACATCAAAAATTACTCTTATAGTCATTACTAGGTCATTGGCCAATAGCCTAAAATATGATGCAATGTTATTTGTTTAACCTTTAATCAACATTTTGATTTTTATCTATAAGGTTTCAACTTGATTACTTGAATGAAAGTAGTATTTTTAAATACTCCATGCATCAAGTTTATATGTTGTGGTTATGTTTTACTTCACTTTTTGTGGAAAGGTATATGTTTTTTTTGTACTTAAAATAGAGAGCATAATATAGTTTTTGGGTCATAGAGGTTGTAGTTATGTGTATTTGTGTGCAATCGGCATGGCATGATCATGGTGAGAAACTATTACAACATTCATTGTAGTTGGGTTGCTGCTAGTAGATGCATGACTCACAAGGGTTGTGTCAGAGGGTCACTACATACTCAATCCATGTCATTACACACCAACTTGGGTCACTATGGACCCAATTTTGGTTTCTATGCATAGGAACCATATCATTGCGACTTGGGTTTGTATTGGAATTTTTCATAAAGATTTTGTTCTGCAATTTCACTCAAATAAACCCCTATATATGCCCATAGTGACCCTTGATATTTGATGACTCTTAAGATAGATAAGATGTTCTTGGTGGGAGTCATGCTACATGTTGGTTCTCTTCATTTCTTGATGGTTTTGTGAAGATCCAAGATACTATTATTCATCCCAACTTAGAGGAGTTTCGTCCAAGTATATTTTTTGTTCTTTCACAATTTTCAATCATTTTTTGTCTTCTCTGCCTTCTTGATCTGAGTTTTTCATTACCTATTGGAACAACCCCTCCCACAAAACCTCAACTGAGGTATACAGAGGAAGGGCCTGTCATTGTATTTTCAGAATGACATACACATGAATACAAAAATAAAGTAACAATCACCATTCAAGAAACAAGATAAAGGTTTCAACAAAGTTGGGCTCCATGATGGTTGTACATATAGTGAAGAACTAGGATGGGAAAGAAAAACGAAATATCTAACAATTGGAATGGGGAAAACTACTATCTAATCCTCCTTGTTTGCATTAAAGCTTCATTCCCTTTTCTTGTGACGAAACAACATCATCACCTCATTGGGATCCTGAGTTCAACCTAAAATGTTGAAAAGCATAGAAAATCATATGGATATATTATGTATAGTGTACCTCCAAGAGATCGCATATGATGATAACATATTATATGATATTAAAAGATTAAATATTTATTTGCAAGTAATAAATTCCACAAATTCATTCATAATTCTAATCCACACATATGGTAGACCAAAGTTTCCTATAGGATTTAGGTCCTTGTCATGTTCCTATAATGGACTTCACAATATGCTCCAACAATGGACTATAAATTATGCTCAAAAATTGTATTGCTATTCTTGGTGGTTTCTAGGAGTATACATGTTTTATATCCTAATGAGATCTTGAGGTTGGATTCACAATTATTCTTAGTCTTGATGATAGACATAGGTTTCTATCTTGTGTAAGAAATAAAGTAGACAACAATATTTCAAAATTAACCAACTTTGGAAAGCACAAAAATCAAAGAATAGTTAAGATAGTTAGTCATAAGTAACCAACATACATGTATCAAAGAGTAAAAGATGTCTGAACAATCCAAGCCCTAATCTGAACACTTATGGTGTTACTAAAATCTCAAAGAAAAACCTTACTAGACCTTCCCTTTTGGAATGATTGTAGGTTATATTTGGGGTTAGGTTTAGATTAGATGGAAACTAGGGGTTACATGGGTTCAACCCCTTACTTTTGGTAAAAACCCTAATGTTCACTCAAAACCCTAATTTCATCATCATTAAGATTAGAGTTTCATTACTATCATCATTAATGTAACCTTTATGATAAATATCTAGATCTAAGGATTTTAAAGGTTTTCAACCTCTAACCTAATTAGGGTTTGAAGGGACGCTCTCTCTCTCTCTAGGGTTACGCTCCCTCTTCTCTCTAGTTTCCCCAGAGGCCACCGCTGGGGGGAGGGGGCGCCTCTCGACGCCTACCTCCCCCTGGCCTCAAAATCCTCAGCGGTGTCTTCTTGGTTCGGTCTTAAGTTGAAAGGATGGTGCAGTGTTGGGTTCTCCATGGTAGTGGATGAGTAGAGACGTGATGTGTCGCTGGAGAAATGGTCGGGTTGCGGTTTGGCATAGTCGACCTAGTCGACTCCATCCCGCCCAGGAGTGGCAGATGGAGAGGAGTGATGCCCTCCTGGTCCTGATGCTCATGCGTTGTTGCTCCGTCATCACAATGATTTAGGGGTTCTCGCCTTTCGCCTTTGCTCCTGCTCACCCGTTGTTGAGATCTAGATTCCCTGGGCTACGCCGCCCGCTCATCTTTGACTAACCTGCTTTGACAAAGCCTCCCTGCTCTGAGCTCTGGCGCGAATGGGTCACCCTCATAGGCTGCGCCATCCTCAAGGATTTTCTAAGGAGTCATTGTGTAAGCAGTCCGACCACAAAGTGCTCTTCTCCACCTTCCTGGCCTTTCCGCTTTCCATGGAGGTTCTACTGGTGGCCAGCGGCTCGCCTCCGTCTGCTGGCGATGGGGCTCGGGCGGTGTCGTGTTCTCTCCGGGGCCATCACCCTTTCGTCGCCTACGAGCTGCTCGTCCCTAGAGTCTGACATGAGTTGCTCTTCGGCAAAGGATACGAGGTCCATCTTGGCACCGTCAAAGACGCTGCCTTAGATGCACCTAGAGAAGGCGTCGTAGAAGAACTGGTGGATGGGGACAAGATCGGCCAGGGTATTGCCAAGACGAAATTCTCTACTTAGATCACAGAAGCTGAGCTCGAACTCCTACTACCCCTTCTCGACGTGGAAAAGTAGGGCTTCCGCTAAAGCCAAGCCGTAGTAGATGTTGAGTGAGACTTTGTTGTGTGATGGAGAACCCGCAAGGTGCTCAGTGATTTCCCACTGTACAAACAGGGGTTCTGGGTCCTGGATGAGGTCCTCCCCGATAGGGGGTCTCTCTTCAGCTAGGAAGAGACTAGTTGAGCTCTATTCTCATCCAGTCCGGTTCTCTGATCAAGGAGTTAGGAACCTCTATGCAAGCAGTAGGCTAGCCTCGTATGGGTTGGGTTCAGGGGGGGTGGAAGGCTTCTTCTTCTTCTTCTTCTTCTTCTTCTTCTCTTTGGGCCTTCCTGCTATTACGTGTAGGAACACCTTCAAGGTGTTTGATGTTTTGCTGATTCAGTTGCTCCAGGTTCTGCTTGGACACCTGAACCAAGATCTAATGCTGGTCAAGCAAGAGAAGTTGTAGACCTGGCAGGGCTAGTTGGTGAGGTAGAAGTGAAAAGGAAGTCCTGGTTCTTAGTGCTATGCCACACTTTGTGGGTGCGACTACTGTCAGCTGGTGTTGTACTAAGCAAGAAGGTCTAACTTTGAGCTTCCTTCTTGCAAACTCCCTATTAGAAATTTACATCGCCCCTTGCTTATCACACAGTTAGATTGTGCTTATGTTTCTGGTTTGGAGGATCCGTTTTGGGTCGTGCTCCTTATGGGTCCTTGTGACAACTAGCTAAGAAAGTGGGATACTCAGAGGCTAGACCCAAGCAGGGTGGATGGAGGTAGTCTATGTCAAGCCGTGGTTGTTTTTGTGGGTATACTGAATGTATGTAATCATGGTTTGTAATAGCCTTTCTTCTGGTAAGAGTGTTAGGATCTAGCCAATCAGTTTGTTTGTTTTTCTTAGTTTCCTAGCTCTATATAGGGTTCTTTATCCCCCCTGCGTGGGGTATTGACCCTTAGTTATGGTTGATTAACTCTGTCAGATGTAATGGGGTACTTAGTGCCCAAAGTTTTAGTAATACTAGCAACACACATTTTTGACCGACCAAAAAAAACCTAATTAGGGTTTTGGTCAGAGTCGATAAGAATTGCAATAAAAACATTTTCTCAATTTCTAATATACAAAAGAGTATACTTTGGATTTATTGAAGAGAAGGAATAATATCTAGGTCATGAAAATATTTTAGTGTGTTCCTTTTATTTCTTAATCATATATAACATCATTATATTCAGAGCTATAATTTATTTATTATGATTTATTCAAGTTCTGGGTATTTTCTTGCTTAACAAACCAATAGGGAGTATATTATCTAAACGTTAAAAAATGTTCGTTGTTGGATCTTGAGATATAAGGATCTCCACCCAATGGGATGGTTGATAGAATTCTTCTCCACTTATCAGGCCAGTGAAGGCATCTTGAAATTTGGTAAGAGAGCAGCCTTTGGTCATGGTCTTTGATGACCAACCTCAATCAGAGGGCTTACATTCGCCCCCTCACTTAGTCAAGTCATAATGTGCTGGTGGTGATGTGGCATGCTCAGTGCCGCTCACAGTCAATTGGTGACCAAGGATGATCTTGTAGTGGAGGGAATTAGACTCCAGTAATGGTGAACAAGGGAGAGAGAGAATGTGTAGAGGATGTGTGCACACCACTCGATTGTTGTCTTGGTTTGATTAAGCTGACATTAGATGGCTGATTCCTATCTCCTTTTAAACCAAAGAGGGTCATGGGTTGTGATGGTTTGTGACATTATTGAACGACGGAGAAATAAGGAGGATGATCTATAGGGGAGTTTAGGGTTTGGGATCACACTTCTCAAGTTTGTGAGGGGTTTAGGAAGTGAAGGGTGGTCTTTTTATAGTATGACTCGATATGAGGATAGGGTTTTCATGAGTTGAGAAGGAAAAAGTATGATGGGCTATTGTTAGAGGCCAAAGCACCACTTGCCTTCACTCCAACACTAACCCCAATTGAATTGGAGAGAGGGAGTGACATCGAAGGTTTCCATAGGATAAGGGAGTGAGTATAGATAGAAAGGTCATAGGATTCGCTGAGGGTGCTCAATTTTGGTATTTCCTTTCCCATTAGAAGGTAGGAATGACTCTTTTCATGGATCCATAATTCAATGGTCATGATTTTTGACACAGAGAGGGGCCAAGTCTGCCCCCTCTAAAGTTTCACGTAATGATTAATATGATCAATTCATTTTAAATTGTCAACATTATTATTATTTAGTTTATTATGTCATATGGGCCTAATTGTCTTGGCCCATTAGGGTCAAGTTTGCTTCCTTGTATTTTCCTCCTCTCCTATATATAGGAGGTGATTTTTCCTTCTATCAATAAGGAGATATCCCATTAGCCTCCCATCTTATGGGCCTATTTGCCCTTTTTTTATCTTCATCTTCTCGTTTAACAATATTATTCCCCGACCACCCTTCATATGTGCATCGGTTTCAATGTGCATGGTGTATTGTTTATTTTCCACACCACCTACTCTATAACTTTGTAGTTGGTGTACCATGGGGAGGGAATAGAGGATAGATAGTATGATGAGAAGAGTATGGGAGAGATTATATGTATCAGTCCAAGCTATTCTGATTTCAATGAGCTTCTTATTATTCAGCACATCCATCTTTATGATGTCTTTATAGCGATTTGTTCCCACTAAGCACCATGCTTCCAGTGCATCATTGACGCATCATTTCTAATGATGGTGTGCTTCTTCGTCTTTGTGCCACAATATACACATAGATTGGATATTTGTGCTTCATTCTAGTTAGGTACCACTTTCATGTGTGGAAGCATCTCAATTGCAATATTGGCACCAAGATTTTTGCATTTGTACCACATTATGTATGCCAGGGTAGAGCTTGTTGTGCTAATCCCAACCTCTAGTTCTCTCTAGTGTTAATGATGTTTTAGTTGATCATTCTAGTTGCATTCTCATGAGACGGATAGTTGTGATGTGACTTTCACTGCACTAAAAAAATCACTAGGGGTTAAATCCCTAGAGTTTAACTAGACTAAGTACAATAATAACCACCCGCCAGTGAAGATATCTTATTGTAGGATTGTACCCAAAAGACAACTTTTTTAAGAAGTAATATGATCAAAGTAACCATGCAAAAACTATTACTTTGCACAAGATTGGACTGGTTGTTGATTAAACTAAGGATGCAAATAATATAAGTGTTGAATTAAGGGTTGATAAATTAATGGATGGGAATACTAGGGTAGAATGGTTTCACCACTGTTACCTATCATTCACTCTCTTACTACATTATATTAAGCATGAACATGCATATGTTGAGGTCAGGGAAATCCCCCATTCAACGTTAGGATAGAAGCACAGATAAATATCACTCTACGCTCACTATCGTGTTACTTTAGAGATCATACATTTAACCTCTTGGAAAACACCTATCCAAAATTCCCATCTAAGGGTTAACTAGTATCAAATCAATATCCTAGATATTGGGTTCAAAGTTCTATACATCCAACATTGTGACAAACATGTAAACCTATTGTTTAGACAAGAATACAAGCATAGAATGATTGATTTAAACATGCAATAGTCCATACAAAAATAAATGAAAATATGAGAGAAAATTTGGGTAGCAGAGTTACTCCATGCACCCTAGCGAGAGGAATACTCACTCATGAAAGTAGTAGTAGAAACAAGAAGGGAATAGAAGAAGAATGCCATGATCACAAAAGAAGAAGGAGTCTGAGCCATGGTGTGCATAAGAAACTCTTCAAACTCTCATATGATGGTGTTGATGGACAAGCAAGAACAACCTGGATGTTCGTCAGGGGTGGACTAGAGCCGTTAATCTTCTTCACTTGTGTACTGGATCTACTACTATATAGAGAGAGCAATAGGCTGGTGATGGTGGATGTCATCGACCGATGGAAGGAGGCACCAAGGAACATGCCCCAGTAGAGGTCTGGTATTAGTACTTTGGTAGTAGTGGAGGTGGAAGCACCTTTAGTTGATGTTCATCAACCGATGGAAAGGGTCAAAGGTGGCTAGAATTCTAAAGTGAGGAGAAAATTTAGCAACCTTACAATGTCAAATGGCGGATTACATTCATGCATGTCTTAGTCTTCTATTAGAGGCATAGGGTAGGGTTTAGAACCCTCCCAGTCGCCATGGAGTGAAATATTAACTGCCATGGAGTGAAATATTAGCTTCCATGGAGGTAAAGAGTCAGTGGTGGTGCAAGGAAGACGATGGGTCATCGATATGCAAGTCTTCCATTGGTAGGTGAGCAATCTCACAATGTACAGTGGAGCCATTGGTAGGCAAATGGTCTTAGAATGACCATCAGATGGCGAAGCAAGGTGGACAGAAGTACTGTCGGAAGGGAACACAACACATCCATCAAAAGGAGGATGTTAAAGTCCCATCGAAAGGTTGTGTAGGGAAATTGTGGGGACCTCTTTTTGATTAGCATAAATACCAACCATTAGAGAAAATACCTAAATCTAAACCCTTATTAAGCAATAAAAAATTAATTGTCGACAAAGATGATAAATGCAATATACAAAAACATAGATAATTTTTTCCTTCTTTTTCTTTCTTCACAATTTTCACAACCAATGTCACATCAAGGATCTCAAGATAAGATAACAAAAATCTTATTCAACTGCATCAAAACCAGAATCAAATCTTATGGCTCATGTGTAGTTCACTTCATAATAGATACACGTACATGAATCAACAAACTTTGTATACTACCGATCCCAGTAAAGAGAGTATATAGAGACATTCTAATCTATCTAGATTATTCTATTTATATCTTCTTTGTCATGACCTCTCAACAAGATAGTATTATACCTAAAAACATTTGAAACAACCTCATGAGACTCATATAGAGCCCCAATGAGTGGATACCTCCCACTCAAGCTAGTACATGCATTAACATCAGATTAAGTATAATGAACTTAAAAGAAACCTGCAGATATTGAAAAGTCTAGAATAAAGTTCTAACTCTAGTCAAAATCCACTTTACAATTGTAGTCTAATCAAACAGATAAGGTAATCACTTAAACTAAATCCAATTTTAAAACATATTTTAGAGCATGTCTACAAACAAATCAGTTGACACATCTTAGTTCAAATTAACAATCCTTTAGTATGAGTAATAAGTCAAGATCTAAACATTTTGTATCAATATATAACATTAACATCATCTTTGTGACACCCCACTAGCCATACTAGGAACACATCTTGTAGTCCTGAAGCTGAAGCACACATAAGGCACATCTACCAAATAGTACTATCAAATGACAAACAATCCCTATCATATTCAGAGTGGATATAAATCCCAACCTTTACTATTTGTTAACAAGACATATCAGAATATGAAATAGGTAATCTCTATAACCAAATGATTATTTTCCACAATAAGAAACATAGTCTATAATGGAAAATTATCATCTAGTAGTACAAGGAATGTAACAAACATTCAAATCATATTCTACACTGCTTGTCATCTTTTATTCATTTGCCTTGAAACTTCTTGTCTTATACCTCACCAAGTAGAAGTTGGCATACCTGATTGTTGTGTCAATGACTCACCATCACTATCTTATAGTTTAGTTGGCCACCCTAAGATATCAACAACAAACCCTGGCCACCTTAGGGTTGCCTAAAGAGGCTCACGTCCTCATCTCGGGTACACGAGATTGGAGCCAATAAAACAATACATCACATATCACAACATTTCTCATATGTTCATATTTCACATATTTTATTTTATCAGAGTCTATTCCTAATGGGCATAGACTTTCACAACAAGGATTTAAGTCCAGATCCATCACATATGACTCACTCCTAAATATTGGTGGTCTTATTTTTATGGCCCCACACACTCTAAAAATCCATCTCATAATTCATCGGTTACTATAAGGAGATCTATTCGGTTTCCCCAGTGTGGTCCTTGGGGGAAACTTACGGTGTTCATGGCACCTAACTATATGTTTCATCATTTCACTTGTTATTAATCTCTTTTACTCATCTTAAAAGAATTCAAAACATCATATCTCATATGTGTATCTTCTCGTACAACTAGAATAACATGAAACAAATTAAGCTTATCAAGAAAGACAATGACTAAAATAAGAAGCACAACAATCTATAATTTGCAACATATACAATTCTTTACATTTCGGCATCATCTCATAGCAGTCATAATCGATGAGATTTCATCCCAATACATAATCTCATTGTTAGACATTAACCCCATCAGGGTTTTATCATCATCAGTGGGTTTTCAGCCCGAGACATAATCTCATTATGAAATATTTACCCTCATCAAGGTTTCCAACATGTAATCAGTGCATGTTAAATTCAATCTCAACAAAATATTCACAGAGACATAAGAACTAGCAACAATAAAAACATATTAATATCTTGTACCATTCATCTTACTTAGAATATATTTATCAAATGACATATACGTATTCCATCCAATTTCGATATATGTAAATAAATTTCATGCATAAACATACATAAAACACTTAGTTGTCTTCTTATTTTATTTCACATTCTTCCGTTAGGGGTACTAATCAACACACGTGGAATATCATTGGAAGTCAATCAAAAGAATCCATCCTCAGAGTACAAGTATTCTATAAAACAGTCACAATCCAAGAACACATTCATGTAAATCAATTCAAATGCTTGAACTTCATCCTTTAATTGAATTCAACTATAATTATGTGCATTCTTTAATCCCTCATTTGAGATTGTTATTCATTAGCATTATCTAACTCATCATTCTAGGTTTAGAGTTAGGGTCTTAGATTCATCGATTAATTCCCATCTTTTTCCTTCATTTTATGTTTATTAGTCTCAACTTCTTTTATTCCATGTTCATTACATTATTGGGAAATCATTCTTAATTCACTTGATATACAATGTTTATCTTCTCACTAACATCTATCTAAGTCCAATTTTGATATATTTCATTCAATTTGGGTTAAGCTACATGTAATTAAAATAAAAGATTAAAGAGTTCATCATGATAACTTCATTAATTTCATCTTTAACTTGCCATCACCATTTAGTAAATTTTTGTTCATCTTGTTTCTTATATTTTGATAAGGGTACCGTGTCATTGAATTCTAATGGAATTCCCACAATCAACAATGATCATTCCTTATTATACTATTCACTTTAGGTAAAAATAAAGAATTAGGGTTACACCTTCTTACACCACAATCTCTAATTATCCTTCACAATTCATTGCAATGTAAATTATATAAAAGGACCCACATTTAGGTGAGGGCTACTCTATTCCATAAATTATACTAAAATATATGGATTAGTATTAAATCATATTAGTAAGGCTCATCATCTTCAATTGAATTATTAATACTTGCACTTTATCATTTCATCACATTTACAACATTATATACAAGTTCTAGCTTTATCACTCATACTCATCTTAATACTAAACTTCTAGGGTTTTCAAGAAGTCATCCTTAGATCAATACATCATAAGAATCATATCATTTAGTAATCTCATCATGGTTCACAAGGGTTCATTAGGGATATTCACACACATTAAAACTGTAGTTTCCATTTTCACATATTTCATTCATCAATCATAAGTATATATTGACTAATTGACTCATTTGATTCAATCCCTCAACACAAATCCTAAACAGGGTATATCACCATATCATACTGATCCTTATGTATATATATCATATTAAATTTTAGTAAGACTCATAAAACACTTGTATAGTTCATTATAATACAATTCAAATATGATTTTATACATGTCAATTCAATTCCCATGCATATCGGCCATTGGGATGATTTTTAGGCAATATTGACATGAAATATCATAGTTATCTATGTGTAGAATCTTCCATGGATCCTCCATCAATATATCAGGAACTTAGCAAGTTACATTCAATGAGAAATAATCGAAATCAGACAAATTTGATTCCCAAATATCTTTCCAAATCAATACCCAATCACATACAAATACAAGCAAGGTTTCTGAATATTTTATCTAGATAGAATTAGACTTTCATCATGAATACACAGCTTAGGAGGGAGATAAAAAATCAACTAAGGCGACAAGAACCTTAAAAAGGTAGGTCAAACTCTGGATTTCTAGAAATCCAATCAAACTCTAACAATTGCATCAATTTCTTCCTCAAGAGTGAGAAAAGGGGGTGATTTGATGTGATTTCAAACCGAATAATAGGAGGGACCAAAACTTGACATGTGAAAGAAGAATCATCATGAAAGGCTATGCAAAGAATCTAAACTTACCTGATTTCATCATATCTCAAATAGTGAAACCCTAGGTCAGCAACTCCACCACTTTCTCCTATCAAAACCCTAACCCTCCTCTCTCTCTAGGATTTCGTTTCTCTAGAATGGATAACAAAATATGAGAGATCCTTTGATGCTATATTTCTCATACAGATCAATTAAGATGTTTGGGTCAATTGCAAATTGACCCAACTTACACTTTCTTTTATTTCAATAGATTTTTTTGTCATAAATATGTTACTAAAAATCATCTACTGAATAGGTCAAACCTCCCACAACAATTATGAAAATTTAGTATGTTTTGTTAGACATCACTTCAAAGATCTAGTTTAAATTGCAGATCAATCAGAATTACCGATAAATAAATAAAAATCAATACTAGACTGCTATTTTTCAGCCAATATGCATGGTCGGCCGAGTTTATCCCGAGGAAACTCGATCGATACCCCTCTATGTAGAGGTCAAACATCACATATTATGAAAATATAAAATCATATTTATAATGAAGTTTTCAAACAAATATTGAAATTTCAGATCAATTGAATGTACCAACAAAAGACAAAATTTTAATACCGTACTGCTATATTTCAATATGAATACATGGTCGGATGCGTTTGTCCTGAGGAAACTTGGTCGGCAAATAGATCATAGAAATATTCAAAAATTCTGATATTTTTCGTTCTTAAATTTAAGTTATCCAAATCATATCCAAATTTAAAGTAAATCAGAGTTGTATATAAAATACTGAAAATCATTTAGTACATCACTAAACTTATCAAATTATGCATTCATATTCTACCAAAACCCTAATTTTGGTCGATTAGGGTTTTCAATTCTCAAAACCTAACTATGTGAAATAAAAGCATGATTAGAGCTTCTCATTAGGTTTAAAATATCATAATCAACTACCATCATTAATCAAACTTTAAACAATGGTATATCTAGTTAAGCATACAATCATCTAAGTAATCCCTAATTATATGGTTGATATGAAAATAGGTAGTTACAAACTCTCCCCTCCTTTAAGGATTTCATCCCTAAATCCATGAAAAGATATGGAAGAATATCCTATCATCTCTCTCCACATAAAGTTAGAATGATTTCCATTTTATATTTCTTTCATATGACGTCATTTTCTTGCTTCTTGGATCTTTTACATTGGAATATCAAAAAAATTCTTAGCATTAGATGGATATTTCATCCCTTATCATCATCATATCTCTCATTGAGTATTACAAACATTTAAATCACAAATATTGGTATTACATCATTTATCAAGATGTGGTTCACGTCACCTTTCATATTGTTTTAATATTAGATTGTGTATCTCATGGATCAAGATTATGACTCATTCTATATTATCATATGCATTCATCAAATTTTATTCATAAAGAAGATCATTAGTTTGCATCATTCTTAGTTCTTCACTTTTTCTTACTAATTTAGTTTCAAAATCATTAGGAGTTATCTTCATAATCCATTAGGCTTTCATCTTTCTTATATTAAATTTCCTACTTATAATAGGTTCCATATTGATTATTAAATCCCTTTTCTTTCACCATTCTAGCACCATTTTTTTGTCATGCATTTTATTATACCTCCAAACTGTAGTCATCTGGGTGCTTGGTCAGGGCATCCAGAAGAAGTACATTTGGTAGTTCCATACTAGCTTATTTAAATACCCAAATACTTGACTAGAGTATATGGATACTGAGTTCAATCAGTATGCACATCATTCATGTTATATTCAACATCCACATTAGAGAAAATCCTAAATCATATTGTCCCTACAGGCTCATCTAACCTGGATCTGATACCACATTGTGGGGACCTCTCTTTTGATCAACATAAATGCCAACATAGGGAAAATCCCTAAACCTAAACCCCAATTTAGAAACAAAACACTTCATTGTCGACAAAGAGGATAAACACAATATGTGAAAAACACATATATTTTTCCTTCTTTTTCTTTCTTTACAATTTTTCACAACTAATGCCACATCACAGATCTCAAGATAAGATAACAAAAATCTTATTAAACTGCATCATAACTAGAATCAAATCTTATGGCTCATGTGCACTTCAATTTACAATAAATACATGCACATAAATCATTAAACTTTGTATACTACCCATCCCGGGAAAGAGAGTGTATACGGACAATCTAATCTATCTAGATTATTCTATTTATATATTCTTTGTCACAGCCTCTCCACTAGGTAGTATTATACCTAAAATCATTTGAAACAACCTCATGAGACTCATATAGAGCCTAGTGAATGGATACCTCCCACTCAAATTGAGTACATATATCGACATCAGATTGAGTATAATGAACTTAAAAGAAAATTGTAGATATTAAAAAGTCTAGTATATAGTTCTAGCATCTAGTTAAAATCCAATTTATAACTGTAGTCTAATCACATAAACCAAATCCCACCTTAAAATATCTTATAAAGCATGTCTATGAATAAATTAGTAGATATATCTTAGCTCACGTTAACAATCATTTAGTATGAAGAAATAAGTCAAGATCTAAACATTTTGAATCAATATATAATATTAACATCATCTTTGTGACACCCCACCAGCCAAAATAGGAACACATCCTTTAGTCCTAAAGTTGAATCACACATAAGGCATGTCTACCAAACAATACTATTAAACGACAAGCAATCCAAATCATATTCAGAGTGGATATAAATCCCAACCTTCTCTATTTGTCAACAAGACATATCATAATATGAAACAAATAATCTCTATAACAGAATGACTATTTTCCACAACAAGAAACATAATCTACAATGACAAATTATAAGCTAGTAGTACAAGGAATGTAATAAACATTTAAATCATATTCTACATGGCTTGTCATCTTTTATTCATTTTCCCTGAAACTACTTGCCTTGGACCTCACCCAATAGAAGTTTCCATGCTTGATTCTCATGTCAACAACTCACCATCACTATCTTAGGGTTTAGCCAGCCACCCTAAGATATCAACAACAGACCCTGGCCACCTTAGGGTTTCCTAAAGCGACTCACGTTCTCATCTCAGGTACACGAGATAGGAACCAACAAAACAATGTATCACATGTCACAACATTTATCATATTTTCATATTTCACATATTTCATTTCATCAGAGTATATTCCTCATGGACATAGACTTTAACAACAAGGATTTAGGGCTAGATCCACCCCAAATGACTCACTCCTAAATCATGGTGGTCTAACCTTTAAGGTCTCGATCCACACTCTGAAATCCATCTCATAATTCATCTATTATTACAAGGAGATAAGGGTTTCCGCTTTGCCGATTGAGAGGGTGATTTAGGGCGTGCGAATGGCGATCTCGGGGGAGGGGGCCTTGACGGTGGTCGGACGCCACCCCGCTCCCCCTGGGCGTCTTCTTCGGCTCACTTCTCCACTGATCTAGTGAGGGTCAGAGACTACCGGTCTACCCATCCCTTCCCCTATTCTCTCATGTCGGCCATGTGGAGCACCAGACCTGGTCTGGGTGTGCTACTACGTCAAGTGGTGTTTTGGTGGGATGGGAGCGGTTGTGACCTCTCCCCGGATGCTAGCCGTCAGTAGGTGTGATGTACCTGGTTTCTCCCACCCTTTGCTAACATATCTACTGGAGTCGAGCTTTCCCCCTGTTGCTGTGGTTCACGTTTACTGCTTTCTGTGGTTAGTTTTCCTTAGTTTAGGGCAGTTTATCTGCCGTGTTTCTACGTCTTAATGGCATCTGTTTCAGTCGTTTGGAATAAAGGTTTTTCTCCTTCCGGTGTGGAGGTGGTCCGGCTCGGGGTTTATCCCTGTACTTCGACCATGATTGGGGTTTCCCTCCTTTCTTATGTGGTGGTCAGTTACTCTGTTGGCTACTTTTTGGTTTTTTGTCCACAGAGGTCGGAAGGTGATCACAAGAATTATGGTCTTGCTTACTCTTGGATTGATGGAAGAGTCATATACTGTGCTGAGATCACCCAGGATTGTGGATTGATTCCGGTTAAAAGCTCCTATGGCGAGCTCGTCGGGAAGGAATCCAGTCTGAAGCGTTTTATTTATATCCAATCCCATCTGCTAAATGTTGATGTAATTTTCCTTTCTTTTCTCTTAAGCGGAAGACTGTTTTCTTCTTTTTAGATGCCGTATGGCTATTATCAGTGTGATAACAACTAATTTTAAAAAAAAATACTACAAGGAGATCCATTTTGTTTCCCTAGTGTGATCCTGGGGGGAAACTCATAGTGTTTAGGGAAACTAACTAGATGTTTCATCATTTCACATGTTATTAATCTCTTTTACTCATCTTATAAGAATTTAAAACATCATATACCATATGTGTGTCTTCTAATGTAACTAGAATAACATGAAACAAATTAAGCTTATCAAGAAAGTAGTGGCTAAATCAAGAAGGATCACAATCTATAATTTGAAATAGATACAATTCTTTATATTTCCACATCATCTCGTAGTAGTCATTATCAGTGAGCTTTCAGCCCCATACACAATCTCATTGTTCAACATTTACCCCATCAATGTTTTATCATCATTAGTGGGCTTTTAGCCTGAGACATACTCTCATTGTGCAACATTTACCCTCATCATCGTTATGTGCATTCCTTAATCCCCCATTTGAGATTTTTATTCATAAGCATAATCTAACTCATTATTTTAGGGTTAGAGTTAGGTTCTTAGGTTCATCTACTAATTCCCATCTTTTTCCTTAATTTTATGTTCATTAGTCTTAACTTCTTTCATTTCATGTTTATTATTTGGGTCCAATCATTCTTAATTCACTTGATATACAATGCTTCTCTTATAGTTAACATCTACCTAAATCTAATTTTAATATATTTCATTCAACTTGGCTTAATCCACATGTAATTAAAATAAAATAATAAAGATCATCATAATAACTGCATTAGTTTCCTTATTAACTTGCCATCACCATTCAGTACATTTTTTTGTATCATTTCTTATATTTTGATAAGGGTACCATGCCATTGACCTCTAATGGCATTTCCATAATAAAAAACAATCATTCCTTATTATACTATTCACTTTAGGTAAAAAGAATGAATTAGGGTTACACCTTCTTACACCATAATCTCTAATTATCCTTCACAATTCATTGTTATGTAAAATGTATAAAAGGACCCACTTTCATGTGAGGGATACTCTATTACATAAATTATACTAAAATATATGGATTAAGATTAGATTATATTAGTAAGACTCATCATCTTCTATTGAAGTGTTAATACTTACACTTCAACATTTCATCACATTTACAACATTATATACAAGTTCTGAATTTATGACTCATACTCGTCTTAATTATTAAACTTCTAGGGTTCTCAAAAAGTCATCCTTAGATCAACACATCATAAGAGTCATATAATTCAGTAATTTCATCATGCTGCATAAGGGTTCATTAAGGCTATTCACACACATTAAAACCCTAGTTTCCATTTTCACATATTTCATTCATCAATCATAAGTATACATTGATTAATTATTCATTTGATTCTATCCCTCAACACAAACCCTAAACACGGAATATTACCATTTCATACTGATCCTTATTTATACACATCATATTCAATTTTAGTAAGACTCAACAAAACACTTGTATAGTTCATTATAATATAATTCAAATATGATTCTGTACATGTTAATTCAATTCCCAAGCATATCAGCAATTGGGATGATTTTTGGGCAATATTCACATTAAATAGCATAGTTATATACCCATAGATTTTTTTGTGGATCCTCAATAAATATATCAGGAACTTAGACAATTCCATTCCATGAGAAATAATTGAAATCATAAGAATTTGATTCCCTAATACCTTTCCAATTCAATACCCAATCATGTACAAATATAAGCAAGATTTTTGAATATTTTAGCCGGATAGAATTAGGCTTTCAACATGAATACAAGGCTTAAGAGGGAGATAACCTAAGGTGACAAGAACCTTAAAGAGATAGGTCAAACTCTAAATTTATAGAAATCCTATCAAACTCTAGAACCTGCATCCATTTCTTCCACCTCTCAACTAAAAAATCATAGAAATGAAGATTAGGAGAGAAAGAGTGAGAAAAGGGGGTGATTTGATGTGATTTTGAATCAAGTCAAAGGAGGTGCGTAATCTTAACATGTGAGAGAAGAATCACCATGCAATGTTATGCAAAGAAGCTAAACTTACTTGATTTCATCATATCTCAGATAGTGAAACCCTATGTCAACATCTCCACCACTTTCCCATCTCAAAACTCTATCCCTCCTCTCTCTCTAGGATTTCATTTCTCTAGAATGTATCATGAAATATAAGAGCTCCTTGGGTGCTAGGTTTCTCAGATAGATCAATTAAGGTTCTTGGGTCAATTGCAAATGGACCCAACTTACACTTTCATTTATTTCAATAGAATTTTCTGTCATAAAATATGTTACTAAAATCATCTATTGAATAGGTAAAATGTAACATCCCAGGATTTGAGGCCTCAGATATGATGATCTTAAAAGGAATGATTGGACTACCCATATCACTAAGGTGCACCTCCTTTTCCGGGAGCCCATCATTAAAGAACTCCATAGTTAAGCGTGCTCAGCTTGGAGTAGTACTAGGATGGGTGACCAGTCGGGAAGTTGACCCCGGCTTGCGCATGAGTGTGGATAAAGCACGCAGTTAAGGCTAGTGGTGGTATGTGGGGCCAGTCGTAATTCCTGAAACTCTACTTGAGCCATGGGCAGTGGGCCTGGTTGTTACAAATGGTATCAGAGCCATAACCCCTCCAGTAGGTGGGGCCCACATGGGCATGTGGCATGCCAGTCTTGAGCCATGCGGTCCAGGCATGTAGGAAAGGGTTGTCCATGGTAGACGTAGCCACCCTTGCGTTAGTATTCCGTAATCGGGAGCTGGGTGTCCATGGGCCATTGGGGGTCTGCACTGAAATGGGGTCAGATTATGCGGCCATATATTTGAGCCTTGACGAGGACGTCAAGAGTCTAATGGGGTAGATTGTAACATACTAGGATTTGAGGCCTCAAATATGATGATCTTAAAAGGAATGATTGGACTACCCATATCACCAAGGTGCACCTCCTTTTCTGGGAGCCCATCACTAAAGAACTCCATAGTTAAGCATGCTCAACTTGGAGTAGTACTAGGATGGGTGACCAGTCAGGAAGTTGACCCTGGCTTGCGCATGAGTGTGGATAAAGCACGCAGTTAAGGCTAGTGGTGGTCTGTGGGGCCAGTCGTCATTCCTGAAACTCTACTTGAGCCATGGGCAGTGGGCCTGGTTGTTACATAAAACCTCCTCCAAAAATTATGAAAATTTATCATGTTGTGGTACCGAGTATTTTGGATCTCCAATTAAAATTTCAAATCAATAAGAGTTATGAATAAATAAATAAAAATCAAATACAAGACTGCTATTTTTCAGGCAGTATGCATGGTCGGACGAGTTTATCCTAAGGAAACTCGATTGATACTCCTCTCTGTAGAGATAAAAAATCATCCACAAATTATGAAAATTTAATAGAATATCTACAATGGAGTTTCAAAACAATAGTTGAAATTTCAGATGAATTGAATGTACCAATAAAATGATAGAATTCAAATACCTTAGTATTGTATTACATTTTGAATACATGGTCAGCTGAGTTTGTCCTGAGGAAACTTGGTCGACAAACAGATCATAGAAATATTCAAAAATTCTAATATTTTTAAGAGTGCTTATTGAGCTATCCAAATCATATCCAAATTTCAACTAAATCAGATTTTTATATAAAATACTAAAAATCATTTAGTACACCACTATACTTATCAAATTCTGCATTCTTATTTTATCAAAACCTTAATTTTGGTCCATTAGGGTTTTCAATTCGCAAACCCTAATTATGTGAAATAAAAGCAAAACTATAATTTAGAGCTTCACATTAGGTTTAAAACATCATAATCAACTACCATCGTTACTGAAACTTTAAACAATGGTCAATCTAGTTAAGCATACAACCATCTAAGTAAACACTAATTTGATGGTTGATATGAAAATAGGTCATTATAGAAGCCTTCGGTTGATGATGTAGAACATCCATGGGAAGACGACACATGGATTTCATTGGAAGATAGTTGTTGTGTGGCCATCAAAAGGAGAGTATAGGTCTCCTTTGGCTGTAAAATGATGGATCGATAACATGAGATAAATTGATGGATTGGCAGACACAAGCCTCATCCTCGGGGGTGGGGGGTGGGGGGCATTGACGTGAGGTTGATGGTCAGAGTCGATGGAGCATCTTCATATGGAAGGGCGGAACAAAGGAAACAAATGGATTGGTATATGTAATGTGATCTGATGGTTTCAACAACCAATGAAGGAACATATTATAAAAAATGTAGGACCACTTCCTCCTACTCTCCTACCATGCAATGAATCTCAAGCCTACCATGGAAACTAAGACTTTTTCATCAAAAATACTACAAAATGAAGTAAAATTAGATGCAAGCCAGTTCTAAGATAAAATGATGGAAATGAATGCAACACTAGGCTATAAATGCAACTAAGACTAGAATGAATATTCATTCACCAAGTTGCTTCTCCACAAGCTCGTCAATTTATAGCATGAAAATTCTATATTTGCAAGGATTTCATCCAAATTTTTATCTTCAGCGAGCTACATTTGTTATGTCTTCTCTAAGTTGCATCTTCTCACATGGATCTTCTACTTATCTACTTGGGTTTCTCCTTGATGGTGTCCTTCACTCCTATCAATCCCCAAGGTTCATGTGCCAACTTTATGGAACTAGTATGACAGTCATCCTCACCTTGTACAGATTGTGTTCGTTCCACATTATGCCTATATGTGGTCTTATTCACTAATTCCTATTGACTACACTTCTCAAGTTATTTGAAGACACCTCTACTTCTACATCAACATTATGCTTCCATATTTGTGCCGCATTATGTATGTGGCATGTGTTGACTGTGCTTATGCCACTCTCACATTCCTCTATAGTGAAGATGGTGTAGTCATGGTACCTTTTCTCATATGCTCCATATTGATGGTGGTGAGTTTTTGTTATGGCATTCATATTCCACTTATCAAATGTTATTCATTACATATGCACTTCAAATGAACTTCTCCAAAGCTTGAGTGTTTACATAATGTAAAACAAAACTCAAAAGATGGTGATATTAGTTTTTTTTATTATTGGAGAGTCATGTTTAAGGGGGAGTGAAAATATTGTATAGGGAGTGGTTTTTTTATCATCTAATTGAGTATTGTAAGTCCAAGATGGATATGTCTTCACCCATACTCTATCTTGAGGGGAGTGTTATAGCTATTTTATTTAGTTTATTATGACATATGGGATGAATCATCTTGGCCCATTAGGGTTTAGTTTTCTTTCCTTATAGTTGGCTCCTCTCCTATATATAGGAGGGGAGTTTTCCTTCTATCAATAAAAAATATCCCATTAGCCTCCCATCTTATTTTACAACAAAAAACTAACATAACCTATGATTTACCTATGATTATAGTTTAAATAAAAATGGAAAATCTTCTCAAAATTCTCTAGGCTCCTAGGAATATTCAATTGCTTTGAAATTTTGTATTTTTCTTCCTATTATGGTCCTCTTTCTACAAAACATAGTTGGAAAAAAAACATATTGAGGGTCCTTTTTGGTCCTTAAGTTAAAACCTATAATAAATTCACAATAATGGTCTAAAACTACATAAGTCATCTCATTATACTTAAAGTTTTAATTATACCTTCTCAAGAAACTATAATAGAAAATAAGATGACCACTAAATCATTATTTCTTGAATTCTCATCCCAAGGGACAATATAAAATCAACATTATCTATTCAAATATTTAAAATTAATTATTGTTGTTAGTTATAACTTCTACAAATGAAGGGAAATTTCATATCCTCACATCGATTTCCACTTATACAAATTTTTCCCACAACATTTGTTCAACCAAAAAGGTGTTAGTGAGCTATTTACATGTCAAATTTTAGCCCCCATGTGGATTCATCCTCTCCATGATGTTTTCAAAGAACCTTAACCATTTCTATCATTTTGTTTTGGATATCTATCACCTTTGAATCAAAGATCCTGATAGGTTCCTTTGTATAGGTCAAGTACCTTGGATCTCTAAAGGTTTGATATTAAAAACATGAGTAGGATCCTATAGGTAGAGCTTTAAGTTGGATACATGGAGGCATCATGCATAAGGTTATACTAAGGTGGTAAGGAAATAAAATAAGTATTTTCCCCAATCCATTCCAAGATTTCGAATAGGCTCACATACATGGGGCTTAACTTTCCACCATTCTTGTCAATGACATAGAGGGGTCAGATTTTTAAGAAGACATGATCTCCTATGAAGAACATTTGGTCCATGTTTTTCACGTCATCGTAGGATTTTTGTCGGTCTTGGGCCATATTTAGCCTTTACTTGATTAGGGTGACTTTACAACATACAATTATAGTTCTTCAGACTTCATGAAGTATCTTGTGCCCACATCCTCCTATGAAGTGTCAAGCAAGATGAACTCTTGTAGAGATCCTCATACGAGGACATCTCTATACTATCCAAGTAACTATTTTTGTATGTGAACTCAACTAACAGTAGGTACTTGTCCCATGACCCTTCTTAGTTTAGGACACAAGCCCTTAACATACCCTATGAAGACTAATTTGTCTGTTTAGATAGCCCATTGGTTTGGGGATGATACACGGAGTTAAATTTCATTCATGTACCAAGTTCTTATTGCACTTGATTTCACAACTTTGAGGTGAACTTCGATCGCAATCAAAGATTTAATCTTGGAATACGATAGAGTCATACTATCTCTTGGATGTAAATATCATTGATGAATGTCGTTGGGCACACACCAATCACTAGGACAAGTCCTAGAGTTTAACCTTCTAACCAGGTTGTCAACTTGCTGCGAACAACAAATCAACCTAATATATATAAGTATCGATCCAAGAGGTAACGAAAAGAAGTGGTTGAAATCCAAATCTAATCACTAAATGAGAAAGTAAATTCCAATTTGAGTGTATTTGTCAAAACTAAGAATAGAAATAAAAATGCTGAAATAAAATTTAGCTAATCAAGAAATAAAGACCTGGGAGTCTGGAGGATCACCACCAAAAACCATGATCCTATTCAACTAATCAATTTCTAAACTCCAAAGATCAATCAGGACCTTGTGGTTGCTTGTCCTTACGAATAAATTCACACGAGTCCAACTTCCCGTAAACCCATTGGTCCCGAAATTTACAAATCATTGCCCAATTGTCGAACAATGCCACTATCCACAGTCATATAAAGAAACATGTGAAATCAAATTGATGTTCAAACCCAAGACTCATGTGGTCACGTCATCAAGGATTGTAACAGAAATAAAATTAAAGAGATGAAAAGATGATAATCACAATTAAAGGACTATTATTTTGTTCTTATGGAGATCCAATATCATATCACTTCATAAGAATATATTAGATCATCCAATAACCACGCATAAACAGAGAAAAAAATATTTTTTTTTCAGTGGAGCAAGAGAAACAAATTTATTGTATAGAACCGAGCTAAGGGACTCCCCATGTCCCAAAATAATCTACTCAGACATAATGAGACTAGAAGAAATGTAAACTGAATTAAGATCCAATATTATATAAGATGTGGTCTAAAACTAAAAATTGGATGCATTTTGCTTTAGAGCCCCCTCCTTTTATAGGAGAAGGAGGGGTGCAAACCCTAGAAATAAGACTCACTTAGAAGACTCCTGGCCAGTGGCTGAAAACTTTCTGGATCTTGTCAATAAAGAAAACGGTTGATCACCTTTAATTATGTTGATTGTTTACATTCTTTTTGCTGCAAATTCCCGCAATAGTGATTTTGAGCGAATTTTGCTCCTCTCAAGGTCTCAAAAGAAGTCTAAATAATAGTATTTTCTTTTAAGAAATTAAATTTCCTTTCCAATGAATACTTGTATTAATTTAGAGTTTGCACACAGAAGTTATGACACTTTTGGTTTCGGGTATACATTAATTTCAGGCACTACGGGGGATTGTGCAAAATATCTTCCCAGATAAATTAATTATTGGAGTGATTAGGTCATTTTCCTATAAAAATCAACCAAATATAATTAAAACTCTAAATAAAGAGAAAAAATCTAAACTAGTACAAATAATTACAAAATTAAGAAAATAAATAACAAAACAATCCTAAAAAGATATCTACATGATGTAAATAAAAAGGATAAATACATATTTATCAAAATACCCTAGACTTGAATTTTTGCTTGTCCTAAAATAAATAAAATCACAAATAATTATAATTTATACTAGCAACATGTCTAACCTCATCCTCATAGCATCACTTTGTTCCTTACTTCCTTTTTTGGCCAAGCAACCCAATCTCCTAGAACCACATAACACAAAAGTTCATATTCCCTACTAAAACATATTTTATAGCTTGTTTCTAAATAAGGATTTTGTAGGAAACAACTTCGTCTCACTTCTGCTTTGACACTCCCGTGATTTTTTTCTTATCTTTTTTTCATGAGTTTTTGTACAGGATCATGATGAAGGAGGTACAGAAGAAGATGATCCCTCATCTATTCGACTTGGGATTTATTTATTCATGGACTACAGTTATATTGATTGCATTTTTGTGTGTGCTCTTTGCCATCATTTGATGTTACACCCCTATTAGATACAAGGGGTATGAAAGAACTGAGGTGGGAAGCATGGCACCCTAGAATTGAAGTTTGTCCTGAGGTGGTTTTTTGCTTTTCTTTGAGAGATGAAGGAGGACGAAGGGTGTTCATGTGCTTAAAAACTTTCATATGTTTTTCGAGGAGTGGTATTGCATCAGATTGACTCTTCTTGTCAACACATTATACAATACTTATGACAAGTTAATCTACAATTTGAAATAGAGAAAATTCATGTTTGATTCTTATTGATTCCATGCGTCTTGCCAACATTTTTTAGGAGTGATGCTAGTTTTGGGTACCTAATTGATAAGGTGTTTTCTAGTCATGATGATTTGTGAAAAAAATTTCAAGGAAGATTTTCTAAATTCAAGGAAGGGATATATTGGTATAAAATATTTATTCATCTGGCAAATCAGATAAAGGGCAAAGTTTTTTTTTTGAAAAACTATTTAAAAAAAATTCAAAACTGAGCTGTAGAACAGAATAGAAATTGTAAAAGTTAGGTGGAAGGAGTATGTACCATCCACCTCTACCCCAAACTTAAAATTTTGCTCGTCCTGAAAAAAACTTAAATCCAAGATGGAGGGAAGAGAAGAGCAAGGATTACTAGGGGGACCTGGTAACTCAAACATATCCAACTAAATGGAATATGTACGAGGGTTGGGACCTTGATTATTGGAGCATCATTGTGTATCCAATGGTTTGAGGCTCATGGAATCTTAATGGAACACTCATATTTCTTCTTGTCTCGCAGTCCCTCCAACATGATCCACAATTCTTCCTTCAATAGTAAAGAAAGTATTGGAGATGGATGTGGATTGGGGGAGATTGGCGGGTGTCAGGCAGGTAAAATGTGTAGTTTTGGATATACAAAATAGGGCAAAGGATAAGGCTCTGGTTTCATTCCATCATATTGATCTGCATATAGGAACATTGGCAGTGATATGAAAGGAACAAAAAATCAACATCACAAATATTTTTATTCTCCTAAAAAATCATGCAATCAACATTGGGGTTATTAGGTTTCATTGTTGATATAGCATGTAACTCAAGTTCTTATATGCAAGGAGTCCCTAAGGGTTCAAGAAGGATAAAAATGAGGACATCTTCCTTAAAAAAATGAAAGGGGGCACATGGACTTCTTCTAAGGGTAATGTTCCCCCTTCTATATCACCCATATGTAGAATGAGAACTGGTTGGGACAAAATGTGAGGATTTGTTTTGTCAGTTGGGGTTGGTGGCATGTTATCCAGAATTGACTCAAGGGGAAGGGTATTCTCATTGATGGCATCTAGAGTTATGTCACTAATAGGAAGAGATGTTGGATATTCAAAATGACTCTCCTGATCTGAGATTTTATACTCAAGTAATAAAGTTTCTAGAGGAAGGGTCGAAATACCAAGGTCCTCATCGCACAAACAATACGACCCCATGGTCTGTGCTATTTCTCTAGGATCCGACATATATGACACAAAAACAAGATCATCATCATCATCACCGAGAAGAACGATCTTGGGTTGTTCTAACTTCTTGAGGGGCTTCTTTTATTGGGCTTCTCATATGGTAGCTAACAAGGTTTTTCATCTTTATAGTCATGCTTGTTGATCTAATACTAATATCTCTAGGTCCCTAAGACATTCCTCTTGTTGGGGAGTAAACTGAGTTTCATAACTGGGTTCATACCTCCCAAAATTTTGGCCAACCCTATAATGATCTTGGTCCTTTTGCCCCTCATATTGATTGTAGGATTGCTCCTTGTAATAGTCTTCAAGATATGGTGGATTGAAGTTTTCATTACATCCACCTTGGAAGGAAGACTCTACATCACAAGGTGTCACCATAACATGAGGGGACACATTTGACAATCCAATTTCTTTGATTCGGCTTCTAGCAAAGCAATTAGCAAGGCCTGGTTGGTTTCTAGTGTTGCCCGTCCTTCTGTTGCTATCTTCTCTAGGGCCCTAAGTTTCTCTAATTGTTGAGGATTATATTGGGTTTCACAAATATGTTCATATTCCTAAAGTTTTTATGGTCATAGCCCCCATTAGAATATGGATAAAGGTAGCATGGTTCCTGATAATGGACCTCAGGAATTTGTGGGTTAGAATTAACATCATATCCACTCAGATAGGAAGACTTGGGATCATAAAAGATGCTACCATAATCTGGGGACACATTAAGACAATGTGGTGATGGATTGTTGTAACAACCATTCAATTGATATTGTGAATCATAATGTATCGATCATCCCATTTTTGAAAAAGAATTTTTTTAGAGGAACAAAACTAGAAGAAACTAAAAATTATGGAAGGAACTAAAACAAGACAATGGATTAGTCACAAATTGTAGAGAGAACTAAAAATACAAGGCTAAGAAATTATGAAACAAACTAAAAATTGTAAAAATAAACTAGAAAGCCAGAATGAAAACTTGGCAAAAGGAGGAGGTACACTACCTGAATGGGTCTCAACAAGCAAATAAATTACAAAAATCTACTAGAATAAATTATAAAATAAGATTAAAAATTGCAAAAATGATCTAGAAAGTAGTACTGCTGAAATAGAAACTCGGAAGAAAGAGGAGATATACTACCAAAATGGGTCTCGATAGGTAAAATAAATTACAAAAATATAAGAAGGTAAATTATGGAATAAAATTACAGAATAATTCTAAAAGTTATGCAAGTTTAATAAATATAAACAAGATTATACAAGATATAGAAACAATCAGATTTGAAAAATAACACGTACTGTCCTTGACAATGATGCCAAATTGATACATGTTGTTGGGCACACAACAATCACTAGGATAAGTCCTACAATTTAACCTTCTAACCAGGTTGTCAACTGGCTGTGAAAAAAAAGTCAAGTTAGTATAGATAGGTATCGATCCAAGTGACGACAGAAAGAAGTGGTTGAAATCCAAATCAGATTGCTAAATGAGAAAGTAAATTCCAATTTGAGAAGGTTCATTCAAACTAAGAACTGAAATAAAAGTGCTGAAATGAAATTTAACTATAAGAAATAAAGATCAGGAGTCAGGATGATCATCACCAAAAACTACGATCCTACACAACTAATCAATTTATAGACTCCTAAGATCTATCAAGACAAATCCTACTCAACTAATCAATTTCTAGACTACAAAGATCAATCAAAACCTCGTGGTTGCATGTCCTTATGGACAAAATCACAAGAGTCAGACTTCCCGTAAACCTGTTGGTCACGACGTTTATGGTTCATTCCCAACCATCCAACATGCCACTATTGATTGTCATATCAAAAAATATGTGAAATTAAACTGATATTTTTTCAATAGAGCAAGATAAATGATTATATTAAATAGAATCGGGCTAAGGGGCTAATCCCCATGCCTCAGAAGAATCTACTCATAAATAATGAGACTAGAAGAAATATAAACTAAAATGAGATCCAACATTATACAAGATGTGGTCTACAACTAAAAATTAGATGTCTTTTGCTTTGGAGTCCCCCCTCCTTTTATAGGGGAAGGAGGGGTGGAAACCTAGTTACAAGACTCTTTAGAAGACTTCTGGCCCGTGACTGAAAACTTTTTGGATCTGGTCAATAGAGAAAATGGTCAATCGTCTTTAATTATGATGACCGTTCACATTCTTTTTTCTACATATTTCCATAATAGTGATTTCGAGCAGATTTTGCTCTTGCCAAATACTAAAAAACGGTCCAAATAATAGGATTTTCTTTTAGGAAATTAAATTTCCTTTCCAACGGATACTTATATACTCAATTTGGAATTTTCATACAGAAGTTATAACACTTTTGATGTTGTGTACACATTAATTTCAAGCACTACAAGGATTGTGCAAAACATCTTCCGAGAGAAATTAATCATTGGAATGATTAGGCTATTTTTTCAATAAAAAACCAACCAAATACAATTAAAACTCCAAATAAAGAGAACAAATCTAAACTAATACAGTTAATTACAAAACTAAGAAAATAAACAACAAAACAATCCTAATAAGAAATCTAAAAGATGCAAATAAAAATGATAAATACACATTTATCAAACATCCAAGTCTAGATACCTTGGAGGTGGTTTTGCATGCCAGAAAGTGTGGAGATTGGTCTGGTGGTCTACGTAAATCAACAAAATATTGTACCCCTTTATGGTCTTGGGAAGACCCACCACAAAATCCATGTGATCTGGTCCTATTTCACAAATAAGGAATCTCAAGGTTTTGTAGAAAGCCACTTTTCCTTTGATGTGCTACCTTCACCTTTTGACAAGTAAGGCATGTAGCTCCAAATAGGTATATTAGGCACTTCATGCTTTGACACCAAAAGTATTGATGGAGGTCCTTCACGCTTCATGCTTTACCAAAAAAAGTATCAGTGGAGGTCTTTGTACATGTTAGTGGTACTAGTGCAGATAAATACTTGGATCCATGAGGCTCTCGTAAGATACAAACATTTAAAGGTGAATCTTTGGGGACCGATATACATGTTTAGTATCAAATTCAATCAACACCCAGTGAAATGTGTGTTTGAGGTCTTGCGAGGAGTGTCTTCATCTTTTCAAGGGTTGGGTTGGAAACATAAGCTGTATTTAATGCAGTGCATAAGTTGGGGACAATTTGAATGTTGGAGATGAAAATCTGGTCAGATAAAGGTTTCAATATCCACCTAGAAAATTGTTTGAGATTCCTCCATTAGGTGTCCAATTCTACAGTACAAGTGAACAACTTACGACTATAGGCGTTGGTCACCACGTTAGCCTTAGCTACCATGAAATCTTAGTCTTTAACACATTCCATCCTTTGTCTTTGATGATAATTTAGATCTTTCTAGGTTAGAATATATTTCAAGCTCTTATGGTGGTGAAGATATTAAAAATGTCTCAGTATAAATAATGTTTCTAGTCTTCCAAGGTATGGATGATGGTAGAAATATCCACATTATGTTTCAGGTAATTAAACTCATTGGGTTTGAGATTTTGTGAGGCAAACACAATCACATGTTTTTTTGTTCTAAAAAAATCCTAATCCCATCTTTTATGTGTAATTGAAGATGACAAAATCTTCATTACCCAATGGTAGGGTCAACACTAGAGCACAAGTCAAATTTTACATAAGCTCATGGGATATGGATTTGAAAATGTCTGACTAGACAAACTGCTCACTTTTTCATGACTCTTGGTGAGGGGAAGAGCAATCTTAGATAAGTTTGTGATGAAAAATGATAGTAATAGGATAATTCCAAAAGACCTGCAAATTTTGGTTGGTGAGTTGGGTGCGTACCAAACACATTGTTGCCATTTTGGCTGGGCCCACTAGAGTAGTTCATCAATAGATGATTTGCTTAAGGAACATGCCTCGGTTAATCCATAATTTGTCTTTCAAGAACTTCTTGTAAAACTTTTACTTTTCAAGGATATCAAGGACCCTAGACATGTGTCCCTGATGCTGTTTTATGTTATCCAAGAAGACAAGGATATTATTAAAGAAGACAATCATGAAATCATCTGACATACTATTCATTAGGTTAATGAGCATACTAGGTGCATTGCATAACCCAAACAACATGACTAAATTCTCATAATGGGTGTACCACATTTATAAAGTGGTTTTCTGAACATCATCTTCTGTAAACCTAAACTGGTGATACCCAAATCTAGTTGAAATTTTGAAAAGACTCATGTGGTTTTGAACTGGTTAAAGAGATTATCAATTTAAATGATACTCTTTCTTAATTATAGCCTAGTTCAACATGCAGTAATCAATGCACAAGCACAAGGGGACATTTTCTTTTAATAAAAAGCATGAGGGCTCTCTAAGGGATATACTAGGTTGGATAAACCCTTTGTCCAGGAGTTTGTGAAGTTGCTTTGTCAGATCAAGCAACTCAACGGGTACCATTCTATATGGGGTCTACAAATGGGTTTAGTTTGGAATCTATCTATATGGAGAATTCAATTTCTCTATCCCCAAAAATGCTTGGAATATCCTTCGAGACCATGTGTACCTAGTTTCGAATTACCTCTACTTCTTAATAGGATGTACCTTAGAATTTGGCTCAGTTACTATAGCAAGGAACTCCTGACAATATGTAACTAACATCCCTTTGGCTTTCAAATCCAAGATATACAAACTAATGGATGCATATTTCCTACCTCTAAAGGTAAAATTTGGGCATCCTGATTTCTCTATCCATGTATTATTTTCCTTGTAGTCTATTTCGTCATGGTAATGGTAAAGACAATATGTTCCAATGGTTCAATCCAGGGGAAGTTTAAAGTTTTGATATATAACGTGAGATTGATATTTTCAGCATGGATGAGAAAATCCACCCACTATGGGTAGAGACATCTAGGACATACCCTAATACTTGAAATACAAATTGAACATCATTCTAACATTTTGCAAAATAAAGGTATTCATATATCTAGAGTCAAAATAACTTTTTACTGAGTGACTCATTATATATTGTATACTACATAATTACCTTTTCTGGATTAATTTCTAAGTTTCCAAGTCTTTCAAGAAAATACAACCATGTTATGAATAAAAAAAGGATAGTATTTTCTATTAGTCTGTTAGAATGAGCTTGAGCTTCTTGATTCTCATTGGTGAAAATTCTATCACGTTGGCAATCAACTACAGACTGAGGTTCTAAGGGATGAGGGGCCACAAATTGTACCGAAATGGCATCATTATTTTATGGGGGTGGCAGGGGAAGTTGGATTGGAAATATCCCTCTTGTTTGCACCAAAAGTAAGCCATCTTGTCATTCCTACACTTTTTAGAGTGGCTTCTTTTATAATTTTTGCTTTTAGGTTGTACCTCCCGATCACGTACTTTGCTAGGAGGGTTTCGCCTTCCTTTTCCCTTTCCTTTCATAATTGCTCCTTTTCCATTCAAAATTGGGAGTAGAAGTGCCCTTGATATCGTAAGTATTGATTCTTGGAAAAAATAATGCTCCATTCCATTTCGAGGGAAACGTTAAGATCAAGGCTTGCTAGCCAAAACTAAGGTTTGAGGAAAGGGTTCATGGCCAACATAATGTTCAACTTGGTGTTTTTTCGTGTGAATACAAGCAAAGTTCTCTATGAGTCTAAATTTCCTAGAATAATCACTCACATATCCCCTTGTTGGAGATCCATGAATTGTTCTCCTTCTCCTTCTTGAAAACTATGGGGAGGAAGCAAGTTTTAAATATGGCACAAGGAGGATTCCAATCACATTGGGTCTTGTGTCATCTTGCACAAATATAGTTTTCCCAAAAAAGTTTAAAGGATCCTTCAAATATATCTGTAGCAAAGATCACATATTTGTTACTTTCTACTTCAAGATACAAAAACCATTTTCAACAGATAACATCCATGCATCTTGTCTACCACTTCTGATTTGTCTTCTTACCAAAACTTCTCTATGTTGAGTTTGATAAAGTCAAGGATGGTAGCTCCAATTCAAGGACATATAAGGTTAGGAACACCATTTTCATCATGGGTTACATTCCTTAAGGCTAGGGTACTTATGGCATATGTGCGAACACCTTGCACTACTTTCGAAAAAGCATATCCATGCTTTAACAAGGTCTATGTTAGGATTTTCACCAACTTTAGGACTTGGACCAACACTAAGGTTTGAACCAACATTATGTTTTTTCCAAACATTAGGGTTCAGACAAAGGTTAGGGCACTGGTCCAACATTAGGGTTTGCTTCAGGTTTAGACATCTTACTATTTTTGGTGTTAGACGACTCACCAACCTTGCTTTTCCCCTTCTTTGTGGAAGAGAACCTTTTCTTGGGAGGGGCATCACTCTTCACATTGGGTTGTGGGGTAGCATCCTATATTACAATACCCTACTGTAAGACATGTTGAAAAGAAGGATATGTACATTATACTTGTTTGTAAATCCAAAAATATATACATTTTTTAAAACTTTATTTCATGTTCTATAGTTGAGTTGATTTTCTACTCATGATTAATTGGTGGAGGACACCTTAACCCTACTTTTAGGAAACCCTAGTTTAGAACAGAAATCACTTTTGGGTCCATAGGATTGAAGGAACTCATGGAGTGGTGTAGAGGAAAGTTTTTCTATCCCCTAGGTTGCGACCAAAATCCTAGACACCATCACCCTTTATAAATACCTTAATAATTCCCTTACAGTTCTATGAAGTTTTTGAAAGTCATTAAATAGTAACTTATTGAAGATGATTTGACTCTAACACCAACTGTAACAACCCCTCCCTAAAGATCCTGATCATTTGGGTCTATAGAGGCAAGGGTTGTGATTTGTATTTCTGGAATCAAATTTACATGAATACATTAAAATAACTAAAATTTCCCTTCAAGAAACAAGACAAAGGTTTTAAGAAAGTTTAGATCCATGATGGGGGTACATATTGGTAATTTTAGAAGTGTTGAAAGAAAAACTAAATATCTAAAAATCCAAATGGGAAAAACTACTATTTAATCATCCATGGTTTTATTAAAGCTTCATTCTTTTTCTTAAGTCAAAACAACTTATCTCTATGTGAGGATCTTAAACTCAACCTAAAATGTTGACAAACACGAGTTAGCATATACATATGTTGTGTACATGGGTGCAACCAAAAGTGTACATATAACAGTAACAAAGTAAAAGATGGTAAAAGATTTAATATTTACTTGCAAGTAATAACTACATAATTTTATACATAATTCTTATCCATGAATCAAAGATCTTATATGATGGACTAGAGCTTCCTCTAAGATTCAACTCATTCACATGGTTTAGTAATGGACTTTACATTATGTTCCAACAACGAACTCTAAATTATGTTTCAACATTGGACTCTTGTTTTTGGTGGTTTCCGATGAATATATTGGTCTTTATAGCCTTATGAGACCTTGATGCCAGATTCAAATATTATTTTTGATCTTAAAGATACACATGGGTATTTATCATTTCCAAGAAATAAAACCAACAATACTTTTTTTCCAAAATGAACAAAATTCAAAGTCATTAGAAATCAAAGTATGATTAAGCTATTGAATCAAACATAACCCACATATGTTTTTTGAAGGCAAGAAGATGTACAACTTCAATTAACCAAAACAAACCAAGTCTTAATCTAAAAAATTTTGATTAGCACTTAAAGCATTACTAAAATCTCCAAAAACCCCTTACTAGAGTTTTACCAAGGATTCTAGGGTTATATTTGGCATTAGGATCAGATTAGATGGAAGCTAGGGTTTACATGCGTTCAACACCTTACTTTGGGTAAAAACACTAATATTCACTCAAAACCCTAATTCCATCATCATTAATATTAGAGTTGCATTATTATCACCATTAATTAACCAACATGATAAATATCCATATCTAAGGTTTTCTAGAGTCCAAGATGGGATACCCCTGTGGTTATATCCTTGGTTTGTTACCAAGAAGTTTCAAATTTAATCCTCAATGATGGCATGAATAGAATCTCTAATTTAAAAGAAAAAGTTTTTTTAAGGTTTCAAACCTCATACCTAATTAGGGTTTAAGTTAGAGTGGACAAGATCGCAATAATTCATTTTATCATTTTGTAATATACAAAAGATCATACTTTGGATTTACTTTGGATTTACATGAAATAATGAATCCTATGTAGGTCATGAAAATATTTTGAATGTGCTCCTCTCATTTTTTTGTTCAATTTGATATATAATATCATTATATTTGGAGATAGGATCTATGTTTTATGATTTATACAAGTTGTAGGTATTTTCTTGATTATTGGGCAGAGAGGGAGTATATTACCTTTACGCGGGAAAATGTTGGCTGTTGGATCTTGAGTGATGTGTATCACCACATGGTCAGGTTGAGAGAAATTGTCTCCACTTGCTAAGTTAGAAAATGTGATGCAATGTGGCAAGAGCATGACCCTTTATCATGTGGTATTCATTGATCGATAAAAGTCGAAGGGAGGAAATTTGCCTAACCCACTCAACTGAGCCTAAGTGTGATGATGGATATATGTTCTGCTAAGTGCTACTTGATCATGATCAACCCATGATCAGGTGTAACAATGTGGTGGAGGACAGTCAGTTCCACTAGAGACAAGAAAGGGAGAGGGTGAGCACATGGGATGTGTGTGCGCCACTCGATCTTGTTATGAGCTCGAGAAATTTGATATTGGATAGATCTAGTTGTCACCCTCACAGGCCAAGAGGGTCATGAACCACATTGGCTTGTGGTAGTGCTTCTCGTAGAAAAACAAGGAGTGGGGTCTAGAGAGGAGTTTAGGGCTTAGGATCATGCCACTAGAGTTTGTGAGGGATCAAGGAAGTGAAGGTAGTTTTTTTTCTAGGGTGAGAAGCTACAGTTATTGTGAGTTGAGAGGGGAAACCAACAAGCAGGTGTTCTTGGAGTCCAAGGCACCACCTATCTTCATTCCACATTTCATTTTACTTATATTGGAGAGAGGGAGTGGTTGGAAAATTATGGGATAATGTGGTGAGCTGAGAGAGAAAGGTGAGAGTTTTAATGAGGGTTCTCAATGTGAGTGTTTACTTTCCCATTGGGAGGTAGGAGATGACCCTTAGGTCATGCATTTGTGATCCGAAGAGACTTAAAAGAAAAATATAACCAACATCATTTATTAAAATATTATATTTATAATATTTTTCTAATACAACTCTAGGAAAGAAGGAAAATTCCATCTTCCTATATCTATGGCATAAACTAACTCTAGGAAAGAAGGAAAATTCCATGTTCCTATATCCATGGTAGAAACTAGGTTCTTATTTTTAAATCTTCTCTTATGTCTTCTTTACTTAGTTAGAATTGGTGCATGCAAGGTAGAGTGTTGGGAGCTTGTGTGGTGAAGATTTTGATCTAGAGTTTCAAAATCCTACCTTCTAGAATCATGTTCTTCTCTAAGGTGGGTGATATGTTTATTGCTTATAAATATTTGTAGTGTAATTTGTATCTATAGCCACCTACTCTCATTAGATACGTGTTATAGGACCTAGAGATGGAATTCTAGGGAAGTGCTTTGGTGAAATATTGGGAACACTAGAAATATTCTTCTTATCTATATTACCTTGTTGGTTTCATATGAAAAGGATGTCATTTTACTACATTGTAGCTTAAACGTGGGTTCTTTGCATGTATTTTTCATAAAATATCAACTTTGTACTTTAATTTCAATGTTTGGCATATTAACCTCAAGTGATGGATAATTTCTATTAATAACTTCTTGTAAATTTACTTTACCAACATGAGATGATATTATAGTAGTTTGGAATGGATCTTGAGCCTAATTTATTATGTATCATATGTATATATGCAATAAGTTCCCTGATGAGAACATAGTACCTCTATGCCCAAGAATTGTCAAAGTTGTCCAACATCCTTGGTATGAACATGTTGTTAGAGTGCATGTTTCAATGTTGAAATCCCATGAGCATCACTATCAGTGATAATAATATCATCAACATAGATAGCGAGGATGATGGTTCTAACTTGAGAAGACTTAAAGAATAGATTATGATCACTAGATGATCTGAAGAAACCTAGGCTAGCAAGAACGCCACTGAGTTTTATAAACTAGGCCAATGGTGATTGCTTGAGACTATATATAGAGTGTTTGAGATGACAAAATCTTTTGGAAGACTCTTCCTGAGTACAAAAGTTTGGGGGTAGCTTCATATACACTTCCTCCTCCAAATCACCATGAAAAAAAAGAATTTCATAATACTCCACACAGTTACCACAAAATATGTATTTAATTTATTAGAAGCTATTAAAGCGGGATCAACTTTTTGGGGAATCCAATCCTTATATTCCATTGGAATCAACTTGGGACGGAAGGATTCAAACCTCCGAAAAGCAATACTACACCTTTGATCGTGAAATATGGATTGCTTGTTGAACCCTATGAATCGCGTGAGTAATTGATCAAATTCGCGGGCATTCCATATTATTAAATATATATTATTAAAATTAAATCAATTATTATTATATTTATTATTCCCAATCGATAAATTTAAATTAAAAAATAAAATATATATACATTTGGAGGATTGATAAAATAAAGTAATTGAATTTTCATTCATACTATGGGTATGCATCTTGTGTTTGAATTGAAAAATTTAATAGCTCCATCTTGCAAATAGGGCATATCTTGTCTGGGCAAAACTTTGGAAATAATACCTTTATAACGGTGTCTTCCAGCTAGATCCAATATAGTGTCTTTTTCACTCCACAAGGATCAAGATCAAATCAATGTTAATTTATCTTCTATAGAAGAGTCAACTGCTCTATTATATAGAATCTAATTTGTTGGTCCATTACGGATGGACAAATATTTTTACACTTCACATGTTTCTAGCAATTTACATGGCATCATCAAATGATATGTCTTGGATATTCTAAAATCATATGAAATTCCAATTTTAATAACTAAAATAATTTCTTCTACTTATGAATTCCAAATAGTTTGATTAGGAGTCAGTAAACAAATATTTAAGGTCATCTCGTCAATTTGCTCCATCACTGGGGTATGCATAAAAAAATATTGTGACATTTTGTTTTAGAGATTCCCAAATAGGTTAACCTTTCAAACTGCTACTGTGAGAGAAATCGATCCTGACTCAGTGAGTCCTTTCTTTCGTGATGAACTGTAGGCCTAGAAATCGATCACTGATCCAATTTGAGTACCTCTACAGGATATACCTCAACAAAAAAATATTGAGTAACATCTCTCTAAAATTGCAGTCATGGTAATGCCTTGGCCTCCCATCCCTTTATAGAGTGGACTGCTACTTAGTATTAGCAATGAGTTTGAAAAAAGTATCTAAAAGGGTGAAATTTAGATCAAATTGATCAGGTCATGTAGGAACAAACATCAATCAGTTCAGACCTCCATTGAAATAGGAGTAGGTCCTTCCATGGCATCGGGTAACCATACATGAAGGGGGAATTGTGCAGATTTGGCACGGATTCCACAAATTCTGAATCAAAGATTCATTGTTAGATTTGGAGTTGTATGCAGATATGGGTTTGAGATCGACCAATTTATAAAAAATAAATCAAAGTTTTTGTGTGTACCTGATTAAAATTATTAAAATTAGAGGTATTATTAGAGACATTATTAAATATATATCATTAAAATTAAATTCATTATTATTATATTTATTATTCCTAATCGATAAATTTAAATTAAAAAATAAAAATATATTAAATTAAAAAATATATAATATAACTTTTAACTTTCTTTCTTTATTTTATGATCAAAAAGTCAAGGAGGAAATTTTTAATGTCAAGCTAGAATAGAGGGCAGTGCATGTGAGTGGCAAGAAAAATTAAAGCAATACATGTGACTAGTGAGAAGGTTTTATAGAACTCCATGCCATACATTTGGGTGAATCCTTTGGAAACAAGCCGAGATTTAAGGCGTTCCATTGATCCATCTAAATTAAATTTTATTGATAAGACTCACCGAGAGTCAACAATATTTTTGTTCGATGGAGGAGGGATAAGATCTCAAGTCCCATTCTCATGCAATGTTGTCATTTCCTCAAGCATCACAACTTTCATACTAGGGTACTAAAGGGCCTCACAATAGTGTTTAGGAATCTAGTTAGAGTCAAGCTACGGGGAAATAGATTTATTAGCGCAAAAAAGCCTAGATAGGAAACATGTATGAGATATAGAATGGTGAAGAGTGCAAGAGCAAATGCCTTTCCAAAGAGCCACGAGACGGGCTAGATCCTCGAACATAAACATAGGTGTTGGGTCTTATGCCATAGGAAGAGGAATGACATGAGGATGTGGGATGGATTCATGATCCACTGGGTCAAAAAGACCAATCTCAATGAAATCACTTTGAGGCTAAGGTTGAGGCAGAGAGCATATTGACGTAGAATCATATAACATCTTAGATTCATGAAAGATAACATCAATAAAGACATACATGCGGTCATTTCTTGGATTGTAATGGAGATAATCTTTTTGAAAAGGTAGAATAGCCAAGAAAAACCGCCTTTATAGATCAGGGATTAAGTTTATCCTATCTTGGATCAAAATTATGCATAGACGTTGTACACCCAAAAACACATAAAGGAAGATGGAAAGTTATATGTGTAAAAAAAATATAAAAAAGATTTAGTTTCAAAAAATAGAAGATGATTGTCCATTGATAAGGTAACAGTCTGTGAGAATAGTTTCAAACCAATAAGTTTTAGGTAATTTAACCTGAAACATAAGAGCACGAGAGATACAAAGTAAATGATGATTTTAACATTCCTCCTCCCCATTTATTGTGGGATGTGAGCATAGAAATGTTAATGGATGCTTCTAGCTCTAGAGAAAAAAGAAGACACCTGATTTGAAACATATTCCAAAGCATTTTTGGTTCGAAAAATTTTAATGGATTTATTAAATTGTGTTGAAATCACTTTATGAAAATTTTGAAAAAAAAACACCAATTACTTCACCATGAGATTTCAATAGATATAACACATAATGCGAGAGAAACAATCAACAAAGGTAATAAAATAATAGAATCCATTAAAATTGGTGGTCTGAAAGGGGCCATAAATGTCACTATGAATAACATCAAAGGTAGATTTAGATAAATTCATGTGGAGGTACCATTGTGTGGATGAAGCTAGGTGGGAGTTAGAGCTTGAGATGTTTAAGAAGTATCCTTTTATCTTATAAGAATTTTTAGGACATATTATTCTAGAGGAAGATATATTTACAACCCAACTATTGCTTGTATGGTAATCCTAGGGTTTTGGAAGCTCTAATCTTATCCTATTGTTTCGTTGGTCTATTTTCATAATTTTATGTTTAATAAATGATTTGTCTTTATGAATATATGCGATCCATCAACATAGTTCTTTCTCTCTCTTTTAGGGGCCATTTGGGTAGATGCTTCTAGAATACCAGAATTTTAGTAATAATTTGGTATTGATGATTACTACAATTGATGTGTGGAATGGGTAGATGCGTATGACGAACACTATCTCAGGCGGGGATGGTCAAGGCAGCCTATAATATGAAATTCATGCAAAACAAGTGTGACTAGATACTGCCGCAAGCTACAACCATCTCACCTCCCACAACGCGTTCCACGAGCTGCAGCCACCGCGACGCGGTGATCCCAACTACTGTTTACAATATTTTTTTCTTCTTCTGTGGAGTTTTAATGTTGTCGGCCAAACTAGGCCTTAAAGTATAAAAACATCAAAATGTCATTCCATCCAAATTTCACTAAAACATAACCACAACGTATAAATATGATGTATGGTGTATTACACAACATTATTTTGTTTAGATAGTCAAGACAAACAATACAATTGAATAATTAAGACAACATTAAATACTAAACCCAAAACATGGTACCACATATAAGTCTATAAGACAATGAAGTGGTATTGAGTGAAAACTTATGTGTGTGAGCATGGTCCATATCAATAACAAATAAAACATGATTTAAATCATCTACTCAAAATCTCATCATTGGTGAGTCATTTAATACTTGTTGTCAGGTTAGCCCCTGACCTAGTCTCATGTCAATGTTTCATCAATATGTGACTAACATAATCAACAAGTTTATCGTGGGTACTTAGGTCACCCAACTTCCACATATTTCATGTGTCACATCATGAAAAATATTTTCAATCACATTAGAATAAATTCAGTATAAACAATAGGATCTATGTCCTAGATCACACTCAAATAAAACAAGTGAATTCAAGGAACCTAGGGGTTCGTACCTCATATGGATTTTCAATAACCTATACATACTCAACAACATGCAACTCTAGGTATCTTCTTGGGATTCTAGGTTGATACAAGGATACTTATTTTGATTCACTGACTTCTAAAGAGTGGTGAAGTTACAATGCACATTGCAACTCCATGGTTAGGGTTTTTCTTTCAATTAGTCTCATTTATCGTATTTCATGTGTCAAACTAAGATTTCAAACCATCCTACTAAGAGTTACACAATTATAACTATTTATGATGTTTTTGTTATTTATTTTCCTTTGTATTAACTAATTGGGATTACTCTCCTCGGGCCCATTAACATTATTCTATGTCATTTTATGTTGTGTCTCATGCATATCATACCTTGACACAAGGATATATATGACTCTTGGCAACCCTGATTTCATAATAAGAATTTCTCTTCACATGGTATGAAGAGCAAACATCTAATTTCCAAAAATGAAGCCTCCTTTTTCTTCCTTTTCTTCTCTTCCCCCGCCATCAGCCACCCCTCCCCTCATGCCCACCCACTCGCCTTCCCACCTGCCACTATCGCAGTTGGCCATTGGGTGTGATGCTGGCAGTCATGTGTTAGCATGATGCCGATACCACTATCAGTGTTATGACCCGTTTCAAAGTTAACCAATAAGTATCATGATTAGTCCATAATTAAGTTAATTAAGATAAGTTAAGTGCTCATGTGATGGTTAGTGCATCATCAAGTTGATTAAGTTGAATTAAATACACAAGACACAATTAGTGCATAATTAAGGTGATTTAGGTTCAGTTAAATGCCGAGATGCAATTAGTTATTTGATCAAGTGAGACAGTCAAATTATCATGATTATTCACTTTGAGATTGTAGCGGATTCCGTGCTTGACATTTTGCAAGAGAAATCATCTTAATCGGATACTCGAGGCGAGAGTTATAACATTTCTTAGAAACTTGGACCTAGGATGCAATTTTTCCAGTATTTGGCTATATTATCTTTTCCCTTTCCCTTTCTTCTTTATCTCTTCTTCAGCGATTATTTCCTGAACCGACAGAGCGGCCGGCGCCCAATCTACCCGATAGAACAGCAGCAAGAGGCGAACGGCTGGGCAATTTTTCTCTCGAGCCTCAGCTGGATTCCACTGCGCCACCTCCGTCCATCCTTCTTCTTCCCTTCCCCTTCCTCTTCCTTCCAACAGATCGCCCGAGCTGCTTGGGCAGCCGGCGGCCAAGCTGCACGGCTCCAGCCAGGAGCCCTAGGGCGTGAGTAGCAGCATCAAGACGGCCGCCCTAACTCCGCCTTGGTGATCCGAGCTTGATTCCGTAGCTTTCCCACCTCCATCACGCCACCTGCGCTCATCTAACCAGGGGCGATACCCCGCCTAGCAACAGCAGCAGTAGCTGCATGAAGTAGAAGCCATGGAAGGCTAGGGCATGAGCATCACCACCTAGCATAGCTTTGAACTCCGCCGAGTATTCGGAACACGAATCCACAACTCCAGCAGGCGCCGACGTATCCTTCTCCTTCCTAGCTCCTCTGTGGCGCCCCAACCTGCTGGGCAGCACCCCCGAGCAGCAGCAGCTGCGTTTGCAGCCAATAGTCACCGTGGGCACAAGGCATCACCACAAATTGGGTTCGTCCTTGAGGTCCAGACAACAAACCAACAACCCTAGTCCTCAATTCAGCTTTAATCGAGTTCATCTTCAATGAGTGTATGGTACTGTTCCATTGCAACAGGTTCGAAAATTTGGGTCTATTCCAAGGTAGAAGACGACTGACGTATACCCAGAAACTGGTCCCTGGACGTGTTCCTGGATGGATCCGGACGAATTCGGACATTCCGAATTAGGTGAGTGGCAGAAATCATTATTTAACTCAATTTAAGTACTTAATTGCTTCAGTATCAGTTAGTATAACTCCTAAACAGTGTAGCACATACAATAGAGAATGATAGATTCATTGGAACTTGAAATACGTGATATGATTGATGAAAATGATAGAATTTCCTGTATTACAACTGCAATGTATACGTTGAATGTATGTTTAGCATCGAAACAGGATAAGTTGATGTTGAGTCATGTTTAAAGATGACAAATGATGTATATGTGTTTTCAAGTGATGCTCGGAATATGAAATAAGTATGAAATGTGATATTCCTGTTTAAGTGTTTATAGGTTAATCAATTAATAGACTTAGGTGCCCCAACACCGTAGAACCCCATTGCGCGGTCTGTACCTTTGGGGTAAAACGGTCAGCCCTGGGGATACGCCCAGGCATCAGAGACTCGTGTCCAACAAATACCGAATGTCTCGGTGACACGAAGTCTGAGAGGTAGGATCCCGGTCAGCCCTGGGGATACGCCCAGGCATCGGAGATCCGAGAGAATGTCCCGGCCAGCCCTGGGGATACGCCCAGGCATCGGAGACTTAGAGACCCTCCGACTGTGCACTACAGGTTGCAGGTGGAGTCCAGAGCACTCAGAGTTAGTGCAGTGAGGCCCTTGTGAGCCTGAGAGTCCTGTGCAGACCAGGATGAGAATTCAGACTTAGCATTTCCCGGGCGTGACGCTAAGTCTTGTACGGTGGGATCGTAGTTCGCTACAGATCTTCATATGCAGAGTGCGCTGCATATGTTTGGGGCATAACTAAAATGTAATCATATAGGATCATAGTAAATTTAATATGTTAAGAGATTTGAACTTCTGTGCCAATTCTCTATAACTGTTTATTTGTTTAAAATATCTGTTGTTGCATAGAAATGTGATTATTATCTGTAAATCTGCTATGTCATTAGAACTGTCCTGCTTAGTACTGCACTTATGCTTTATTTAAATTTTATATATCTGATGAGTTGTTTAGTGATAGCTAAATGAAATGCTATTCACTGAGCGAGTAGGCTCACTCCTCTACTCAAACATTTTCAGGTCAGCGACACTTTCAGGAATCTGAAGGATCTTACCACCCTAGTCAGTAGAAGGTATATGTAGTTAGTTAGATAGTGGTCTCTTAGTCCTTTCCCCTCGGTCCTTGGGACATGGTGTGGGTGAGAGAGAGTGTGTATTTGGTATGTGTATAAAGATGTAAATTAACTGTTATGTTTACTTTCTGTTAAACAATGTTACATGTTGTAAACTCTGTTTATGTTCTCTAGCCAGTTTAATTGAAATGCTTCCGCAATAGTTTATTATGTTTTAGTTTACAACAATAATCCGGATATCATTACAAGGTTTTAAAAAGAAAAAGTTCTCAGTGATTTGTTTATGTGATAATCCCTCTGTCGCGCCCTAATCTCGTGATTAGTGGTTAGTGTGAGATCGGGGTGTGACATCTTGGTATCAGAGCATGGGTTGAGTACATGGTTACTCTAAGTCAAGGTCAGGGGACGATAAGAGACCAATAGGATTAGGACTTAAGTGTCTTCCTTCTAAATGCAATTTTCTAACAAGAAGTGTTCTGTTATACTATTGCAGATGGCAGGAAGAGGACGTGGTCATGAGAACCAAGTAAAGAGTTTATGTTGAATCGTCAGGGATCATTAGGGTCGAAAGATAGAGTTATAAGTGAGAAAGATAAGAAGTGATGTGTCTTTAGCTCTGGGAAGTCTGAGTATTTAGGTACCCTGGCCATGTATCTGAGTACTTAGATTGACCAGTATCAAGCTACTCTGTCCATTCTTCTCTGGATGCCCTGGCCAGGTATGCAGAGGAAGGATGGGCTAGAGACAAAACCTAGAAATCTTAGGGTTAATAAATTGGAAATTTATGCAGGAGTAAGAGATTAAACATAGGATGCGAAGCAACTCTTGCTTTATATTGCTTATTTGATTGGAAATCATTAGAAATGCTCTTATATGTATGGATTTAGATTTTCAGTTTATAGAATAAATATGATTCTTTTATATTGTTGTGTGTCATGAAGTGATTTATTTATTGTTTATATTCTTTATATTAAGTATACTAGAAGTTATGTTTAAATCAGTTTGCCCTAAGTGGATATTCTTTCCACGTGTTTGAGATTAATAGGAGTTGGTTAATCCTGAGTAGCTCTTGGCTTCAGGACTACAGGTTCGGCCTGGTCCGGCTGGCAGGATGCGTTACTGAGATCTAATGACTCCTATTAACAGTATAATAAGAGTAGACTCTGGATAATTTAGACTCACATCATAGTAAGAATGTACATACACTAAGATGTTGAGATATAAGAGAAAGATTAGAACAACTAAGAATTAGTTGGAACTGATATCGGAGACCCAACATTGGGACCTCATATGAGCAATCCTTAATTAGAAATAAAGGAACACAATAAGGTTCAGATTAAATTTAATGATTAGGTGAGAGATACCCTTAATGGTACTAATCAATAATGCATAACAAATGCATGGATCCAATACATGATTAGTAAACCCTAGTTGAGGGTGTATCCTTATAAACCCTGGTTGAGGGTGTATCCTTGTGAAACCCTAGTTGAGGGTGTATCATTGCGATTGTTTATAGGCAACTTTATAATAAAGTTCTGCCTTAAACTAAGATAAGTCCATATCATGTGAGATAGCTAGACAGTTCTAATGTGTGGCCTATGCATTATATGCTAGGGGTGAGTATTCTGTGATGGAATGCATTAAGAGGGGAAATACCTTAATACAAGATAAAGTTGTTTAACTCAAGAGGGTCTGAATTAATGAGAAACGGGGAACCCTAACCCTAATTTGGGGAAAAGGGAATGATAAGCCATGTTTGATAGTGAACCCTAATTCCTGGTTAAGGAATGATGGTATTACTATTGTATCACATGATGTGATGAATATCTTATATGACTGTTATCATGCCTAATAACCATGCAGGTATGATGAGATGATGAATATAGCCAAGTTTGGGCTGTGACATTTATATAATAAATGTCGATTGGCTTTGTGTGTGTTGATGTTGTTGTTGCTTAATAAAAGTAATAATGTGTACGGATTTTATGATCCATGTGAATAAGTTGTTTCCTAGTGAGAGGTGACAAGATGTGAATGGCCTTATGAACCATGTGAATAAGTTGTTGCCTAGTGAGAGGTGACAAGATGTGAATGGCCTTGTGAGCCATGTGAATAAGTTGTTGCCTAGTGAGAGGCGACAAGATATGAATGGCCCTGTGAGCCATGTGTGATGCTTGGGTAACAAGTATCATGTTTATTTGTAGCATTTGTGTTAATAAGTTATGCTAGAGAACTTGGTTGATGTTACATTTCTGTTATATATCTATAGTTCATTGATGATTATTCATATCTGTTGTATTCATTACAAGTAGATGGATGAACTTATGAGATCTAAAGTTTGATTTCAAACTAAGGAAGCAAAGTCACACCACAATAATGATATGTTACTGATAAGGACCAAAACCTAGTATGTGTAGATTTGAAGTAGTTCAAGGGATGTCACTAGTGATTTGACCTTGAATACTAGCATCTCTATAAAACAAAATCATGAGATTTGCACTATGAAAAGTAAACTAGTATTGATAGTAATCCAGGGTTTAAAGGTAGTTAATCTGAAAGGTAGATAAACAATATGAAAATGATTCAGAGAAAAGAATAAGATACAAATTTGAAATATAACAAATGTGTTTGAAACAAAAGGAGAAATACAATATAAGTGAAGTGCGGTATGAAATAAATTCTTACAGTAATAATAAGAATGAGGAATAATCTATTCTTACCTTGTGTGTTTCAATTTTTTTGGGATGTTTATTCTATATGATCAAAATGAGAAGGATAAGTAACAAGAAGTAAGTAGCATAGAATGAGGAGAATTACTCGTCACATGATCTGGAATTAGTTGTTGTAGTTCATGCTCATAAGACATGACGTTACTATCTTTATGGTGAGGCGTGCCAGGTGTTTATAGATCATAAGAGCTTGAAATATATCTTTACCCAGAAGGATCTGAATTTTTGACAACGGAGATGATTAGAATTGATTAAGGATTATTATGTAATGATAGATTATCATCCTGGAAAAGTGAATGTGGTAGCAGATGCCCTCAGCAGGAAATCAAGTTCAACAACTGATGCATTCTCTATGGCATGTTTTAATAGAGACCTGCTAGTAGAAATGTGAAAGTTGAACTTAGACTTAGGGGTGATAGAACAGAGTGGTTTGATTGCACAGATGCAAGTCAAGCCTACTTTTATGATCAAATTAAGGAACTTCAGTAGAATGATAGTGAGTTACAACAGATCACGCATGATATGACAAAGGGAAAAAGACTAGAGTTCAGGTTTTCAGATAATGGTGTGTTGTATCAGCATGACAGGTTGCGTGTACCTCGAGATAATAATTTGAAAGAACAAATTTTTGAGAAAGCACATGCGTCGGTATATGTTATGCATCCAGACAACACTAAGATGTATATGAATCTCAAGGAGTCGTATTGGTAGCCTGGTGTGGAAAGAATGTAGCTGAGTATGTGGTTAGGTGCAATGTGTGTCAGCAGGTTAAGGCTGAGCACCAGAAACCTACAGATACTTTGCAATCTTTTCCTATACCAGAATGGAAGTGGGAACATATCACAATGGATTTTGTGATAGGGATTGCCCAGGACACCTAAAGGTTGTAACTCTATATGAATGATTGTGGATAGACTAATTAAGTCTGCTCACTTTCTTCATATTAAGTCAACCTTTGATGTCCCGAAGTTGGTTAAAATATATGTTGGTATGAGGTAGGTGAGAAGCATATTCTTGAACCTGAGATGGTGGATTTGACCATTGAAAAGATTGCAGTGATTAGAGAACAGTTGAAAGCTGCACAAGATAGACAGAAGACTCATGCCGAGAAGAGGCGTTGACCTCTTGAGTTTGAGGTTGGTGATGAAGTGTATCTGAGGGATTCACCATGGAAAGAAGTGTTGAGGTTTGGTATAATAGACAAACTAACTTCTAGGTCCATGGGCCATATCCTGTTGTTGAAAGGATTGGACCTATAGTCTATAAGTTAGATTTGCCATCCGAGTTGGCTAATCTACATGATGTATTTTATGTATCGATGTTGAAGAAATGTTATCCTAGTATATAGAGGATAGTGGATCCAGAACCTGAACAGATGAGAACAGATGTGTCCTACGTTGAAGGACTAATACAGATAGTTGATCAGAGGATCAAGAAACTCAAGAATCATGAGATACCATTAGTGGAAGTTTTGTGAGGAATCATAACTTAGAAAAAGCCACGTGGGAGTTTGAGTCTGAGATGCGTAACAAGTTTCCTTTTCTCTTTTAGGAATTTCGGGACGAAATTCTTATAAGGGAGGGAGATTGTTATGACCCGTTTCAAAGTTAACCAATAAGTATCATGATTAGTCCATAATTAAGTTAATTGAGATAAGTTAAGTGCTCATGTGATGGTTAGTGCATCATCAAGCTGATTAAGTTGAATTAAATACACAAGACACAATTAGTGCATAATTAAGGTGATTTAGGTTCAGTTAAATGCCGAGATGCAATTAGTTATTTGATCAAGTGAGACAATCAAATTAGCATGATTATTCGCTTTGAGATTGTAGCAGATTCCATGCTTGACATTTTGCAAGAGAAATAATCTTAATCGGATACTCGAGGCGAGAGTTATAACACTTCTTAGAAACTTGGACCTAGGATGCAATTTTTCCAGTATTTGGCTATATTATCTTTTCCCTTTCCCTTTCTTCTTTATCTCTTCTTCAGCGATTATTTCCTGAACCGACAGAGCGGCCGACGCCCAATCTACCCGATAGAACAGCAGCAAGAGGCGAACGGCTGGGCGATTTTTCTCTCGAGCCTCAGCTGGATTCCACGGCGCCACCTCCGTCCATCCTTCTTCTTCCCTTCCCCTTCCTCTTCCTGCCAACAGATCGCCCGAGCTGCTTGGGCAGCCGGCGGCCAAGCTGCAGCGCAGCAGCTGCATGGCTCCGGCCAGGAGCCCTAGGGCGTGAGTAGCAGCATCAAGACGGTCGCCCTAACTCCGCCTTGGTGATCCGAGCTTGATTCTGTAGCTTTCCCACCTCCATCACGCCACCTGTGCTCATCTAACCAGGGGCGATACCCCACCTAGCAACAGCAGCAGTAGCTGCACGAAGTAGAAGCCATGGAAGGCTAGGGCATGAGCAGCACCACCTAGCATAGCTTTGAACTCCGCCGAGTATTCGGAACACGAATTCACAACTCCAGCAGGCGCCGATGTATCCTCCTCCTTCCTAGATCCTATGTGGCGCCCCAACCTACTGGGCAGCACCCCCGAGCAGCAACAGCTGCGTTTGTAGCCAATAGTCACCGTGGGCACAAGGCAGCACCACAAATTGGGTTTGTCCTTGAGGTCCAGACAACAAACCAACAACCCTAGTCCTCGATTCAGCTTTAATCGAGTTCATCTTCAATGAGTGTATGGTACTGTTCCATTGCAACAGGTTTGAAAATTTGGGTCTATTCCAAGGTAGAAGACGACTGACGTATACCCAGAAACTGGTCCCTGGACGTGTTCCTGGATGGATCCGGATGAATTCGGACATTCCGAATTAGGTGAGTGGCAGTTCATTCAGAAATCATTATTTAACTCAATTTAAGTGCTTAATTGCTTCAGTATCAGTTAGTATAACTCCTAAATAGTGTAGCACATACAATAGAGAATGATAGATTCATTGGAACTTGAAATACGTGATATGATTGATGAAAATGATAGAATTTCCTGTATTACAACTACAATGTATACGTTGAGCATAAAATGTATGTTTAGCATCGAAACTGGATAAGTTGATACTGAGTCATGTTTAAAGATGACAAATGATGTATATGTGTTTTCAAGTGATGCTCAGAATATGAAATAAGTATGAAATGTGATATTCATGTTTAAGTGTTTATAGGTTAATCAGTTAATAGACTTAGGTGCCCCAACACCGTAGAACCCCATTGCGTGGTCTGTACCTTTGGGATAAAACGGTCAGCCCTGGGGATACGCCCAGGCATCGGAGACTCGTGTCCAACAAATACTGAATGTCTCGGTGACACAAAGTCTGAGAGGTAGGATCCCGGTCAGCCCTGGGGATACGCCCAGGCATCGGAGATCCGAGAGAATGTCCCGTTCAGCCCTGGGGATACGCCCAGGCATCGGAGACTTAGAGACCTTCCGACTGTGCACTACAGGTTGCGGGAGGAGTCCAGAGCACTCAGAGTTAGTGCAGTGAGGCCCTTGTGAGTCTGAGAGTCCTGTGCAGACCAGGATGAGAAGTCAGAATTAGCATTTCCTGGGTGTGTCGCTAAGTCTTGTACGGTGGGATCATAGTTCGCTACAGATCTTCATATGCAGAGTGCGCTGCATATGTTTGGGGCATAACTAAAATGTAATCATATAGGATCACAGTAAATTTAATATGTTAAGAGATTTGAACTTCTGTGCCAATTCTCTATAACTGTTTATTTGTTTAAAATATCTATTGTTGCATAGAAATGTGATTATTATCTGTAAATCTGCTATGTCATTAGAACTGCCCTGCTTAGTACTGCACTTATGCTTTATTTAAATTTTATATATCTGATGAGTTGTTTAGTGATAGATAAATGAAATGCTATTCACTGAGCGAGTAGGCTCACTCCTCTACTCAAACATTTTCAGGTCAGCGACACTTTCAGGAATCTGAAGGATCTTACCACCCTAGTCAGTAGAAGGTATATGTAGTTAGTTAGATAGTGGTCTCTTAGTCCTTTCCCCTCGGTCCTTGGGACATGGTGTGGGTGAGAGAGAGTGTGTATGTGGAATTGTATAAAGATGTAAATTAATTGTTATGTTTACTTTCTGTTAAACAATGTTACATGTTGTAAACTCTGTTTATGTTCTCTAGCCAGTTTAATTGAAATGCTTCCGTAATAGTTTATTATGTTTTAGTTTACAACAATAATCCGGATATCATTACGAGGTTTTAAAAAGAAAAAGTTCTCAGTGATTTGTTTATGTGATAATCCCTCCGTCGCGCCCTAATCTCATGATTAGTTGTTAGTGTGAGATCGGGGTGTGACAATCAGTAGGGAAGTTTCTCAAGATGACAACCTCCATCCTATTGCCTCGTGTGAGGGATCCATATCCCAATTTGTCTAATCCTCAGTAGGGAAGTTGTAGGTCATTGTCCCCTTTAGAGTTGCACCTGTGGCCCCTTGATAGGGGGTGATTTCTAATTTAGCAATCTCTGTGGGAATCCCAGTGGTACTCCTCTCCTTCTTTGTCACCCACCAGATCTAACTGGTGGCATGTTGATCTTGGCACACCAAGGAACAATTTCTAAACATAAGGTTGTAATAATCCTAAACTTTTCTTTATTGTTAATTACCCCCATGTATTTTCCATATGTACATGGGTGACTGTCAATAATTATTAGAGGTCTATTATCTCCTTCCTATCACAGTTCATCATTCTCGTGATAGTGCTTCAAGTTGTGCTTTTTTTTACTTTCTCCTCTTACTGTGCATCTTACTGGTGATTGCACATATACCTCATTGTTCCAACTAATATGCTACTGTGTTATCCTTCTTCGCCATTGTTCTACCAGTGTGCTATGTTTATATCTTTATCCATCGATATCCTATTAGTGTGATTTTTTCATCTTGTCTGAAGACATGACTGATGGCAAAGATTCACCTCCGACCATTGTCTATAATGGCAATGCATCTGTCTCCATAATCAATTTGAATGGAGAAAATTATTGGCACTAGATGAATCCTATCCAAACCATCCTAGAGTCCTGAGACAAGGTGAAAATCATTGAAAAATTTTGTTGAGGATACCCCTAAATAGAAATGGGAAAATAACCAAGTCAAAATCTGGCTATGAAACACATTGAAACCTCTATTGCCTCCAAGTACACCTTTTACAAAACTGTGACTATGGGACATTGTCCGTCACCACTACATGCAAGAAAAGCATGCTTTGAGGCTCTATAAAATTTGGGATAAATTGTTTGGAGAAAACTAGGGTGATAGATACCTTGATGAATACTTTGATTCTATTGTCATCTTATCTCAACAACTTGACTATTTACAGTTCATCTCTTCTGATGGGTCAAATCAAAGAGAAGGCCAATCTTGTCATAGCCAAGTTTCTCATTGGCCTTCATCCATCTTGTGCTCTAGTCTACAAAATTATCTTTTCCAATGACACCTTTCCCACTCTAGAAGATGTATTCTCTCATCTCAAACTCTATGATGTACACCACTTGATCTCTACTCCACAAAATTCATAGCTCGTGTTTGCTTTTGTGTCCTACAGATGAGGACGTGGCTATGGGAGACATCCTCCCTAAGACACAATGCAATTTCTTTAATAGGTTAGGCCAAGGAGGAAAAGTGCTATAAAAGGCATGGTCATCCCTATGGGTGTGATGGTAACATTGGGACTGTCCATGTTGCTCAAAGATCATACAATTAGTATGTTACCATCTCTTCAACTAAGGATGAGAAACTTCTACATGCTCTCAATAGGCTCCTCCACAATCTATAGGATGTTGGGATTTTATATCCATGCAATCAGCTACGACATCTTTGGATCATCTGGCCCCCAACCAAGGTAATGTCAGGACTTCTATTCTTGAACCTAGCTCTGCTTACTTTGTTGACCCTGGGGCCACAAAACATATGACTGGCATGAAATACCTTCTTTCTGTTGGATCAAAAGGGCTCTCGGGGGGGGGTGAATAGAGCTAAAAAGCACTTAAAAAAATTCATTAGACCTTCAACTTACTTCAAAAGAAGGCATTCAAATATGTAATTTGATGTACAACTAAGCATACATAGCAAGGATGAGAGATATTGAATGAGATCAATAACAAGCTATGTAGAGTGGTTTCAATCTCCAAACTAGTAGAAAGTCAGTCCACTACCTAGAGAGGTTGAGGCCTAGGATTTTTGCAACCATTGCATACATAAATTCCATTATAAGACATACAATAAGACCTCTCTTTTGTAGGTCAAGGATACCTAGCCTTCCTTTTTAAGGATTAAAAGGAGCCAATAAACCTTAGAAGGTCTTACCTATCCTTCAAGCAAGAGTCTTCAATCTCTAGAAGGGTTTACCCACTTTTGCAAGGAGTTAGACACCTTCACCAAGGAGCTCCCCTTCTTGCAACACGTCTTCCTCCTTGAAGGAATTGCCCACTCTTCTCAAGGATCTTCAGTCTTCACCTTCTTCTTTAACTTGGAGAAGCTTTCACCAACTTTTCTTGAATAAATGGGTTGGGGAAAGAGAAGATTGAGAGCTTCACAAGATTACAATGAAGTATCTCTCTCACAAGTATCATATCTCACTCATATGGACATTTAGATTTGTAAGTAAGAGAGAGAAAGGGGCTCTATGTGGACAAAATCACTCAATTATAACTAGGAGCATGAGAGGCAAACTTGGGATGAAGTCCAAGAGTCCCTATTTATAGTTGGGGATGTCCACTAGACACTAGAAGCACTTGGGAACAAATTATAGTCATTTGGGGTGTTGCATCAGATCTATTTTTGATGTTTGCAACACTCCAATGGCTAGAATCACTTTTTTGGCACACTCCATACAGTGTAGTAAGTCAAGTTTCAATAAAGGTAACTTGACCGATTATACTATGTGAAAAGAAAATTTGAAGCATTGTTCATTTTTATCCTGGATGAAACTCAACCGATGGCTAAAATTTGTTTTGGTTGTGCAGGGTTTCGGTCGAGTTTGATATGGGACAAACTCAGTCGAACATGGCAATTCCAAAATTCATCGTGTCAGTTGAGTTTATAAAGGGTGAAACTCGACCGAATAGGCACTCTGTGATGAATTTCAAAAATCATCATTGGAGTGCTTAAACGTTCGATTAAGTTCTCTTGGTTTTTTCTCATCTTAATTATAAGTCATAACATCAATACAAATGATTACAAAAATTGTCCTAAGTCATTTAGGGCATATTCCACAAAAGTGCATGTGCATTGACTTTGTCTTGTATTTGATCAAGTTGGAACTTGATTGAAATGATTTTTTTCTCATAAATTATGCCTTAAATTAGTCTCAAATAAACATACTAGAAACATATGAATAGAATGGTTGAATCATCATCAAAACATGGACAATGTAGAACTATTAGGTTGACATTCTCCCCCTTTTTAATGATGATAAAGCATTCATCAACATATTGAAAAGGACTTAGAAATTAAACTTCTACCTTGTGAATTGTAAGGAGATACATGAATGAACAATTGCAATTGCTACCCCTCATTTCATGCTTACCTTTGCATGTATTGTTAGTTTCTCCAAAAAAAAAAATTATTAAACATATATATTATCGAGTCCTCTTACAAGTCAGATTATATTTTAGAAAAAAGACTAGGAAAGGATCACAATACAATATGATTGAGCTCACTTATCCCCCTTTGTCATATCAAAAAGGCAAGGGGTAGAAGATCTAAGAAATGTAGGTCTCATACATAGGTACAAGCTATACAAGCAACCAACATAGAAAGCACCAAGAAAAAAACTCAAAGAGAACAAGCATGCTAGAGTCATAATAAAAAAATGGAAGCACATACCAAGAACTCATAAGATAAAGACAAGCATAGAGTTAAGGTACATAAGATGAGATTATAACAAAAGTAGATGTCCTCTCTAGATGAAAACTAAAACATAGAAAAAAACAATGAGATATGAAAATAGCACGCCTCAGATACAGTGCCCAAATGTTCAATATATGATAGTCTACAAAAAGATAGAAATATGAGCACCCTATAGACTAAGAACTAAACATCTATGGCATCTATGTCAATGGCCTCATCATCATCTAGTTGGTAGTCCTCATCTCCATCTGAAGGTTCATTTGGGGTAGTAGGGGTAGTTACACCATCATCTCCATCATCAGAGACATCGTCACCATTCTCACTATCATCCTCATCACCATCATCCTCATTATCCTCAACATCCTCATCTGCCATCTCCTCATCCTCTGGAGGTTCGAAAGAGCGAGTGGCAGACCACTTGGCATGTTGCTTTGCCCAAGACATACCACATGCATATAATGTATTTGCTTGCTCAAAACAAAGTGTAGAAATCCCATCAAAATAGCAAGCAAGGTGGCAGTAAGACCAACTAGAGGAGCAAGAGACTAAGAGGCAGTATGGGTAGGTCCACCATCAGAGATAGGGGGAACAACAGAAGCAGAAGGTGGAGGGTCTACGTAGAACTGATTGTATTCATAGGAAGCATAGTCAACACCTGGGTAGGGCTGGTAGGTAGGGTAGGGATGGGTGCAGGATAGTTCATGTTTGATATGATATGAATTAGATCCTCATAAAGGTGCTCGTGATCCTGTAGGTTGTATGCTTGTTGGTTATCATGTAGCCCATCAGGGTTTCATTTGACACCAAGAATGAGGCACAATTAGGTCTCGGAGGAGGTGGATGAGCTTGGGTGGAGGTGGAAGCATCGAGTGTTGTCGAGGAGGTAGGATGAAAGGACTTATTTACTGTAGTTTCACTGATGTAAACACCTTTCCTATTGTCTGTATCCAAGATCATGGAAAAGATATTTCTTATAATGGTGAACAAACAAACCACAAATCAATTTTGGATAGGGTAGGTGGGTTCCACTGGTGTTCTTCCCAGAGTCAAAATAGGTCATGTGGTGAAGAACGTAACGAGCCCAAGGGTAGTGTAGTTCCATGTGAGATTAGCATAGAATTTGTGGTGGAAAGAGAATTGGTGTAGCACAATCAATCTACACAAAGTGCACTAAGATGTTGAGCATTGAACACAACATCAACCCCTTTCATCAACTTACTTCTAGATTCAAGCAAGGCATGAAAAGGAGAAGGATTTCTAGGAAGAAGTTTCTTATACCTATTGGCATATTGAGAGGAGATGAACAAGGTGCCATTGAAGGAAACATGCCTAGGAGCAGTGGAGGATGTGGGTACTCTAGCTAGTCCAGTCTGTTTTCTTTGGTCTGAAGCCATGGAGGTCAAAGGAGATGAAATGGCCACGAAACAAAGAAGATGGTGGGAGTTGTAGGTTGTTCAAGCACCTAGGTCATGGTTGAGAGATCTAGGGCAGGTGATCTAGGGCTAGAGAGGGTAAGGGAGAGGTTTGGGTAGCCCTAGAGTTTAAGGACAAACAAGTTAGAGTGGATGTTGGTTGACTTTCTCTAGTTGAAAGAGAGAAAGGTCGACTGCCTGCCTATATATTTTCTTCCCAAAAATGTTGTCGGTTGAGTTTGTGTTTTGGGAAACTCGACCGACATAGTGGTTTTATTCAATCCTTGGCATGTTGTCGGTCGTGTTTCTCCCAGAACAAACTTGGATGATATGTCAATCTGTTCAAAAGGTAAAAAAATTTCATTCTAGGACACTAGAGTGTTATATAAAGTTATTTTTCTAGTCTATCATATATTATGAACATGTTGAGGCACATTCCACTCATCATTGGCAACTATTTTGCAGTAAAACAAGCATTTGCAAAAAATATCCAAAAAATAGCAAAATAAGGCATTAAAACTAGGCAAGAATAGCAAAAACTATTATGAGATGAGCAAACTATGAGAAACAACATATAGGTATGAGAGCATCTAGCTAGAAGGAATATCATTTTCATCAAGAGAAATGATAAGAATTTGTGATCTAATAAAGGTAAATTTATCTCTTGCTAGAGGTTTTGTCAAATGTCCTCAAGTTGATTTTCTATGTCCTCATGCGTGATATAAATATCCTTTTTAGCAATGTGGTCAGGAAGGAAGTGATGGCTGACCTCTATATGTTTTGCCCTACTATGCAATATATAATTTTAATCAAGAGTGATTGCACTAGTAATATCACGATAGATAGGAGAAGTGTCATAATGAACATTAAAGTCTTCGAGCATTTGCTTCATCCATAGGACAACTCCTAGCTGCAATGCACTCTGCCTCAGTATAGTTGAAAGAGCCATTGTGCTTTATTTCTTAGAAAACCAAGAAATCAAGCATGGTTCTGGTAAGCAAGTGCCACTTGACTTGTATCAAAATAGTGACTTTCTATCAATTAAGCACCCTACATTATCCGCATCACTATAAACAGTAAGAGTAAAGTCCCTTGACTTGTAATACCATAGTCCAAAATTTTGGGTTTTGGCTAGATATCTCAAAATCCTCTTAACTGCTATAAGATGGGTGCAACATCCCAGGATTTGAGGCCTCGGATAACATGATCTTAAAAGGAATGATTGGACTACTCATATCACCAAGGTGCACCTCCTTTTCCGGGATCCCATCACTAAGAACTCTATAGTTAAGCATGCTCAGCTTGGAGTAGTACTGGGATGGGTGACATGTCGGGAAGTTGATCTGACATGCACGTGAGTGAGGGCAAAGCGCGCAATTAAGGCTAGTGGTGGTTTGTGGGTCCAGTCGTCATTCCTGAAACTCTACTAGAGACTCAGGCAGTGGGCCCGGGCGTTACAAATGGTATCATAGCCATAACCCCTCTAGTAGGTGGGGCCCACATGGGCATGGCATGCCAGTCTTGAGTCGTGCGGTCCATGCATGTAGGAAAGGGTTGTCCATGGTTGACGTAGCCACCCTTGCGCTGGTATTCTGTGATCGGGAGCTGGGTGTCAATGGGCCATTATGGGTCTGCACTGAAATGGGGTCAGATTATGAGGCCATATAGTTGTGCCTTGACGAGGATGTCAAGAGTCTAAGTGGGCGAGATTGCGACATCCCAGGATTTGAGGCCTCGAATAATATGATCTTAAAAGGAATGATTGGACTACTCATATCACCAAGGTGCACCTCCTTTTCCGGGAGCTCATCACTAAGAACTCTATAGTTAAGCATGCTCAACTTGGAGTAGTACTGGGATGGGTGACCTGTCGAGAAGTTGATCCTGGCATGCGTGTGAGTGAGGACAAAGCGTGCAGTTAAGGCTAGTGGTGGTCTGTGGGGCCAGTCATCATTCTTGAAACTCTACTAGAGCCTCGGGCAGTGGGCCCATGCGTTATAATGGGATTTTCTAGGATGATTGAAATCTAGCACACAAGCTAACACTCAACATAATATCAGGTCTAGAGGCAGTTATATATAACAAGCTACCAATCATACCTCTATAGAGTTTCTCTTCTACCTTCTCACCTTCCTCATCTCTATCAAGTTTGGTGGTGTTTGGCATGGGGGTGTCCATCGACTTGGTGTTCTCCATCCCAAAATGCTTAAGAAGTTCACTTGTATACTTTCCTTGGTTGAAGAAGTTTCCTTCCTTTGTTTGTTTGAATTGAAAAACAAGGAAGAAATTAAGCTCCCCAATCATACTCATCTCAAACTCACTCCTCATAAGAGAACTAAACTCCTTGCAAAGATCAAGATCAGTTCCACCAAAAATGATACCACCAACATATTTTTGAATGATAAGAAAGTTGTTAGAAGTGTGTTTAAGGAAGATGGTAGAATCAACTTTGCCCATAAAATAGCCATTGTCTAGCAAAAAGTTCTTTAATTTTACATACCAAGCTCTAGGGGGTTGTTTGAGTCCATAGAGAGCTTTTTGTAATAAGTAAACATGATTAGGTAGCTTATCATATTCAAAGCTGGGAGGTTGAGCCACAAAGACTTCCTATTCCATTATATCATTTAGAAACATACTTTTAGCATTCATTTGGTAAAGTAAGAAATTATTATAGCTAGCAAAGGCAAGTAACATTCTAATAGATTCAAGTCTAGCAATATGAGCATAAGTTTCATAAAATTCAATACCTTCCTGTTGACTGTAGCCTTGAGCAACTAACCTTTCTTTGTTCCTTACCACTTTGTCACTTTCACCTATCTTGTTGTGGTAGACCCACTTGTTTCTAATGATCTTCCTATCATTTGGTCTTGGCACTAAGGTCCACACTTTGTTCTTTTTGAACTACTCTAACTCCTTTTATATAGCTAAGATTCATTCACCATCCTTGAGAGCTTTTTTCACATTATTGGGCTCAAGTTATGAGATGAATGCGTTGTTGGCTTATTCTTTTTTTTTTGTGACCAAGAGAACCCACCCCGAACAAGTTTGACATGGTAAACTCTCGAGATATGAGAGGGTGTGGTCCAAACACCCCCTCCCGCGCCTAATCAACGTGAATTGCCGTTCGCAAAGTGCCTTCGGTGAGGTTCGAACTCGGGTCCTTCATTGGGACTTACCGAGCTCTTACCACTCGGGCTACTACGGTCGGACTGTCGGCTTATTCTTTGTTGAATGCAGCCCACATCTTCACCCTTTGAAAATAATTTCCAATAATGAGCTCTTTAGGATGGTCTTTAGCAAACCAGAGAGTTGGATCCTTCTTTTTCTTTCTCTTCTTCATCTACTACCACCTCTTTTCCTTTGTCAATGATGCTGAGTTATTTTAATCTAAGAATCACCTCATCTACAACATTATCATTTACAACATTCTTGGAAATAGAGAGGTTGGTTTCAACAAATTTAACATTGATAGATTATTCTACTTTAGACAATTTAAAGTTAAACACTCTATAAACTTTTCTAGTAGTTCTATATCCAAGAAAGAAAGCCTTGTATAATTTCAAATCAAACTTGTCTAGAGAAACCTTGGTGTTTAAAAGAAAACAAGGACAACTAAAAACATGAAATAATTCAATATAGGGCTTTCTACAACACAATTACTCATAGGGGGTTTTCTTTAAAGATGGATGAGTGAAAAATTGATTTTGCACAAAACATGAGGTGCTAACAGCTTCGACCCAAAACTTTTTTGGAGCATCATACTCTAGAAGCATGGCTCTAGCCATTTCCTATAGCGACATATTCTTTCTCTCTACAGTCCCATTTTGTTGAGGTGTACAATGGGAAGAAAATTTGTGCATGTAACCAGATTCCTCACAAAACCTTTCAAACATATCATTTTCAAATTCTCCCCCATGGTCACTATGAATATAGACGATCCGACAAGAACCTTCATTTGCAACTTGTTTGTAGAAAGTATAAAAAATATCAAGAGTATCAATTTTTGAAACTAAGAAGAAAGTCCAAGTAAAGTGAGAAAAATCATCCAAAATCATGAGGCAATACTTGCTACCATGAAGAGAATGAGTTCTCATTAGTCTAGATAGATCAATATGAAGAAGTTCAAGATCTCTCTTGGTACTAAGGACTCCTTTGGATTTAAAGGAGAATTTGGTTAGCTTTCCTTGTGTGCAAGGTTAACATTCCTCATCTTTCTCAAAGTCTAATTTAGGAAGTCATTTGGCCACTTCCTTTTTTCTCAACTTCTTAAATTGTTGCATATTTACATGACCAATCCTACGATGCCACACATATATATCACTCTTATAAACAACAAGGAATCTACCAAGAATAGAATTAAGAGAATCAAGAACAATAAGATAAAGGTTTCTATTTCTAGTTCTCTTATATATAACATTATATGAGAGGGAATCTAGAAGCAAGCATTCAAGTGAGATAAATAAAACAAGATAACCATTATCACATAATTGGATAACACTAATTAAATTGTGATGTAGGCCATCTATAAGAAAAACATTTTTGTTGCACAGTGAATCACCTACATCACCCTCGTCTATCACTTTACCTTTATTGTTGTCACCAAAAGTCACTGATCCTCCTTTCTTCTTTGTGAATTTATTGAAGTGGCTTATCTCACCTATCATATGTTTGGAGCAGCCACTATCAAAAATCCATTTTCCTTTTACCTACAAGAAAGGAAGATGTCAGTGTCCAACTCAAATCTTGGGATCTAGAGTTATCTTGGGGACCCATTTCATCTTTGGGTTGGTCCCTTTTTTCTTGTAAGGACAATAAGTAGAGAAATTATCATCACTCTTGCCTTGTGCACAAACCATAGGGTTCTTAGATACGGATGAATCTCCATGTAATATAGGAGGTCCATTGCTCTTTTTCTTACCCTTGCCCTTGCTCTTTGGATCTCCCTCACATCCCAAACAACTTCTATCATTTTGTTTGGTAGAGTGATCTGGGACTTCATTGAGAAACTTTTTCCCTTTGAGGAACTTTTTTAAGGAATCTCTAAGGTTGTGATTATCATCACTAATAGTAATGAAAGTAGAAGACTAGCTAAATCATATGGAGCATGAAGTAGGTCAACCTCTAAATAGAGGGCTTTAGTATGATAAGAATCTCTCTTAAGAGTTATGCTAACTACTTGATCACTAGGCAATAAAGGTCTAGAAGAGAGATCATTTACTTGAGCAAGCGATCTAACATTCAGTTCTAAGCATGATAAGCTCATCAAGATATATTCTATTTTTATCTTTAACAACATCACAAGCACGTCTAAGAACATTAAAGTTGGTAACAAGTCTATCATTTTTAGTTATAATTGAGACAAGTTCATCAAGGCGAATTTGGTTTTCATCCTGAGGACTATTGATGTTCTTAAGATAATTACCCTTCTCTACTTCAACTCCGTTATATTGGATCTCAAGATCAAGAAACTGGCCTTGCAAAGAATCAATAATATCAAGATGAACCTTTTCATTTTGCTCAAGAAAACCAATTTTAGCATACAAGTCATTAATGATCTTCCCTAACCTCTTCTTCTTGGATTTGCATTTATAATAAGAAGAGCGGTAAGAATTAAGCATATCGACAAGGGATTCTTTAGGTAGTTCATTTAAACTTACTTTACTTACCTCACTTACCTCACATATGTCATTACTAGTTGAGTCCATGAGAGCAATGTGGCATTCTCCCTCATTAGAGCTAGAATCATTAGAAGAAGACTCCTCCCATGTGACATGGGCTGCATCTTTTCTTCTTATTTCCTTCTTTGTCCTTCCTATTTTACTTTCCATCCTTCTTATATTCATCCTTCTTCTTAGAGTTGCTCTTTTGGTAGGACTTCTTTGCCTTGGGGCAATCATTCTTGCCGTGTCCTTTTTGGCCATATTCATAGCACCTTGGAGTATAGGAGGAGGATGGCTTTCCCTTGAAGTGCTTCCCATTGGAGTAGTTAGCTTCATGATCACTAGTGGCTTCATATTCACTTGAGGAAGGAGGGGTAGGCCGGAAAGCAAGTTGTTGTTGGAGCACAATGGCCTCCACTTGAGCTTTGAATGCATTGTCCTTGATCTTCTTTGACTCTTTCTCTTCTTGTTTCTCATATTCATCTTGCTTGTCAAGTCTAGACTCATAGGATTGAAGGTTCCCAATGAGATCTTCGGCGGAAACATCACCAAGACTTCTTATTTATTTAATAGAAGTCACCTTGGATTCCTTCCCATAGAGACCTAAGGATCTTGGAGTTGATGGTGCCTTGATCTGTAGGATGGCACAAAGAAGCAAGTCTATTGATGATGTTGTTGAGTCTTGAGTACATATATGCCACTCTCTCCTGCTTTCCCATCTTGAAGTTATAAATAAGACCTTTGATCATGTAGATCTTGAACCCTTGACTTTCTTGGTCCCTTCAAAAGTGATGTAAAGTTTGTTCCATATCTTATGGGTTGTATCCCAAGAAGAGATATGGTTGAACTCCAAATATGTGAGGGTTGCATAAGGGATTCTTATGGCCTTTGCATTCTGTTTTGCCTCCTTCAATGAGGCTTCACCCCAAGTGTCTACATCTCCATTTGGCTCTTTGTATGGAAGGATGACTACTTTCTACATGTCGTTGCTCATTCCTAGCAAATAGAATTGCATCTGTCGCTTCCAATAAAGGAAGTTTTTACCATCAAAGATTGGAGGTCTCATGGAGAATCCACCCTCCAAGTTGAGAGAACCTAGAAAGTTGTCACCCATCTTCTCATTTTATAGGAGAACTTTTTAGAGAAGGCCATGGATCTGATACCACTTGTTGGATCAAAAGGGCTCTAGAGGGGGTGAATAGAGATAAAAGCAATTAAAAAAAATCATTAGACCTTCAAATTACTTCAATAGAGGCTATTGCAAATATGTAATTTGATGTGCAACTAAGCATACATATTAAGGATGAGAAATATTGAATGAGATCAACAACAAGCTATGTGGAGTGGTCCCAATCTCCAAACTAGGAGAAAGTCAGTCCATTACCTAGAGAGGTCAAGCCCTAGGATTTTGCAACCATTACATACTTATACTCCATTATAAGACATACAATGAGACCTTCCTTTTGTAGGGAATGGATATATGTCCTTAAATTTTAAGGACCAAAATGAGCCAATAAACCTTTCAAGGTCTTACCTATCCTTCGAGCAAGAGTTTTCAAACTCTACAAGGGCTTACCCACTTTTGCAAGTGCTAGACACCTTCAACAAGGAGCTCCCCTTCTTGTAACAAGTTTTCCTCCTTGAAGGAATTACACACTCTTCTCAATGATCTTCAGCCTTGACCTTCTCCTTCAACTTGGAGAAGCTTTCAGACTTGACCTTCTCCTTCAACTTAGAGAATCTTTCACCAACTTACTTGAACAAAGGGGTTAGGAAAAGAGAAGATTGAGAGATTCACAAGATTAAAATGAAGTAGCTCCCTCACAAATATCCTATCTCACTCATATGGACGTTTAGATTTGTAAGAGAGAGAAAGGGGCTCTATATGGATAAGATCACCCAACTATAACTAGGAGCATGAAAGGCAAACTTGCGATGAAGCCCAAGGGTCCCTATTTATAGTTGGGGATGCCCACTAGCCACTAGAAGCACTTGGGAATGAATTCTAGTCATTTTGGGCTGTTGCAACTACTTTTTTGATGTTTTCAACACTCCAACGGCTAGAATCACTTTTTCTACACACTCCATACAGTGCAGTCGGTCAAGTTTCAATAAAGGTAACTCGACCAACTGCACTATGAGACAAAGCAAATTTGAAGCAGCGGTCGAGTTTATCCTGGATGAAACTCAGTCGTGGCTTAATTTTTTTTTATTCTGTAGGGTGTCAGTCGAGTTTGATCTGGGACAAACTCAGCCGAACTTGGCAATTCCCAAAATTCATCAAGGGTGTCGGTCAAGTTTATCAAGGATAAACTTGACCGAACATGCACTCTATGATGAATTATAGAACTTGTTATTAGAGTGATTAAATACTCAAATTAAGTGCTCATGATTTTTTCTCATCTTAATTCTAAGTCATAACATGAATACAAATGATTACAAACATTGTCCTAAGTTGAATAGGGCATATTCCACAAAAGTGCATCTGCATTGACTTTGGCTTGAATTTGTGAAGTTGGAACTTGATTGAAATGATCTTTTTCTTGTACCTAGTGCCTTAAATTAATCTCAAATAGACATATTACATACATATGAATGGAATGGTTAAGTTATCATCAAAATATGGACAATTTATAACTATTAGGTCAACACTTTCCTCCATCAAACCTCACATTCCTACCTGATGTGTCACTCTAGTAGATGAGTCCATGAAAATTATCCAACAATGTGGTAGTGTTAATGTCTTACCTAGTCTCAAACTTCAGTTTGTTCATTATACTCCTCATTTTCACTTTAATTTATTGTTTGTTGCTAAGTGAGGTGACGTTTTTACTTACAATTTCACATTTTATCATGGTTTTTCAATGTACTATTCTCAGACTTTGTAGACAATTGGTTTGGATTCTAGAGTCGGAACTTTATTACTTTGGTGATGTCATTTTATTTTCTATTCTTATTTTAAGGACACCTCTTTAGCTACACCAACTTTACAATCATCACTCTCTTAAGAATTTGAAGCACCTGGAGCGTGCTTTATCTATCTTAAAAAATATTCCTTGTGACTCATGTGACTTTGGGAAAAATAATAGGAGTTTGTTCCCTCATTATTTTCCTTATTCTGCGTTTGTGAATCTTGAGGTCGATGATGTAAAGTGAAACTTTTACATAAGAAACATCATCCATTAGATATATTGGCTCCAGATCAATGATCTTCTATACCTAACTGATTTTCTTGAACTAAAGATATGAAGCACATCATGTATATTTTCTAGCTCTATAAATGCCTTTGGTCCAATTTTATGAATAAATGAATATGATCCCATGTATGTAGGAGTTAACTTGCC